>OX422214.1:448917302-450379802 GCA_949130495.1 Sambucus nigra
AACGTGAAGCTATAAGTGAGAAATGCATTATAAGTATACAAATTCATAATAACAGCAAAAGTCCATACAATGATTATAACGAAAAGAAAATCATGATGTTCAAAATCAATTAAAATTACCTCCGAAATAAACGGGAATTTCCTTCGATCGCAGATTCACAATCCAAGCATCTCGCACCAAGTCTCTTGTACACATAGATACATAATCTAATTACAATAACCAAACGAGAGATCACAAGTCCGGGAAAGAGAAAATTGAAATATTACTAAGATGTATACATCCGATATTATCCATGATATGAAAACATCAATATGCTCAAGATGGTAATACAATACAACTAAACAATTGAAAAACAATTTATTTCATGACACAAACCAAAAATCTTAAATCTCGAAGCACTAAGAGTATGGGAGTGAGGTCCGTCTGAGTTCGATTTATTCTCAATGGTTAATTTGCTAAACATTATGGACAGTTAACTATGCAAACATTTCTATTCTTCGAGTTAAAGGTCAATGAACTTTATTCCCTTTTATCAAGAAACAGTTCACTAAATCTGTTACTTTAGAGCAAGAGATTGATAAGGATAAAAGATGTTATAAAGAAAATGAAAAAATAGAGGATATAATTATTAAGAAGAAAATATTGGGTTGGGCTATAAAAATTGGGCTGGGCTAAAAAATATGGGTTGGGCTTTTAGTTGGGCTGAGCTACAAATAGTGGGCTGGGTTTTTAATTGGGCTGGGCTAAATCGTGCCATAGGCACGAGCATGGACTAGTATATATATATAAGGAGAGGTTCTCTAGTGAATCTAAAAAGCGGACTTTTTAATGGACCTTAACAAAAAAACACATAATAACTTAATTCCTATAATGTAATTGGTCCACGCCAGAGACACCCGCGACTCGAGACCCCACCTTCACCCCCTACCGCACCCCCCCCACCACACACACACACAAAACATCCAACCCGTACCACTAACCCGACACCCAGCAGCTCAACCCAAACAAAACCAATGTCATCTCTAAGCCACTGACCTGATCTCTAACCCCTACCTCCACTTGAATACGGTTCAACCCAACATTTAGCCATACCTATTAAACAGGGTTGTACCCAACCTCTACTCTTCCCTACCACCACCATAATATTTAAAAATAAACCTTGAATTTTGAAGAACAAACCAGCGTCAGTGGGGGCTCTTGGTGTTTCAGCTCGACCGTTGCATCTTTGTTAACGTAGCTATTGGGAAGCATAGAGAGGAAGGTGGAGGGTTGCATTTTTTTGTATAAATAAATGTGGAAGTTGAAAGGGTGGATGCTTGGACAGAAATCAAAGGGTTTGGACATATGAGGATTCAAGGGTTTGTATATTGGAGACGAATGTGGAGAGACGAAGGGTAATTCAAAGGTTTGTATATCAGACATATGAAGAGACGAATGTGCTTATGTACAACCGTGTGTGCGTTATCTTTTTACTTAATAGAATGTGAAGAGACGAACACACCAAAAGTCCCATTTTCTCAATTTAATGGTGTGTGCGTTATAAATAGGGGGCAACTTACATCGAGAGTCCACCTTCTCATTTTCTCTCATCTCAATTTACAAAATAAATAAACAAAACATGAATTTGAGTGTGAAATTGAATGTCTTGATGATCACGGTGTTTATTTTTTCTTTACTAAAAGTATCTAATGCAACTATTTATGTGGTTGGAGGCGATGAAGGTTGGACCCATAGGAACGTTAATTACACGAACTGGGTTGCTGATCACCAATTTCACATTTATGATATGCTCCGTGAGTGCTTTCTGCTTCTCTTATATATATATATATATATATATATATATATATATATATATATATATATATATATATATATATATTTGTATTTGTGTGTGTTATTTTACTTTTGTTTGTAATTTATGTTGGTTATTGGTTTTTTTTTTATCATGCCATGCATTAATAATTCTTATTTTTTTTAATTTAATACTTTATAACCTTCAATTTCATAATTAAATACAATTTTATCTTTTTATTAGACTTTAGTGAATGATTACTTTTAGTGATAAAAGTCTAATAAACTGATAAATTTGTAGTGAATGATTACTTTTAGTGATGAAAATCTAATAAACTGATAATATTGTATTAAAGTAAAAAAAAATCCATAATTCTTATGAGTATTTATAAATAAATTGCAAGAGGATGTGCATCAGTCTTTTGTAAATGGGACGTTTCTCTATTAGAAATAGATGTTAGAAAAAAATAGTTATGTCTCTTAAACTTTGAGTCTTAGTTGACTTTATTTTTTATGGTTTTAGTTCCCAGACAAAGCATGGGTTTTAGACATAGTGTTAAAATATTAAAATTCACAATGAGACTTGTTATTCATAGCACACACTGACACAATTGATGGGAATTGTGTTGTAAATTCTACTTGCTATATGACTCGTACAATTCAATTCCACTGCGTTTAATTGATAGCTTGGTATATATATATATATATATATATATATATATATTCTTAAATTGTGTATGAAAGTACATGACCATTCATATTACGGGTTTACAATTTTACTGATCGAATAGAGAATATCAATGAATTTAGGCTTTAATTGCGTTATATTTTTTTGCATTGTGTTTCAATATTATATTATATTTAATATAAGTGAAAAATCAAAATAGTGCTAACGTGTCATAAAATGTCATGCAACACAACACGAAATCCACAATGTCTAATCAAATCAATCAAGAGATTTATAATATCATATTCTGCTCTTATCTTGTATTTTAATATCCTTTCATATTCTACTCTTCTCTTGTATTTTAAATTTATTAAAAAAAAGATTTCGAGAGAGAATGAAGAAAATAGTTATTCTATGTTATTTACAAATGATCATTAATCAGGGAACTTCACTTTCAGTAGAGTATGTTATGTTGAACTATAATACATGACATGTTAAAATAATTTTAGATTAGATATAAATAATAATATATTTTCTTTGTCATATCTAATAAATGTCATTGTGCACAGTTTTTTTGGTACTTGTCAGAGAGGGACAACAACGTGGTGCAAGTTGATACGAAAGAAAAGTATTTATCATGCAATACGACATCCCCTCTTTCCATCTACACAACAGGACATGACTTCATCATGCTCCAGAATATCGGATACAATTACTTCATTTCTGAAGTCCTCACTAATTACATGGGCGGACAAAAGGTGGAAGTCAATGTGGTTGAAATTGCTTCAGCAACTACATCTCCATATCCATCTCCATCTCCATCTCCATCTCCATCTCCATCTCCACATTCTTTACCCTCTCCTCAAGCTCCCACATCTCCATCTCCATCTCCATCTCCATCTCCATCTCCACATTCTTTACCCTCTCCTCAAGCTCCCACATCTCCATCTCCACCTCCACCTCCATCTCCATATCCATCTCCATCTCCACCTCCACCTCTATCTCCATCTCCATATCCATCTCCACATTCTTTACCCTCTCCTCAAGCTCCCACATCTCCATCTACATCTCCATCTAATTTACCATCTTCTCATATTCCAATGACTCCACCTCCACTTACTTTACCCTCGATGACTCACTCTCTATCTCCATCTCACATAGTGAAGCATCTACATTGTATTTTGTGGGTAGGATTTTTTATGAGATTCTATTAGCTATGGTTGTTATTGCAGCTCTTGTTTAACTTTTTAACAATCATTGATGTTTCCTTTCATTTACTCTAATAAACTAAAGTATTTCTAGAGGTCGATATCTAGTTTACCTTTAATGGTATTTTGGCTTAGTGAAAACATACTTAAGAACACCATAATATTAATAAAGGACACATTAATTTGATTAAACTTTAGCATACAATTTTTCTTAATAAAAGGATCTTGGATCTTCATTTGTTCATAAATATACATAAATGATAGAAATTAAGACTTACCTTGATCAAATTCATTGATCAAGTATTTTGTAAAAATCTCTTTGAATCATCTTGATGATTGCTCCATTATAAACTTCATAAATTTTATAGAAAATAAATGTTGTTATATTAAATTTCCCCCCTCTTACCCAATATATTGTGTTTAATGAAAATTATTTGATAGAGAATAATCTACTATATAGAAGGTGAGATGGAACCAAATTTCCTAGTTAGACTATAATTCTACCATCCATCACAATATGGTTTGATTATGAATTAACCACCCATCAAAGTCGTTAATATTTAAATGATTAATCTAAAAGAATCCTATCAAATCCAAATTCTTATGTAGATAACATTAAGTTGGACACTTATATTTAATTAAATAACTAATTTCGAATTATCTTAATTTCAAAATTAGATATTTATTAAATATTTCCAATAGTCTTTCACTCGGTCCATATAATCATTTCACTTTATGATTTGATTCAAGGAACATAAGACACATAATAAACTTTAGAATAATCATAATAAAGTATTTAACTTAATTAAATAATACACTAATGTGATTCATGGCAGTTCCAGACTTATTCAAGAGCATGGTTTCTTCCATGTACTACGCCACTAATGTCATATTCAATTAGGCCCAAAGTGTGGGTTGTCAATAATGGTCCTATAATATCTTTATAAAAGAGTTATTCATGTCACATTCATTAATTCACATGCATGTATACAATAAAGACAAAAATATTGAATTTCAAAACATATTATTGTTATCATAATGTAGTGTAAAAAATAAGCACTAGCAATTCACAACATCAAAACATTATTGGCTACAATTAAGACACATGTCTTAAGCATGCTTCATTACCGCCTATTGTGATAGCCCATTTATGTGATTTTTCTATGTTAATAATTGTACTAATGTGTTTAAGTGACACTCGTTATTTTAGAATTTCTTCTTCAATTAAAAGGTATTTACATTCAATGTTCTTAGTTACTCTTAGAATACCTAACATTTCTTCGTAAAGAAGATTGCAACAACATTATCATAATGTTTCAGCGGCTTGATAATAGTGTCGATAACTCTAAGTCCTGAAATGAAGTCACATTGCTATAATACATAAGTTGTAACATCAAAGCATGCTACAAACTCAGTTTTTATAATAGTTAATGGATTGTGTTGCACTCCTTCATTATATTGGTCGTTAAATCAAAATAAATGTACTTAAGCAAGAGTGAACTTCATACTATCCATACAACTAGTAACTCCAAGTCATAATAACCGTTCATATTTAAATGGAATGATATCCTAAATGTGAGTATATAGTCTTTTAAGTATCTCACTACTTCATACATAACTCTTAAAACCCATATAAAATTATTTTATTTCTCTAAGTTATAAATATGTGCTTGTATATAGAGAAAATATATAAACTTACTCATACTGATCTTAACATGTATACCAACATACAACAATTAAAGACATAATGGTATTATTTCTCAAAATACCTTTTACGGGAAACTTATGTTTACATAGTGATCTCTTAAATGTATACATGTGGTTTACTAAACTCCAAAAAGTAGTTTTCACACCCACTTAATGTAGCTCTCAATCATAATTGTGAAATCCCGCCTAATAAAATATCGGGTGATCAGTCCTATATCAAATTAAAACAGGAATCTCATTTGGTTCATTCTTAGCATCACCGTTGGAAACATTTTAAACTTACTAACTACCTGGTATTCAAAAAGCGGATGTCAAAATTTTAGTCTTTTTATATGCACTCAATAAAGCGGAACATCAACAATAATATAATATGCCAACACCAAAATAAAACCCAAACCATCAAATGTTATAATTAAAATTTGGCAAAAAAACCATCAGCAAGGAAATTAAGCAAGTAAACTACTAAAACCACTAGAGTCTAAATACTGAATCTGAAAAGAGTGAGCAACATGCCCTAAAATAAATTTTACATCAAAAGATATATTCCTACACTAGGAATGATAAATGGAAGCGTCTAAGCAAAGTCCTGCAAGAATCCACTCTTCTCACAGCTACGTCTTCCTAGATCAGAATGTCACGCCTGCCGTCCCTCTGGCTGGGCACCTAAAAAGTTTTTAAAAACATTTTATAGCAAGAGTTAATAAGATGAGTTATTGATTACACACGTTAAGATTTCGCACACTCTCTTAAGTTGACTCACCCCTCATCTATAGTGCATGCCTAACGTCCAGTACTTAGCCCACCTGTATGTACTACTAAAGATAATTAGACTATACTACTCAACTGAACTTATCTAAGCGACTAAGTTCCCATACCCCCCTTACAGTACGCTAACGGTAACACATCTCATATGTTATGCTTAGATAACTTTTCTCATATCATTACCAATTACTTTTATAATTAAGTCTCATTACTAAATTTCATTATTTAGATAATCATTATATATCAAATAATCTTTCCAATTAAGTCCCTCCCCTTAATTTAATTGTAGATATATGTACGTCATCTAATTTCTAATATCTCATATAAGTAGATTATTTATATAGTATACATTCCACACATCAAATATACTAAAATTCATGCTTCACTATTATGTCCTTACCCACACATTTAGGACCCTTGGTTCGGAATAGTCCATCGAACCCAAGTAAAAGAATTGGTTCGGAATGTTTTCTCAGCCCCAAATTTATTTCATATATTGGTTCGAAAAACTACCTTGACCCCATTGATGAAATTCTTATATATATTATTGATTCGGATCTCTTTCATCGCGACCCCAATATACTATTTCCATATATTAGTTAGAAATTCATACCTTGACCCTAATATAGGCAATTATACTCTAGGTACTCTCTCCACCTAAGTATGTATATAATTCAGTAGGTATATACACAACCTAAATATTTCAACTCGTACATAATATTTTTCTCTCTAGTATCAACCGTACTTTTAATTTAAGATTTATCTCACTATCCCATTTAATTGAGTATTCACACAACTCCAAGGGCCCTAGTTACCTCTCCATTATATTCAGTAGTTAATCTATCTTTAACCTACTGGTATACTCCTTGCATTGACGGTCACTCTCTCCATAAATTCAAATCCAAAATTTCGATGCCCCACTCGATCGGTTTATCCTCGTCGGTCCATCTCTCCAATTCTTGCACTCAATGAATATAACGGACCTCCACTGTACTCCTACTGGTACTCTCTAAGTCCCTACATAGGTAAAATATCATCACTAAGGTTCCCCTCAAGCCTCGGCGATCGAATAGAACTCAACCAACAAAAGAACCCAAAATCAGCCTGGACCGATTGATCGAGGGATCGACTTCATCGATCGATCGACATTCATGGTTCAATCGATCGATCGGGCTTGTGCAGGCACATGTCGTCTTCTTCATGCATTTCTCACCATTTTTAATTATCTAACTCACATGATAATGAAATAAACTCGCGACCAAAGATCCCTAATCATCCCTACATACTCTAGGATGATTTCCAATGATTTAAACGTCATAAATCTTCACAAATTAGGCCCAGAATAAATCAAATTCAATAATTATTCGAGAACCCTAATTTACTATGTTCTTCCCATATATTAAATCATAAATACAAATGTAATTCATTTTAATCATCAAGTCTTATATGATTTCAAATCCTCCACAGGTCTAAATCGTTCTACATGCCATCCCTATCAATCATGCATTATTTTCAGTTCTTTATCTCCAAGAATATTCATCAAATCATATTTTTCATAAACCTTACACATGGGAATTATAACTCAATTTAATATGAAAATAACCACTTGCCTTTTATTCAGTAGGGTATAATTTCATGATTATTTTGGTTGCTTGATTGTCTTTCTCCTCCAATCTTCCTTCCCAACTAGTTTGTGGTGCAAGAACCCTTTGAATCCTTCACCAAATCCTCCTTAGGCTCTGAGAATTGTTTATCTCTTCTCTCAAATGGCTTTTGTGAGTTTATCTTATTTGTAACCCTAGCCTCCAACTCTTATAATCAGATTTGCAGTTTGTAAATTCATAGGTCTCCTCACCCCCATATGCTAAAAGACTAAAATGCCCCTGAATGGTCCCATTTAAGTCCAAAAATGTCCTCATACCCGACTAGTACCCACGGGTATACTATTTTGACTAATTCGACCCTTTCGGAATCAAACGTGACGTCTAAATTTATATTTGAGTCACTTAAAAATATATTTCCCATCTCACCCTCAATTTAGTCTACACGCGACACTTGATTGAGATATAATCAAGTACGTCCATATCACTCGCTATGCCATACACATTAACCAGCAATATTTACTATTCACACTAAGTAAATTCGAATCATAATATTAATCAGTTATATCTCTCGATTAATATTTAATAACCACAATTATTATTTAATCACTCAATAATCAAATTTTTTATTAAATCACATTAAATTACTTCACTCGCGTAATTTAAATACTAAATCATATTAAATTACTGCACTCACGTAATTTAAATTGAAACGTATTTTCTATTTAATTACTCAATTAATTAAATTCTAAATACGCAGAAATACGTGGTATTACATACTTTCCCCCTTATAAAGGAATTTCGCCCTCGAAATTAGGAAATACCTACGGGGAATAACTCTGGATACTACTCTCGCATATCCGCCTCCCGCTCCTAAGTTGACTCCTCAACGTTGTGATGTTCCCACTGCACTCACACTAATGGTACCACCTTGGATCATAATTTACGCTCACTATGATCCATAATATCCACGGGTCTCCCCTCATACATCTTGTTGCAAATCAATCTCCTCGAGTGGAATATGCGAGAAGGCTCTCTCGCTCCTCCTGTATTTCTTCAGCGACACCACATGGAACACGTCGTGTATTCGCTGAAGATTCTCTGGGAGTCCCAATATGTATGCTACCGGTCCCACTCTTTCAATAATAGGAAATGGTTCCATATATCTCAGCGTTAACTTCTCCTTCTTATCGAACCTCACAATCCCCTTCATAGGAGATACCCGGATTAACACCTTGTCGTCCACCTCTAGCTCCACGTGTCTCTTACCGGTGTTAGCATAAATCTTCTGCCTATCCTGAGCTATTCGAATACATCCTCGAAATAGCTCTATCTTGGCAGAAGTCTCCTGTATCACCTCCGATCCCAATTGCTTGTTATCCCCCACTTTTAACCAGCAGGCGGGTGAACAACAAGGCCAACCATAAAGTTCCTCGAATGAAGCCATACCTATAGTGAATTGGTAAGAGTTATTATACGCAAACTCTACCAATGGAAGATATCACTCCCATCCTCCCCCAAAGTCTAGGATACACGTACTCAACATATCCTCAAGCATCTGATTTACCCTTTTAGTCTGCCTGTTCGTCTGCGGGTGATACGCGGTACTCAACCGCAAGTCTATGCCCATGGCCTCCTAAACACTCTACCCGAAATCCGACACAAATATTTTGTCTCTGTCAAACACAATATTAATAGGATCCCTATGAAGCTTAACGATCTTCAAAATGAATAGCTATGTGTATAGCATCGTATCATAACCAGTACGAAGCGACAAGAAATGAGCTACCATAGTCAGCCGATCCACTATCACCCATATGGAATCGTGGCCTCTCTGCGATTGTTGTAGCCCAGTAATAAAATCCATCGAAATGATCTCCCACTTCCAGACGAAAATCTCTAATGGCTGTAGCATCCCTGGAGGTCTTTGATGGTCAACTTTCACAAGCTGACATGTAACACACTTTAAGACAAACTCTATTATGTATCACTTCATACTCGACAACCAATACTGTCATCACATATCCTGGTACATCTTATCCCCACCGGGATCTACCGTAAACCTCGACACGTGCGACTCCGTCATGACTGTATGTCTCAAATCTTCATCCTTGGGTACTACTAGTCTCCCATTAAATCGTAGTCCACCCTCTGAGCTGATAGAGTAGGATTCTTCCCCCTTGGCTAGCAGCTGTCATACTTTGTCATGACAAAATGGGTCCTCTGCCTGTGCTCTCACCACCCGCATGACACTCTCGGGAGTGATAGCTAAAACTTCCATGTATGCTCTGGCTACCTTGCCCTCATGTCGGAGTTCGCATCACTCACTATGTCGTACACATTAACCATCAATATTTACTATTCACACTAAGTAAATTCGAATCATAATATTAATCAGTTATATCTCTCGATTAATATTTAATAACCATAATTATTATTTAATCACTCAATAATCATAATTATTATTAAATCACATTAAATTACTTCACTCGCGTAATTTAAATAGTAAATGATATTAAATTACTGCACTCACGTAATTTAAATTGAATTGTATTTTCCTATTTAAAGACTCAATTAATTAAATTCTAAATACGCAGAAATACAGGGTATTACAATAATGAGTTACTAATGCCATAAGAATTACATGTTCTTAGATATGATTGAGAAGGTTCAATTATAACATTTTCCTCATTAATGGTGAAATATTTGACTACAATTTAGGTTTATATCATTTAATTACCATCAGCGTCGCATTTGTTCTTGATGACCCACTCATACCCGACTTTAGTGTATCAATTATGTAATTCAATGAGACCCTAAAATTAGTTGTAGTCCATTAGGTTCACTTATTATTACTTGTGAAACAAAACCAAATCATTATGTATCCCTACACCAAATTCATGTTCATCGAGATCATTATCATCATCATTGTCTTAATCCCATCACATGGGGTCAGCCACATGGATTCTCCTTTTCCATTTTAATCTATTATAAGCAATATTATTATTTAATTTTACATCCTTATGATCTCTCCTGATAATTTCTTCCTAAAATAGCTTAAGACGGCCCCTTTGTCTTTTACCCTCTATTTCCAATAGTATTCCTCTTGTTATAGGTACATCTGATGGTCTACGCAATAAATGTACGTACCATCTAAGTCTATTTTCTGTTAATTTATCACTAATGGGAGATACTCCTAACTTATCTCTCACATACTGATTTTTAATCTTGTCCTTTCTAGTAATTCATATCATCCATTGGAACATTCTCATGTCACTAACAAGGATATTTTGCTCATGTTTTTTCTTTAAATCCCAACACTCCGCTCCATAGAGGGTAGCTGTCCTAACAACCGTTATATAAAATTTTCCTTTTAATTTATTACTTATTCTCTTATCACATATTACCCCACTCGTTTATCTCCATTTCATCCATCCAGTTTCTATTCTACTCATAGCATCCTCATCAATACCCCCATTACTCTATATCACTAAACCTAAATAACAGAAATTATTAGTTTGGTTTAGCATTTTTTCTTTAATATTTAACATTATTCTATAAAACGACTCATTATTAAATTTACATTCCATATATTCAATTTTATTTTTACTGATTTTTAGTCCCTTAGACTCTAAGGCATTTCTCCAAGTATTTACTCTCATCGTTAAGGCCTCCTTTGAAGTGTCCACTAAAAATATATAATCCGCTGACAACATGCATCATGGGACATCTACTCGTATGCCCTTAGTAATCTCATCTAATACTATGACAAATAAGTAAGTACTTAAAGCTGATCCTTGATGCAGACCTACTTTAATCGTAAATTCATTAGTTTCTCCACAAATAGTGCTTACCCTAGTTTTTTTGTTATCATACATATCTTCAATAACTTTAATGTAATTAATAGGAATTTTTTTCCTCATTAAAATCCACTATATTATATCAGGTACTCTATCACATGCCTTCTTTAAGTCTATAAAGACCATGTGTAAATTTTTATTCTGACTTCTGCATTTTTCCATTAGTTGTCTTAATAAATAAATAGCTTTCGTGGTGGTTCGTCCTAGTATATATCCAAATTGGTTGTCCGAAATAGTTGATTCATTTCTTAACCTTTTTTCTATAACATTTTCCCATAATTTCATAGTGTGATTCATTAGTTAGTTGTATATTTGAGGAGGATTTTTTGGTCTTTTGACCTTTAGAATAATAATCCCCTCTTTTTAGTTCGTAGAGATAGAGATAGAGATAGAGATAGAGATTCATATGTAGATTTTATGGCTGCCAATGCAACAGTCTTTTGTTAATGGGACATTGCTCTATTAGAAATAGATGTGTGTTAGAAAAAAATAGTTATGTTTCTTAAACTTAGACTCTTATTTGAATTTATTTTTTATGGTTTTAGTTCACAGACAAAGCATAGGTTTTAGACATAGTGTTAAAATCTTAAAATTTATAATGAGACTTGCTATTCATAGCACACACTGACACAATTGATGGGAATTGCGTTGTAAATTCTACTTGATATATGACTCGTACAATTTAATTCCACTACGTTTAATTGATAGCTCGCTATATATATTCTTAAATTGTGAATGGAAGTACATGATCATTCATATTACAGGTTTACAATTTTACTGATCTAATATAGAATATCAATGAATTTAGGCTTTAATTGCGTTTTTTTTTTTTTTTTTGTTTTTTTTGTGTTGTGTTTCAATGTTATATTATATTTAATACAAATGGAAACTCAAAATAGTGTTAAGGTGTCAGAAAATGTCGTGCAACACAACACAAAATCGGCAACATATGATCTGATCAATTAAGAGATAGTTGTTCGGTCAAACATCATTTTCTTAAGCTATGACGGAGATGACAAGTGATGATTGCCCTGTCTCTTAAAGAAGGTTTGGAACACAAACTTGCCTTATTATTAGAGACAGGGGAGAGTTATCTGATATAATTGACGTTTCTCTATCATCGCCTCCTCTTGGATGCTTTATTATTATCTCCTCTTGGGTGCTTTATTATTGATATGCTCCATTCCACTTGGTGTGCGGCATGATGGATAAGAGAGTAATAAGATTTAGGGGAAATATAAAATTTAGGGTTAATTATACTCAGACTCCTTGAACTTTACCTCACCTAACACTTTACTACCCGAACTTTTGTTTTCTACACTTACCGTTAACACTGTTGACTTTTTTAACGGAAAAGTAGCCTTGTGCCTCACATTGTGAATGGTTCAATAACTAATGATAAAAACAACTCATTTATCCGCATCACATCAACCATTCGACATTTTAAAAAGCCATTGGGTTCTTCACAATTCTGGACTTTACTTGGGAAGTTAGGAATTATCAGCATACATTCCAAACTTGAGGGAGAGTATTAAGGAATGCAAAGTCAAATTGGTTCACAAAATCTGGTATCTCCTACAAATATGGGCACTCAACATTCATTAATTCCCTTTTGTTCATTCTCCACTTAGATATAGGAATGTAAATAGGAAATAACAAAGCATATGCTATAATTTAGGGTATGAATTAGTTTTGCATTGTATATATATTTTATTCCTTCCGATGAATAAAACACTGAGAAATTTATTGCTTTACATCCATGTTAAATATTTCTCCAAACATATGGGAACTTCCCACCAAATAATATATCTTTTTCTTGTAGTGTTTATCTGCTTTTCACTATTTGAATTGTAGCTCTAAGTATATTCATTCTAAATATGCTTTTCACCTGGTATAACCTTATAGTCTTTGCATGCCTTTAAGTCTCTTCTTCTAAGTAATCCATAATCTATTTGGGTCTTATTCTCGTCGCTTTAAATGTTCTTCCCCTTTTTTAAAATATGTGTTTGTTATCGCTAGATCGTAGGCCTTAGCAAATTCTAAAATAGTTTCCCCTCCTACATTTCTCTCAGCAAGAACCATAACCCCCATGTATCCTTGGATATCTGTCTCGTTCTACTCCTACATGTCCATTCAAGTCACCTCCTAAAATATTTTTTCATGCGTAGGAATTTGTTATAATATTTCATCTAATAATTACCAAAATAATTAATTTACAGTTTCATCCAAAGCTCTTTGGGGCGCCTTAGCACTTATAACATTAAAAATTGTTTTATCTAAGACAGTCTTAATGTTCATTAATTTATCTCCCCATATTTTAATATCGACCACTTTATCTTTCATATAGTGATCAATGACAATACGTACCCCATTTCTACGATTATCCCTCCCTCCAGAATAAAATAATTTATAACCTTATCCTATCTCTCTAGCCTTTTCTCCCTTCAATTTAGATTCTTGTAGGCATGCTAAGTTAATTTTAATCCGTTTCAAGGTATCCATAACTTCTTTACACTTTCCAGTCAGTGTTCCTAAATTCATATTCATCTAGATACACAAAATAATCATTTCTAATAGTGGTCTCCTTTTACAATCTTCTTAATACTATTCCTTATGATTTTGTCTACATTTATCTTGCGGTGATAATACCATTATTTAGTGATTGATCATTTGTTTGTTCTTTGCTGTTTAGACAATCCGACAACTAAAAGAAGAATTATTTCAGAAGATTACCAGTAATAGGATAAGTACCCTACCTTATAACCATATTTCATGATTTGCTAACATTCATAAGGGATTTTACATTTTCGGTTTTCTTTAATGCAATAAGTACATGTCAATGAAAATTATATGATCTATGTAGGTCCACTTTAAGGAAAGTTTCTCATAATCTCCCACTTGTTCCACAGAGGTCATCCTAATATCAGACATCGTAGTACCCTAAAAGCACAACTCGACTATCAAAATTTATAAGAGACATTACAAAAATCCTATCCATAAAAATTATTCAATGCAATCTAAATTTAATTTGGTACAAGATTAAAGAGTTTGATCAATAAGGCTAGGATTGTGGTGCATGATCAAAACAATATTTAAAAGAAATATGTCCAAACTTTATTTTATTCAAAACATCAAAAGGAATACCATAACCTTTGAAAGGATATACTGAAACAATATTTAGAAAATATTCCTCACGATGAATTCTAAACAAATCTTTTCCAAGAAATTGAAAACATTGAGGGTTTATGAAAAAACAATTGGCGATTTGATTCCCCAAGAACATAAGAAAAATAATCTTGTTTGCAATGCTAGTTTTATGTAAAAATCCTTGCATCGAATTTAAACATTTTTGTTGCACCTATGTTTAATTTGAAATATACCCAAGTTAAATACTTAAAACCCTTTTTTTAACCATACATTATGTATCACATAATCTACCTTAACATGCTTGGATATGTAACATAATTTGTACTTACTTGTGTGAAAATGATGGCTCTTATATACATTTAATCTTTAGCATTATTAGTCTAAGTGTGCAACATAATCTGCATTAAAATAACACATAATCTGTTTAGTCTCTTCAACCTTTAAATGGAGTGTTCCACACATTTTTCATTAATAATAGTGGGTTCATAATTTAAAGTTACAAATAAATATCTAATACAGTAGTTGAAACTTAACCGTTTTACTTCATTATAAGAAATTAATCTCGAGAGAATTAAAACAGATGAGATATGTAATTTTAAAGAAAGAAAATGAGATACAATAATATGATAAAATAATGAGATAAATTGTTCAGTACATTAAGTCTTTGATTTAACAATACAACCATTAATAACTTAATAATACATAAAGTGATTAATCGTGATTTTTCCTCAGCATTAACCATGAAATATCAATTATATGATGTTTGTAGATTAGTTTATTAGGTATAATGTTATTTCATTAAATGTACACTGTGGGAGCTATTTTATGGATCAAGCCCAGTTCACCAAGCACACTGAGTGGACTTTTCGGACCAATTAAAACATTAAATTCTTTATCGTGTATTTAACATGTGCTTAAATACATCGTGATAGGCTCAAATCGATTACCAACAATCTCAGACAGATATTCAGGGACCCCTATGAGCTTCTACAAGATGGATGAGTTACTTGTACAATTCAACCACTTAGTTAACACTATAAATGTAAACTGACCACGGGGCAAAGGGAATGTAACTCTGATTATTTGAGAGACACTAATAAGAAATAATAACTTCTCCGTGGATGTAGGCACGTTTCCGAACCATGTATATTTGGTGTTGAACATTCTCCTAGTCCTTAGGCGAGTAAGACTCACAGCCGAGGGAGGAGTTCTTGGCAGGATTGGGATCGCGCAGAGCATGGCCGATCAGAAAGGCGCCACAGAGATGATGATCATCAGAGGAATGATATTAGGAGCTTGGTCCGACGGGAGATGGATCAACACCTAACCAACTGAGGGGCTAAGTTTACTAGAGAGCTGGTCAAAATGGCTCTCAACACACAGATAAATCCCCCTTTTTCAAGGGAGATTGAAGAGAAAGAGTCCCCAAAGATGTTCACTGTTCCCCAGTTTAAAGTTTACGATGGAAAAATTGGCCCTATAGACCACGTCAGGCAGTACATGCAAGCGATGACTCCGTGGAGCCATAACATTGCCCTTATTTATCGCATCTTCCCTTCTAGCTTATACAATGTAGCTCATAAGTGATTTAAGAGATTACCATACAGGTTCGTTAAGAGCTTCAAGGCCTTCGCCAAGGCCTTCACTGCTTGCTTCATAACCAACAGTTCTCACCCAAAGAAGATGGATTAACTTCTCACGATGAAGAAGAAGCCATAGGAGACTCTTCATGAGTATGCCAAGAGGTATTAGGAAGTTTTTAACTAAGTGGAGGATCACTCAGAGTAGTTCTCCATGATATCCTTCAAGATTGGTGTGCCGACCACATCTATGATGCACCAGTCTCTCACCAAGAAGGAGGCTAACACCATCAATGACCTCATGGCGCATATAAAAAATACGCCAAGGTTGAAGACGTGATTCATGCTAGCCCAAGGGAAACTCGTCGTGATAAGGCCAATAAGGGAGGAGACAAGTCTGATAATCCCAAGAAAGGGAATAAGAATGGGAGCAAGACTGGTTCAAAGAATGGAAGCAAGGCAGATCCCTCAGGAGCCTTACAAGTTATCAATATAGTCTTCAAGGAGCCGATCTATAAGATCCTTAAGAAGATCAAGGACCAGCCATTTCTAAAGTGGCCCAAGAAGATGGGCGGTGACCCGACGAAGAGGAATAAAGCACTGAGTTGCGCATTCCACAAGGAAGGTGACCATAAAATAGAGAATTATGAAGCACTGAAGTCACAAATAGAAGAGTTTGCCTAAGCTGGGCACCTGAACGAGTATATAAATAGGAATATTGACAAGGTCACAACCAATGGAGACCCAATGCTAGATAATGTCCTTGATGACAAAATGGGACAAGAGTTTGCAATAATCCACTGAGCATCTGACCTGAAGAAAATCCAAGGGAACATTGTTCGAATGGAACTAAAGAAGGTCACAACCATTATGGTGGGATTCCAGATTGACCCCACAAAAAGCTAGGCTGGCAAGCGCCAATGATCAGAGGAAGTTGACTACACCAAACACATTGTCTTCACAGAGGAAGATTTGATCGGTGTAAGGACCCCACACGACGATGCACTCATGATCACCCTCAGGATCATGAACTAGGACGTCATCATGGTTCTTGTTGATCATGTTAGCTCATCTGAGGTGATGTACCTAAATCTCTTCCACAAGTTGAAACTTAATCTTACCGACCTCGAGGAGGCAATAGTTTTATTGGTCGGGATTCACGGGGAAGACCACAATACCGATGGGAAAGATAGTTGTGCCAGTAAGGGCGGGAAATATTTAAAGATGATTGAGTTCCTGGTGGTTAATATTAATTCTCCATACCATGCTATTTTGGGCAGAGGCTGGCTTCACGCTATGAAGGTTATGTCATTATCCTACCACTAAAAGCTCAAATGTGTTACTGATCAGGGAGTAATGAAAATTCATTGTGACTAGGCTACTACCAGAAAGTGCTTCATCATCGCCATCTGTCCCCAAAAAGAGAATAAAAAAGTAATCAAAAGTTATTCGAGAGGAAGCCTAGAATGGGGCTACCCCTTCTAAATAGAAACAACGGTATGGTCGACCCGGGGTGGAGGAAACCAAGATCCACCCCGCTTACAGGGTCATGGAAATCTTGGAGAAGGTTACATTTAATGCCAACCTACAGCAGAGAAAATTTCTAGTTGGTATGACACTGGACGACCATGAGAAGAAGGAGTTGATCACCTTTCTGAAAAGTAACCTGGGCGTGTGCGCCTGGGAGCCTTGTGATTTACAAGGGATTGATCCTGAGTTAGCTTGCCACCTTCTTCATGTGGACCTAAACTTTAAGCTAGCCACTCAAAAGGCACATTGAACAACCCTAGATAAGGGTAAAGTGGTAGAGAATGAAGTAGAGAGGCTTCTCGATGCAGGGTCTACCAGGAAAGTTCAGTTCCCTGAATGGCTGTCAAATCCAGTGGTAGTGCATAAGAGTAATGGTGGCTGGAGGGTTTGTGTCGACTTCACGGACCTCAACAGAGCTTTCCCCAAGGATAATTTACCTTTACCAAAGATAAATCAGTTGGTCAACACCACGATAATGCATGAACGGATGACCTTCTTGAATGCCTATTTAGGGTATCACCAGATCCCACTTTTCAGCCCTGACCAGGGCAAGACATCGTTCATCACACCAGTTGGACTGTATTGCTATAAATTCATGTCATTTTGCCTCAAGAATGCAGGAGAAACCTATCAGAGGTTGGTCACTAAGATTTCAAGTAATTGATGGGAAATACTATGGAGTTTTGTATTTATGCCATGTTAGTCAAGATCAGACATAAGGGAGATCACCTTAGAGACCTAGACAACACCTTCAAAATTCTCAGGAAATTATGGATGAAGCTCAATGCGAGCAAGTGCTCATTCGGTGTCAGCAAGAGAGGGATAGAGGACAATCTAGATTAAATTGATGTTATAAATAGTATCCAACCACCAAAGATGTTGGGAGATGTTCAAAAGCTTATTGGGATGCTCGCGTCACTCAACCGTTTCATCTCCAAGTCATCAGATCGTTGTCGACTATTTTTCCATCTTCTAAAGAAAGACAAGGGCCTCATATGGAACGTCGATTATTTATAAGTCTTAGAATAGATAAAGACTTACCTCAGCAAACCTCCCCTTCTAGTAATCCCTAACGGAGGGGATCCTCTGTACCTCTACCTTGCGGTATCAAGCCACGCAGTTAGCTCAGCTTTAGTGTGCAAGAAAAAGGGAAGGTAGTGTCCCGTCTATTACGTTGGCAAGACACTTCTGGACGTAGAGCAACGCTACTTGCCATTGGAGAAGCTATCATATGCTCTGGTAGTTGCCTCCAGGAAGCTTAAGCATTATTTTGAGGTCCACTCAATGCCCATTATCACTTCATTCCCCCTCAAATATGTTCTTCAGAAAGATAACCTCTCCGGACGATTGTTAAAGTGGTCAATCGAGCTCGGGAGGTTCGATATTCATTTTTATCCAAGAATAATAATTAAGGTACACATCTTAGCAGATTTCATCGTAGAATTCATGGGAGATAGTCCTATAAACCAATAGCTTATAGAACAAACATCAATTAAGGAAGTACATTCCGAGGACTAGACCATGTATGTTGTTGGAGCCTCCAATTCCGATAGGGGAGGAGTGGGGATTATCCTGGTAACCCCAGAAGGCACTGTTATCGAGTAAGGGATCAGGATAGGATTTAAGCCTCCAATAACAAAGTTAAATACGAAGCTCTGATAGCTGTCATGCAGAAAGCCCAATTACTAGGGTCAAAGTGGCTCAAAGTGTTCGGCGATTCCAAGATAGTATCCAATCCAGTGAGTGAGGATTTCAACACGAAGGATGACAGGATGGAATCCTACCTCACCGTAGTTCTCATACTCATGGTAGAATTCAATGAAGTCAACATCCAGTAGTTCCTTAGGGGAAAAATAGTCATGTTGACACCTTAGCAGTCCTAAGCTCAGCAGTAGGTTCAAATCTCAATAGGATAATTGAAATAGAGTTCCTTACCCGACTCAGTATTGATAAAATAGTGGTCACCAATCATATTCTTTCTATAGAAAAGGGTCCTAGATGGATGGACCCGATCAGTGCTTACTTGCAGAATGAGGTGCTGCCAGACGATAAGAAATTAGCTCACCCAATGAGGTTAAAGGCTACCCGTTTCTATCTTTATCATGGATCGAAGCTGTACAAATGGTCCTTTACAGGTCCTTACCTCCAGTGCACCCACCCACAAGACACCGAGCAAGACCTTAATGAGCTTCATGATGGTATTTATGGGAGTCATGCAGGAAGAAGATCCCTGGAAGTTCGAGCAATCAAAGAAGGCTAATGGTGGACACATGTGCAAAGGGATGTAAGTGTTTACGTTCGGAAGTGTGAGAAATGCCATAATTTCTCTCCTATGGTTCATAAAGTTGTTAATCATCTGTAATCTTTGACCAGTTTGTGGTCGTTCGCATAATGGGGGTTCGACATCGTGGGTCCACTACCTACCGCACCTGGGAGTCGCAAGTATCTACTGATCGGAACTGATTCTTCACCAAGGGGGTAGAGGCAGAACCACTAGCCAACATCAGAGATGCCGATATGACAAGTTTTATCTGGAAAAACATCATAACGCACTTTAGGGTACCTAGAGCCATTATTACCGACAATGGCACACAGTTTCAAAGTGGATTTTTCCAGAACTTCTGTGATGAGCATGATATCAATCATCACTTTAGCTTAGTAGCGTATCCCCAGAGAAATGACCAGGTAGAGGCTTCCAACAAAATAGTGCTCGACTATATAAAGAAGAGGTTGGAAAGGGCAAATAGCGCTTGGGTCGACGAACTTCCCCATGTCCTCTAGGCCTTTTGTACTACTCCCATCCCACTTGAAATTGGTCTCCCTACTATGAGAACCAACTTGGTCGACCAAGGACTTAACGACGATGCCTTGCGCACTGAACTTGACCTAGCAGATGAATGAAGAGGACATGCCATGATTAAGTTGGCCTCATACCATCACCAGTCGGCAAAGTAGTACAAGAAAAAGGCCAATCTGAGGAAGTTCCAAGTAAGACATTACATCCTAATGAAAGTCCTCGACAGTGCAGTAAGACCGTCATATGGAAAACTGGGACCAAACTGGGAGGGACCTTTCAAGGTGATCAGGGATGACCTTCAAGGAGATTATTAATTGGAAATGCTGGAGCACAGAGAGATACCAAGAGCATGTAATGCAACCAACCTCAAGAAGTTTTATTTTTAGTCTTCTTCTTCAGTTATTGCACATCTAGTTTATGCAAAATTTTATTTTAGACTTATGTTTCTCCTAAGTTAATACTTAATGAATAAAGTCCCACTTTGCTCTCACTTTTGATTATCTTAGTTTTATAAGATGTACTGACTATTTCGATATTATGCACCATTTCCAAGTAACAACTCCACTCTTGGACACTAAGTGGAACTACACCTGGTTACAGTAAGATGCTTAGCTTATTTCAACCAAGAAATTTCCTCAGTCCGAATAGAGTTCCATTTTATTACAATAAGTCATATAACTTATTCCAATATGGGAATCTCTTCACGCTGACCAGGATTCAGATTAGTTACAGTAAACTAATAAGTTTACTTCAAATCGTTAAGCGAATCCTCTTTTTTGTCATATCAAACACAAAGAACCTCATGAGTTGCCCAGGAAATAATAAAAGCCCTATAGGGGATCCTTAGGCGAAAAGCCAACCTAGGTTGGTCACCAACTATGTTGGTCGATAAAAATCTATAATGGGTGGAAGGCCCATTAATTAGGTGCATTCTTGTCATCATCTCTCCTAGGCCTAAGGGAGTGTGATGACATAGCCTAAAAGGTAAATGGGATGGAATGATACATGCTAAGTCATACTGGACTGGAAGAATGCTCAAATAGTTATTACCAACTCATTTAGTTGGCAAAGGCCCAAAGTGGTTAGTAGTTATTATCAAGTCCTCCAAGTGGAGACATACAAAAGTTATTATTAGCTAGATTTAGTGGGCAAGTGCCCAAAAAACACAACAATTAATAATTGAACTTTATTCATTACACTTGATAATACAACACACACATAGTATTAATTACATGGCACAATTATAAAAAATATATGACAAAGGAACAAGCTGTTTATTGTATATGAGACAGGAAATTCACTATTTTCCTTTGTCGACCATTGTTCGGGTTGGGGACGAACTCATCCTCGCTTTAAGGGTTCACCTCAAAGTCATTGAGCAGCTGGTGAGAGATAGAATCTAGAGGAACCCACTTCTAATCCATCCCAAAGGGTGGTCGGCTATACGTAGGGTAGTCCACCTGGTACATGTAATACAATTGAGAATCCTTGGGTTCTTTGAGCACCTTGAGAGAGTTCGCCACGAATGTTTGTATGCCACTTCATGTGCCTCATACATCGGTATAGGGCCATCCTTCCAGCCGTCGTCATAACCCATTGTCCATCCAGCTCATCAACCCCTCCTGAATATAATCTTGAGCCTCTTAATGTCTCGTTGTTGGTCGGATATAAAGATATTTTTGCTCTGAAGTTCCTTTTCCAGCTCGAAGATATTTTTCTTTAAGGAATCATTCTCAGTTTGAATTAGTTCACCGACCTTGCCTACATCCTTACTCACACCTTCTGTATCGAGGAGCCAATATCCTCCATGTCCTAAAGGACATCCTTCAGCTTGGCCAACAGTTCAAATGGGTCTTTATACGTTGCAATTTTCGCCTTTAATGCTTTACAAACCTTTGTAAAGGTTCGACGAGCTTGCTTGCTCACGCTTTGGACTGGTATTTTTTCAATGTTTGAGGAAGAAGGAGTTTCCACGACAATAATAAGCTACAAGAAAGAAGGCAAACAGCAGGCATGGAGAATATCCGTAAAAGGAAAAAAATAAGACTTCTTTATTTAATAATAAAGGGGAGGCAGGAGCCAGTACAACTGAGAAGAAATGGAAAATAAAGCACTGATGCAAATTAAAAAAAGAAAAATCCTAAGTCTATCGGGCTTCACTGCTTGAACTGCTCAGAGGACTCCAGCTCCTTTCCCTTTCTAGCAGCCTTGACCGTCTGCTTAGCAGCCATCTTGACCACGCCTAAAATCCCCTAAGTTTTTTCGACAGGCTAGCTAGCAGAGGGTTCCTCCTTATCAATCAGAGAGGGGTTTGGATGATGTTTTTGTAATAACTCTGACTCCGGGGGAATCCCTGTTACCTTTAGGGCTTGATCCCAGCCCTTTTTAAAAAAAAACTTTCAAGCGTAGGCAATCTGGATCTCAACATCATTATTGGCCACATTTTAACTTTCAGTGTAGATGATATCCTTGATCCGAGGGATCTCACCCTCCAGATTTTGGATCCTCTCGGCTAGTCTATCCCCCGACCACCTTATCCTTCTCCACAATAATAAGGTTGTTGGTTATCTTTATATCAACCAAAGCCTTCACAGAGGCCTCCCTCTCTAGCTCAAAGGAGTTCCGAGCAGAAGCCAAGTCCTCTTGGGGATTTTTTAGGGCTTTAGACAACTCCTGATTCTTCCTGGATTGGTCAACACGACCATCCATCAGAGTGGTGAAGTCTGCTACAAACTATAAACAAAAATAGAGGAGTGAGTATGGGAGAGAGATACAATTAAAGATAACAAAACTGGGAAAAATGAACACTTACTAGAGAGAGGGCTTGGGCAGACTTGAGAGCTAATTAGTCAGAACCCAGTCTCAATGAGCGTTCACGGTCAGTGGCAAGCACTGCCCCTTCAATAGACCGAGATCAAGGGTGGGGTTATTGGCCACACTCTCCCCCTGACCAGTAATGGAGAGAGAGGGGGAGGACTTCACTGAAGTCTCAACGAGTTTCTTTTTTTTCTTCTCTCCTCCTCTACTCCTCTCTCCTCCTCTCATCTTATCTCTTTTTATTCTCTCCCTCCTCCTCCTTCGTTCACGAATTGGAACCATAGGTCTTGGGGGAGCCTCTATCAGATTTTTTTAGGGCCTTGATCCTGTGGGAAAGCAGGAAATGATCATCGTCGTCCTCATTCCCCAACAACACTCTCCTCTTTCGGGGAGCCATTTGTTCTTCATCATCATCATCATCTTCTTCTTCTTCTCCTTGGGAGGAGTAACCAACGTCCACTGGTCCTTGCGAGGTAGAAGTCCCCTCGTCCGAAAGAGTGATCTCAGGGATCTCGTCCACCTATAGAGCAAGAATGTTGGAGGTGGTGTTGGCATATTCAATGAGATAGGGAGCCGACCAGGGATGTTCACCATCGAGGAGTATATCCTTGACCTTCCATAACTTCACAAGGTTAGCAACCCTTATCTAGAAGAGGAAAGTCTCTTTGTTCTTGTCTCGAGCTGCACAAAGACAAAAGCGCGCGCGCGCACACACACACACACACACACACACACACACACACACATATATATATATATATATATATATATATATATATATATATATATATATATATATATATATATATATATTAACAAGTAGAGAAAATGGATAAAACAAAAGGTCAATAATTTATAAAAGAGAGCAATTAACAACCTATATGATCCTCCCCCCAGTCCGGACAGACGGGGCCTCTGCGCCTCTCTCCCTCAGGTAGGGGAGGATGTTGCCAATTTTTGGCTATGAAACTATGATCCCAATATCCTTTGTTGGAATTAGGAAGGTTCACGATCAGGATTCTGTTAGTCTTCTGTGCTTTCAAGTACACAAGACCATCAGAAATGTATGACGAGACATAGCAGAATCTGATCTCATGGACCCCTATGTTAGTCCCATAGAGTTAATTGATTATATGAACTCCATTTACCGTCCTCCAAATGTTGGGGGTAGATTGGGCAGGGATGACATCAAAATAATAAAAAAATCCAAAAATAAGCGATTTGGGGGAAAGGTTAAGCACCCTTGGACCACAACGAGGGTGTGTATCTAGTATCCTTCATCCATGTCGTCTGAATTTTTTGGGCATGGGGGAACATTTAATCTCCACGATGTCTGGTATAGAGTAATTTTTTCTAAACTCTTCTACAGCTCTACCATAAAGAGTAGCCATTGAAGAAGAGATTGCAAATAGTAAAAGACGATAAATGAAAATGAGTAAGAACAAAAGCAAGGTAGAGAAACTTACAAGGAAACTCTGGAAATATGAAGAACAAGAAGGAAGACTCAGAGGAAGAGCTCGCACATAAGAAAGTCTTGGAACACAAAGTGACGATTTCTTGAACCTGAACTGTGTTTGAATCTAGTGAAAATGATGAGAAACACTTCCCAAGAAGGATTTCGGCACTTAAGATCTCTGCTCGGACCAGTGCACCCCCATCATTTCTAGGATATTAAAGTTTACCTTCAACTAACGAGCGCACCCTTGACAGTTGAAGGGATTTACACCTATTCCATGCCAGTTTTTCAACAGTTCCATGATATAGGCTTGGAACTTAAAATCTGTTGTCCCATCAAATTAGCCCAAAGATTTTAGGGGAAATTATGGGAGATATTTTATGGATTAAGCTCAGTCTTGTAGCCGACCATCCCAGCACACATAGTGGACTTCCCAATCCAATTAAAACATTAAATTCTTTACTGTGTATTTAACATGTGCTTAATTACATTGTGATAGGCTCAAATTGGCTACCAACAATCTCGGGCAGATATTCAAGGACACCTACGACCTATCTACAAGATGGATGAGTTACTTGTATAATTCAACAACTCAATTACCACTATAAATGTAAACCCTGACCCCGTGAAAAATGGGATGTAATTTTGATTATTTGAGAGGCACTAATAGGAAACAGTAACCTCTCTGTGGACGTAGGCATGTTGCCGAACCACATATATTTGGTGTTGTGTGTGTGATTATTTACCTTCTGCATTTAAGTTCTTTTTGTGATTGTTTATTTTGATAATTTTGTACTCACGTACAAGATATTTGTGGACAACTTATTTTTACATACTTTGATAATGTACGTAATCTTTGATGTTCATTAAATCACTCAAAATCAATTCCATAGAAGGAATAATCTTGCTTGAAGAAATAAACTCAATATACCCCATTAATATATTTACAATTGTAAGCATCATGTGTTACTACTACCATAATCCTTACATTTAATATTCAGTTCCATTATAGTTGGGTCATTATGATGACTACCAAACATTTTATAATATTAATATTACATTAAGTAAAGACTTACATACACAAGTCAATAAAAATTCCACTTATGTTCATTAAATATCGCAGGAGTAATGAACTAAATTATTCATATTTATGTTTTCATAAACTTAATTGGTGATATCATAATGAAAGAAACCATGGCATTTGTGTTTGATGATCATTTTTGCCTTACCAAAATATATATCACTACTTGATTTTTGCTCGATCATTGTAATTAGACCTGTATGCTACCGAATCACAACGATTCAATAAATAATAATAATATGTTTGCAACAACATAAAGTATCAACATCCTAACATTTAATATCATATATGGACCCATAGGCAACAAAAATATGCATGATATGAACGCACATGTCCAATATTTATCTCTTCTTGAATGGATTACTTTAACAAACACCAAACCTTACATTATATAAATATTTGAGATAAGCCTACATGTGCATAAACACTCGTAATACATGAATAAATTATATTATTATCTATTTCTTAATTCGAAATTCACGAAATATTTTAATTTGGCGTAATGTGAAAATCAAATAGAAAGGGGAATTGCATGAGACATTGGGTGAATAATAATAAATGAGTGATAGGTAAATCATTTACTTTTACATCATCATGCATAATGTCAAAACTTATGTATGAGGACCAAATTATGAAAATGGATCCAAAAATCCTTCATGGTTATATTAATGCATACTATTATTATATCAAATATAACATTAAGTTCTTTATGCTTTTAGGATACTTAAGTTGGTGACATGCTAATTAATTTCACAAATCATGGCATATGTGTTTGATGTCCAATAATTTCTTAATCAAAAGTACTTTCACCCATTAATATTATATTAATCATAGCTACCATACTTGAGGCATCTATGTTTGTTTTCCAACAACATTAATCATGATTAAGTGAATGCACATAATACACCAATAATTTAACATTCTCATACACGAGTCTCATGTCAACAACTTTAGATTATAGCTTGAATTGGACATTTAATCTAAGCTTAACATTAGAGTTAAAACTCTACCATACATCTAATATCCACACATATGAATTATGGAATGTGTTTGGAATCTAATCCAACCTAAGCATGAATATTAGTATCCGAACGAAATCACCAATCTAATATCCACACATACGAATTGTAGCCTGCGTTTTGGCATTTAATTCAACTTAACATGAATACTAGCATTAATAATCAACTGTACGCCCAATATTCATACAAATGAACTATAGACTATGTTTGGAATCTAATCCAACTAAACATTATTATTGGTATTAAAAATAAAATCATAAATCTAAGATCCATACATACGAATTATAGCCTATGCTTGGCATCTAATACAATTTAAACTTGAATATAAGTAATAAAACATAATCATACATCAAATATTCACAAATATGAGTTATATTCTATGTTTAACATCTAATTCAACATAAGTATGAATATTAGAAGCGTGAACAAAGAAAATAACCCCAATGGTGGGAAACTACATAATATTTCAAAAAATCCTAATTTTTGCCAGAAATAAAAAATTTAAGTTAGCACCACGGGGATATACTCTAGGATCTAAAAATAATTTACAGAATTCAAAATTTAATTTTTCGGAGTGAGATATCCACGTCAACATTATTACCAAAAAATGCAAAAACGTAATTTTAAGGACCTAAATGACGTCAAAATGCAAAAGTAAGGTGGTGCTCGTTGTATTCAATGGGTTTTGTTCATTTTGACATTTCCATTCGATCATGTGAGTTTTGTAAAATTTTAAGCAAGTTTTAACTTTTAATTCCAACCAGTGAGTATTGGCGACATAAGAAAAACGGCACAGAAAGTCACAGGCATATGCTTTGAACAAATTTAATGAAAGAAGAAAAACTTCGCAGAAAGTATTGAGCACACAAAAGCAATTTAATGTAGATTTCATTATAGGCAAACATCAATAAAAAAAATCATGAGATCTTAAACTTTAGCTCTGATACGGCATGTAAAAACATATTTAAGAACACCATAATATTAATCAAGAACACATTAATTTGATTAAACTTTAGCATTCCATTGTTCTTAGTAAGATCTTGGATCTTCAAAATAATAAGAACAAACGATAGCGAAGAAGACACACCTTGATCCAATTCATTGATCATGTTTGTTGTAGGAATCTCTTTGAGTCATCTTCATGATTGCTCTACTATAACCTTCATCAATTTGACAGAAAATATTAATGTTGTTATATCGGAATTTTTTCCCTCTTGCCCAATATATTGTGTTTAATGCAGATTATTTGATGGAGAATAGCATGTTATATATAAGGTGAGAGAAAACTTAATTTCCTAGTTAGACTATAATTCTATCATCCATCACAATAGAGTTTGATTAGGAAACTAATCCACTATCAAAGTCTTTAATATCTAAATGAATTATCTAAAAGAATCCTATCAAATCTAAATTCTTATGCGAATGACATTAAGTAGGATGCTTATTTTTAATTAAATAACTAATTCTGAAATTAAATATTTCCAACAGTTTAATGAACGTATAGTGCATCTAAATTGGGAGACAATTTTAATAAAAAATTAAATTAAAAAATGTCTTGATAAACGTGAAACACTTTAACGTATCTTAAAGTTGGCATCCTTGTGTGCATATAATGAGAATTTACTTTTTTGATCTACTGGGAATTTTGTTCATATAAAATGGTTGCAATCGCAATACATTAAAAAAAGGGGTTTGGAAATTCATTCCCTTAGTCATATTTCAACATTAGGAAACGGTGGTTTAGTCTTTAGATTTTAAAAATTACAAAAAGATGGAAAAAGTTGGGTGAAAAAACCAAATACTGAAACCAAAACCAAATGACCATTCCAAAATCATAAAGTTGGGTGACAAAGCCATTTTTTAATAACTTCGAGGAGTTGAGATGATATAAATAAAAGAAAAATAGTCGATGAGTGGGCATACCACTTAGACATAAAAAAACCAAGTGAAGACGACCTAAAGACAAAAGAAAAGTAAAGCCTTATTATAATACAACTCTATAAGTACATCCATATACATAAACATAAAAGGTCTATAATCCTATCTAAGCCATGAGGTGAGATTTGAACCATAGGCCAAAGGAAACAAGATAAAATAAATGGACTCGTCCTTTACTCTTACCAGTTTTAGCATGAGCTTCTGGGAGGTTAACATTCCAATGTCGTGATGCACGCGTCCATATCATTGTTGGTAAGCTCAAAGTCGTAGTCCTCTTTGTCCTAATAGGATCTCACACCTTGTTCCCCCATCTTGACATCGGGCTCCACCTCCTCCTCCTCCTCCTCGATACTTGCATCCTCATCGAACTCCTCATCTTTGTGAGCTCGTAGAATTTCTCTCAGTTTCTCGCATTTATTCCGGGTAGCTTGCCCAAAAGGGGTTGGGAGGCAAAGAGAACCAGCAGGTGGAGCAATGAGGTGATCGGCTGAAATGGAAGTAATAAGTCGAGAATAAGGAAGGGGAGTGATGCCCTTCTCATCCAATGCCGCAAATTAGACATCGCGGTTAATGATATACGCCAGATTTATGGAGGAGGAGCGTTCGAAGAGGTGGTACATAATTGTGGCCTGCCGGGGTTGCATCCCGAAATCATTGGAATTTTGAAGAATATTCACATTCACGATTTGAAACGTGAGACACTCTTTTTCGCTCATCCGGCCAACTCGAAAGACGCCTGTGTTCCAAAGTTCCCCGGGCACGAGACGTTGAATGATGATAGCTTTATCGAGTGGTGTATTTGGGTTGGGGTAGACAAAACTAGTGGTATTGGGGATGTCTTATTCAACGAGCTTCTCGACTAATGTCTGGATAATAAAGGGAATGCGTTGGCCTCGCACCCGCACTTCAGCGGTGAACTCGGTAGTGCGCATGAGTGTACCATAAAACTCCTCGATAACGGCGCCAAAAACTTAACGAGACTTAAAAAGTGTTCTGAAGTGCGTGCTATCTAGGCTCAACTGCAAGCAAGTAATAATCCCGAGGGAAATAGGACGAGAAAATCGTAACGACGTCGGAGAGACTGAGATTCCTAACTTGACTCTAAAAAGAAATGAAAAAATGCTTTGACTGGGAGTGTATCTACGAACTAAATACAGATTAAAATTAACTACAACTAAATTAAATGCTAGTGAAATTCAACTAATCTATCTAACCTAGGAGCAGATGATAATTATATGGATGAATTAACTATGAATGGAAAAAATAGGTCGGGTTACAATCCCCCACACCGTAGTAATTCACCTTGCAGGATACTAAATTTCGAAATTAAAATTTTAAATGAACTCGGTCTTTATTAATCCTAAGCATTAAGTATATGAAATAACGTAGCCCACATCATACGAAATCAAAGGCAAGAATAAAGCAGTATCGCATTGACTAACACATGCATCGCACTCTTAAGTATCTTGGTTATCTAGGACAAACGAGATCAAAAGTCCCACGACAGTTGCAATAGTCATGCAACACGATTATTTTAAGATTCAATTCAAAAATCTACTTCCAATTGGGATGAATCACATTGGACGGGGTTCATGCACCCCAACCCTTAAAACTTAGCCATACATCATTAAGCTAAGTAAAAAAAAACTTTTTATAAAGCAAAACATCATACTATATGGAGAATGGTGAAGAAGAACGTGCTGAATCAAATGAATCAATACTCACAGTAAAAACTCAGGGATTAAAGGACAAATATTATTTGTATTGCGGAAAAACTAGAAATAAAGCTTAAATTATTACTCAAAATCCACTCTTTAACAAAACTAGGGTTTTTGGTTTACCAAACCCATCTCCTACTCTGGAAACCTAAATATTCGAACCCTTTTAATTGTGTAACAATTTTGAATAAATAGCTCCAAAATTTACAAGAGTTTTAAAAAATTAAAACTCTGAGAAAAGAATAGAAATGCTAAGAAAGAAAACAAGCGGTCCAGATCCATCGGGCAAGGCGATCCGGATCTCCCCCTTATTTCAAATAGAGTCACTGAAATAAGGGCGGTTCGGATCCTTTTTAAATAAAAGGTCCGGATCGCACCCCTTTTCCATACAGGGACTTTTCTAGACATGCGGTCCGGATCCTCTTTGAATAAAAGGTCCGGATCGACCCTATTTTCATCCAGTGTTCTTATTGTTACCCGGTCCGGATCCTTTTTAAATAAAAGGTTCGGATCGCATATGAATTTCATCCAGAGATTTTTTCTTGATTCTTCTCATCTTCAAATGTTCGCAACTTTTTCATCGTAGCTCGGATTAATGTGCCATTTCTTCCAATGTTCTTGTAATCGAAATATCTTCAACTCTCCAGTTGGCTTAGACTCCGGACTAAGGCTATGAAATTACAAAACTGCCCTTTGACTTTCCTTCTTTGATTTCTTTATATGCTTTTCCAATTTCTTTCTTTCTCAATGCTTTAAATAGATGCAAAACTCATGAGAAATCACGAAACTAGATGTACTTATTAGAAGGAGTAATTGTCCAGGAAATGTGATAATTTAACTCATTTTACATTACTCGAGACGATAAAATCCCTAAATTAAGGGGATAAATTCGGAAGAATTTAAGCCTAATCAATAATGTTGCATCATATATGGACTCTGGAGCCTCTCTTAACCTCGAAGGATCGACAAATCAATCATTGGTTGTCGATGATGTTTTCCAAAATTTTCCACATCTCCATATGATCAGTATTTTAGTGAAGGTCTAGGTCTTAATGACATGTAAAATACTATCTTGTTATTTTAGTTCAGTTTAATTCAATTTTATTTTGTTCACCATTTCAATGTTTGCTTTATGTTTTCGCAATATTTTATTTTTATTTTTACAAGCATAACAATTTAGGGAACAAGTACATTAGGAATTACAACAAGAAAACAAAATGTATTAACACTTAATTCAAAGTACTACATTGAAACCTGCTTCATAATTAAATTATCTTCACATACTAAGTTTTAACCTTAATATGGTACAACAAAATGGTTTGTTATAATTCACTTAACATTTTGGAAGGTAAGAGCGTTGTAATTTTTTTTGGGGGGTGGGGGTTGGGGGTGGGGGTTGGGGTTGGAGGGTTAGGGGTTGGGGGGGAAGAGGTACGATACGCTCGTAGATTTATTAATTATAAAGGAAGGAATAGCTCCTCCCAAGTGGCTTACAATAGATTAGAGGATGATATACCCTAAATCCTATTTGGAAAAAGATTAAATGAGGCCCTTTATAGGGAAGATCCTTTACAAGCTTAAGATGAATTTAAAAAAAAAAAATTGAAACAAGAAAAGAAATTCCAAAGATACTAAAAATCCTCCACTTGAAGCTATCCATTAGCAAAATTTAGGAAGTTCAACTTGTGAACATACATCATCCATTTTAAAATCTTTCGAAAAGAGTGAATTTAAGTGGATTTAACATTAAGCCTATGAGACCATCCACGATTAGCCAAAAAATCTATAAGCTTGTTCCACTCTACGAATGTGAGAAAAAGATACATTTTAGTTGGATATACCTTATTATAGTTAGATATATTTGGCTCATAATGTACTTATTAATTGCCATACTTGCATTCTGAGAAGTAGTCATATCTCGAATTAGTGTGTCAGAAATGTCATTATCTGATGAGAGCAAATTGTCATTGTTAATGTTAACTATCTCTTGTTGGATATACCGTTAGATAACATTGCCTGTTGAGCTTTATGATAACGCAGTAAAATCCTTTCCATTTGCCAAATTTCATCCTCTAACAAGTCAAGTGCAAAATACTCTACTTCTTCAGGAGATGAAAAAGTCCAAAGAGATGCTACCCGATTTCATGGGATAAGTAGGTGGTGGTATTGGCAAAGGACCTCGAGGGCACACCCATCGTCATATTTTCCTGGCTAGGTAAGGTGATCCCAGGGGAAATCAAAACCATCTTTCGGCTTTAGGATGGGCAATATTAGGTTATGTTGTACAATATGTCGAAGAGATATACTGAACGTTTTCATATACAACCAAAATACCCTTACTTCCAAATTATTATAAATATATTCTATTAAAGGTAACGTTATACACATAATTCAAATCCCTCTGGTATCATTCCACAAAACCTATAAACATATCGAGTATCCAATGTGTACCAATAATGTCTAACAATGATATGTAACTAAATTATGACCTCAATGAAGATAAATAAGCCATAACTATCCATAATAGACCGCAAACCACAATATACCAGTCGTCCTTACTAAATAATAACGACGAAAATTCATGAAAGAAGAATGGTGTGCCATGATCGCAAAATGGGGCATCAAAATTTTGGAACGATTATTTCAAGGAAAACCCAAACTGCACTGATGAAATGTTCAGGTATAATTTTAGGATGAACAAATCGACATTCAATCGTATTTTGGTAGCCGTTCGTGAGAAAGATTCATATATTTTGTGCAGAAGCCCGATTGTTGTGGTAGGATGAGATTAAGCACCCACTAAAATATTGTGTATGCATTATGTTTGTTAGCATATGGTGGTTTTATACACCCCATTAAAATTCCCCCACTCTCCATAGGGTCCAAACAAAGTCCCTTCAAGTTTCGAACCCCCGATCCCCCTTCAAACCCTAATCGGAGAGAAACCGCTTGCTCTCCAAACCCCGTTTGACTTTAGTAAACTCTCTGACCCAAGAGTATCTCAACACACATACATATATATCCTAATCCTTTTTCCAATGGTTGTGTCCGTGCACGAATCGAACCTACGATTTGCATTTTATGGCTAAAAACTGATTATATCTGCTTATCGACATGACACCTCACCTACCTGCAGGAAAGTGGTGGCTTTCATGGACACCAAGTTTGTCCACCCTTCCAGTAGGCATGGAAACCCATATACTGGACAATATTCCTCTAAGTACTTCTTGGTTTTTTTATTCATTTAGGGTTTTGTCTTTAAGGAAACCATGGCTTCACTATTTCGGATCTTCAACCTCTAAATAAGTGCGGTAGCTTTTGTTACATTACTTTCTAAACACTCTCTCTAAATTATATTACACAACCTCCACCTCAACATTAGCCACCATTCCACCACCATTATCAACACTCAAAAATCAGATTGCAAATATCTCCAAACATAGAATTCAAGTATCTTTTAAGGTATAAATCCTTTCCATTCCATATTCCTAATTAGTTACTATTTCACTTACTTTGTCATTTCTAGCATATTCTTAGTTGAATTTTATTTCTCCTATAACTAATATCACCTTTTTATTATACATAGCTTCAACCTTATTTTTATAAATAAAAAAGTCCCCAAAGTGGGGTTTACACTCTAGTTCCCAATTTAAAGTTATTTCCCTTATTATCACACTTTCACTACACTTTACACATTGTACACAAAATTCAGAGATAAGCTTTAGATTTGGACTGTGGGTTAGACTGAACCTCATTTCCCCTACGAACTACCTGGGCGTTGAGACCATTTTCGGTTACGTAGGCATCTTGAAATCACTTCTGGGATTTGAGTAATCTTTATTCATTTTATTTTACGTTCACATTTCATATATTGTTACTTCACCCATATGTTTAGTTAACTTTGCTCACATAGTTAGTCTCATTATGTTTGTCACTTTTTAGCAGTTCAGTGACATGCTTTCTCACTTTTCTATAGTGACTCTATGGACGCTAATATTTTAGCTATTTTTTATATATTTGCTTATATAGCTAGAATTTTTTATATTCATTATTTTGGAGGCTCTGTGACATCCGTGCTCACTTTTATATATTATGGCCCTACGATCCTATACACGGCTCACATTTTTAGTTATTCACACACTTTAGTAGTTGATATCCTTAGAATTATTTTGTTCCCATAATTTCCATAATGCGAATATGATGATTTCATTCCTCTCTCTCTGACACACACATTTGTATATTCATGTAAATTTTTACTATGCACACTTTGTACATGTGGCACATTTCATACTTTATACATATGTTCACACATGATTTAGGAAAAGGAGAATATTTTGTTGCCCATGAGAGACCAAAAGGGTGAAACGGATGTCTAACACCTTCCCATTCTGTAACATAGTCTCCGAGCCCATATCTTATTTTATTTTGGATGCACTAGTATTCTTTTATGTTGTAATGCCTCCGCATTTCCCGCCCATCAATAGGCCACCTCTTGCTCATCTACCCATACCAAATCTTGCTCAACCAGGGTCTAACTTTCCTGTGCCTATTCCTACCGATCCTAAAGAGGAATAACTCAACCTATTAAAGGAAGACCTCAAAATACTCGCCTGAAAATTTTATCAAGTGAAACTCTTAGGAAAATATGTAAACTATACTCACATGTCTCCATATCCAAAGGCTTATTACCTGAGATATTCAAGATTCCTGACATTGAGAAATTTGGAGGAAGTGGGTCTCCGATAATGAATATAGAACTATCATCGCACCATGAGTATACTAGGGGCTAAGGAAGGAATCATGATCCAAATGTTTCAATAAACCCTTAAGGAAAGTTATCTCCATTAGTTTATATCATTAGAATAATCCCGAATTTAAAGCTGGGAGGATGTTACCAGGGAATTTATGTCTCAATATAAGTACAATAAGGACTTAGAGGTAACTCACCGAGACCTTGATCTACTCAAATAGGTCCCTGTGGAGTCCGTTAACAGTTTCATAACCAGATAGAGAGAAAAAAATGCCACCATAACCAAATGCCCATTTGTAGAAGAACAAGTCACCATAGTACAGAAGAATTATCTACCACATATCTAAAGTACCACAGGTAGATAATAATACCCTCATTTCATAGACCTATAGGATGACGGGGTAGAAATTAAAAAGACTTTCGTCACTCAGAAGACCAAATATAAAGGGAAAAGTGAGCTGATTACTTTGCTCCTCTAAAGTATGAGAAACCAGTTGTTACTGCCATCGATAATATTACCTATCAACCAACCACCTCATGGGCACCATAATCCCACCTTGCTGTGACCAGAAAATAATACACTGAACTCCATGCTCCTCTCTCTAAATTATATCAGGCCCTCCCGTCCCTCCATATTACTAAACTCATGGACCCTCTTCCAAAGTACTTCAAATATGATTCCCATTGTGAATTTCATAAAACCTCCATACATACCACCAACCAATGTCATCACCTAAATAATTTTGTGAAATGTCTCATTAATAAGGACGTCATTGTTCATCCTATAAGACTAAAACCAAACACTACCTAAAATCCTCTACCAATGCACCAATCCGTTGTGGACGCAATTCTTATCGATGAAGACCTTAATTTTGACCCCTTAACCAGAATTAATTCCATGAACAATCCCACTTCACCTGTTAGCATAAAAATGCCCATGGTTCCTCTCTAAACCTTCCCATCCTTCTTGTTACATACTGAGAGTGCTAATGACTAGGCCTTTTCCTTGATGACAAAGGCTTTTATAGATGTCCTCACCAAATCTGAATTATAAAGAATGTACATGGCACTGTCCTTGAACAATTAAGAGAGTTTAGGATGAGATTCCCACCAAAATGGACTATCAAAGAAGAAGATTGTGTAAAAGTGAGTGTCCTTTACATGGAAGTCGGAACTGGGCACGCCAATCTCACAAGTGGTTTGTTCTGTTAGAAGAATTAAGCTTTGATAACATCATATAGATCTTAATAGAGGAAAGCATCAAGAAAGAAAAAGTCTGTGAAGTTACCGATCTATTATTTTCCACCAGGCTAAGAGGATAATTGGTCCCTTCCCATAATCATTTCTCTACAACATAGGAAGATTTAAAAGATGAGTCTCTTGAAGTTTTGGAATGAATAGACTTCTTAGGAAATAACCGTACAATTGCCACTGAATGTGGTGATGACTCCAACACCTTAGATGATTCAGGTGGAGAGTCCAATAATGAAACCCCCAATAAAATTACCTCATTTTATGGAGTGATTTTCTTTAAAGAACTATTATCAGAGATTAACAATGTATCTGCTGTCACTGATATAGGCAAAGAAGTCGGTAACACCTCGTAGGTGACCAATGTTACCCGCAGGAACCAACCGCGTAGTCACCCGATTTGAGAGCACGACCAAAATTTGCAAATTGTTAGACTTGGGCTTAAAAACATGCCATCAAAGGATGAAAATCTAAAGAAACCACAAAACGTCCCCGGAAGAGGCACACACACATAACACAGGACAAATTTAACCCACAGGAACTGACCGCGTATTCACAAGCCCCCCGATTTGAAAGAACACCAAAAATTATCAAATTATCTAGACTTAGGCGTAAAAACATACCGCCAAAGGGTGAAAACATAAAACAACCACAAAACGGCCCTGTAAGAGGCACGAACACCTCACACGGGACTAATATAGCCCGCAGGAACCGATCGCATAGATACGGGACCGCCGATTTGAGCACACAACCAAAATTATCAAATTGTCTAGACTTAGGCATAAAAACATGCTATCAAAGGGTGAAAACATAAAACAACCATAAAACGGACCCGTAAGAGACACGAACACCTCGCACGGGACCAATGTAACCCGCTGGAACTGATTGTGTAGTCACGGAACTCTCGGTTTGAGAGAAACGACTAAAATTTGCAAATTGTTATAGTTAGGCTTAAAAATATGACGTCAAAGGGTGAAAATGTAAGACGGACACAAAATGGCCCCGTAAGTGGTACAAACACCTCATACGGGACCAAGGTAACCCCTAGGCACCGACCGCGTAGTAACGGGACCCCTGATTTAAAGGCACGATTAGAGTTTGCAAACTATTAGACTTAGGCTTCAAAACATGCTGTCAAAGGGTGGAAACATAAAGTAACCACAAAATGGCCCCGTAAGGGGCACAAATACCTCGCACGGGACCAATGTTACCCCAAGGAACTGACCGCATTATCACAGGACCCTCGATTTTAAGGTATGACTAAAATTTGAAAACTGTTAGACTTAAGCTTAAAAATAACCTGTCAAAGGGTGAAAATGTAAAGTAACCACAAAACGGCCTCGTAAGAGGCACGAACACCTCTCATGGGACCAATGTAACCTACAATAACCGATCGCGTAGTCACGTTACCCCCGTTTTGAGGGCATGACCAAAATTTTAAATTTTTAGACTTAGGCATAAAAAATGCCATCAGAGGGAGAAAACGTAAAACAACCACAAAACGACCCTAGAAGAGGTGCGAACACCTCGTACACGCCCAATGTAACCCACTGGAATCGACTGTGTAATCACAAGACCCCCGGTTTCAGAGCAAGATCAAAATTTGCAAATTGTTTTGACTTAGAATTAAAAATGTGTCGTCAATGTGTGAAAACGTAAAACAACCATAAAATGGCTCCGTAAGAGGCACAAACACCTCGTACAGGACCAATGTGACCTGCAGGAACCGACCGTATAGTAACAGGACCCTTGGTTTGAGAGCATGATTTTTGTTTTCAAACTATTATTCTTAGGCATAAAAATAAGCTGTCAACGGGTGAAAATGGAATAAACATCCACAAAATGGCCCCTTAAGAGGGAGAGAACACGTTACACGGGACAAATGTAACCCGTAGGAATTGACCATGTAGTCATAGGACCTCGATTTGAGAGCACCACCAAAATTTTAAATTGATAGACTTAGGCTTAAAAACATGCCATCAAAGGCTGAAAACGTAAAATGGCAACAAAACGGCCCCAAAAGAGGCACGAACAACTCGCACGGGTCTAATGTAACCCACTAGAACCGACTGCGTAGTCAGAAGACCCCCGATTTGAGATCACGATCAAAATTTGGAAACTGTCTTAAATTAGGTTTAAAAACATGTCGTCAAAGGGTGAAAACATAAAACAACCAGAAAATGGCTTCGTAAGGGGCACAAACACCTCGTACGGGACCAATGTAACCTGCCAGAATTGAACGCAAAGTAACGGGACCCCCAGTTTGAGAGCACGACAAAAAATTTAAACTATTAGACTTAGGCTTAAAAATAAGCCGTCAACGAGTGAAAACGTAAAACAGCCACAAATGACCCCGTAAGAGGCAGAGAACACCTTGCATGGGACCAATGTAGCCTATAGGAAATGATCGTGTACAAACATGTTGTCTTAAGAGGCAGAGCAAGACTAAAATTTGCAAACTGTTAGACTTGGGCTTAGAAATATGTCATCAAAGTGTGAAAACGTAAAATAGCCATAAAACAGACCAATAAGAGGCACGAATACCTCGCACGGGACCAAGGTAACCGACAGGAATTGATCGCATAGTCATGAGACCCCGAGTTTGTAAGCACGACCAAAATTTGCAAACTATCTTCACTTAGGTTTAAAAACATGCCGTCAAAGGGTGAAAATGTAAAACATCCACAAAATGGCTCCGTAAAGGCACAAACACCTCCTACAGGACCAATGTAACCTGCAGTGATCGATCGCATATTAACGGGCCCCCGATTTGAGTGCATGACAAAAAATTTCAAACTATTACACTTAGGCTTAAAAATAAGTCGTCAAAAGGTGAAAATGTAAAACAGACACAAAATGGACCCGTAAGAGGCAAATAACAGCTCGTACGGGACCAATGTAACCCGTATGAACCGATCGTGTAGTCACGGGACTCTCGGTTTGAGATCACGAACATAATTTGCAAGACGTTAGATTTAGGCTTAGAAACATGAAACATAAAACAACCACAAAACGTCCCCATAAGAGGCACGAACACCTCGCACGGGACCAAGGTAACCCGCAGGAACCGACAACGTAGTCATGGGACCCTCGGTTTGAGGGAATAACCAAAATTTATAAACTGTCAGACTTAGGCTTAAAAACACGTTGTCTAAGGGAGAAAGTAAACAGTCACAAAATGACGTCGTAAGAGGCACGAACACCTCGCACGGGACCAATGTAACCCGCAGGAACAGACCGCGTAGTCATAGGACCCCCAATTTGAGGGCACAACTAAAATTTGTAAATTGTCTAGACTTAGGCTTAAAAATATCCCGTCAAAGGGTGAAAACATAAAACAACCACAAAATGTCCCCGTAAAAGGCACAAAAACCACGCACGAGATCAATGTAACCCGCTAGAACCGACCGTGTTGTCAAGGGACCCTCAGGTTAACAGAACGACCAAAATTTTCAACCTGTTAGACTTAGGCTTACAAACATGCTGTTAAAGGGTGAAAAAGTAAAACGGCCACAAAATGGCCCTGCAAGTGGAACGAACACCTCGCACGGGACTAATGTAACCCGCAGGAATCGATTGTGTAGTCACGGGACACCCAGTTTTAGAGCATGACCAAAATGTTCAAACTATTAAACTTAGGCTTGAAAACATGCCGTCAAAGGGTTAAAACATAAAACAACCACAAAACGGCCCCATAAGTGGCAGAAGACCTTGCACGGGACCAAGGAAACCCACAGGCACCGACCGTGTAGTCAGGGGAACCACGATTGGAGGGCTCGACCAAAGTTTAAAAAGTGTTAGACTTAGGCATAAAAACATGCTGTTAAATGGTGAAAACGTAAAACGGCCACAAATGACCATAAGGGGTACGAACACCTCATACGGGATTAATGTTACCCTTTGGAACCGTATGTGTAGTTAGATGACCCTCGATTTGAGGGCACGGCCAAAATTTGAAATTGTTATATTTAGGCTTAAAATCATGCCTTCAAAGGGTGAAAACGTAAAATGACCACAAAAAGGCCTCATAAGAGGCATGAACGCCTCGCAGGGGACCAATGTTACTAGCAGGAACCGACAACGTAGTAACGTTACCCCCGATTTGAGGGCATGACCAAAATATGCAAACTATTAGACTTAGGCTTAAAAACATGCCGTCAAAGGGTGAATATGTAAAATAACTACAAAACGACCTCGTAAGAGGCACGAACACCTCGCACGGGACTAAGGCAACCCGCAAAAATCGACCGTGTATTCATGGGACCCCCAATTTGAGGGCACAACCAATGTTTGCTAACTCTTAGACTTAGACTTAAAAACATGTCGTCAAATGGTGAAAATGTAAAATAGATACAAAACTGCCCCGTAAGCGGCACGGACACCTCATACGGGACAAATACGACCCGTAGGAACCAACCGCATAGTCACGGTAGCCCCAGTTTGAGAGCACAACCAAAATTTACAAACTGTTAGATTTAAGCTTAAAACATGTCGTCAAAGGGTAAAAACATAAAATAGTCACAAAATGGCCCCAAAAGAGGCAGGAACACCTCGCACGGGACTAATATAACCTGCAAGAATCAACCGCATTGTCATGGGACTCCCGGTTTGAGGGTACGACAAAAATTTACAAACTGTTAGACTTATGCTCAAAAATATATTGTCAAAGGTTGAAAATATAAAATAGTCACAAAATGGACTTGTAAAAGGCACAAACACCTCGCACGGGACCAATGTAACCCGAAAGAATTGACCGCGTAGTCATGGAGCCCCCGATTTGAGGGAACTGCCAAAATTTTTAAATTATTAAACTTAGGATTAAAAACATGTCGTCAAAGGGTTAAAATGTAAAACAGTCACAAAACGGCCTCAAAAGAGGCACGAACACCTCACACGGGACCAATGGAACCTGAAATAATTGATCGCATAGTCACGGGACCCCCAGTTTAAGGGAATGACAAAAATTTGTAAATTGATAGACTTAGGATTAAAAATAGGTCGTCAAAGGGTGAAAACATAAAACATCCATAAAATTTCCCTAAAAGAGGGGTGAACACCTCAGACCGACCCAATGTAACTCAGAGGAACCAATCGCGTAGTCATGAGACCCCCTATTGGAGAGCACGGTAGAAATTTGCAAACTGCCTAGACTTAGGCTTAAAAACTTGGTGTCAATGGGTAAAACATAAAGTAGCCAGAAAATGGCCCCGTAAGAGGCACGAATACCTCGCAGGGGACCAAGGTAAGACGCAGGAATCGACCGCGTAGTCACAGGACCCCCGGTTTGAAGGCACGACCAAAATTTACAAACTATCACATTTAGGCTTCAAAATATGTCATCAAAGGGTAAAAATGTAAACAATCACAAAATGGCCCTGTAAGAGGTAGGAACACCTCACACGGGAATAATGTAACCCTCCATAACCGATCGCGTAGTCAAGTCACTCCCGGTTTGAGGGCACGACCAAAATTTACAAAATGTCTAGACTTAGGCTTAAAAACATTCCGTTAAAGGGTGAAAACAAAAACCAGCCACAAAACTGCCCTATAAGAGGCACGAACATCTCGCATGGGACGAATGTAACCCACAGGAACCGACTGCATAGTCACGGGACCCCCGGTATGAGAGCACGGCCAAAATTTGGAAACTGTTAGACTTAGGCAAGAAAACATGCTGTCAAAGGGTGAAAATGTAAAACAACCACAAAACGGCCTTGTAAGAGGCTCGAGCACATAGCACGGGACAAACGTAACTCGGAGGAAATGATCGCGTATTCACGGAACCATCGATTTGAGAGCACGACCAAAATTTTCAAAATGTTCGACTTAAGATTAAAAACATGTTATCAAAGGGTGGAAACGTAAAACAACAACAAAACAACAATGTAAGAGGCACGAAGACCTCGCACGGGATCGCTGCAATTCGTTGGAACCGATCGCTTAGTCACGGGACCCCCAGTTTGAAATCGATGGCTAAATTTTGCAAACTGTTCGACTTAGGCTTAAAAATGCGCCGAAAAAGGGTGAAAATGTAAAAGGACCACAAAATATCTCCATAAGGGGAATGAAAACCCTGCACGGGACCAATGTAACCCGCAGGAATCACCGTGTAGTCACGGGATCTCCGGTTTAAGGGCAAGACCAAAATTTGCAAACCGTCTAAACTTTGACTTTAAAACATGCCTCCCAAGGGTGATAACACCAAACGGTGACAAAACGACCCCGGTTTAAAGGAACGACCAAAATTTGTAAATTGTTAGACTTAGGATTAAAAACACGCCGTCAAAGGGTGAAAATGTAAAACAACCACAAAATGGCCCCAGAAGAGGCATGAACACCTCACACGGGCCCAATCTAACCCGCATGATCTGACTGCATAGTCACGAGACCCCCAGTTTGAGAGCACGACCAAAATTTGCAAAATATCTAGACTTAGGCTTAAAAACATGCCGTTAAAGGGTGAAAATGTAAAACAACCACAAAATGGCCCCCTAAAAGGCAGAGAACACCTCGTACGGAACAAATGTAACCCTCAGGAATCGATCGCATAGTCACGGGACCCCCGATTTGAGGGCATGATTAAAATTTACAAACTGTTAGACTTATGCTTAAAAATAAGCCGGCAAAGGGTGAAAACATAAAACAACCACAAAACGGCCCTATATGAAGCACGAACACCTCACACGAGACCAATGCAATCTGATCAAACTGATCGCATGGTCACGTGACCCCTAGTTTGAGAGGGACGACCAAATTTTACAAATTGTTCGACTTAGGATTAAAAATGTGTCGTGAAAGGGTAAAAATGTAAAAAGACCACAAAACGGCTCCGTAAGAGGCACAAAGACCTCGTATGGGACCCATGTAACCTGTAAGAACCGACCGCTTAGTCGCGGGATCCCAAGTTTGAGGGCACGACCAAAATTTGTAAACTGTGTAGACTTAGGCTTGAAAACATGCCTTTGAAGCGTGAAAACATAAAACAACCATAAAATGTCCCCATAAGAGGCACAACCGTCTCGCACGGGACCAATGTAACCCGCTAGAACCGACTGAGTAGTCAAGGGACCCCCGGTTTGAGAGCACAATCAAAATTTACAAACTACTAGACTTTGGCATAAAAACATGTCGTCAAAGGGTAAAAACATAAAAATGTCACAAAATAGCCCCATAAGAAGCACGAACACCTTGTACGGGACAATGTAACCCACATGAACTGATTGCGTAGTCATGGGACTCTCGGTTTGAGGACCCGACTAAAATTTGCAAATTGTCTAGACTTTGGCTTAAAAACATGTCGTTAAAGGGTGAAAATGAAAAAAACCCACAAAATGGCCCCGTAAGAGGCACGGATATCTCGCACGGGACCAATGTAACCCGTAGAAACCGACTGCATAGTCACAGGAGCCCCAATTTGAGAGCCTGACCAAATTTTGGAAAATGTTAGACTTAAGCTAGAAAATATGCCGTCAAAGGTTGAAAACATAAAATTGCCGCAAAATGCCCCCAAAAGAGGAGCAAACACCTTACACGAGACCAATGTAACCCGTAGAATCGTTGCGTAGTCATCAGACCCCCAGTTTGAGAGCACGACCAAATTTTTAAGCCATTAGACTTGATATTAAAACACGCCGTCAAAGGGTGAAAATATAAAATGGCCCTGTAAGAGGCACGAACAACTCGCATGGGACCAATGCAAATCCGCTAGAACCGATCGCCTAATCACGGGACCCCTAGTTTGAGATCTATGGCCAAATTTTGCAAACTGCTGGACTTAGGCTTAAAAACGGTCAAAGGGTGAAAATGTAAAATGACCACAAAATACCCCCGTAAGAGGCACGAACACCTCACACGGGACCAATGAAACCAGGAGAAACCGATCGCATAGTCATGGGATCCCCAGTTTGAGAATACGACCAAAATTTACAAAATGTTTGACTTAGGCTGAAAACACGTCGTCAAAGGGTGAAAATCTAAAAAAGGCACAAAACATCCCTGTAAGAGGAACGAACAACTCACACAGGACCAATGCAATCCGCTAGAACCGATCACGTAGTCACGGGACCCCCAGTTTGAGATCCACAACCAAGTTTTGTAAACTGCTAGACTTAGGCTTAAAAACGTGCCGTCAAAGGGTGAAAATGTAAAATGACCACAAAATGGCCCCGTGAGAGGCACGAACACTTCACAAGGGACTAATGAAACCCGCAGGAATGGACCACGTACTAACAGGATTCCTGGTTCGAGGGCATGGCCAAAATTTACAAACTGTGTAGACTCAGGCTTAAAAATGCTTTAAAGGGGAAAATGCAAAGCAGCCATAAAACGGCCCCGTAAGAGGCACGACCATCTTGCACGAGACCAATGCAACCCGCAGGAACTGACCGCGTAATAATGAGAACCCTAATTGTAGAGCACAACCAAAATTTAAAAACGGTTAGATAAAGGTTAAAAAACATGTCGTCAAAGGGTGAAAACATAAAACAATTGCAAAAAGGCCCCGAAAGGGGCACGAATACCTCGCACATGGACAATGTTACTCATAGGAACCGACTGTAAAGTCACTGGACCGTCTGTTTGTGGCCACGGACAAAATTTGAAAATTGTTAGACTTAGGCTTAAAAACATGTCGTCAAAGGGTGAAAATGTAAAACAACCACGAAACAACCTTGTAAGGGGCACGAACACCTCAAATGGGACCAATCTAACTTATAAGAATCGACCGCGTAGTCACGTTATCCCCAGTTTGACGACATGACCAAAATTTGTAAATTGTTAGACTTAGGCTTAAAAACAAGCCATCAAAGGGTGAAAATATAAAACAAGCCATCACGTTATCCCTAGAGGAGGCACGAACACATCGTACGAGCCCAGTGTAACCCGCAAGAACCGCCAGCATAGTCACGAGAGCCCCAGTTTGAGAGCAGGACCAAAATTTGCAAATTTTCTAGACTTAGGCTTAAAAACATGGCGTTAAAGGGTTAAAATGTAAAATAGCCACAAAACGGCTCCTTAAAAGGCAGATAACACCTCGCACGGGACTAATGCTACCCATCATAACCGATCAGATAGCCATGGGACCCCCGATTTGAGAGCACGACCAAAATTTTCAAACTTACACTTAGGCTTAAAAATAAACCATCAAAGGGTGAAAACATAAAATAGCCATAAAACGTCCATGTAAGAGGCACGAACACCTCGCACGGAACCAATGCAATCTGCTGGAACTGAGCACGTAGTCACGGGACCCTAGTTTGAGAGCACAACCAAAATTTATAAACTGTTAGACTTAGGCTTAAAAACAAGCAGTAAAAAATGTAAAACAACCACTAAATGGCCCGTAAGAGGCAGTGAACATGTCGCACGGGACCAATGTAAATCGTAGGAATCAATCATGTAGTCACGACCTTCGATTTGAGAGCACGACCAAAACTTGCGAACTGGTAGACTTAGGCTTAGAAACATGTCGTCAAAGGGTGAAAACATAAAACAACCACAAAACGGCCCCGTAAGAGGCATGAACACCTAGCACGGGACCAAGGTTACCCGCAAGAACAGACATCATAGTCACAGTGCCCTCGGTTTGAGGGCACGACCAAAATTTACAAACTATCTGACTTAGGCTTAAAAATAAGTCCTCAAAGGGTGAAATTGTAAACAGTTACAAAATGGCCCCGTAAGAGGCACGAACACCTCGTATGGTACCAATGTAACCACCAGGAATAGACAGCATAGTCACGGGGTCATCGGTTTGAGGGCACGACCAAAATTTACAAACTGTCAGACTTAGGCTTAAAAACTAGCCGTCAAAGGGTGAAAATATAAATAGTCACAAAATGGCTTGTAAGTGGCACGAACACCTCGTACGGGACCAATGTAACGTGATAGAACTGACCGTGTAGTCACGGGACCTCGATTTTCGAGCACGACCAAAATTTTCAAACTGTTAAGACTTAAGCTTAAAAACATGTCGTCAAAGGGTAAAAATGTAAAACATCCATAAAACGACCTCGTAAGTGGAACGAGCACCTCGCACGGGACCAATGTAACCTGTAGGAACCGACTGCATAGTCATGGGTCACCCAATTTGAGAGCACGACCAAAATGTTCAAGCTGTTAGACTTAGGCATAAAAACATGCCGTCACAAGGTGAAAACGTAAAATAGCAACAAAATAGCCCTGTAAGTGGCACAAAGACCTCGCATGGGACCAAGGAAACCCACAGACACCGACCCCGTAGTCACGGGACCCTCGATTTGAGGGCACGACCAAAGTTTACAAACTATTAGACTTGAGCTTAAAAATATGCAGTCAAAGGGTGAAAACGTAAAACAACCACAAATGACCCCATAAGGTGCACATACACCTCACACTGGACCAATGTGACCCTTTGGAATTGACTATTTAGTCACATGACCCTCGATTTGATGGCACGACCAAAATTTGATACTGCTAGACTTAGGCTTAAAAATATGCCTTCAAAGGGTGAAAATCCAAAACAACCACAAAAATGCTTCATAAGAGGCACGAACACCTCGCGCGGGACCAATGTTACTAGAAGGAACCGAACGCGTAGTAACGTTACCCCAGATTTGAGGGCACGGCCAAAATTTTCAAGCTGTTAGACTTAGCCTTAAAAACATGTCATCAAAGGATGAAAATTGAAAACTGCCACAAAACGGCCACGTAAGTGGCACGAACACCTTGTAGGGGCCAAGGTAACCCGCATAAACCGACCGCGTAGTCACGGGACCCTTGATTTGAGGGCACGAAAAATGTTTGGTAACTGTTAGACTCAAACTTAAAAACATTCCCTCAAAAGGTGAAAACATAAAAATGACACAAAACTACTCCGTAAGAGGCACGATCACCTCACTCAGGACACCCGTAGGAACCAACCACATAGTCACAGTAGCCTCGATTTGAGAGCACAACCAAAATTTACAAACTGTTAGATTTAAGCTTAAAAATATGTCTTCAATGGGTGAGAATATAAAACAGTCACAAAATGGCCCCGTAAGAGGCATGAACACCACATACGGGACTAAGGTAACCTTCAAGAATCGACCGCATTGTCACGGGACTCCTGGTTTGAGGGAATGACAAAAATTTGTAAACTGTTAGACTTAGGCTTAAAAACAGGTCATCAAAGGGTAAAAATGTAAAGCAGTCGCAAAACGGACTCATAAAAGGCATGAACACCTCACACGTGACCAATGTAACCCGAAATAATTTCCTGCGTAGTCACGGGACCCGCAGTTTAAAGGAACGACAAAAATTTATAAATTGTTAGACTTAGGATTAAAAACACGTCGTCAAAGGGTGAAAATGTAAAATAGTCACAAAACGGCCTCGTAAGAGGCACGGACACCTCGCACGGAACCAATGTAATCCCAAAGAACTAATCGCGTAGTCACTGGACCCCAGTTTAAGGGATTGACCAAAATTTACAAATTATTAAACTTAGGATAAAAACATGTCGTCAAAGGGTGAAAACTTAAAACAATCATAAAATGGTCCCGAAAGAGGGGCAAAAATCTCGCACGGACCCAATGTAACCTCCAGGAACAGATCACATAGTCACGAGACCCCCAATTTGAAAGCATGACCAAAATTTACAAACTTCCTAGACTTAGGCTTAAAAACTTATCGCCAATAGGTGAAAACGTATAATAACAATAAAACGGACCCATAAGAGGCACGAATACCTCGCAGGGTACCAAGATAACTCGCAGGAATCGACCGCGTGGTCACGGGGACCCTAGTTTGAAGGCACGACCAAAATTTACAAAAAATCACACTTAGGCTTAAAAACATGTTGTCAAAGGGTAAAAATGTAAATAATCGCAAAATGGCCCCATAAGAGGTATGAACACCTCACACGGGATGATTGTAATCCACCGTAACTAACCACATAGTCAAGTCACCCCCGGTTTGAGGGCACGGCCAAATTTTACAAACTATCTTGACTTAGGCTAAAAAACATGCCGTCAAAGGATGAAAACATAAAATAGCCTCAAAATGGCCCTATAAGAGGAACGGACATCTCTGACGAGACCAATGTAATGCACAAAAATCGACCACATAATCATGGGACACCTGATTTGAGAGCACGACCAAAATTTGCAAATTATTAGACTTAGGCTTAAAAACATGTCGTCAAAAGGTGAAAATGTAAAACAACCATAATGCCCACGTAAGTGGCACGAACACATAGCATGGGACAACTATAACCCACATGAACCAACTGCTAGAACTGATCGCGTAGTCACGGTACCCACAGTTTGAGAGCGATAATCAAATTTTGGAAACTTCTAGACATAGGCTTAAAAACGTGCTGTCAAAGGGTGAAAATGTAAAACCACCACAAAATGGCACCGTAAGAGGCACGAACACCTCGTACGAGACCAATGAAACCAACAGGAACCGATTGCATAGTCACGGGATCCCCGGTTTGACGGCACGACTAAAATTTCGAAACTGTTAGAGTTAGGTTTAAAACACGCCATCAAAGGGTGAAAATATAAAACAGCCACAAAACGCCCTTGTAAGAGGCATGAACAACTCGCACGGGACCAATGTAATCGGCTAGAAGTGATCGCATAGTCACAGGACCCCTAGTTTGAGAGCGACGACCAAATAATTACAAACTGCTAGACTTAGGCTTCAAAACGTGCCGTGAAAGGGCGAAAATGTAAAATGACCACAAAATGGCCTTGTAAGAGCCACGAGCACCTCACACAGGACCAATGAAACCCGCAGGAATCGACCGCGTAGTCACGGGATCCTCGATTTGAGGGCACGACCAAAATTTGTAAACTGTCTAGACTTAGGTTTAAAAACATGCCTTCAAAGGGGAAAATGCAAAACAACCACAAAATGGCCCCGTAAGAGGCATGAACATCTTGCAGATACCAATGCAACCCGTAGGAACCGACCGCGTAGTCACGGGACCCCCGGTTGAGAGCACAACCAAAATATGGAAATTGTTAGACAAAGGTTAGAAAACATGTAATCAAAGGGTGAAAACGTAAAACAACCTCAAAAAGGCCCCAAAAGGTGCACAAACACCTCACACGGGACCAATGTTACTCATAGGACCCGACTGCATAGTCACAGGACCCTCGGTTTGAGGACACGACCAAAATTTTGAAATTGTTAGACTTAGGCTTAAAAACATGTCGTCCAAGGGTGAAAACGTAAAATAGGCACAAAATAGCCTTATAAGGGGCACGGACACCTCGCATGGGACTAATCTAACCTACAGGAACTGACCGCGTAGTCACGTTATCCCCAGTTTGAGGACATGGCCAAAATTTATAAATTGTTAGACTTAGGCTTAAAAACCTATCGTCAAAGGGTGAAAAATGTAATAAAGCCACAAACGGCCCCAGAAGAGGCGCGAACACCTCGCATAGGCCATTGTAACCCACAGGAACCAACAACATAGTCACGAGATCCCCAATTTGAGAGGACGACCAAAAATTTCAAACTGTCTAGACTTAGGCTTCAAAACATGCCCTTAAAGGGTGAAAACGTAAAATAGCCACACAACGGCACCGTAAGAGGCAGAGAACACCTCGCACGGGACCAATGTAACCTGCAGGAAGTAACTGCATAGTCATGGGACCCCTAATTTGATAGAGAGACCAAAATTTGTAAACTATAGGACTAAGGCTTAAAAATATGTCGTTAAAAATGTAAAACAACCATAAAATGTCCCGTACGAGGTAGAGAACACGTCGTACGGGACCAATGTAACCCGCAGGAATCGACGATAGTCACAAGGCCCTCGATTTGAGGGCACGACCAAAATTTCAAACTATCAGACCTTGGCTTAAAAATAAGCCGTAAAAGGATGAAAATGTAAACAGTCACAAAATATACCCGTAAGAGGAATGAACTCCTCGCACGGGACCAATGTAACCAGTAGGAAGAGACAACATAGTCACAGGGCCACCGATTTGAGGGCAAGACCAAAATTTACAAACTATCAGACTTAGGCTTAAAACCAAGCCATCAAAGGGTGAAAATGTAAAGAGTCAAAAAATGGCTCGTAAGAGGCACGGACACCTCGTACGGGACCAATGTCACGTGCTAGAAGCAACCATGTAGTCAGGGGACCTCTTAAGCTTAAAAAATATCGTTAAAGGGTGAAAATTAAGACGACCAAAAAATGGTCCCCTAAGTGGAACGAGCACCTCGCATGGGACCAATTTGACCCGCAGGAATCGACTTCATTGTAACGGGACACCCATTTTGAGAGCACGACCAAAATATTCAAACTATTAGACTTAGGCTTAAAAACATGCGGTCAAAGGGTGAAAATGTAAAACAACAACAAAACGGCCCCATAAGTGGCACAAAGACCTCGTACGGGACAAGGGAAACCCATAGGCACCAATTACGTACTTATGGGACCCTCGATTTGAGGGCATGACCAACGTTTAAAAACTTTTAGACTTAGGCTTAAAAACATGTCGTCAAAGGTTGAAAACGTAAAACAATCACAAATGACCCCATAGGAGGCACGGACACCTCACACGGGACCAATGTTACCCTTTGGAACTGATTGTGTAGTCACAGGGCCCTCGGTTTGACGGCACGACCAAAATTTGATATTATTAGACTTAGGCTTAAAAACATGCCTTCAAAGGGTGAAAATGCAAAACAACCATAAAAAGGCCTCATAAGAGGCACGAACACCTCGCACTGGACTAATATTACTAGCAGGAATCGACCGCATAGTAACGTTACCCCCGGTTTGAGGGCACAACCAAAATTTGCAATCTGTTAGACTTAGGCTAAAAAACATGTCATCAAAGGGTGAAAATTTAAAACAGCCACAAAACGTCCCCGTAAGAGGCACGAACACCTCGCAGGGACCAAGATAACTCACAGGAATCGACCGCGTGGTCACGGGACCCCCGATTTGAGGGCACGACCAATATTTTCTAATTATTAGACTCAAACTTAAAAAAATCCCATCAAAAGGTAAAAATATAAAATAGACACAAAACTGCTCCGTAAGAGGCACGATCACCTTGCACGGGACAAATGTAACCCGCAGGAACCAACCGCGTAGTCACAGGAGCCCCGATTTGAGAGCACAACCAAAATTTTCAAATTGTTAGATTTAAGCTTGAAAACATGTCATCGAAGGATGAGAATGTAAAACAGTCACAAAATGGCTCCTTAAGAGGCACAAACACCTCGCACGGGACTGTTGTAACCTACAAGAATTGCCCGCATTATCACGGGACTCTCGGTTTGATAGCACAACATAAATTTGCAAATACTTAGGATTAAAAAAAAGTCGTTAAAGGGTGAAATCATAAAGCAGTCACAAAACGGTCTCGTAAAAGTCACAAACACCTCGCACGAGACCAACGTAACCTGAAACAATTCACCACGTAGCCACGGGACCCCCGATTTAAGGGAACAACCAAAATTTGTAAATGGTTAGACATAGTATTAAAAATATGTCGTCAAAGGGTGAAAATGTAAAACAGTCACAAAACAGCCTCGTAAGAGGCACGAATACCTCGCGCGTGACCAATGTAACTCGAAAGAATTGATCGCATAGTCACGGGACCCCAGTTTAATGGACTGACCAAAATTTGTAAATTGTTAGGCTGAGGATTAAAAGCATGTTGTGAAAGGGTGTAAACGTAAAACAAACATAAAACGTCCCCAAAAGAGGGGAAAAAACCTCGCACGAACCCAATGTATCCCACAAGAACAGATCACGTAGTCATGAGACCCCCAGTTTAAGAGCACAACCAAAATTTTCACACTATCTTGACTTAGGCTTAAAAACTTGTCGTCAATGGGTTAAAACGTAAAATAACCACAAAACGTCCCCGTAAGAGGCACGAATACCTCGTAGGGGACAAGGTAACTCGCATGAATCGACCGCGTAGTCATGAGCCCCCCAGTTTGTAGGCACAACCAAAATTTACAAACTATCACACTTAGGCTTAAAAACATATCGTCAAAGGGTAAAAATGTAAACAATCACAAAATGGCCCCAAAAGAGGTACAAACACCTCGCACGGGACCATTGTAACCCGCCGTAACTGACAGCGTAGTCAAGGCAACCCCGGTTTGATGGCATGACCAAAATTTACAAACTGTCTAGACTTAGGCTTAAAAAAATGCCGTCAAAGAATGAAAACATAAAATAGCCACAAAATAACCCTATAAGAGGAATAAACATCTCGCACGGGACCAATGTAACCCACAAAAATTGACCACGTAGTCACGAGACATCCGAATTGAGAGCACGCCCAAAATTTGCAAATTATTAGACTCAGGCTTAAAAACATGCTGTCAAAGGGTGAAAATGTAAAACAACGATAAAACGGCCCCACAAGAGGCACGAACGCATAGCACAGGAAAAATGTAACCCATAGGAACCAACCGTGTATTCACGGGAGCCCCGATTTAAGAGCACAACCAAAATTTTCAAACTGTTCGACTTAGGATTAAAAACATGTCACCAAAGGGTGAGAACATAAAATAATCATAAAATAGCCCCGTAAGAGGAACAAAGATCTCGCACGGGACCAATGCAACCCGCAGGAACCGATGGTGAAGTCAAGGTACCCTCAGTTTGAGAGCACAACCAAAATTTACAAACTGTTAGACTTTGGATTAAAAGCATATCGTCGAAGGGAACAAACATAAAATAGTCACAAAATGGCCTCATAAGAGGAACAAACCCCTCGCACGGGACCAATATAACCCACAGGAATCGATCGCGTAGTCACGGGACTCCCGGTTTGAGAATACAGTAAAAATTTGAAAACTATTAGACTTACGCTTAAAAACAAGCCGTCAAAGGGGGAAAATGTAAAACATTCATAAAATGGCCCCACAAGAGTCATGAACACCACACATGAGACCAAAGAAACCCGAAGGAACCAACCGTGTTATCACGGGACTCCCGATTTGAGGGCGTGACCAAAATTTGCAAACTGTTTAGACTTAGGCTTAAAAACATGTTGTCAAGGGTGAAAATAAAAAACAGCCACAAAACATCCCCGTAAGAGGCACAAACATCTCTCATAGGACCAATGTAACCTGCAGGAACTGACTGCATAGTCACAGGACCCCCGATTTGAGAGCACGACCAAAATTTGAAAACTGTTAGACTTAGGCTAGAAAATATGCCGTCAAAGGGTGAAAACGTAAAACATCCACCAAATGGCCTTAAAAGAGGCACAAACACCTTGTACGAGAGCAATGTAACCCGCAGGAGCCGACCCATAGTCACCAAACCCTCGATTTGAGAACACGCCTAAAATTTTCAAGCCGTTAGACTTAGGCTTAAAAATAAGCCGTCAAAGGGTGAAAACATAAAACAACCACAAAACGGCCCTATAAGAGGCACGAACACCTCGCACAGGACCGATGCAATTCGTTGGAACAAATTACGTAGTCCCGGGACCCCCAGTTTGAGAGCGATGACCAAATTTTACAAACTGTTAGACTTAAGCTTAAAAATGTGCTGTCAAAGGGTGAAAATGTAAAATGACCACAAAACAGCCTCGTAAGAGGCACGAACACCTCTCATTTGACCAATGTAACTCGTACGAATCGATTATGTAGTCGTGGGATCCTCAGTTTAAGAGCATGACAAAATTTGCAAACTGTCTAGACTTAGGCTTAAAAATATGCCTCCAAAGGGTGAAAATGAAAAACAGTCACAAAACGGTCCCTAAGAGGCACGACCATCTCGCACGGGACCAATGCAATCCCCATAAATTAACTGTGTAGTCACGGGAGCCCCGGTTTGAGAGAACGACAAAAATTTGGAAACTATTCGACTAAGGTTAGAAAACATGCCGTCAAAGGGTGAAAATGTAAAATAACTGCAAAAAGGCCCCGCAAGGGGCACTAACACCTCGTACATAACCAATATTATTCGTAGGAACCGACTGCTTAGTCACACGACCCTCGTTTTGAGGGCACGGCCAAAATTTAGAAATTGTTAGACTTTGGCTTAAAAATATGTCTTCAAAGAGTGAAAACGTAAATCAACCACAAGACGACCTCATAAGGGGTACGAACACCTCGCAAGGAACCAATCTAACCTACAGGAACCGATCGCGTAGTCACGTTATCCCCGGTTTGAGGGCACGATAAAAATTTGTAAATAATTAACACTTAGGCTTAAAAACATGCCGTCAAATGGTGAAAATATAAAACAACCACTAAACGTCCCTAGAAGAGGCACAAAAACGTCATATGGGCCCGATGTAACCCGCAGGAACCGACTACAAAGTCACGAGACTCCCAGTTTGAGAGCACGACCAAAATTTGCAAACTATCTACACTTATGCTTAAAAACATGTTGTCAAAGGGTGAAAACGTAAAACATCCACAAAACGGACGAGTAAGAGGTCGAGAACACCTCGCATGGGACCAATTTTACCCATCAAAACCAAACGCATAGTCACGGGACCCCCGATTTGAGAGCATGACCAAAATTTTCACACTGTTAGACTTAGGCTTAAAAATAAATCTTCAAAGGGTGAAAACATAAAACAACCAAAAAATGGCCCCGTAAGAGGCACGAAGACCTCGTACGAGACCAATGTAACACGCAGGAACTGACTGCATAGTCAAAGGAACCCTGGTTTGAGAAAACATCCAAAATTTGCAAACTATTAGACTTTGGATTAAAAACATGTCATCAAGGGGTAAAAACATTAAACATTCACAAAATTGCCCCGTAAGAAGCATGAACACCTCGAACGGGACCAATGTAACCCACAAGAATCGATCGCATAGTCACAGGACTCCCAGTTTGAGGGTGCGATCAAAATTTGCAAACTGTCTAGACTTGGTCTTTAAAATATGCCGTCAAAGGGTGAAAATAAAAAAAGCCACAAAATGGCCCCATAAGACGCACGAACATCTCACACGGAACCAATGTAACCCACCGAAACCGACCGCATAGTCATAGGACCCCCAGTTTGAGAGCACGACCAAAATTTGGAAACTGTTAGACTTAGGCTAGAAAATATGTCGTCAAAGGGTGAAAACATAAAACAACCACCAAATGGCCTCGAAAAAGGCGCAAGCACCTCGTATAAGAGACATGTAACCCGCAAAAATCAACCCGTAGTCACCGGACCCTCGGTTTGAGAACATGACCAAAATTTTCAATCCGTTAAACTTAGGCTTAAAAACAGGCCGTCAAAGGGTGAAAACATAAAACAGCCACAAAACGGCCCATTAATAATATAGAGAAGATTAAAAAAATAACTACCACAATAAACATATTAACGGTTCTAATCATGTGTCACTCCTACATTGACATGATTTTAAGAGGTGTCTTTTGCATTGACAAACATCCTTACCCTAAAATCTCAGAGGACGTATAATTACCATGATTATGACACGAAAATATGTAAATATGGTAGAAAAATGAATCAAGCACATTCATCTAGTCTTCAAGGAATCTCAAATAAAATCAAGGGTAATGGACATAATAAACATAATTTAAACAAGATCAGCATATTCTAGAGTAATAAAAAGGTCTCCCCCCTTAACCAATGTTATGATTATAAAAATATTAAACTAAGCATACAAACCATATAGGGGTTCTAAATTCAGGAAATAGAGTGAGAATAATTAGAGTAGATTAAATAACATGTTGTCTACCATGAGGTCATGCATATCAACATTTATCATCATATATGGATATAAAAAGTAATCAAATTTCTAACATGAAATCATATGATCAAGAAATAAAGATCAACACTCCAGATGGTTAAATCTTTTTCAGAGCGACCCGCTCTGATATCAATTGGAATTCTCGGAATTTGCCCATGAAACAATGCCATACGCGCAAATGAAAATACTCTGATTTCATGAAAGTTTTTCTAATAACATTTGTCTAATCATATCAAGAAAAACTTTATTATTCAACTAATCAGATTTTAATACACGGGGAAATTAAAATCAATTAAATCTGATTTATTCTCAAGTCAAATTAATAACAATCTGATTTATTATGTTACAATACAATATATCTCATATGATTAATTATTCTAACTCAAGTAATTAAATCATGTAACGCTTTTAATTCTAGGTCATACATAGAATAAGATGAGGAAAAAAAGATTAACACGTACGATTTTTTTACGTGGTAAAAACCCAAAGTGGGAAAAACATCTACGGTGACCTCTACGCTACAAAAATAAAAAATTCCACTAAAAATTAATATAGGTTAGAAGATATATAACAAACTAATCACACAAACAAACCTAATCTAAGTACATAATGTTTACCAACTCCTCTGGATTATTCTGACTTCTTTGAAGGCTCTGATGTTGTAGTTGTTCTCTCAACTTCATAACTCCACTCCTTTTAGTGAATTCCAACTCAGTTAAAACTGATCTCTTAACAACATACTAGTTGTGCAAAACGTGTAAGTGAATATGTTCTAAATATAAACCATGCAAGAACTTCATTCCAATATCAAGCATAAAAGTTTTCTTCAAAAACTTAAAAAAATGCATTTGTAATCAAGCAAATAAGTTTTCTATAAAAACTTAAGAAAATTACATTTTCAATTAGCAATCAATTAAGTTTTCTACAAAAGCTTACAAAAATAAATTTTCAATCATAAATTTTATAAACTAAGAAATACATACAACACTTATTGATATGCCCAAAGTGTACCCTCGTACTCAGGGTCACTAACCTCGGCCTCTCTCATAGACGAGTTGACAAGAAGCTCACAATTTCCATCAGAAAGGTCGTATTCTGCAAGGTCGGCCAATCAATAACCAACCTTGGCTGGACAGCAACCGAGGGCAATAGCGTCTTATGAGATCAAGCCAGTGCTAACATCATCATCTGCCTCAGCCGATGTTACAGCTTACCTCATGCCTAACCTCGGCTAGTCTTCCAAGTCGTGATCATACTGGTGATCAACAAGACAAAGCAACTATCGGACTCCTACAACCTCGTAGTCGACCAAGTTGAGGTTATAATAAGTGATATTACATGTCCGAGCATACACAAGCACACGAAAGATTTGGAACACGTGAGCAAATCAGTTATAACCGAATCATTCCCCTCACGTGAGGGAATATTTTGGTCATCATTATCTACATAAGATCAGCCAGGTGTCGACAGGATACTGGTTCAATCCTCATACACATGTGCATTGCATGCTTGGGGGGTATATTACACCCCCAAGCACTATATATAGAGGTCTTCCTCTACCTTGCAAAAGGATCGATAATTGCAACCCCAGTTGAAACTCTATCGGTATATACAGTAGAGAGAGAAATCTTGAGAGATTATATCATAGGCCATTAGTGCCATAGTGAAATTACTCACACACTCACAGTGGATGTAGGTCAGATTGGCTGAACCACTTACATACCAGTGTTTCTTCTCTTCTCCTCACCTCCCTCTACTAGATATTTACTCTTGTGCTGCCATTATTATTTCTAGCTCGAGCTTATCGACACCTCATACTGGTGGTTCTGTTTACAATAACATCACTTATAATGGAGATACAACAAGATTATTCAATCATTTAAAAATGTGTTTTCAATCTTTTAAAAATATATAATCCAATTTTATGAGGAAAGTGTTTTACAAATAATTTCACAAATATGAGAAAAGAGATCTTTAAAGGATTTTCAATAAACATGCAAGATCTGGAGAAATTCTGATTTAAACATCATGTAGCATCTAACACAAAATTAGAATATTTAGATCATAAAAATTTTCAATAAAATTCGAATCTAAAAATCTAAGGAGTTCTAATTATTTCATCATGAAAGCACATAAATTCTCTCTACAATAACACAATATTTCAATCTCTAAAGTTATGAGATGATGTGTAAGATTATTGAAAATCTAAGAACAAAAATAAGATAGAGATGAAGTAGAAATGAACACAATGTGTGAAAAATAACATTCAATCTCTCGCTTAGATATTCTCTCTAATTCTCTATATTGTTCTCTCTACAAATTTCTAACCCTTTTGTGTTTCTCACTCTAGATATCTGAACATCTAACACAAATAAACTTTCTAATATGGTTTATATAGGCGGGAAAAAAGATTATTATAGAAACACTTAAATCAAGGGTTCAGATTAAAAGTTATTGATATAATGGATGAGATTAATTCGAGTTAAAACTAATTAACTGATTTAGTTCATCTTAACAGATTAAGTCAATCTCAACAGATTCAGGTTTAATATGCCATACAGCTTAAGTCGGTTATAACATCAAAACAACCTAAATACAATCTAGGATGGTATATGTTTTGATAACCAACTCTCTAATGTCTATATTTAGTACAAGGAGGCTATACATTAGTAGGCACTTAAGTGAACAGTTGTCAACAAGTATGGTGTACTCGTCTTAACCTATAGCATGTAATTAAACAAGTATAGCCTTACACTAACAACTATGTGACCTATGGTTTATTAAATAAACCCAACTCCAACAAGTTTAATCCTATGAGGTCATTTCGGTAACATAAAGCTAAGGTACTAAAGTAGGTGTAAATCAATGGTGTATGACCGAAAGTTAATATGCCAAAGACAAAGAAGGTAACATATTAAGTGTAAGGTCAAATCAATTCTAACAGGTCACTATTTTTATCTCTCGGTCACATTATAACTGCTAGTCTAGCCAGTCATAAAAATCTATATCACCAAAGATGAGTCCTAAGTCCTAACTACCGAAATCTTACACCTTAAAGATCATTAGGTCAAGTCTAATAGCAGCTCTAAGAAATATACACTAGCAAGTACTATTATGGTATGGACGAACCTAATGGCCAAAGGTTATTAAAACACTAACAGTGTAAAAAACTCACACTAACTACAAAGGCTATAGGCTATGTCTATAGCAGGTACTATACCATTAAGACACTATCCGAAAGTTAATTGACACAAGGTCAAATCAACAAGGCCAAGAGTATGGCCTAAAGATGCTAAGTGAATAGGAATAGCAACAGTGGACAAGCAAGTGTTTAGGCATGGTATTTTCGTTCACCAGACTAGGCCTAGTGGGTACAACTATGAACCTATGTGGTCAACATCACTAAAGCTCTGAAGCTTAAAGTCTAGAAATTGTACACAAGTAGGTCTAAGTGGTTTAGTAAGGTTTTACACGGCTAAATCAAATATGCGACCTAACTAAAAAGGCTTTAACTGAAACCACAAAACCAACATGTAATTTAAATTGCAAAAAATTATTTTTCAAACTGAAAATTATTTTTTTCAACAAAATTCCGAAAACGATTTTAAAACTAAGAAATTCATTTTAAACCAAACTTACACCAATTTTACTTTAAAGAATCATTTTTAGCAAAAATAATATTTTAATAAAATGTTTAGTCAATAATTAATAATACAGATCAATATGTATGCATGAGTGCCTAATGTGTCAAGTGCAACAATACGTGAATAACTTTACTCGGATATGTCGTTGTGTAGAGTCAACGTATGTGAGTCGTCGAGTAACGTGTCTTGATGTACCAAGGAGAAGGCTCGTACTAAATAATATGTTTTGACATAATATCCATATTAGTGATAAGGGGTACGAACACCTCGCATGGGATCAATCTAACCTACAGGAACTAACCGCGTAATCACGTTATCCCCGATTTGAGGCCACGACCAAAATTTGTAAATGGTTAGACTTAGGCTTAAAGCATGCTGTCAAAGGGTGAAAATATAAAACATCCACAAAATGTCCCCAGAAGAGGCACGAACACGTCGCATGGGCCCGATGTAACCCGCAGGAACCGACTACAAAGTCACGAGACCCCCAGTTTGAGAGCACGACCAAAATTTTCAAACTATCTACACATAGGCTTAAAAACATTCTGTTTAAAGGTGAAAACGTAAAACAGTGATTAGGCATAAATTCTTTCGCATTTATCCCCTCAATTTCGGTCTTTTTATCATCCCATGCATTGTAAATAGATTGGATTTATCTCATATTTATGCTACTAACCCTTTTTGGCAAGTATTTCATGTTTTGTGTATCTGTTATGTGTTTTACAAGTATTTAATGCAAGAAAGAGCGAAAGAGAACTCAAAACAGTGAAAGAAACCAAGAAACGGAGAGATGAAGGGAATTTTTGTAATTTTTTAGCCTTAGTCCAGAGGTGGGGCCAACTGGAAAGTTGAAGAGCTTGAAATTACAAGAACACTGGGAACAAATGGCACCTCAATCCGAGTTGCGGTGAAGAAGTTATGGTCTTTTGAAGTTGAGGAAAAAATGAAGAGAAGTTGAGTCTGTGAACAGGATCGATCCGGTCCTCATAATAAAAGGATTGATCCGGGCCTCATAAAAAAGGGATCGATCCGACCTCTAGAGTTCACTGCATCAGGCATATTTAGGGGATTGATCCGGGTGAAATAGAAAAGGGATCGATCCGGCCATTAGTCACCCTCCAGATCTGTTACAAAATTTGTCACGCTTTTAAGTGTGACAAATTGCCACATACGAGAATTTTATTTTGTCCTGATCTTTTACCCAAAAGAGTTTTATATTTTGGGGACTCTTGTAAGCGACCTCTAGCCTATATATTTAGTCATTAGGACTCTTTTTATTCAGATTTCATTCATGTAAAAGCCCCATAATAAGGAGGAACATCTAAGAGAAGAATTTACATATTTTGCACCTTTAATTCAAGAGCTTTTCTAGTTTTTCTTCAAAATTTGATTTCTTGTTACATGTTCTTGTTCTTGAATCTTGGTAACTTTTATTTCCAGTACCTTTATTATTATTTCTCATGTTTGATCTCTCTTTCCACGCAATTATGAATTCATGCAATGTAGATAACGTAGTTTTCACTAATTTCACCGTGTTAGGCTAGATTTTTAAGGGTTGGGATGCATGAACCTAACCCGATGTGGTTTGCATGGGTATTAAATTAGTTCTCTTAATTTAATAATTGATTAGATCGTGTTGTATGGTGATCACAACCGTTGAAAGACTTTTGATCTCAATTTCCCTAGGTAATCAGGATGCTTAAGAGTGCAACGTGCGTGTAGCTAATACGACACTGCTTTACTCGTCCTTTGATTATGTATGATGTGGGCTACGATCCATCATATATGTAATTCTTGGGAGTACTAAAGACCGGGTTTGATCAATTAATTAATTTACGACTAATTTTGTACTGGTCAACACACTAGGTTTTGGGGAATTGAATTCCTAACCTATTTTTCCTTAGTCATATTAATTCATTCTTAGTTAGTTAATTTCACTCACGTAGTTAATTTAGTAGTTTAATCTAGTTTGCATTTAGTTAGTAGATTTAATCCCATAATCCCATAATCATATTTTCTTACCTTTTTAAAGTTAACTTTAGGATTAATTAACCTACGTTCTGTCGTCAAAATGAGATCGTCCTTTTTCCCTATGGATTCGATACCCAGATTCTCCGCTATACTCCATAAGAGTGTAGTTAAAGTTTAGGTTTTTGTATTGAGGTTGGAAGCCGATAACAACGACTAGCGTATTTACATGGACGCTCGATTTCCACCACGATCAAGTTTTCGGTATCCCCAACAATAATGCCATTTTGGTCGGGGTGGAAATCGAGCGTCCGTATAAATACACTAGTCGTTGTTATCGGCTTCCCACCGCAATATAAAAACCTAAACTTTAACTACACTCTTATGGAGTATAGCAGCGAGCCTGGGTATCGAATCCACAGGGAAAAAGGATGATCTCATTTTGACGACAGAAGGTAGGTTAATTAATCCTAAAGTTGACTTTAAAAAGGTAAGAAAAAATGATTATGGGATTATGGGATTAAATCTACTAACTAAATGAAAACTAGATTGAACTACTAAATTAACTATGTGAGAAAAATTAACTAACTAAGAATGAATTAATATGACTAAGGAAAAATAGGTTAGGAATTCAATCCCCCAAACCCTAGTGTGTTGCCCAGTACAAAACTAGTCGTAAATTAATTAATTGATCAAACCCGATCTTTAGTACTCCCAATCATTACATATATGAGGGATCGTATCCCTCATCATACATAATCAAATGATGAGTAAAGCAGTGTCGTATTAGCTACACGCGCGTTGCACTCTTAAGCATCCCGGTTACCTAGGACAAACGAGATCAAAAGTCTTACAACGGTTGTGATCACAATACAACACGATCTAATATATTATTAAATTTAGAGAACTAATTTTTTACCCATGCAAACTACATCGGGTTGGTTTCATGCATCCCAACCCTTTAAAATCTAGTCTAACATGGTGAAATTAGTGAAAACTAGGTTATCTACGTTGCATGAATTCATAATTGCGTGGAAAGAGAGATTAAATATGAGAAATAATAATAAAGGTACTGGAAATAAAAGATACCAAGATTGAAGAACAAGAACATGTAAGAAGAAATCAAATATTGAAGAAAAACTAGAAAAACTCTTGATTTAAAGGTGCAAAATATGTAACTTCTTCTCCTCGATGTTCCTCCTTATTATAGAGTTTTTACATGAATGAAATCTGAATAAAAAGAGTCCAAATGACTAAATATATAGGCTAGAGGTCGTTTAGAAGAGTCCCTAAAACATAAAACTCTTTTGGGTAAAAGATAAGGACAAAATATAAATCCCGTATGTGGCAATTTGTCACACTTAGAAAGCGTGACTAATTTTATAATGGATCTGGAGCGTGACTAATGGCTAGATCGACTCCTTTTCCATTCCACCCAAATCGATCCCCTAAATATGCCTGATGGAGTGAACTTTAGAGGTCAGATTGATCCCTTTTTTATGAGGACCGGATCGATCCCCTGAGACCGGATCCATCCTTTTATCGTGAGGACCAGATCAATCCTATTCAGAGACTCAACTTCTCTTTATTTTTTCCTCAACTTCAAATGACCATGACTTCTTCACCATAGCTCGAATTGAGGTGCCTTTTTTCCCAGTGTTCTTGTAATTTCAAGCTTTTCAATTTTACAGTTGGCCCCACCTCCGGACTAAGGCTAAAAAATTATGAAAATGCCCTTCATCTCTCCGTTTCTTGGTTTCTTTCACTGTTTTGAGTTCTTTTTCGCACTTTTTTTCATTAAATACCTATAAAACACATAAGAGATACACAAAATACGAAATACTTACAAAAATGGGTTAGTAGCATAAATATGAGACAAGTCCAAGCTATTAACAATGCATGGGATCATAAGAAGACCGAAATTAAAGGGATAAATGCAGAAGAATTTATGCCTAATCAAACCCCCCTAACTTAGAACTTTGATCATCCCGAGCAATGTAAAAGAATCAAAACATGGTCCAACTCTAAAATGGGATAGAATACCTCTTTCGCGGACGAGCGATTGCATTTAGCGTATGCAATAAGCCTTTAAACCTCTAGGTTACCCTAGTAGGACGAGTTGTGTCTCGTGAGGGTTTGCAGTGAATATACCCACAAAATTCAATTTTGACTCAAGAAAAATCAAAATACTTAAAAGTTGTATAATTTAAACTCCCCCCCAAACTGGTCACTATAAAATCATATTCACAAGTCTCAAGCCATAGTGTGTGTGTGCGAAGCCAAGAATCGAACCGCTAATTTCCACCGATTGATCATTACATTACTTTCCAAAAATTCGCTTTGATTTCAAAATCTCACTGAATACACTCACAAACAAATCACTCGGAAGTGTGACTATTTCTCTTTGTATGCATGATAAAAAGAGGAAATATAATGGACACAAATTCACACACACCATTTTGAAAGACGAAATTTTTATGGTGAAAAGATCTCTTCATCGAAATACGGTCATAGGGAAACGGGAAACATCATATCTTTCTCACGTCATGTAATATCTTTTATTATCTTTTGTGCCTTAGCTCTCCACTTAGTAGAAAATTTTACAATTCGAACTCGGTTTGGACTTTCTTGGGTATAAGGTGTAATTGGGTAATATGGAAATGGTTGGGAAATCTGGAATTAGAAAATTTTCTTATGATATCCTTTAGTGCTTATCCGGTATTTTGCTCATTCTTTCTTTTTTTCTTTTTTTTCTTCTTTTTCTTCTTTTTCTTGCTATTTTTCTTGAGCATTTTTCTATTTTTTTCTTGCCCCTTTTTATGCAATTTTCGGACTTAATTTCTGGGATTTTCAACATTCACAATTTCGGGTCAATGTGGATTTTTCGAGTTGTCAAACGAAAGGAAAAATTATTCGTCTCAAATTTGGATTGCAAAGGGATCAATTTTCACGACTTTTATGGCTAATTTTTTTGGGTAACAAGCGATGACCTACTTCATTGTCTAAATGCGAGTTGTTTTACCATATGCGTCTCGAGATTAATTTAGTTTAGAGATATGTTAGCGCGCTTTTCAAGACAACACCTCACACGTTTCCTGTAACCAATCAAAACAATAAAATAGAGATCATCAACAACTTTTTAACATGCTGAAAAGAACTTTGAGTTAACCATTAACTCGGATTGATTTATAAACTCAGAAAAATGATAGGTTCGAAATCTCACAGGGTTTGTCAATCTCCGCACTTATTCGTAAAGTCGTTAATTTTCGTTCAATTTCCATCTTTGGTCAATTTTGTCTTTGTGCATTTGATTTTTACAACTTGAGACAAATTATTTGTGACATTTTTGAAGCTTTTAAATTACAATTTTTACTTATTTTGAAGAAAAATATTTTTGGATTTTTCAAAAAATTTCAATTTTTTTTTTTGAAATTTCTGGGCATTTTTGAAAATTTGTGAAGTTTTAGAAATACGCACTCGTCACCCCCCCTAACATAGACTTTTGCATTGTCCTCAATCAAAAAGAACTAAAATCTAACTCAAAGAGAATTAAAAGTGCGAATAAATCGAACGAACAAATATGGAAAATGCAGAATTTTATATAAACTGACCTACATGCATTACAAATGGAAAGGAAAAAAAGAAACCATGTGAGAATAGCCAACAACTACACAACCAATTTTCAGAAATAGCATCAGTGGGGTGGGGGATTGGATCTTTCGGGCGCGTTAGGGTCATACGGGTCATAGAAAAAGCTTGGAGGGGGTCCACCAAAGTTGAGTTCGTACATGTGAGTTTGGAGACAATGCATCATGCTCGTATCCCTTCGGTAGGCCGCTTGATCCCTATTGTATTACGTGAGGAACCCGTCAAATCATGATTCCACCCCCGAAAGACGACGATTAATTTCTGCATTTGTGGGCAAAAAATTAGAATTCGCATCACTATCATAATCTGCGCCACCCTCACCCATCACGATATCCTCCTCGTCTTCTTCACTTCTTTCTTCATCACGTCCTGCTTCCTCTTCTTTGTTAGTATCCTCATCTTCGGTATCACTATCCTCCTGCGCTAATCGAGCTTGGATGTCTGCCTGTTGTCTTTCACGTTTAGTTCAGGTGGTTTCCCCAAAAGGAGTTGAGAGGTGCGGGATATCCTGTGGGGGAGCAATTCCAGCGTCTGCTAGCATGAACCTGATGAGCCGGGCATATGAGAGAGGGGTTTTCCCCTTTTTATTCATAGTGGCGAAGAATATGTCCTTATAAATGCAGGGTTCCAGGTTGATGGGGGTGTTGTGGTCGAAGAGGTAATATACGAGGGTGGCTTGACGCGGGCGCATTACCGAGTTATTTCCCATTAGGAGAATGTTCGCACACACGATTTTGAAAGTGAGGCTCGCTTTCTTTCTTAGCTGGTCCACCGGGTATGTTTCAGTGATCCAGTTAGCATTAGGGTCGATGCGGGACATGCATATGTCTTTGTCAAGTGGGGGAAGAGGGTTGGGGTAGATGTATTGATGTAGGCTTGGGACATCTTTGGTAGCTAACTTCTCGAGCAAAAGTTCCAAAGAGAATGGGATGCGAATGCCGCCTATGTAAGCTTTAGCCAGGTTATTCCCGGTATGAACAAGTGAGCCATAGAAGGTGCGCACTTTGTTGGGCCATACTGCATTATGAGGTTCATTGAGGAAGCGACACCAAACCCAAGCCATAAAAAGTGCAGTGATGGAATTGGTCATGCCATTCCAGATGACTTGACGCTCGATTTGGAGCTTGTGAGGTTGTTCGAAGAAACGTTCACACCACCTTTGCTCTTGAAGGGAGCGGTAGCCAGTGGATCCGTCGTCAAGAATTTGGAAGAAATCGTATTTTTGGGGAAGTTATTGGTTGTCCATGGTAGCAAGAGGGAGGAGAAATTTTGGACAGAAAGTGAGAAGGAGAGGAAGAGAGTGAGTAGTGGTGGGGAAAATGGGGTGGCGAAGGTGTGTATTTTATAGGTGGTGAGGGGAGAGGATAGGGTAGATATTGAAGGGAAAAGGGGGAGGTATTTGGGAGGGAAAAGGGTGTTGGGAATAGTGGGGGACGAAATGGGAGGGAATGAATTAGGTTGGGAAAAAGGGGGTGAACCTTGGGAATATAAGGAGTTACAGACATCAGACCGATCCGAGTTCCCAGGACAGGATCGGTCCGAACCCCTATTTTTGTATTTTGATTTTTCCCAAATCGGACCGATTAAGGTTCCCAGGACTGGATTGATCTGGTACTCAAATCAGCTCTAGTTAACTTATTGAGTGGTCTACTCCTCTCTCAAGATTTTTGGTTGCTCCTACCAATGGTCCTAAACCTGTTTGACTCGATAACCTCTCACCTCAATACTGTGGCTTTAAATGCTCACCTCGTAAAGTGTGTTAGTGCTCGAATTCATCTCCTTTCGTGATGTGATCCTACGGACTCTACTACCATAACCTATGTGCAACCACTATACACAAGAATTCAGCCCATACACGTCGGGGGTGTGATGACCTCTCTATTTTAGCTCACTCTACCCCGTAAACAGGGTTTGACAAAAAAATTTTGTTGATCTCTTCTACACATGCCTCAACATATGGCTTTAGGCGTTGTCCATTGACTTTGAACGTGTTCCTTCCCTTTTGATCTTCCAATTCTACTGCTCCGTAGGGAAATACAGTTTTCATAACGAATGGACCAATCCATCGAGACCGCAATTTACCCAGAAATAGATGGAGCTAGGAGTTATAGAGGAGTACTTTTTTTCCTGGTTGAAACTCTTTCCCTCGAATAATCTTATCATGCGCGAGTTTCATCCTTTTTTTTGAAATCTTGGCATTTTCATACGCATCATTGTGTATCTCATCTAACTCATTCAATTGAAGCTTGCGAGCTTCATCGACTTTGTCCATATCATAATTAAACCTCTTAATTGCCCAATACGCTTTGTGCTCCAACTCAACGAGAAGATGGCAAGGTTTTCTATACACAAAGAGAAATGGGGACATTTTGAGTGGGTTCTTTTATACGGTGCGGTAGGCCCATAGCGAATTGTTCAATCGAAGGGACCAATCTTTTCGGTCAGGATTAACGATCTTCTCTAGTATGTGTTTGATTTCACGATTCTCCAACTCGGATGTCCCATTCGTTTGTGGGTGATAGGTCATTATAACTTTGTGAATGACCCCATACTTTCTTATAATGTTCTAGAATGGCTTGTTGCAAAAGTGTGTGCCATTATCACTGATTATTGCTTTAGGTGCACCGAAATGAGAAAGTATGTGTTCCTACAAGAATTTTACCACCATTTTATTGTCATTAGTCTTGGTAGCTATAGCTTCCACCCACTTAGAAACATAGTCTACCGCGACTAGGATGTATACGTATGCAAAGGATGGGGGGAAAGGGCCCATGATGTTAATACCCCATCAATTGAAAACCTCAATGATGAGAATGAGGGTTAATGGCATCATGTCTCGTCGGGTAATCGCCCCCATCCGTTGACACTTGTCACAAGATTTGCAACAATTGTTGACATCCCAAAACATTGTGGTCCAGCACAAATCGCTTTGTAGAATTTTAGAAGCTATCTTTTTCACTAAAAAGTGGCCTCCACATGCTTCCGAATGACAAAATTGGATGACTTTTGGAATTTCGTCATCCGGTATGCATCTTCGGATGATTTGGTCGGTGCAATATTTAAAAAGTAATGGATCATCATAGAAAAACATGCATGCCCAAGTGATGAACCTCTTATTCTCTTGCGGTGTCCAATCGGGAGGGATGACTCTCGTGATAAGATAGTTCACTATATCCACAAACCAGGGCAAAGAAGAGGCGGAAAAGAGCTGATCATCCGAAAAGTATTCGTCTATGGGTGTAGTATCATTAGGTATGTTGGAACAAGGTCGTGATAAGTGATCGACGATGACGTTTTCTACTCTTTTTTTACCTTATGAGGCGCGGCTTTGCGTCTTTCTTCGTAAGTAGATATTTTGAAGTCGCGTGGTCGGTAAAACAGGTGATGGGGGAACCGATAAGATAAGACCGAAACTTGTCAAGAGAAAAAACTATATCTAGTAATTCCTTCTCCGTGGTGGAGTAATTGAGTTGTGGTCCGGTAAGAGTTTGACTAGCGTAATAGATGACATGAGCCTTGTTGTCTTTTCTTTGGCCCAAAACAGCCCCTATCGCATAATCGATAGCATCACACATAAGATTGAATGGTAAAGACCAATACGGAGCTTGCATGATTGGAGCAGACACAAGCATGTGTTTTAATTTTTCAAAAGAACTTTGACATGCTTCAGTCCACTCGAATGGGGTGTCCTTCATAAGAAGATTTCTTAAGGGTCTAGCGATGGTGCTAAAGTCCTTAATGAACCTTCTATAAAACCCCGCATGGCCCAAGAAAGAGCGCACATCCTTAAGAAATTTTTGTGGGGGTAGGTAAGCTATGACATCTATTTTTTCTCTATCAACCTCGATCCCTTTGGATGACACGATGTGGCCAAGAACTATAGCTTCAGTTACCATGAAATGCCATTTTTCCTAATTCAGCACTAAGTTCTTTTCCACACATCGGGCTGATACCTTCTCAAGATTGGCTAGACATAGGTCAAAATAGGTTCCAAAAACACTAAAGTCGTCCATGAACACCTATAGCCCTCTCTCAACCATGTCACTGAACAATCTCAACATGCACCTTTGAAAGGTTACCGTTGCATTACACAAGCCAAATGACATACGTTTGTAGGCAAATGTTCTAAAAGGGAAAGTGAAGGTCGTTTTCTCTTGATCAAGTACATCTACCTCAATTTGGTTATATTTGGAATAACCATTTAGGAAGCAATAATAAGGGTGGCCCACTACTCTTTCAAGCATTTGATCGATAAATGGCAAGGGGAAATGGTCTTTCCTAGTTTCCGCATTGAGTTTTCGGTAATCAATGCAAACTCGCCACCCAGTGGTGGTGCGTTGGGGGACTAGCTCTCCCTTGGCATTTTCAATCACAGTCATACCCGACTTTTTCGGGACGACTTGAATGGGGCTCACCCACTTGCTATCCGAGAATGGGTAGAAAATCTCTGCATCCAACGGCTTTATAATTTCATTCCTCACCACATCTTTCATTGTGGGGTTTAGCCATCTTTGCATTTATCTCGAGGGATTAACATCCTCCTCGAGGTGAATCTTATGGGTGAAAATTAGAGGGCTTATCCCCTTTAAGTCAGCTATACACTAACCAAAAGCACTTTGGTGCTTCCTCAAAATTTTTAATAGTTTACCCTCCTGCTCTTCATCTAAGCTAGAGGAGACAATAATTGGAAATGTCTCACCCTCTCCTAAGAAAGCATATTTAACGTTGGAGGGTAGTTTCTTCAACTCGAGAGTCGGGAATGTGTCGCTATAGGTCACCATGCGTGCCTCCCTCGGCGGTAACTCTTCGAATTGAGAAACCCAATTAACATCTCTCGCGTCCTCATCCGACACTCTCTCATCGAGTAAGCCTTTCAACTCCTCTATCTCCCTCTCAAACTCGGTGTAAGCTCCCTCTCTCTCATGACTAAACACTAAGCAAGCTTCTAAGGCGTCTCCATAGAAATTTTCCTCAATGTGCTCTTCTACGATCTCACCAATTAAGCTCACCGCGTGAAGATCATCTTCTTCCCCTGCTTGTTGGCCTATGTTTAAGATGTTTGTTTCTAAAGTCATATTCCCAAAAGTGAGTTGCATCTGTCCGTTTCAAGTATTGATCGTTGCATTAGCCGTAGCTAATAATGGGCACCCAAGAATGATGGGAACATGATTTTTTGAGGCGAAGGAGGGTTCCGTGTCCCAAATGACAAAATCTACTGGGAAGTAGAAAGTGTCCACTTGGACTATCACATCCTCAACTATACCCCTCGGTATCTTCACGGTTCGATCCGCCAATTAGAGAGTGATCCTTGTGGGCTTAAGATCGCCCAGATCAAGCCGCCTATAAATTGAATAGTGGAGGATATTAACACTTGCCCCCAAATCGAGTAAGGATCTTTCTATTTTATTCTGTCCAATGGTGCAGGAAATGGTGGGTGCATCGGGATCTTTATATTTAGGTGGGAGATCATTAAGAAGAATGTAGCTCACGTTCTGTGCTAGAAACACATTTTTCTTTACCTTTATTCTCCTCTTGACTATCAATAAGTCTTTTATGACTTTTTTATAGGCTGGAATTTGCCTTATTGCGTCGAGGAAAGGTAAGTTCAATTTCACATTCTTAAGGACTTGTAGCACTTCATCACTTATGGTCCCTTTGTTGGAAGGAACCAATCTTTGAGGAAATGGATCAGCGGAGGGTGGCTTTACAACTACCTTGGGCTCATTAGTGTTTATTTTTTCACTCTCATTCAAGGAGATATCTTCGACCTCTTTCGTGCCGGGCGAATTCTCCTTGTCTTTTGATGCGTCGGGTGGGGGAGGTGATAAATCAATAACTCGCCCACTACGAAGAGTGGTTACCACTTGACACTGCTCCTGATGTTCGATAGATGTGGAGCTAACACTAGTTTGACCTGGGGGAGTTCTTTGGCCCTGGGCAGGAAACTTTCCCTTCTCTTGGATACTCAATGAGGATTGCAACATGGAGATGTGCGCATTCATGTCTGCAAACATGCGATTGTATCTAGCATTTGTTACAGTTTGAGAATTTATAAACTGAGTTATGGTATCCTAGAGGTTCCTTTGAGGTGGAGATACATATGGAGCTGGAGATAGTGGTGCCTGTTGGTATTAAGGAGGTGGTGGAGGTGGGACAACTTGTGAATGTGGGTTCATCGGAGCTTGTGGTTGTCCATAGTTGAAACCAGGATGGTTTCTCCATGAAGGGTTGTACGAGTTCCCATACGGGACATTAAAATTTCCCTTGAATCCTCCATTAGAATCCACTTTCTAGGTATGCATGGCCTTGTAGGCAGAAATCATCGAGCATGCCTTTGTGGAATGGCCCGCCTCACAGATAGCACACACTTTTTCTTTTAAACCACGGCTGGATCCGAAGATATCTCTTAACCGACAGTCAAACCACTCTTTCATCTCCCTCTGAAGCTGATCGAATCATCGGTCTATTATGGTATTACTATCCAAATGGTATAGACCGGTTGCAATCGAAGTGATAGATGTTTGTCTTGGCCGGGATTGGGTATTAGGATCGAAAGTGTCCCATGCTTGAGCAGTCTCTACAACATACTTAGGATGGGCCTCAACATCACAGGAGTTTAAATCCCAAAAAGGTCTTTCACACATTGTTTGCACAAGTTATTTGGAAGACACTGTCAACCGATTATGGAAGAAAGAGATCACTAGGTGTTTGTCAAAACCATGGGGTCATGTGCCTACTAACTCTTGGAAACGTTCCCAACACCTGTCAAAAGACTCATTATTATGTTGTCATAAACCTTGGATTTGAGTTTTGGAAGAGTTGGTCTTATGTCGTGGATAAAATTTTAAGATAAACTTGGACTACATATCTCTCAATAAAGTTACGGAGTTCGGGGGTAGAGACCATAGCCAGGTCTTGGCTTTATCCTTTAAGGAAAAAGGAAAAAGGAAAAAGCTATAGGCGAATGACATCATGCGTGCAAGCTTGGTCACTAAAAGTGTCAAACGCCTTTTTGAACTCGCGGATATGTAGGTATGGTTTATCTGAATCCATGCCATGAAACGTAGGGAGAATCTGTATCATCCCATTGTTAAAGTAGAACTAACCGGCATTAAATGGAAGTAAAATATAACCAGGGGTGAGAGTCTGTTCAGGAAAGAGTAAATCTTTTATGGGACTATAGGGTTGATCTCCCTCTCCAGTGCCAAAACTCATTGTGTTAGACATCGTGCTGGCACTCTCTTAAAATGACTCGGGATACTGACTCAGTGTCCTAGATATCTGACTCGAGTGTTGACTCAGGGTGCAACTACCGATAGAGTGCTTAGGAGTAGGAATTGGAACCCAAAATTGTGGAACGCGAGGTGTGTGGGGGCTTTCAAAGTTATACTCAACAATCGGATATTCATGGATTCTGGTTGGAGTATTGTGAGGAGTTTGATTAGGGGGGTTTGATTATGTTCAGGATTTTGCATTAAAGGCTTTTGAAAGATGAAATATTTTTTTTTTTGAATTTCCGGTCAAAGTTCTATATTGACTCGATCTATCCTAAGTCTAAAGATTCCCTGGCAACGGCGCCAAAAACTTGACGCGACCACAAATGTGTCTAGTGTGCGTACTATGTAGGCTCAAGTGCAAGCCTGTCGCTCAAGTAATAATCCCAATAAGTCGGGGTCGAATCCTCAGGGAAATAGGACGAATGAATTCGTGACAACGTTGGAAAGATAAATGAATCCTACATAAAAGATAATAATATAGATTAAAAGTGTGAATTGGTGGCGATGTTCCCATTTTCCTATAACCGTAATCCGATGATGAGATCCATTTACCATAAAATTCCATCTTTTTATTTGTGTGCGCGAACTTGGTTCCAATGCATTTACTACTTATATCACGTACACTGAGAGAAATAGCCACACTTCCGAGATATTCGTTTGTGAGAGCATCTGTCGCGCCCCGAATTAATTTTGTTAAACTCATCCTTTAATTTAGAGATAAATTGCCTTAAACAATGCTTTAATTTAAATCTCTGAGGAAAATAGCATAAGATTTTTTTTTTCCAAAAGTATGTGTAGATGAAAACATAACTGCCTTTACTTATAACTTATAAGTACTACATAACTTTACATAACCAAGATCCTTAGTTTAATAATTACACAAAAGGAATCTTGATATTTAAACCATACTAAATATCCGTCACTCCCCCGTTTTAAGGTCCTAACTTGGCAGTGAACTCCAATTTATAAGCATACCTGAAACAAAACATTACAGGAGTGTAAGCTATAAAGGCTTAGTGAATGACCACATACCACACATATAACCAATTTGAATAACCATTTTTATTTTGTTCTAATGCTATAACCCAACAGGAATTGTGAAACTCTCGCAAGCCTGGACCCGTCACAGTCCAATTAACCCACCACAGTAATTAGGGACCACCACATCCCTTTATTAGGCCCGAGTACACAAACCTTTAAGTTGGATTAACAGGACCACCACATCCCGTAGGACCCACCACAGTCCTTAACATTAGATAAAGGACTCACTAGTCCATATCATCATATAACATCGCTTAACATTTTTAATCATATGCATATGTTTCATAAATACAACATTACTCCCATAAACATTTTCACACATGTGTTTAACTACACATTTCCATATGAAATTATAAGCATTTATATTTCATAAGGAAGGTCACTCACCTTGGATTTAGTGCTAAGATTAATACCAACTACTTCCTTGGTATGGTAGTATTAGCTGCTTCCCCACCTAACAAGTCAATGTCGTTAGTATTTGAATACACCGATTAACATCAAACCCAGTAACACATCACATAATTTGGTCAATCAGAAATAACTAAGGAGGAATTACATATGACACTTCACATTTATATAACACCCAATTAATTAGGGTTCTAACACAATTTACAGAATTAAATTACGAATTTTCTAGACAAAGTTATGCCCATTTTATTACAGCCTTTTCAAAATCGTTTCTCAAGAAAAACAACAACACAACTTCAACTTCCTGGAATTCTCATAATTTTTGTACAACATAACTTTTCATGATATTCCACCCAATATAATTAAACACATTTAATAATACAAATTTAATGTTTCATAATTTCTAGGGCTCATTTTCTATGTCGAGCAAAACGTCAAACACTTGGTATGCATTCTTGCTCCTTTAGGGCAGATTTTAAACCACGACTTCAAACTATCACCAAGGGTTCATTCCTTGGTATTTTTACACAATTTTCGGATATGTTATACATGTATGAGTGTAGTTTACTCTCCAACTTGAATCACTCAATTCAAATAAGTATTCCATGATTTATACCATTTTTAGCATAACTAGGTCAAAATACAACATTAAGGCATAACTTAACATTTTTAAGCATACATAACCTTGAACTTGAGTATAATTCATGGAAACATATAATAAACATGTTTTAGCAGAAATATACATCATAATCATGGATTTTCTAGATCAAAATGCTTTACGAAAAGATGATGTAAATTTAGGACTTTAAAGTATGCATTTACGATCCTAGCTCTGGTTCTAACCTACGTTCTTAACCCATCCTTGTTCCAACACAATTCAGCAATATGGGTATCATTAAAATATATATCCAAATCAGAAATAAAAACATGCCAAGTATATAACTCATCCATGTGACAAACTTTAATAAAGATGTAATTACCTCACGAGAATTCCTCGATTTATGGTGAATTTTCAAAGAAATTCTTCCTTAACTTTGTTTTTCTCTCTCCATAAGCATATTTTTCTCAAGCTTGTAATAGGAAATGAAAAGGATTATAAGTTCTGACTTATAAGCTTAAAAACGTGGCTATGTGACCACTTTAAGGTGGTATTACGCGATTCGTTGGGCAAGGGGTCCAATAGGACAATTCCGTTAATGACAGATTTGTCCTGCCTCGTAAAATCACCATAACTCACTATTTCGAGCCCCGATTTACTCTCACTTTGTGTCTATGAGTATATAACTTAAACATATACAACTTTCATGTTTTGTGTTTTCCCAAAATCATAAAACTAGTACACCTAATTTGGTCTCGAACAGAAGAGTAATTATTTACTCAGAATTTCATAACTTTCACATTTGGCGACCAAACATCGCCACTTTCGCACCAACACTCTAGCTTACTTTTTATAAACATAATGATGCATTTAGAAACATATTTTCATGATGCATTTAACCACATAACCAATTTATAACTTATAACTCATAACTTATACTTAATCGTATAATTAACCTTACTAATCGTGTTTTAGGGCCTTACAGCATCCTTTGAGATTTTGAAATAAAAATGAATTTTCAGACAAGTAACGTAATGGTTAATCGATGGAAATTCACGATTAAATTTCTGGCTTCACACACACGCACTATGATTTGAGACTCTTGAACATGAATAGATGGTCACTATTTCTGGAAAAGTTTGAATTATACAATTTTCAATTATTATGAGTTTTCTTTGAGTCGAATTTTGTGGGTATATTCACTGCAAACCCTCACGGGATACAACTCGTCCTACTAGGGTAACCTAGGGGTTTAAAGGCTTGTTGCATACGCTAAATGCAATCGTTTGCCCACGAAAGAGGTATTCTATTCCATTTTAGAGTTGGATCATGTTTCGATTCTTCTACATTGCTCGGGACGATCAAAGTTTTAAGTTAGGGGGCTTGATTAGGCATAAATTCTTCCAAAATTTCCCCTTAATTTAGAGACTTTTATTACCTCAGACAGTGTAAAACGAGTTGATTCATCTCATATCATTGCTAATGACTTCGTCTAACAAGTATCCCGAGTTTCACGTATTTCTTATTGATTTTACATGTATTTAATACATGAAAGAAAAAAATAAACCGAAAGAAGCAGGAGAATAGAAAGAAGATGAGTCAAAAGGGCAAAGGCATAATTTCCACCAGGAATCCGATTCAGGACCCAAAATAAAAGTCAAAGATCTCGAGTCGACGAGTACGTAGGAAGAAACGGAGTCCCAATCCAAGTTATGGAAAAGAAGTTATAAAGACTTGAAGATGTGGTAAAATCAAGAGATATTGAGAAGAATATTCGGACTAATCCGGATGGCACAAAAAACGGATTGATCCGGGTACCAGAATTCACGAAAAAGGTTGCATCTACCGGATCAATCCGGTCCTTAAAAAAAGGATCGATCCGGCCCCCAAATTTTTCTGCATAATGCATGTTTAGTGGAACAATTCGGATGAAATGAAAAATGGATCGATCCGGTTATCACCCAGACCAATCCGAAATGTCCTGATCGGATCGATCCGGGGTTTGAGATTTGGAATTATCTTCTTCAAGCTAGAGTCTTGCATGACTCCAACTCTTGTATTTTTCGTAGGGTATAAATTTCAAACTCCTCCCAGACATTAAGGAAGCTTCTAATCCGTTTTAGAGAATCCTTTTACTTAGTTTTAAAGAAAGAACCACAAACCCCTAGTTTTCATTTAGCTTTGATTCAAGCTTCTACAATTCAAGTAAATTAATTTCATTCTAGATTTCATAATCGCTGTAGTTAATTGATTAGTTAATAATTTCATTCTTCGTAATTGTAAGTTATTAGTTAAGATGTCTTCTTTCATTAAAATCATGTTTTCTTCTTGTTTTCCTATGTTCGGTTAATTTTTTAAGGGCTGGGATGCATGAATCCAACCCAACGTTCTTTATGAATGTGTAAAATTTGATTTTGAATTAAATAACTGAGTTAATCGTGTTGTATGGTTATCAAAACCGTTGTAGGGCTTTTGATCTCTTTTTCCCTAGGTAATCGGGATGCTTAAGAATCCAACGCGCGTGTAGCTACGTCGACACTGCTTTACTTGTCTTTTGATTATGTATGATGCAGGATACGATCCCCCATATATATAATGATTGGTGGTACTAAATACTGGGTTTACTCAGATATTTCAATTTGGAATTAAGTTTTAACATTGATAAATGAACTAGGGTTGGAGGAGTGTATCCTGACTCATTTTCCTCACTTGCAATTTTCTCTAGAGTCTTTATTTTCCTAAGTAGGTTAAAAAGTTTTTAATTTATTTTCAAATTCTGTAGGTCATTTTCTTATTATTTATGCTTGTAGTTAGTTCATCTCCTTTAATCACCTTTTCGTTTCTTTTATAGTCTAAGTTAGGATTCATTTATCTTTCCAATGTTGTCACGAATTCATTCGTCCTACTTCCCTGAGGATTCGACCCCAACTTATCTGGATTATTACTTGAGCGACATGCTTGCACTTGAGCCTATATAATACGCACACTAGATACATTTGTGGTCGCATAAACAACCACAAAATGGCCGAGTAAGAGGCCAAGAACACCTTGCACTAGACCAATGTTACCCGTCGGAATCGACCGCATAGTCACGGGACCCCCAATTTGAGAGCACGACCAAATTTTCAAACTGTTATACTTAGGCTTAAAAATAAATCGTCAAAGGGTGAAAACATAAAAACCCACAAAATGGCCATGTAAGAGGCACTAATACCTCGCACGAGACCAATGCAATCTACTGGAACCGATCGCGTAGTCACGGGACCCCCAGTTTGGGAGCGATGACCAAATTTTGCAAACTGCTAGACTTAGGCTTAAAAATGTGCCGTAAAAGGGTGAAAATGTAAAATGACCACAAAACGTCCCCGTAAGAGGCATAAAGACCTCGCACGGGCCCAATGTAACCCACCAGAACCGACCGCGTAGTCAAAGGAGCCCCGGTTTGAGAGCACAACCAAAATTTGCAAACTGTTAAACTTTAGATTAAAAGCATGTCGTCAAAGGGTAAAAACATTAAACAGTCACAAAATGGCCCAGTAATAAGCACGCACACCTCGAATGGGACCAATGAAACCCACAGGAATCGATCGTATAGTCACAGGACTCGCGGTTTAACAATGCGACCAAAATTTATAAACTTTCTCGACTTGGGCTTAAAAACATGCCATCAAAGGGTGAAAATAAAAAATAGCCAGATAACGGCCCCGTAAGATGCATGACATCTCACACGGGACCAATGTAACCTGCTGGAACCGACCGCATAGTCATCGGACCCCCAGTTTGAGAGCATGACCAAAATTTGGAAAATGTTAGACTTACACTAGAAAATATACCGTTAAAGGGTGAAAATGTAAAACACCTCGCATGAGAGCAATGTAACCCACAGGAACCGACCCGCATTCACCGGACCCTCGATTTGAGAGAACGACCAAAATTTTCAATCCATTGGACTTAGGCTTAAAAATAAGCCGTCAAAGGGTGAAAACATAAAACAACCACAAAACGTCCCTGTAAGAGGCACGAACACGTCGCACGGGATCGATGCAATCCATTGGAACTGATCGCGTAGTCACAGGACCCCCAGTTTGAGAGCGATGACCAAATGTTACAAACTATTAGACTTAGGCTTAAAAATGTGTCATCAAAGGGTGAAAATGTAAAACGACCACAAAACAGCCCCGTAAGAGGCATGAACACCTCGCACGGGACCAATGTAACTCGCAAGAACCGATCTTATAGTCATGGGATCACCGATTTAAGGGCCAGACCAAAATTTTCAAATTGTCTAGACATGGCCTTAAAAACATGCCTCCAATGGGTGAAAACGTAAAAAAGACACAAAACGGTCCCGTAAGAGGCACGACCATCTCACACGGGAGCAGTGCAATCCGCAAAAATTGATTGCGTAGTCACGGGACCCCGGGTTTGAGAGCACAATAAAAATTTGGAAAATGTTTGACTAAGGTTTGAAAACATTCCATCAAAGGGTGAAAACGTAAAATAACTGCAAAAAAGCCTCGCAAGGGGCATTGATACCTTGTATATGACCAATGTTACTCGTAGGAACCGACTGCTTAGTCACAGGACCCTCGGTTCGAGGGCACAACTAAAATTTGGAAATTGTTAGACTTTGGCTTAAAAATATGTCATCAAAGAGTTGAAATGTAAAACAAACACAAGACGGCCTTATAAAGGGTACGAACACCTCGTATGGGACCAATCTAACCTACAGGAACCGACCGCATAGTCACGTTATGGATGGTTTGAGGGCACGACCAAAATTTGTAAATAGTTAGACTTAGGCTTAGAAACATGTCATCAAAGGGTGAAAATATAAAATATCCACAAAATGGACCCAGAAAAGGCACGAACAGGTCGCACGAGCCTGATGTAACCCGCAGGAACAGACTGCAAAGTCATGAGACCCCCAGTTTGAGAGAACGACCAAAATTTGTAAACTGTCTACACTTAGGCTTAAAAACATGCCGTCAAAGGGTGAAAATGTAAAACAACCACAAAATGGCCGAGTAAGAGGCCGAGAACACCTCGCACGAGAATAATGTTACCCGTTGAAACCGACCGCATAGTCACGGGACCCCCGGTTTGAGAACACGACCAAAATTTTCAAATTGTTAGGCTTAGGCTTAAAAATAAACCGTCAAAGGGTGAAAACATAAAACAACCACAAAACGGCCATGTAAGAGATACGAACACCTCGCACAGGACCAATGCAATCTACTGGAGCCGATCACATAGTCACGGGAGCCCCAGTTTAAGAGCGGTAACCAAATTTTGCAAACTGCTCGACTTAGGCTTAAAATTTTATCGTAAAAGGGTGAAAATGTAAAAAGACCACAAAACGGCCCCGTAAAGGCACGAACACCTCGCATAGGACCAATGTGACCCGCAAGAACTGATCGCGTATTCAAAGGACTCCCGGTTTGAGAGCACGACTAAAATTTGCAAACAGTTAGACTTGAGCTTATAAACATGTCGTCAAAGGGTAAAAGTGTAAAACAATCACAAATGGGCCTGTAAGAGGCACGAACACCTTGCAATGGACCAATGTGACCCACAAGAACCGACCACGTAGGCATGGGACTCCCGATTGGACGCTGAAGAATTTTTTCCAAACTATTAGACTTAGGCTTAAAAAAAGTCGTCAAGGGTGAAAATAAAACACAGTCACAAAATGACCCTACGGAAGTCATGAAAATCACGCTCGAGACCAATCTAACTTGTAGGAATCAATTGCATAGTCGCGGGACCTCCGATTTGAGGGCATGGGCAAAATTTACAAATTGTCTGAAAACGTGAGACTGTGTGATAATTGATTAACTTCGCAAATCTCTAATTTAGCACAGTTATTTAATTTCAGCCCCTAATCATGCATCTAAAGTGCAAGTGTCAACCCATAAACAAATAAAACATGCGACACAAAGTTAAGGAAAAATCCCCGCAGGGCAAAACCTTTTATTTCTAGAACTTTGAATAACTTACAAGACCATTGACTTACATACAACCTGATAATCATCCACAATTGTAACGCACGGTGTCTTTGTCAAATCTTCAAAGAAATGGCTAGAAACAGTGTCGGCTGGAATCTCCCGCAGGAACTCCAGGTGGTCAACAATGAAGAAGAGATACGACTTCTCCACAAGGGTTGAACAAATACAAGGATGTGTTCTTGGGTTGCAAAAATATTCACAAAGGATTGGCAAAGTTGTGTGAATCAAAACATGAGTCTTGGGACTCACAAAGGTGAAGACTTAGAGTATTTAGGACTTTGAAAAATGTCTTGAAAAGTCTTGAGAAAATAAACTTCCCGAAGTGGTTTATATAAGGAAACCATGAGAAGATTTAAACATACACGGAACTATTCGATTTTATCCCAGGCGAACCGGTCCGGTATGGATGCGGATCGGTCCGGGGTCGGACCGATTCGTTTCCTCAAGAGGCTCCTTCGGTTTGCTATCGATCCGGGGTCTACTATTTTGGTGCACAAGCGGATCGATCCGGTAGAGGGGCGGACCGGTCCATAGGCGGATCGGTTCTATTTTATTATGGGGGGACCGGTCGGGTTGCTAAAAAAACTGATTCCTTTATTCTTTGATATTCGGATCCGTTGATGACGATACGATCTTGACTTTCTTCAACAGTGTAATGGCGAACGACATATAACTTAATAATGGACAAAAATGTCCTTACTAATCTCCCCCTATGTCTATGCCGGTATGTACATAAAAATAAACATTCGAATTATCAAATATCAAAATGCCTATACAAATCTACCCTTCCATGAACCCAAAACCAAAATGGTACAAATGAATAAGACTGCATCGTTTGCTCTTCGACTTTTAAGGAATCTCAATGCTTTTCTCATCAGGGTGTGCAATTCAGAGATCATCAAAGAAGTACTTACACACATAAGACAAAGCAAATACCACGTGACATATCGAGTTTGAAATGAGATAAACATAGATACCGATTTATGATAAAAACATAAGTTAAATCTCAAAAACTCCCCTAAAATTCAAAACTCCCCCAAAATTTAAACTCCCCCATAATATGATAATTCTTTCTCCCCCTTTTTATGATGTCCCCAAATAGACAAATGAGAAGAATGAATCAAATAAGCAAAATCGGGGTGTCACGCTACACAAAACAGGGCATCAAACAATATGGAAAACGTGCTCTTGCAAGGAGATGCGCAAACTATTTTTGATTTTTCAATTTTTCATACAAATATAAGATACATTTGAAACAAATATGCTACAAAAAAAATCACACCATGGATTTAGACTCAAACAACCAAGTCATGGAAATGGAATGAATGGGTGTGAACACATTCGATAGGTAAATCAACTCAATCAATCATATGTGCACGATGCATATGTGTACCCCTAACGAATGAACATCAAAAGTATCCTTAGGTGAAAAGATTGTTGAATTTACATGACATCGTCTTATGCAAATCAACAAATCAAAGTCAAAATGATTTTCACCCCAATAACGTCCAAAACTATTTAGCGCATTTACAAGCATTTCAAGGACGTGCAAACCCGTTTTAAATTCTCCAACCAAACTCCCTCATGCATATTTTCTTTTAGAGCTATAAAAACTAAATTCTCAAACTTTGGAGAATTGATGCAAAAACCTAAATGGCCCCTTTATGGCATGAATATCCTTTTATTGCCTTTTAATTTTTTCGGGCTCTTTTAACCTCTTTGGACCCTGAATAATAAAATTCCTCCATCTTTTAGGTCCAATTTTAACGGTGGCTTAGTATTCGCAGAGGCAAAATGAACCTTTCGCAGCCCTTCCCCGTTTTCAAACAAAACACACAAACTCACAAAATGGTTTTTATATGCACAATTTCCTTATCAAAATTTATCGCGCTTGGTTCGTTTTAAGGACATGATTGAAGTGAAAACACCTAACCAACATGTGATAAGATAAGCACAATAATCAAACAAATCCGTGCATGTGTTCAATAAAGGAAACATGAGCCAAATATGTAGGAAGTAACACTTAATTACATCTTAATGACTCCAAACATTATAAAACACATGGATGAATTGACCTGTTGTCTCAAAACTCTAGGACGTGCTCTCCTAATAGGAATGGGACGCCTAGGCGGGTTGGGGTGAGACTTACGTGAATCTAACACTAAAGTGGGAATCGGCTCGAGTGCTAATTGGGAAGTAGAAGCACCGTCATGACTTATTCCTAACTTCTCACCTTTACCCTTATGAACCACCTTTTCAACCTTCTTAGGTGCGTTCATAAAATTTACTTTGACCTCCCTGGCACGTTCGAGATCACTCTCGAGTTGGGATACATGTGTCGTCAGACTAGACAACGTGTCGGTCAAATCACACTTCTCCTTTCTCAAAACCTCCTTCTTTCTTTACATATCTAGAACTCGACGACCTAAATCTCGATTATACTTCTTTGTTTTCAAGGTCTCGGTGTACAAATGTCTAAAAGCTTTTTGGATCTCACTTTCATCTCCACTCTCACTTTCACTTTCTCCCTCACTCGAAGAACACAAATCACCATCATCGCTTTCGTGTGCACTTTTGTGAGATAAAGTGGGTGTGTTCACACGACTAGAAAAGGCGACAACCATCCCATGGCCCAAACTTTTATCAGACTCATCTCCCTCATCACCCTCACTATCACTAAGAGTGGCGGGCATAACAGTCTCATTGCCCTTTCTCCTTATCCTAGCAGGACACTCTCTAGCTATGTGCCCTTTCCCTTCACACTCAAAGCACCTGATCTCATCCTCCTTGTCACTATCTTTGGCCTCCTCTTTCTTTTTATTTGACTCAAAAGATCTCTTTTTATTGGAAGAATTTTCTTTATTCATTTTGAGAAACTTTTTAAAAAATTTCGCAAATAAGGCCATTTCTTTAAAATCAAAATCTTCCTCAAAGTTGAACTCACAAACTTTTTCTTTATTTTTCTTAAAATGAGTCTTTAAAGCAATGCCATTATCCTTAGCCTTAATGTTTTTGGGAAATATGTCAATCTCATAGGTTTGAAGATCTCCTACAAGTTCTTCCAACTTAAGTGATTTCAAATTTCCCAAAGAGTTCAAAATAGTGACTTTAGGAATAAAGCATTTTGGGAGGGATCTCAAAATCTTTTTAACGACATGCGTGTTATCAATCAACTCACCCAAATTAAAACATGTATTAACAATGTTTGACAAACGAGTATAAAAATCATCAAAGCATTCAGACTCAGACATGGTAATAGTCTCAAATTGGGTGGCCAGATTTTGTAATTTAGAGTCTTTGACCGCGTTCGTACCCTCATGTGTCAGTTTCAAAACATCCCAAACCTCTTTAGACGTGGTGCACGTCATAATTCGACGAAACTCATCCGGAGTGACAACACCAAAAATAGCACTTTGACCACGGGAATTAAAATTGGACAATTTATAATCATCTTCAGTCCAGGCTGACACGGGTTTTGAAGTGGTGATGTTATTAACAGTTACCGTGGGAGGAGTCCAACCATTTTCGCAAAGCAACCAAACCCGCTCGTCAATGGATTTTAAAATCAATTTCATACGAGCTTTCCATTAGGCATAATTAGACCCATCAAAAATAGGCATCTGATTATATAAGTGCTCCATAAGAAAAAAATACGAATTTTCACAAAACTGATTTTTCAAAAAAGAATCAATATCACACGATTTTGCGAAAAATAGGAATACGTAATAAATTAGCGTAACCCGCTCTGATACCAATTTGAAAACGTGAGACTGTGTGATAATTGATTAACTTCGCAAATTTCTAATTTAGCACACTTATTTAATTTCAGCCCCTAATCATGCATCTAAAGTGCAAGTGTCAACCCATAAACAAATAAAACATGCGACACAAAGTTAAGAAAAAATCCCCGCAGGGAAAAACCTTTTATTTCTAGAACTTTGAATAACTTACAAGACCATTGACTAACATACAACCTGATAATCGCCCACAAGTGTAACGCACGGTGTCTTCGTCAAATCTTCAAAGCAATGGCTAGAAACAGTGTCGGCTGGAATCTCCCGCAGGAACTCGAGGTTGTCAGCAATGAAGAAGAGATACGGATTCTCCACAAGGGTTGAACAAATACAAGGATGTGTTCTTTGGTTTCAAAAAGATTCACAAAGGATTGGCAAAGTTGTGTGAATCAAAACATGAGTCTTGGGACTTACAAAGGTGAAGACTTAGAGTATTTAGGACTCTTAAAAACGTCTTAAAAAGTCTTGAGAAAATAAACTCCCCGAAGTGGTTTATATAAGGAAACCATGAGAAGATTTAAACATACACGGAACTATCCGATTTTATCCTAGGCGGATTGGTCCGGTATGGATGCAGATCATTTCGGGGTCGGACTGGTTTGTTTCCTCAAGAGGCTCCTTTGATTTGCTATCGATCCGGGGTCTACTGTTTTGGTGCACAAGCGGATCGATCCGGTAGAGGGGCGAACCGGTCCGTAGGCGGATCGGTTCTTTTTTATTATGGGCGGACCGGTCCGGCTGCTAAAAAAACTGATTCCTTTATTCTTTGATATTCGGATCCGTTGATGACGATACGATCTTGACTTTCTTCAATAGTGTAACGGCGAACGACATATAACTTGATAATGGACAAACATGCCCTTACATTGTCGAGACGTAGGCTTAAACACATGTCGTCAAATGGTCAAAATGAAAAAAAACACAAAACGGCCCCATAAGAGGCACAAACATCTCGCACGGGTCCAATGTAACTCGCAGGAACTGACCACGTAGTCACGGGAACCCCGATTTGAGAGCACGACTAAAATTTGGAAATTATTAGACTTAGGCTAGAAAACATGTCGTCAAATGGTGAAAATGTAATACAACAGCAAAATAACCCCGAAAGAGGCTTGAAAACCTCGCACGAGACCAATGTAACCCATAGGAACCAACCGCATAGTCACCGGACCTGGGGTTTGAGAGCACGACCAAAATTTTCAAGTTATTAGATAGGTTTAAATATAGGTCGTCAATGGTTGAAAACATTAAACAGCCACAAAACAGCAATGTAAGATACATGACACCTCGCACGGGACCAATGCAACCGGCTGGAACCGATCGCGTAGTCACGGGACCCCCAGTATGAGAACGGCGACCAAAGTTTGCAAATCATTAGATTTAGGCTTAAAAACATACCATAAAAAGGTGAAAATGTAAAACAACCCCAAAACGACCCCGTAAGAGGAATGGATGCTCACACGGGACAAATGTAACCCGCACGAACCGACCGCGTAGTCACGGGATCCCCAATTTGATGGCACGATCAAAATTTGGAAACTGTCTAGACTTGGGCTTAAAAATATGTCGTTAAAGTGTAAAAACATAAAACATCCACAAAATGGCCCCGTAAGAGGCACGACCATCTCGCACGGGACCAACGTAACCCGCAGGAATCGACCATGTAGTCAGAGGACCTCCGGTTTGAGAGCACGGTCAAAATTTGGAAACTGTTAGACATATGTTAGAAAACATGCCGTCAAAGGATGGAAATGTAAAACAACTTCAAAATGGCTGCATAAGGGAATGAACACCTCGCACGAGACCAATGTTACTCGTAGGAACTGATCGCGTAGTCATAGGACCGTCGGTTTGAGGGCACGACCAAAATTTAGAAAACTTTAGACTTAGGCTTAAAAACATGTCGTCAAAGGGTGAAACATAAAATAGCCACAAAACGGCCTCGTTAGGAGCACAGACAGCTCGCACGGGACCAATCTAACCTACAGGAACCGACCATTTAGTCACGTTATGGTTTGAGGACACGACCAAAATTTGTAAATTGTTAGACTTAAGCTTAAAAATATGTTGTCTAAGGGTGAAAATAGAATATAGACACAAATCGACCCCATAAAAGGCACGAACACCTCCCACGGGACCAATGTAACCCATAGGAACCGACTGCATAGTCACGAAACCCCCAAATTGAGAGCACGAAAAAATTTGCGAATTGTCTAGACTTAGGATAAAAACATCCCGTTAAACGGTGAAATGTAAAACGACCACAAAACGACACCATAAGAGGCAGAAAGCACATCGTACGGGACCAATGTAACACGTAAGAATAGACCGAATAGTCACGGGACCCTCGATTTGAGAGCACAACCAAAATTTGCAATCTGTTAGACTTAGGCTTCATTACATGTCATCAAAGGGTGAAAACATAAAACAACCACAAAACGGCCCCGTACGAGGCATGCACCCTTCTTACGGGACCAAGGTAAACCACAGGAATAGACCGTGTAGTCATGGGACCCCTAGTTTGAGGGCACGACCAAAATTTACAAACTGACAAACTTAGGCTTAAAAATATGCTATCAAAGGGGGGAAACATAAAACAACCACAACGGCCCCGTAAGAGGCACGATGAGCTCACACAGGACCAATGTAACCCACGGGAACCGATCACATAGTCACAAGGCCCCCGATTTGAGAGCACGAGCAAAATTTGCAAAATGTTAGACTTAAGCTTATAAACATGTCGTCAAAGGGTAAAAACGTAAAACAATCACAGAAGGGCCCCATAAGAGGCACGAACGCCTTGCACGGGACCAATGTGACCCACATGAATTGACCTCATAGTAAATCTATGTTCATAATTTGAAAATGTTTTAAAAATTTATAAAAAACGTCTAGGATTTTTAATATTTTTTAGTAATTTCTAAATTTTAAAATATTTTTTATGTAATTTTATTATTTTATTTAGGAAAATTGTATTCTGACCAAAAGGTCCTCATTTTCTGTCATGTGGCATACACATGACTAAACTTTTCATCCAAAAAGTTAACGGTAGTGGATTATTTGACGTCGTTTAGAAGTTTAGGGGGGTAAGTAATGAAACTGAAAATTACCGCGCTGAAGTGACCGGGGGACAAAGTTCAGGGGATCAAAATGTAATTAACCCTAAATATATCATTATAATTTTACATTTGAAAAGTCTAGTGAGATGAATTATAAACTTATGGTTAAATAATGTCAAATCCATAAATCGAGTGATTTAATTATTTTAAAAAATAATATCTTATGAGTAGTTTATTGACCTAATAATCTGTTGTACTAATATAAATAATTTATTAGTACTATATGTATTGATGTACAAATTAAATAAAATATATATACTTATTTTTGTACTTGGACATATTAGTTACCTTAATTTGTAGGTAGGACTTTGTATAAAAATATTTCACATTCTAGTAGCTGTTACATTCCAAACTTGGTCAGTTAAGAAGAGACTTTCTTTGTAATATATCATTGAGAAAATACGAGTGGAATATTCTTATTAAAACACAATCATTCTTTTTTTAATTGGTCTTCTTTTTTAATTGATCTCCTCATTTTAAAAACATTCTTCTCTCATGCTGTACAATACATGACTCCTCTCCCAACATATAATAAAAAACCATTTTTCACAAGACATCGTCAAAATAAGATTCTTATTTAAATACAGGGTACTACCCCTCCTTTTCTTATTTTTTACCCAAGGTTTGGTTCTCACTTATGAGATTCAATTAATGTTAAATATTGGATCATTCAATCAAAAAGCAATTGGTAATCGATAAAAGGGTCCAAAAAACTTATATATTATGGTACGATGCTTTAATTTTCTCATGTTCATTTTGTACCTCAACACACCATCTCACGTTTATCGTCACTTTAGACTAACATGTGAAAATATTTATAATTCATGACTTGGAACCATTGGTCTTTTAGTTCATGAATATCATACTCTTGTATCATATTAAATATGGGATCATCACTCTTTACTAATTTACAACTGGTGTAGGGATCAAAATCTTATATATTGTGGTGCAAAAATTAAATTTCCCCATATGAGATTTTATATTCTCAACGCTCCCCCTCACCTGTGCGTGACTTAAGTCTTCATGACTTTTGCAAACTATAGAATTATTGTTGTCGTAAAATCGTGAGACAACATACTGCATTCATTATGTTTAATTAGAGAGTACAATGGAGATATTCATGGGATACATGCACATATTTTAGGAATACAAGTATATCACTTAACAACCCATGTTAAACATGTTTTCGACAACAACATGTTCTTCAAAAGTAATGCAAGCTAATCATGGAGGTAGAACTAGTCGACATGGTTGGATTTCCATCACATGTAAATAGGCTAGTGGCTAAATTTAGTTTGATGGTTTTGGATAGTCTTAACTTAATTAAACCAATAACTATAACCACAGATAAAGGAATATGCTAGAGAGCGATGAGAGTTAAGGATAGAGACACAAAATTTTACGTGGTTCAGTCAAACTTGGTGTCTACATCCATGGGTATAATGCCACTATATTTTAGGGTTTAGTATAATCCTCTGAAGATTTCTCTAGGGTTTGTATAAAGTATTTTCATTTTCCCTTAACTGAGATATGTAATCGTCTATCTATAGTGGTGAGAAGTTAAAGAGATGAAATAGCTTTATACATTAGGTATTTACATCTTTACATGATAATTAGCAGTTGGATTTTATTCACGTGTATGTGCATGGTAACTTTTGAGAGTCCCACGTGTGTCTATTCATATTACTGACTGTCCATATTCTTGGAGATGGTCGGCCAACCTGCCGACCAAAGAGAAAACTGAGCCAATCATATTTGTTTGTTATTTCTGGGTCCACTGATTATGATGACAAGTTTCACCTTTCTATTGGTCCACGTTATCTTATTATTTTAGGCTACAACCAAAGTTTCTTATACTTAATTCTTGATTGGAGTGGTATAATGACTGAATGGATGGAGTATTATCTGTTAGTCATTGCTCGATAATCTAGAAGCATTTGGCCGGCTGTCGACCATCGATACTTGTGAAATTTAGACTACCGCATTAAGGAAGTAAGAAATTTGAAAATAGCTGGAAAATAATGAACTGTCCAGGGGTATGATGGTCATTTCATTTTCTGAGAAAATAAGACACCGTTGAAACCTGAAACAGTGGGACACTTAATCATTTCAAATTCTTAGCGGGGAAGATGTCATGAATCCTATAAAATGTCATTTCCCTCTCATCTTCTTCTCACCCTGAATTCCAAACTCATATTTTAATTCTTGATCTTTTACTCTGCCATTTGAGAAGACTGCTGTTATGTCTTGCTTTCACGGTAATAACTCTTTCTTCCTTGTCTTTTCCTTTCTCCTTTGTCACGATGGTGCATATCGTAGATTAAAGCTATTTGGAAGCCTTTAGAACAAAACATACGATCCCTTATTGGGTGAAAACGGAGTTGGTGATAGGTCCCTCTAACACCCTGCACAATCTGGCAAGCGAGGTAGCCAGCCGCTACCGCTAGACTATGTTGGGCATCACTAAATAAGTTATGATTCTCAGCATGTGACATAAACATGAGACATTTATTTTTTTCCACAAGATAATATTCAGATTTAGCCAATCAATATAAATATTAATGCAATTTAAAATCCATCGCCATGCTATCTCCAAAATAAGTCCAACTCCAAATATATTAAAACTCAGGTGAAATAATCCAACTATAAATATCTAACTGAAACCATAAACAATCGTGGAACCTATTGTCCCACTAAATCCATAATAAAAGTCTCATAATGAAATGAAGTAATGGAAAGTAAATCTAAACTACTGAAATGTGACACTATGTGATTTTTTATCCTTAAAAATCTTTGTTAAATTAAATATTTTGGAAAAAAGAATTTTTGGAATCTATTTAATTTTGGTATGTAAAAATGTTTGTTTTTATATATAAAAATAAGATTTAACTAGAATTTAAATCGAGATTAATATTTGAAAATTTTGACTTTTTATATAAAAATTAGCGGAGGATCCGACCTGAGGAGAAAAAAAATCAATTGTTCGATCGAGTTAAATTTTTTTACAACAGTTTTTTTTCGCTATCATCTACAATATATCAAAATTTCAGCCAATTCTGATGGTCCGATTGTCCGTAATGTATTTTTTAGTGTTTGTGTTTGATTACGACTCAAATTCTTTTTGGAATATAAACATAAAGTGAAGGGTTTAGGACTTTTCAAACACATTTCAGCCTGGTTAATTGTATTTGACTTGTAAAATCATATGAATTACGCGTATGTTGTGAAATATAAATTATTATTGTATGCCCCATGTAGACACCCCATTCTAGGACCCCCCTCCCCAACTCCTTCCATAGGTCCCTAGCACCTCCCCATTTCACATAAAGCATATATTATACTTCGAGTACCTATCTAGAGGCCATCGGGCACTTTGGGGCCCAGTTTGACTCTAGTCATCATCAATGTCAGGCTGAAATCTTGATGAAAGCTCAAAAGGCTCTAAATACCCTTTCCAACGATCTACCCCATGCGTGAATCGGCATAACCGTTCGGACAAACGACCCATTTCACTACTAAAACCAATATGGAGGCCAACGGGCGCTCTCGGGCCCCGTTTTGACCCCATTTGACTCCATCATCAGATCAAAAGCTCAAGGAAATCCTGAAGGGTGCTGAAACCCCTTTCCAATTGTCTGCCCTGTGCATAAAATGGAATAACGGTTTAGATGAACGGTCCGTCGTCGTCCTAAAACTAGTCTGGAAACCCCGGGTTCATTTGACCAAGATCAACTCTTCAAATCAATCAAGTTTGAATGAATCTTTAAAGGTCATGGAATACCCTTTCCAAATGACCGTCCCGTGCGTGAATAAGAATCACGGTATGGACGAACAACCCATTTTACTCCGATAGGTCACCGGGCACTTTCGGTCCTCGGTTGACCAAGGTCAACTCTCTAAACTGAGAAAAAATCTTTCTAATATAGAAGTAAATCTCCTAACTTTTCCAACAATTCTCCCTATGAATAATTTGGACTTACAGTTCGAACGAATAGTTCGTCGTTGTCCTACGATTTCTCATCCAAAGGACTAATAAGCGCTTGTGAGCCCCGTTTTGACCCTATTTGACTCCATCATCAGGGAAAAATCTCAGTGAAATCTCCAAGGGCACTGAAACCCCTTTCCAATGATCTAGCCCATGTGTAAAACAACATAAGCGTTTGGACGAATGATATTTTTTCCCTTAAAATTGATCCGGAGGCCACCGGATACTCCCAAGCTCCGTTTGACCAAAGTCAACTCTACAGCTTGAGCGAGACTGAATGAATCATTGAAGGGCACAAAATACCCTTTACAACTGTCCATCCCGTGCATGAATCAGACTTACGGTACGGACGAACAACTCGTTTTACTCCGATAGGTCATCGAGCACTTGCGGACCCCATTTGACCAAATTCAACTCTTCAAATTGGTCAAAACTCTTTCAATTGTCAAAAAATGTCTCATAGCCTTTCCACCGATCCTCCTCGTTAACGATTCGGACTTATGGTTTGGATGAACCGACCGACGAGCGTTTCTAACTCATATTTGATCCAATGTCAACCCACGGACCCGGGAGCATTCCAAAGGACTTTTGAAGGTATCTGAAGTACCTTTCCAATGGTATGCCCAGTGCACCATTCGAATCAAAGTATTATGTTCTACGATTAGTTTTTTAAGAAAATTTGCATGGACTGCCAATGGCAGGTCCATTTCCCTACCTATCAGCAGTGTGTCTAGGATCACCTGCCGATAGGAAGTACAAGGATAAGTACGATTTCCACCCCCTAATCCCTATAAAATGAGAGCATGATCCCACTCCCAAGAAGAAAAAAGATCCATTAGCATCACTGAGATCAACAACATTCTCCTTAGATTATCAAATTTCCTTTTGTGGAAATTCCTTCCACCTTTCACTCCCATCCTTTCCCAATCTATAAGAGATCCTCCAATATTCTCCATTTGTAAGGAGTCCCTCCACCAATCAAGGATCAGTTCTCCAAGTCTTCAAAGAAGGTATTACTTTCTTCCTTCTCTTTGAACTTCTTTACTTTTCATATTAGTTACATAACTCTTTAATTTAGTTCTTACTTTAGACCATCATACATAATATTCTTTATCCTTTGTTAGTATATTGCACCCAAATCATTTTCTATCAAAAAATAAGAGGGTTATTTTCATAGATTCCGACGGGAGTTTCCATTACACCATTTTAAAACTAAACAAATTTTTTTATATGCACACATATTCTAGAAACTCGTTCGAATCTATTGGTTAAACCCCACCCTTGTGTTGCATGTGAACTACGTGGACTTTGATGCCTTTATAGGCTACGTAGGTGTCTCAGGGTAACACCCTGGACTCGAGTCCTATTTCTCATTAATTCAAATTTCTCATTTCTCTTATATATATATATATATAGGTGAATTCTCACCTACATCATGCTCTATACATTCCACACATCATACCTAGTTTTAGGCCCTAAAAATAATTTTTTTTAAAATTTTATATTTTCCCTTAAAACTAACCTTCCTATAAACAATATTAAAAAAATTTGGTCAAAATACATTTTGTAGCTATTTTTAAAAAATTCACAAAAAAGTACACAAAATACCTTATTTATAAAAGTATGTGCCAACAAATTTTTTTAAATAGCTACAAAATATATTTTAACCTAATTTTTTGAATATAGGTTCATTGGTATGTTAATTTCAAGAGAAAAATAAAAAATTTGGAACAAAGGTTTCTTAGGGCCTAGAACTAGGTGTGATGCATACATCATGATTTAGGTGAGCCTTCCTCATATATATATATATATATATATATATATATATATATGATATTTTATCTTTCATATATCGCGTCTCATTCAACATATATTATCCTTCCATCATAATGATTAATATTTTGATAAATGCGCAAATAATATATTCGTTTGTAATTATTTTGGGAACATTCCTGTGATGACCTTACTACATCTTTCCCATGATGTGAGTTGAGCGATTCTAATCTCCTTTTATATATACACGCACACACATTTTATGGAGAGATTAATAAATAATAACACAAGCCCATAAGAGATCGAAAGGGCAGGATGAGTTCCTAACACCTTCTCATTCGGTAACTTAGCCTCCGAACCTCTGAACTATTGGTTTCATATGCATCAGTTAGTCTTTGACGCCGTCCCTCGAGGAGGCAACAAGTTCTTTTGTCTATTTTAAGTAAATTAGACTGGTGACTCTTGCACTTTACATGACCCCACATTTTGACGACGGCCAAAGCGTTCCTTTCCCTCTCTCGCGTATGAGAAGAGAAAGTGTCAGGGTGCGAGACTCGAGATTTTGGTGGCCATATACCGTAAAATTTCATGATTATGAATTTATATAAGTTGTGAAAAATAAATGGTTTAATTATAAATATCGAGTAAACGGATGAAACTAGAATAATTTGTAATATTATGAGGAATTTGAAGAATTGTTATCGTAGATTGATTTAAAATTTGACATTACGGGATTGACGGGATTTTGGGTAGTTATGCTCTCACCTTAATTTTAAGAGTACTTTCTAGGTACGAGACTAGTTAGTGCAGATTCCTACAGATGGGATATTTCAGGGTGGGGTCGATTTTTATGTCTTTTCGTTAATTCGATATTATAGGTGCGAGACTAGGAGGTTATTAATAGTCGAAATTTATCTTATATGATAGGGTAGGGAGTATTTATGTTTTGGATATCTCTAGGTATGGGACTAGGCGTGGTTTGAGGATTTATGCCCGATTTAAGGGTGGGGCTAATAGAAAATAATGGAAACTTAAAAAATTGAGAATTAACGCCTAATACTTAGAACAAGTATTAAAATGAATTTGCATCGTGAGTATGTGCAGAGCTCACAGAATACGGGCTGACAGGCTATAACGACGTGGGTGTGTGTTGGCGTCATGAGTATGTGGAGGGCCAATATGTTCCATAGTTGTTTATGTATTCAACCAGATTTCAATAGTTGGATTATTTCATTTTAATTTATTAATTTTGAGTTGGACTTATTTTTTAGATAGCATGGTGATGGAATCTTTACTGCATGTATGTTTATATTAGTTGGATTAATTGAATATTATCTCATTGAAAAAAACTTAAAGTCTCATATTCTGTCACATGCTGACAATGATAATTTATTTAGTGACGCCCGATGTAGTTTGGCAACGGAGGTTGGACACCGCGCTTGTCAGAATACGCGAGGTGTTAAATATGGTATCAGAGCATGGTCTTAAGTCTTATAGATTGCGAGTCCGTTTAGCTTCCTCCTTATCGATCTTTGATTCCCTTTCTTTATTCGTACTCCTTAAGGTATTGGGTCCAACATACTTAATAGCTTAATTTCTTGGAGATAAGGAGTTTTGTGTTAAGAACGTTGTAAGCATTGAGGTTAGAAATAGTAATCTCTATGTGAGGATCCTTAGAGTTGATTTTGAAAACGATATTTGTTTGGCTGATAGTTAGTATAAATTTTGGGTATATATAGTATAGATTCAGTGATGTGACTTGATTTGAGGATTTAAGAGTTGCGATGACTTTTGGAGAGAGGATGGAGTGATGATTCGTGGGACAGCGTGGTACAACATTATTTTCATAGTTATCCGTGTGTATATATATAGTTAAGATATATATTGTATTTTTGTTAGTGGGGTATATGCATGTAGGATTGGGTGTATGGGAGCCTAATCGTGGTATTCTACGGGTAGGCATATGTAAGCCTTATTTTACTTGGGAAATTTTATGTTTGACGTTTACGCTTAATCGAGTTTCAAAGGAAAATTTCATGTGCTAATGGGGAAGTATGTAACACCCCGTGATTTGTTAGCCCTAAAAATCTTTGTTAAATTAAAAATTTCAGAAAAAGTTATTTTTGGAATCTATTTAATTTTGGTATGTAAAAATGTTGGTTTTTATATTTAAAAATAAGTTTTTAAGTAAAATTTAAATTGGGATTAAAATTTGAAAATTTTGACTTTTTATATTAAAATTTGGGGAGGATCCGACCTAAGGAGAAAAAAAATAATTGATCTGAATTTTTTACAGTAGTTTCGTCTCACCGTGAGCTACAACATATCAAAATTTCAGCTAATTTTAATGGTCCAATCATCCATAATGTATTTTTAAGTGTTTTTTTTTATTAGAACTCAAATTATTTTTGGTATATAAATATAAAGTGACGGGTTTAGGACTTTTAAAGCACATTCCTTCTCAAAAATCAGTAGCCTCCTTTATTTCATTATCTCCCATCTATAAAACCTAAACCCGGTTAAATAAAATTTTCAACCCAAGTTTTGAAGATCTAAATAAAGTCTTCTCTAGATTGTCCAAGAACGTGTTTCTATTGTTTTTGGAGAGTAATGCAACCATGGAATCAAATTCCTTAAACGATTTTTGTAAGTCATGGATACTTCTACTCTTTCTCTTTAATATTATGCATTTTAAATATTGCCTAAATATTACTGAGCGTGGTTTTCTTAAAACAAACTAGAAACCTTAAGTAGGGAAAGTGAAATCTATTAGGAATGTTTTTATGAAAAATCTTAATATGAATTAAGAATTATAACCTCCGCATGCTTAGGGTAGAGAATGGGTTTCTGTTAGAAGGGATGTAGATTTTCATGTCAGAAAATGGTAGTAGCTTGGTTAATTGTATTTTACTCGTAAAATCATATGAATTATGCATGTGTTGTGCACTGGAAATTATTGTTGTATTCCCCGTAAACCTTCATGATTGTGAATTTATATAAGTCATGTAAAATAAATGGTTTAATTATAAATATTGAGTAAACAGATGAAACTAGAATAATTTGTAGTATTATGAGGAATTTGAAGAATTGTTATAATAGATTCGTAATTGGCTAAAGGTGACCATTAATATGTTAAAATTTGACACTGCGGGAATGGCGGGATTTTGGGTATCTATGCTATCACCTTACTTTTAAGAGTAATTTCTAGGTATGGGACTAGTTAGTGTAGATTCCTACGAATGGGATATTTCGGGGTGGGATTGATTTTTCTATCTTTTCGTTAAGTTGATAGTATAGGTGCGAGACTAGGAGGTTATTAATAGTAAAAATTTGTCCTATATGATAGGGTAGGGAGTATTTGTGTTTTGGATACCTCTAGGTATGGGACTAGGGGTGGTTTGAAGATTTATGCTCGATTAAAGGGTGGGGCTAATAGAAAATAATGGAAACTTCAGAAATTGAGAAGTAATGCCTAATACTTGGACCAGGTATTAAAATGAATTTGCATCATGAGTATGTGCCGAGCTGACAGAATACGTGCAGACTAGCTATGGTGATGTGTCATGTGTGGAACCTCACGAGTATGTTTAGAGCTAACAAAATACGGGCTGACTGGCTATAGTGAGGGGAATGTGTGTGATGTGTAGAACCCTAAGTGTGCCAAGAGTGTGTTCAGAACCGATAAGGGGTTGACTGGCTATAATGATGTCGCATAAATAAAATGAGTTGAATTAATTAAATTTATATATAAAACTTGGAATTATTTTGTAACATAATAAATGGACTGGGACATTGAGGTGATTTAGTTATATGGGTAAATACTAGTGATTTATTTTTACTCGCATGTTAATATTTATCTCGATTAATTTAAAATACTCTACTGTGATGTTTATCATTTATATTGCTATTGTATGGGTTCACGGACCCTATTTGGGAAGAGTATTTAGTATTCATGCGGTGGTCTATGACCCATTGCGTTGACTAACATTTCAAGTATAGTGTTAGAGCAGTTGTACATGAATGATTGGAGATTATTCTTGGAAGTCCAACTGTTGATTTATTTTACTTTCTTTAGTAGTTTAGGTTCACTTTTGTCCGGTTGTTTTATTATGAGACTTTCATTTATGGTATTGGTTGGCCAATCGGTTCCACAATTGTTTATGCATTCAGCCGAATTTTAATAGTTGGATTATTTCATTTGAATTTATTAATTTGGAGTTGGACTTATTTTGGAGATACCGTGGTGATGGAATCTTTACTGCTTGAATGATCATATTGGTTGGATTAATTAAATATTATCTCGTGGAAAAAAAGGAATGTCTCATATTTTGTCACATGCGGAGAATGGCAATTTATTTAGTGACGCCCGACGTAGTTTGGCAATGGCAGTTGGCGACCTCACTTGTCAGAATATGCAGGGTATTAAATATGGTATCATAGCATGGTCTTAAGACTTGAAGGTTATGAGTCCATTTATCTTCCTCCTTACTTCTCTTTGATTTAGTTTCTTTATTCATACTCCTTAAGTTATTGGGTCCGACATACGTGTTAGATCTATTTCTTGGAGATATGGAGTTTTTTGTTAAGGACTTTTTTAGGCATTGTGGTTAGAAATAGTAATCTCTATATGAGGATCCTTAGAGTTGATTTTGAAAACAATATTTGTTTGGCTGATCATTAGTATAAATTTTGGGTATATCTAGTATCAATGCAGTGATGTGACTTTATTTGAGGATTAAAGGGTTGTCATGACTTTTGGAGAGAGGATCAAGTGGTGATTCATAAAAGAGCATGGTACACCTTTATTTTCATAGTTATATATATATATATATATATATATATATATATATATATATATATATATATATATATATATATATATTGTATTTTTGTTATTGGGGTATATGCATGTAGGATTGGGTGTATGGGTGCCCAATCGTGGCATTCTACGGGTAGGTATATGTAAGCCTTATTTTACTTGGGAAATTTTTATGTTTGATGTTTACGCTTCGTCGAATTTTGAGGGCGAAAGTCATGTGCTAATGGGGAAGTAAAAATATTGGTATGTAAAAATCTTTGAGTTGTAAAAATCTTTGTTAAATTAAAAAAATTGGGAAAAAATAATTTTTGGAATCTATTTAACGTTGGTATGTAAAAATATTGGGTTTTACATATAAAAATATGGTTTTAAGTGGAATTTAATTTAAGATTAAAATTTGGAAATTTTGACTTTTTATATAAAAATTGGGGGAGGATGCGACCTAAGGAGTAAAAAATAATCGATCGTCCGATCGATCTAAATTTTTTACAGTAGCTTCGTCTTTCCATCAGCTACAACAATCAAAATTTCAGCTAATTTCAACGGTCCGATTGTCTGTAATGTATTTTTGAGTGTTTGGTTAAGAATCAAATTCTCTTTGGTATATAAACATAAAGTGATGGGTTTAGGACTTTTAAAAAAAAATTTAGCCTTCTCAAAAATCAACAGCCTCTCATAATTTCATTATCTCTCATCTACAAAACCTAAGCCCCATTGAACACAATTTCCAACCCAAATTTTGAAGATCTAAATGAAGTCTTCTTAAGATTTTCCAAGAACATGTTTTTTTTTTCCGAGAGGAATGCTGCCAACGAATTAGATTCTACAAATGATTTTTCTAAGGCATGAATACTTTTATTCTTTCTCTTTAGAATTATGAATTTTAAATATTGCCTAAATATTAATGAGCATGATTTTCTTAAAACAAACTAGAAACCTTAATTAGGCAAAGTTAAATCTATTAGGACTGTTATTATAAAAAATCTGAATATGAATTAAGACCTATAACCCGTCCATGCTTACGGTAGAGAATGGGCTTCGTTAGATGGGATGTAGACTTGCATGTCAGTAAATGGTAGTAGATTGGTTAATTTGACACGTAAAATCATATGAATTATGCATGTGTTGTTAAATATAAATTATTGTTGTATCCCCGTAAACTTTCATGATTATGAATTTATAAAAGTTGTGTAAAATAAATGGTTTAATTATAAATATTGGGTAAACAGATGAAAATAGAATAATTTGTGATCTTACGAGGAATTTGAAGAATTCTTATCATAGATTGAAAATTGGATATATGTGACCATTAACTAAGTTAAAATTTGACACTGAGGGAACGACGAGATTTGGGTAGTTATGCTCTCACATTACTTTTAAGAGTACTTTCTAGGTATAGAACTAGTTAGTGAACATTCCTACGGATGGAATATTTCAGGGTGGGGTTCATTTTTATGTCTTTCAGTTAATTCGATAGTATAGGTGCGAGACTAGGAGGTAATTAATAGTGGAAATTTATCCTGTATGGTAGGGTAAGACGTATTTGTGTTTTGGAGACCTCCAGGTATGGGACTAGGGGTGGTTTGAAGATTTATGCTCGATTAAAGGGTGGGGCTAATATAAAATAATGAAAACTTCAGAAATTGAGAATTCATTCCTAATACTTAGAACGGGTATTAAAATGAATTTGCATCGTGAGTATGTCCAGAGCTGACAAAATACGGGTTGTCTGGATATAATTACTAAGGTGTGTGTTGGCATCACAAGTATGTGTAGGGATGACAGAAAACGATCGGACTGGATATAGTAATGTGTCATGTGTTGAACCTCATAAGTATGTGCATACGTGATAGAATACGGGCTGAAAGTCTATAGTGAGGGGAATGGGTGTGATGTGTATAACCGTAAGCGTGCCAAGAGTGTGTGCAGAATTGATAAGGGGTTGACTGGTCATAATGGTGTCGTACAAATAAAATGAGTTGAATTAATTAAATTTAATTATAAAAGTTGGAATTATGTTGCAACATAATAATTGGACGAGACATTGGGGTGATTTAGTTATGTGGGTAGATACTGTGAAGTTTATAATTTATACGACTATTGTCTGGGTTCACGGACCGTATTTGGGAAGAGTATCTAGTATTGATGTGGTGGGATCTGACACATTGAGTTTACTAACATTTCATGTATAGTGTTGGAGTAGTTGCACAAGTATGATTGGAGATTATTTTTGGAAGTGCAGATGGCGATTTACTTTTCTTGCTTTAGTAGTTTAGGTTCACTTTTATTCGATCGTTTTATTATGAGACTTTTGTTTATGGATTTGGCGGGACAATAGTTTCCACAACTGTTTATGGATTCAGTCTCATATTCTGTCACATGTTGAGAATGGTAATTTATTTAGTGACGCCCGATATAGTTTGGCAGTGGTGGCTGGCCATTTCGTTTGTTAGAATACGCGGGGTGTTAGATAAAGTTGATAAAATAAATCTCCAGTTGCATTCCTAAAAATCTCCAGTCACTCATATGCGTCTACTCCAGCGCTATACCTAAAATTTTAGTCAATGTAATGGGTTAGAGCGCTTTGTATGAATACTAGCTAATCCTCCTAATTAGGGTCTGTATACCCAGATAATAGCATTACGACGGTTAAAAATAAACGGTCTAAAACTGCAGGGTGTGACATACTTCCTCACTAGGATAGGAATTTCGTCCTTAAAATTTTATGGTGTAAACGTAAAAATCGAGCAATAATATAAGGCTTACATATGCCTACCCGTAGAATATCACAATTGGGCGCCCATACACCCAATCCTACACCCACCTACTGTAATACCTCGTAATTTTACGCATATTTATTTTTATTAAATTATGGAAAATGGGGATTGATTACATTAAAGGGAAAAAAATTTAAATTGTAATTAATCCGATTTTATGATAATAATTACTAGCGTGATGAGAGTTAGTAGTTATTAAAATAATATTATGACCAGGAATGAGATACACGGCAGTTATGTTATAAATATTTGGGACGCGTATAATTACTAGCGTGATGAGAGTTAGTAGTTATTGAAATAATATTATGGCCGGGGATGAGATACATGACAGTTATGTTATAAATATTTGGGACGCCTATGAGTCGCGTCACTAGTATGTATTTGAGGGTTTAAAAGGTAAATTATTTTTGTATAACTCAGATGACTATTTTGAGTGCGCCAGAGTGTCCGAAAAGGTCGAAATAGTCAGAAAACACTACTCGGGTATTTTATTTGGAGTCCGGGGCATTTTTAACCCAAAACGACACCCCAGAGGGGTATTTTGGTCTTTAGGAATTTTTGGGTAATTAAACGGACGAAAATTGGGTTTAATTAAAAGCATTTAGGCTTAGTGGCCTGTCAGTTTCAACCTACATGAGAAAGAGAGGAAAAGAGAGAGAGAACTAAGGAAGAAGAAGAAGAAGACTCCATTAGAGCCCTAAGCTAAGAACTCAAACTTTCACACCAAAAAGTACACCAACGCGTAGATCATGTCAAGAGGATCGTTCCCATACCAATTTCAACCCGCGAATCAGAAGTTTATTTTAAGGCAAGTGATTATCTTGCTCTTTCTCTTAGCATTTATTATTCTTGTTAACATATGTTGAGGTTTTAGAACTATTAATACCAAATTTGGTTTACCTATGATGAGATTGTGTAGGAATCTTAGAAATTTGATGGGGGTTTGCATATAGATTATTTTTTCCCTTATTAGGATGTGAAATTTGGTGAATTAGATGTGAAAATCATGAAATAAAAATGGGGTTTTAATAGATTAATAATTATGGGTTTATGTTAATACGACTCATAGGAAAATTTGGGAATTTGTTGAATTTACTTGATGATTACAAGGATTTGACCCCTAAACTATAATTAGAAGTGTTATAGGGTAACTTAAACTAGTTTGCAAACCTTGTAATTGGGTTGTAATGGGTTTAGGTTGAGATTGAAGAGGAGAAAATCTGGAAAAATGAACCTTGAAGATGAACGGGGCAACTACTGAAATTTCGTTAGAAGTCCAGTCTAGGTCGTTCGAACGACCTCGTTCGAACAAGACTTCTAACGAGATTCTAGTGACCCTTATAACGAGTTTGGTAGTTCGTTCAAAGTAGGGGGCCTTCGTTCGAATGACCCTCGTTCGAACGACCTCGTTCAAACAAGATTTTTTGGGTCTTCCAACGAGATTCCAGAATGACTCTTAAGGCCCGATTTTTGTTTCAAACTTCCCGTAGGCCTATTTAAATGAGTGTTAGACCTGTATGAATGTCGAGTGACTTAAAGTTTATAATTATTAGTGAGAGGAGAATATGTCGATCCTCGGAAGGTCTAAAAATTCATAGAATTAGAGAGATATGAAAATATAAGGGAGAATACATACGAATAAGATACGGGGTATAGTAGGGGATATATTATACATACTACTACTACTAGGATGCGAGAAAGACAATGAATTTATATAAGTTGTGTGTATGATTATTGCTCATAATATTATGTGTATGACATACCTAGCTACTGGCTATCGAATGGAGGTTAACGCGTTGTGGACGATCGGATCTTATGTGCCTTCGGGGGATTTAGAGTCGTACCACTAGAGCATGGAACCTAGGTACGAGTTATCCGTGAGAATGATAGTGATGACGGTCGTATGGGTGTGTAGGTATGTGCGTAGCCCATTGGCTTGGGACTATGTTCGCCTCTAATAGGTGTTTGTGTTTTTATTGGTTTTATAAAGATTGAACCTGTTATCCTCTATGCGTGAGCGTTGCAAAGGGACTAGATAGCCGAGTATGCGTAGGACTAAGGGTTTCTCAACCAGGGGTGCAATATTGCTATATTTATATATAAATTGATATGTATACATAAAGAGAATAATGTGTGTATACCGAAATCCTGTTTGGTGTCTTATGTTGATGACTCTATATCTAAATGTGTACTTATGTTATTATCAGCTGGGCATTGAGAAGAATATGAGAATAAACTAAAGTAATTCTAATCCTATATCGAAATCTTAAGTACGTCGGCTTTGAGTTATTTAGGGAGTCTTTACAACATAATAGTATGTACTTAGTAGCCAGTCAGGGTATCATGACTAGTATGGGTAGTTAGGCTCATTAGGCATGCACAATAGATTGAGGGGTAAGTATCTCAAGTGAGTACGCTAAGTTAACTTGAAAAACGCGACGATGTGTGATAATTGATTAAATTAATTTGCAAATTTCCAAGTAAACCTTACTTAATTGGAGTCAAAATAAACCAAATCAATTCATCCCCTAAACATGCATCTATGAGTGTGCGTGTGTCAATCCATAAATAGATAAAGCATGTGACACAAATATTAAGGAAAAATATCCGAAGGGAAAACCCTTTTATTTCTATAACTTTGAAGAATTCGCAAGATCATTGACTTACATACAAACTGATAATCGCCCACAAGTGTAACGCATGGTGTCTTCATCAAACCTCCAAAGAAACGACTAGAAATAACGTCGGCTGTAATCTCCTGCAAGAACTCTAGGTGGTCAGCAATGAAGAAGAAAACGGCTTCTCCACAAGTTGTGAACTTTATAAGGACTCCCTCCACAATAGCACGCAACTGTCAGTTATAGAGTTCTCCCGACAAAAATTAAACCATAGCAAAGGTGTGTTCTTCAAAACCAAAACAATTCACTAAAGCATATTGGGAGTTTTGTGAATTGTAAACAAATAGGGATTAAACCCTAAAAGAAGAAGTCAAAAAGAATTCTCCTTTCGCAGTTTTTTCTGTTCTGTAAAACGCTAGGACTTCTTAATGAAAATAAAACCATTAATGAGTATTTATGTTAAAAATTTGCCACCTCAAAATACGTGCTCGTTCGAACGAGATAAGGGTCTCACATGAACGAAGTAAATATGTTAATCAAACGACATCTCGTGACCCCCCTATATCGCTCGAACGAGATTTCTATCTCGCTTGAACGACCTGGGCGTCAAAATCGAGGTACGCTCCAACACTTAGAAAAATTTACTCATTCTCATTTTTGACGAAAAAGTCCGCTCCAACACTAAAATATTTTGTAAAAACATCCCAAAAGCTCTAAGTGGAAATTTAAGGTATTAAAAACAAAACCTTACCAAAGTAAACTTTGCGGAGTCTTTTTGATGAAGAACTTGATTAAGTCGGATCCGTATTGATGAAGATTGCTCTCGAATGCTCTTGACGGTGTAGCGGTATATGACATAATAAATTTATAATGGACTTATAAAAATATGTCCTTACAAATCTCCCCGTATGTCTATGCCGATACATAAAAAAAAATCCGAATTATCAAATACCAAATAACCTATAAAAATATACCCTCCCATGAATCCCAAAACCGAAAAGGTAAAATTTGCAAGTTCTCAAATTTTTCTACAACATCAAAACTCTCAAAGCTTTTCTCATCAGGGTGTGCAACATCATGATCTTCAATATTTGTACCTACACACATGAGATAAAGAAAAAACCTTTGTGATGCATAGAGTATGAAATGATATAAGAATAAAGCATTAATAAATCAAATCTCCCCCATAATGCAAAAACTCCCCCATAACATAATAATTATTTCTCCCCCTTTCTATGATGTCCCCAAATAGACAGATAAGAAGAAAAAAATCAAAACATGGAGTACCACAATAAAATGCATAGCAAACGTGGATCAAACTACGCGCATGCAAAGTTATGTCCCCCAAAATTTCACAAACTATTTTTGCAATTTTCAAATTTTCATACAAAAATAAGATACTAAAAATCACAATGGATTTAAACTAAAACAACCAAGTCATGGTAACGAAATGAATGGGTGTGAACACATTCGATAGGAAAATAAACTCAATCAATCATATGTGCACGATGCATATGTGTAATCCTAACGAATGAACATCAAAAGTATCGTTAGGTGTAAAAATTGTTGAATTTAGATGATATCATCTCATGCAAATCAACAAATTAATGTCAAAGTGATTTTCACACCAATAACGTCCAAACTATTTAGCGCTTTTTCAAGATTTTCGAGGACGTGTAAACCCGTTTAAATTCTCCAACCAATCTCCCTCAAAAATATTTTCTTTTAGAGGTGTATAAACTAAATTCTCAAACTTTGGATAATTGGTGGAAAAAACTAATTGGCCCATAATTGGCATGAATTTCTTTTTATTTCTTTTAAATTTTTTTAGGCTCTTTTAACCTCTTTAGACCCCGGATAATAAAATACCTCAATTTTTTTAGGTCCAATTTAAACGGCGGCTTAATCGCAAAGGATAAGTGAAAATCTTTCGTAGCCCTTCACCATTTTTAAACAAAGCACACAAACACACAAACTGCTCTTACATGCACAACTTTCTTATCAAGTTTGATCGCACTTGGTTCATTTTAAAGAGTGGATTGAAGTGAAAACACCCAACCAACATGTGATAAGACAAGCACAATAATTAAACAAATCCGTGCATGTGTGCAATAAAGGAAACATGAGTAAAACATGTAGGAAGTAACACTTAATTACATCTTAATGACTCCACACATTATAAAACACAAAGATGACATGATATATTGTCTCAAAACACTATCAAATAGTCACATGAAAAAAATGAAATGATGTTGTGACTCGGTCATCCTAAGTGTCCATCCATAAAAGGTGCAAACAAAATACAAATATCTTTTTGGATTTTTCAAAAAAAATTATCAAAATAAAATCTTTTGTATTTTTCAAATTTTTCAAAAACAAAAATCTAATACAAAGAGTACATGTCAACACACTAGCAAATATATATCATGAAACCACAACTAGTGTATGACAAACATGCAAACACAATCATATATATGATATGGCAAGAGCAGAATCATGTGCAAGCAAACGGGAATCAACTTGTCTAAAATCTAGTGCCTCTAAAAGTGATTTCCTAACCCAAATAGATGTGAAACGTCGTGTGGGGGATTTGGGAACCACGGGAACAATAGACATAAACTTTCTAGGACATTTTCCAAGATCAAAACAAAAAATCCTAAGGTGACCTTTCTTACCACAATATGAACATGAGTACACGGGTGGAACAACACCTATGGGTTGGACTTTTCTAACATCCTTGGGAACGGTTGACCCTCTAAAATAAATAATGGTTTTGACTTTAGCACTAGAAGCATGAGAATGAGATGGGCCATTACCATCACTATCAAACCTACTCGAGTCTGTCAAATCATTTTTTAACTTTAAAATTTTTGACTCAAGCAAAGAGTTAGACTCTTCCAATTTAAGGGATGCCTTTTTCAAATTTTCAATTAAACTTAACAGTTTATCACGCTCCCCCTCAATTAAAGAAAACTTCTCCCTAAGAGTCTCTTCACGTGCCACAAACTCATTGATTAAAATATTTTTATCATCTTTGGCACAAACACAATCCATCGAATTTTTAAGGTCCTCTAATTTGTTTTCTAAAAATAGGACCATATCATCGCTCTTCTTCTTGGACAATTTTAAAGCAACAAAGTCATGGTCGAGGGAAACAAATTTTTCACGATAAAAATCTCTTTGATTTTGAACCGTTTACAAAAGATCCAATGCGGATTTAAAACGAGAATTTTCTTTTTCCAAAAAATCAATTCTTTTAGCAAACGTAAAATTCAAACGATTTATATCATCAAAACTCTGACTCGTGTCATCAAAGGGGGGCATCCGATTACATAAGTGTTCCATCGAAAAAATTGCGATTTTCACAAAACTGAATTTCAAACAAAATCAATATCGCACAATTTTGTAGAAAATAAGAATACGCGATAAATTAGCGCAACCCACTCTGATACCAATTTGACGACGTGAGAAGTCAAATTGTATAAAAAAAATCCTTGAAAATCAGGATAACACGATAAATTAGCATAACCCGCTATGATACCAATTTGAAAAACGTGACGGTGCGTGATTATTGATTAAATTAATTCGCAAATTTCCAAGTAAATCTTATTTAATTGGAGTAAAAATCAACCAAATAAATTCATCCCCTAAACATGCGTCTATGAGTGTGCGTGTGTCAATCCATAAATAGATAAAGCATGTGACACAAATATTAAGAAAAAATCCCCGAAGGGCAAAACCTTTTATTTCTAGAACTTTGAAGAATTCACAAGACCATTGACTTACATACAACCTGATAATCGCCTACAAGTGTAACGCACAGTGTCTTCGTCAAACCTCCAAAGAAACGGCTAGAAATAACGTCGACTGGAATCTCCTGCAAGAACTCTAGGTGGTCAGCAATGAAGAAGAAAACGGCTTCTCCATAAGTTGTGAACTTTATAAGGACTCCTTCCACAATAGCACGCAGCTCTCGGTTATAGAGTTCTCCCCACAAAGATTAAACCACAGTAAATGTGTGTTCTTCAAAACCAAAACAATTCACTAAAGCATATTGGGAGTTTTATGAATTGTAAACAAAGAGGGATTAAACCCTAAAAGAAGAAATAAAAAAGAATTATGCTTTCACAGTTTTCCTGTTCTGTAAAACGCTGGGACTTCTTAATGAAAACGAAACCATTATGAGTATTTATAATAAAAATGCACCGCCTCGAAATACATGCTCATTCAAATGAGATAACGGTCTCGCACGAATGAAGTACATATGTCATTCAAACGACATCTCGCGACAACCCTATGTCGCTCAAACGAGATTTCTATCTCGCTTGAACGACCTGGGCATCAAAACCGAGGTACGCTCCAACACTTAGAAAACTTTACTCATTCTCATTTTTGACGAAAAAGTACGCTCCAACACTTAAAAAATATTTTGTAAAAATATCCCAAAAGCTCTAAGTGGAAAGTTAAGGTATTAAAAACAAAACCTTACTAAAGTAAACTTCGTGGAGTCTTTTTGATGAAGAACTTGATTAATTCGGATCCGTCTTGATGAAGATTGCTCTTGAATTCTCTTGACGGTGTAGCGGTATATGACATAATAAATTGATAACAGACTTATAAAAATATGTCCTTACACTTGAATAATAATTGTGTTAATTCAATCAATTTAAGCACTTGCTATTTTAAATTGTTTTTAACTCGGGATATGACCCATTTTTCTGTATATCTTTCTATTGTTCCATTATTTTTAGGTGCCCAGCCACAGGGATACCAGCCTTAGGAAACTATATTCAGTTGTCGTGCCGTAGCTGCTGTGGAAGCTGCGGGATAATTGCTAGTAGACGACTCAGCCTATTCTTCCTTTTTCAGTTATCTATTCTGTTGGACATGTCGTCCTTTTTTCTATTTACATTTAAAGTTTTAGTTGTTTTAAATTCTCTCTTAGATTTGATTTCCTTTTATTGGATTTATTCTATGGGATTGTATTTGGATGTGTTTTACTCTAGTCATTTATTTTACTTCAATTAGACTTTATTTATATAACTGTGATGCATGGTATTAGTTGGTATTCTTTTTTATATTAGTTAGTGTCAAGATAAAAAATTTGTACATCACCCTTTTTAAATATTAGGTGGTTAGTCTTTATTAAATTAAAATTTGAGTTTTTGACAGTGATGCATTATCTGAACCAACTTGATATTCTAAATTAATTAATTAAGGACTAATCACCCGATAATTAATTAGGCGGGGTATCACAAGTTGTATCAAAGCATCAGGTTCTAGTGTCCTTAGGATCTGTATGACTTATTATGTTTTCGCGTAGCATCCTTTGATATAGAGCCCTATATTTTAGGATTGTTGTACTCTTCATACGTTTTACGTTCTTCTGCTATTTTGAAAATATAACTGTAGACTTATGAAGCTTTTCTATCTTTTCAGATGCTTCCTAAACATGCACAAAGAGTTCCCAGGGATGCCCAGCTAGAGCCTCAGCCTACACCTGCTGAGGGTATGATGAATGCCGCTGAAGTGGTCGCTATTGTAGCTCATACAGTAAATACTTCTTTGGCAGTAGTGCAACAGGCACCACCTCAGGCACCGGTGGTGGCTCCAGTTCAAGCCCAGGCTTTCCCATCTGCTTGGGAGCATGTTAGGGATGCTTTCCAGAAGGCGCATCCTCCGGAGTTTTTAGGGAGCTCCGATGTAGTTGTAGCGAGCCAAAGGAAAAAGGACATCCAAAGGCATTTGAGGATGCATGAGTGCACGGAGGTACAGTGTTAGATTTTTTCTACGTTCAAACTGGTGGGGGCAGCACTGCAGTGGTGGGATTCCATCACCACCGCTGTGGAGAGAGACACACTCAGTATCCGAGACTTTTGGGTGCAGTCCGACCGCAAGTACTTCCCTTCGGCTGTCCAGACAGAGATGAGTCAAAAGTTAGCAAATCTTAAGCAGGAGGGAAAGACCGTGGAAGAGTACGAGGCAGAGTTTACTAATCTTCTCAAAATTGTACCAAGTGAGATCCTAACTGAACAAAAAAAGATTCAACGCTTCATGGATGGGTTGACATGGAGGATCCGCCAGCATTTAATAGGCAATCTCTCTTTGGCCACCTGTTCAGATGTGGTCAACTCATCACTACTCTAATGCAAGGACCACCGCTTCCACTTCTTTGAGGTTAAGAAAGTGGGAGAGTCCAGCCAATAGGGCAGGGTAGGACAGAATGGTGCCGGTGGGGCACAGGCAGTTTAGGGTCAGTATAGGCATAGTGATTAGGGTTACTATAAATTTAATCCTAAGAGGTTCAGATCAGAAGGTTTTAGACATGGGCACGAAGGCTTTCGACATGGCCATCAGAGCTAATACGGCCATCAGGGCCAGCAACAGGTTCAGCAGGGCTAGAATGGCCAAGGGAGGGGTGGTAACGGCCATTAGGGTCGGGGATAGCAGGGACAGAGGGGAGGACCCTTCCCAAGGAGATGTTTCGCGCGTGGCAACACTGGACACAAATGTCAGGACTGCCCTCAAAAGGTTAGAGGCCAGCAGCAGCAGCAGAGTGCTCATCTGGAACCCTAGAGACCGTTTTTTTCCCACAGCTCTTCCAACACCTCCACAGATGGCAGCACTGCCACCCATTCCAACCGCCCCAGTTCAACAAGGGCAGCTTCAGTATGGATAAGTCTATAATCTTCACCAGGCCATTGTCCCACAGGACCCGCCAGCGATTGAGGGTATGCTTCCTATCCAGGGGACTTTAGGGCACATTTGATTTGACACGGGTGCCACACACTATTTTATTTCCACGGGGTTTGCATGTACTATGGGGTTATTTGATACAACAGAGGGTACAATCACTTGTGTGGATTCGCCATTGAGTAGGGGTTCCATTATTTCTTTTATTTGTCGGGGAGTGGGTATAGAGATTGGGAGGTTTATCTTACCCGCTGACATGCTCGTATTAGACATGTTCGAGTATGATGCAATTGTGGGTATGGATTGGCTTGTCAGGTATAGGGCCATGATTGATTATTTTAGCAAGAGTATAGTTTTTACCATACCCGGGCAAGAGATGTTCCTGGTGGTGATGCCTCTCTTTGAGGGAGGATCGTCCACTCATTTATACTATATAGAGGAGGAGACCTTTACGGAGGTTGTGGGACCACTTAATTCGATTCTTGTACTTCGAGAGTTTATCGATGTATTTCAGGAGATTTCGGGGTTACCACCGAGTAGAAAGATAGATTTTGTCATTAAGTTAGTGCCAGATACTCGACCGATAGCTCGTGCACCTTATCGTACCGCTCCAACAGAGATGAGGGAGTTACGTGACCAGATTGAGTAGTTATTGGGGCAGGGGTTTATTCGTAGGAGTACTTCACCGTGGTGTTCTCCCATACTGTTTGTTAAAAAGAGGGATGGATTATTGAGGTTATGTGTTGATTACCGAGAGTTCAATAAAGTCACGATACGAAACAAATATCCATTACCTAGAATCGATGACTTATTCGACCAGTTGAGAGGAGCGTCTTTCTTCTCGAAGATTTATTTGATATTGGGATACCATCAGTTACGTATCAGGGAACAGGACGTGTCGAAGACTGCTTTCCTGACGAGATATGGTTCCTATGAATTCAGGGTTATGCCTTTCGAGCTAACTAATGCCCCAGCCGTGTTCATGGACTTGATGAACAGGGTGTTCAGAGAGTTTCCGAACCAGTTTGTCATCATATTCATAGATGACATTCTGGTTTACTCGTGGACCGAGGAGGATCATGCCGAGCACTTGAGGTAAGTTTTGCAGACACTGCGCCAGTATGAGTTGTATGAAAAATACGAGAAATATGGGTTTTGGCTGAAGGAGGTACATTTTTTTGGGGCATATCATCTTTGATAGAGGGATATCCGTGGATTCGGGGAAGGTGTCAGCGGTGAGGTAGTGGGGACAGCCCACGACACCAACTGAGATACGCAGTTTCTTGGGATTAGCTGGATACTATAGGAGGTTCATTTGAGGGTTTTCAAAGATAGCGGATCCGTTGACGCATTTGACTCGCAAAGGGGTGCTGTGTATCTGGAGTGACGCCTGTCAATTAGCCTTTAATGAGTTGAAAGATAAATTAACCTTAGCACTAGTGTTAGCATTACCCAAGCCGGGAGTGGAGTATCTAGTCTATACTGATGCGTCCTTATTAGGACTTGGAGGTGTACTGCAGCAGGACGACCAGGGTATAGCTTATGCTCCCATAAGATTAAGCCTTAGGAGAGGAATTACCCCACCTATGATTTAGAGTTGGCGGCGGTGGTGTTTGCACTTTGGATTTGGAGACATTACCTCCCAGGGGAGAAATTTCATTTATTCACAGACCACAAGTCATTACAGTACCTCTTCACACATAAGGAGTTAAATATGCGTCAATGTCGGTGGCTTGAATTTTTGAAGGATTATCAATTTAATATCCAATACCACCCGGGGAAGGCTAATGTGGTAGCAGACGCATTGAGCCATAGGCCAGTCAGTGAGGTGGCTGAGGTATGGAAAGAAAAATGGAAGGAGTTAGGGAACCAGGATGCGATGGCTAGATCATTTATGTATGTGATGACGGTTACGCCATAGATTTTTATGGGAGTAGTACAGGCTCAGGCAGAGGATCCGTTCTGCCAAAGTCAGATAGTGAAGCTTCTAGCCGAGGGGGATGAGTCTTATATCGTGGGTTCAGATGGGGGTCTATATTTCAATGGGAGATTGGTTATTCCCGAGGGTGAAGATTTGAGACACAAGGTAATGACGGAGTCGCACAGTTCTCGATTTGAGGTACATCCTGATGGGGATAAGATGTACCAAGATATGCGTAGATAGTACTGGTGGAGCGGGATGAAGAAGGATATTATCGAGTTCGTTTTGAAATGTGCCACCTGTCACCTAGTAAAGGTGGATCATTAGAGACCGACGGGATTTATGCAACCATTAGAGATTCCTATGTGGAAATGGGAAAGCATTTTCATGGATTTTATCACGGGACTACCCATATCGCAGAGGGGTCACGATTCAGTATGGGTGATAGTGGATTGGTTGACCAAGGTAGCCCACTTTTTGCCAGTCAGGACAGATTGCACCACGGGACTGTACGCCCAGATATTCATAGCAAAAATAGTGAGACTCCACGGAGTGCCTCTCAATATCGTGTCTGACAGATATAAGGTGTTTTTGTCTCGATTTCGGGAGAGTCTTCAGGAGGCGTTGGGTACAGAGTTTCGACTGAGCACAGCCTATCACTTGCAGATGGATGGTCAGACCGAGCGGATGAATCAGATGTTGGAGGACATATCACGTGTGTGCATCTTTGATTTTGGCAGAGGCTGGGAGCAGTACCTTCCACTAGTGGAGTTTGCCTATAACAACTCCTACTAGTTTACTATCGGTATGGCTCCATTCGAGGCACTATACCGCCGACCTTGTCATTCCCCAGCATTTTGGCTAGAGGTGGGGGACAACAAGTTACTTGGTCCAGAAGTGATCCAGGATACTTCGGTGAGGATAGAGTTAATACGGATCCGTATTCGGGTTGCTAAAGATCGTCAGAAGAGCTACGCTGACGCCAAATGGTATTTTTGTGACTTCAACATTGGATATCAGGTGTTACTTTGGGTGTCTCCTATGAAGGGAGTTATGCATGTTGGGAAGAAGGAAAAGTTGGCGCCTAGGTATGTAGGGCTATTCCCCATTATCGAGAGGATTGGGCCAGTTGCTTATAGACTTGGGTTATGGAGCACTTGTATAGAGTCCATGACGTGTTCCATATCTCTTCGCTGGGGATATTTCTTCGAGATGATTTGGCCCACACCAACATTGCCTTGGAGGAGATAGACTTACAGCCTGATAGCTCCTGCGAGGAGGGGTCGGTTGCTATTCTAGACTGTAGCGAGAGGAAGTTGAAATCGAAAATAGTACCACTAGTACGTGTTCAGTGGCGGCACCATGATGTTAAGGAATCAATCTGGGAGCGTGATGATGACATGCGTGAACGTTATCCAGAGTTATTCTTGCCAGGTATATATATTCTTTTCTGAATTTTGGGACAAAATTCTGTTATTAGGGGGGAAGTATGTAATACCCTGTATTTTTACGCATATTTATATTTATTAAATTATGGAAAATGGGTATTAATTAAATTAAAGGGGAAAAAATTTAAATTGTAATTAATCCGATTTTATGATAATAATTACTAGCATGATGAAACTTAGTAGTTATTGAAATAATATTATGACCGGGGATGAGATACACGACAGTTATGTTATAAATATTTGGGATGCGTATAATTACTAGCGTGATGAGAGTTAGTAGTTATTGAAATAATATTATGGCCGGGGATGAGATACACGACAGTTATGTTATAAATATTTGGGACGCATATGAGTCGCGTCACTAGTATGTATTTGAGGGTTTAAAAGGTAAATTATTTTTGTATAACTCGGATGACTATTTTGGGTGCGCCAGAGTGTCCGAAAAGGTCAAAATAGTTAAAAAAACACTACTCGAGTATTTTATTTGGAGTCCGGGGCATTTTTAACCCAAAACGACACCCCAGAGGGGTATTTTGGTCTTTAGGAATTTTTGGGTAATTAAACGGACGAAAATTGGGTTTAATTAAAAGCATTTAGGGTTAGTGGCTTGTCAGTTTCAACCTACATGAGAAAGAGAGGAAAAGAGAGAGAGAACTAAGGAAGAAGAAGAAGACTCCATTAGAGCCCTAAGCTGAGAACTCAAACTTTCACACCAAAAAGTACACCAATGCGTAGATCGTGTCAAGAGGATTGTTCTCATACCAATTTCAACTCGCGAATCAGAAGTTTATTTTAAGGCAAGTGATTATATTGCTCTTTCTCTTAGCATTTATTAGTCTTGTTAACATATGTTGAGGTTTTAGAACTATTAATACCAAATTTGGTTTACCTATGATGAGATTGTGTAGGAATCTTAGAAATTTGATGGGGGTTTGCATGTAGAGGAATTTTCCCCTTATTAGGAATGTGAAATTTGGTGAATTAGATGTTACAATCACGAAATAAAAATGGGGTTTTAAAAGATTAATAATTCTAGGTTTATGTTAATATGACTCATACGAAAATTTAGGAATTTTTTGAATTTACTTGATGATTAGAAGGATTGGACCCCTAAACTATGCTAAGAAGTGCTCTAGGGTGACTTATAGTAGTTTGGAAACCTTGTACTTGGGTTGGAATGGGTTTAGGTTGATATGGAAGAGGAGAAAATCTAGAAAAATGAACCTTGAAGATGAACTGGGCAACTTTGGAAATTTCGTTAGAAGTCTATCCCAGGTCGTTCGAACGACCTCATTCGAACGAGACTTCTAACGAGATTCCAGTGGCCTGTATAATGAGTTTGGTAGTTCATTCGAAGTAGGGGGGATTTGTTCGAACGACCTCGTTCGAACGAGATTTTTTCGGTCTTCTAACGAGATTCCAGAATGACTCTTAAGGCCTAATTTTTGTTTCAAACTTCCCGCAGGCCTATTTAAATGAGTGTTAGACCTGTATGAATGTCGAGTGACTTAAAGTTTATAATTATTAGTGAGCGGAGAATATGTCGACCCTCAGAAGGTATGAAAATTCATAGAATTAGAGAGATACGAAAATACAAGGGAGAATACATACAAATAAGGTACGGGGTATATTAGGGGATATATTATACGTACTGATAATACTTGGCTACGAGAAAGCCAATGAATTTATATAAGTTGTGTGTATGCTTATTACTCAATATATTATGTGTATGACATACCTAGCTACTGGCTATCGAACAGAGGTTAACGCGTTGTGGATGATCAGATCTTGTGTGCCTTCAGGGGATTTATAGTCGTACCACTAGCGCATGGAACCTAGGTACGGGTTATCTGTGAGAATCATAGTGATGACGATTGTATCGGTGCGTAGGTATGAGCGTAGCACATCGACTTGGGACTATGTTCCCTCCGATAGGTGTTTGTATTTTTATTGATTCTCAAGAGATTGAACTTGTTGTCTTCTATGTGTGAGCGTTGCAATAGGACTAGATAGCCGAGTATGCATAGCATTAAGGGTTTCTCAACCAGGGGTGCAATATTGCTATATTTATATATAAATTGATATTTTTACATAAAGAGAATAATGTGTATATACCGAAATCCTGTTTGGTGTCTTATATTGATGACCATATTTTTAAATGCGTGCTTATGGTATTATCAGTCGGTCATTTAGAAGAATATGAGAATAAACTAAAGTAATTCTAAACCTATATCGAAATCTTAAGTACGTCGACTTTGAGTTATTTAGGGCATCTTTCCACCATAATAGTATGTACTTAGTACCCAGTCAAGGTATCATGACTAGTATGGGTAGTTAGGATCGTTAGGCGTGCACACTAGATCGAGGGGTAAGTATCTCAGGTGAGTACGCTAAGTGAACTTGAATAATAATTATGTTAATTGAATCAATTTAAGCACTTGCTATTTTAAACTGTTTCGAACTCGGGCTCCGACCCATTTTTCTGTATATCTTTCTATTGTTCCATTATTTTTAGGTGCCCAACCACTGGGACACCAGCCTTAGGAGACTCTATTCAGTTGACATGCTGTAGCTGATGTGGAAGCTACAGGATGATTGCTAGTAGACGACTCAGCCTATTCTCCCCTTTTCAGTTATCTATTCTGTTGGACATGTCGTCCTTTCTTCTATATACATTTAGAGATTTAGTTGTTTTAAATTCTCTCTTAGATTTAATTTCCTTTTACTGGATTTATTGTATGGGATTATACCTGGAAGTGTTTTACTCCAGTAATTTATTTTACTTCAGTTAGACTTTATTTATATAACTGTGATGCATGGTATTAGTTGATATTCTTTTTTATATTAGTTAGTGTCAAGATAAAAAATTTGGACATCATCCTTTTTAAATATTAGGTGGTTAGCTTTTATTAAATTAAAATTTGAGTTTTCGACAGTGATGCATTATCTGAACCAACTTGATATTCTGAAATTAATTAATTAAGGACTGATCACCCGGTAATTAATTAGGCGGGGTGTCACACCTACCCCTGAGCCAAAAGTACGATATATAAACATATCTTAACTATGAATATCTAGGAAAATAAATACGTACCATGCTATCCCATTTTCCATGCTTTGGCTCCTACTGATCCTGCCTAGCCTGAGGTTCTCTAGTCGGAAGTAGATAATACCTACCCACTGCGGTAACTTCTGGCGCTCCCTATGAACCTAGTACTGCCAGTGCTAGAGGCTCTATAAGGACATGATTTTATAAATGTCCAGGGTAGAATCTAGGAATTTTCTATTTGTCCTAGATCACACTATGTATGTCTGATACCGCTACATTCGGCACATCATCACGACCATCCACGACGGCCTTGATCCGAATCCATGAATCCATTATCTTCACACGTGCATCATGATACCTGCGACATGTTGCTTATCTGTTCCCACTACTCCACTACACAATATTGGAGTTATTTATATTTTCATAAATATATGGGAAGTTTTCAGAAAAATATTTTTTGAAGTCTGAAATGTTTTTATATCGAAAGCAGAAATTTTTCTAAGTGTAGAAGAGGAGTACCTCGGTCGATGAGCTCATTCAAACAATTTCACACTGTCGTTCGAGCGAGATAAGCATCTCGCACGATGTTGTTAGAATGACACGTGTCCTTCGTTCGAGAGAGATGCCTATCTTGCTCGAGCGACACCTGCCTCAATTTTTGTATAAATATCTGGTACCATTCTATATATTTTTAAGTCTTTTTCACACACGATTTCTACGATTAACAGCCCAGAAAATAGATTTAGCTTTTTAAGGTTTTATACCTTGTTTATTCACATAAACACTCCCATCTATGTATGTGAATCGTTAAACCTTCAAGAGGATCGTTTTTACTCATTTAGAGTATTTTGTGGAGAAGCCGTCTTCTTCTTTATTGCTGCCCACCTGGTGAGATTCCAGCCGACGACATCAGAATCGACACCTAAGGGTATTATGTATGTCACTTTTATTTTCATTGTAATCCGTGTAACTGTTTCTTACAAATTATAGTGAAAATACAAAAAGGTTTTGCCCCTTTGGGGTATTTTTCCTCACTCGTGTGTTTTGTTTGTGATTGACTATTCTTGCAAGATCATATTGATTTCTATCACACCTAGATGCATGTTTTAGTATTTAATTGGAAAAACTGAGTTTAATTAAATAATTTCCTTATTTGAACGCACGTGCACTCTTCAAATTGGTATCAGAGCCAATTACACAATTATACCGTGTAATTTTCTGCAAAATTTTTCTAAGATATCAATTTTCTGAAAAATTAATTTTTGAAAAAGGGCGTGTTCATAATGGAGAAATTATATGATAAAATTCCAATTTTTGGCGGGACAAACTATGCTTACTGAAAATCCCGCATGAAATTTGCTTTAAAATCCATTGATGAAAGAGTGTGGATTTTGGTTGAAAGAGGGTGGACACCTCCCTCCATCACTGTTGATAACGTGACTAATTTAAAATCTGTGACTGCATGGACTGAAGAAGAATTTAAATGGTCATCTTCTAATTCTAAGGGTTTAAGTTCTATTTTCGGATCCGTCACACCTGACGAGTTTCGACGGATAATGACGTGCACCACGTCAAAAGAGGCATGGGATGTTTTACAACTTACTCATGAAGGAACTAATGCTGTGAAAGAATCTAAATTGCAAAATTTAAGAACTCAATTTTAAACTATCACCATGCTTGAGACTGAATGTTTTGATGAGTTTTATGCTAGGTTGTCTGATATTGTAAACACTAGCTTTAATCTTGGTGAACACATTCTTAGTGCTAGAGGTTTTAAAAAGATTCTATGATCACTGCCTAAGCGTTTTATCCCTAAAGTAACTGTACTAAATTCCATGGGTAATTTAAACACGCTTAAATTGGAGGAACTTATAGGAGACTTACAAATGTATGAAATTGATATGTTTCCAACATATGTCAATCCTAAAAATAAGGGAATTGCACTTACTGCCCAGGATTGGAAGAGTGAGGAGTCGACATGAAAGAGAGTTTAGTCATCTAGAAAAAGAGAGACAACAACATCTGATTCCGAGTGTGACCTTGGTTTAGATGATTTGGCACTGTTTGCTAAAAATTTCAAGAAAATTCTCAAATTCAAGAAAAATGGAAATTTCAAAGATAAAAAGAGTTTTGAGAAAAATAAGTTTGAAAAGAAAAATGAAAAAGATTTTAAAGACCCTCTTAAGAAAGATAGTGAGAGATGCTCTGAGTGCGATGGTAAGGGTCATAGAGCTTTTGAGTGTGCTACTAGGCTGAACAGACTTGTAAAAGAAAAGGACAAAGTTATCCTTAATGCGACCCTTAGTGACGACAGTGAGGTCGAGTCAATGGACTCTGGTGACGAGTCACTGCATGAGTGTAACTTCACCGCATTCATGGCTAGTCATGTGAGTACCTCTAGTGCTCCTCACGACGATGAGGATGCTGATGCACGGGGATACCTCGACAATGAGAACGATGTGAGTGGGGGGGATGTTGATGCAAGTGAGAGCGAGAGTGATCTTCAACGCACCTACATTGAGTGATATTCTGAGTCATTTGAAACCAAAAAGCGTAAGAAAGAGTTAGATCTTAAGATCACCACTTTAGAGAAAGATTTAAGACTGTTTGGAGAGAAAGATAGTTGTTGTGAGAATGAAAAAAAGAGAGAAGAAAACCGTGAGAAGATAAGATGTTTTGAGTGATATGGGAAAGGGCAAAAGAAATTTGAGCATCCCACTAGACTTAGGATAGAGGGAAAGAAATTTTCCATGCCCTCTACCCTAAGCGATAGTGAGGATGAGAATGGAGGTGAAAGTGTGATCCGAAAAGCTTTTAGAAAGTTATTTACTAAGACCATGGAAACAAAAAGGTCAAGTAGGATCCTAGGTCTTCAGATTTGTGAGTTGAAGGAAGAAAATGATGAGCTAAAAAGGGAAAAATGTTACTTGACCAACACGGTGTCTAATCTGAAGACATGTGTATCCCATATCTAGGATGATCTCAAACAAGCACGAGAGGTCCAAGGCTCGTTAGAGAACGCATCCGAGAAGGTTGATAAGATGGTTCCCTATCCCGTTTTGAATGATGTTGGAAAAGGTAATGATAAGTCATTCACTACTTTTAATGCGCCCGAGCTTATATCCACTTTGGTGAGTGAGCCTGATGGGTGCCCGTTTAGGAAATCTCATCCCAAAATTCTTGATAAATTAATTCCTAGACTGATTTATGATTGCTCCCACTGCAAGAAGCGAGGACATCTTAGGTAGTTTTGTTCTAAGTTGGTTTTCGTGCCATATCATGCCACTTCACACATGCCCTCACATGCACCCATTCATAATACTTTGCTTGCACATAATGATAGAGAGTTTGCACATATTCGCGATCAAGTGAATTTTTTTATCAAGACCACACATGATCTTATGGAGTTGGTTCAAAATATGTCACCATCTTTGGAAAACTCCACCACTCTTCCCGGTTGATGTATTGACATGTTTGCTAGCATAGGGTGTTTTACATGATGTCTCTTTTGCCAATATCTAGCATGTACCATTAGTTTGTTTTATTTTCTGATTTTTATATTTTTTTGAAAAATAAAAAATATTTTCTTTTTATAAAAATTTTCGAAAAGCACAAAAAGATTTTATTTTGATAAAATTTTGAAAAATCCAATAAGATTTTTCTATTTTTTTTACACCTTTTATGGATGAGCATTTAAGATAGCCGAGTCACAAATTTCGTTCCCTTTATCCACGTGACTGTTTGATAGTGATTTGAGACGCTACATCATTGCATCCATGTGCTTTACATTGTTTGGAGTATTTGAGATGTGATTAGTGATATCTTTTTACATGTTTGGCTCATTATCTCCTTTATTGCACACATTCACGGCTTTATTTAATTATTGTACTTGTCTATCACATATTGGCTTGAGTCTTTCCATCTCAATTCTGTCTATACAACGAACAATATGCGATAAAACTTGACAATATTGGAATGCATGTAAATCCTAGTTGGTGAGATTGTGTGATATTTTTTTTAACGGTGAAGGTCTACGAAAGGTTCATATCTATCCTTTTTGATTAAGCTGCCGTTAAATCGGACCTAAAAATGAGTAATTTTATTATCTGGGGTTGAAAAAGGTTAAAAGAGCCCGTAAAAATTTAAAGGATATAAAAAGAAATTCATGACAAATATGGGCCATTAGGTTTCACCATCAATTCTCCAAAGTTTGAGAATTTAGATCGCCTCTTTTCAAAATATGAATCTGAGGGAGTTTGGTTGTAGAATTTAAACGGGTTTTCTCTTCCTTAAAAGTCCTGAAAAAACATTAAATCGTTTTGGACATTATTGGTGTGGCAATCGCTTTGAGCTTTGATTTGCTGATATGATTGACTCAATGTCTCATATTTCCATCTTTTTACACCTAAGGAAGATGTTGAGTTTATTCGTTAGGAGTATTCGATATTCATCGTGCACATATGTCATGTTTGTATGCATTGATTTTACTATCGAATTTGATCACATCCCTACATTTACGCTATCATCGACTTGGTTGTTTTTGTGTTCTTTCATGGTGTGATTCTTTGTTGTATATTTTGTGTGAAAAATTTTGAAAAATTCAAAAATAGAAGTTTACTACCTTGTGACATTCTCCATTTGAATTTGTGCTTCTCATATCTGTCTATTTGGGGACATCATAAAAAGGGGGAGAAAAATTATTGGGGAGAATTGTTTTGGTGTTAGGTTGATTTATCAATGATTTGCTTAAGCTTAATTGATATTTGATTTTTGCATATCATTATATTTCAAACTGTTGCTTATCACGGGTATTTTCTTTATCTCATGTGTGTAGGTACAAATTTGATAATCTTTGGATTGCACACCCTGATGAGAAAATATTTGGGAGTTTCTGAAGAGCTGAAGATGTTGAAGATTGATTGAAGACATGTCATTTAGTATTCTAAGTTTAATGGGGATATTATCTTGTATGTCATTTATTTTATGGAGATAGCATAATTCAGATTTTTTATGTATATACCGGCATAGACATAGGGGGAGATTTGTAAGGTCATGACTTTATAAATGTCTGATGTAGAATCTAGGAATTTTCTGTTTGTCCTAGATCACAGTATGTATGTCTAATACCGCTACATTTGTCACATCATCATGATCATCCACGACGGCCTTGATCCAAATCTATGCATCTATCATCTTCACACGTGCATCATACTACATGGGACGTGTTGCTCATCTATTCCCACTACTCCACTACGCAATATTGGTAAAATGATTTATTAGAGTTGTTTATATTTGCATAAATATTTGGGATTTTTTCAGAAAAATATTTTTTGAAGTCTGAAATGTTTTTTTATCGAAAGCAGAAATTTTTCTAAGTGTAGAAATGAGTTCACACTGTCGTTCGAGCGAGATAAGCATCTCGCGCGATGTCGTTCGAACAACACGTGTCCTTCGTTCGAGCGAGATGCCTATCTCGTTCGAGCGATGTCGTCGCCTCGATTTTCGTATAAATATCTGGTAGCATTCTACACGTTTTTTAAGTCTTTTTCCCACGCGATTTCTGTTATTAACAACCCAGAAAAAAGATTTCACTTTTTAAGTTTTTATACCTTGTTTATTCACATAAACACTCCCATCTATGTATGTGAATCGTTAAACCTTCAGGAGGATCATTTTTACTCATCTAGAGTATTTTATGGAGAAGCCTTATTCTTCTTCATTTCTGCCCACCTGGAGTTCTTGCGGGAGATTCTAGTCGATGACATCGGAACCGACACCTGAGGGTATTTTGTATGTCACTCTTATTTTCATTGTAATCCGTGTAACCATTTTTTTATAAATTATAGTGAAAATAAAAAAAGGTTTTGCCCCTTTGGGGGATTTTTCCTCACTTGTGTGTTTTATTTGTGATTGACTATTCTTACATGATCATATTGATTTCAATCACACCTAGATGCATATTTTAGGATTTAATTGGAAAAACTGAGTTTAATTAAATAATTTCCTTATTTGAATGCACGTGCACTCTTCAGGCTATTAACCCTACTGGCCCTGTGCTCTCGGACGACTAGAACCTCGGTGCCCTACTTCTCCACAACTAAAACATGAGCCACTAAAATGTACATACTACCTATTTGGATCTTGCTAACCCTACTGTCCCTGCCCCTACCCCTGTGGGACACCATTGCTTTAGTGAAAGGCCTGCTACTCTTATCCTACTCTATGTATCTTCCACGGCAGGTCATTGTGACCATTTTTTACCACCTGGACGATTCGTCTCACTCCTCTTACCTAACTTCTTCTGATAATTCACTTTCTCTTGCCACATCAATAGAGTGACGTCCACCAACTGTGTACAAGTAGTGTACGTCGTATTTATGAACATTGTTTACTTAATCGACCATGATAAGACCTTAATAAAACACACCATTTTCTTCACCTCGCTAGTCACCTCCTCTGGTATAAACATCAACATATTTTTGAACTGCTGTTCATACTCAACAACTGATTTTGATCCTTGCTCTAAATTTAGAAACTCCCTCTTCTTCGTATGCCTAATCAAATACCAAAAATACTTGTCATTAAATTTCACTTGAAAGTCTCTATAGTTCAGGCGATCCCTATTCGCGGATGTAGTGACACTCTCCCACCGCCGCAATGCATCTCTAGTCATCTTGAACGTATCCAACATCTGTTTCTACACATTAGTACAATCTACCATCCTGAAGTGACTCTCCATGTATCTCCTCCATTGGTGAGCAACCGTGGGGTCAGACCCCCTACGAAAGTGGGAGGATTTCCCTTGTTAAAATTGACTCGCCTTTTCCCAAACTGAGGTGGGTGTACCCTATTGCTACGCCTTTAGATTTACCCACCTCTTTTTCCCTTTCTCAATACTGACCGTAGTGGCCTCACGTATGATAGCCGCTAAATCCTCAGCACCCAAAACAAACTGACCATGCCTCTCTTGATCTGTGGGACCAGAAATCGAACCCTCTATCCTATCTAAATATCTCCTAGTGTTTGCCATCTAAAAAGATATGAACAAACAACAATCAGACTCGAAATAGCTAAGAGTAGAAATAATCAAAAGGAATCAAAGATAGGTAATACGGAAGAGAAAACAAACTCATAACCTATAAGACTTAAGACTAAGCTCTAATACCATCTGTAACACCCTGTGAAATCTAGCGAGTAAGGTGGCCAGCCGCCGCCGCCAAACTACGCGGGGTGTCACTAAATAAGTTATCATTCTCAGCATGTGATAGAAATACGAGACACTAATTTTTTTTCCAGAAGATGACATTCAGATTTATCCAATCAATATAAACATGCATACAATTTATAATCCATCACCATGATATCTCCAAAATATGTCCAACTCCAAATATACTAAAACTCAAGTGAAATAATCCAACTATAAATATCTTACTGAAACCATAAACAACGGTGGAACCGATTTTCCCACCAAATCCATAATAAAAGTCTCATAATGAAATGATGGAATGGAAAGTAAATTTTAACTATTAAAGTGTATCACCCACTGATTTTTGAGCCGTAAAAATCTTCATTAAATTAAAATTTTGGGAAAAAAATTGGAATCAATTTAATTTTGGTATCTAGAAATGTTGGTTTATATATATATATATATACACACACACAAATAAATAAGGATTTAAGTGGAATTTAAATCGGGATTAAAATTTGGAGAAAAATTTTTACAGCAGTTTTGACGTTTATCCAATTAAAAATATATATACACACAAATATATATATATATATATATATATATATATATATATATAGAAATGTTGGTTTATCCAATTTTGACGTTTTATATAAAAATTGGGGGAGGATTCGACCTAAGGAGAAAAAAAATCAACTATCCAATCGAGTTGAATTATTTTACAGCAGTTTCGTCTCGTTGTCATGTACAACAGAACAAAATTTTAGCCAACTCCGACGGTCCGATTGTCCGTACTCTATTTTTGAGTGTTTGTGTTTGATTAGAACACAAATTCTTTTCGGAATATAAACATAAAGTGACGGGTTTAGGACTTTATAAACACATTTTAGCCTAGTTAATTGTATTGGACTCGTAAACTCATACGAATTACGCATATGTTGTGAAGTATAAATCATTGTTGTATGCCTCGTAAACTTTCATGATTATGAATTTATATAAATTGTGTAAAATAAATGGTTTAATTATAAATGTTGAGTAAATGGATGAAACTACAATAGTTTGTAATATTAGGAGGAATTTGAAGAATTGTTATCATAGATTGGTAATTGGATAAGTGTGACCATTAATTATGTTAAAATTTGACACTGAGGAAATGACGTGATTTTGGGTAGTTATGCTCTCACCTTACTTTTTAGGAGTACTTTCTAGGTATGGGACTAATTAGTAAATATTCCTAAGAATGGGATATTTTGGGGTGGGGCCGATTTTTGTGTCTTTCCAATGATTCGATAGTATAGGCGTGAGACTAGAAGGTTATTAATAGTTGAAATTTATCCTATATCATAAGGTAGGGCGTATTTGTGTTTTGGAGACCTCTAGTTATGGGACAAGGGGTGGTTTTAAGATTTATTCTCTATTAAAGGGTGGGGCTAATAGAAAATAATGAAAAGTTTAGAAATTGAGAATTAATGCCTAATACCTAGAACAGGTATTAAAATGAATTTACGTCATGAGTATGTGGATAGGTGACAGAATACGGGAAGACTGGCTATAACAACATGGACGGGGGGTGTTTGCGTCATGAGTATGTGCAAGCCTGACAGAATACAGTCCGACTGGCTATAATGATGTGCCATGTGTGGAACCTCACGAGCATGTGCAGAGCTGACAGAAAATGGACTGACTGACTATAATGAGGGGAATGGGTGTGATGTGTAGAACCCTAAGCGTGCCAAGAGTGTGTACAAAACCGATAAGGAGTTGATTGGCCATAATGATGTCACACAAATAAAATGAGTTGAATTAATTAAATTTAATTATAAAAGTTGGAATTATGTTGTAACATAATAATTGGACTCAGACATTGGGGTGATTTAGTTATGTGGGGAGATAGTAGTGATTTATTTCTACTCACATGTTAATATTTATCTCGATTAATTTAAAATATTCTACTGTGACATTTATCCTGTATACTACTATTGTCTGGGTTCACGGACCACATTTAGGAAGAGTAGGTAGTATTCATAAGGTGGGTTCTGACCCATTGCGCTGATTAACCTGTCAAGTATAGTGTTGGAGTAGCTGTACATGATTGATTGGAGATTATTTTTGGAAGTGCAACAGGAGATTTATTTTACATGCTTTAGTAGTTTAGGTTCACTTTTGTTGAGTCATTTTATTCTGATACTTTCATTTATGGAATTGGTGGGCCAATAGGTTCCATAGTTGTTTATGTATTCAACCAGATTTTAATAGTTGCATTATTTCATTTGAATTTATTAAATTGGATTTGGACTAATTTTGGAGATACCATGGTGATGGATTATTGACTGCATGAATTCTTATATTAGTTGGATTAATTGAATATTATCTCGTGGAAAAAAAAATAATGTCTCCTATGCTGTCACATGCTGAGAATGATAATTATTTAGTGACGTTTGACGTAGTTTGGCAGCGACAGTTGGCCACCTCGCTTGTCAGAATATGCGAGGTCTTAAGTCTTGTAGGTTACGAGTCTCTCTAGCTTCCTCCTTACCGATATTTGATTCCCTTTCTTTATTCGTAATCCTTAAGGTATTGGGTCCAACATACGTGTTAGCTCTATTTATTGGAGATATGGAGTTTTGTGTTAAGGACGTTGTAGGCATTGAGTTTACAAATAGTATTCTTGATGTGAGGATTCTTAGAGTTAATTTTGAAAACGATAAATTTTTGGAAGATCGTTAGTATAAATTTTGGGTATATCTAGTGTCGATATAATGAAGTGACATGATTTGAGGATTTAATGGTTGCGATGACCTTTGGAGAGAGGATCGACTGGTGATTCATGAGAGAGCGTGGTACGCCGTTATTTTCATAGTTATGCGCATATATATATATATATATATATATATATATATATATATATATATATATATATATATATATATATATATATATATATATATATATATATATATATATAGTTTTGATATATATTGTATCTTTGTTAGTGGGATATATGCATGCATGATTGGTCGTATGGGATCCCAATCGTGGAATTTTACGGGTAGGCATATGTAAACTTGATTTTACTTGGGAAATTTTTATGTTTGACGTTTACGCTTCGTCGAGTTTCGAAGGAGAAATTCCCATGCTAGTGTGGAAGTATGTAATGCCCCGTGATTTTTTAGCCCTAAAAATCTTTGCTAAATTAAAAAATTTAGAAAAAAATAATTTTTGGAATGTATTTAATTTTGGTATGTAAAAATGTTGGTTTTTATATTTAAAAATATGGTTTTAAGTGTAATTTAAACCGGGATTAAAATTTGGAAATTTTGACTTTTTATATAAAAATTAGGGGAGGATCCGACCTAAGGAGAAAAAAATAATCGATCTGAATTTTTTAACAGTAGCTTTGTCTCACCGTGAGCTACAACTTATAAAACATTCAGCCAACTTCGACGGTCTGATCGTCCGTAATGTATTTTTTAGTTTTTGTATTTGATTAGGACTCAAATTCTTTTTGGTATATAAAGATAAAGTGACGGGTTTAGGACTTTTAAAACACATATTAGCCTTCTCAAAAATCACTAGCCTCCCATAATTTCATTATCACTCATCTAGAAAACCTAAACCTCATTGAACACAATTTTCAACCCACGTTTTGAAGATCTAAATAAAGTCTTCTCCAGATTTTCCAAGAACGTGTTTCTATTATTTTTTGAGAGGAACCCAACCATCGAATAAGATTCTTCAAATAATTTTTCTAAGGAATGGATGCTTCTACTCTTTCTCGCTCGTATTATGCATTTTAAATATTTCCTAATTAGTAATGATCATGGTTTTCTTAAAACAAACTAGAAACCTTAAGTAGGGAAAGTTAAATCTATTAGGACTGTTTTTATGAAAAATCTTAATATAAATTAAGACTTATAACCTGTGCATGCTTAGGGTAGAGAATTGGTTTTCGCTAGAAGGGATGTAAATTTGCATGTCAGAAAATGGTAGTATCTTGGTTAATTGTATTTTACTCGTAAAATCATATGAATCATGCATGTGTTGTGAAATAGAAATTATTGTTGTATTCCCCGTAAACTTTCATGATTGTGAATTTATATAAGTTGTGTAAAATTAATGGTTTAATTATAAATATTGAGTAAACGAATGAAACTAGAATAATTTTTAATCTGATGAGGATTTTGAATAATTGTTACCATAGATTGATAATTACATATATGTGACCATTAATTATGTTAAATTTTGACACAGCGGGAACGACGGGATTTTGGGTAGTTATGCTCTCACCTTACTTTTAAGAGTACTTTCTAGGTATGGAACCAGTTAGTGTAGATTCCTACAGATGGAATATTTCGAGATGGGGTTAATTTTCGTGTCTTTCCATTGATTCGATAGTATTGGCGCGAGACTAGAGGTTATTAGTAGTAGAAACTTTTCTTATATGATAGGGCAGGACGTATTTGTGTTTTGGAGACCTCCAGGTTTGGGACTAAGGGTGGTTTGAAGATTTATGCTCGATTAAAGGGTGGGGCTAATAGAAAATAATCATAACTTAATAAATTAATAATGTATCCCTAATACTTTGAACAGATATCAAAATGAATTTGCATCGTGAGTATCTGCACAGCTTACAGAATACGGGTTGCCTGGCTCAAACGATGTGGGTGCATGTTGGAGTCATGAGTATGTGCAGCGCAGACAGAATATGGGATTACTGGCTATAGTGGTGTCATGTGTGGAACCACACGAGTATTTGCAGAGCTGACATAATACGGGTTGACTGTCTGTAGTGAGGGGAATGGGTGTGATGTGTAGAACCCTAAGCGTGCCAAGAGTGTGTGCAAAACCGATAAGGGGTTGTAATTATGTTATAACATAATAATTGGGCTGTGTAACACACCGTATTTTATGCATTTAAAAATTAATTAATTCGGGTAAAAATTTAAATTACTTTCGTGTCGTAATTTAATGGAATTAATTATGAAATTTGTTTATAAATATTAATCTAGAGACTAAATGGATAATATTTATGGGAATTAAATTACTAGGTGAATAGTAATAATTATTCACGTCATAAGTGTAATAGTGATGTGGGATCCACTTATCTCAACCGGGAGTCGGCTATAGACTAAGTTAGGTGTGAGATAATAAGTTTTGTAAATTAATTCGGATGCAAATTCTGAGTTCACGGTTGAATTCGGATGGGCCGAAATAGTCGAAAAAGAGTACTCGGAGGTAGTAAATGTTTCTCGAGACGTTTTTAGGCATAGTCGAGCCCACACGGAAGTATTTGGGTCACTCGGGCTTGGCCCATTGGGCTAAAAACTGGATTTAGCTTTAATACCTAATTGAGGGAAAAGGGAAATGACAGAAAAAACAAATCTAAACCCTAAGTTTTGAGAGAAAAATATAGGGAGCAACTAGAGTGCATTGGGGGATCCTTTTGGAGACAAGACTAAGGTCGAATTTGGGGAGTTCATCGTCAACCTTACAAATCACACACTTAGATCAGACCCTACGAACCCATAAGGCATGTGGTTAACTTGTTGTAGCATTTATTTATGTTTTAAATTCATATTTGTGTGATGTGGGAATCTAAAATTCGTTTTGGGTATCAACGGGTACAAAATGGGGTTTTTGTAATTGGAAAACGAAACGGAGAATTGGTGTAGGAATTTATTGAGTTACATGATTCTGAGTAGGTATTTAACTTATGTGTGAAAGAACCAGTAGAAATTATGAACGAAATTGGGATAAAAAATGAAATTGGGACTGAACAACTAAAGCCCCGAAAATATTCCCACATTCGGAAACGTAGAGATTTGTGAAATTTAAATTGTGTTTAAGGTTCTAGGGGAGGTCCAAATCACGTTCCCATATGATAAAAATGTTGTGGGTGCTTGAGATGAACCATAGACGAGTTTGGAGGTTAGAGAAATTCGTTAATGGAAGAAACAGGAAGTCAACGAAGAAGAGTACCTGTTCGATCGACCGATCGATGGCTGGGATCGATCGATCGATGGCCCAGGATTTTTGACAGATCGGCCAGTTTTGTTATATAAGAGAAATTAATTGAAAATTTGATTCCCATACGTTATTTTGTGAGAAATAAATATGGAACATAAATTCCTAACAATTATAAGGGAAAGTAATTGGGATTGGGAGGGATTTATGTGTGACACACTATGGTTAATTTTGGGAAAAAATATTCCAAAATGATTAAATACGGATTGAGTGGGCGAGTCCGGGTATATTGGTTGAGAGATGCCATGGTACTTAATTAATTAAGATGAAAATCTAATTAATTCGAAGTTGGGGATTTAGACTCGGGTATTATTTTATTTTCGGGCCATGAGAGCGAGTCCGAATAGATTGGTTGGGCGACGCCAAAAGTAATTTAATTAATTAATGTGCAAATTAATTAATAATCAGGGTTGGATCATAAACTCATGATATGTTATATAGGCTTGTGTTACGGACATAGCACACAGTAAAGCCGGGGTATTTTATTTCTCTCTCTCTCTCTCTCTCTCTCTCTCTCTATATATATATATATATATATATATATATATATATATATATATATATATATAGAGAGAGAGAGAGAGAGAGAGAGAGAGAGAGAGAGAGAGAGAGGTTGGATCGTATACGGACCTAGTTTACGAACCGAGTTTACGGACCGCTACCATCCAAGAATTATCTAGGGACCGTTTTGTCTATTTAGGACCACCTTTTGGGACCGCGATGTCTTTTAACTTCTTCTAAGTTTTAGGGAATATCAATTTTTACCCCAATGATTTCTAAGGTCTTTTAAGCTTATTTTAACGCTTAATTAATCTGGAAGTCTAAGCGTAAAAGTTTCAGGGCTATTTCTACTTCTCAAGCTTCTTCCGTCACTATCGTACTGGAGTTCTGAATAGCGAGGATTATCTATATAAATAATTTCTTCAAGGAGTCTAGAAACTGAAAGAGGTTTTGATGGAAAATATTCTAGTCTTAAATACCTTATTCGGTATCGTGGGTTTATCTGTCTAGTTTCTTTATATATTTGATTAACAATATCAATTATATCGTTATCTATAAATTCGTCTAAATTATTATCACCATAAGATGACAAAAATCTACGGTATATTCTAGGGGCAGCTGTCTCTACGTTTTTAAGGAGAGGGTGGATTCCTCCGGCTCTAATTAAAGTAGCCTTTGTTTCAGCTAACCTTTTACGTCTAATAAATTTTAATACATCTATACTGTCTTCAAGTATCCTAGTGTATTCTTGATATTTTTCAGGTCTTGATAGTTCTTCTGCAAAATCTTCAGTTCTTAATTTTTGTCTAAAGAGATCTCGGATCCCTGTTCTAATTATTTCTATTCTAGGTACTTCTCTTCCTAACCACTCAATGATCTGGTCTATGTTTTAAAAGTACCACCTGCATATACTAAAGTAGATTCTATAAGTTCTTTATCTTTAGGGTCTGTAAGAGTCCAGTCTTGAATTTCTCTTGTTAAGTCTAAGCTTGTTTGATTAACAAATTCTAAAAAGTCTTTAGTGATTTGTAAGCTCATATAAGATTCTTCTTAAAACAATAATATATAAAATAGTTAAGGGTTTGGTTCGAGTTTATACCTTCCTTCTGGTCTGCAATATCTTTATCTTCTTCCCTTTGTCTCTTCAACCTTGCTACTATTCTTCTCCGGTCTTGGCCTCCTACAACTCTCTCTTTATGTGTCGCACCTCAATCCACTAATTTGGCGGTTGACCCGTTTCCTGCCTATACGCCTTCACGCCTAACGCCCACCTGGCTAACGGCTCACGGCTAATCGGCACCTGACGGCGGTTCACCAGTATAACACCTTGTGTGCTACACCAGAGGCTCCACACAATAGTCCTCTATGAACAGAAAGTTGGAGACAATTTGGAAAATAATAACAACTTAGCATAAGAGATTTCTGGAAAAGAAAATACTTTTATTGCATTGCATAAGTAAATATAACTCACCCCTCTCCCCTAACTATGAGAGGTTTACTCACTCATATACATATTACTCTCTAAAAGCATACTCTCTCTAAAAGTCTAACAATCTCTCACTCTCTAACTCCTTCTACTCCTATCTAAAATATAAATGGACGCTCCCTTTTATAGATCAAGGGCACTATAAAATGACTGGTAACCGGTTACCAAAAGCAATCCGGTTGAAAGCATTAATTATTAAAGCAACACTATCTTCAGAATCTTATCAGCTGGGTCTACAGGCTTTTATCGTCTTTTGATAATTTGGGGGGACCTCTTTCTTTATAAAAAGAAAGGCGTGCCAAGTCTTCATCATAGTCTTATCATTTTGTACTAATGCAAGAGCATCAAACAAAGTCTTCGTCCTTTTTATCAGTCTGATGGCCCATGTGGGGCAGGCATCCCTTTGCTTTATGAAAAGCATGGTCTAGGCAAATGATTCTTCCGTCTTTAATAATTCATCTACCACTGAGGGTCCCTTCTTTGTCGTGTCTGTGTCTTCTTCTGCTTTGTCCTGGTTTGGGAGGGTGTTATGGAAAAATTCATCAATTAGGCCTACCGTTCTAAGGCTGGCTGGCAAATCTATCTCTACCATTTCTTTAGATTCTTTCTTGAGCCTTCCATTGAATGGCTCATCAACTTGGATTATTAGGTCTTCTTGTGGTAGGCAGTATACCACCTGTCTTCTCCTGTCAATAACTCCATGATTTTAATTATTTCCATAGCTTGAGCGATCTGGAGCTTGGACTTATCAATAATTAAATCTTTAATCTCGTCTTCTGATAGGATCTCAACATCTTCAAATGTATAATTAGAAAATCTAAAAAGTCTAAATCCTTCCACTCTCATTCCTCCGCAGGAACTTGGAGAAATTTGATAGATTCTAGCAAATAAAGGAAGAAAATCTTCTACCTTTTTGACATACTCATGGACTATTTTTCCAAGAGCAACAGAGCCTTCTATAGTCTCAATTTGGACGAGTCCGATGAACCCATAGTCTGCTAAGGTTATCTGGGCAATTTCTTCTTTCCCAGCAAGATAAATCTTTGGAACGTCTTTGAAGAAACCTTTCATTATTAAAGTATCTCCATTAGTCTCAGATAATAACATGTTGAAATGTTCAATAATGCTATTAGATTATTTCTTATAGTCTTCTGTTAATGGAAGATTATTATGACCAAATGGTATAACAATCTTAGTCTTAAAAGTCTTTTTCTGATAACAAAAATTATCAGTGGGTCTAGCTTTGGAGGATTCTCCAAGAGTCTGAGCATAGGTTTGAGTATGTGGTCTAGGTATAGCAGTACCACTGAGTTGGGTAACTACAAGTCTTTGAGTCCTCATAAATCTGGCAATAGCTACCAAATTTTGTTTGAACTCGATCCAAAGTCTATTCTTTACGTTCCACCATATGGCATCTATAAGGGTATTTTCGTCTTCTGAGAATTCTCGTCTAAATTTGATCAAGTCTGGGTACCTTTGATCGGGTCTATATTGGGGAAAATACATCTTCCCAATGAGTCTATTTTGAGAAATAATCTCTTGTCTAGATTTTCCGGAGGAACTAAGATATCATCAAAGTTCTCTAGGATTGGTCTTTCTTGAGAGTGTTAAATATGAGTCGGTCTTTGCGTTACACCAGCATTTGGTCTTACGCGTCTAAGATAGTCTGCAACGTCTTCCCTGTTCAGTCTATTTGTTCCAGAGGAACTCATGTCTTCTAGGTCTTCTGTTTACAACATAAAACATGAAATAATATTAGTGTTAGCAAACATTGGCTCTCTTGATATAATGTTTGTAATGGTATTTTTAATCCCTTAATATGTATAACAGATAAGTCATAACCATTAAGCAATTGTTGCCATCTGATTAATCTATTAGTCCTTGATTTGGACAAGTCTAAATCTCTGAATTTTACTGCATAAAAAGAGTCAGTATAAACAGTAAAATGTTTAGGTCTAATAAACAACATATATTTTTCTATTGCCCTTACTATGGCTAAAACTTCTTTTTCATGGGCAGTGTATCTTATTTCTGGGCCTGTAAAGGTTCCAGAACTATATCTACAAAGTTTCTTCTTTTTTTTTTTCTTTTTCTGATGATCAATGGCAAAGTATACTGCTCCCCATTGCTTATCAGAGGCATCTGTTTCTACTATAAACTGGTCTTCTGCATTAGACAGTTCAAGTAAAGGAATGTTCTTAACTGCATCTTTAATTTGTCTTATTACTTCAAAATCATCTTTAGTCCAATAAAAGGGATTGGTTTTGTCTGTTCCTTTTAATTTGGATGTTAAGCTTTGTCTTTTTGAAGCAAGGTCTTTACTAAAGTCTGCAGCACAATTAAGCAATCCTAAAAATGATTGTAATTGTTTTCTATCTTTGAGTTGGTCTGGTAACTCAAGAATCTTTTTGGTTATGTGTTCTGCTAAGGATAATTTTCCTTTATTAATATGCAATCCCACAAAGTCTATTTCAGTCTGAAATAATTGCATTTTCCTTTCGGAAATAACAATACCATGTTTGTCTAATTCTAAAATAATCTTTTTAAGATGGTCTACATGCTCTATCTCAGTCTTACTGGCTATAAGAATATCATCTATGTAAACAAAACAAAATTCTGAATAATGTCTAAATATATTATCCATTCTTCTTTGGAAAACTTGAGGAGCATTCAAGTATCCAAATGGCATTACTAACCATTCGTATTTTCCTTGGGGCACACTAAAGGCTGTCCAAGTAATACTGTCTGGATGCATCTTAATTTTCCAGAAGCCTGATTGCATCAAACTTACTGAATATAATTCTATCTTCAATCAAATTGATTAAATTATTCTTGTCTGGTATCTTATAAGAATCAAATTCACAATTCTTATTTAATTGTTTATAATCTATAACCATACGTCTTTTTCCTCTTTTACGTTCAGATTCATTTTGAACATAGAAGGCTAAGCTATTATGTCTACTTTTACTTTCTCTAATAATGACTAACTTAAGCATTTCGTCTATGTCTTTCTTGAATTCTTTCCTATCTTCTTGTGAGTATCCTTTCTTATAGGTTCCACCATTAATAGTGGCGTCTGGGTTAATAGGGATGATTTCACAATAGCTTTGGTCTTTATCCCACTTAGCGATGGGATTGTCTCCTAAAGTAGGCTCAGATAGTTGCCTAATCTTTTCTTTTTCTACTTCTATATCCATTTTCTTCTGTTTGGATATAGCTTGAATCTGTAATAAGGTCTGCTGGGCTTTATATAAAATGTCTTGCTGTATAAGCGCTATTTGCTTATAACACTTTTGGTCTGGACACGTACACTCTTTTTGTAAGGGTTTAGTAATTTCTAAGGCTTCATGTTGGGTTGTAAGTCTAGGTCCACCATGCACAGCTGAAGAACTCTGATGTTTAATGGGTCTATAATTTGGTTTGACCTGCATAAGGTCAAAGGCAGTCTTATGATCAATTAGAGGGGCTTTAATATTAAATTCCTCTTGATCACTAATTAATATCTTATCATTATACTGAGTATAAGGATGATATTTACTAATAAAGTCTTGTCCTAAAATAATATTTCCTGTGAAACTAGGACGAGGGTCCAATATCCAAAACCGATGATTAACGGTTTTGTTGGTCTGATTTCCTAATTTAAAATAAATAGGAATAGTCTGGAAATATAAGGTAAATGGATCTCCATTAACCACTTTACCATAGATTTCTTGAGTACTTTCTAGAAAGTAGTCTTCAGGGAAGGTATTAGCCTTGCAAATACTCTGAGAGCACCCTGTATCTATAAAAGCTGAAAGTCTTTTAGGATAGTCTTTATATTGAACACATAATTCTACAAAACAAGCATGTGGTTTAATAGAAATTCCTAAATTGTTCTTTTCTAAAATAGATATTCCTTTCTGAGGTTTATCTAAAGGTATTTGGTCTTCTGAACTACTATCAGAATGGTATTCTAAATCATAGGAAATTTCCTTTCCTTTGAAGTCTTAATTTTCTTGTAATCTTTTGGCTATATTTCTATCAATATCTTGATAATAAGTTTTAATGTCTAAGTCTATTTGAGCGTCATACTGGCTAGTATAAATTGCTCTAAATCTAGTTCTCCAACAGTCTTCATGGTAGTGTAATTGACAAACAATACAAACCATAAATAACTCTGTCTGTATAATCTCAAAGCATTCTACGCATCTAAAGTCTTTTTTGCTACATTTCATTTCAAATGTACAATAATGTCTTTCATCAAAATAGCATCTAGGTATATAGGTTAGTAATTCAAGATTACTAACAGTCCATCTTTTCTTTAAAAAGGGGCTTAATATACACTTATACCAAGCATCTTCAAAGTCTATATATTCATCATCTAAATCGCCTTGATCAGTCTGCATCATATATAAGTCTAGGGTTTCATGAGAGTCTTCATACTCATCAGTATCACTATAGTCTTCCGAATCACTGTCTGTATATGCACTATAGATACTAGTATTATCATCATCTTCTATGTTTGATATTTCTATAGCATATAGGATATCTAATTCTTCTTGATCTGCATAGTCTAATATTGAATTAATAATCTTAATACCTTCTTTATCTTTCTTATTAGGGAAGTCTTTAGCAAAGTGTCCTTCTTTGCCGCAAGTCCAACATTCTTTGGTAGCAGTCTTAGATTGAGCAACATCTTTTTCTTTCCTATAATTAGGAACTTTCTTATATTTACTAGTATTCTTCTTAAAGTATCTTCTTTGGTTAAATCTATTTTTCTTAGTCTTAGGATTCTTTTCCCTAAAGGTAGTAGATTGTCTAAATTTATACTTATTACGTAATCCTAAAGGTCTAGTCTTAAACTTCCTATGTTTCCATTCTAATTTCTTTTTGAATTTCTTAGATTCACTTCCACATCCCCATTGGATTGGAGCGATGTCTCTTTCGTCTTTGATTGGAGGGATCTGCTTGAAAGTTTCTTCTATCAACTTTCCTTGGGTTATATCACGTCTCTTAGATATGATATAGTCTTTGGCGAAATTGATTCTTTCACCAAGGGATTTGTTCTTAACTCTAGCTACGCCTGGTCAATTCCTATATTCATTAATTAGCATTTGTCCTATGGCTGGTATCTTTCTAAAGTATTCGTCTTTTAAGGTCTCTCCAAATTCTTTAATTTGGTAATATAGCTGTTCGTAATTATTGCTATATTCATTTATCTTATCTAATTTGTAAATGCTAAGGAGGGCTAACTTAGTTTTTTCTAGGTCTTGTTCATTGATCTGAGCTAGATGTCCAGCTCCAATGAATTCTGAAGTGAACAATTGAATATATTCTTCAATTGATCTTTCTTCTAGGTTTTCCTTCATCTTATCAACCTTTGCTAAGGAGTCTTCATCTGTAGCTTTTCTTAAACTATGTAAGTAGTCTTTTTCAATACCACGAATGGATTGCTCAGCGTATTGTTTACATGAACTTGCATCCCATTATTCATTAGATGCAAAACACATGTTTATCTGGTTACGCCATTCGTCTAAGGCTTTCTTCCTATCTTGTACATTGTCTAAGTTAAGGTATATACCTACTGGATTTATGGCTTGGATTTCCATAGTCTTAACGGGAGTGAAACTCTTGTCACTAGTTGGAAATTCTTTTATATAATCAGGTTTAGTCTTAACTACGGTGCTTGAGTATATAGGAATATTTATTCCTATTGGTTTACTAAAAAATCTAGTAGCATCTTCTAGCCTACTACTACTTCCTATCTCTTGTTTGCTAGGTTCTACTTGTGTAGATGGCAATAATCTTTGTTCCCCTTCTTCTATTAGTCTTAGGTTTCTAAAGAAGTTATTTTGTATTCTTAGATTCTTTTAATTTTAATATGCGGTCTTGGGCTATCATATTAAATATTTCTCTTTCTTGAAATCTTACAGAGTGACTTTTCTTAAGGTTATCTTTAAATGTCTTCATATCCAATTCTGAGGGTCCATGTCCAAAGTTTTGGATCCTAGCTTTTTCTTTAACTAAGTCTTTTTGTTGAAATGATCTTCTAGGTCTAATTATCGAAGCTTGTCTAAGTAAACTAGCACTAGTCTTACTACTACATTCTCCTTCTGAAGGATAATTTATTTTGGCTTCTCCCATATTCCTAAATCTAATTTCTTCGGTCTGGATATTCTTATTGACAATCTTAGGTGGACCAAACTGGATGGTAACATTTCCAGTGACGTCGTCTTGATTAATAAACAAGGGTTTATTTTGTATAGTCTTAGTTTCTTGAAATTATGGCAATTGCCAGAGGGGCTTAGATTTCTCTTTCATAGGTCCAGTATTCCTAATACTGTAAGTATGATTATAGTCTAAAACATTGTTTCTAACTAAGATTTCTTCATTAAGTCTACCGCTAGGAATTCCTGACTGCATTCCTTCATAAGGAAATTGGGAGAACTTCACATAGCTTTGAAATTCTATATTTATATTAGCGTCTGGGATTATATAGTCTTCATAGCCGCTAGCATATAAGATTAACTTAAAATGTTTGGCTGTGTCTACGGTTATTGTAAATTCCGGAATGACATTAAAGTATCCTATGTTGTCTGACATTTCTAATTGGGCTATCCCAATAAGGCTTTTCTCAAAGTCCTTCCATCTTTCGTCTACTAAACAACATAATATGTTAATATTATTTTGAGGTCTATGTAATCCCTGGATTCTTGCTTGAAAGAGTCCAAAGGTTAAGAATTGGAACTTCCTATCAGTTCTTCTAGATCTAAGCCATTCTGAGTCAAAAACTTGGAGCTCAGTATAGGATTTGTCTAACACATGGTTTCTATAATGGTAGGTCATGTTATAATTGGGGGTCTTAGGAGTGGCACCTTCTTTAAACAAGTCTATGTATCTAATGGCTGGAAGTTGTCCATTATGAATGGAATCTTCAACAATCTTCTAGTCAACTTCACCCCACTCTTTCCATTGGAGGGGATTGGTGAAATTTCTTTCTTTCCACCATGTCCTAACATTGGAGGATGAATCCTTAAGTCTTTGGAGCATATGATTACTCTGTCCAATATTTGGGATAGAGCTGGCTATCTTATTAGTCTTATCTAATCCATCATTTATGATTCGTCTACCTATGGTATTTCTTTCTCTAGTTTCTATAGGAGGGGATTCTTTCAACTTACAGGTGGTTACCTGTTTTTGTTCAAGTCTTTTTTCAATTCTTTCTAAGAAGTCTAAATAATCTTTTTGTCTTTTTATCTGATAAAGGATTTCTTCTTTAAAATTCTTATTCTCTTTTCTAGTCTTTTCGGAAGTTTCTTCACTATGTCTAGCTAGAGAATTAACGATGGTTTTACCAACGTTAGTGATATAGTCTTTTACTTCATTATCTTTTTCTAGTTGTTGCATAGTTCTAACTTCTATGGCTTCTACAGTCTTTTCAATTTTATGTAACCTAGTTAGAATAAAAGGAGAGTCTATTTCTGCCTGAGAAGGTTTATTATATACGGCCTTAATTCCGCTCACAATTTCTTCGTATTTTTCTTCTACTTTGGCCATGTCTAGTCTAAGTTCATTAATAATACTATCCATTTTGGATAGGTTATGGATTTCCATATTATTAAGATAATTTGCTAAATTTTGTTGGAATTTAACAAAGTCTGTATAGAAAGTAGTTAATCCTTATGTCTTAGCTTTTAAGTCTAAATGCAAGTCTTTAACAAAGCTACTGTTATAGTCTTGGGTAGCTGCTATGGATGTAGAAATTAAATTCAATCTTTCTAATATAAGTCTAGTTGCCTTAGCAGCATTGGAAATCTCATTTTCATTTATCTTATAATAAAATCTATCATCATTTATCTTTTCTAAAATTCTTTGATAAAATTCGGTTAAATTCTGAATGGAGAGTTCTTTTGGTACCTCATTCCAGTTTGATCTAACTATCTCCATTAGGAAGATAATTATCTAGTCTGGGGATAAGCTTAGCTTGTTCTTTGGTAAGTTTAATTAACTCACTGTCTTGATTTTTAATTAAAGTTTTAATTTCTAAAAGGTCTTTGTTAAGGACTTCTATATGATTAGTCTTAATATTTATTTCTTGTAAAACATGAACTAAGTCTATTGGGATTTGATTATCTATGTCTAATAATCTTTTAGAGATATTTTTGATCTCTGTTTCCAAGTTTTGAGTGTCTTTTATTAATTGTCTTAATATAAGCAGTATACACTTATTTTGGTCTATTATACTATTAATAGCACTAGTAGTAACTTGTCTACTGTCTGCGTGTTTGGCTGGGATATGTTTAATGTGTTAACAACCGTCTATGTGTGTGGTTAAACAACCTTTTGAGTCTAAATCAGTTATGGGTATAGGTTGGTAGTATGGGTTGGATCCAAAAATATCTTGGTAAATGCGGGGGATAAATCCCAAGGGCATTAAAGTCTTTTTAGTCTAAAAGGAACGTCTTATGGCTCTGATACCAGAATTTGGGTTTTGGTCGGAATTCGGTGAGGTTCTAAAATCTTTAAGGTCTTGATACCAATTTTGGGTCTAAATTATAAATCTTTTAATTATATAGTCTTAAACTAAGGTTTTAGTATAAGACAAGAGGGGGACCATCTAGAGTAAATAACAAAAGTCTTTGGGACCACGAAGGGACCACTTTCGGGATAAGGACAAAGTCCGCACGGGAAGTTCACACCTGATCCTATATATATATATATATATATATATACACATACGGTGTGCGATAGTATATATATATGGTATGTGCATAAATATCAGTGATTAGATATTATTAATGTACATAATCTAGTGCTATCAGGGGAGGTTGCACATAGTGGGTGAATACCCTTGCTTGAGGAGTAGGGGGAGTATATCCCTAGGTCATAGCGTCCGTCATATGGGTGAGGGTCATCTCACTTTCAGGGAAGGAATATGACCGCCTCCATTAGGTATGATTTCAACCAAGTTAGTGAGCGATCTTGACTTAGGGTAGCTAGGTTATGTGAATAAACCTAGGGGAATTGCACTTAAGAGAATAGACATCCGGTGAGTTATTACTAGGGAGGATGGTTATTATTATTTATTATTTCAACATATTTGTGAATGTTGTAATATGGTTATACGTATATAATGAGATAAATAATTATATATGGGTAATTTAATACAGGCTATGAATTGTATTATGTGTATAACGGGTGTGAAAGTTATATGAATTTGAGAAGGGAATGATTAATTAAGTTAATGCTAATAATGACTTATAAATCTCAATTATTGCATATTCGGTTAGAGTAGGGTGGTTGCAAGGGGTTATATCGGTTGTCTAGTTATGGAATAAATGAGTAGGGAATTAATAAGACGTTAGTTGTGCACATTAGAGGAGGGGTGATGATGTCCTCAAAGGTGTGCGGCATTAACTAAAATAGAAGGGCATTCATGCATATTTATTACTGCAAGTTAATCATTTATAAAATGTTTTCAAAAAATGTTTTGGGTTCTAACCCTTGGTTTAAATATTTTAAAAACCTTTTAGGTGTCCAACCATAGGGACGCCGGACTTGACTCATTCTAGGGATTTATTGATGCAGCATATGTAGATGTTGCGGGATTTGGATAGGCGCCTCTATTCCTTTTATTCTTAGAGTATCGTTTTATCATCATATACTCGAGCATGCGGCTCACAGTTTTATTTAGTATTCATTCAGATACTTTGCGATTTTTATTACCCGTCTTTACTTTTGTTGGATTTTAACCGATGGTTTATTCAGTCAGATTATTATTTAGATGTGAATGGTTGAATTTATTTAATTTTGATGGTTTAAATTATTTTGTTTCCGCATGAGTATTTCATTAAATTAATGAAAGATAAAACTTGACACCAATCTAATTTTCACTTAGGTGGTTAGAAATTTAAAAGTCGACAGTGATGCTAAGAATGAACCAACTCAGAAACATGTTCTAATTTAATTTAGGACTGATCACCCATGGTTTAATTAGGTGGGGTGTCATAGATGGTATCAGAGAATAAGGTTCTAGTGCCCTTAGGATCTGTATGGCTTACTATGTTTCAGCGTAGTGTTCGGTTGTTATAGAGCCCTATTATTAGGACTGTTGATTCATTTTCCGCTTTTGACATGTCGTTTTTCTGCTATTAGATTTTTGTATAAATTGCGTACTTATGTAATGCGATCTATTTTCAGATGACACCGAAGAGACCGCGAGCGAAGAGGGCCAAGGCCAGGGATGAGTTGAGGGAGGCTCATCAAAATCCACAAGTACCGCCACCACCACCGCCACCCGAGTTGATCTCCAATACTCAGGTTGTAGTGATAGTGGCTCAGGCAGTCGAGACAGCGATGAGGGCTATGGAAGCCCATTTTCCACAGCCCCAGGCACCTCCTCTAGTGGCATCGGCAGTTCAGGCCCAAGTAGGGCCACCTTCTTGGCAGCGAGTTAGGGAGACCTTTCAGAAGGGTCACCCACCCGAGTTCCAGGGTAGTACAAATGTGGTAGAGGCTTGTGTCTGGAAGAAGAATATTCAGCGCCATTAGCGCATGCTTTAGTGTACTGATATGTATTCTTTCTACTGTTCGTCTGTCAGGTTAGCTTTACAGTGGTGGGAGTCAGTTACCACCGTCGAAGAGAGGGACTTGATGACGATATCTGATTTCTGGGTGCGATTTGACCAAAAATACTTCCCACCGATAGTAGAGGCAGAGATGAGGAATAAATTTGATGAGTTGGTTCAGGGTGATCGCTCAATGGATGATTATGAGGAGGAGTTACCCGTTTGGCTAATTTTGTACCATACGAGCTGAGCGACGAGGAACGAAAGAAGTCAAGGTTTATGGATGGCTTAGCCTGGAGGATCAAGTAACATTTTATCGGTAATCCGGCGTTGGTGACGTACACTAATGTCTCAACGCCACTTTAGTGCACTGTAAGGATCATCGCTTCCATGCGAATGGAAGCAAGAGGGGAGGGGAGCCGAGCCAGCAGGGAAAGACAGTTATCGTTGATACTAGCAGTGTTCAACAGCAGTCTGGCAGTCAACAAGGGAATCAAGCTAAGAAATTTAAGCATGGAGGCTTTCGACCGGGAGGATAGGGGTTTAGGCCGGGCCAGCAGGGCCCAAATCAGCAGCAGGTTCCTCAGGGTCGACAGGGCCAAGGGAATAATGGAGGAGGTCAGCAGGGTCAACCTCGTCAAGGCCAACAGGTCCAACAATAGGGAGACGGTTAGAGGAGTTGTTTTGTTTGTGGTCATTTGGGACATTTTAAGAGAGATTGCCCACAGAGGGGTAGGAGCCAGCAGCAGGGTTCCCAACAGGGGTAGCAGGGTCAGATGCCACCAGCAGCACCAGCTCCACCGACCCCACAGCAGTAGGGGCAGATGCACTACAAGTGTGTGTACAACATCCGGGATGTTCCTATTCCACCATCACCTCAGGCTCTTCCAGTAATTGAGGGTATGTTTCCTATCCATGGGCTTGAGGGTAGGATACTTTTTGATACTGGAGCATCGTATTCATTCATTAAAACTAAATTTGCTAGAGTAAACGGCTTACTAGAGACCGCGAGTAGTCTCTGGATGTGTGTAGAGTCACCAGTGGATAGTGGGTCATTGATACACTCGATTTGTAGGGGTGGATATTTTTATTGAGAGATTGAGTTTAGCGGAGTACCTTTTAGTGTTAAATATGTAGGGGTACAATGTCATCCTAGGTATGGATTGGTTGGCAGGTTATCGGGCGACAGTAGATTGCTTTAAGAGAACCATCGTGTTCTCTATTCCGGGACAGGAGATATTTCTAGTGGTGATGCCTATACCCGAGTTAGGATCATGCATGCATTTATATTATATCGAGGAGGAGACCTCACAGGAGGTGGTGGTTCCGTTGGATTCGATTCCAGAAGTGAGGGACTTAGAAGATGTGTTCCAGGAAATACCAAGGTTTCCACCCAGCAGGGAAATCAAGTTTGTAATTGATTTAGCACAGGGAACGAGGCCGATTACTCGATCACCTTACCGTATGTCCCCTTCTGAGATGGGTGAGCTGAGGGAGCAGATTCAGCAACTCCTGGGCCAGGGTTTCATTCGCCGAAGCCATTTTGATCGAGTGCGAAATGCGTGCTCGTGTAAGGTGCATGGTCGTTATTTTCGTTTTTCCTACTCAATACAAACAAACCTAAATTACGACTACACTTGCGAGGCAAGCACAGCAGTAAGTCGGGTATCGAGAATCCACAGGGACGGGATGCTAGAATTTATATGATTTAATACTCTGAAATAAAAGTGTAAAAGGTGATTACAAACTAAAAAGGAAAAGATGCATAAAAGGGAAATATTAATCTAGGCGATTGTATTGAAACTAGATTAATAAAGCGAGTAAAACTATAGGTTGCGTCGAATATCCCTCACCCGAGTTAATTTGTATAAAATGGATACATGGATCGACGAGTTATTACGAATGCATCTCGTTTCGACAGTTAATTGAATCAAGGGTTGTCAAGCCCCTAAATCCTCATAAAATCCTAATAAGATTTTGACGTCAACTAATATCCCGAAAATTGCGCACGCAAGGTCGTAAGCACTAACATACATTATATGCCCCATCAAATATCGTAGGCACAATAACTAGGACAATGCACCCGAAATAGACCCGTAAAAACAATCACCAAAGCAAAGCAACGTGTCAACCCAAGTGAGTTCCATTCAAACACAACCTAATTTAAATTAATTAGATAGCATGTTAAAAACGCTATAAAGAAAGCGGTAAATAAATGCGATAAAACTACACTAGAAAGCACGTAAATCAAAGCATGTAAACTATTTGGGAAAGCATGTAAATTTAATTAGAAAGCAAGGAAATAAGGAAATACACACTATATTAATGGAGAGGATGATGAATAGTGCAACATTCAACCCAAATGGGGTGTCAAACCAAGAACAATTGAAGAAGAACTCTCCAAAACCCTCAAACCCTAAGCTATCCTACTTAAAACGAATTATATCTATTTTTACATCAAAAATCCTTTATATAGTACAAGGAATTAAATTAGAAAATAAAAGAGAAAAGAAAAAAGAAAAGAAAAGGCCAAAAATATCTCAGAAAATAGGGGATCGATCGATCGATCCCCTAGGCTCGATCGATCAATCCTCAGAAATCCATCCTACTATCTCCCACGATTTGGGAAAATAAGAGGGATCGATCGATCGACCCCTTTGGTCGATCGATCGATCAAGAAGGTATGTGCCCGCTGCAATGCTGTTTTGGCCTCTTTGCATTTCCCGTCCGCTGAATTCACGGTAACTTCTTCGTTCTGAATCGGAATCGCGCATAATTTATGGCCACGCGAAGCTTACAAAGAGGGCTATAACTTTCGTGAGATGTTGGTCTAGGTGCCCAAGCTGTGAAAAGACTAAAGTTCCTTTGAACGTGTGATCGTGTACAAAAATCGAGCGAAATGCGTCCGAACTTCACACTTAGCATCCAAATACCTATAAAAGCTCAATTAATCACTACAAAACATGTTAAAGTAGAAATCCGAGGTTGTCTATTAATGAGTATAAATATAAGGAATAAGATACCCGAGGGGGCTAAAATGCATCGGTTCAGAGGATGAAATACGCAATATTTGTGTATGATCATGGAGCGCGCCGGTGTTGTTTGTGAAGAAATGGGATGGTTCACTTTGGTTGTACATAGACTATAGGGAACAGAATAAGGTGACGATACAGAACAAGTATCCGTTACCAAGGATCGATGATTTATTTGACCAGTTGAGAGGGGCGACATACTTCTCAAAGATTGATCTGAGGTCAGGGTATCATCAGCTACGTATTAGAGAGAAGGATGTCCCTAAGACCACTTTTTGATTACGGTATGGATCCTATGAGTTTAGTGTGATGCCATTCGGTCTCACTAATGTGCCAGTGGTGTTTATGGATCTCATGAACAAGGTTTTCAGAGAGTATCTCGACCAGTTTGTTATTATGTTCATTGATGACATTTTGATCTCCTCGCTTACAAAAAAGGAGCACATAGAGCACCTGTGTATGGTTCTACAGACTCTACGAGACCACAAGCTTTATGTCAAATTTGAAAAGTGTGGATTTTGGCTAAGGGAGGTACAGTTTTTGAGTCATGTGGTGTCGAACTGTGGTATTGCGGTGGATTCGAGTAAGATATCGGCGATGAGGGAGTGGGGGTAGCCCATGACACTGACCGAGGTCCATAGTTTTCTTGGATTGGCAGTGTATTACAAGCGATTAATTAAGGGGTTTTCTAAGATCACGGGTCCTTTGACGAATTTGACTCGCAAAGGGGTACCTTTTACTTGGAGTGATCATTGTCATTTAGCTTTCGATGAGCTAAAGGATAAGTTAACATCTACACCCATACTTGCTTTGCCGAGGGGAGGACTAGAGTATTGAGTCTACACCGACGCATCCTTACAAGGACTTTGGGGTGTGCTACAGCAGCATGAGAGGGCTATAACTTATGCTTCCAAGAAGCTAAATCCCTATGAGAGGGATTACCCCACTCACAACCTAGAGTTACCAGCGGTCATTTTTGCCTAGAGGATATGGAAGCACTATTTCTGGGAGAGCAGTTTCCTCTATTTACGGATCACAAGTCACTTCAGTATCTCTTCACACAGAAGGATCTGAATATGAGGCAGAGGCGATGGCTAAAATTCATGAAAGACTACCAGTTTGACATCTAGTATCATCCTGGTAAGGCTAACGTGGTGGCATACGCGTTGAGCCGGAGGCCTACAAGGGAGATTTTAGAAATCTAAAAAGCAAAGTGGAGAGACCTACGACATGATGATGATGTTGCTAGGGTGTGCATATCAACTTTATCCATCACTCCCGAGATCATTATGCGGGTTGTGAGGGAACAGGCGGAGGACTAGATCTGCCGGGATAGAGTACGTCAGCTACTGGCCGAGGGAGCAGAGGGTTATTCGGTCAGCTTAGAGGGAGGCCTATGCCTTAATGGGAGGGTTATTGTGCCGAAAGATGAGGATTTAAGGCACGTTATTATGATAGAGTCCCATAGTTCGAGGTTTGCGGTACATCCCGACGGGGATAAAATGTACTAGGATATGAGGAGGCAGTATTGGTGGGAAGGAATGAAACAGGACATAGTAGAGTTTATCTCGAAATGTAGGATGTGTCAGCTCGTGAAAGTTAATCATCAGAGACCTCCAGGGATGCTACACCACTGGAGATCCTTGTGTGGAAGTGGGAGACCATCTCCGTGGACTTTATTACCGGTTGCCTATATCGAAGAGGGGTCATGATTCCATATGGGTAATTCTGGATTAATTGACCAAGGTATCCCATTTCTTATTGGTTTGCACAAACTTCGAGACAATGTGTTACGCACAGCTATTCATTGTGGAGATAGTTAAGCTGCATGAGGTTCTAGTTAATATTATGTCAGATAGAGATAAGATTTTTGTAGCCCATTTTTGGTAGAACTTTCAGGAAGCTATGGGTACAGAGTTACGACTGAGTATCGCCTATCATCCCCAGATAGATGGTCAGACTGAGAGAGTAAATCAGATACTGGAAGATATGCTAAGGATGTGCATTTTGGACTTTGGGGGAGGATGGGAGCGATATCTTCCTTTGGTAGGGTTTGCATATAACAAGTTTTACCAGTTTACGATTGGCTTGAGGCACTGTACGGGAGACCTTATTATTCTCCCGCCTGTTGGTTAGAAGTGAGGGATAACAAGTTATTGAGGCTGGAGATTGTCCAGGAGATGACTACTAAGATAGAGCTAATTCGGGCACATATTCGAATAGCCCAGGATAGGCAGAAGAGTTATGCTGATGCTTCATGGAGACACGTGGAGTTGGAGGTTGGAGATCAAGTATTGGTCCGAGTGTCCCCTATGAAAGGGGTGATGAGGTTCGACAAGAAGGGTAAGTTAGCGCCGAGGTACATAGGACCCTTACCAATTATTGAGAGGGTGGGACTAATATCTTATAGACTGGGTTTGCCAGAGCATCTTCAGTGGATACACGATGTGTTCCACGTGGCATTGCTGAAGAAATATCGGAGGAGCGAGAGGGCCTTCGGGCATGTTCCACTCGAGGAAACTGACTTACAGCCAGACATCTCGTATGAGGAGAGATCGGTAGCTATTGTGGACTGTAGTGAGTGCAAGCTGCGATCCAAGGTTGTTCCACTAGTGAGAGTACAGTGGGGTCATCACAGCATTGAGCAGTCTACCTGGGAGCGGGAGGAGGAAATGCGGGAGCGATATCCAGAGTTATTCAACACAGGTACGACCTAATTTCGGGAACGAAATTCCTTTGTAAGGGAGGGAGTATATAACACCCCGTATTTTTATCCATTTAAAAATTAATTAATTCGGGTAAAAATTTAAATTACTTGCGTGTCGTAATTTAATGGAATTAATTATAGAAATTTGTATATAAATATTAATCGAGAGAGTAAATGGTTAATATTTATGGGAATTAAATTACTAGGTGAATAGTAATAATTATTGGCGTCATAAGTGGAATAGTGATGTGAGATCCACTTATCTCAGCCGGGAGTCGGTTATAGACTAAGTTAGGTGTGAGATAAGAAGTTTTGTAAATTAATTCAGATACAAATTCTGAGTGCACGATTGAGTTCGGATGGTCCGAATTAGTCGGAAAAGAGTACCCGGGGTAGTAAATGGGTCTCGGAACGTTTTTAGGCATAGTCGAGCCCACACGGAAGTATTTGGGTCACTCGGGCTTGGCCCATTAGGCTAAAAACGGGATTTAGCTTTAATACCTAATAGGGAGAAAAGGGAAACGGTATAAAACACAAATCTAAAACCTAAGTTTTGAGAGAAAACTATAGGGAGTAGTTAGAGTGCATTGGGGATCCTTTTGGAGACAAGACTAAGGTCAAATTTGGGGAGTTCATCATTAACCTTACGAATCACACACTCAGATCAGACCCTACGAACCCATAAGGCAAGTGGTTAACTTACTGTAGCATTTATTTATGTTTTCAATTCATATTTGTGTGATGTGGGAATCTAAAATTCGTTTTGGGTATAAATGGGTACAAAATGGGATTTTTGTAATTAGAAAACCAAAAGGAGAATTGGTGTAGGAATTTATTGAGTTACATGATTCTGAGTAGGTATTTAACTTATGTGTGAAAAACCCAGTAGAAATTATGAACGAAATTGGGATAAACAGATGAAATTGGGACTGAACGAGTACAGACCCACAAATATTCCCACACTCGGAAACGTAGAGATTTATGAAATTTAAATTGTGTTTAAGGTTCTAGGGGAGGTCCAAATCACGTTCCCATGTGATAAAAATGTTGTGTGTGCTTGAGATGAACCATATATGAGTTTGGAGGTTAGAGGAATTCGTTAATGACAGAAATAGGAAGTTGGATAAGAAGAGTACCTGTTCGATCGATCGATCGATGGCTAAGATCGATCGATCGATGGTCCAGGATTTTTGAAAGATCGGCCAATTTTGTTATATAAGAAAAAATAATTTAAAATTTGATTCCCATACGTTATTTAGTGAGAAATAAATTTGGAACATAAATTCCTAACAATTATAAGGGAAAGTAATTGGGATTGGGAGATATTTATGTGTGACACACTATGGTTAATTTTGGGGGAAAATATTCCAATATGATTAAATACGGATTGAGTGGGCGAGTTTGGGTATATTGGTTGAGGAATGGCATGGTACTAAATTAATTAAGATTAAAATCTAATTAATTCGGAGTCTGGAATTTAGACTCGGGTATTATTTTATTTTCGGGCCATGAGAGCGAGTCCGAATAGATTGGTTAGGCGACACCAAAAGTTATTTAATTAATTAATGTGCAAATTAATTAATAATCAGGGTTGGACCATAAACTCATGATATTTTGTATAGACTTGTGTTACGGACTTAGTACACGGTAAAGACGGGGTATTTTATTTCTACATATATATAAATACGGTGTGCGGTACTTTATATATATGGTGTGTGCATAAATATCAGTGATTAGATATTATTAATATACATACTCTAGTGCTATCAGGGGAGGTTGCGCGTAGTGGGTGAATCCTCTAACTTGCGGAGTAGGGCGAGTATATCCCCAGGTCATAGCCTTCGTTATATGGGTGAGGGGCATCTCACTTTCAGGGAAGGAATATGACTGCGTCCATTATGTCTGATTTCAACCAAATTAGTGAGTGATCCTGACTTGGGGTAGCTAGGTTATGTGAATACACCTAGGGGAATATCACTTTAGAAAATATACATCCGGTGAGTTATTAGTCGGGAGGAAGGTTATTATTTTTTATTATTTCAACATATGTGTGAATGTTGTAATATGGTCATACATATATAATGAGATAAATAATTACATATACGGGTAATTTAATACAGGCCGTGAATTGTATTTTGTGTATAACGGGTGTGAAAGTTATATGAATTTAAGAAGGGAATGATTAATTAAGTTAATGCTAATAATGACTTAGAAATCTTAATTATTGCATACTCGGTTAGAGTAGGGTGGTTGAAAGGGGTTATATCGGTTATCTAGTTATGGGTTAAATGACTAGGGAATTAATTAAGGCGTTAGTTGTGCACATTAGAGGAGGGGCGAGGATGTCCTCAAGGGAGTGCGACACTAACTAAAATATGGAGAGCATTCATGCATATTTATTACTGCAAGTTAATCATTTGTTAAATGTTTTCAAAAAATGTTTTGGGTTCTAACCCTTGCTTTAAATATTTTAAAAACCTTTTAGGTGTCCAGCCACAGGGAACCCAGACTTGACTCATCCCAGGGACTCGTAGCTTCAGAATTTGGATAGGCGCCTCTATTCCTTTTATTCTTAAAGTAGGGGCTTATCATCATATACTCGAGCATGTGGCTCACAATTTTATTTAGTATTAAGTCATATACTTTACGATTGTTATTACCTGCTTTACTTTTGTTGGATTTTAACCGATGGTTTATTCGGTCAGATTATTATTGAGACGTGAAAGGTTGAATTTAGTTAAATGTGATGGTTTAAATTATTTTGTTTTCGCATAAGTATTTCATTAAATTAATGAAAGATAAAACTTGACACCAATATAATATTCACATAGGTGGTTAGAAATTAAAAAGTCGAAAGTGATGCTAAGAATGAACCAACTGAGAAACCTGTTTTATTTTAAGTTAGGACTGATAACCCGGGGTTTAATTAGGTGGGGTGTCACAGGCTGGGACATTAGGGTGATTTAGTTATGTGGGTAGACAATAGTTATTTATTTTTAATCGCATGTTAATATTTATCTCGATTAATTAAAAAAACTCTATTGTGAAGTTTATCATTTATACTGCTATTGTCTGGGTTCGCGGACCCTAGTTGGAAAGAGTATCTAGTATTCATGCGGTGGGATCTGACCCATTGCGTTGACTAACATTTTAGGTATAGTGTTGGAGTACCTGGATAAGGGTGATTCGAGATTATTTTTGGAAGTGAAGATGGAGATTTACTTTTCTTGCTTTAGTAGTTTAGGTTCACTTTTATTCCGTCATTTTATTATGAGGCATTCATTTATGGATTTGGTGGGCCAATCGGTTCCGCGGTTGTTTATGGATTCAGTCATATTTTAATAGTTGGATTGAATTTATTAATTCGGAGCCGAACTTAATTTGGAGATAACATGGTGATGGAACCTTACTGCATAAATGCTTATATTGGTTGGATTAATTGAATATTATCTTGTGGAAAAAAAAATATTGTCTCATATTATATCACATGTTGATATTGATAATTTATATAGTGATGCCCGACAAATTTTGGCAGCGGCGGCTAACCAACTTGCTTGTCAGAATATGCGGTGTGTAAGTAAAGAAGATACAATAAATCTCCAGTTGAATTCCAAAAAATCTCCAATCACTCCTATGTGTCTACTCCAACACTATACCTGAAATGTTAGTCAACACAATGGGTAGATCGCACCACATGAGTACTAGCTACTCCTCTCAATTAGTCCGTAAATACAAACAATAGCATTATACATGATAAATATCTCAATAGAGTATTTTAACTTAAACGAGATATATATAAACATGGGAGTAAAATAAACTACCACTATCTACCCACATAACTAAGTTGTCACATCATTTAAGTCCAATTATTCCATTATAACATTAATTTAAATATTAGCTCTTATTCTTACATAATTTAATTATACAACTATTCTTATTCATGCGAGACAACAATGGCCAATTAACTTTTTTATTGATCTTGCACACACTCTTGGCGCGTTTAAGGTTCTACACATCAAACTCATTCCCCTCTTTATAGCCACTCACCCAATTTTGTTAGCTCCGCACATACTCGTGAGGTTCCACACATGACACTTCACTAGAGCCGATGAACCCAATTATCAATAGCCTTATACATACTCATGACGCCAACACACATCCACGTCGTTATAGCAAGTCAACCCAATAATCGTTAGTTCTTCACATAATCGTGACACAAATTCATTTTAATTTTCGTTTATTACCTTAGGCATTAATTATCAATTTTCTCAAGTTCTCATTATTTTCAATTAGCCCCACCCATTAATTGATCATAAATCCTGAAACCACCCCTAGTCCCATACCTAGAGGTCTTCAATACACAAATATATCCTAACATATCATTTAGAAAGAATACCTATCAAGAGTTACAACCTAGCATCGCACCTAGTCTAATGACCCAACGTAAATGACGTACAATTCAATCCCACCCCGGAATTATCCATCCGTAAAACCCATAATATCTTGTCCCATACCTTGAAAGCGTTAACAACGAACAAGTTCTACTTGCTAGTCCCATAACCTTGCAATCAAGGAAAAATAAGGTGAGAGAAATAACTACCCCAACAATCTCATCGTCCCCGCGGTGTCGAATATAAGCATAATTCACAATCATTTAAGGCATATTTTCATCCTATCACAACAATCCTTTAATTCAATCACAAGATTGCTATTTATCCATTTTATGTCCATGTAATTGTAATATTAATTAGACATTTTTTTTCAATAACTTATATAATTTTCATCAACATTCGTATTTCGGGGAATGCAACAATAAACTTTTATTCTACAAGCTACACATGAATAATATGATTTTATGAGCAAATTCCATTTATAAAATTCAAACAATTTATTTTACCATGCGAGCGTCCATATATTCTAACGAGATCTCAACCTCTAACGTAACCATACAAGGGTTTTGAGTCTTAATTCATATTAAGGATTTGAATAAAAATAGTCCCAACTTAAATTTCACTTTCCCTAATTAGTGTCTCTAATTTATTTTTAGAAAACAATGATTATCAATATTTAGTCATCATTTAAAACCCATAGTACTAAAGGGGAATAATAGAATGCCTGTAAAATAATCGCTCAAAAAGTTTCATTAGATGGTTGCGTTCCTCTCGAGACAACAACCAAAAACACGTTCTTGGACGATCTTGAGAAATCTTGGTTTAGTTCTTCAAATATGGGGTTGAAAGTTTGTGCTAAATGGGTTTAGGTTTTTAGGAAAAGAGAAGAAGAAATTTTTGGGAGGCTACTTATTGTGGAGGAAGCTAAAATGTGTTTTAAAAACCCTAAACCCGAGCTTATTTATAACTAAAAAGTGCTTAACTCCTAAAAAAACTAGAGATTTTTATTTTGACCCATGAAAAAGCAAACCGGTTCGTCAAAAATCAGATTCGGTTTGGATTTCTATACAAATCCAAAATTCCCATATTTTTATAAAATGCAACACTTTTCGATTTTTAACCGGATTTCAATTCCGATAAAAATTCCATTTTCCAATAATAAAAAAAACATTTTAAATGCCAAAAATAATCCTATTTAAAATCAAATATATTTTTTCATCTCTTCATTAGGGCGGTTTAAAATTGACAGTCTAAAACTACAGGGCATTACAGTCCCATGACATATATTCATTAAAAGAGGGTCACTAGCTTCCAACTATATTTATTGCATAATGTGGAATTATTTTTCCACCCAATCATTTATTCATTGAATCTGTTAATACTTTGATGCATTCCCAGCCCAAGTGGCGCCTAATACATGGAGGGTAGTAAATGGGGTCAATCATATTAATGACTGGTTTGGAACCCACGTAGGAATAACATAATTTATGTATTGCTACAGTTTGGGGACCACAACATCAACATCGTCATCATCCTTGCCTTAATCCCATCACATGGGGTCGGCCACAGGGATTCTTCTTTTCCATTCTAATCTATTATAAGAAATATTATAATTCAAGTTTAATGACTTAAGATCTCTCCTAATAATTTCCTCCCAAGATTTCTTAGGAAGTCCCCTTACTCTTTTACCCTCTATTTTTAATAATCTTCCGCTTGTTATAGGTGCATCTATTGGACTACGTAACACATGTCCATACCATCTAAGTCTACTCTCTCTTAATTTATCGCTAATGGGAGCTACTCCTAACTTTTCTCTCATGTAATGGTTTTTAATCTTGTCCTCTATAGTAATTCCTATTATCCGTCAGAGCATCCTCATCTCACTAACATGGAGACTTTGTTCATGTTTTTTCTTTAAAGCCTAAAATTATGCTCCATATAGAGTCGTTGGCCAAACAACTATTTTATAATATCCACTTATCACATATCACCCCCTTGCTTCTCTCCATTACATCAAACCAGTTGATATTCACCTCGTAACATCTTTATCAATATTCCCATTACTTTGTATCACTGAGCCTACTCAACTCAACTCACCAAATCCTTTTCTCAATCCCTGAGCCTAAATAACAAAATTTATTATTTTGGTTTATCATTTTTCTTCAATCCTTAACATGATTCTATAAAACACCTCATTATTAAATTTACATTCTCTAAATTCAATTTTATTTCTGCTAATTTTTAGTCCCTTAGACTCTAAGGAATTTCTCCAAGTATCTACTCTCCTCGCTGAGGCCTCCTTTGAAGTCTCAACTAAAACTATATTTATTATTTGAAGACTAGATACTCAAACAAGTACCTAGTAGTATATTTATCTAGTTCCATTAAAGATTACTGGGATTATGGACTGATAGTAAAATATTGGCAGTTTACCCCTATTTATGAGAGTGAGGAATACAGTGGGTCTCGCTGCCCTCGGTAAGGACATGGCCTAGGTCGACACCTTTTTTATTCTTGTATATTTTTTCGTGCTTATTATTTCACCTCCATTTATTACTAATATGCATTTTTTATCTTTGTGTTTGTCAAAGAAGAGAAATAACGATACCCCCCACTTGTCTGAAGTTAATTTTGCAGACTTACAGATTGTTTGGTCCATTCAGTACAAAAATGGGGAAAGGCACACTCCCTCAGCGTCTATTTAGTTGGATTACCAAAGCTTTATCACATCTTTTGTTGCTCGACCAACTGAAGATATTTCCTTATTCCCCATTGATTTTGAGGAGCCAACCTCGTCCTCTTTGGCTGCGGATTTATAATCTTTTCCTCAAGTGGAAAGGGATATCACTACTAAAGGTAAAACTTCCACCTTTGAATCTCTATATATCAAGCTTATGCCGACCATAACTTCATCTGTAGAGATTGTGAAGAGGAAGATCCTAAACCTTCTTGCGAAATTCGAGTCTCCTCCTACTACCGAGAAGAGGAAAGATGATGCTGGGAGTTTAAAACTCCCTATGGTTGTGGAGCACTCTACTATGAAAACCTAGGAGCCTCAAATCAAAAGGCTAAAGAAAGATACTGCTGCTCATCTGGAGTTATTAGGGAAGGATCAAGATCACCAAGGTTAAGGTGGTGTCCCTTTTATGGTAGTGAACCCTAGCCTTGATCGAGGGTTGATCAGTTGATGAGTCTTTACTATTGATGAGGTTGCGGTTGTTTCCCACTTTAGCGCTAGCTTATTGGAGATGGCCAATCAAAACTTCGATTTGGTAACTATTTCTTTAAATCTTCCCTTTTATCTATATGTATTCCTCGTATTCATTTATAGACTTCAATAACCCTATGTGCTTTGTATTTTTTGGTCTATTATGATCAAATGTGGAGAAGGGATAACTAATTGAGAAATTCTTATGGGGATATTGTGGTTGCCTTTCAAGGCATGAAAGAGTATTTAGATGTTGTGAAGAGAGATCACAAGGGCAATAAGAAGAAATGGGAAAATACTGCGAGAAAGCTGGAGGACAACAAGAATAATGATGAGAAAGTTGTTGGTGATGCTGTTAAGAAGGCTAAGGAGGTTGAAAAGGATGCTCAAGATGCGAAAAAGATAGTCGATGATGCCAACAATGAAATTATGGAACTCAAGGCCAAGGAGAAGAAGGATAAGGATGATACTTACACCCGAGTATGGAACAAAGCATTCTCCACTGGAGCTGTGCAGGTGGAGTATTTAAGTAAATCCTCCTCAAAAGAAGGATGGAATGCTGCCCTGGCCTAGGTCAACACAACCTTAGATTCGAAAATCTTCTTCCATCATAACCCTTGCAGTCCTACCATGATTGTAAATAAGGTTGATGATTAAGAGGGGATGGTTGAATCATCCATACCCCAATAAATTACCAGAGTTATCGCTCGTCCTGAGCATGAAGTCACCCAGGACAAAGAGAAAGTGTAGATGTTTAGGTTCCTTTTTGTGGATTTTAGCCTTTTATTTTTTTATTTTTATAATTGGAATAATTTCTTCTTGTAACTTTCCTTTACAATTCTAATAAATTTAACTTTTCCTTCTAGTAGCACTATTGTCCATTATAAAATTTTCCTTGAACTTTCCACACTTATGACATGCTTTATTCCTTTCAATTTAACTCGAGGAAGGATGTTTTGACAGATGCCGAAAGCGAATTCTATACGAGGAGTGTTCAATTATTTGGTCATGTCAAGAAGAACTTGATGAAGAGGAGCTAGAAGAACTACTCAGCGTAGGTGTTTCTGATCAAGTTAAAGAAACATATCTCCATTCGCATTGGATGTTTACTCAAGCAGTGGTGACCAATGCTTCATATTTTGAAATGATACTCCAGATGAAGAGAGACCATAAAGAAGCACTTGCTACCATTTAGTCGACTAGTAGAAGACGTTTTCCCTACTTAGTAGTGATAGTGGTTTTGATAAGAAACTATAAGATATATCCTCGACATTTGTTAAAAAGCAGTTTGATAAAAAAATCCTAGGTGAAAAGTGCTCGAGAGGTAGTTAGTTTGCTAAAATAGGAGAATAATATGATGAGGGATAAACAGGAAGGTTTAAAGAAGTTTGTCGATGCCGATCAAAGTGAGGGTGCCTCATTTTTGGAGTAGGAAAAATTCTCGGCTGAAGGAGGATATAAAGAGGTTAAAAAATGAAAGGGTGATTAGTCATCCAGGCAACTTATTGTTGCTTGTCCGTCTAGTAAAGAAAATAGAATGAAAAAGTCTGTGGACGACCAAGACAATCTGATAAAGAACCAGTCTACCACAATCAAGAGATTGAATGAAAACGTTGATCGTTTATCCTATCACTTCCATAAGCAGCCACACACCATTTGGATGAATATTTATGACAAAGCCTTGGAACACATGGGTGAAGATCTAGAACAATCCCAAAGAGGGGGTTTGAGATTTGGGATCCACTTTTCTTCCTTCAAGTATGGATGTTCCTTCTATAGGAATGGAGAAGGCACTTAGGAAACGTCCCACCAAATGAGAATATTTTATTATTTCCTTGTAATAAACTATTTTTATGAGCATTGTCTTGTAATAATATAAGAGTAATGAGAATTTTGAATAAAAACTTTGTTTTGAATGAAACTTGACTTGTTCTATTGTAGGATAATGGCTAACCAGTAGTTTAGCATTATGATTAGGTGGTTGGTTGCTGATTGACTAGTCTGCCTTACCGATTACCAGTTTGGACGAACATAAGTTGTCCAGCCTTAGGTTATAATAATGTGTTATGGTCGTTCAAATGGATCTTATTGTTTTGACCAAGTGTTTATGTTAGATATCATTGGAAACTAAATGCCTTAGGATCTTTCCTTAATTTGGTCGGGAAACACTTCTTATTCTTGACGTTAATGAGCTATATACGATGTTTTGGATTTTAAAACTTCTTGTTCATGACTTGTCAAAGAAAAATCCATAAATGAAGTTTTTAAATTTATGGTTGTGAGTTTTGGGGACTGATTTACAATTAGTCACTCTTTGTTGTTTGGTATTTGTACATCACCCACTCTAAAAAAATGACAATAAAACATAAAAACGGAAATTAATTTATGATAAACTAGTTATTTCTTATTGAAGCTGAAAAAGACGAGTTACATAAATATTGAAAGTTTACATTCCTAATGATTACTGATGGTACTGCCTCAAATGCTCGACATTTCATGGGTTCTTGAATTATTCCCCTTCCCCAAGGTTTTTAGGATATTAATACCTGATCGGACAACTGCACAAATATGGTATGGACCATGCCGAACTGCCTCCAATTTATTTCCATTCCAGAGTACTTTCTTTAAAACATAGTCCCCCTCTTTTAGATTGCTTGAATTAATCCTCCTATTATACAACCAAGAAGTTCATTGTTGGTAGGCTAACACACATAGTGAAACATTTTCTCTAACTTCCTAAATTAAATCTAAGTCTAGCCTTCTCATGACGTCTCTCATGGGGGAGATAAAGTTCAATTCTCTATTAGTGGGTAAACCAGTTTTTGTGGGGACCACAACTTCTGTCCCAAATGACAACATTTAGGGGTTTTCGTCGATAGCCTTCCTCAGCGTGATCCTATAAGCCAGAGTACACTTTGCAGTTCATTAATCCAGTTCCCTTTGGCATAAGCGAACCTTTTTTTAGCCCCTCGAGAAGAGTTTTATTTGTCACATCTATTTTGCCGTTGCACTGAGGGTGTCTATCAGCTGAATGAAACTTTTGGATTTTGGACTGAATACAATAATATCTAAATACCAAGTTATCAAAATGAGTGCCATGGTCGGTGATAAAATCATATGGCCTACCATGCCGACATATGATGTTCTTCCATATAATTTGGAAGACGTTTTTGTAGGGCATGTCCACAAAAGGCACAACTTCCACTCACTTGGTAAAGTAATCTACATTAGTGACTAAGTACTTGAACCTTCCTCTTGTCTTCGTCAGTGGGCCTACCTATTCAATTACCCACAAGGTAAAAGTACATGGGGATATGATCGGTGTAACCAAAACTCCAGGTGTTCTGTGAATTATTGTAAACTTTAAAACTTGTCACTTCATCTCGCGTAGGCAACACAATCCGCTTTCAAAGTTGGCCAGTAATATCCCTGGGTGGGCACTCTCTAGACCATTGATCTTCCACCGAATGGGCTCCATAGTATCCTCCGTGTACTTATTTAATTAGATCTTATATTCGATATGGTGGACACATCTGAGTAGCGAGGAAACTGGTCTTCTTTTGTATAGGATTCCTCCTTCCATAACATAGCTAGCTGCTTTGTACCTCCGTTTTCTGCCCCTTTTGGGTTGGCTGGAAATATACCTTTCTCAATTTAAATTTTTATTGAATCCATCCATGAAGGACCCAAATCGAATAATATCAGTTTTATGTTTTCTTCATCAATGCTTTTGAACATGAAGACCTCTATCGAAATAGTTCTCCTTAACTAAATTTTTATCGTCGAATCTAGCCGAGCAAGTGCCTTTTCTCAGGAGTTTTGAATCCTTGGTATTGTGACCATTTTAACTATAAAAAACTTAGATATTCTGTCTTGCACCTTGGAAAATACCTTATCATAAACTCTCCTTTGACCCCATAGAATCCAGACACGTGCTTGACAATCAATTAAGAGTCATTGGGAGCTAATAACTTCTCTGTGCCCAAGGATAAGGCTAATTCAAAGCCTGTGATCAACGCCTCATATTCAAATTCATTTTTATAAGCCTTAAATTAGAATCTTATTGCGTATTCCCCACACACACACACACACATACACACACACACACACACATACACACACACACACACACACACACACACACATACACACACACACACACACATACACACACACACACACACACACACACATATATATATCATATGGGGTATTGATTATCAACCATGCGCCACTGTTTGTGGCACATGATTGTCCACCTATATATATCTTTCACACGGGTAGTTCCTTCTGGAAGTACGCTTCAACCAAGGACCCATAGTTGAATATTCTCTAGCTCTGCTCTGAGTAGTATGCAATAATTTCTCACTTAATGGATGTCTCTGGTTTATCAGTAATGGACTTGTCTTTCATAGAAGTATGCTCGGGTGGATTTATCACTGAGCTCTTTTTCGAAGAAGTCTGCTCAGCTAGCTTTACTACTTATCTCTCTACTATTGGAGGCTTCTAGGTAGGTTTTTCTTCAAAAGCAAACTTGACTATGACGTCTACTATTATGTGACCTTTCAATTTTATCTCTGGTTCGTAGTGTATATCATACTATCTAAGCTCTACAACCCATGCAATAAATCTTCGCCACTTTTCTTATTTATGAAGGACTTGGCGTAATGGAAACTCCGTGTAAACCATAATAGTATAGGCCTGGAAATATAGTTTCATTCACTGTGAGGCTTCAATGAGAGATAAAATAAGATTTTACAGACGTGGGTAACAAATTTTTATGCCTCAGAAGGCCTTGTTGGTACAATAAACTAGTTTCTGCACCCCATTCTTTAGTTGGATAAGCACCGAGCTAACTACGGATGGAGATTCTATCATATACAAATGTAGTGTCATTCCCATAAGTGGTCGGGAAAGTAATGACAAAGATCTTAAATGTTTTTTCAACTCCAATAAGTCATTCTCTCATTATTCGTTCCACTCGAAGTTCAATCTTAGTACCTTAAAAAAAGGTAGGTATCTATCAGTAGCTCGAGACACAAATATGTCCAGGTCTGCTACTCTTCTCGTCAACTTTTGCACATCCTTCTTATTTGTGGGAGACTGCATGTCTATCAACTCTTTAATTTTGTCTGGATTGGACTTAATACCTTTTTGGTTCACTATGTATCCCAAAAACATTTCTTCATGTATGTCGAACACACATTTAGTGGGATTGAGCTACATATAATGCTTCTCTAACAGATCAAATGTTTGGACCAAGACTTTGATATGGTCGGTTGTTTTCTTGCTCTTAGTGAGCATGTCGACTGCGTATAATTCCATATTTTTACCAATTTGTTCCTCAAAAACCTTATCCACTAGACTTTGGAATGAATCTCTAGTGTTTTCGAGCCCAAAGGTCATAACATTATAGTATTAGGTACCTCATCTAGTGATGAATGAGGTTTTCTATTTCTCCTCTAGTTTCATATAGATCGGGTTATACCCTGAGTAAGTGTCCATGAAACTGAGTAATTTGTGCCCATTAGTGGTATTTACTAGTTGATCAATCCTAGGTAAGGGGAAATGATCTTTTGGAGAAAATGTGACACCCTGCCTAATTAAACCTTGGGTGATCAAGCCTTAATTTAATTCAAAACAGGTTTCTTAAATGGTTCATTCTTAGCATCACTGACGAAAGCTTTTGAATTACTATCCACCTAAGTGAAATTAAGCAAGTGTCAAATTTTATCTTCCTTAAACAGAATAAAAAACTCATGCGGAACTATACAATTTAAGCAGTTGACACGACTCAAAATGTGTCTCTAAAGTGTGTACTCTCTAGGCTCAAGTGCAAGCCTATCGCTCAAGTAATAATCCGACTAGTCGGGTATCGATCCTCAGGGAAAAAGGACAACGGAGTTGTGACGACGGGATAAGACGGAGGAATCCTAACGATGACTCTAAAAAGGAAAAAGAAAAGATTTGGTTTTGGTTTTTGGGATTGATTACACTAAATGCCATTAAGAAATTATGATAAAATATGCAACCAACTAAATTATCTAAATGAAGAATGAAGAGTTAAATTGAAACTTTTTTTTTGAACCTAAATGAGGAGAAAATAGGATGGGAATACAATCCCCCAACCCTAGTGTAATGTAGTGACAACGTCAATCATAAATTTATCCGATTAATCCAACCCGGAATTTAAGACTCCCAAGCATTATGTATACGAGGTTCAAGCCCGCGTCATACCTAATCTGAGGATGAGTAAATTGGTATCGCGATAATTGCATTCAAATTGTACTCTAAATCATCACGAGTACCCAGAGGCAAACGAGATATAAAGATCCACAATTATTATGTAATTATGCGATACGATCAAAATCAATCGTTAAATTCATCAGATTAACGTTAGACACATGAACTAACACATCAGGTTGGGTTCATGCATCCCAACCTTTTAAAACCTAGCCGGACATGTTAAATTGACTAATGCATGAAATAGTGACGTTGCATGTTGAGGAATTCATGATGAAACTAACTATAAGCATGTAAATACGTATTATGAATGCGAAAACAGGTTTAATCGATTACGAAAACTAAGCATCCAAGAACAACAACAAAAATATTGAATCTTGAATTAAAACTTGAAAACAAACCGTTAACAATTGAATCTTGAAGCAAATAATTCCTTTGATGTTCCTAGATGTTTCTCCTTCTTCTTCTCTATCAAAAACTGAATAAAACTACTCCTAATGGCTGCTCCTAAGTTGTGACCTACGTTCCCTACAATATTGGAGAGTTTAAAACCTAATAGGAGTCTTGGGAACCAATCAGCATAAAAGACAAAATTCGTGCATCAGGTACCCCGAACTGGTTCGGGGGTACCTGCGAACCGGTTCGCCCCCCCAAACCGGTTCGGCCTGGGGTTCGCGAATGTATGCTGGCCTGGAGTTCAACACTTAGCATTTTTCTGGCTTTTCTCTTCTTTTCTTGGATTTTTCTTCAACTTCAACTGAACATAACTTTTCAACCGTAGCTCGGATTTGGGTGCCGTTTCTTCTAGTTTTCTCGTTGTTCCGAGATCTTCAACTTTCCAGTTGACTTATCCTTTCGGATCGGGCTGAGAAATTACCGAATTGCCCTTGAACTTGCCTTCTTAGCTTTTCTAGCATTGTCTTGCTTCCTCTTTTGCACTGCTTGCATAATTAACCTGTAAAGCCAATAAGAGAAGCACGAAACACGAAATACTCGCCACGAAGGTTAGTAGCATAAATGTGAATCAAATCCATATATGTTACATCACTCGGGTTCACAAATGTACTGAAATTAGGGGAATAAATATACAATATTTATGCCTAATCAAACCCCCCTAACTTAGAACTTTGCGCGTCCCGAGCAATGTAAAAGAATGAGAGTATGAGTTAAGGATCCATCAAAGGCTTTATTGGGATAAAGCACCTCTTTCGCGGGCAAGCGATTGCATTTAGCGCATGCAACAAGCCTTTAAACCTCTAGGTTACCCTAGTAGGACGAGTTGTGTCTCGTGAGGGTTTGCAGTGAATATACCCACAAAATTCGACTCAAAGAAAATTCAAAATACTCAAAAATTGAGCAATTCAAACTTTTCCAGAGAATAGTCATCATCAAGTCATATTTACAAGTCTCAAACCGTAGTGTGTGTGTGCGAAGCCTGAAATATAACCGCCAATTTCAATCGATTGATCATTACGTTACTTATCCGAAAATTCATTTTGATTTCAATTTCTCACGGAACGCTCTCTCAAACGAACCTCTCGGATTATGGCTATTCTCTCGGCATGCGTGATATAAAGAGTAAATGTAATTGAAGCAAATTCACGCATGCAATTAGAAAGACGGAAATTTTATGGCGAAAGGATCTCTTCAACGGACTACGATTTTAAAAACGGGAACATTGCCTTATTTCGCGCACTTAGCCTCTTATATTATCTTTTGGTGTCTTAACTCTCCACGCGGTAATCAATTTTCGCAATTTGGACTCGATTAGGACTTTTTCGGGTTGAAGGTTGCATTGGGTAAAATGAAGGAGGTATGGAAGGTTGGAATTGGAAAAATCATTCGTGATGTTCAATTGTGCTTTTTCCGGGCTATTGCTCATTTTCTCTTCTTTTTCATTTTTTTTTTCTTGCTAACTTTTGTTGAGCATTCTTCTATTTTTTTTCTTGCCCCTTTTTGTTGCACTTTTCGGACTTAAATTATGACTTTTTCCATTTTTCGCAATTCCGGGCTATTTGGGTTTTTCGGGTTACCAAACGAAAATGATAAATTTTATTCGGCTCAATTGGGTTACAAAAGGGATAATTTTTCGTTACTTTTTCTGGACAATATTTTTGGGTGACAAACGATGGCCTACTTCATTGTCCAAAATGCCAGTTGCGTTACCATATGCGTTTCGAGGTGAATTTAAGTTTAGAGACTAATTTGGCACGTTTTTCAAGGCGATATTGCACACATTTTTTTAAAACCGATCAAAATGAAAGAATTGAGATCCTTGACAACTTATTAAGCGCTAAAAAGAACTTTGAGCTAACAACACTACACCAAATCTTCCCATTTGTCAAGGTCATTGACCTTGACAAATTCACCTTGTCAAGGTCAATGATCGTGACATTTCGAGGCGAGACAACTTTTTTTGTCACGGTCGTGTCACGGTCATTGACCTTGACAAAAAACTCGCGTTTTGTGTCACGGTCGTGTCAAGGTCAATGACCGTGACACGTTTGTCACAGTTTATAGCCGTGACAAAGCCGTGACCCTTTTTAAAAAAATTGTCACGGTCATTGACCGTGACACGTCCGTGTCAATTTTGTCACGGACGTGTCACGGTCAATGACCGTGACAATTCTGGGCAGAATTAAAAAAAAACTGCTGGGCAGTATGGCCACTGCCACTGCCCAGCAGTATATTTGTACCTGTTATAGCAACGTTGTACCTGTTCCAAACATCATATATCCGAACAAACTAAAGATAATGCAAATATATATTCAAATAAGAAACTATTTAAAAAGAAAAAACATCACCATCATTTTATCTCAAATCTACAAACTATTTGCATGGAAAAGAGATTTTGTACCGCGATGCTCGGGAACACCTCCTTATCCTTCCCTTCTCGTCCGAATAGCCACATAAGTATAGAGCATATGTGGCCTACCCTTAGGGCCACTCCCTGTTCCCTGAATTGAAATAAAGTAAAATTAGTATCCGCCCCTCAAATATAGATAAATATAAATCGTAATTGAAATCGAAATCGAAATTGACATAAATATAAATACATTACCTGTAGTGTCACTCAAACAGCTAACTTGAGCTCATATGGCACCTCCTTCCAACTAATGTACCCCGGGCAATCGTGTCAATTATAATTCTCTTCATATCTAAACACTAAGAAATACCATAATCCTATGGAGGTATGCGTTGCAAATTCCTTCCAACCGCTGTGTAGCCAAAAATCAGCAGTTGAAGTTGTCAACTCCACCTTTGAATGGGGTATGGAAAGTGGTGGGGTATGGAAAGTGGAATTGACAACTTCAACCGGTGATGTTTGGCTACATAATGGTTGGGAGGAATTTGCAGAGCATCGCTCCATAGGATTATGGCATTTCTTAGTGTTCGGATAGACGAAGAGATTCAGTCTCCTCTCCACAAATAGGACACCCCAAATAACTATGTACTAATCACCTATTAAAGGTAAGAAGCGTATATTCATGGATTAGTATAAACAAAACTTAGATGTAGTTGGAATATTTATGTATTAATCTCCTCTCCACACACGCACACTACACAAGAGTGAAAATGATAAAGTGCAGATCAAGTAAAAGCATTAAAAATGGATGTTTCGGTACAAATTGAAATATTTATTACAAATTGAAAAATTGTTTCAAATTCGGGTTATCATAAAAAATGGATTGATATTCAGTAGGAGCAGCCAAGTCATCCACACTACTATTTAGACGCCTTGGCGCGTGTTGGACAATTGACCATGGCTCGTTGTTGATATACTCCGAGTAAAACACTTGCTTAACCTTTTTAAATGCACAAACAAACGGCTCATCGCTCACGTGGTCGTGGCTCTTCAACTTGGACAAGTCAACCATGATCAAATTGGTGACAGGATCAACTTTAGAAGCATTTTTATCCTCAACTCTTACCCATTCACAGTAAAATACAACCTCTTTGAAGCTTATATAATCCAATTCAAATACATTTTGGATTACACCATAGTAAGTCATTTCAGCTTCAAGGAGGTTTTTATCTTTTGCGCTCGCTCGAAAGAAAGAAAGAGCCTTGTATGAAATTCCCGAGTTCTGTACATTTGTACTTTCCTCGTACACTTTAGCGCCAAAAATGTAACCGTTTAATCGATATTTTTTGTACTCTTGTGCCACGAACAAGGGTCCAGTGGCTAGACGAGCAAGCCTTGATGTCGCATCACCCATCTTTAGGAGCTGAGAATATAGATAAATTAATTATATTAGTGGTAAAATTTGAGTGTAATGTAACGTTTTATAACGACTATTTTCATTGTAATTACCTCTTGTGTCAACCATAGCCTAAATTCGCTGTCTGATTGTACCACTGTTTTTCGTCTTTTATTGTTCTCACAGGCTTCATATTTACTTCATATTACAAAATTAATCATGTATAAAATAATCTAAAATAATGTTAAACATTATAATATTCGAAACTTACTTTTTCCATTCTTCGACATCTTCATGTGTGTCAAATAGATAACGAGCTACTTGTTCATGTTGCAAACTCGTTAATTTCACTCGTTTTCCCATCACATTACCACCATCATCGAGGAATTCATCAGTGTCAAATAGATAACGAGCTACTTGTTCATGTTGCAAACTCGTTATATATTGTGTCTAGAAGCACCTTCCTTTCCTCACTCGTCAAAGTAAACGCACCAGGGGGAATTATTGTCCTTCCCCTACTATCTTCTTTCAACCATAGTTGTGGTTTAAGTTTTAACGTTTTAAGGTCTTTTCGCGCATTTTCTCCATCCTTCGAATGACTCCCCCCAAGGCAAGTACCCACAATATGTTCATCGAAGTTCTTCTTTGCATGCATCACATCCAATACAACCAATTTTGAGGCACTTTTGAGCTTGTGCCTTCCTTACTAGTAGATTGGACATATCTAGGTTCATCGCATACCGGACAACGATCGAGATTTTCATACTCCTTTCGGTATAGTATGCAGTCATACACACAAGCATGAATCGATTTATACTTCATTCCCAAACCTTTCAAACTGTTCTTCATAACAGGATAGCTATTTGGAAGTGTATTCACCTTGGGTAATAAGCCCTTCACCCATTTCAGAATTCCCGTCACGCTATTGCCAGACAAACCGTACTGCGTCTTCAAACTGTGCAAACCAACCATGGCATGTAAAGTTGTTTGATTTTTCTCACAGCCAGAGTATAACGGTTGGGTCGCCTTAAATTTTAAACTTTGGTAGTCATCGTCAAGTTTTATCGTGTTATCTTCACGAGCACTTGAATCTTCTACATCATCAGTAACCTCATTCTCCTCAGCTTCATAAACTCCGTACGCATCATCAACTAAATCCTCTAACATATTATGATCTACGTCGTCCCCTTCTTCATCTATTCTACTTGTTGAAGGATGTTGTGAAGGTTGGTTAGGGACAAAAGGAACTTTCAATTCACCGTGAAAACTCCAAAATCGATAACTATCTTGCATACCCGATCTTAACAAATGTAGTTCAACTGTTTTCCACTCAAACACCTTACCATTCTTACACCTAGCACACGGACACGAAAACTCTTCATCATTACGAAATCTCTTTGCATATTTCACAAATTCGTTAGCACCTCTGCGAAACACATCCCCCATTCTATTAGTCTCACCCATCCACTCTTTGTATTTCGGATATCCCATCACAACTACCACAACTAAACACCTATTAAAGGTAAACAAAACTTAGATTTATAATATGTTTTATTTAATTATCCCATTATTTAATTATCCTATTAAAGGGTATGTGGTCCTATCCCATTCAAGAATGCATTTTTCTGTAATATACTTAACAGCTCATGAACATTGTTACGATTTGAAAAAAATTCGACAGAATATCCCCTTAGTTATCCAAGTACACGACGTAGATTGGCAGGTGTGAGTGTTATTTCAATTGGTCAATTAAAATAACAGTCACACTTGTCAATCTAGTATGTACCCAGAGAACATTAAGAGACGACTGCAGAACTTCCTCCAAAAGTAACAACTTTAAGCCAATAAGAATATTATACAGAAATTATACAGTCTCAAACTGTCCAAACGGGACAATTCGAGAGATCTCATTACAGGGGTAATGACTCTCGAACGGGTCTAAGGGTTATTGAATGCGTACGCATAAGAACTAGAATGCTAGTATCTATGCGCACTATATTTAATTTCAAGTATGTTTCATATAATGGGTTAATTCAAATACAAAAATAAATTCATGGGATAATTCAAATACAAAAATAAATTCATGGGATAATTCAAATACAAAAATAAATTATTATCCAATTATTATCCAACTATTATCAATTATTTATTTTGAATGTAAATAATATTCAAAACCCCACCCACCCCCACCCCCACCCCCTCCCGATGTTTATTATCCAATTATTATTCAACTATTATCAATTATTTATAAAATTGATGTCTACTTTTAGTGTTGTGTACGCCCATTTTTTTAATTGTTTATACCCCCTCCCCCACCACACACCACCTGATGATGCTTAAACCCCTTTTGATAGACGGCTCTCTTAGTATTTTTTTTGTCTATACTATCAAGTGTTCAACTAGTTTGGAGAGTTGTACGAAACAATATTAGTTGAGATCCAACTTCAGATTGATTCAAGACATAAGACCCTAAAGGGAATCCTATCTGCAACAAGATTCTAGTTAGTAAAGAAGACATAATAGAATATGGTGGAATCCACTACACTACACACCCATTCCCACACTTAAAAACCATTTAATAATATTTAAAAAATTCAAAACCATTTAATAATATTTAAGCACTAAAATTAATTTAATTTATTTTAACCTAGGAATTAATCAGATATTTTTATCCTATGTTTACTAATGCTAAAATTATGAAAAATGATATTTTGAGATAATAATGTGTGAAAATTTGTTTTATGATTTTTTTCTTAACTGAAAATTATTTAGGGGTATTTTTAATTGAATATATACACATTTTTAACTTTTTAAAAATTACATTTTAATCCTTTCTAAATCTTAGGGAGAGTTTGGGTTGTGTTTTTCGGCCATAACACCACACACCCCCACCACCACCCCCTGCCCCACCCTGCCCCACCCCGCCCCACCCCCTGCCCCCTCCACCACCCCCTCCCCCACCCTGCCCCACCCCCCACACACGCACACACATACACACATAAATATACAGACAAATATATATATAAATGGAAGAGAGAGAGAGAGAGAGAAATTAGACCTGAGAGAGAGAGAGAGAGAGAGCAGCGTCGAGAGAGAGAGAGAGAGGGAGGGAACGGTGGGAGGGAAAAAAGAAGGGGGAAAGGGTTTTTGCTGGAAAAGTTGTCACGGTCGTGTCAAGGTCATTGACCGTGACAAGCCCGTGACAAATTTAATTGTCATGGGTTGTCACGGTCAATGACCGTGACAATTAGTTGTCACGGTCTCGTCAAGGTCAATGACCGTGACATAAAACGCGTGTTTTTTTGTCACGGTCAATGACCTTGCCATGGCTGGCCGGCTGAAAGGTGACAATTTTCCCATTTTGGTGTAGTGCAATTAACTCGGATTGATTTAAAAAGCTCGCAAAACGGGATATGCTCGAATCTCACCGGGTTTGTTAATCTCCACATTTATTCGTTAAGTCGTCAATTTTCGCTCAATTTCCATCTTTGGTCAATTTCGGCTTTGTGTATGTTGGATATTTACAATTTGAGACTCCAATTCGACTTTTAATGATATTTTTGAAAATTTTGAATTCCAATTTTTATTTATTTTGAACAAAAATATTTTTGGATTTCTCAAAATTTTATGATTTTTTTGGAAATTTTGGGCATTTTTGAAAATTTGTAAAGTTTTAGAAATACGCACTTGTGACCCCCCCTAACTTAGACTTTTGCATTGTCCTCAAGCAAAAAGGACTAAAATCTAACTCAAAGCGAATAATAAGTGCGAAAAAATAAAACAAACAAATATGAAAAAAAATGCAAGCTTGTATTATAACAATGAGAAGCATGTGTTACATGAGAAATAGGGAAACAACTGTGAACAATGTGAAAGCCCTACCACAACTAACAATTACACCAAAATATAAAAACAAGCATAGGTCATGGTGGAGGTGGGTGGGAGGTGGAGGGTGCATTCGGATCATATGGGTCATAATAGAAGGGGGGAGGCGGACCGCCAAAGTTGAGGTGGTGAAGGTGGACTTGGAGTTGGTACATCATCCGGGTATCCCGTCGGTAGTCCGCTTGGTCTTGATTGTATTAGTTGATGAACCCGTCGAGACGGGCCTCAACCGCCGAAAGGCGACTATCGAAGTTTGTCCTCGGGGGCTCGAAATCGGATTCCTCCTCATCATCCTCAACGTCTTCCTCGTCGACGTCCATCATCGGGTCATCATGAGCTTCCTCGGGCACATCCTCTTTATGAATGGGACGGTCGGGGTGAGCTACGCGCATTTGGCGTTCGCTTCTAGTGGTGGAAGTGCCGCCAATGGGGCGAGGAAGGCGAATTTGTTGCCCGGGGTCATCCACTCCCGCTTCCATCAATAGCTCCGTGATGAAACGGGCGTAAGGTAGTGCAGTTTTGCCGTACTCATCGTAGGCGGCATTGAGGATATCCGCATAGAAGAGTTGGGCAAGGTTGATGGTGCTCTCGGGGTCCAAAAAGTAATAGAGGAAATTAGCGTGCCGTAACCGGACCACCGAGTCATTGGTGGTTTGGTGGATGGCCCCACAAGCAATGAGGTGCGTGAAGCGCGCCGTGGCGGCTAAACCACCGATAGGAAAGGACTCGCGCACCCGTTCCACCCCGGGTGCCATGCGTGCGATGCATTCTTCTTTGGTATGGGGGGTAGCCTTGTTGGGGTATTGGAAGGGTACGGGGAGGATCACCCCTTTGGCACGCATTTTGCGTGCGATGATGGCCGCCGAGAAGGGAATAGTGATGCCGTCAAGGTACGCCTCGTGAAGTGTGGAGGATTTGCTAACCAAGGTCGCATAAAATTGGCGAATGGTGGCATCAAAGACGTTATTGCTCGTAGGGGTGAGGAAAGAGCACCACCCGCGGCGAGCAAATAGGGCGGTGACATCGCCCGGGAGGTGGTCCCAATCCACGAAACGTTCAATGTGAATGGGGCGCGTATGCGAGAAGTAGTGCTCAGCCCAATGACGTTCTTGGACGCATCGAAAGACCCCCTTACCAGGGTCGGCAAGGATGGTGGTATCATCATATTTCTTTGGGCGGAGGTTGGGGCGGCGTTGGCGTGGCATATTGACGGAAAGAGGGAGAGAGAGGGAGGAAATATGGGGGAGAAAATAGTGAGGGATATTGTTTTGGTGTGATAAATGGAGGAGGGGTAGTGGGGTATTTATAGGTGTGAAGGGGTGGGTTTTTGGTGTGAAATATGAAAGGGTGGGAAGGAGAGGAGGGAAAGGGTGAATTGGGTTGAATTTGGGAAGGGGGGAAGGATTTGGAGGGAAGAAAAACGAAGGGGAAAGAAGGGGTAAAGAATGGAGGGAAGGGAATGAATTTGGAAAAGAAGGGGGGAAGAATCTGTCAGGTACCCCGAACCGGTTCGGGTGTACCTACGAACCGGTTCGCCACCCCGAACCGGTTCAGGTTGGGGTTCGGGGTAGCAAGCTGGTCCGAACGCTGAAAATCGCTCTTCTCTCCATTTCAAAGTGCTCTCTCATCCTCTAACTTGTGCATAAGGCCCCTAAAAACCTTCTAGACCCTAGGGCTCCCTAAAAATTCCTCGAATTCAACATCGTGATACGTACTAGCTCCCTCAAAATGCGTGCTAACCGATCTCTTTTGTAACTCAGGCTCCTGACTCCTAACTAACCTATTCACAAACGAGTCCTATACACACAATTTCACCCCATACGTGTCGGGGGTGCGACGACCTCACTTTCTCAGCTCAATTGATCCCGTAAACGGGATCCGACAACCAAATTGTGTCGACCTCTTCTTCACACGCCTCAAGATATGGCTTTAGGCGTTGTCCATTTACGTTGAACGTGTTTTCCCCTTTTAAATTGTCTAGTTCAACAGCTCCATGGGGAAAAATGTTCTTAACGATGAACGGGCCGGACCATCGTGACCGCAACTTGCCTGGAAAGAGGTGAAGCCTAGAGTTGTAGAGAAGAACTTTTTGCCCGGGATGAAACTCCTTTCTTCGAATGATGCTATCATGAGCAAGTTTCATCCTCTCTTTTGAAATTTTGGCGTTCTCATACGCATCATTGCGTAGTTCTTCTAGCTCATTCAATTGAAGCTTACGGGCTTCACCGGCTTTGTCTAAAGCATAATTCAATTGCTTAATTTCCCAAGATGCTTTGTGTTCGAGCTCAATAGGAAGGTGGCAAGGTTTTCCATACACAAAACGGAAAGGAGACATGCCAAGTTGATTCTTAAATGCGGTACGATAGGCCCATAGCGCATCGGTCAATCTAAGGGACCAATCTTTCCGGGTAGGATTGACGGTCTTTTCAAGAATGTTCTTGATCTCCCGATTTGCTAGCTCGGCCTGCCCATTCATCTGTGGGCGATATGTCGTCCCAACCTTGTGGACGATGCCATACTTTCTCATGAGCTTCTCGAATGGCCTATTGCAAAAGTGCGTGCCATTATCGCTAATTATCGCTTTCGGTGCACCGAAGCAAGAAAGTATGTGTTCCTGTAGGAACTTTATCACCACCTTGTTGTCATTAGTCTTAGTAGCTATAGCTTCCACCCATTTAGAAACGTAGTCTACCGCGACTAGGATGTATAGGAAACCAAAGGACGGTGGGAAGGGACCCATGAAGTCAATACCCCAATAATCAAATATCTCAATGATGAGTATGGGGGTAAGGGGCATCATGTCGCGTCGAGAAATGGCTCCCATTCTTTGGCACCTATTGCATGACTTGCAAGCGTCATTTGCATCCCGGAAGATTGTGGGCCAATAGAGGCCACATTGCAGAATTTTAGCGGCCGTCTTTTTCGTCGAGAAATGGCCTCCACATGCTTCCGAATGACAAAACTGGATGACTTTCGGGATCTCGTCATCCGGTACACATCATCGGATGATTTGGTCGGCGCAATATTTAAAGAGGAAAGGATCATCGTAAAAGAACATGCGCGACCAATTAAGAAACCTCTTCTTATCTTGCGGTGTCTAATCGGGAGGGACGGCTCCCGTGACAAGATAGTTCACTATGTCCGCAAACCAGGGATATGAAGAAGTAGAAAATAGTTGCTCATCCGAAAAATGCTCGTCTATGGGTATGGGATCACTAGGTACGTCGAACGAAAGCCGAGATAAATGGTTGGCAACGACGTTTTCTACTCCTTTCTTATCTTTGATGGAGAGATTGAACTCTTGTAGGAGTAGGATCCACCTTATGAGGCACGGCTTGGCGTCTTTCTTCACAAGTAGGTACTTTAAAGCCGTGTGGTCGGTGAAAACAGTAATGGGAGAACCAATGAGATAGGAACGGAACTTATCGAGGGCAAAGACTACCGCTAGCAACTCCTTCTCCGTGGTAGAATAATTGAGTTGAGGTCCGGTAAGAGTCCGGCTAGCGTAGTAGATGACATGAGCTTTCTTATCTTTACGTTGGCCCAAAACGGCCCCGATCGCGTAATCGCTTACGTCACACATAAGTTCGAATGGTAAGGACCAATTCGGAACTTGCATGATGGGAGCGAACACTAGCATGTTTTTCAATTTATCAAAGGAGCTTTGGCATGCCTCTGTCCACTCAAATGGGTTGTCCTTCATAAGTAGGTTGCTTAAGGGCCTAGCGATGGCACTAAAGTCCTTAATGAACCTTCGGTAAAACCCTGCGTGGCCCAAGAAAGAGCGCACGTCGTTTAGCAATTTCGGTGGGGGAAGATCAGCTATGACATCTATCTTAGCCCTATCAACCTCTATTCCGTTGGATGAAACAATGTGGCCAAGAACTATTCCCTCGGTGACCATGAAATGGCACTTCTCCCAATTCAGCACTAAGTTTTTGTCCACACAACGGGTAAGTACTTTCTCCAACTTGTCCAAACAATGATCGAAAGAGGTGCCAAAAATGCTGAAATCGTCCATGAACACTTCGAGTCCTCTCTCGACCATGTCGCTAAATAAGATCAACATGCACCTTTAAAAAGTCGCAGGCGCATTACACAAGCCAAATGGCATACGTACATCCACCTCAATTTGGTTATATCCGGAATAACCATCAAGGAAGCAATAATAAGGGTGGCCCGCAACTCTCTCAAGCATCTGATCAATGCATGGCAAGGGGAAATGATCTTTCCTAGTTCCCGCATTGAGTTTTCAGTAGTCAATGCAAACGCGCCAACCGGTGGTGGTGCGTTGGGGAACAAGCTCTCCCTTAGCATTCTCAATCACAGTCATACCCGACTTCTTCGGGACGACTTGAATAGGGCTCACCCATTTGCTATCCGAAATTGGGTAGATAATCCCGGCATCCAATAGTTTGATGATCTCGGTTCTCACAACATCTTTCATGTTGGGGTTCAGTCTTCTTTGCATTTCTCTAGAGGGCTTCACATCCTTTTCGAGATGAATCTTGTGAGTGCAAATCAGAGGACTTATCCCCTTTAAATCAGCGATGCACCAACCAAAAGCACTTTGGTGCTTCCTCAGAATTCTCAACAGTTTACCCTCCTGCCCTTCATCTAGGCTAGAGGAGATAACAACAGGAAATGTCTCATCCTCTCCTAGGTATGCATATTTGATATGGGAGGGGAGTTTCTTTAGTTCGAGGGTTGGAAATTTTTCACTGGAGGGAGCCATGTGTGTATCCCTAGGTGGTAATTCCTCGAACCTAGAAACCCAATTAACCTCTCTCACGTCCTCGTCCGACGTACTCTCATCGAGTAATTCTCTCAACCTTCCAACCTCTATCTCGAAGTGGGTATACGTCCCCTCACACTCATAGCTCGTCGCTAAATAGGATTCTAAAGCGTCGCCACATAAATTTTTCTCAAAGTACTCTTCTACTACCTCGTCTATGAGGCTCACCGCGTGAAGATCATCTTCCTCCCCTGAATTTTGGCCTATGTGGAAGATGTTAGTATCCAAGGTCATGTTCCCAAAAGTGAGTTGCATTCGCCCATTTCTTGTGTTGATGATTGCATTAGCTGTAGCTAAGAAAGGGCACCCAAGGATGATGGGAACATGATTGCTCGAGTTAAAGGAGGGCTCCGTGTCCCAAATGACAAAATCCACCGGGAAGTAGAAGGTGTCAACTTGGACGATCACGTCCTCGACTATGCCTCGTGGGATCTTCACTGATCGATCCGCTAATTGGAGAGTGACCTTTGTGGGCTTGAGGTCGCCCAAATCAAGTTGCCTGTAGATGGAGTAAGGGAGTATGTTTACACTTGCTCCCAAGTCAAGTAAGGCTTTCTCAATTTTATTATCTCCAATGATGCAGGATATAGTGGGTGCACCGGGATCTTTGAATTTAGGCGGGAGATCATTTAGTAGAATGGAGCTCACGTTCTGGGCTAGAAATACGTTCTTTTTTACCTTCATCTTCCTTTTTACAGTCAACAAATCGTTGATAACTTTGCCATAAGGCTGGAATTTGTTTGATGGCGTCAAGAAAGGGTAGATTCAGCTTGACTTGCTTAAGTACTTCTAGCACTTCATCACGTGGATTCCCTTTTTGAGCGGGAATCAATATTCGAGGAAATGGTGCTGCGGAGGGTGGTTTCACTACCACCTCAGGCTCACTAGTGTCTTCCTTATCACTCTCGTTCAAGGGGACATCTTCGGCCTCTTTCGTGCCGGGCGAAATCTCCTTATCTTTTGTTGTGTCATGTGGAGGAGGTGATAAATCAACGACTCTTCCACTACGAAGAGTGGTCACTGCTTGACATTGCTCCTGATGTTCAGTGGATGTGGAGCTAACACTAGTTTGACCTTGGGGAGGTCGTTGGCCTTGGGCAGGGAACTTGCCCTTCTCTTGCACACTCAACGAGGATTGTATCTTTGATAGATTTGCATTGATGTCACCGATCAGACGATCATATTTGGCATTGGTTGCAGTCTGACTTGCAATGAATTGATTCATGGTATCCTCGAGGGTTCTCCGCTGTGGCGGGATATAATTTCCATGGGGTGGCGGTGCTTGCACATGTCCTTGCATGTGTGGGGCTTGTTGAAATTGTTGTGGTGGAGAAGGGGCAACATGCGAAGGAGGGTTCATTGTGGCATGTTGTTGCCCGTAGCTAAAACCGGGATGATTCTTCCACGAAGGGTTGTATGAATTCCCGTGCGGGGCATCGAAATTACCCTTATAGCCTCCTATACCACTAACTTGCTCTTGCAACATTACTTTGTAGGCGGGTATCGTCGGGCATTCCTCAGTTGAATGTCCCGCCTCACAAATCGCACACACCTTCACGACAGGGTTTTGGATAGATCCAACTATCTCACATAAGTCTCGCAATCCTTTCTCCATGGTGTCCAACCGACTGTCCGTCATAGAATTCTTATCTACGTGGAATAGGCCGGACGCCGATGGAGCAGTGGTGGGTTGTCGATTTCGATTTTGAGCGTTCGGGTCAGAGGTATCCCAAGATTGGGTAGTCTCGGTGACATACCTCATGTGAAGATCAGCATCATGGGCATCTAGATCGATAAACGGACCGCTTCCCATAGTTTCAACAAGTTGTTTGGAGTTAATATTTAACCCATTATAGATAAAGGAGATGATTTGCGACGGATCAAATCCATGATGGGGGAATGAAGCCACTAACTCGTTGAAACGTTCATAACATCAATGGAATGGCTCATTTTCATGTTGTCTAAACGCTTGAATTTGAGCCTTGATTGAGATTGTTCGATGGGTTGGGAAGAATTTCTTGAGAAATTTAGACTGTAGCTCATTCCAGGATGGAATCGAGCTTGGAGGTAAAGATCATAGCCAACCTTTGGCTTTATCTTTAAGCGAGAAGGGGAAGAGTTTGAGGCGGATTACCTCTTGTGTGCAGGTTTGATCATTGAGAGTATCACACACGTCCTCAAATTCCCTTATATGGAGGTATGGCTTTTCAGAATCCATACCGTGGTAATGTGGTAGCGTCTGGATCATCCCATTCTTGAAACGGAACTGCCCGGCATTATACGGGAGTATAATGCATCCCGGAGTGACAGTGCGCTCAGGATATAAGAACACTCTCAATGGGCGGTACGAAAGTTCATCCTCACCAGTAGGTGCATTACTATGTTGCGACATCTCTCTCTCACTTGACGACTCGGCGCTCTCACTAGGTGTGCTCGAAGTGTGTCCTACGAAGGAGAAGGGAGTGTTACTAGAGATTGACTGCGACGGTGTGGGAGTTGGGATCCAGAACTGTGGGGCGTTCGGAGTGTGGGGACTATCGGGATTATACTCAACAAGTGGATTTTCGTGAATGCTGGTTGGAGTATTATGGGGTGTGGGAGTAGTTTCAGAATTTTGCATTAAGCTTGTGAGAGATGGTGGTGAAATTTTTTTTTATTATTATTTTATTTTATTTTATTTTTTTTTGAATTTTTGAATTTTTGGTCAACGCTTTGGATTGGCTCACTCTAATCCTAAGTCTACCTAAATCCCTGGCAACGGTGCCAAAAACTTGACACGACTCAAAATGTGTCTCTAAAGTGTGTACTCTCTAGGCTCAAGTGCAAGCCTGTCGCTCAAGTAATAATCCGACTAGTCGGGTATCGATCCTCAGGGAAGAAGGACAACGGAGTTGTGACGACGGGATAAGACAGAGGAATCCTAACGATGACTCTAAAAAGGAAAAAGAAAAGATTTGGTTTTGGTTTTGGGGATTGATTACACTAAATGCAATTATGAAATTATGATAAAATATGCAACTAACTAAATTATCTAAATGAAGAATGAAGAGTTAAATTGAAACTTTTTTTTTTGAACCTAAATGAGGAGAAAATAGGATGGGAATACAATCCCCCAACCCTAGTGTAATGTAGTGACAAAGTCAATCATAAATTTATCCGATTAATCCAACCCGGAATTTAAGACTCCCAAGCATTATGTATACGAGGTTCAAGCCCGCGTCATACCTAATCTGAGGATGAGTAAATCGGTATCGCGATAATTGCATTCAAATTGTACTCTAAATCATCACGAGTACCCAGAGGCAAACGAGATATAAAGATCCACAATTATTATGTAATTATGCGATACGATCAAAATCAATCGTTAAATTCATCGGATTAACGTTAGACACATGCACTAACACATCAGGTTGGGTTCATGCATCCCAACCTTTTAAAACCTAGCCGGACATGTTAAATTGACTAATGCATGAAATAGTGACATTGCATGTTGAGGAATTCATGATGAAACTAACTAGAAGCATGTAAATACGTATTATGAATGCGAAAACAGGTTTAATCGATTAAGAAAACTAAGCATGCAAGAACAATAGCAAAAATATTGAATCTTGAATTAAAACTTGAAAACAAACCCTTAACAATTGAATCTTGAAGCAAATAATTCCTTTGATGTTCCTAGATGTTTCTCCTTCTTCTTCTCTATCAAAAACTGAGTAAAACTACTCCTAATGGCTGCTCCTATGTTGTGACCTACGTTCCCTACAATATTGGAGAGTTTAAAACCTAATAGGAGTCTTGCGAACCAATCAGCATAAAAGACAAAATTCGCGCATCAGGTACCCCGAACTGGTTCGGGGGTACTTGCGAGCCGGTTCGCCCCCCCAAACCGGTTCGGCCTGGGGTTCGCGAATGTATGCTGGCCTGGAGTTCAACACTTAGCATTTTTCTGGCTTTTCTCTTCTTTTCTTGGATTTTTCTTCAACTTCAACTGAGCATAACTTTTCAACCGTAGATCGAATTTGGGTGTCGTTTCTTCCAGCGTTCGTGTTGTTCCGAGCTCTTCAACTTTCCAGTTGACTTCTCCTTCCAGATCGGGCTGAGAAATTACCAAATTTCCCTTGAACTTGCCTTCTTAGCTTTGCTAGCATTGTCTTGCTTCCTCTTTTGCACTGCTTGCATAATTAACCTGTAAAGCCAATAAGAGAAGCATGAAACACGAAATACTCGCCACGAAGGTTAGTAGCATAAATTTGAATCAAATCCATAGATGTTACATCACTCGGGTTCACAAATGTACTGAAATTAGGGGAATAAATATACAATATTTATGCCCAATCAGCAGTACTAAACCAATTCGCATAACAACTAAATAAAAATAAAGTCTTGCCGAAGACCACGGCCCAGAAAACTAACTCAAGAACCCAAAATTTGAATAACCATGAAAGTAAAGATTGGACAACATGTCCAAATTAAGAGTACTAAAACTGAGCTCCTGCACTCGATCTGAAAAAGGGAAACGTCTAAGCAATCCCTGCAACATCCACACGTGCTGAAGCTCCCAAATTCCTGGAATGAAATCATGTTGGGTGTCCCTGTGGCTCGGCACCTAAAAGGTTTTTACATAGCAAGAGTTAGTACTCAAAAACATTTAAAAATATTTAGCAAGTAGTTATCACAATTATGAGTTATTGATTACACATATTAAGACTTCGCACACTCTTTTGAGCTTCCTCCCCTCTCTTTTTTATAGTGCACGTCTAACGTTGGTACTTAGTTCAACTAGTTATACTACCCAAATTAACTAGACCAGAACACCTCACTGCATGTATCCCTTCTCTAAGTCCCCATAACATACTCGCAGTATTTTAATAGTCCATATCTCATATGCTACAAACGTAGATAACTTACTTACCTCATGTTATTCTTATTCTTATAATAATTACTTCATACTACTTAATTATTACTAAGAGATTATCAATCCATATTATTATCTACTATTTTAAGTCAGTAGATTATGCATATGGAATACATTTTATCACACAACATGTAGTAAATATTAGTTATCACTAATATACCCTTTTAACACACATAAAGGACCCTTGGTTCGGAATGATTCATCGACCCAAATTGAGAGTTGGTTCGGAATGATCCATCGACCCCAACTATTTATATATATGCACATATTCTGGTTCGGGACTCTTTCATCGCGACACCAGTTTTAAGGTTTGGTTCGGTATTTTACATCGACCCCAAACATATAGTAGCTTCATGTTAGTTCGGAATATCTCATCGACCCTAACATAATTAATTTTGGTATAATTCTCTTAACCCAAATTTTCATACAATTTAGTAGGTACACACCCGACCTATCAAATCATGCCCGTACGAAATATATTTTACTTATATTCACCGTACTTATTAATTTACGATTTATTTCACTATCGCATTTATTCGAGTATTCACGCAACTCTAAGGGTCCTAGTTACCCCTCCCTTAATTAAGTAGTTAAGCTATCTTTAACCTACTAGTATTTTTTCGGAATTTACTCTCACTCTTTTCGTAACTAAATTCTCGCATTTCCGATACATGACTCAATCGGCTACTTCCTGTCGATCCATTTCTCCAAATTTTACACTCAATCATTTATGAAGAAATCTCACGGTATCCCTACTGGTATTCATTAATTCCTACATAGGTAAAATAGCATCACTAAGGTTCTCATTAAATGATGGTAATTGAAAAGACATTTCCACAACATTCTCTAAAATACAGCATGGATCGATCGATCGATTGGATATGGTCGATCGATCGACTGCTCGATTGATCGACATTTAAGGTCGATCGATCGATCGAGCAGTGACAGACCCAGATCGTCTTCTTCATGAGGGTTACACCATTTTTGTTTATCCATCTCCCATGATAATTAACCACACTTGTAACTAATTATTTCTAATCATTCCTACATACCCTGGGATGATTACTAACGATCTAAAACAACATATTCATTACAAATTTTGTCCAGATTAACTAAAAATCTTCCTATTATTCAAAAACCTAAAAATACAATCTTTCCATATTTTCATCCATGAGTCCAGATTTTTTGTTCGATTTAATCATCAAGTCTTCTATGATATCAGTTTATTTGGAGATCTAAAATGTTCTACATGCAATCCCTATCAAACATTTATCATATTCAAGTGTTTTCTTCCAAAAATATCATAAAAATCATGTTCTTCATGAAACTTATATATGGGTATTATAACTCAATTTATTTTGCAAATAACCACTTGCCTTATGTTCAATAGGGTCTAATTTCGTGGTTGTTGTTGATGATTGATGATCTTTATCCTTCAATCCTTCTTCCCAATAAGTTGGTGGTGAAAATCTCCTTTGAATTCTTCCTACTTCTTTCTTTTGCCTTAGGAAATTGTTTCTCTCTTCTCTCTAATGGGATTGGTGTATTTTTCTCTCTCTAACCCTAGCCTCCAACTCTTATAATTTGAATTAGGGTTCCTAAATTCGTAGGTCTCCTCACCCTTAGATGTAAAGAGACCAAAATTCCCTCATATGGTCCCGGTTTAACCCAAAAATGACCCGGCACTCTACTAGTACCCACGGGTACACTATTTTGACTAATTCGACCCTTTCGGAATCATCTGTGGACTCTAAATTATCTTTTGAGTTCCTTAAAAATATGTTTCTCATCTGACCTTCAATTTTGTCTACGCGCGACACTTGGTTGAGATAAACTCAGCTACGTCCATATAAATCGCTAGGCCATACATATCAACTTTTAATATTTACTATTCACACTTAACAAATTTTAATTGTCATATTAATCAGTGTCTAACTCTCAATTAATGTCTAATAGACATAATGATTACTTAATCACTTAATAATCATAATTATCATTACATCACCTTAAATTACTCTACTCACGTAATTCAATTAAAACGTAATCATAATTATCATTACATCACATTAAATTACTCTACTCACGTAATTTAATTAAAACGTATTTTCCTTTTTAATTTTAACTATGCAGAAAAACGGGGTATTACATACTTCCCCCCTTAAAAAAAGGAATTTCGTCCTCAAAATTTAGAAAGTACCTGTGGTGAATAATTCTGGATACTGTTCTCGCATATCCTCCTCCCGCTCTAAAGTAGACTCATCCATATTATGATGTCCCCACTGTACTCGCACTAAGGGTACCACCTTGGATCGTAGTTTACACTCACTATAATCCAGAATAGCCACGGGTCTTTCCTCATACGAGACATCTGGCTGCAAGTCGATCTCCTCAAGTGGAATGTGCCAGAAGGCTCTCTCGCTCCTCTTGTATTTCTTCAGCGACACCACATGGAATACATCGTGTATTCACTGAAGATTCTCAGGGAGTCCCAATCTGTAAGCTACCGGTCCCACCCTCTCAATAATAGGAAATGATCCCACATATCTCGGTGCTAACTTCCCCTTCTTGCCGAACCTTATAATCCCCTTCATAGGAGATACCCTAATTAGCACCTGATCGCCCACATCTAGTTCCACGTGTCTCCTACCGGCGTCAGCATAACTCTTCTGCCTATCCTGAGCTATTAGAATAAGTCATCGAATCAACTCTATTTTGGAAGAAGTCTCCTGTATCATCTTTGGTCCCAATAGCTTGTTATCCCCCACCTATAACCAACAGGCGGGAGAACGACAAGGCCTCCCATAAAGTTCCTCGAATGGAGCCATACCGATAGTGAATTGGTAAGAGTTGTTATATGTAAACTCTACCAAAGGAAGGTATTGCTCCCATCCTCCCCCAAAATCTAGGAAACACGTCCTTAACATATCCTCCAACATCTGGTTTACTCTTTAAGTCTGACCGTCTATCTGTGGATGATACGCCGTACTCAACCGTAAGTCGATGCCCATGGCCTCCTGAAAGCTCTGCCAGAAATGTGACACAAATATTTTGTCTCTATCAGACACAATATTAATAGGAACTCTGTGCAACTTAAAAATCTCTTAAATGAATAGCTGTGCATACCGCATCGTATCATAATCCGTATGAATTGACAAGAAATGAGCTACCTTAGTCAGCCGATCCACTATCACCCAAATGGAGTCGTGACCCTTCTGCGACGTTGGTAACCCAATAATAAAATCCATCGAGATACTCTCCCACTTCCACATGGGAATCTCCAGTGGTTGTAGCATCCCTGAAGGTCTCTGATGGTCAATTTTTACAAGCTGACATGTAACACACCTTGAGATAAACTCTGCAATGTCTCATTTCATACCTGACCACCAATATAGTCATCGTATATCCTGGTACATTTTGTCCCCACCTGGATGTACCGCAAACTTTGACCCGTGCAACTCCGTCATTACTGCATGACTTAAATCATCATCCTCGGGTACTATCAGTCTACCATTAAACCGTAGTTCGCCCTCTGAGATGATGGAGTATGACTCTGCCCCCTCAGCCAGTAACTATCGTACTCTGTCCTGACAAAACGAGTCCTCGACCTGTGCCCTCACTACCCGCATAACACTCTCGGGAGTGATAGCTAACATTGCCATGTATGCTCTAGTTATCTCATCCTCATGTTGAATTTCACTCCACTTCTCCTTCCAAATTTCTGCCAACTCTCTGGTAGGTCTTCTGCTTAACGCATCTGCCACCAGGTTAGCCTTACCAAGATGATACTGTATATCAAACTGGTAGTCCTTCACGAATTCAAGCCACCTCATTTGCCTCATGTTTAGATCCTTCTGTGTGAAAATATATTGAAGTGACTTATGATCCGTGAATAGAGTTAACTGCTCACCCAGAAGATAGTGTCTCCATATCCTCAATGCAAAGACAACCGCTGCCAACTCGAGGTCATGGGTGGGGTAATTCTTCTCATGTGGCTTTAGCTTTCGGGACGCATAAGCTATAGCTCTCTCTTCCTGCTGTAACACACCCCCAAGCCCCTATAAGGATGCGTCAGTATAGACTCAGTACTCCATTTCGCTCCTAGGCAAGGCGAGAACACGGGTGTTGATGTCAACTTATCCTTTAGCTCATCAAATGCTAACTGACAGCACTCACTCCATACGAAGGGCACTCCCTTCCGAGTCAAGTTCATCAAAGGACCGGTAATTTTTTAGAACCCCTTGTTGAAGCGACGATAATATCCGGCCAACCCCAAAAAGCTGCGAATTTCGGTCGGTGTCGTGGGCTGTCCCCACTCCCTCACCGCCGATACCTTACTCGGGTCAATAACGATGCCTCTGTCGGATACAACGTGGCCTAGAAACTGAACCTCCCGAAGCCAAAATCCACACTTCCCAAATTTGGCGTACAGCTGATGGTTCCGTAATGTCTGTAGAACCATTAATAAATGTCCGGTGTGTTTCTCCTCCGTGCGAGAGTAAATAAGAATGTCGTCTATGAATACAATCACAAACTGATCCAAAAACTCCCTGAATACTCTGTTCATGAGATCCATGAATACTGCAGGTGCGTTAGTGAGTCCAAACGGCATTACCCTGAACTCGTATGACCCGTACCGCGACAGGAAAGCAGTCTTAGGTACATCCTCTTCTCGAATGCTCAATTGGTGGTAACCCGTCCTCAAATCGATCTTTGAGAAGTATGCAACCCCTCTCAACTGATCAAAAAAGTCGTCAATCCTAGGTAACGGATACTTATTACGTATCGTCACTTTGTTCAGCTCCCTGTAATTTACACACAGACGAAGTGAACCATCCCTTTTCTTTACAAATAAAACCGGCGCACCCCACGGCAATGTACTCTGCATAATAAAACCCTGTCCTAAAAGCTATTGAATTTTCTCCCTCAGCTCTCGCATCTCCAAAGGAGCCATGTGATATGGTGCTCTGGCAATCGATCTCGTCCCCGAGGCTAGTTCAATAACGAACTCTATCTCCCTGTTGGGTGGTAATCCTGGTATCTCCTGAAAGACATCCTTGAAATCCCTCATAATTAGGATTGAGTCCAGAGAAGCAACCACCCCATGTGAGGTCTCCTCCTCAATATAATATAAATGAGTGCACGATCCTCCCTCGAGGAGAGGCATTGCCACAAGGAACATCTCCTGTCCCGGAATGGAAAACACGATAGTTAGCTCATAGAAATCTACCATTGCCCTATAACGAGCCAAATAATCCATGCCTAGGATGATGTCATAAGCCTCCATATCCAACACTAGAAGGTGTTCCACTAGACTCAATCTCCCGACCATAATGTCCACACCCTTGCAAATCGAGTGTATAAGGCACCCACTACCCATCGGTGACTCCATGCACATAAGATGAGTGTCGATTGTATCTAAGAGGCCGGTTGCCCATGTAAATCTAATGGCAATAAAAGAATGTGTCTACCCCGTATCAAACAAAATACTACCCTCTAGTCCATGGATAGGAAACATACTTGCAATTTTCGGCGGTGCTAGAGGTGCTGGCTGGAACGGAACATCACGGACGTTGAACACACGCCCGTAGTGCATCTGGCTTGACTGTAGGGCCTGTGCTGCTGCTGGGGCTAACGGAGCCTGCTGCCCCTGTTGTTGGGCCCTGTCTTATTGTGGACAATTCCTACTCTTGTGACCCTACTGGCCACATGTGAAGCACTGGCCCTAAAACTGCCTCTATCCTTGGCCCTGTTGGCCCTGACATTGGCCCTGTCGTCCTTGGCCTTGTTGTCCTCCTCCTTGGTTCCCTTTGCCCTATCGGCCCTGAAGAACTGGCTACTGGGGACCCTGCTGGCCCTGTCTGTTAAAGCTATGCCTCCCATGCCTAAACTTCTTGGTAGAGTTCCCCTGCCGGGAATCCTGCCCTAGCTGTCCCACTGTTTGCTGATGCGGTGTGCTGCTGCCACTACTTCCATCCCCTTTGCCCGGTTGGCTAGTCTCACCTCTCTTATTTCCCTTCGTATCAAAACGATGATCCCGACAGTGTAATAGAGCGACATTGACGACATCTGTGTAAGTCACCAATGCCGAATTACCGATTAAGTGCTGCCTGATTCTGCAGGTCAAGCCATCCATAAATTTTGACTTCTTTCGCTCCTCATCGCTAACCTCATTTGGCACAAAGTTAGCCAAACAGGTGAACTCTTCCTCATAATCAGCAATCGAGCGATCACCGAGAACCACCTCGTTGAATTTCCTCCTCATCTCTGACTCTACCGCTGGAGGAAAGTACTTGCGATCAAACCGCACCCAAAACTCAGAAATGCCCATTACGTCCCTTTCCTCGGCGGTGGTAACTGACTCCCACCACTGCAAGGCCGCTCCTGACAGATGAAAAGTAGCTAACATTTGTTTTTGTACCTCGGTGCACTCTATCATGCGCAAGTGGCGCTGGATATTTTTCTTCCAGTTGCACGCCTCCACCACATCAGTACTACCCTAGAACTCGGGTGGATGCCCTTTTTGAAATGTCTCTCGGAATCGCTGCCAAGTAAATGGCTCTACTGGGGCCCGAACTACTGGTACCACGGGAGGTGGTACTTGAGGCTGAGGAAAATGGGCTGCCATGGCCCTCATCGCTGTCTCAACTGCCTGAGCAACCAACACTACAACCTGAGTAGTGGAAATTAACTCGGGCGGGGGTGGTGGCAGCGGCACCGGCACCGGTGGCTCTTGATGAGCCTCCCTCACCTCATCCCTGGCTTCAGCCCTCTCCATTCGCTGTCTCCTCGGTGGCATCTGAAATTAGATCAAATTGTATAAGTACACAGTTTATAAAAAAATTTAAAAGTAGATGTACGATATCCCAAAAGCGAAAAATGAATCAACAGTCCTATTAGTAGGGATCTAATACGACCAAACGTTACGCAGAAATATAGTAAGCCATACAGATCCTATGGACACTAGAACCTGATGCTCTGATACCATCTGTGACACCCTGCCTAATTAAACCTCGGGTGATCAAGCCTTAATTTAATTTAAAGCGGGTTTCTTAAATGGATCATTCTTAGCATCACTGACGAAAGCTTTTTAATTACAATCCACCTAAGTGAAATTAAGCAAGTGTCAAATTTTATCTTCCTTAAATAGAATAAACAACTCATGCGGAACTATACAATTCAAGCAGTACTAAACCAATTCGCATAACAACTGAATAAAAATAAAGTCTTGCCGAAAACCACGACCCAGAAAACTAACTCAAGAATCCAAAATTTGAATAACCGTCAAAGTAAAGATTGGACAACATGTCCCAATTGAGAGTACTAAAACTGAGAACGTGCACTAGATCTGAAAAAGGGAAACATCTAAGCAATCCCTGCAGCATCCACACGTGCTGCAGCTCCCAAATTCCTGGAATGAAATCATGTTGGGTGTCCCTGTGGCTGGGCACCTAAAAGGTTTTTAAAAAGGTTTTTACATAGCAAGAGTTAGTACTCAAAAACATTTAAAAATATTTAGCAAGCAGTTATCACAATTATGAGTTATTGATTACACATATTAAGACTTCGCACACTCTTTTGAGCTTCCTCCCCTCTCTTCTATAGTGCACGTCTAACGTTGGTACTTAGTTCAACTAGTTATACTACCCAAATTAACTAGACCAGAATACCTCACTGCATGTATCCCTTCTCTAAGTCCCCGTAACATACTCGTAGTATTTTAATAGTCCATATCTCATATGCTACAAACATAGATAACTTACTTACCTTATGTTATTCTTATTCTTATAATAATTACTTCACACTACTTAATTATTACTAAGAGATTATCAATCCATCTTATTATCTACTATTTTAAGTCAGTAGATTATGAATATGGAATACATTTTATCACACAACATGTAGTAAATATTAGTTATCACTAATATACCCTTTTAACACACATAAAGGACCCTTGGTTCGGAATGATTGATCGACCTCAAGTGAGAGTTGGTTCGGAATGATCCATCGACCCCAACTATTTATATATATGCACATATTCTGGTTCGGGACTCTTTCATCGCGACACCAGTTTTAAGGTTTGGTTCGGCATTTTACATCGACCCCAAACATATAGTAGCTTTATGTTAGTTCAGAATATCTCATCGACCCTAACATAATTAATTTAGGTATAATTCTCTTAACCCAAATTTTCATACAATTTAGTAGGTACACACCCGACCTATCAAATCATGCATTTTCGAAATATATTTTACTTATATTCACCGTACTTATTAATTTACGATTTATTTCACTATCGCATTTATTCGAGTATTCACGCAACTCTAAGGGTCCTAGTTACCCCTCCCTTAATTCAGTAGTTAAGCTATCTTTAACCTACTGGTATTTTTCCGGAATTTACTCTCACTATTTCCGTAACTAAATTTTCTCATTCCCAATACACGACTCAATCGGCTACTTCCCGTCGATCCATTTCTTCAAATTTTACACTCAATCATTTATGAAGAAATCTCACGGTATCCCTACTGGTATTCATTAATTCCTACATAGGTAAAATAGCATCACTAAGGCTCCTATTAAGTGAGGGTAATTGAAAAGACATTTCCACAACATTCTCTAAAATACATCATGGATCGATCGATCAATGGGATATGGTCGATCGATCGGCTGATCGATCGATCGACATTCAAGGGTCGATCGATCGATCGAGCTGTGACAGACCCAGATCGTCTTCTTCATGAGGGTTACACCATTTTTGTTTATCCATCTCCCATGATAATTCACCACACTTGTAACTAACGATTTCTAATCATTCCTACATACCCTGGATGATTACTAACGATATAAAACAACATATTCATTACAAATTTCATCCAGGTTAACTAAAAATTTTCCTATTATTCAAGAACCCTAAAAATACAATCTTTCCATATTTTCATCCATGAGTCCAGATTTTTAGTTCGATTTAATCATCAAGTCTTCTATGATATCAGATTATTTGGAGATCTAAAATGTTCTACATGCAATCCCTATCAAACATGTATCATATTCAAGTGTTTTCTTCCAAAAATATCATAAAAATTATGTTCTTTATGAAACTTATCTATGGGTATTATAACTCAATTTATTTTGCAAATAACCACTTGCCTTATGTTCAGTAGGGTATGATTTCATGGTTGTTTTTGATGATTGATGATCTTTATCCTTCAATCCTTCTTCCCAATAAGTTGGTGGTGAAAATATCCTTTGAATTCTTCCTACTTCTTTCTTTTGCCTTAGGAAATTATTTATCTCTTCTCTCTAATGTCTATGGTGTATTTTTCTCTCTCTAACCCTAGCCTCCAACTCTTATAATCTGAATTAGGGTTCCTAAATTCGTATATTTCCTCACCCTTAGATGTAAAGAGACCAAAATGCCCTCGTATGGTCCCGATTTAACCCAAAAATGACCCGGCACTCAACTAGTACCCCCGAGTACACTATTTTGACTAATTCGACCCTTTCGGAATCATCTATGGACTCTAAATTATCTTTTGAGTCCCTTATAAATATGTTTCTCATCTCACCTTAAATTTCGTCTACGCACGACACTCGGTTGAGATAAACTCAGGTACGCCCATATAAATCGCTAGGCCGTACATATCAACTTTCAATATTTACTATTCACACTTAGTAAATTTTAATCGTCATATTAATCAATATCTAACTCTCAATTAATGTCTAATAGCCATAATGATTACTTCATCACTTAATAATCATAATTATCATTACATCACATTAAATTACTCTACTAATGTAATTTAATTAAAACGTAATCATAATTATCATTACATCACATTAAATTACTCTACTCACATAATTTAATTAAAACGTATTTTCCTTCTTAATTTAACTATGCTGAAATACGGGGTATTATAGGAAGCGTGTCTATATCTGTGAAATCAACACACATATGCCATTTGTTATTCTTCTTCCTTACCATCATTATGTTAGCTGACCAATCGAGATATTTGACATCTTCAATGAAACTTGTTTTCTGTAACTTATCCTCCTCCTCCTGGAGGGCCATATTCTTCTCAATGATAGATACACGTTTTTTTTAATGACTTAACATCCTTATGAATGTTCAGTTCATGGAATTTGAATAGTGGGTAAATCTTTGGCATCTCCTCATGGCTACAAACAAACTCATTACTTTTGATATTTAAGGAATTTTACTAATGTAACACCTTGTAATTTCTGGGTAATTATTTTAAATAATATAATTCGGTAATTATTGAGAATTAATTAATGGGAATATTTAAAAGCGGTTATATGTAAAATAAGTTAACGAGTGAGGATTTATTTTAAAAATATAATCTGAATGGCAATTTTTAGTGCACAATTGTGTCCGGTAGGATTGAATTAGTCCAAAAGAAGTGGGTACATACATATATTAGGTATTGGGGTCCAGTTACACATGTGTGAACTTAATAATGAGAGTTTGGGCCATTTTAATTGGGGCCCATAGGCCCAAAACGTGAATAGTGTTTCAGCCCTAAGATGTGTAAGGGGTTAGGCATCATTAAGTCATAATAGAAGACTAAAGGGAGAAAACAAAGGGAGAGCCAAAGGAAACGTGAATTTGGGGATCTTGAAGACGCAATTGAAATTCAACTTCATCTTTCAAAGCCCTAGATCATCTTGGTTAAGGAAAGTGGTTTAAATTTTGAGTATTAATTTATATCTAGCTATTCATATCAAAAGAGGTGTAATCCTATTGACTTCTAGGGTTAGTTCTTGTATAAATTGGTGTTTTCTCCTTATAAGGATTATAAATCTGTAGATGATTTGATAAATGATGCATTGGATGATTGAGGATTTGAACATTAGTGAGATTATTAGTGCTAGAATTGTTGTAATGGAGAAAGGGACATAGGATGAATTTGGGGAACATTTATGCAGAAACCTGTTCAAAATAAGGGTTTTAAATTCATCAACGGCGGACTGAGTTTATGCAAAAGAAAGAGGGAGGAGGAATTACCATGTTCGTTCGAACGACATGGTAATTCGTTCGAATGATATCCACTATCGTTCGAACGACAGGGCTCTTCGTTCAAACAACCTCTGATGGTTGCCAGATTTTTGAAATCCCCTCATTCAGACCTGCTATGTTAGAAGTTTATAGTTTATGCCCTAACTGAAATTATGAAATTTAATATTGAAATAGGGTTAAGTCAGAATTACTTAACCTTGGAATTATTTGACTAAATTGCATGATATTTGAGATGTAAGTTCATGATTTAGTATATTATAATCTTGTTATTTAAAGTGATTAAACTTGATTGTAGTAAACTAAAGGGTGGATTAAAACCACTAAATTTTGGGCCGAGAGATAGGGAGTCCGATTATACTTGAAAAGGGGTTACATTAAAAGAAGATAAATTAATGTATAAATAATAACAATAAGGAAGTCGGGGCGTAGACTTAAATATTTTAGGCTCGGGTATGGTCATAATACTCCAATATCCTTGATTTCTATATATGCCGGTATGTAGTACATATATGAGTTATATATATATATATATATATATATATATATATATATATATATATATTGTGTGAATAAGATATATTGTAAAGCCATACTAATATAAATGCTATCATAGGAGGTTACGCGATGAGGGTGAATCCCCTGGCTTGAGGAGCAGTGTGAGTATAATTCCCAGGCCATAGTGTCTGTGACTTAAGGGTGGACCATTGGTATGGAGCGGACACTTTCGACGGGAACTATGGCCGCTTCCTATGCGTTCGGTGATAGCATTGTATATCCTACATATGTGTGAATGTTGAGATATGATACGTATATGTATAGTGCAGAATTATATAAGGGAATTTACATATATACATGGCATGAAATGTATAGATATTATAACTTGTGGGAATGTTATATGAGCTAAAGTGAAAGATCTGTGATCCATGGAATTTAATCCGATTAACAATTTAATAAATAAAATACTATACTCACTTGGGTTGTATTAGTGGGGTAATTAGTATAGTATTTGGGAAAGGCTAGTTACGAGGGAAGTGGCTAGGAATATTAGGTTTAATCCGTTAGGCGTACACATTAGTTGAGGGGTGTGTTAAACTCAAAGGAGTGCGCAACAATAATTTAAATATGAAGAGCATTTACATATTTACTTCTTGCATATAAATTCACTTGATAAATATTTTCAAATGTTTTGGGTTCTAACCCTTGCTACAAAATCTTTTCAAAAATGTTTTAGGTGTCCTTCCTCAAGGGCGCCAGGCTTTACTCCTTCCTACAGGGGACGTGGTTGCAGCTATGTGGAGTGTTGTGGTTTTTTTATGTTGTATTTTATCTCATTCTATCTTATATATGGATCTTCTCAGTTGTACTTTTGGACTTGTACTTTTATATTCGGTCTTGGCATGTATTGAAATACTTTTATATTCGCATTTGTGGATGGCTTGTAGTCGACGTTGTTCGATAAACTATTGTACTTACTTTGTGGCATGTATTAGCTTCATTCTTATTTTGGTTTATCTGCTATTTTAATAGGTTGTTGGGTTGGATTAATAAAGATAATATTTGACATCAGCTTAAGGAAACACTAGGTGGTTAGTAATTAATGAATGAATAGTAGTGATGCTAAGAATGAACCAAATGGGATTCCTGTTTAATTTGATATAGGAATGATCACCCGGTATTTTATTAGGAGGGGTTTCAAAGATGGTATCAGAGCATCAGGTTCTAGTATCCCTAGGATCTGTGCAGCTTACTTTAGTTTCAGCATTGTTCCTTTGGCATAGAGACCTATTGTTAGGACTGTTAACTCATATTATGTTTATTGGTTACTGCTCTTCTACTATTTCAAGAATTGTATATATTGTGAACTAATACAACTCATTCTACGTTTGAGATTCCACCCAAGACAGCGATAGGTAGACCCGTGAGGGCAACCGCCTGAGTAGGAGAGGGTGAGGCTCCCCAAGATCCTGAGATACTGTAGCAACAACCGCCACAGGGGTTTGTTTCTACCAATCAGGTAGCGGGTATAGTGGCTCAGGCGGTTAATGCCGCCATGACAGCGATGGAAGCTCACCTTCCTCAACATTAGTCACCACATCACATGGCTTAAGTAGGGCAAGTTCCCCCAGGGCCGACAGAGTGGCAACGGGTGCGGGAGGCCTTCCAGAAGGGTCATCCCCCAGAGTTCTAGGGTAGTGCAGATGTGATTGCGCTTACTAGTGGAGGCATGATATACAGAGGCACCTAGGGATGGTGGAGTGTAGAGAGGTGCAGAGTTAGATTCTTGCAACATTTAGGTTGACGGGTGCCGCCTTGCAGTGGTGGGAGTCCACTACCACAGTTGCAAAGAGGTATTTCATGACAGTTGCATAGTTTTGGGCGCGTTTCAACCGCAAGTACTTTCCAATGGCCGTGAAGATTGAAACGAGGAGGAGGCTTAGGGAGTTTACTTAAGAAGATAGATCTATTACCGAGTACGAGGAGGAGTTAACTCCTTTGGTCACTCTCATGCCGGATGAGGTGAGCAATGAGGAATGAAGAAAGTTATGTTTGTTGATGGGTTGGCTTGGAGGATCAAGCAACATTTAATAGGGAATTCAACTTTTTTTATGTATCCCGATGTGGTTAATGCAATCCTTCTTCATTGTTAGGACCATCATTTCCATCTTAAGGGAAGCAAGAGGGATGGGGAGCCGAGCCAATAGGGCAAGGCCAATGGAGGTTCTTCGAGTGGTGCACAACAGGGGTAGGATACCTGTCAGGGGAATCCCGCCAAGAGTTTATGATTTAGAGGTCAAGGATTTAGGCAATGGGGGTGGCCATCAGGACGAACAACAGGGGAAACCTCATCAGGGCTGTTAGGGACAACCTCAGGAATCGCATCATCAAGGTTAGTAGGGTCAGTATTAGGGGAACAACCAGAGACTCTATTACATTTATGGTTAGGCAGACCACCTCAAGAGATATTGCCCGGGAAGATATAGGGGCCACCAGCAGGGTACCCTGCAGGGCCATCAGGCACAGGGACCTCAGGCAGCACTAACACTCTCGATTCAGCTGGAGTTGGAACAGTTGCAATACGAATGTGTGTTCAACGTTCGAGATGTTCCGATCCCACCCGCATCACCAGCAATTGAGGGTACGTTCCCTATCCATGGTCATATTGGTAGACTTATTTTTTATACTGGTGCATTGCATTCATTTGTTATGACCCATTTTTCTAAAGTGGTGGGGTTACTAGACACATCCGATAGTCTACTCATGTGTGTGGACTCACTGATAGGGGGTGGATTGCTCATTCACTCTATTTTTAAGGGGTAGAAATTATGATTGGTTGTGTGAGTTTTACGGCAGACCTTTTAGTTTTGGATTTAGAGGGCTATGATGTTATTTTGGGTAGAGATTGGCTAGCCTGTTATAGATCGATGGTTGATTGTTATGAGAGAGACATGGTGTTCGGTATACCTCACAGGAGGTGGTGGTTCTCATAAGCTCGATTCCGGGGTGAGTAATTTTGAGCACGTATTTTAGGATATACCAGGGTTGCCACCTAGTCGGGAGATTGAGTTCGTCACTGACCTAGTGCCAGGTACTAGGCCGATAGCTCGAGAGCCTTACGACATGGCCCCTTCGAAGATGCGTGAATGGAGGGAATAGATTCAACAACTCTTGGGTTAGGGATTTATTAGACGGAGCACATCTCCACGGGGTGCCCCTTGTTGTTTGTGAAGAAGAGGGACGCCTCAGTCCGTTTATGTGTTGATTATCGGGAGTTGAATAAGGTCACGATTCAAAACAAGTATTCACTACCTAGGATTAATGATCTTTTTGACCAATTAGGAGGGTTATCATTCTTCTCCAAAATTTATCTACCATCGGGGTACCATTAGTTGAGGATTCGTGAGGAAGATGTTTTGAAAATCTCTTTTCTGTCATGGTACAGTTCTTATAAGTTTCGGGTGATGCCATTCGGGCTCACCAATGCACTGAAGGTATTCATGGACCTTATGAATCGGGTTTTTAGATATTTACTTGATAAGTTTATCATAGTGTTCATAGACGACATTTTAGTCTATTCACGCACGGAGGAAGAGAATGTCGAGCATCTACGTATGGTCTTGCAGACACTGCGGGATCACCAACTTTATGCAAAGTATGAGAAATGTGAGTTTTGGGTTAGAGAAGTGAAATTCTTGGGCCATACTGTGTAGGAGAAGGGGATTTTTTGTAGACCCAAGCAAGGTGTCACTGGTGAGGGAGTGGGGTTATCCCACGACACTGACTGAGATTAGGAGCTTTTTGGGGTTATGTGGGTACTATCGCCATTTCATAAAAGGGTTCTCCAAGATAGGAGAGTCTTTAACCAATTTGACTCGAAAAGGGATACCATTTGTATGGAGGGACCAGTGTCAGTTGGTATTCGACGAGTTGAAGGACAAGATAACCTCGACCCCCATTTTGGCATTACCGAAAGTAGGAATGGATTATCAGGTTTATACTGATGCGTCCTTATAAGGACTAGGGGGTGTATTACAATAATAAGAGCGGTCTATAGCTTATGCGTCCAGGAAGATAAATCCCCATGAGAGGAATTAACCCCACCCATGATTTAGAGTTGACCGCAGTCGTCTTTTCCTTGTGGATTTGGAGGCATTACCTTTTAGGGGAGAGATTCACTTTGTTTACGGACCATAAATCACTATAATACTTGTTTACTCAAAAGGATTTGAGTATGAGGAAAAGGAGTTGGTTGGAGTTCGTGAAGGATTATCAGTTTGATATTCAATATCATCCTGGTAAGGCCAATATAGTTGCGGATGCGTTGAGCCGACATCCTAAGGGAGATTTAGCAGAAATTTGGAAGGTAAAGTGGAGCGAACTTAGGCATGACGATGAGGTTGCCAGGGCTTGTATGGTGGTGTTAGCAGTCACACCCGAAATTGTTATGTGGGTTGTATGGGCTCAGGCGAATGATACTTTGTGTTAAGACACGTTGAAACAATTGCTAGCAAAGGGTGATAATTCCTACTCCATTAGCTCCGAAGGTGGGTTACACTTTAATGGACGGTTAGTCGGGCCAGAGGATGAAGATTTGAGACACGTCATGTTGATGGAGGCTCATGGCTTGAAGTTTATGATACATCCCGGTGGGGACAAAATGTATCAAGATATGAGAAGGCAATACTGGTGGACGGGGATAAAGCGGGACATTGCGGAGTTCGTCTCAAAGTGTGCCACATGTTAGCTTATGAGGGTAGATCACTAGAAACCGTTGGGGATTATGCATCCACTTGAGATTCCACTGTGGAAGTAGGAGAGCATCTCTATTTATTTCGTTACGGGGTTACCTATTTTAAAGAAAGGGAATGATTCCATATGGGTCATTGTAGAACGTTTGACCAAGGTGGCCCACTTTCTGCCGGTCCGTACGGATTTTGAGACTTTGCAGTATGCGATACTATTTATCGCGAAGATATTCAGATTACACGGGGGCCCGATTAATATAGTGTCCAATAGGGAAAAGATTTTTGTATCGCATTTCTGGTAGAGCCTCCAGGAGGCTATGGGCATCGAGCTGAGGTTGAGTATTGCCTATCATCCTCAGACGTATGGTAAAACAGAGAGGCTAAATCAAATGCTCGAAGATATGCTACAAATGTGCATTCTTGATTTTAGGGGAGGTTGAGAGCAGTGCCTTCCTTTGCTGGAGTTCGCGTATAACAACTCGTACCAATTTACAATAGGCATGGTTCCATTCGAGGTGTTGTACGGTAGGCCTTGTCGCTTATAGCACATTGGTTGGAGGTGGGGGATAACTAACTTTTTGGGTCAGAGATGATTCGGGAGACGTCTGACTAAGATTGAGTTCATTCGGGGGCGTATCTGTATAGCCCAAGATAGACAAAAGAGCTACGTGGATGCGAATTAGAAAAAATAGAGATGGAGATCGGGGATCAAGTGTTGGTACGGGTATCTCCTATGAAAGGGGTGATGAGATTTGGCAAAAAGGGGAAGTTAGCGCCAAGGTATGTAGGACCTTTTCCCATCATTGAGAAAGTTGGACCGGTGGCGTACCATTTGGGTTTGCTCGATCATTTGCAGCTTATCCACGCTGTTCTTCATGTTGCGTCATTGAAGAAATATAAGAGTAGTCCAAGGGCGTTTGGGCATGTCCCACTTGAAGAGATAGATTTACATCCCTACATTTCTTACAAGGAGAGACCAGTAGCAATCTTAGATCGCAGTGAGCACAAGTTACGATCCAAAGTAGTACCATTTTTTTGAGTTCTGTGGGGTCATCATAATGCTAACGACTCCACTTGGGAGCGTGATGAGGACATGTGGGAACATTATCCAACGCAATTTACTGTAGGTACGTTCATATTTTGAGGATGAAATTCCCTTGTAAGGGGGAGTATGTAACACCTCGTAATTTCTGGGTCATTATTTTAATTAATTTAATTCGGTAGTAAGTGATTCTTAATTAATGGGAATATTTAAAAGTGGTTATATTTAAAAGAAGTTAACGAGTGAGGATTTATTTTAAAAATATAATTCGGATGGCAATTTTTAGTGTGCGATTGAGTCTGGTAGGGTTGAATCAGTCCCAAAGAAGTGGGTACATACATATATTTGGTATTGGGGTCGAATTACACGTGTGAACTTAATAAAGAGAGTTTAGGCCATTTTAATTAGGGCCCATAGGCCCAAAATGTGAATAGTGTTTTAACCCTAAGATGTGTAAGTGGTTAGGCATCATTAAGTCATAATAGAAGACTAAAGGGAGAAAATAAAAGGAGAGCTAAAGGAAAAGTGAATTTTGGGATCTTGAAGAGGCAATTGCAATTCAACTTCATCTTTCAAAGCCCTAGGTCATCATGGTTAAGGCAAGTGGTTTAAATTTTAATTTTAAGATGTATTTAGCTATTCATATCAAAAGAGGTGTAATCCAATTTACTTCTAGGGTTATTTCTTATTTAAATTGGGGTTTTCTACTTATAAGGATTATAAATCTGTAGATTATTTGATAAATGATGCATCGGATGATTGAGATTTGAAAATTAGTGAGATTATTAGGGCTATAATAGTTGTAATGGAGAAAGGGTTTTGGGATGAATTTAGGGAGCGTTTCTAAAGAATCCTATCCAAAATATGGATTTTAAATTCATCAATGGCGGTGCAGAAGAAAGAGGGAGGAGGTATTACCATGGTCGTTTGAGCGACATGGTAATTCGTTCGAACGAGATCCAATGTCGTTCAAACGATAGGGTTCTGCGTTCGAACTACAACTGATGTTTGCCAGATTTTCAAAATCCCCTTATTCAGACCTGCTATGTTAGAAATTTATAGTTTCTGCCCTAACTGAAATTGTGAAATTTAATATTGAAATACGGTTAAGTCGGAATTACTTAACCTTGGAATTATTTGACTAAATTTCATGATATTTTAGATGTAAGTTCATGATTTAGTATATTATACTCTTGTTATTTAAAATGATTAAACTTGATTGTAGTACATTAAAGGGTGGATTAGAAAAAACTAAATTTCAGGCCGAGAGATAAGGAGTCCGCTTATACTTGAAAAGGGGTTACATTAAGATAAGGAAAATTAATGTGTAAATAATAAAAATAAGGAAGTTGGGGCGTAGACTTAAATATTTTAGGCTTGGCTATGGGCATAATACTCCAATATCCTGGATTTCTATATATGTCGGTGTGTAGTACACATATGAGTTATATATATATGTGTGTGTGTGTGTGTGTGTGTGTGTGTGTGTGACTCCCCGACTAATTAAATACCGGGTAGCTACTCCTTTATTCAATTTAATACAAAATGTCTAGTTGGTTCAGTTCATAGCGTCACTGTCGAGAACATTATTAAACAATTACTAGCCACCTAATATTTAAAAAAGTGAGTTACCATATTTTATTAAATTAAATTAACATGCATCCAATTAAATTACAAGCTAGCTATACCACATCTGCATCACAATCACAAAGGAAATAATAATGAAATAATAAATGAGTCTGGAGTAACACTCCCCTGAATAATCCAAATAATGAATACAACCCAATACAAAGTCTGAATAAATAAATAACTCCAAAACTAAAGTGGAAAGGGCAACATGCCCTGACAGATGAATGACTCGAAAATAGAATCAAATGTAGAATGTGGAGGCCTCTACTACCGAGATCCTGTAACTTCCATAGTAGCTACAGCATGTCAATGGAATGGAACTCCTATGCTTGGCGTCCCTGTGGTTGGGCACCTAAAAGGTTTTACAAGAAAATAGATTTGAAAGCAAACGGGTCAGAGCCCGAGGTGAAAAAGTCTAAAAAATAGCAAGTGTTTAATTGCATTAAACAGTGAATATTATATACATGTTAGTTACGTGCTCTCACATGAGTTCCTCACCCCTCAACTAATGTGCACGCTTAACGTATATCCTTAACCCGTCCTAGTTCTGTCATTCACTATCTAGTCTGTACCACTTCATGTCCTCACATTAATAATATAGGGGTTTATTCTCATCGTTCTAAGATATCCTGCGTGTAACTCACCTTTCCACTGATAAGATTAATTTATAACAATTACGATAGAAAATTCTTATTTTAAATCCCATTCAAAATGCCTTAATAATTTATATTCACGGTTTAACAAAGAGTCCATTATAATCATTAACATTTTCTTCTCCGCACAAATATACAAATAGGGAACCCCTAGGCTAAGCTGCGGTGCACACATACTCTGCAATTGAATCCCGGTACATCATGTACATAAGGACTACGTATTCCGAATCTCTCAGGAACCGTTTCACTAAGCAAAATCACACATATTGGAGGCAAACATAGTTCACATACCCATGGGTCACGCACATACCTACGCTCCCATGGTCAGATGACTTATTAACTCATAAATAAATCATTAACATCCCTATGTCCTTGAGGTACCAATCTAAATCCCCCCGTAGGCACACAAAGATTAGATGGCCCTATTCCAAAAGCCGACCTCCTGTGATAGAAAGTATGGTAGGTATGTCATACACATAATGATCCATATTCTAAGCATTCACACAACTTAGATAACTTATAATATTATTAAAGGTAAGTTCTCAAACCTATAACATTATTGCAATTCGTACACTATCATACTTCCGGATGATATATAATATATTTCGCCGAAACGTCTCACGTCGTATAGTTTCAAGTACATAAAACCTAACCGAAAAGGTTACTAAGTCTCCTATTATTCCCACATAATAATTCAATACTCTTAAGGTCCATATTTCTGTCTCTAACCTTATATTATCAACTATATAGATTTAATTCATTTATTCGTAATCTCTAATAGCACCTCACTCGTTGGACCTAGTAAGTCTAACATAAAGTCCCAATACAATTCTAATAAAATTCGGGCCCCATATACACCCCTACTGGTCTTCCTTAAATCTAAATGTGTTCACAAGGTCCCCAGCGATAACTTCCAAGGGTCGAAATTGCTTATATTCAAAAAGGGGGGAAATATCACGATTTCTGGGGAGGTCGATTGATCGATCGATCCAGTCGATCGATCGACTATGAATGTCGATCGATCAATCGAATAGTTATAGCTCACATTTTCTGCGTTTTTAGCCCTAGTATTCTCTCCAATATCCATTACATGAATCCATTATCCAAAGTAAATGTACTACATGTTATCACATCCTAATTACAACCTTTCTAACATTCCAGAACAATCAAATCATCTCAAGAACAACATATATATCGATATATTCATCAAACTTTTCATGTTCAACCCTATTTTAGTTTCTTCCAATTCAAGACAACCCAAAACTAAATTTTAATCCTAGATTTCTATTACTAAGGTTCTGATTTCAATCTTTATTAGTTCCAAAATTTAACTACATGCAAATCCTACCCATATTCAAGATTTACTTCTCCCAATTCATGAAATTATCAATCTTTCAAGTCTAGTCTTCAATTCTAATCTACATGGATAATATATTTGTTGAAACTAATGAAATAAAATAACTTGCCTTATAATTAGTGCTCTGATCTGCTGGTGATGTTAAAGGATGGTTCTCTCCCTTTCTCCGATCACAATTTCCGTCGAAAAGTGGTGGTGGGTGGTGGTTATAGCTTGTAACCCTCCTGTAAACTCTCCTCTTTCTCACGTTGCCCACTTCTCTCTTTTTGGATGATAATGGACCTAATGGCCCTCATAATATCTGCTAAATAAACCCTAAAATTCGTGGGTCCAAATCCCTTAAAATTTTAAATGACTAAAATACCCTCCCGGGTTACCAATTTGGCCTAAAAATGCCCCGGGACCCAAACTAAACCCTCGGCTAGTGTTTTCTGATTATTTTGACCCCTCCGGACACGTTGGCACACTCAAAATGAACATATGGATGATACAATTATAATTTACTTTTAAATCTAATTCAATTGATTCCTGACGCGACTGACGCGTGTCCCCAAAGGGTATTTAGTGCCCTTAGAAGATTCATTCAGTCTCATTTGAGCTGAAGAGTTGACTTTGGTCAAATTAAGCCCGGGAGCATTCGGTGACCTCCGGATAAATTTTTTAGGGGAAATAGATCGTTCATCCGAGCAGTTTTGTGCATGGGTCGGACCGTTTATAATGGGCTTCAGTGACTTTCAAAGATTAATTGAGCTTTCACTCTGACGATGAAGTTGATTTGGGTCAAATTGGGGCTCGGGAGCGTCTGATGGCCTCTAGATCGGTTTTTCATAGTAAAACGGTATGTTCGTCTAAATTGCTATGCCGATTTGTGCACGTGGCAGATCGTTAGAAAGGTGTTTCATATCCCTTTGAAGATTCATTGAGGTTTCGCTCTAACGATGAAGTTGACCGGAGTCAAATGGAGCTCGGGAGCGCCTGATGGCCTCTAGATCGATACTCGGAGTATGACCTAGGTTTTATAATGAATGGGGAGGTGCTAGGGACCTAAGGAGAGACTTAATGTGGGTCCTATAATGCGGTGTCTATAGAGCCCCTCGACGAGTGAGCTTGGAATAAGTGAAAGACGTTAAACAGACACCACATGATGCTTAGGAAAGAGGTTGATTATGAGGATCTAAAGGGATGATGATGACTGATTCAGCGAGTCGAGGTCGATTCTGAGGACCTGAGGTAATGCTGTGGATGGTCGATTAGGTGGGTCGAGGTCAATTCTAAGGACCTAAAGTGAAGGCAACCAACTATGAGGGTCGATGTCAATTCTGAGGACCAAAAGTGGGGGCGACCAATTCTGAGGACCTTTAGTGGAAGTGACCAATTTTGAGGGTTGAGGATAATTTTAAGGACCTTAAGTAAAAGAGACCAATTCTAAAGGCCACGATCAATTTTAAGGACCATAAGTAGGAGCGACCAATTCTTAGGGCCGAGGTCAATTCTGAGGACCTTAAATAGGAGCGACCAATTCTGAGAACCTCAAGTAGTTACGGCCAATTCTGAGGGCCTTAAGTGGCAGCGACTAATTCTGAGGGTCGAGGTCAATTATGAGGAACTTCAGTAGGAGTGACTAATTCTTAGGGTTGAGATTAATTCCGAGGACCTTAAGTAGGAGCGACCAATTCTGTGGGTCGAGGTCAATTCTGAGGACCTTAAGTAGGAGCGACTAATTCTGAGGGTTGAGGTCAATTCTGAGGACCTTAAGTGGGAGCGAACAATTATGAAGATCGAGGTCAATTTTGAGGGGCTTAAGTCGAAGCGGCCAATTACGAGGGTCGAGGTCAATTTCGAGGACCTTAAGCAGTAACGTGGGGTATAGCTCTCTTGGAGAATTTTAAATTTACCCTTTTGAGACTCTACTTGGGTAGAGATATCAGTCTGGGGATTATGTGGATAGATTTACATAGTCCTACTGGGGGAAGCATTTTGATTTCTATTGAGGATTTTGGGATTCCACTGGGGAATGTGTTTCTTGGAGGCACTGTTGGGGAGAAATGTCCAATTGGTTAAGGAAATTGAAATTCCTTTAGGAGCAAGTTTAATTTGGGAATTCCTACTGGGGAAATGGGTAAGATATTATGTAACCCTACTAGGAAAGCATTTGATTTCTATTGAGGACTTGTAGTGGGCTAATTGGGAATGCGGGTGCGCTAATTTTTAGGGTCTAAGTTGAGCATAAAATGTGGTATTAATTCGACTGGAAATTTTGGGATCTTAAAACATGATTTTCTCAGTGAAAAATATTCTAATATTTATTTGGCAATTTTAGGAATTTTCTTGGAAATTTTTGGAATTTTCTGGCATTTTTTAGGATTTTCTGGGATTTTTTGTACGAAATTTCATGGGATTGCCGACCAGGATGTTGTAGGGTTGCCAATCGATGATGGAGCGATTTTTTGGACTTCCTAAGGAAGGGGAAGAGACATGTGCCGATTGATATGGGGTTTTGCAGCTGCTGGGGATTGACTGTGAGGGTACGCGGATAGAGGTGGACTGAGCTCTGAGGGTGACACCTGAAATGGGGCAGGATTCGTTGGGCAGGATTGATGAATCTTTATTGGGGATGTAGGTGACCTTTTACCTTTAAGGGACGGCTCCTTGGGATTTTCTTGGAGATTCATCATTGACTGTGGGAGCTTGGCGTTGATCATATTGCATGCTTGATGTAGCTGCATTACACCTGAAAAGAGACTTAAAAAGGCAAAAAGATATGCATATTTTGTTTGATTATCTTGATGTAGTGGCTTAGTCTACATGCACTTTAACTTCCTACTGAGTTTTTATTTTGAGAAAGAATAGGAAAAGTGTATTTTTTGGAAATTTTTGAATGTGTTTGAGTAGAATGTGGCCTTGGAGGCTTGGTTGAAAAAGAGCTTCCCTTTTGAAGGGATTTATTTTGAGACAAGGTAAAAAATGAGTTTTTTGGAATTTTTTAGAAATAGGGGTAGGCCTGGGAGGCTTAGCTGGTTTATGGATTATGGGAACAGAAAGTTAGGTTATAAAGTGGGGCTTTTCGCCTTTATTGGATTGTGTTGAATCTGGTGTGTTGAAGAGACTGTATTGATGCTAGAGTTGCTGCCCTGAGCTTAACCTCGAAGTTACTGTTGGTGATCGAGGACCTAATGGTGGACCCTTAACTAGCTGTTATTACTATGTGGATGTCATATCATCATAATTTTATGGCGGGGATACTAGTAGAGATCCTGAATGGTCTAAATGCTTAGCGGGAAGGCCATTCTAATTTTTTGAGAGATAGTCCGGTTATATTGTTCATGTGGTTGGCTGAGAGATTTCATTTGGCAGTCCCCATGAATATTCTTTGGCAAATATGCCGAATTTCTTCACTTGCTACTTCATCTGCTTTAGCCCAACCATAGAGAACTAGGTAAACTGGTTTGTGGAGCATGGAGCTCGATGTCTGGGTGCCCTGGTGGGGGGAATCATAGCCCATTTTAAAACTAGGGGAATATCGGTACGTTCGGTTAGTTGGTCTCCGACAGACCTCCTTCCGTTTCCTCTGTAGGCTCCTGCATCAAGTAGGGTGGGAACAAATTATGTCTTCCCGTATCCTGGATTTCTTTGCTATAAAGGATTTGACTAAAGGCATGCATAAGCGGTTGGGATCTATGTGGAAGAATCATCGGCCATCAAGTCTCTTTCCAAATTTGTTAGAAGGGTTTGGCCTGTTTCTGGAGACTATATGAAGTGGCTGTGGAAGAGGGTAGTGGCTAAAATGTTGGCAGAGGAGACAAAGCAGATATGGTTTTCCATGTTTGACACTATAGAGGAGGCGTAGTGGTTATCTCTAGGCTGGTCCGGGCTTATCTTTCCATGGAGCTTCTTCGGCATACTATCCAAGCAGGGGAAGTTTGAGGGACTTAAGAAGCAGATTATTATGGGGTTGGGTCTTTCGACAGCTGTGGATAGGGTCTTTTGTGAAGTTGGTGTTTATCTACGAAGCTTTTATGATGGTTATGTGTTTGGTTATTTTTTGTTTGTGTTTGGTATATGGGAATAAATTGGGAAGGTTTGGGTAGTTTGTTAAGGAGTAGTTTGGTTTGACTTATTTTAGGGAAGTTAGGTTGACAGAGGAAGTTATTTGACTCCCTATGCTGATCTTTCGTGTGATTGTACCAAATTTTCCCATAATGGAATAAAAAGGATTTTAATTATATTATTATGACTTTTGAAGAGTTTTACATTTGAATTATTTATACCAATCGCTAAAGCATACATAATCCTTTTGTTCATGTAAATAATCAAATAAACTATCGTTCTCGGAGGTAAGAAAAGAATAGTATTTTGAAAAATAAGGGGATTGTGCCTATGTAAAGCGTATGAGCTGCCTATGTACCTCTGAGGGTTTTGAAAATTTTATGAGTTTCTTTTGAAAGTAAAATATTTTTTAGGGGATCTAGCACACGTAGTTTTGAGTAAGGGGAAATTAAGAATTTTTTTTAGAATAGAACGAGGATGAGAGGAATCGTAGCGCGTGGAGATTTCAAACTAGGGGTAGAATTTCTTGAGACGGTCCAAGTTGACTGAACGCGTCATCTCTTCTCCATCAAGTTCAGTGAGCATAGCAGCACCACCATACAGGATCTTCTTTACGATGTAGGGGCCACTCCAGTTTGGCTTGAATTTCCCTCTGGGGTACCAAACGGGTTCTATGATTTCTTTGAGGGCCAAGTCCCCTTATTAGACACCACGGTCCTTGATTTTTTGGTTGAATGATCTCGTTATTCGGCTATGGTACCCTTGTATATGATATAGAGCCTTTAGCTTTCTTTTGTCTAAGAGCGATAACTCGTCGAAATGGCTCTATTATCAGTCTTCCCCGTTGACTTTGCTTTCAAGCATGACGCGCAATGAAGGTATTTCTAGTTCAACATATAGGACTTTTTCCATACCGTATGCCAGAGAGTAAGGGGTAGCCCCAGTAGATGCCTGAACAGAAGTAAGGTATCCCTAGAGGGCGTAAGGGATCCAATCGGTCCAATCACAGTAACTTTTGATTATCTTGGTGATGATTTCTTTACGGTTCTTATTGGCATCTTCAACTGCACCATTAGTTTGTAGTCGATAGGGAGAAGATTTGTGTCTCTTAATCCCATACTCATCAACTAAATTTATGACTTCTTACTCGAAATGTAACCCGTTATCTGACACTAGCGTGTGTCGAACCTCGTATTGGTAGATAATATTGTTTCATATGAACTTGGCTACCTTTTTTACATTCAGTACTGCATATAACTTGGCTTCGACCCATTTGGTGAAGTAATCAATGGCTACCAGGATGAACTCGTGCCCGTTAAAGTCTTTGGGTGTGACCTTCCCTATGATATCGATAGGGAGAGGTCATGTTGTATAATTCCCGCAGAGGCAAGTGCTAGAAATTGGAAAACTATTGGCATTTAAAGCATCTTCGGACATAGGCAGTGAAATCCTGAACCATGGTAGTCCATGAGTAACCCTATACGATAATTTTCTAAGCGATCATATGGCCATTCGTGTAGGGTCTACACTTCTCGTTGTGGATTTTTTGCATGATTTCTTCAATGTCATCCCTTACTATATAGTGTAAGTGGGTTCCATCAAAATTTATCTTGAATAGTGCTTTATCGTAGATAATATACTAAACAACCTATTTATGGAGGGTCACTCGGTCTTTTCTGTTAGCATCTTGGGGGTACTTACCGTGCTTGAGGAGGCGCTAAATGTCATGGTACCAACACTCGACCATATCAGGATCATCTTCTATGATGAGTTCAATATGGTAGGAGTGGGTTGATTTAGATTACTTTTGGACTAGGAAGGGGGCATCATTATTCTCTCGGGCATGTCGACCAAGGAGGCCAAGGTAGAAAGGTCATCGGCTAAGTTGTTATTTTCTCAAAACAAGTAATGGAAGGTGATATCTCGAAACTGGGAGGCCAGCTCCTTTTAGTGGGCGTAAAAGGGTAAGAGCTTTTCGTCTTTAACTTTTTATCTTCTAAGGACCTGGCCGATGATGATACCGAATCTATGTAGATATTTAAGCACTGGATACCATTCTTGAGAGAGACTATGTGGCCTATGGTGCATGCCTCATATTCGTTCATGTTGTTGGTTCAGGGAAATTTAGCTTGATGGCAATGGGAGTGTGAGAGTCACCAGGGGCGATCAGGAGTATCCCAATATCGTATCCTTTTTTGTTGGCACTGTCGTCAAAGGACATGTGCCACCGGAGGTCTTTTGATGGGGTGCAAAGGATGTCTTCGTCTGGGATTTTAGATATCCAAACATTGGCTTCTTCCATACATAGTCAACAAGGTAGTTAGAGATGGATCTCCATTTCATGGCTTTCTACATGACATACACAATATTGAACTTGGCTAGCAGCATAAACCATCGAGCTATTCGACTAGATGAGGCAGGTATCTCAAGAAAGTATATGATAAGATCCATTCGAGACACACGTCTGATGGAAAAAATGATCATGTTGTGTCGTATTTCTGAGTGATCCATACAAGGGTGACACGTGCTTTCTCCAAGGCAGTGCAGTTAACTTCATACCCAACCAATTTATGACTGGAGTAGTAGATGGCCCTTTCTCTGTGGTATTCTTCAAGGTATTAGGCTAGTAAAGCCCCAACAATGGTGTATGTTACGGCCAAGTATAGGAATAGGGGGAGACCAGGTTATGACGGGATGAGTACCAGAGGTTAGATTAGATACTGCTTGATTCGGTTAAACGCATCATGACATGCTTCATTCCAAACTTTGGTGGAATCCTTTTGGAGGAGTTTTAAGACGGGTTCACAAATAGAAATCAAGTAGTTGATGAATCGGCTGATGTACTGTAATTTCCCAAGAATCCCTGGATTTCTTCTCCGTTCTGGATGGTGGTATTTTGAGTATGGCTTTCAGTTTGGTAGTATCTACTTTAATACCCTTATCATTAACTATGAATTTCAAAAACATTCCTTTGATAATACCAAAAACATATTTTTGGGAGTTGAGTCACATCTGGTATCGCCGTATTCGTTCGAAGAATTTTTAGAGAGCAAAAACATGACATTCCCGAGTCTTAGACTTGATAATCATATCGTCCATGTAGAACTATACCTCTTTATGTATCAGATCATGCAAGATGGTTATGGAAGCTCTTTGGTAAGTAGCGCCTGCATTTTTAAAAATGAATGGCATAACTATGTAACAAAAGGTTTCCCAAGAGGTGATGAATGCGATTTTTTCTTGATGATCAGGGTGCATCTTGATATGATTATATCCAAAACACCCATCAACGAATGTCTTAAGAGTGTGACTAGTTGTGTCGTCCATGATCATGTAGATATTGGGCACTAGGTAATCATCTTTAGGAGATGCTTTGTTCTAATCCTATTAGTCAACGCACATGCGGACCTTTCCTCCTGATTTCAGCATGAGTACAATATTGGCTAGCCATTTGGGATATTTGATCACCTGGATAAAGCCTTCGTTCAATTATTTGGCCACCTCTTTTTTAACTTGAGCGATCATTCAGTGTGGAGCTTTTGCAGTTTTTATTTGACAATTTTACATTCTGGGAGAGTTAAAATCTCGTGTTGGGCGATCTCAAGATCGATGTCGAGCATGTTGTCGTAGGACTATACAAATACATCCATAAATTCCTTCAATGGTTCTTCGAGTTGCGCGGTGGACCCTATCCTAATCTTGCGTAGTTGGCTACTAGAACCGAGATTAATAACAACAGTTTCATCTTCATTAATTTGAACACGGTTATATTGTCTATTATTAACCTTATTAAGATCAGTTAAGAATTGTTCATTTGCAAAATCATCATCATCAAGAGTTTGATTAGAATCAAGACAATTAATGTAAGGCACAACTAGATACTCAAAATCTTCGTTTATTTCATTCTCGAGAAAAATAACATTGAGAACCTCATCAAAGGAGGTCTCGATTACATTATTGTCATAAAATGGAGCAACAAAAGAGGATGAAATAGGATAAATAGCTGGGTTAGGTTGCATTTTAGCTGGTGGAACTGGTATATTATTCTAGATGAGGAGGGGTACATCATTAGTCTTGATCAGGATGGACATATCTGATGATGTAGTGCCTGAGTGGCTCATCCAAAATGTTAACCCCAGTGTCTGCAGATTAAATGAGCCCTTAGAGTCCTTTGCTTAGAAACCTCAAGAACAACTGTAGTCTTCTCAATGAGTGGTTGCCCATAATGCTGGGAACTTTCGTCCCATGAGTAGTTAAAGAAGATCTCTATCCCTGGCTTCATCTTCTTGTCCATATGATCATACCATGGTTTGAGAAAGCCACAAAAGGGAAAATCTTCACCATCTTTGATGAATCTTCCCTTCAAGGAATCTCCCGAAATAGTCTTGGCACTTTTTAACCCTATCTTCAGTCGTGGTTGGTGGAGATTTCTAAGTTCCTTTGATGATGGTTGATAACCCAGGACATATGGAGGAAAGGCATCCTTCGGGACTATGGGTTCTAGTATCCTCTGTTATCATCGTCCCATCCTCAGTCTGGGCATAAAGTACATATTCTTGAACATCTATATCACGTTGACATTGTCGTGAGGGTTGTGCTCTGAACAGACCCTATTTTTGAAATCATCCCCTGTTGGAAGTGGAAGTGGAAATGGTTAGACTTGGAATCCAAAAAGAATCATATCATTTTCCCCATGTTGTATCTCTAGTATCGAGTTACTAGTGCTTGCATTTTCGATATCATCATTATTGGCTAAGATGGTGATGACCTACCCCATAGAAAAGAACTTCAATTTCTGATGAAAAGATGAGGATAACTCATTGATATTGTGAAGCCATAATCGATCAAGAAATAGGTTGAAACAAGTCGGTATTTCAATAACTTGGAACTCGATAACACGATTTATGGGGTCGTTTCCTATTGTAAGCTTTATGGATCCTACCAACTCTCAACGAGTATTGTCATAAGCATGCACTACGATGGAAGTTAGAGCAAGGTCGCTTACTTTTAAACCAAAGCAGTTGAAGGTTCTTAACAGTCAAACATTGAGTGTCGATCCGTTGTCGACGAGTGAGAGCAGGATTATCTTCCCCATCACCTCAACGATGTTAAGGGCGTAGTTGTGATTAGGACCAAACTTTGGGATTTATTCTTCAGAGAAGGAAAGCATTATAGTAGAGGTTAAGGACCCGACCAGGTTCACATCTTCTTCTGGAGTGGTAGAAGAAGGGATTGTGGGCCCGGTAATCAATTTTATCATAGCTTTTCAGTGTAGTTTAAAAGACATAAAGAGTCCCCACAAGGTGATGTTGGATAAAGTTTTCTTTAACTGGTCATGGATATTACTTTCCTCGATGGTCATTTCTAGCATGAAGATTTTATCGATAACACCCTTTCCTTTATCTGTTACTACTGACTGAGTAATCGGACTCTTGTAGTGCCTCCCAGATTTTTTCATATAGATCACAAAAGAGGGGAAGAATAGAAACCTCATTTTTCATCTATCTCGGGTTGTTAGGCCATTTTATTGATTTTTTCCTAGTAGATCTTCAAACGATATGATCCCACATACACTGATCACTGGGATAACCTTTTCCTGGCTTGGATCTTCATCTAAACTATCAAATCTGTCCCCCCATCCAATGACAATGATGTCATCTTACCATGAGAAGTCAATGCATTCCACAACCTCAAAGACTTCTTCATATAGGTCCCCCCACTCAACGGGGAGATACAGAAGTGAAGGGACCTACCGCCCTTGTATCTTTAAGGCATTGAGTAGCTCATACATACTGCAAATCTCATTGGTTTATCGGAACATGTCTGCCAAAATCTGGACTGCATCATCTAAATTGACTTCAACAATGGGTACGATCTAATTATCTGACTCTCAAACCCACTTTTGGTCTTTCATGAATAGGAGGCTGAACTTTTGGCAGTCAATGGTCATTTCAGAGGGCAATTTCAGCCCAAAATCTAGAAGTTAGTTTAGTACTACTGGCAATTCCATATTTTTTCCTTCGAAATGGGTACGAATGGCAATACATGCTCCTGTAATAAGTGATAGGGTCGGGTCGACAAAATAAGTAGGGTGTAGGAGAAAATATGGGCAAACTTTAGGTGGTTTGAAGGAAAATACGGGTATGAAGGGTGCTTTACTGGGTACAATCTGGGTAGATGGGTCAAATTCTATGTCATTTTCCAAGAAGATGGCATTTGCATGATTTAGAAGTGTATTATGGGTGGTGTTTGGTTTAGGATTAGCTGGTGGAGCGATAACACCCTAGTCAATCAGACCTTGGATTACATTCCGTAGATAGAAGCACTGATGAGTGTTATGGTCGAAATTTTGATGGAAATCACAATGGGGTCGAGTTTGAAATTTTAGGGAAGTGGGTTTAGTAATGGATGAGGATCTAATGGCTTGATGAAATTTTGGCTCAAGAGGGCTTGGTAGACTTTGGAAAGGGGAGCATGAAGCTCGCTGTATTCCTTTTTGATAGGGTTAGCCCGACTTTCTAGTGCCCAAGAGGTAGCAGGCTTTGAGATGTTATTGATGGTTAAGACTGTAGCAGGCTTCTTATATTTTCTTAAAGTGAATTGTCCGAATATTTTCTTAGGCTCAGCTTCTGTCTTGGAAAGACTTTCTTCATCTCCACTCCCGCTTCCCGGAGGGCTAAAAAATGGGGTAATATCGTCCTCCCATCGTTGCTCGAACATGGGGTTAAAAGTTTTTCTTAACAATACTAACTTTCGTAGATTCTCCCACTACTTCATTCGAGTCTAAAATCCACCTTCACCAACCCTTTATGGAGAACACAAACCCATTACCGAATGTGTAACCTAATTTTAAGACGGTCCTAGTCCAGCTTACTTGCCAAGATTGATGTAAGGACAAATTTCCAATCAAGTCATTTGTAATATTGGCTACATTCCGTTAGACAAAACGCTTTTGGGTCATTCCTCATCAAGCTTCATACAACCTTAGAGAATCGAGCATCCAAAGTACACGCGACATCAATATGCCTTCAAGTTCATTCTTCGAAAAAGGAATATGACCAAAATAATTTTTTATGTGTTGGAGTAATTTTTCATTTCATAAAGAGTAATTTTCATAGAAAAGAAATTTTCATAAAAAATAATTTTAAAAATAAATTTTAACTCTTTTTAAAAGAAAAAAGGGATCTCGTTTGAAGTTCTTCTAGGTCGACTTGGATCTAACGACATTGCACAGCCTGCATTGGTAACTCGTTAGAAGCTCGTTAGAAATGTCGTTCGAACGAGATTTCTAACGACTTATCTAACTTGACACTGGACTATCATTAGATAACTCGTTCGAACGAGATCTTCCAGTTTTGAAATTTTAAAAACTGATTTCCTGCATTTATTTTACATAACTGCGATGGTCCACTACTTTTTCTGTTTTAATATATGGACGAAAATCAGTTCTTTTTTGATAAGGAGTTTTACATACTCTTGAGAGTAAAAATTTCACATCTTCCCTTTTTGATTAAAAATCCTTCTCCAACATAATTTAACCTTTGAACCAAAACCCCATGCCATCAACCTGAAATTCAACAAGCACTCTTGCGGTGGATTTCTGCATTCAAGCTTATTGGAGACGGTAGTTTGGGCTTCGGTGGATACCGCGACACTAGTAGTGTCGAGCAACGCATTGGAGTTTCGCGTACTACAAATTCGGAGGTAGAGGATGATATCAACATGTCTTGATTGAGTCAAAGTCTGTAAGTCTTTTGAGTCTTTTGTAAAACCTATATGTAGTGGATTTGTCTAGGCCCAGCCGTCCGAGGTTTTTCCCTTTTGGGTTTTCCTCGTACATCGGTGCGCTGTGGTTGTGATTTTTGCACTTTACTTTATTAAATCACATAGATGTATGCGTAGGATAAAAAGAATAAAATTGGATAACTTTATATCTCTTAATCAAGTTATCAATCCCATCACTTTAACTGTTAATTGTTCATGCTAACTTTTAAATTTGCAAAAGCAATTAAAATTAAAATATATCTCTACTTCGCAAATTTTTAATTGCGTGGTGTGTGTGTATTCTACGAAACAACCTAAGTACATATAACCTTACAACTTCAAATTGGTATCAGATCTAGTCTCTAAAAGTTATTTAGATGAATCCTGGAGGTTATATGGAAAGTTTTTCGTCGAGTAGACGACATATGTTTGATGGAACTAATTACACCTATTGGAAAGCACGTATGAAATCTTCCCTTAAATTAATTGATGAACGTGTTTGGGTTGCTGTTGAAAGAGGATGGTCCCCTCCTACTATGATTGTTGATGATGAAACTAATTTAACACCTGTAAAACATTGGAGTGAGGAAGAATTGAAATGGTGTAACTTTAACTCTAAAGGTTTAAATGTTTTGTTTGGTACGGTGACTCCCGATGAATTTCGTCGTATAATGACGTGTGAGACGTCAAAGGGATCTTGGAATATTCTCGAAGTTACTCATGAGGGAAGTAGTGTAGTTCAAAGCTTAACAACTCAATTTGAAACCATCACTATGAAAGAAACTGAAATGTTTGATGAGTTTTATGCTCGTATATCTGATATTGTTAATTCTTACTTTAACTTAGGTGATAAAATACCCGAAGATTGTGTTGTTAAGAAAATTCTTAGATGTCTTCCTAAGCATTTCATTCCTAAAGTCACTGTTCTTAATTCATTAGGAAATCTAATTACTTTGAAACTTAAAGAGCTTATTGGTGATCTTCAAACATATGAATTATATATGTTTGCTAAAGATAACAAAAGCAAAGATAAAGGTGTTGCCTTGAAAGTAAAGAAAGTAGAAGTGTCTGAATCTGATGAGTCTGATATAGATCCTGATGATATAGCTCTATTTGCTAAAAAAATTAAAAAAATTCTCAAGTTCAAAAAGCAGAACTCAAAATTTGAAAAACCAAAATTTGAGAACAATAAAAACAAAGGTAATAAAAAATTCAATAATCAGGATCCTAAGAAGTTCAACAGAGACAAATTTAAAAAGGATGATTTAGAGAGATGATTTGAGTGTGAGGGACATGGTCATAGATCATTTGAGTGCCCTACTAAACTTAAGAGACAAGGCAAAGAAAAAGCAGTTTACAATGCCACTCTAAGCGATGGTGATAATGAGTCAAAAGACTCTGATGACTCTACCCCATCTAGAAATAATTTCATTGCTTTTATAGGAAGCCATGCTAGTAATTCAAGTGAGTCACACCCTAATGTTGATAATTCCGAGCAAAATATTGAGGTTGCTTCCACTCACTCTACTAGTAGTGATGAAAAAGGAAGTGAAAGTGAAATAGATGAGAGTGAACTGCAATCCGCCTATTCTGAACTATACACTGAGTCTCTTCGTATTCAAAAAATAAACAAAAAAAAGCCTTTAAAGTTTTAACTTTAGAAAAAGAGTTGAAAGGCCTGAAGGAGAAGGAGGCTTTAATTAGTCAACTCGAGGCAATTAAGGTATCCCTAGCTGAGAAACTTATATTGGTAGGCAAAGAAAAATGCGATTTAATTAACTCCTTAGAAGGTGCAAACAAAGATCTTCATAAGTCTTTAGAGATTAGAAAATCTCTTGAAGCTAAAATTGTCCAACTTGAAAAAGATCTAGAGTCCTCTCGTGAAGTCAAAGTCACACTCGAAGATAATTCAGGAAGAATGGATAAATTATTTCTAGGTCGTGTTTTGGGATATAAGGAGAAAGGTTATCAAGAGAGAAAAGGTATAGGATATGAAGATGGAGAGTCATCCAAAGTCAAACCCAAACCCAAACATGTAGCTAAGTTTATTACCAAATTTAATTCTCCTAAACCTTATCTTCCTAAAATAATTCCTTCTAAGCAACCTTTAAAAGAAAATCCAAAACAACCCTATGTGTACACTTATTATCACAAACGGGGTCATCTTAAACATTTTTATTACAAGCTTGGGAAGAACTCTTATTTCAAAACTTCGAAACAACCCTATAGCTCCTTAGTTAGTCTTAAGAGCCAAGTTGAGTATCAAGTTAATACTTCAAAAGGTCTAATGGAAGAGTTTCTTAGGTTTTCTAAAGTCCAAGGAAATAATTCCAATCATAACACTAAAGCCAACAAAGGAAAGAATACAACTCACTACACCAAATCTGTCGAATTATCACGGTCATTGACCTTGACAATTTGGACTTGTAAAGGTCAATGACCATGATAATTTGAGGCGAGATAACTTTTTTTTATCACGGACGTGTCACGGTCATTGACCGTAACAAGTTCGTAAGAATTGTCACAGTCGTGTCACGGTCCCAGACCGTGACACGTTTTGTCACGGTTAATAACCATGACAAAGTCTTATCCCCTTTTAAAAAAATTATCACGATAATTGACCGTGACAAAATTTATCACGGTCTTATCACGATCAATGACCGTGACAATTCTGGGCAGAATTAAAAAAAAATCTGCTGGTAAGTATGGCCACTGCCCAGCAGTATATTTGTACATGTTATATCAACGTTGTACCTGTTCAAACATCATATATCCAAATAAACTAGAGATAACGCAAATAAACATTCAAAATAGAAACTATTTAAGAAGAAACAACATCACCATCACTTATCTCAAATCTACAAACTATTTAGCTGGAAAAGAGATTTTGTACCGCGATGCTCGGGGACACCTCCTTATCCTTCCCTTCTCGTCCGAAGAGCCACATAAGTACCGAGCATATGTGGCCTACCCTAAGGGCCACTCCCGGCCTCCTGAAATAAAATAAAGTAAAATTAGTATCCGCCCCGCAAATAAATATAAATATAAATATAAATCGAAATTGAAATCGAAATCGAAATCGAAATTGACATATAAATATAAATACATTACCTGTAGTGTCACCCAAATAGCTAACTTGAGCTCATATGGCACCTCCTTCCAACTAATGTACCCCGGGCAATCGTGTCAAATATAATTCCCTGCATATCTGAACAATAAGAAATGCCATAATCCTATGGAGTTATGCTCTGCAAATTCCTTCCAACCGTTGTGTAGCCAAAAATCAGTAGTTAAAGTTGTTAATTCCACCTTCCAATGGTATCCCATGTTTTTCTTGAGGTTCCAAGTGGTGGGGTATGGAAAGTGTAATTGACAACTTGAACTGGTGATGTTTGGCTACATAACGGTTGGGAGGAATTTGCAGAGCATAACTCCATAGGATTATGTCATTTCTTAGTGTTCGGATAGACGAAGAGATTCAATCTACTCTCCACAAATAGGACACCCCAAATAACTATGTACTAATCACCTATTAAAGGTAAAAAGCGTATATTCATGGATTAGTATAAACAAAACTTATATGTAGTTGGAATATTTATGTATTAATCTCCTCTCCACACACGCACACTACACAAGAGTGAAAATGATAAAGTGCAAATAATTTAAAAGCATTAAAAGTGGATGTTTCGGTACAAATTGAAATATTTATTAAAAATTGAAAAATTGTTTCAAATTCGGGTTATCATAAAAAATGGATTGATATTCGGTAGGAGCAGCCAAGTCATCCACACTACAATTTAGATGCCTTTGAGCATGTTGGACAATTGACCATGGCTCATTGTTGATATACTCTGAATAAAACACTTGCTTAACCTTTTGAAATGCACAAACAAATGGCTCATCGGTCACGTGGTCATTGCTCTTCAACTTGGACAAGTCAACCATGATCAAATTGGTGACAGGATCAACTTTACAAGCATTTTTATCCTCAACTCTTACGCAGTCACAGTAAAATACGACCTCTTTGAAGCTTATATAATCCAATTCAAATATATTTTGGATTACACCATAGTAAGTCATTTCAGCTTCAACGAGGTTTTTATCTTTTGTGCTCGCTCGAAAGAAAGTAAGAGCCTTGTATGAAATTCCCAAGTTCTGTACATTTTTACTTTCCTCGTACACTTTAACGCCGAAAATGTAACCGTTCAATCGATACTTTTTGTACTCTTGTGCCACGAACAAGGGACCAGTAGCTAGACGAGCAAGCCTTGATGTCGCATCACCCGTCTTTAGGAGTTGAGAATATAGATAAATTAATTATATTAGTGGTAAAATTTGAGTGTAATGTAACGTTATATAACGACTATTTTCATTATAATTACCTCTTGTGTCAATCACAGCCTAAATTCGTTGTCTGATTGTACCATTATTTTTTGTCTTTTATTGTTTTCACAGGCTTTATATTTTCTGCATATTACAAAATTAATCATGTATAAAATAATATAAAATAATGTTAAACATTATAATAATCGAAACTTACTTTTTCCATTCTTCGACATCTTCATGTGTGTCAAATAGATAACGAGCTACTTGAGGCACTTTTGAGCTTGTGCCTTCCTTGCTAGTAGATTGGAGATATCTAGGTTCATCGCATACCGGAAAACGATCGAGATTTTCATACTCCTTCGGTATAGTATACAGTCATACACACAAGCATGAATCGATTTATACTTCATTCCCAAACCTTTCAAACTGTTCTTCATAACAGGATAGCTATTTGGAAGTGTATTCACCTTGGGTAATAAGCCCTTCACCCATTTCAAAATTCCCGTCACGCTATTGCCAGAGAAACTGTAATGCGTCTTCAAACTGTGCAAACCAACCATGGCATGTAAAGTTGTTTGATCTTTCTCACAGCCAGAGTATAACGGTTGAGTCGCCTTAAATTTTAAACTTTGGTAGTCATCGTCAAGTTTTATCGTGTTATCTTCACGAGCACTTGAATCTTTTACATCATCAGTAACATCATTCTCCTCTGCTTCATAAACTCCGTACACATCATCAACTAAATCCTCTAACATATTATGATCTGCGTCGTTCCCTTCTACATCTATTCTACTTGTTGAAGGTTGTTGTGAGGGTTGGTCGGGGATAAAAGGAACTTTCAATTCACCGTGAAAACTCCAAAATCGATAACTATCTTGCATACCCGATCTTAACAAATTTAGTTCAACTTTTTTCCACTCAAACACCTTACCATTCTTACACCTAGCACACGGACACGAAAACTCTTCATCATTATGACATCTCTTTGCATATTTTACAAATTCGTTAGCACCTCTGTGAAACACATCCCCCAGTTTATTAGTCTCACCCATCCACTTTTTGTATTTCGGATATCCCATCACAGCTACCACAACTAAACACCTATTAAAGGTAAACAAAACTTAGATTTATAGTATGTTTCATTTAATTATCCCATCATTTAATTATCCTATTAAAGGGTGAGTGGTCCTATCCCATTCAAGACCGCATTTTTCTGTAATATACTTAACAGCTCATGCACATTGTTATGATTTGAAAAAAATTCGACAGCATATCCCCGTAGTTCTCCAAGTACACGACGTAGATTGGAAGGTGTGAGTGTTATTTCAATTGATCAATTCAAATAACAGTCACACTTGTCAATCTAGTATGTACCCAGAGAACATTAAGATACGACTACAGAAGTTCCTCCAAAAGTAACAACTTTAAGCCACTAAGAATATTATATAGAAATTATACACTCTCAAACTGTCCAAACGGGAAAATTCGAGAGATCTCATTACAGGGGTAATGACTCTCGAACAGGTCTAAGGGCTATTGAATGCGTACGCATAAGAACTAGAAGGCTAGTATCTATGCGCACTAAATTTAATTTCAGGTATGTTTCATTTAATTATCATACTATATATATATTGTTCGATATACAAAGTAATTTTTAAAAAAAGTTGAAAAATCCCACCCCCATATGGACAATAATCCAGTGGTCATGCCACTTTTAAAAGTCACCAACCAAACATTTACTAAACAAAATAATCCAACAGCAATGTCAACAACAAATGTGTATCCCGTACTCCTTCTAATTCATCTACTCAATTAATTCATTTCATCAATTAAACTAACAATTAACGTATACAATTATTAATTTACTAATTTACACTGAGGGGCAATCCTACTTTCATATGAAATGGGCACTAATTATTAATTTACTTTCATCTAAAACTATTTCATTTATTAATTATATTTTAGTGGATGTAATTATAGAATCTATGGATGGATTCAATTTAATCTTACTATGTGAATGTTTTTATCTACAATGAGTTAACCTTGAAACAATATATATTATCCCATAGAATCATCAAAACACGATATTAAGAGAATTGCAATGGTACCTTGCCTTAACCCCCCTCTCCACCCCCACCCACCACACGCACACACAACAGCCCCCCACCCTGCCCCACCCCCTCCCCACCCCCCACCCACCACACATATACACACACAATAGCCCCCACCTACCCCTACCCCTACCCCCACCCTGCCCCCTCCCCAAACCCACCCACCACATAAACACACACACACACACAACAGCCCCCCGCCCTGCCCCACCCCCACCCACCACACATATACACACACACACACAACAGCCCCCTGCCCCACCCCCCACACACGCACACACACACACGCATATATATACACACACATATATATATACACACAAACATATATAAAAATGGAAGAGAGAGAGAGAGAGAGAGAGAGAGAGAGAGAGAGAGAGTTGGGAAAAGGAGGGAAACGACGGGGGGGGGGGGGAGAAGGGGAAAGGGTTTTTGCTGCAGAAGTTGTCACGGTTGTGTCAAGGTCCTTGACCATGACAATTATTTAAAGAATTATCACGATCATTGACCGTGACAATTCTTTATCACGGTCGTGTCAATGTCAATGACCGTGACGCAAAATGCGTGTTTGTTGTCACGGTCAATGACCTTGACAAGGGTGGTCGGCTGAAAGGTGACAATTTGGTCATTTTGGTGTAGTGACTCAAGCCTGGGTTAAGAAAAATCATACCAACAAAGCTTTTGGTTCTCATGTTGCACTTAAGGCTCAAAATACCTCCCAATGGTACTTTTATAGTGGTTGCTTGACATATATGACCGGTGATAAATCTTTGTTTACCATTCTTGAAAACTATAAAGACGGTAAGGTCACATTTGGGGAAGGAATCAAATCTCGAACCATAGGTAGAGGATCTATTGAAATCTCTGGGTTTCCTAAACTTAAAAATGTCCTTTATGTTGATGGTCTCAAGGCTAATTTGATAAGTATTAGCCAATTATGTGATGAAAATATTGATGTTAAGTTTAGTCAATCGGAGTGCACCGTATATGATCAATCGGGTGAATCTATTTTACAAGGTGTGAGAACTAGTGACAATTGCTACGGAATAGTTCCTAAATCCTCTTTGGTTTGCAATAGTGCAAAAGCCTCGTCTGTCGATCTTTGGCATCAAAGGTTAGGTCATGTTAACTTTAGAGATCTTGATCGATTAGTGAGAAAAGAGCTAGTTCTAGGTTTATGATCTCTAGGAAAACCAACCTCCACTATTTAGGGTCCTTGTCAATTAGGAAACCAAATTAAGAATCCTCATAAAAAGTTAAACTCAATAACTACCGCTCGTGTCTTAGAATTGATACACATGGACCTTGACCCACTCGTACCGAGAGCATAGGAGGAAAGAGATATACCTTAGTAATGGTGGATGATTTTTATAGATACTCCATAGTAGGCTTTCTAAGAGAAAAATCTAAGGCTGTTGATTTTCTCACTGTTAAGTGTAGAATTTTTCAAAATCAACATGGTGTTACCATAAATCGTTTTAGGAGTGATAATGGAACCGAATTCAAGGAATCTGGTGTAAATGCCTTTTTTGATGAAATAGGAATTAAATATGAATTCTCGGCCGTTCAAACTCCACAATAAAATGGTATAGTTGAAAGAAAAAATTGAACGATCCAAGAAATGGCAAGATCTATGCTCCTAGGAAGAAATGTGCTTCGTAGGTTTTGGGCCGAAGCGGTTAACACCGTTTGTCACACCGTAAATAGGGTTTATTTGCATCCTAATACTAATAAAACAACATATGAATTGTGGACGGGAAAGAAGCCTAATTTGGCATATTTTAGAGTTTTTGGTAGTCCTTGTTATATACTTAGAGATAGAGAAATTCTAGGTAAATTTGACTCAAGGAGTAATGAAGGTATTTTCCTAGGATATTTTTAAAACAGTAGAGATTTTAGAGTTTTTAACTTAAGTAGCTCTAAAGTCATGGAATTAATAAATGTTGTAATAAAAGACGATGATCCGGCCACATCTACTGAAAATGAGGAAGATTTGTCATGTGAGTGTGATGTTGTTTCTGATGTTGAACATATTAAGTCCCATAATGACTTGGTTGTTCCCACTACTGAGAAAAAGGATCCTTCTCCTTGGGTTCATAAAATGCATGACCCTTCAAAAATTATAGGAGATCCCGAGGTAGGTGTCAAGACTAGGGCTCAATTAGAAAATGAAGTTACCTATTTGTGCTATACTTTTAAAATTGAACCCAAAAACTTTAAAGAAGCATTAAAAGATGAACATTGGATTAATGCCATGCAAGAAGAATTGTTTCAATTTAAGAAAAATGATGTTTGGGAATTAGTCCCTTGGCCTTCTAATACAAACGTCATTGGCACCATATGGATTTTCAAAAATAAAATGGATAAAAATAATGTCATTGTTTGTAACAAAGCTAGGTTGGTTGCCCAAGGATACACCCAAATAGAAGGTGTTGACTTTGAAGAGACTTTTGCTCCAGGTTAGAATCGGTTCGCCTTTTACTAGCCATAGCATGTCACCTTAAATTTAAATTATATCAAATGGATGTAAAAAGTGCCCTTTTAAATGGTATTCTTCAAGAAGAAGTCTATATTGAACAACCTAAAGGGTTTGAGGACTCAAAGCATCCTAATCATGTCTTCTTCCTAAATAAAACGTTATATGGCTTGAAACAAGCACCCCGTGCTTGGTATGAAAGACTCACTTCTTATCTCCTTTCTCGTGGCTTTTTGAGAGGGGGAGTAGATATGACACTATTTATTCGTTGTGATGAAAAAGCTATTCTAGTTGCACAAGTGTATGTCGACGACATAGTGTTTGGTTCTACGTGTGATAAACATACTCAATTCTTTTCAAAAGAAATGCAAGATGAATTTGAGATGAGTATGGTCGGTGAACTTACTTTCTTCCTAGGTCTTCAAGTTCGTCAACTCGAAAGTGGGATATTTTTGTCCCAAACTAAGTATGATAAAGACCTTGTTAAGAAATTTAATCTCGAATCCTCTAAGCATGCACGTACTCTTATGAATTCTTTGATTAAATTTAGTAAGGACACCGAAGGAAAGGATGTAGAGCACACACTCTTTAGGAGTATGATAGGTAGTTTACTTTACCTAACCGCTAGTCGTTCGGATATTTCCTTTAGTGTAGGAGTTTTTGCCCGCTATCAAGCCGCCCCAAAGAGTCTCGTTTACTTTCCATTAAATGTATTATCAAATATGTTAGTGGGACCCTATCTTTTGGGATCTGGTATTCCTTCGACACAAATGATTGTCTATCGACGTATTCGGATGCCGATTGGGCAGGAGATGTTGATGGATGCAAAAGTACATCTGTCGGTTGTTTCTACTTTGGAACTGCACTTGTCTCATGGATGAGAAAAAAACAAAATTCTATTTCTTTGTCCACGACGGAGGCCGAATACATAGCCGCCGGGAGTTGTTGCACTCAACTCATTTGGATGAAACAAATGTTGGAAGATTACGGTATTTCTCAAGGCACTATGACTATCTATTGCGATAATACTAGTACAATTCACATTTCCCGTAATCCCGTTAAACATTCTAGAACCAAGCGTATTAGGATCTGTGAACATTTTATTCGTGACTTGGTTAAAGAGAAAATCGTTTCTCTAAGCTTCATTTGTACCGATCAACAATTGGCCGATATCTTTACCAAACCTCTAGATTCCCTTAGGTTTGAAAACCTTAGGAAATCAATTGGGGTTTGCTCCATTGATTGAGATCGAAGCCATTTATCTAGTTTAGGTTGTTTCTCATGTATACTTTTATACCTATGAACTAGATTACTTTTGAAAATATTTTATTCAAAAAAAAAATTATATATATATATATGTATATATATATATATATATATTATTTCTAATTTTCAAGGAAAACGAGAATGGTTAGAAAAGCTTTCACAAAATTTTGTCCATATGGCTTTGTACTCGATGTGTTCGGATCACTATTCTATTTCATGTCCACGTGGCTTTCGATGAGTAGTCAAGCCGGACTTTGTTTCTCTTGTGCACAAAAATTCTCTTTTATGATATGTATTTCTGTGATTGCCTCATCTTTTTGCCTTCTTGCACACACTTTTCATGAAATATTGTGGATATCTTTTTCACATTGTACTCGTAAGGTGAGATTTGGTGATGTCTTCTCAATCTTTGTCACATCTCTTATAAGCAATTGAATTTGTGCATGATCATCCATTGCCCGGATTGAAACAAAAAGTAATTATATTCATCCGGTTGTTTGTTATTTCTAGCAATGGACTCGGGCTACAGAAAACAAAAAGGTTTTGTGTGAATAGCCTCCATTTGCATAATAGTATAAGTGCCTTAAATTGAAGCATTGAAAAATGATATATAATGCCAAGGCTAAAAATATTTAGCTTGATTGATTCTTCAAAAGAAAAGTCTCAATCTAAACTTGCTAATGGGAGATATAAGTTGAAGATCAATGGGCATGCACATTTATTCGATCCATTGCCTTCTAATTGTGACAACATTGGCTAGAGAATCATCTATCTTGTATGCGTGTTGCTTTAGTGTTTGAGTGTCCAATGATATTTCTTTATTGACACAAGGTTGACGTGAGTGCATATTACGTTTATATATTGTTTGGCATTCCGCACTTGTGCGTTGTCTTGGGTAAAAACTTTCACTTGATTGTTCACACCCCTACATTTCCGCTCCCACGGTTTGGATATGTCTTCACAAGCTCGGACAATTAAAAACTTCATTTTGGCAACTTTCTGGCCTTCCCAATTCCTTCTTCTACGTTATTTTCAGGCCTATTTTATTTTATTTTTATTTTTAAACCTGGTTGAATTTCGTTAGTAAAACTCGTTCAAACGAGTTTTTGAACGACTTTTCTTCATTCAAGTCTGGAACATCGTTCAAATTGGCGTTCGAACGAAAAGGGCATTCGAACGAACTTCTAACAAAATTTCTAACGAGGTTCATTAAATGTCTCTGGGATATCATTTGAAATAAGTCGTTCGAACAACTTTTCTCGTTCAAACGACCAGGGATTATTTTGGGCGGTTTCTCTTCCCAAAGTTTCAGTCATTTCATTTTTTTCTCTCTCGCCTCTTTCCCACGATTTCCCATTTCCTAAATTTTCGCCCTCTCTCTCTTCTCCCTTTTCCCACTTCCTCTTCCACTACCCATTTCCCACTACACCCATTACCCATTTTCCCACTCCCTCTTTCTCTTCTGCAATTTTTCCCCTCACCCTTCATATCACTTTTCATCCTCCACCTCACTCATTTCACCTCTTCTTATCCTTCTCCAGCTAGGGTTCCGAAGTTTGGGGTTCTTCCTCTTCTCATTTCTAGGTATTTTTCTTTTTCTCTTCTTATATATATATATATATATATATATATATATATATATATATATATATATATATATATATATATATATATATATATATATATATATATATATATATGTTATTGGGTATGATTTCTACACCTACAATTATATCCCTTTTTTGTTACCTAATTTCATATACATATATGTGTATATATCTACCTTCTTTTTTTTTTTTTGGGGGGGGGGGGGGGGGGGGGGGCTATTTTATTTATCCTTATTATTTTTGTGTTGCCCCTATTTAAGTTGAATTCTATGAACATTATCATTTTTCTTAAATTAAAATTCTTTTTAATTTCGTTGAATTTCACTTAAATATCTTTCATTTTTTTTCTATTTTATTTTGTTTTAGATTTATCTCTAACGGAGGATGGGATTGTTGCTGATTGGTTTGTTGGTGTGTTTGGCGGTTTGGATGGTTCTTTGTTTAGGTAGGTTCGAGTTTAGCCCCTTTAGCATGGCCCCTCCTAATCGTCGCACTCGTCGCATCAGCGACTCTCTCGAGGAACGTTCTTCCTCCTCTTCTTTATCCTCATCCGATGAGGACAACACTGTTACTATGTCCATCCATGATCTTAAACTACGTTAGGGGACGCTCTCCAGGAATACACAATACCATACACAAGGTTTTTCAACTAGGGCCATTGTCCGCAAAAAAGTTGTCCATCGATCATCTCTAGCAGGCACCACCGTTCACCCCTAGAATTTCGACTTAGGATGGGACCCCTTGTTCTCCCTCACTGACACAATCTTTCTCGACCTTATTAGAGAATTTTATTTTGATGTGTATGTTCAAGAGGATCATATTTTCTCTCGTCTGAGAGGTCAGGAGATCTATGTCAGTCCCAACTCCATAGCTCGTCTCCTCTCTTTTCCCCGTGTTAATAATTTATCCTACCCTTGGGCTCCCACTTCTCGTCTTGACCCTACTTTGGTTATGAGCATCGTGTGTAGGATTACCCAACCCGACACTGTTACAATTTTTTATAAAAATTTACATCCTGATTTTATGGTCCTCAATTGGATTGTTTGTGCTTGTCTCATTCCACGTACAAACTCAACCCAAATCACCAAGATCCATGTGGACCTCATGTTTGCCATTAGCATTAGGGTTGTCATCGACCTCCCTGCCTTCCATTATCTTGTCGTTAAATCTGTTAGAGTTCTTCCCTCCGGTCCCGCTAGATAAGCCCTCCCCTTTGCCGTTATTATTACCCACTTTTGTCTTACTGTCGGCTGCCCTCGTCTTCCCACCGATGTCCCGATGACCCTCCACCAATCCATTGATATATCCTCTATTGGTATATCTCGTGGTCACTTACCCCCCGATACTCCCCAACTCACTCCCTCTCAATCTACCACTTCCTCCACTCCTGCCCATATTAGGCTTGCATCCTCTCATTCCACCCCTAGACCATCTTCTTCTCATGCTCCCGCACCCATTGAATTGGAGGATATTAGGTTTGTGCATTCACATGTGGATCAAATTCAAGAAGATAGGTGTCAAGATCGGGCTATGTTATAGGAGCTTCTGATTTCTATGCAGCAAGATAGGGAGGCTCAGGCTCGCCGTGAGGAGGCTCGAGCACGCAGGGATGAAGCTCAAGCTCGTCGGGATTCTATGCTTATTGAGCACCTTGAGGCAATCCATCGTATGAAGATTCACCGTGGAGCTGGCTCATCCAGCACCGGGTCCCTTCCAGATGATTCACCAAATGATGCTCTACTCCTTGATTTCATTTATGTTTTAGTCTCTTTCTTTTGTACTTGTGAGGACGAGCGAAACATTTGTATTTACATTTTCTCACTTGTAGATACTTCTTTGCTTTGATTACATTCTCTTTTCTAATGTATGGATATTTGGTTTTTTCATTTATGTTAATGCAATATATCCCGTTTCTTCAAATATTGCACATATGTTTCTTGGATTGTGTTGCCTATTTTTCTATTGATTTTATTCAAACCATGCAGGCTATATCTATCCCTTTGTCTTTTCCGGACAAAAAGGGGGAGAAACATTGATAGGGGGAGTTAATTAAAATTTAACATATGTCATACTCATGATAATTAACTTGCTTTATATTCTTCATTTTCTCACGATTAGTTCACGCTTGATTTATATTCTCTATTTCCCCATGCGTTTTATGAATTTGTTGTTTCATGTGTGTAGGATACATCACCTAATTTTCTGTAGCACACCGTCAGTCGCGTTACTTAGTCTGTTTTTTTATTTTGGTTTTGGGGACGAGCTTTAGAAACGACTTGACGGCTGGCTTAGCAAATTCAGTCTTTTTATTTATTTTTTATTATTTCGTTTTGTCCCGGAATAGCCCAAGGGGGAGATTTGTAAGGAAAAAATTCCAATCGAGTCATTTGTAATATTGCTACATTTCGTTGGACAAAACTCTTTTGGGTCATTCCTCATCAAGCTTCATACAACCTTAGAGAATCGAGCATCCAAAGGTCACGCGACATCAATATGCCTTCAAGTTCATTCTCCTAAAAAGGTATATGACCAAAACAATTTTTTATGTGTTGGAGTAATTTTTCATTTCATAAAGAGTAATTTTCATAAAAACCAATTTTAAAATTAATTTTAACTCTTTTTAAAAGAAAAAAGGGATCTCGTTCGAAGTTCTTCCAGGTCGTTCGAACGACGTGGATCTAACGACATTGCACAGGCTGCACTGGTAACTCGTTAAAAGCTAGTTAGAAATGTCGTTCGAACGAACTCGTTTGAACAAGATTTCTAACTACTTATCTAACTTGACACTGGACTATCGTTAGATAACTCGTTCGAACGACCTCGTTCGAACGATATCTGTCAGTTTTGAAATTTTTTAAACTGATTTCCTGCATTTATTTTACATAACTTCCATGGTCCACTACTTTTTCTATTTTAATATATGGAAGGAAATTATTTCTTTTTCGATAAGGAAGTTTTACATACTCTTGAGAACAAAAATTTCACATCTTCCCTTTTTGATTAAAAATCCTTCCCCAGCACAATTTAACCTTTGAACCAAAACCCCATGCCATCAACCTGAAATTCAACAAGCACTCATGCGATGGATTTCTGCATTCAAGCTTATTGGAGACGATAGTTTGGGCTTCGGTGGATACCGCGACACTAATAGTGTCGAGCAACGCGTTGGAGTTTCGCGTACTACAAATTCGGAGGTAGAGGACGATATCAACATGTCTTGATTGAGTCAAAGTCTGTAAGTCTTTTGAGTCCTTTGTAAAACCTATATGTAGTGGATTTGTCTAGGCCCAGCCGTCCGAGGTTTTTCCCATTTGGGTTTTTCTCGTACATCGACGCGTTGTGGTAGTGATTTTCGCACTTTACTTTACTAAATCACATAGATGTATGTGTACGATAAAAAGGATAAAATTGGATAATTTTATATCTCTTAATCAAGTTATCAATCCCATCACTTTAACTGTCAATTGTTCATGCTAACTTTTAAATTTGCAAAAGCAATTAAAATTGGAATATATCTCTACTTGGCAAATTTTTAATTGTGTGGTGTGTGTGTATTCTACGAAATAACCTAAGTACATATAACCTTACAACTTTAATTGACAACCTTCAAATCGAGGTTCATGAGATGCAGTGAAATCGAATCCCAGTTCTGGAGGAGCTCGAGGTACGATTCCCTCTCATTATGGGTCCACTCTCACTTGAGACTATTTAGGTCCTAGAAGAATATCAACACGCTCTAAGTGCCCCTCCTGCTAATGGGACACTGCCATCTCATCTTCTTGTGTTGAATCTTACCCAACCAGGGACTAACCTGCCAGTTCCCATCGATCCGAAGGAAGAAGAGTTGAATAAGGTCAAGGAGGATCTTTAGATATTGACCAAGAAGTTCGACCAAGTCAGAATATTCGGGAACTACATGGATTACACCCATATGTCTTCCTACCCTAAATCAAGGTTATCAGCGACATCTAAGATGCCTAACATTGAGAAGTTAAGGTATAGCGGGGTCCCAATTGTATATCTTCGAAGTTACCACCGAGCTATGACTCTCCTAGGTGCTTCCGAGGAAATAATGGCCCAGGTATTTCAACAGACATTGAAGGACAACGTCCTTCGTTGGTTCCTATCCCTCGAGGAATACCTAATTAGCAGTTGGGAGGATGTTGCCCATGAATTCGTGTCGCAGTAAAAATTCAACGAGGAGTTGGAGGTTACATGCCGTGATTTAGAAATTCTCAAGCAGAACCCCAGAGAAACTGTCAACAATTTCATAGCAAGGTGGAGAGAGAAAACGGTGCACAAGGATAAAGAGAAAAGCCTGTTAGCAATTTTTTATGAAACTTACTCGACTAAAATTTCACACAATCAAAATCAACAGTCGACCTATTTTATGCCTTCTACTGGGCAACTAAAACCCAGGGCTCATGACCCTCCGGAATTGGTGGATGATCCTACTTCCTCACAATGAATCCATGACTAAAATAATAGGGAGATTTATAATAAGCACTTTATCCACCATTCTCTCTTTTAAGTAATATGTGTTGGCCTTTGTTTTGACCCATGTATAAAATCATCTAATCTCTTGGATTCCAATTTGAGATTGATATAACTCGTTTATTTTATAAACTCCATTCGTAATCCTCGATGTGTTTGGGGTACATTGAGAAGGCACCACTCCAAAGTACTCATAAAATTTTAAAAATAATTGGTTTGGGGCGAAAGTGATGCAGCCCTCAACAATCAGTGACCCACTTTTACGTAGCAATAATCTTCAGGTTCTTCAGTACTTTCAATCACAACCCAATCATGGATGAAATATCTATTCCTAAACTCTCATATGGACTTATTACTCACCGTATAAACTATTTTTTTAATTTTAAATGAAGAATGTTGGAAAAATTTGCCAAAGTAGAAAGATGAAAGAAATTATTTGAAGAAAATTACGAAGTAATTGAAAAGTAAGATGGAAGAAACTTACAGTTGCTAAGTATATGGGAGGCTCTTGAACATTTTTTGAATGAGTGCATGAGTGGATGTGAAAAATGGCAGTAGGAGAAGTCATTGAACTGTTTGGTTCAACTTTTAAGGCAATTCATATTTTAAAATAAAACCCTAGTGATGATTCATAGTTGCACCTCACTTTTTATTCTTCTTAGTGTATAGATCACCAACATACCCCTGCAAGGTCGGGGAAATTTATGAGCGTGCCCTTTAAACTCAACGGGCAGAATAAAATGAATTTTAATATAAAAAAACTGCAAGTGTTTATGCCTATCAACCGCATCTTCAATAGGCGGTCAAACATCACTGACGATCAACATTAAAGTCGAACAACGTTCAAACCTCTCCACCACATTCAGGCTGCAAAGCTTTGGGGGGAATTACGGGGATATTTGGAAGCTCGACAAAATAATCACGAATTGAAGATATGAACAAAAAGGGGATCCCATTAGTGAATATCTCTGTAATACCCCATATTTTTATGACTTTTAAATTTGGGGATTTATTAATTTTAATTTGAGATATTAATTTAATATTAATTTGAAAATTATTTTAAATATTTACTAGCGTGATAAGAGTTAGTAATTATTGGGATTTTGTTAAATATTACTTAATGGAAAAACTAATATGTATAATCAAATTTATTAAAATTATCACGAGTATATAATTTGATAATGATGGAAATTAAACTAGGACACGCTTGCATCGTGTGGGAATTAAATTAGTATTATTAAAAGTGAATAAATTATAAGTCACCCGTATGGTCATTTCGAGTGCGCCAATGGGTTCGGAAGAGTCGAGATAGTCAAAATAATGTACCTGGGGGTTTAGTTTGGGTCCCGGGGCGTTTTTAGGCCTAATTAACATCCCGGGAGGGCGTTTTGGACATTTCGTATTTTTGGCCAATTAAACCCACGAATTTTCCAAGGTTATATCAGCTTCTAGGAGTTGTCATCTAGGGTTAACTAAAGCAAAAGTAAAGAACGGCCATTGGAGAAAAAGTGGAAAAGCTTTCCAAGGAGTTCAAAGCCAAAAACTCCACCGTTTGCACCGCCACCACTGCCAAATCGTAGATCGCACGACGGGGAACACAACCACAACGCTTTCTTCCACAAATTAGAAACTAAATTTCTATGCAAGTATCTATCTTGCTTTATTTTTAGTTAATGTCTCAATTATGTTAGTCTAGGGTTGTTTAGAACTTGTTTCATGAAAGAAAGTGTAGTTTGCAGACTAGAATTCACATATCGTAGAAGAAGTAATCATATTCTGGACATCTAATTCGTATGTAGAGGATACACCACGAAATTTCATGGATTTAGAAGTAGAAAATCTGGAAAAGAATTGGAAGAATTGAAATTTAAAGGAAAGATTAGGGTTCTTGAAGTCTATGTAGATTTTACCCCTTTAAATTGTTATACTGGATGAAAACTCATATATTTTACATAGAAAATCATATATTTTGGTATATAGTGCTTGTAGTATCATTTGTTGGGAGTTTGGGAATCATATATGGAGATTTAGTTGAGGTTGGAGATGGATTTCCGTAACTGGGTTAATGCAGTTTTCACTATAACTGCTTGATCGGTCGATCGACCCCCTTCCATCGATCGATCGACCCCTTCTGGAAAACTGCATATTCCTCTTATTATGGTTTATTCTGATTAAAATGCATAGTAACCCTTGAGTATTATTATTACAAAATTTTGGGATATAACTAGGACCAGTAGGGTTTTAGTAAACCCCAATAAGTGAGAATTTAATGTAAGATGAAATTAAGGGTTAACGGGGAGTGATTTACACAAATGTAATTATGCGAACGTTTAAATAAAAGATTGAGACTCGTTAGGAAATTAGACTAGAAAGTAAGTGAGAGTACCTACTGAAATTATACTTAGGTAGATAGAATACTTCGAGAGATATGAAGTAAGTATGGAATAACCTATAAATGAAAATAAAAGAGATGAGTCCGTTATACGGGATAAACGATTAGAATGTATTAAGAACAGATAATTATAATTATGGGTCGTGGGTTCACCTAATTGAGAAATGTGAATAGTGATATATATATATATATATATATATGACTGTGTGATTGTGTATATATTATATATATGTGTAAAAATCGTACCCGAGCTACTTGCTATCACGGGGGGTTTCCGCGCCGGGACAGTTTATCTCGATTGGGCCTTTACGGGGGATAATGACTTGTACCCTAGAACATAGGATTCCTTGGTACAAGCTATCTGATTGATAGTCAGGCGGTCCTAAAAGACGTGAGGGTATGTGCTGACCTCTTAGTGACTTGGAACTATGCTTCGCCTCCATTTGTTTATGTTTTGTGTTAATACATTTCGAGAATGATTCCGAACTAGTATTTCCCTTAGTACGAGTGATACGGGAACTTGATAGCAGAGTATGCCATCACCATAAAGCTTATGTGGGGTGCCAATAGTATATATATATATATATATATATATATATATATATATATATATATATATATATATATATATATATATATATATATATATATTATATGAATGGTTAATATAGATATGTATACTTAAGTATGGGAACGTTCTACTGTGCATAACGGTAGTTGGGTAATAAACAAATACTCCGATTTTATTATTAAGTGTTTGAGAATTTTGTGATAACACTGGAATATTTTAAAATGAAATGAGATAGATGTGAGAACTTTAATTTCATAAATTAATTATCCTAACCATAGTAATTATCGGCATGAAACCTTATGGAAAAGTTAAGTTAAAATAAACTTTTGGGGTTAATAGTGCGGTAGGCGTGCACACTAGATGAGAGATGAGAATTTCTCAAGAGAGTGTCGCATACTAACATGGTTGTTACATTAGTCGGTAAGCATTTTAAATACTTGCTAAACTAAATTTAAACTGTTTTATAATCGGGCTCTCACCCGTTTCATGTTATCTCTTCTCTCTTGTATATATATGTATATATCACTGGTTCCCAGCCACAGGGACGTCATGCTTAGGTTCTTTGGACTGGACGTGCTACAACTTATGTGGGAGTTGCAGGCCATTTGCTTAGATGACCTCGTTGTTGATTCCACTCTTATTTCAGTTCTAATTAGTTGGGCATGTGTCGTCCGTTTCCTTATTCCGTTGGATTTGTCAGAGATTATGTTCATTTATCTTTAGTATTTTTACTCTTTGGGATTTGATTACTGTCGGGATGGTTTCCCTTTGTAGTTTTAAAGTTGGTATTGGTTTATCTGAATGGTTAAATTCATGGGTGTTTATTTCCAGTCTTAATAATTGTGTGATTCTTAAACTATTACTTATTAAAGGTTTTCACAATTGGATTTAATAAAATGGAAATAATGTTTTAAATCGTTTTGACACTTGGCTTAATTATTTAGGGTGTTTAATTGGAAAGTTTATTTTGCGACAGTGATGCTAAGAATGAACCAACCGTTCACCTTGATTATAATTTTATAAAGGACTGATCACCCGGTATTTAATTAGGCGGGGTGTTACAATCTCGAGGCTACATTTGTTTGATAATATCACAATTTCATCTGAGGGTTCCATAGTACAATACGATTTAGCCCCGCTTATCCCCAATATATGTAACCCTTACCCCTAGGAAAAGGGTCATATAATTCCTATTATTGCGAATTAATCAATACAAAGAGATAGAATAACCCCATGGACGTAGGCACATTGTCGAACCGTGTAAATTTTATGTTCTATGATTTTGCTTTACTACTTGACTTTATTTATTTGAATTAATATAAGTAGGATTTTCCACCTACACTATTTTAAAAAAATGGTCGCATTTTATTTTCACACAATTCGGATTGCTAAATGTTTATTGTCCAAATAAAAGGGATCCACAATTTTTTTGGATGAAACATTGGGAAAAAAATTAATTGTTATACATTAACATTACTATTATTAAACATACCAACCCCATGTACCAACATACCCTATGTGTTGCTTCCTCCCAGTTGCTAAATATACCCATATACTAGATGCATTCGGAATGCTTCGAGTCCATATTATTATGTTAGTTAATAAATTTAGAGAATTTAACGAAATTAATCTTTGCAAGTTGGATTGATTTAAAATTTTTAGTGGTGGGTTGGCTTCGATTAAAATATAATAATAAAAAATTAGTTTTGTTCAATTTCATAGTTGACAATTTTTTTAGACCCAAAACCTCCCACACGTCATTAATAGATCACAAAACATTCTGAGTTTCATTTTTTCAATATCACAAACAATAAATGATTGTATCAAAATCCTCCACCTTATTCATCTATTACCACATTAATACAAACATATAAAATAACACATTCAATAGTAATTAAATAATGGCCGATACCCAACCGTTCACAAAATCCATGCTAGTAGTCTTCTTAGAAGGAAAGAATATTAGTCACATGATTTCATAAGATTTCTACATATTTCCCATGTGCCCAAAACAACACACGCCTTCATTCTCATTGCTTTAACCCTCTAATATAACTTCAGTAATAACAGTATTATCCATAATAATTAAAACTCATTAGTCTGAACATTAAAAAAATTCTAATTCTATCACTGTTCTATAAGGACAAATTTCAATTGAGTCAATTTGTAAGTGTTGGCTTAATTCTGGACAAAACTATTTGAGTTGTAGCATAGAAGTTTATGAACTTCAAGCCTATGACATTAGATTGAAGATGTAGCCGCCAAGCATAAATTGAAGATATCATCACTATCGTTTTCGCGCCATGTTTAACGTCATCAACCTTTCAAGTTTTACATGGTTTTTAAAGCTATGAATGCATATGATATATATAGATCCTTGGAAACTTATTTTGGGTGTCATATTTTTTCTTAAATTAAGTTAACAATGATTTTTTTATTTTTTTGAAGAAAAATATATTTTTTTTGAAAAGTCGTTTGAATGAAATTTTAATCTCGTTCGAACAAGATTCCATGGTCGTTCGAACGAGATATCACACATAGTTTTCTCTGAAATCTCGTTCTCATTCTCATTTGATAAAGTCATTCAAATGACATTCATTTCTACAATCTCGTTCGAATGAGATTCAAAAGTCGTTCGAACGACTCACAGCTTTTTCAGTAGTTTTCATCAGTTTTTAACATTTTCCCACTATCTTTTCAACCTCCTTTTTATAGTGCAGGAAGGAGGTTTTTTCACAGACTTTTGGAGACTTTTGAGAGCATTCTAACTTGTTTTGAGAGCACAAGTTCAAATCCAAAAAGTCATTTTTTGTGTGTTAAGTTTTAATAATTTAATCTCCACCAAAATACAAAGTTTACACCCAATACTTTCTTTGATCCAAGTTTCATCATATATTATTCTTAATTATCATTTTGACACCGGGTATCATTCTCTACCCAAAAGGAGAAAATTTCTTACGGAGGACTCCGTTTTTATGAGTCGTGGTGTACATACGGACGCGAACTTCGTGTATTCATGATATTCGTGCCCTATTGGTGGACTCCGAGATGAAGGTGGATTCCTAAGTTGTCGACTAGGTGGAGGTGGAGGAACAAAGAAGCGTTAAGGATTGAGAGGACGTCAAGTTGTTGAGTAAGCCTTTATGTCACGTCTTTTGTAAAACCATACCTAGTGGACTTGTGGTGGGTCGTCCGAGGTTTTTCCCGTTGTGGATTTTCCTCCTACATCGCGGCGTTGTCGTTGCGTTTATTTTTTCTTACAAAAATCACGCAGATGCATGCGTAGGTTTATAAAAATAAATATTAGTTTAATCACTACCTTTGTATAATTTGGTGATAATTTCATTTGGGTAAAGTTTAGTGTAATTTAATTCAACTAAATTTGACAAAATTCATGTTTGGTTTGTTTGGATAATTTAGATTTTGAATTGAATTAATATTTGTTTAATTTTTGTTTAAGTGAAATTCAAATATTTGTTTGGTATAATTTCATTTTAATTTGAATGATTTTAAAATTTGGAATATTGAGTCAATTTGTAAGTTGTCTTAATTCTGGACTAAACTATTCGAGTCGAAAGAAAAAAGTTTGTGACCTTCAAGCCTATGACGTTTGAGTTGAAAACGTAGCGGCCAAGCATAAATTGAAGATATCATCATTGTCGGTTTTCATGTTATGTTTAACGTCATCAACCTTTCAACTTTTCCATGGTCTCTAAAAGTATAAATACATATAATATATATAGAGCCTTGGAAATTTATTTTGGGTGTCATATTTTTTCTAAAATTAAATTGAAAATGATTTTTTATTTTTTAAAGAAAAATATTTTTTTTGAAAAGTCGTTTGAACGAGATTCTCAGGTCGTTCGAACGAGATATTACATGAGGTTTTCTCTTCAATTTCATTATTATTCTCGTTTGATAAAGTCGTTCCAACGAAATTCATTTCTGCAATCTCGTTTGAATGAGATTCAAAAGTCGTTCGAATTACCGACGGTTTTTCAGTAGTTTTTGTTAGTTTTTAACATTTTTCCACTATCTTTTCAACCACCTTTATGTAGTGAAGGAAGGAGGTTTTTCCACAGACTTTTGGAGGCTTTTGAGAGCATTCTAACTTGTTTTGAGAGCAAAAATCCAAATCCAAAAAGTCATTTTTGAGTGTTAAGCTTTAATAGTTTAATCTCCACCAAAACATAAAGTTTACACCTAATACTTTCTTTGATCCAAGTTTCATTATATATTATTCTTTTAGATCATCAATTTGTCACTGAGTATCATTCTCCACCCAAAAGGAGAAAGTTTCATGCGGAGGATTCCGTTTTGTTGATTCGTGGTGTACATACAGAGGCGGACTTCGTGTGTTGAAAGTAGTCGTTACCCATCGGTGGACTCCGAGACGAAGGTGGATTCCTGATCTATCGACTAGGCAGAGGTGGAGGAACGAAAAAGCATCAAGGCTTGAGAGGGCGTCAGGATGTTGAGCAAGTCTTTTTATCGCGTCTTTTGTAAAACTATACTTATTGGATTTGTGGTTGGGTCGTCCAATACTTTTCCCGTTGTGGGTTTTCCTCGTACATCGTGGCGTTGTGGTTGCGCTTATTTTTCTTACAAAAATCACGTAAATTAATGCTTAGGTTTGAAAAGATAAAACTGGTTTAATCACTACCTTTGTATAATTTGGTGCTAATTTAATTTGGGTAAAGTTTAGTGTAATTTAGTTCAAGTAAATTTGGCGAAATTCATGTTTGGTTTGTATGGATAATTTGGAACTTAAATTGAATTAAATTTTGTTTAAGTGGAAATTCGAATATTTGTTTGGTATAATTTCATTTTAATTTGAAAGATTTTAAAAGTTGGAATATTGTTTGAACAATCACATCTTTGAAAGTTAAATGTTCATTAAATATTTTTTTTTCAATTAGGTAAAAAATGATAAAAATTGTTGAATCAAGTTTGAGTTTAGAGGAAAAATGGTTAGGATTTCACGCTCAACCTTACTCTTAGGGAAAATTCCATGCCTAACCTCCTCGTCTCCAAAGACTTGCTTAGAGAACTATACACTCTGGTTTACTTTCAGTGCCTCAAGAAACATGTGAGTCTTCATTACAAATGTTACCACCTTTCAACCATCATTTTGAGATTCGCTGTTCTTGACCACTTGTGCCATAGATCGCCAGTAAATGAAAATAAAATAGTATAGACACCCCATTCTAGGACCCTACTGAGCATCTCCTTAGGTTCCTAGCACTTCCTCCTTCATTATAAACCCTACGTCATACTACGAGTACTGGTCTAGAGGCCACCGGGTGCTCCCATGCCCCATTTGACTACCAATCAACTCTCTCACCTGATCATAAGCTCGATGAATCTTAGAAGAGATTTAAATCCTCTTTTCAACGATCTGCCTCGTGCGTAAATCAGGCTTACAGTTCAAATGAACGGTCCATTTTACTATCAAAATCGATTCAGAGGCCACCCGGTACTCTCAGGCCTCATATTGACCCCAATAAAATTCCTCGCATCAATGAAAACTCAATGAATATTTAAATGTTCATGAATTACTTTTCTAACGGTTTGCCTCGTGCGCGAATCAGCCTTACGATTCAAATGAACGGACAATTTTCCCCCAAAAACTAATATTGAGTCCGTCGAGCACTGCCAGCCTCCGTTTGAATCTGGTCAACCTTCAGCTCAAATGACGATGAATGAATCTTCTAAGGTATATGAATACCATTTCCAATAGTTCGCCCCTATAAAAATCAGCCTTACGGTACGTACGAAGGACCCATTTTACTCTGAATGGTCATCGGGTGCTTTCGAGCCCCGTTTGCCCAAGGTTAACTCTTCAAACTGAACGAGACTGAATGAATCTTCAAAGGTTTCTGAATACCCTTTCCAATGGTCCATCTCCTGCATGTTTCTAACTAACGGTTCAGACGAACGATCCATTTTCCTGCGAGAATTTCCCGTCCAAAAGATCATTGGATTCTTTTGAGCCTTGTTTGACCATAGTTAATTACTGAAATCTAGAGTGACCCAATGGATTCTTAAAGGACTCTTAATACCCTTTTTAGTGGTTCATCCCGTGCATGATTCGGACTTACGAATTGCGTTTTACGACCATTTTTTTGGAAAATCTGCATGAGACTGTCGAATGGCAAACCTATTTCCCTGCCTATCAGCAGTGTGCCTAGGGTTGTTTTTCGATAGGCATCTCAAGGACAATGTCGATCGGCACCCCCTTGACCCTGTATAAGTATATCGTGAGCTCACTTTGAAAGGGAACTTAGAAACATCCCTCTGAATGATCTCAATAACATTCTCTCAAAGTCAGGATGATTTTCATATTAAAACTTCTCCCCCATATTACATTTCCATCCTTTCCTTACCCAATTTAGAAAAATCCCTTCCCTCTCCTCCTACCACCTTCATCCACTTGCAAGATCATCCCTTCAATAATCAAGATCAACCTTAAAGATTCTGAAGAAGGTCTAAACCTTTCACTCTCTCTTTAAATTCGCTTATTTTCGCATTAGTTATTTAATTCTTACTTAGCATTTCATCTTTATTGCATCACAAATATTAATATCTAATTTTTTAATTAGTAGTCTTGCACAAGCTATATTTTCTATAAAAAAAATAATAATGAAAAGAGGGCTTGCTTGTAAATTCCAAACAAGGATTTCTCACCACATTTTCCACACTAACACATCCTTTTGCTACATACACACATATAATAAAGTCCCCGGTTGGATTTATGGGATAAACCCCACTCCTGTGTTGCATGCGAACTACGTGAACTTTGATGCCTTTTAAGGCTACATAGGCGTCTCGGGTAAAACCCGAGATTCGAATCCTCCTTTCCCATTTTTGTTAGTATACTATTTCCATATCATATATTTGTGATTCATGCTTGCGTTTTGTCTAACCTATACCATCGTCTTTCTATAAACGATCGGTGACCTAATAAACACACACATTATATTTTTCATTACTATTTTGGGAATACTCATATGGATGACCTCACTCCGCCTTTATCTATGACGCGAGTCAAGTAATTCCACTATCCCATTATATATACACGCACACTTCACGGAGTTATCAAGGAGACGAATAACACATGTCCACGAGATACCAAAACGGCTAGATGGGTGCTTAACACCTTCCCATTCTGTAACTTAGCACCCTAATCCTTGAACTAATTGGTTTCGCAAGCATCAGTATGTCTTTGATGCCGTTCTCTCGAGGCGGCAACAATTCTTTTGCATGTTTTGTGCAAAATTGGCTTGCGACTCTTTTTCTATACATCACCCCAATTGACGACAGTTGAAGCGCCCCGAGGAAGGGCGCGAAACCCCCGCGTGAATGAGTGCCGACTAGGACGGGATGGCCACAGTGGCGATTATGCTAGGGAATTTGTTTAAGAGGGCTAGACCCTATTCTTACATGAGTGTTATCATTTTCCACATGTGTGCATATGCAAATACCTGTATATTCCCTTTTTCCTTTATTACTTATTATATCTACCTCATGTTTATATCATCTCTCATTCACTTTTCACTTCACGCACGTGTAAATACACTCCATGTACACCTCACACTACATAAATTTGTATGTAGGATCACATATACTCACATGTTTCACACACCACTTAGAATATCCACGCTTAGGCTTTACTAGAACACCTCCACTTATCACACTTGCAAATTTCCATACTCACTTACACACATCACACCCATTTATAGGTGATCCATGCTTAGTCTCACTATCACATATTGACTTGTAGATATTCACATATCACTCACTCACATGTATCCATGCTTAGCATAATCTTCACACTCCATGCTAGATTTACTTGTACATATTTCCCCCATAGTACTTCTTTCACTCATCATAAAATACTCTTTCCATAATATACTAATTAAAGAATCATGCATTTTACACACTACATCACCAAGAGCATGGCTATTGACCAGAATTTTGTCCCCTACTAGGGGGTCACTATGTGATGGGAGCTGGTCCGACAGGTCGCAGTTAGCCTAAGCAATATGACTCTCACCTTCCATTGATCTAGTACCTTCGACATATATCGAACGGTTCCCCTCGTATCGTACCACTCGACCGAACTCACGACGGGAGGTATATAGCAGGGAATTCATTAATATACGTCGGGTATATCGAATTCGCTCTCACACGTACTGTCCCCATGAGGTATATAATGAGGCAATTCATGTACACTCAGGTGTATCAAATGGCTTGTCCACACGTACCGATTGTTCTCAAAAGAAAAAAGTATATCTTGAAAGTCATACCAAAGGGAGGAGCCCTGCCATTAACCCAATAAACTACATAAATCGCATATGGGCGTCAAACCTAGGGCACTCATATTTAGTTTGTCGGTTGCTACACGAAACTTTGTCGAAATGCCGAGTTAGCATGCCGCCCAAATTTTTGCGCTATTTTATCATTTTTCAAAAAACAGGACCCTGTCCCTGAGCTTGGAAACATGTTGAACCATATCTTACCTATTTTTCGAACCCATTTTTTCCTGGCTCGAGTCCTGTCCAATTTTTTTTTCATTTAGGAAAATTTAATACAAGTGAAAACATAATAATAATAATAATAATAATAATAATAATAATAATAATAATAATAATAATAATAATAATAATAATAATAATAATAATAATAATAATAATAATAATAATAATGCTGAGATTCTTCTCTCATTTTTTCTCTTTTCTTCTTCCTTCTTAAAAAATCAAAATACCAAAACATTTGTCCTTATTATCCAAAATACCAAGAACATTTTTCCTCCTTTTTACTAATAATGTCAAAAACATTTTTCCTCTTTTCAAAAATACCCCCAAAAAATCATTTCGTCCCTCTTTCAAAAATAGATTTGAATCATTTTCCTTCTCAGGCCGATCGCATATCCGATTCATGGCTTGGCTCCCTATTTGCTTCGATCTTCCGTCAAATCTCCCCAAAGCTCCACCATTTCCTCTGCCACTTTATTCGAACTCGAAATCTTCCTTAAACAGCTCTTCACGGAAAACGCCGACCAAGCACCGAACATGCAGGCCGATCTATTGGTAGCTCTAGTCCAACCCAGTGCCAAGATTGACAACCTTCAAATGAAGGTCCATTAGATACAATAAAATCGAATCCAGATTCTTGAAGAACCTGAAGTCCTCTTTCCTTGTGCCATGGGTCCACCCGCTCCCGATCCTGTTTGGGTCCCAGAAGAATATCAACATGCTCTGTGTGCCCCGCCTATTGATGGGGCGCCACCATAGCTCAGCTCCCTATGTCAAACTTTGTCCAGCTAGAGGCTAACTTACCAGTACCCGTCGATCCTAAGGAGAAAGAACTAAACACGGTCAAGTAGACATCAAGCTACTGTCTAAGAACTTTTACTAAGTCAAGATATCAGGTAAATTCATGGACTACACCCACATGTCTCCCTACCCCAAAGCAAGATTATCGGAGAAGTTCACAATGCCAGCCATTGAGAAGTTCAGGGGGCAGTGGGCCCCCAATTGTTCACCTTCGTAGTTATTACCGAGCTACGACCTTTCTTTACGCCTTTGAAGAGATAATAACCCAGATGTTGCAACAGACTTGGTAGGACAACACCCTCCAATGGTTCCTATCCCTCGAATAATCTAAAATCCGCAGTTGGGTCGATATCGCCTGGGAATTCATGTCAGTAAAAGTACAATGAGAACTAGAGGTTACACGCAATGATCTAGAACAGGTAAAGATGGAGAGAGAAAGCTATCATCATGACCAAACGGTCCTCTGAAGAAGAACAAGTCAGCGTCGTGAAGAATAATTTTCATCCTTATATCCGAGCAACTATGGGAGGTCAGTATTATCCACACTTTTGAGATCTTCGGGAAGTGGGTATAGAAATTGAAGAAAGTGTTACCAAAGTAAATGTCAAGTCGAAGAATGTGACCAGGCAGTTCATTCCTAAAAATTATGAGAAGCCTGTCAGTATTACAGTCTCAACCATTAATAATATATCCCAGCCTATTACCTTTTGGGCACTAGAAAGGCGCCCTAATCCCATCAGAAAGGAATACATCGAGCTCCATGCTCGCTTATCCAAAGTCTACTAAGCCTTGTTAAGCCAAAATCTCATCAAACCCTTAGACCCCCGCCCATTAACAAACCCAGTTTCTAAGAACTTCAAGATCGATGCCCATTGTGATTTCCACCAGTCTGCCGACCACACTACTGACCAATGCTTCTATCTAAGAAACATGATTCAAGGATTGATTGACTGGGATGACATCGCCCCACCAAAAGATCATAAACCCAACGCCACTCATAACCCACTTCCAACTAACACAAATGCCATATTTCTAGAGAATGACCCGAAATTCGATACATCTACCCAAATTATGCCCCGTAAAGCACCCATCATACCCTTAATGTCACCCAAACCTCTCAAAGTTTGCCCATATTTTCCCCTACACCCTACCTATTTCACCGATCAAGCTCCATCACTCCTCACAAGGTCTTGTATTGCCATCTGCAACCAATCCAAAGGGATAGATAAGGAGTTATTGACTATTCTGAACTAACTCTTTGAGTTCGGGATGAAATTCCCCACCAAGATGATCATCGAGTGTCAAAAATTCAGTGATTTGTTCATAAAACTTAGATGACATAGTACAGATAATGGTAGACATGCTTCAATGGGCCAGGGAGAGCTGCAGCATCTCCAAACTACTCATTATTATTAAGCTTCAAGGGAGTGTTGTCCCTTCAATCCTGCACCTCCCCATTGAGTGGGAAGATTTATATGAGGAAGTTGCTGAGGTCATATAATGCATCAATTTCTCTTGTCAAGAAGAGATAATTATCACCAGATGGGGGGAAGAATTTGACAGCTCAGATGATGAGCCGAGTCAGAAAAAAATCAGTCCAGTAATCAACATGTGCGAAATGATATCTTTCGAAGACCTGTTGGGGGAAATCAATAAAGTAGCCATTTATCCAAAAATAATTAAAAATATGGGGTTCTTGTTCTTCCCCGCCTTCGTAAACCACCTGACCCAATTAGGGATCACTACACCAAATCTGCATTATTGTCACGGTCATTGACCTTGACAACTTGGACTTGTCAAGGTCAATGACCGTGACAATTCGGGGCGAGACAAATTTTTTTATCACGAACGTGTCACGGTCATTGACCTTGACAAGTCCGTTAAAATTATCACGGTTGTGTCAAGGTCATGAACCGTGACAAGTTTAGTCACAGTTAATAACCGTGACAAACCCGTGACAATATTTAAAAAAATTGTCACGGTCAATGACCGTAACAATTTTGGTCAGAATTTAAAAAAAATCTGCTGAGTAGTATGGCCACTACCACTGCCCAGCAGTATATTTGTACCTGTTACAGCAATGTTGTACCTGTTCAAACATCATATATCCAAACAAACTAAAGATAATGCAAATATATATTCAAAATATAAACTATTTAAGAAGAAACAACATCACCATCAATTATCTCAAATCTACAAAGTATTTAGTTGGAAAAGAGATTTTGTACCGCGACGCTCGGGGACACCTTATCCTTCCCTTCTCGTCCGAATAGCCACATAACTATCGAGCATATGTGGCCTACCCTCAGGGCCACTCCCTGTCCCCTAAATCGAAATAAAGTAAAATTAGTATCCGCCCCGCAAATACAGATAAATATAAATCGAAATTGAAATCGAAATCAAAATTGACATATAAATATAAATACATTACCTATAGTGTCACCCAAACAGCTAACTTGAGCTCATATGGCACCTCCTTCCAACTAATGTACCCTGGGCAATCGTGTAAACTATAATTCTCTTTATATCTAAACACTAAGAAATGCCATAATCCTATGGAGTTATGCGCTGCAAATTACTTCCAACCGTTGTGTAGCCAAAAATCAGCAGTTGAAGTTGTCAATTCCACCTTTCAATGGAATTGACAACTTCAACTGGTGATGTTTGGCTACATAACGGTTGGGAGGAATTTGCAGAGCATAACTCCATAGGATTATGGCATTTCTTAGTGTTCGGATAGACGAAGAGATTCAGTCTCCTCTCCACAAATAGGACACCCCAAATAACTATGTACTAATCACCTATTAAAGGTAAGAAGCGTATATTCATGGATTAGTATAAAGAAAACTTAGATGTAATTGGAATATTTATGTATTAATCTCCTCTCCACACACGCACACCATGCACGAGTGAAAATGATAAAGTGCAAATCAATTAAAAGCATTAAAAATGGATGTTTCAGTACAAATTGAAATATTTATTACAAATTGAAAAATTGTTTCAAATTCGGGTTATCATAAAAAATGGATTGATATTCGGTAGGAGCAGCCAAGTCATCCACACTACTATTTAGACGCCTTGGAGCATGTTGGACAATTGAGCACGGCTCATTGTTGATATACTCCGAATAAAACACTTGCTTAACCTTTTAAAATGCACAAACAAACGGCTCATCGCTCACGTGGTCGTTGCTCTTCAACTTGGACAAGTCAACCATGATCAAATTGGTGACATGATCAACTTTACAAGCATTTTTATCCTCAACTCTTACCCAGTCACAGTAAAATACAACCTCTTTGAAGCTTATATAATCCAATTCAAATATATTTTGGATTACACCATAGTAAGTCATTTCAGCTTCAACGAGGTTTTTATCTTTTGCGCTCGCTCGAAAGATAGTAAGAGCTTTGTATGAAATTCTCTAGTTCTGTACATTTTTACTTTCCTCGTACACTTTAGCGCCGACAATGTAACCGTTCAATCGATACTTTTAGTACTCTTATACCACGAACAAGGGTCCAGTGGCTAGACGAGCAAGCCTTGATGTCGCATCACCCGTCTTTAGGAGCTGAGAATATAGATAAATTAATTATATTAGTGGTAAAATTTGAGTGTAATGTAAAGTTATATAACGACTGTTTTCATTATAATTACCTCTTGTGTCAACCACAGCCTAAATTTGTTGTCTGATTGTACCATTGTCTTTCGTCTTTTATTGTTCTCACAGGCTTTATATTTTTTGCATATTACAAAATTAATCATGTATAAAATAATATAAAATAATGTTAAACATTATAATAATCGAAACTTACTTTTTCCATTCTTCGACATCTTCATGTGTGTCAAATAGATAACGAGCTACTTGTTCATGTTGCAAACTCGTTAATTTCACTCGTTTTCCTATCACATGACCACCATCGTCGACGAATTCATCAGTGTCATCAACGCTGGCCGAGTCAGGCATATATTCCCGAGTATATATTGATGACTCCACGGTGATGTATTCCTATGCAATTGATCCTGCAATGTATCGTGTATTCTTGACGTAATCTTTAAATACTTTCATCAATCTTTCAAACGGATACATCCACCGATATCTAACTGGACCACAAAGAAGTGCCTCGTCACATAGGTGTACCAACAAGTGAACACTTATGTCAAAGAATGCTGGGGGAAAGTACTTCTCTAATACACAAATCGCTTCAATCACAGCCAATTTCGAGACCACTATGTGTTCTCGATTCACTACCTTCTCACACAAGAGGGAGAAGGTAATACTAATTTGCATAATAGCCCTACGCAAATCCTTGTGCTTGGAGAAACAGTGCTTAAACAATAGAGGAACCAATTGCATGATCACATGCCAATCGTGGGACTTACACTTATGTAAATCATGAGTAGCATAATTCACAATCATTTGCAAGTTGGACAAACAAGTAGATGGGCCCTTCAAATTATATATTGTGTCTAGAAGCACCTTCCTTTCCCCACTAGTCAAATGAAACGCACTGGGGGGAATTATTTTCATTCCCCTACTATCTTCTTTTAACCATAGTTGTGGCTTAAGTTTTAACGTTTTAAGGTCTTTTCGTGCATTTTCTCCATCCTTCGAATGACTCCCCCAAGGCAAGTACCCACAATATGTTCAGGCAAGTCAAATAAAATTGACCTCCGAGACCATGCCTTTCTTATCTCAGTTTCATTCCCAGTTGGGGTCTTCTTATGCTTGACATTCTTAAATTTGGGATTCTTACCTGGCATATTAGGGCCACATTCAGAAGATTTACTTTCAATTTCTGAACCCGAAAGTTGTCTCGGCGGTAGCCTATGTTCAACTCCGCCTAATAAAAAATTAGAACCTTTCTCAGATCTGAAACTATGAGCTGGGGGTAAAAACCTCCTCTGGCGATGGTATACATTTTTTAAGCTAGAGGATAGACGAAGAGATTCAGTCTCCTCTCCACAAATAGGACACCCCAAATAACCATGTACTACACAACCGGATAATGTCCCATAAGCTGGAAAATCATGAATTGCCCACATCAACATAGCTTTCAGCGTAAACTCTTCTTTTCTAAAAGAGTCAAATGATTGCACACCCTCTTCCCACAACTCATTTAATTCTTCTACCAAATGAGCCAAGTAGACGTCAATGTCTTTGGCCCAGGTATCAACAAAGCCATCATCGAAAATTCAGGTCTCATACACTATGAAGGAGGGAGGTTGAGTGGGGCTAGGATCACTGGCCATACACTCTGATTGGTGGTCAGATTTCTAAATGGATTGAAACCATCTGTTGATATAGCCAAACGAATGTTGCATTGTTCTCGAGAAAAATCGAGTTACTCAAAATTCATCCTCCGCCAGGTAGTAGAATCAATAGGATGACGCATGATATTACCCCCTACTTCTTCCCTAACATGCCAAGTAATTGCCTCTGCAATCCATGGTACTGTGAAAAATCGCTTTAATCTAGGCCCAATGAGAAAATATTTCAATACTTTTTGAGGCACTTTTGAGCTTGTGCCTTCCTTACTAGTAGATTGGACATATCTAGGTTCATCGCATACCGGACAACGATCGAGATTTTCATACTCCTTTAGGTATAGTATGCAGTCATACACACGAGCATGAATCGATTTATACGTCATTCCCAAACCTTTCAAACTGTTCTTCATAACAGGATAGCTATTTGGAAGTGTATTCAGCTTGGGTAATAATCCCTTCACCCATAACAGAATTCTCGTCACGCTATTACCAGACAAACCATACTGTGTCTTCAAACTGTGCAAACCAACCATGGCATGTAAAGTTGTTTGATCTTTCTCACAGCCAGAGTATAACGGTTGGGTCGCCTTAAATTTTAAACTTTGGTAGTCATCGTCAAGTTTTATCGTGTTATCTTCACGAGCACTTGAATCTTTTACATCATCAGTAACATCATTCTCCTCTTCTTCATAAACTCCGTACGCATCATCAACTAAATCCTCTAACATATTATGATCTACGTCGTCCCCATCTACATCTATTCTACTTGTTGAAGGTTGTTGTGAAGGTTGGTCGGGGACAAAAGGAACTTTCAATTCACTGTGAAAACTCCAAAATCGATAACTATCTTGCATACCCGATCTTAACAAATGTAGTTCAACTTTTTTCCACTCAAACACCTTACCATTATTACACCTAGCACACGGACACGGAAACTCTTCATTATTATGACATCTCTTTACATATTTCACAAATTCGTTAGCACCTCTGCGAAACACATCCCCCATTCTAATAGTCTCAACCATCCACTCTTTCTATTTCGAATATCCCATCACAGCTACCACAACTAAACACCTATTAAAGGTAAACAAAACTTAGATTTATAGTATGTTTTATTTAATTATCCCATCATTTAATTATCCTATTAAAGGGTGAGTGGTCCTATACCATTCAAGACTGCATTTTTCTGTAATATACTTAACATCTCATGCACATTGTTACAATTTGAAAAAAATTCGACAGCATATCCCCGTAGCTCTCTAAGTACACGACGTAGATTGGCAGGTGTGAGTGTTATTTCAATTGATCAATTGAAATAACAATCACACTTGTCAATCTAGTATGTACACAGAGAACATTAAGATACGACTGTAGAACTTCCTCCAAAAGTAAAACAGTAAGCCAATAAGAATATTATACAGAAATTATTCAGTCTCAAACTGTCCAAACGGGACAATTCGAGAGATCTCATTGCAGGGGTAATGACTCTCGAACGGGTCTAAGGGCTATTGAATGCGTACGCATAAGAACTAGAAGGTTAGTATCTATGCGCACTATATTTAATTTCAAGTATGTTTCATTTAATTATCATACTATATATATATTATTTGATATACAGAGTAATTTTCAAAAAAATTTGAAAAATCCCACTCCCATATGGACAATAATCCCGTGGTCATGCCACTTTTAAAACTAACCAACCAAACATTTACTAAACAAAATAATCCAACAGCAATGTCAACAATAAATGTGTATCCCGTACTCCTTCTAATTCATCTACTCAATTAATTCATTTCATCAATTAAACTAACAATTAACGTATAGAATTATTAATTTTCTAATTTACACTGAGGGGCAATCCTACTTTCATATGGTACTTGCACGATATTAAGAGAATTACAATGGTACCTTGACTTACCCCACCTCCCCACCCCCACAAACAAATTGACAAATTCATGGGATAATTCACGGGTTAATTCAAATACAAAAATAAATTCATGGTTTAATTCAAATACAAAAATAAATTCATGGTTTAATTCAAATACAAAAATACAAATTCATGGGTTAATTCAAATACAAAAATTCAAATTCATGGATTAATTCAAATACACACACACACACACACACACACACACCTCCCTCCACACCCCCCACTAACCACATACACACACACACACACAGACCCCCACCCACCACATACACACACACACACAATAGCCCCCCACCCTGCCCCACCTCCCTCCACATCCCCCACCCACCACACATATACACACACACACACAACAGCCCCCTGCCCCACCCCCTACCCCCACCCTGCCCCCCCCCCCCCCCACACACACACGCACATATATACACACACACACACATATATACACACAAACATATATATAAATGGAAGAGAGAGAGAGAGAGAGAAATAAACCTGAAAGTAGAGAGAGAGAGAGAGAGAGAGAGAGAGAGAGAGAGAGAGAGCAGCGTAGAGAGAGAGAGGGAGGGAACGACGCGAGGGAAAAAAGAAAGGGGTAAGGGTTTTGTTGAAGAAGTTGTCACGGTCGTGTCAAGGTCATTGACCGTGACAATTATTTAAAGAATTGTCACGATCATTGACCCTGATAAGTCCGTGATAAGTTAATTTATCACGGACTTGTCACGGTCAATGACCGTGACAATTCTCTGTCACGGTCGTGTCAAGGTCAATGACCGTGATACAAAACGCGTGTTTTTTGTCAGGGTCAATGACCTTGACAAAGGTGGCCGACTGAAAGGTGACAATTTTGTCATTTTGGTGTAGTGGATACACAACAAGTTCTGAATCCTCAGTCATCGGGAATAGATAAGGGAAAAGGAGTTGTGGAAGAACTTCCCATGCCAGAAATGACCATCGAGGAGAGAAAAATCCTCGACCAAGACTCATGATAACATCACCTTATGGGGACTTTCATGTCTTCCTAATGAAACCAAATTGTTGTGATAAAGCTTCTCACTGGGCCCACAATCCCTCCTTCCACCACTTCAGAAGAAGCTTTAAACCTGGTTGGATCTTTAACCTCCACTAAAATCCTTTCCTTCTCCGAAGAGGAAATTTCGATAATCGACCCTGACCACAACTATGCCCTCAACATCTTCATTGAAGTGATGGGAAAGATAGTCCCACTATTACTCGTCGATAACGGATCTGGCCTCAATATTTTCCCACTAAGAAACTTTGATTTCTTAGGGTTCAAAGTAAGTGACCTTACCCTTACTTCCATAGCAGTGCGTACATATGATAATACTCGTCGATAGGTGATGGGATCCATAACACTCATAATAGGGGTTGGCCTTATCAATACCATTATCGAGTTTCAACTTATTGACATACCAACGTGTTTAAATCTGCTGCTTGGTCGATCATGGCTTCATCGCATCCCACCAGAGGGTAAGCCATCGCCATTTTAGAGTACGATGATGGTACAAAAAATGCCAGCACCAACAATCCGATATTGAAAATATAACGTGGGACGAATGACATACTTTTCTCTCGCTTCAGGGTTGATCCAGTTCCTCTTCTAGCAGGGGACAATTTCGAAGATCGAGTTTGTCCAGAACACAAACCTCGTAGCAATGTCAATGTGATACAAATGTTCAAGAATATGCATTTTATGCCCGGACTATGGTTGGGGTGACGTTAACAAGGAATAATGGAGCCCATAATCCTGAAAGAGGACTTTCCCCCATATGGCTTGGGTTATCAACCTTCACTAGAAGAACTCAGAATGCTTCGCCAACCACATCTAAAAAGGAGTTTATAAGATGACATTACTATTTTAGGGGATTATTTGAAGGGGAGATTCTTTAAGGAGGGTTAAGACTTACCTTTTTATGGCTTTCCTCCACTATGGTATGAACATGTCGATAAGAAGATGAAGCCGGGGATGAAATCTTCTTTCAAGATAACTACTCTTAGGCTGAAGACTTTCAGTATAAAGTGCAACCTTCCATTAAGAAAGATGTAGCCATTGCCGAGGTCTTCGAGAAAAGTGATTCCGAAGACTCATTCAACCTACAGACACTAGGGTTGACCCTCTATATGATTCATTCAGGCGCAACATTATTGGACCCATCCACTCTGACCAAGGTCGCTGATGAGCCTCTTCTCAACTGGAATGATATACCAGTCCCATCTGTTGAGATGCAACCTAACGTTGTTGTTTACCCTATCTCTTCATCTAGTGTTGTTAATCTTTTTCTGATAATAATATAATCAAGATCTCTTTTGACGAGGTTCTCAATACTATTTTTTTCGAAAGTGAAATACACGAGGATTTTGAGTAACTTATTGTGCCTTACATTAACTGTCTTGATTCTAATCAAACTATTGATGATGATGACTATGCAAATGAACAATTCTTAACTGATCTTAATAAGGTTAATAAAAAACAACATAATCGCGTTCAAATTAATGAGGATGAAATTATTATTGTCAATCTCAAAAGTTCGTGATTAAGATAGGGCCCACCCTTAACGATCATGAGTGTGCATAATTCGAAGAACTGTTAACTAAATTTATGGACGTCTTCACATTGTCCTATGAAGACATGCCCGAAATCGATCACGAAATAACTCAGCACGAGATCCCAACTCTCTCAAAATGCAAGTCAATTAGATAGAAGCTAAGGAAACTCTGTACTGAATGGTCATTCCAAGTTATGGAAGAGATAATCAAACAGTTGAATGTAGGCTTTATTCGGGTAATCGAATATCCTACATGGCTCACCAACATTATACTCGTACCAAAATCAAGAGAAAAAGTTTGCATGTGCATCCACTACCGGGGTCTAAACAAAGCATCTCTAAAAGACGATTACCCATTGCCCAACATCGATATGATTATGGAAAACACGACCAGCCACGCCCTCAAGTCATTCGTTGATGGATTCTTCGGATACAATCAAATCAAGATGCACCTCGATCATCAGGAGAAAATCGCATTCGTTACCCCTGGGGAACCTTATATTACACAAATATGCCATTCGGGCTTTAAAAATTCTAGGGCTACTTACCAAAGGGTTGCTACAACCATATTGCTTGATTTGATACAAAAGGAGGTCAAAGTCTACATAGCCAACGCGATTATTAAGTCTAAGACTCAGGAAGGTCACGTTTTTGCCCTTCAAAAGTTCTTCGAACGACTATGGCGATACCAAATGCGGTTAAACCCACATAAATTCATTTTTAGCGTCATGAAAGGAAGCTTTTGGGATTCATAGTCAATGAAAACGAAATGTAAGCAGAACCTACTAAGATGAAAGTTATACTCGAAATGACACCACCCCTAATGGAGAAGAAAGTTTGAGGATTCTTGGAAAAATTATAGCACATCAGTTGTTCATTAGCTAGATAACTTCTATTTGTGAACCCATATTCAAACTCCTTTATAAGGATTCCACCCAAGTCTGGAATGAAGCCTGTCAAGAAGCCTTTGACAGAATCAAGCAATACATTACCTGACCTCCTACACTTTTGCCTATGCAACCTGGTCTCGTCTACTCCTGTACTTGATTATAACAGGGCTTTGCTAGACCAATACATTGAAGAATCCCTTAAAGAGAGGGTCATTTACTACACCCATCGAAAATTGGTCTGGTACGAAGGAATATACATTGCCTTAGAGAAAACATGCGGCACCCTAGTCTGGGTCACTCAAAATTTATGGCACTATTGCTCGTATTTCCCATCAGACCTGTGTTCGGAATGGATCCTATCAAATACCTTCTTATGAAACCCACCCTGTCTACTTGAATGGCCCGACGGTTGATGTTACTAGCTGAGTTAAATATCGTGTATGTCATATAGAAATCTATGAAAGGGAGAGCCATCTTCGAATACCTTTTTTACTACCCCATAAAATAGATCGATGTTTAGGTGTCTAAATTCCCAAATGAAGATATTCTCTGCATCTCTCAGGAGGACCTCAAATGGAAAATTTTCTTTGTTGGAGCTGCCAACAAGAAAGGATACGCCATTAGGATACTCCTAATCGCCCCTGATAACTCTCACACTCCTATTTCCATCAAGCTAGATGTTTCCTGCACCAATAATATGAACGAACACGAGGCACGCACTGTAGGCCTCAAAGTTACCCTCAAGAAAGGTATCAAACACCTAGACGTCTACGGGGATTTTGCTCTCATAATGAGCTAGTTCTTTTCTAAGATGGAAGGTCAAAGATAAAAAGCTCTTACCCTTCCACGCTAACCTAAAATAGATGGCCTCCCAGCTCCGAGATAGCACCTTACACTACTTACCCCATGCAAAGAACAACTTAGCTAATACCCTGGATACGCTAGACTCCATGGTCGACATACGTGAGGGAATAACGAAGGCCCCTTTCCTAGTCCAAAAATAAGCTCTGCCAACCCACTTCTACCACATTGAGCTCGTTACAGAGGAAGATTATAATATGGTCGAGTTCTGGTACTACGACATTTGCCACCTCCTTAAGCACGGTAGGTATCCCCAAAATGCCAACTAAAAATATCGAGCAACCCTTCGTAAACTAGTTGCTTAGTACATCATTTGCGATAAAGCACGGTTCAGTAGAAAATTTGATGGAATCCATTTGCACTGTATTATTGGCGTTAACGTTAAAGAAATGTTGCAAAAGATCCACAGTGGGGAATGCAGACCCCGCATGAATGGTCATACGCTTGCTAAGAAGATCATCTATCAAGGGTATTATTATACCACCATGGTTCAGGATTACACCGCCTATCTTTGAAGATGCCTCAAATGCTAGCAGTTTGCTAACCTACAGCACCTGTCTCCTTGAGAATTATACAATATGACTTCTACCTAGTTGTTCTCCACCTAAGGCGTTGACATCATAGGGAAAGTCACACCCAAATATTCGAATGGGCATAAGTTCATCCTAGTATCCATTGATTACATCACCAAATGGATAGAAGCCGAGTCATACAAAGTACTAAATCCCAAGAAACCAAGTTCATTTGAAAGAACATCATCTGCCGATACGAGTTTCCCCTGAGCTACTATTAGATAATGGGTTACATTTTGAGGTTGAGGTCAAGAATTGGTCGACTAATATGGGATTCAAAGACACAATTATTCCCCCTAACGACCCCAAACCAATGGTACAGTCAAAGCCTCCAACAAACACATGAAGTCCATCACTAGTAAAATGACCTAGAGTTATCGAGATAGGGCCGATTGGATCCTTTACGGCCTCTGTGCCTACCGCACTTCAGTCAGGACATCTATTGAAGCTACCCCTTACTCTCTGCTCTACGACATGGAATCATTCTTACCCGTTGAGCTAGAAATACCTTACCTACGCATTATGGATGAAAGCAAAGTTAGCGAAGAAGACTGACATACAATGGTATCATTACCGGATAGCGTGATCATTCAATCGAAGAGTCAAGGATCGTGGTGTCTAGGAAGGAGACCTTGCCCTTAAAGAGATCATAGAATATGTCTGGGACCCTAGAGGGAAACTCAAACTGAATTGGAGTTGCCCCCATATAGTAAAGAAGATTCTCTTAGGAGGTGCTACTATTCTCGTTGACCTCGATGGATATGATATGGCACGACCAATCAACCTAGACCGTCTCAAGAAGTTCTACCCTTAATCTAAAATCTCGATGCGCTATGACTCTTATCATATCCATTCTATTCTAAAAAATATCTCTTCATTTTTCCCTACCCAGAACTACATGGGACTTGATCCTTTAAAAAACCTTTTGCTTTTAGAGTGGAACTCAGAAAATTTTCAAAACCCCTAGAGCTACATAGGCAGCTCATACACCTTACGCGGGCACGATCCGGTTCTTTTTCATAAAATGCTATTATTTTCTAATCTCCTAGAATGATAGTTCATTTTATCATTAACATGAAAAAGGGTTATGTATGCCTTAGCGATTGGTATAGATAAATCAAATGCAAAATTTATCAAGAGGCGTAATAATATGATCAAAATATTTTTTTATTTCAAGAAGGGTACAGTACCATTACACGAAGTATCAACGAAGGGAGTCAAACCAACCACCCCTCTTTCCTAACCAAACTATTTTAAACAAGCCTAACCAAACTTTGGAAAATTATCCCCAAAATCCCAAATACAAAAACATCCCAACCACCAAAAGCTTCACGAAAGTCACCTAAAAAGCTTCACAGAAAAATAATCTCAGCTTCATAAAAACCTATCCGCGGTTGCCAGAAGACCCAACCTCATCATCACCGGCCTTTGGAGGTCCTCAAACTCCCCCTGCCTGGTTGATATTCTCAATACGCTCTATGGAGCAGTACGCCCTGTCCAGCGAAAAAACCACTACCCATCCTTCTATGGTGACAAAAAGAACAAAACACATTTGGCCAGTTACTTTCGCCAGGATCTTCACCACTACTTATTTCCACAACCATTTTAGATATTCCATGGGCACATGCCAGACCCTGCCTACAGATTGAGATGGATGGATGGATGGTTGATCCCAATCTCATGCGCGTGCATTCAGTCAAGTCATCTACCGAAAAGATGTCTAATGTTCGCGGAGGCACTATTAGCTTCCATCCAACTTGACACATAAAATGATAAGAGAAGAAGAACGAAGTCGATTACAGGCCCACTAATCATGCATATTAATACTCTCCTAGCTCTAGAACAGGGTACAGTTCCCCCACCATGGCATCGACCAACTAAGGCACCGGTCTCTATGTTCCACAAACTAATTGACCCAGTTATTTACAGATGGGCTGAAATGGATAAAATATCAAGCACAGAAATTCAGCACACTCCCCCTTAGAAAATCGAAGTGACCTTCCCTCCAAGCCTCAAGTCCATTCAAAGTCTCAGCCAGTATCACCATCACAGGATTATGACGGTAAGATATCCACGCTATTATCACATCCAATTGGGGATCCACCATTAAGTCCCCGTCACTAACAGAAGCCTCGAAGTAAGGCCCAGAGCAATAGCTCCAGCAAAACCAGCATCAGTACCACCTCTTGAACACAATAGATTTAGTACAATCCAATGAAGGTGGCAATCTCCACTTTATAAACAAGCTTTCAATTTCCTCATCCATATACTAAACAGGCCTCATAGGCCTTCCTCCACTCAAAAATTCCAAAAAACTCATTTTCCCTAATTTTTCCTAAAATAAATCCCTTCAAAGGGAAACTCTTTTGCCAGTATGACTCCAAGGCCTCTCTTTATTCCAAAAACACACTCCTAATTTTTCTCAGAATAAAAACTCAGCAGTAAATTAAAGTGCATGTAGATTAAGCCACTAAATCAAGATAATCAAACAAAATATGCATCACTTTTTGCCCTTTTTAGTCCTTTTTCTAGTGCAATACCACTACATCAAGCATACAATATGTTCAATGCTAATATCCCACAGTTAAGAATGAACCTGCAAGAAAATCCTCAAGGGAAAGAACCAGAATTATATGTCACCTCATCTGCCCCATAACCTTCTCTGCTAGGTAGGAGACGTATCCAAACTCACGTGCCTTTAACCGTCGCATCTGTGCATGCTAACTCGTTACCACCATATCCCTAGGAGCCATCCGTCAATGTAAAAGCTCACTTACATCCCCAACAGATATTAAGCAATCCTACCCAATGTCGCCTGCACTGCCTCCGGCATCACCCTCAGCATATAATCCACCTCTATCTGAAAACCATCACAATCAATCCCCAGCAGCTGCTGAGCCCCATACTAATTGGCACGTGCCTAGTCCTCTTCCCAAAGAAGCCCAAGAGTCCATGCCATTTCCAAATGACAACCCATCCAGCATACCGATTGACAGACCCCTTCAAATTTTGTACAAGAAATGCTAAAAAATGCAACAAAATCCAAAAATTATCGAAAACATTCCTAAAAATACCATGCAAATATTTTTTCATTAAAAAAACCTTTTTTTGGAGAACCAAACTCCTTAAAAACTCTCGAAATCATTAGAAGGATCAATATTATGCCTTTATTCCCAGCATAAACCCTAATCTACTCTCAACACATTTTGTGACCAAATCCCAAGGTCCATTATAATTCCCCAGCGGAATCTCAAATCTCAAGTCTTCCCCAGTGGAACCCAAGCCTAAAATCAAATGACCCCCTAGCAGGATTGAAAAATAATACCTTGTCAATTCCCCAACAAAATTTCCAGGCTAAAATATCTCCCAATGGAATTTCAAGATACGTTTGCAATCAAAATCCCTCATGGTTCCCCACCAAAAGTTATTCCCTCTCAAAATAGCATAATCCCCAGTTGGGTGTCTCAAAGGGTAAAGCCTTCCCCCAATAGAGTCTTAAAATGACACCATCCTCAACAAGTGCATTTGCATCCCCAAGATAAGGAAAAGATTTCCTAGGAGAATAACTCCACGCGTCATAACTTTAGGTCATTAGAATTGACCTCAACCCTGAAATCGATCATCTCAACTGTAGGTCCTTGGAATTGACCTTGGCCCTCAGAATCGGTCATCTTAACTTTAGGTCCTCGGGATTGACCTCGACCCTCAAAATTAGTTGCCTCAACTTCAGGTCCTCGAAATTGACCTCGACCCTTAGAATTGGTAATCACCACTTCAGGTCCTCAGAATTGACCTCGACCCGCAGAATCGGTCATCATAACTTTAGGTCCTCAAAATTGACCTCAGCCCTCAGAATTGGTTGTCACCACTTTAGGTCCTCAAAATTGACCTCGACCCGTAGAATCGATCTTCACAACTTTAGGTTCTCAGAATTGACCTCAACCCATAGAATTGGTCATTACCACCTCAGGTCCTCAAAATTGACCTCGACCCACATAATCGATCGTCATAAATTTAGGTCCTGATAATTAATTTAGACCTACATAATCGATCCCCATAACTTTAGGTCCTCAAAATTGACCTCGACGCGCAAAATCGATCGTCACAACTTTAGGTCCTTAGAATCGACCTCGATCCTCATAATCGGTCATCTAACCTTTAGGTCCTCAAAATTGACCTAGACCTGCATAATTGGTGGTCTTAACTTTAGGTCCTTAGAATTGACCTCGATCCTCAAAATCGGTCGTCTAAACTTTAGGTCCTTAGAATTTATCTCAGCCCTCAGAATTTATCGTTGCCACTTTAGGTCCTCATAATTGACCTCGATCCTCATTATCGATCGTCCCCACTTTAGGTCCTCAGAATTGACCTCGCCTCTTAGAATCGATCGTCACCACTTTTGGTCCTCAGAATATACCTCAACCTATAGAATCGATCATCCTGAATATAATCGTAGGTCCTCATAACCGACCTTGACCCTCTAAGCCGATCATCCTCATCCCTATGGTCCGCATAATAGACTTATTTCCAAAACATCCATGTGGTGTCTATTCGATGACCTTCACTTGTTCTAAGCTCACCCATCGAGGGATCCATAGACACCACACTCTAGGACCCTACTAAGCATCTCTTTATGTCCCTAGAACTTCCTCCTTCACTATAAACCCTAGGTCATACTCCGAGTACTGATTTAGAGGTCACTGGACGCTCTAGGGCCTCGTTTGACTACTAATCAACTCTCTCACCTGAGATAAATCTTAATGAATCTTAGAAGGTCTTTGAAACCCCTTTTCGATGGTCCGCTCCATGAATGAATCAGCCTTACAGTTCAGACAAATGGTTCGTTTTACTATCAAAAACTGACCTAGAGGCCATCGGGCGCTCTCGGGCCCCGTTTTGACCCCAATAAAGTTCCTCACTTGAGTGGAAGCTTGATGAATATTTAAAGGGCCCTGAATAACCTTTTTAACGGTACACCGCATCGAATGAACGGATCATTTTCCCCCGAAATTGATACATTTTCCCCCAAAATTTTCCCTCGGGCACTTTCGAACTCCGTTTGACTCCTATCAACTCTTCAGCTCGAGTGAGACTGAATGAATATTCTAAGGGCTCTAAATAGCCTTTTTAACGGTCTGCCTCATGTGCAAATCAGCCTTACGGTATGAACGAATGACCCATTTTACTTCGAAGGTTCATTGGTTGCTTTTGAGCGTCGTTTGACCAAGGTCAACTCTTCAAACCGAATGAGACTGAATGAATATTCAAAAGGACGATGAATACACTTTCCAATGATCCATCTCGTGCACGATTCTGACTTACGATTTAAATGAGCGATCCATTTTCCTTCAGGAATTTCTTGTTCAAAAGGTTATCGGGCGCTTATGAACCGCGTTTGACAATAGTAAATTCTTGAACCCGGAGCGGCCCTATGGATTCTTAAAGGGCTCTGAATACCCTTTCCAACAGTTCATCCTATGCACGATTCAGACATATGAATTGCATCTTACGACCATTTTTCCTAAAATCTGCATGAGACTACCGAATGACAAACCCATTTCCCTGCCTATCGACAGTGTGCCTGGGGTTTCCTGTCGATAGTCATGTTAAGAAAAAGTCCGATTGAGACTCCCTTAACCCTATATAAGGAGATCATAAGCTCACTTCGAAAGGGACCTCAGAAAGATCCCTTTCTGTGATGTCAACAACATTCTCTCGAAGTCAGCGTGGTTTCCAGATTAAAACCTTTCCCCCACATTCCATTTCCATCCTTTCCTTACCCAATTTAGAAAGCCCCCTTTCCTTTCCTCCTACCACCTTCATCCACTCGCAAGAGCAACCCTTCAATAATAAGATCAACCTTATAGCTTCCGAAGAAGGTCCAAACCTTTCACTATCTCTTTAAATTCACTTATTTTCGCATTAGTTATTTAATTTTTTATATTAGTATTTCATGTTTATTACATCACGCATATTAATATCCAACATTTTTATTAGTAGTATTGCACATACTATATTTTCTATAAAAATCCACCAAAAAAGAAAAATAGGGTTTGCCTGTAAATTCCAAATGGGGACTTCTCACTACATTTTCTCACACTAAAACATCCTTTTTCTACACACACATATAATAAAGTCCTCGGTTGGATTACGGGATACACCCCACCCATATGTTGCATGGGAACTATGTAACTTTGATGCCTTTTTAGGCTACGTTGGCGTCTCGGGTAAAACCCGAGATTCGAATCATCCTTTCCCATTTTTGTTAGCATATTATTTTCATATCATATATTTGTGATTCATGCTTACGTTTTGTCTAACCTATACCATCGTCTTTCTATAAACGATCGGTGACCTGATAAATGGACACATTATATTTTTAATTACTATTTTGGGAAAACTCCTATGGATGACCTCACTCCGCCTTTATCCATGACGCGAGTCGAGTAATTCCACTCTCCATATATATATATATACATGCACAGAGAGTTATCAAGGAGAATAATAACACATTTCCATGAGAGATAGAAAGGGCGGGATGGGTGCCTAACACCTATCCATTCCGTAACTTAGTCCTCAAATCCTTGAAGTAATTGGTTTTGCAAGCATCAGTATGTCTTTGATGACTTTATCTAGACGACGACCGAAGTTCCTCGAGGAAGGGAACGAGTATCCCCCCCCCCCCCCCCGGCGCGAGCACACCTGCCGACTTGTACGGGATGGCCATAGAGAGAATTTAAACCCTATGACAGAAATTTGGAAAGAAGAAAGAGAATGGATACAAATCTTAATTGGCCAAAGAATCAAGCTTAAATGTTATATATAAATCAAAATGAGACACATTTTCAATATTTATTAATGATTCATCTAATTTTAATCGAATTGGTACAATTATTCATGATATGTCTATCACACATATTATGCGCATGTATATTGTTTTTATAATTGTAGTTATAAAATAATTATTTTATATTTGTTTTAATGGTGGATATTTTATAAAGTATGAAAAATATCCATCATAGTTCTATGAATAATAATAAACGTATTTATTTATGTATAAAGTGTTGAAATGGAAAGTAAAATGGGATGTCATAAACGTGCTTCAAATAATAATCTTTCCATAATAATTATTTAAAAACATCATACACAAAAATCCTTACTATATTATAAAATAGAGCCTCAATATTATTACCCTTTTTCTAGATGATTTTGTTTTTAGTCGCTCAATAAACAAGACCTCCTATCATTAAATCAAAATAAAAAAATGATTACAACACTCATTTGGGGTGATGAAATTAAGTGCAAATAAGGAAAAATATCATTATGCATTATTATTGAAAAGTTGCGATCGGGGGGGGGGGGGGGGGGGAATATTTTACACATGTTTTACTCAGTATCCATTAAGTAATATCATCTATGTTGCCCGTGCTTATTTTATATCTAAAACTATATATATTTATAGATAGATGTAAGAGAAAAATGACATGACAATTTTTAAACATCACAATTCAAATATAGTAAAGTAGGGTTTGTGAGTAGTATATATTTTTTGAGAATGGTGTTGTCACTGGAGATTCAAAGTAGAGTGTGGAGGGGTGTTTCAAATTGGAAGTCAATGCAACTAAGGTTTATAGGTTGGGGGTTCTTTTAAAACGAGGGATGATGGTGACATCACTAACGTTATGTTCAATTTATCAAATTAAAGGTGTCTACACATACTTTGAATACATAACTTTTTAGTAAAGGATTTTATATGTCATTGAAAAATTCTCAGTATGAAGGAGAAAATAGAAATTGGTAGTTCATTTATAGGGTATTTGTATTTATTACTTAGTAGTGCACATAAAAGGGTGCAAAACAGCATCAAATTACCAACAAACTCACATTTCGAACAGATAGCAGTTTAAGAAATAAACGTAAAGACTACATTCAGTCATCGTATTTGTGAAATCGACATTTTTCTATACTTAGACCCTCAAAATGTCATATTCTTTTAGATATTTTAGACTGATAACATATGCAATTATGATATCTATATTATAAAAGGGTTGTATTTTAGTTTCATATAATTAAGATTACCAAATGTTAACTATCCAAATATAAGGGATCCATAATTTTTTTGGAGGAAGTGTTGATAAAAAATTAATTGTTATATATCACTATCGTTATACAAACCAACCCGAATATATACCTATATATCCTATGTGTAGCTTTTCCCAACTGCTAAATATCCCCATATACTAAATGCATTGTGAATGCTTTGATTCTATATAATTATGTTGGTTAGTTAATTCTAAGAACTAAATTAAATAAATCTTTGCAAGTTGGATTGATTTAATTTGTTTAGTATTGGGTTGTTTTTTATTTTAAAAAAATAAATAAACAATTAGATTTGTTAAATTTATTAGTTGATAATTTTTAGACCAAAAATATCCCACCTCTCATCAAATAGATCACAAAAGATATTGAGCTTAATTTTTTTAAACATCACTAACCGTAAATGATCATATAAAAATCCTCCACCTTAAAGATCTATTACCAAAAATATACAAACATGGACAAATAACACATTCAATAGTAAACAAACAATTGTCGAGATCCAACCATTCACAAGTTCCAAGTTAGTAGTGTTCTTAGAGGGAGAGTATATGAGCCACATGATTTCCTGAGCTTTCTTCACACTTAGCATGCATCGACAAAAACACATTGTGACACCCCGCCTATTTCAATCACAGGTAATCAATCATTTACTAAAATAAATTGAAAGTCTCATATGGTTCATTCTTAGCATCACTGTCGGAAACATTTTAATTACTAGTAACCAGTTAGGCCTAGTGTCAAAGTTTTATCTTTCATCAATTACCGAAAAATAAACCATTCACCACAAAGCATACAATGTAATCATATTAAAAATAAACCATCACTGTAACAAAGTCTAAAGGCAGAATATATCTAAAATCTAAATATCGAATACACCCTCGGTTACAAAACAATCCGTACAATCCACACTAGCTGAATTAAATAAAAATTAAATGTAAAAAGTCTAGTAAAAGGGGCGACATGCCTAGATAACAAATGAAATGGAACCTAACTAGAATACCAAAGCTAGAATCGACTACTCCAAAACCTATAAGCCTCCACATCTGTTGCAGCTTCGTAAATCCTTGAAAGAGTGATCACACTTGGTGTCCCTGTAATTGAACACCTAAAAGTTTTTGAAAATATTTTGAAACGAGTTAGAGATCAAAACCTTTTAAAAATATTTACCAAGTGTTTAAAATACAATAATTAATATGCATTGTAATATTTCATATTTAAACTGGTGTCACACTCCCTTGAAATACCTCTCTCCCCTCATCTAAGTGTGCTCCTAATGCATGTATTTTAAACACCCTAGATATGCTACCCAGCCTAATTACTACCACAACACTAATCTTAGTCCGATATTCTACCCGGTATTAGCGTAGCTTTATTCACTTTAAATTCTCAGTTAGCCTTCACATTCGCTTTACAATTATAATTCTCAACTATAATTAAATCAATTTATTTCAAATAACTTGCACTAATTATTAATTCAATGTTTAGACTTTAGTGTCTTATCCCATATATAATTTTTTTCACTTTTATATATGTATTTACACACAGCATCCTCGAGTTATCCTCCCAGATAGCTATAAGTTTATTGTTCATAATATCTTTTAATTAGCATGTATATATATTTACACACACAGACACAAATATATATATATATAAAATACAAAATCACTAGCATGGTATCAAGCTCTAGGAATGTCCACCCCAACCTGAGCAACCGGGTCGGAATCTCACCAATGAATCGAAAATGAAAACGAAAATCAAAGGTGGTCATGACCTTAAGTTCGTGGTCCACATTACTCCACAGGACTCCAACCCAACATAATGTGGACACGCAAAGACCTATTACCCTAGAGAACGGTAGTACCTTTGCTGAGATTTTCCAGAGTGCCCTCCCACGACACGTAACCTCCACTGACAACATATTCGCTTGGATGGGTATGTTTCACATAAATATCATACACACAGATATTTTCACACACACAAAAATATATATATACACACACACACACACTGTCTCCATACCTGCATATATATAAAATAAAAACGACTAACTATGCATGTCACTAGTAAAACTTGCCCATAATCTCCGAGTCTAAATTTGACTCCCAAATTCATAAGTAGTCACATACTTATTTATATATATCACGTTTATATGTTATTTCGGACACTAAGTCTGTCTCAACCCGGCCTGTAACTAACTCTTTCTGAAATTCCAACCCGATTTCATAAATCATAACCCCAAGTGTTTTTCACCCTAAAACACTCATGCATCCATACCCAGATTTGATTTTCAACTGAAGATTTCAGTATCGAACACCCTTTCGTAGAAAATTCATAACTAATTCAAAAAATTCAAAACAATACGAAACTGGCGGACATGTATTCGTAGCGAAAATATCTATCTCCATGACCAAAACCCACGGTTCATTCAAACTAAATACAAACCTTATTTGAACGAGAATCTCAACTCGTTCGAACGAGCATCTAACGAGATTGACGTTGTAATGCTCTTTCTTAGGCTGGAATCATCATCTTCCTATCAATAATCCCATATATATCACCAATATAACCTAAAATTTATAGTTTTTATCAATTCTAAACATGATTACACTTATTTTCATATTCGAATTCACCCGATAACAATTTAAAATCTCGGGGTTCAATATCGTTAATTAAGAATTATACACGTCCTTAATTTGACCACAAGATTGAATCAAACCTCATGCTAATCATTTAAGATCACACTTTTCTACATGAATAAATCTTAGATTCTACATGGGATCATAAACCAATTATTCTTCTCTAATTTTATTCACAAAATTCTCATTTTTACACATCAATGCCACCCAAAAATTCATATTTGTGTCACCAACTATAATATGAACTAAAAGCATGCATATAGTATCAAAGAAAGTTAAACACTTGCCTTAGATTATCGTAGGTTCTGAATCCTTCTTTGTACATCTTACTTGCCTAAGAATCTTTGCTCGAAAATTTCCAATTTCCTTCAAAACTTCTTTTCCAATTGGCCTCCCTTGATTTTCTTTGTGCTTCCTCTTCTTTTCTCCCCACTACCTCTCTTAAATGTTTGATTATATAAATTGGTTGTCCACAAGCCTATAATCTCTTATTTAAATACCCTAATCCCGAAATTAGATTAACTAGTATCATTAACATGCCCTGAATACCCCTGTACGGGTCCCGACTAGTCCAAAAAGCTCTCGACACCCGATCATTACCCTCGAGTACTTAATTCTGACTATTTTCACCTATTCTGGATCAATTATACACTCGAAATCACCATCTGAATCACCTATCATCAATTTATCCCTTTATTCCCTATACGACCCTACACGCGCGTCCCGAACAAGATCCTGTCGACTCGTCGCTTCTACCTACTTACAACTTACTATAAAATAATACAATTTCATTTAATTATCACACAAGTAAATATGATAATACATAAATATTACTTAATTTTTTGCTAATTAATATTTATTTAATTCATTTTGAATTTCAAATTAAATTACGAGCACACGTGCAATTTAAATATTCCCAAAAATACGGGGTGTTATGCACGTGCCTTCATTCTCAGCGATTTAACCCTCTAATACAACTGCACCATTAACAATATTATCCACAACAGTTTCAACCTCATCAGTCTCAATATAGAAAAGAAGTCCAGTTCCAACACTCTTCACTAGATTCAAATTATTTTCAATTAGGTCAAAGATGAGAAAACTCGTTGAATCAAGTTTGAGTTTAGAAGAAACAATGGTAGGGGGATCTCGCCCAACCGTCCTATTGGGTTAGGTGACACTATTAACCTCCTTCGCTCTAAAGGCTTGCTTGGACAATTGTACGACATCGTTTTCTTTCGATGCCTAAATGAACAAATGAGTATTTTTTCCGAGAAGGTTGCCGTCTTTAAAATATTATTTTGAGATTCATAATTCTTGATATCCTGCGCCATAGCTCACCTGTAGTTGGAAATAAGATAGAACAAGAACCCTAGAAATTGGGAAGGAAAAAAGAGGAAATTAAAACGATGGATACAAATTATAATTGACACATGAATTAAAATAAAGTGTTAGAACCAAATCAAAACAAACCAAATTTATAAGCTTTTTTAATGCGTTTAATCTAATTTTAATAAAACATGTTAAGTTACTCATGTTATATGTATCCCACATATTATGCACGTGAATTCTATGTCTATAGTTTTAATTAGAAAATAATAATTTTTTAGTTTATATTTTTTATAAGTGAATATTTTATACAGTGTGAAAAATATCCATCATAATTATATTAATAATAATAATAAAAGCATTTAGTTATGTAAAATTGTTCAAATGGAAAGTAAAATGCGGTCTCATAAACACATTTTAGATAGCTTTCTTTCCATCGTGATAAATAAATTAAAAATTCACTAACATCCTTATTATATAATAAAACGGAGATTCGGTGTTTTTCCACATATCAAGTAAATCGATAAATTATGATGCCACTAAATGTATAAGACCTTTAATGAAGTCACAAATATATTGTTAAATGTTTTCTAGGTAAAATTGTTTATCGTTTTTTAATAAATAAGACCTATAATCAATAAATCAAAATTAACAACGACGTCAACACTCATTCTGTGGTAATGGCATTACGTATCCTTCTAAAATATCACTGACAAGTTTTCCGGGGGGGGGGGGTTGAAACACCCAAATTAGGAGGACCTCCTCAAGATTGTTTGAGTCCATACTAAATGGGTCGGTAAGAAATCCAGAAATATAGAAAATACAATGTTTATATTATATTATATAGGAAAACATAGAAATAGGAACGAAGCCAGAATAATAGTAGATAAGAACTTAAGGATTAAATCGTTATAGTTATTAGAAAAGGTGATCGATTTATACTTGTAAAACTGGTATTAGGTAAAAAATATAATTAATATTATTATTACTTATGTACCTTAAGTAGAATTAGATGATCACACTAATGTACAATTTTAGAAACTAATGGATGAACTAATACAAGAAATACCCGTAGGTGAGAAAATCTATATAAGGGAAGATTTTGATGACCAAGTAGGAGAATATCATGTAAGATATGAGATAGTACTTGGAAGATATGGCTTAAGAGATAGGAACGACGGTGGAGAGTCTATCTTAGATTTTGCAATGACATATGATTTTGTACAAGTAAATACATGTTTTAAAAAGAGATTTGAACATTTAATAACTTATAAAAATGGAATACATAAGATCCAAATAGACTTTTCATTACTAGGAAAGGAGATCGATTAACATGTAAAGACTGTATGGTTATTTTGGGAGAGAGCTTAACATCACAATATATGACAATAGTATTGGATATAAATATTAAAAATCAACCACGAGTGCGAAAATAGAAGGTTAACCCACAAACTAGGTGGTGGAACTATTTAAAGATAAACTATTAAATGAAGCATCATGGAATACCGAAGATGAGACTAACATAATGTGGGGTAAGATACCCACATGCATTAGGAGAATATCGAAAGAAATTCTTGGAGAATCAAAAGGCAGGGGGCATAATCTAAATAAACTTAGTGGTGGAATGAAGGAGTAAAAAAATATAGTAAAAATTAAAACGGGGTGATTTAAAACATGAAACATAACTAAAAACAAAGAAAAATTTTAAGAAATATCAATGGGATAAAAATGAGGTTAAGAAAATGGTAATAGATGTTAAATTAAAGGCGTATGATGATCATTATACAAAATTATGAACACAAGACGGGAAAAAAGTATTTATAAGCTTTCTAAACTTAGGGACAAAAAAATAAAAGATTTTAATAGCATCAAGTGTATTAAAAGTGATGATTCGAGAGATATAGTCAAGGATGAAGAGATTATAAAAAGATGAAAACTACTTCGATGGGTTATTGAATGGATATAATAAGAGTAGATTAGATATAGAGGAACTTAGGGAGACTCCAAACAATATTTTATCGCATAATTAAGACAATAGAGGTTAGGATTGCGCTAAAAAAATATGAAGTCAGGGAGAGTTATAAGACCAGATGGTATCCCTATTGAGTTTTGAAAGTTCTTAGGGGTGAAAAGATTATCTTGGCTTATAAAATTATTTAATAGAATTATAATGACTAATAGGATACTCTATGAATAGAGAAAGAGTATTTTAGTACCTAGTTATAAAAATAAAGGGGACTTGCAAAGTTAATCAAATTGTCGTGGTATTAAGTTAATAATTCATAAAATAAAATTGTGGAAGAGAGTGATTGAATATAGATTGAGATTGAAAACAATAATATCTAAGAATCAATTTAGGTTTATGCCTAGGAGGTCCAAAATTGAAGAAATTTATTTATTGAGGAGATTAACAGAGAGGTATAGGGAGAAAAGTAAGGACCTTCATATGGTTTTTATAAATTTGGAAAATACATACGATAGGATACCAAGAGATATAATATGGTGGGTTCTACATAAAAAAGAAGTGAATCGTAGATATATTTATGTGATAAAAAAACATGTATGATGGGGCCATGACTATTATAAGACTATCAACTGGAGAAAGTAATGGATTCTCAACTACTATAGGTCTGCACTAAGGTTCAATACTAAGTTCTTATTTTTTTATCTTATTATTGACGAGTTAACTAGAAAAATACACGACAAGGTATCATAGTGTATGCTATTTTCAGATGATATCATTTTAGTGTATGAGACTAAGATGGAGATTAATGTTAGATTAAAATTACAGAGAGAAACTCTAAAAACAAGAGTTGTTAAAATAAGCAGGACTAAAACATAATGTGTGGAATGTAATTTTAGTAGTAATAAAAGGACACATGGGGATGTGATAAAATTAAAAGGTCAAGAGATATCTAAAAATGATTTTTTTCGTCATTTAGGTTCGATTATTCAAAAGGATGAAGATATTGATGATGATGTTACTGATAGGATTGAAGCATGGTGGGTTAAGTAGAGAAGTGCTACCAGCATATTGTGTGATAGGCATATACCTTTGAAGTTTAAAAGATTTTTTTTATAAGAAGACTATTAGACCTGTCATGTTATATGAGACAAAATGACGGGCAACCAAAAAATAAACTATGTAGAAAATGAGTGTAGCGGAGATGCGAATGCTAAGATAGATTTGTGAAAAAATTGAAAAAATAAAATTAAAAATGAATAAATTATTGAAATGATAAAAGTAGCTCATATGAAAGATAAATTGAGAGAAAATTGACTTAGATGGTTTGGACACGTCAAGCATTGACCAATGGATGCCCCCCGTAAGGAAGAGTGATTTAGTTAATATTGATGGTAGTGCAAGGGGTAGAGATACGCGTAAATTGAATTGGCGGGATATTATAAAAAGGGACATGATATCATGTGATTTAATTAAGATATTGCACTAAACAGAATGGAATGAAAAAATAAGACTCACGTAGCTAAACCCAAATAATTAGGAATACGCTTTTTTTAGTTGAGTTGAGTTGAATTGAGTATAGTATTTACTTTCCTCATCAAGTTTAAGCTCATTTAAGTCTCAAGACTCAATCGAGTTTAATAATCAGAGAAAGGGTAAGAAGGTAAAAAAATCATTTGTGGACTCATAATCACAAATTGCGTTATTTTTTCACATTTACTTCATTTAGGCACATATGCATTTCATTTATAAATTAATTGAATTTAGTGTATAATAATTACTTAAAATTAAAATTAGGAAAGAATTTCTTGATTTTTTTTTTTCATATTTTTTCGATTTTAAAATGATTTTTGAAAATATTACTTAATAAAAATAAATTTTATGCACATTTCTAGTAAAGAAACACAATTGTTTTCATCCTTCTCACATTTCTAGAAGAGATATCAATCATTGATTAGGCTGAGATCTAATGGTTCATAGTTTCGATCTGTGTGATGTGTTGACTAGCCAATGGGAACTCTTTATCGACTGAACCTAATAAAACTGGTTGGCTTATATCTTATGAAACCCTATTATCCGTAGATCTGGACGACAGTAGTTCACCTCAATCCTAGCTGTTGATTCCAGTTGAGTGTAATCGGTTTCTAGATTATTCCTTGCTCTTAGGGTCCATTTGATAGCCTCTCAATTCCAGGGCGAATTCAGAAAAGTTGGAAAATTCTGGTTTTTTCCAGCTTTTAGGCTGTTTGATAGCGTTCATTTGCCTTGGAATTTGTTTTCTATGTACAACACCCCTTAAGCACAATTTGTCACCCTAGGGTGGAATTCAATTCTTTGGGGGGGGGGGGGGGAGGGGGCAGGTTTTTGTTTGCCACCTTTGGGTGGCAAATCACTCAAAACTAATTTTTTTTTGTAAACTCTATATATTTCATAAATATATGAATATATATTGTTAATATATATATATATATATATATATATATATATATATATATATATATATATATATATATATTAGCACATATATGTATATTGCGTATATTTCATATGAATATATATTGTTAAAAAATATGTAAATATGTATATATTTCATATGAATATATATTGTTAATAAATAGCGTATATTTCATATGAATATATATTGTTAATAAATATGTAAATATGTATATATTTCATATGAATATATATTGTTAATAAATATGTATATATATATATATATATATATATATATATATATATATATATATATATATTCGTATATTTTATATATTTTAGCACATATATGTATATTGCGTATATTTCGTATGGTTATATATATTTCATATATTTATATATTTCGTACATTTATATAATTTATATAATTCATATATTTTAATATATATTTATATTTCGTATATATATTATATATATATTGAATATATATTATTTACAGAATATACACATATATTACATATATACTGAATTATATAATATATGGATATATTCTGTAAATAATATATATTTAGTATATTCAATATATAATATTATTTACAGAATATACACATATATTATATATATACTAAATATATATAATATATGGATATATTCTGCAAATAATATATATTTAGTATATTCAATATATAATATAATATATATTCATATATTCCATAAATAATTATATAATATAATATAATATATATATATATTCCACATAAATAATTATATAATATAATATATATTCATATATTCCATAAATAATTATATAATATAATATAATTTATTTATTTATATATATATATATATATATATAAATATATAATAAGGAGTAGAATAGTTGGCACTATTCAATAAGATGATAACTTAATTAGGGATCCTGATTTGGCCAACAATGCAGCAATCCAATGGTTGAGATTAAAATACCACTCTTACCATTTTTTCCCCTTAAATATTTAGATTCCCCCTCTTTTTTCCTAACTAATTTATTCCCCCCTCTCTTCAAAATTCAAAAACTAAGGACAAAAGGGTATTATACCATTTTTTCTCATTTTTCAACCCCTTACGCTCACTAGACTCTCTCCTCTCACACGCAACCTACCGACCCTCTCTCTTCGACTTCTCTTCTCCCCATGAAATCTCTCTCCCTTAGATGTCTTCTTGGTCTCAGGTGAGGATTTGAAGATAGGGATGAAATGGGTTATATATTGAATATACTAAATATAGGGTTGGATTACAAAACCACCGACAAGTTTAGGGTTGGATTACAAAACCACCGACAAGTTTAGGGTTGGATTCTTCATTAGATTACTGTCAAGAAAGGTTGGTATTTACCCAACCATGTGTATTTTTACCAACCACCTTTTATTTGGATTTTTATTGTTCTTTTTGTCAATGGTTTTCCAAGCATTAATGTTTCTCTCATATCTATTGCAATGATATTTTAGATCTAATATTTGTTATATTCTTTTTTTCTTTTTTGTAACTTAGATCTGTTAAATATCCATTGAATCTTAATCGGATCTCCACTTATTTTGGTTTGGGGGCTTTTTTACAGCTTATTGATTCGGTGCTTATTTATTGTTTGTGTTATGCTTTTCAGGACAATTGGAGGTTGTATAACACTGATTCGAGTTTTGGGCTTTTGACAAATTGATTTCTTGGTGTTATTTTGCATAACACGGATTTAGGTATTGGGAATGATTTTTTGATGCTTTATATTTTAATGTTTACTATTTTTCAGTACTAACTGATATGATTCTTCCTCAAACTTATAACTGGTATGAAATGAAAGGAGCATTGTGCCAATAGAGAATATGCCATAAGTTTCATAGAGATGGTTAATTTAATCTTAAGTGGAGAATCATAGGATGTACATGTATAACATTTACTAATTATTGATTCTTCTTGAGACTTATAACTGATATGAAGTGAAAGGAGCATTATGCCAATACAAAATCTGTCATAAGTTTCATTGAGTTGGTTATAAGTTTCATTATTGATTAATATTTAATTTATAAGTTTTATTATTGATTAAGTTTATATAGATATTTGATTTATATAGATATCTCATTTCATATCAGTTATAAGTTTCATAAAGATGGTGGCCACAATAAGGGTTGTTCAATATAGAATCTGGTAACAAGAAGAGCCACCATTAATTTATTTTTTTCTACTTTAGTAATTATTGATTCTTAACTAATGATAAATTGTGTTCGTTAACACGGATTGAGAATGTTTTCTTCAAATTCACCACATGGATTTTTTCTTCAACTTTAGTAATTTATTTAGTTGATCATTATTCTCAGTTTGTGACGATATGGTGCAGATGTATATTTTCTTGATCACGAGGCGTGCCTTGGGCACATAACTAGACAAGATGCATACAAGTGGGGGGTATTATTTAGGCCCAACACTTATTATGATACAGACACACGAGGTGTGCCATTGACCCAACACTAGACATTACCCGACACACTCTGTGTATAAAATTAGGCACTAGCTTTTTAGTTTTTTTTGGGTGATTCAACAAAGTATAATTAGATTTTAATTCCACTTTAGCGCGGATACATTATATTGTAGAATTTGTCTCTTTTGAGTTTAAAATATATAGAGATGTGAGTAAGTTTGAAGTGGAGTGACATTTTTCATTCTTAAACTTTTTACTACTAATTATTTATATCAATTCCATTTTCTTAAAGGGGTTTTAATTAAAGTTTTCACTTGCACATGTTGCTGACATTTGTTTTCACCTAAACTCATAATTTAAAGCAAGAGAATATTTGGCAAAGCATTTTACCTGGACTTGAATTAGTTTTTTTGTCATGAGTTTTCTATATATTCTAATAAGGTAGTTTTAGGTATTTTTAATTACATTATTGATGGAGTAAGACTGCATTCAATTTGATAAACATAAACGATTGTATATGTATTGAGGGAAACAATAAAGATTCCATTAGTTTCTACAGGTCATGGGAATAATTGACATGTTGGATTAAATTTCAGTAATATTACTCTGCTTGGGTCTACATTCAACTATAGGTGTACATCAGTTCTTAAATTCTCTCCGTTCTCCATCCTCTTGAATATTTGTACCATACGACTCATTTCTTTCTTCTTCGTTTCATTTAACATTTGTTCTTCAATTTTTATTTTTGGCTTCTTTTTAAATCTTAATTGCTCTTGATTGTTCAATAGAACTATTAGATTGTTTACTTGAGTTGAAATTCACTTTGTTGTCCCCAGATGTTTGACTAAATGAGAAGTTGAGCATTTTTTACTTTCTAGCTTTTCTTTTTAATCTTAATGTCCTGTGTATTCGTTTGAATATTCTTTATTTATGGCCTAACTAATGATATGAACACATAGGATTTTCGTAAGCATATTTCACTATATGTTTGGTTTTGAGAATTTTTTTATATATTGTTGAATTCCATGTTTATGTTCCGTGGGTATGATCTTTGGAATTCTAAGGAAGTTGATGATTATGCAGATTTTTTCTATGAATATGTATGGCTTTGTCAAGAAGTTGATTTCTCAACTATAATATATGAATATCTCTGATTTATATTTGTAAAATTATATTTAAATAGTTAATTTGTATTTGTTATCTCTGATTTTATAATATATTATGTTGACAAGTGAATGAAGTTGGCATATTGAAGTCTAACAAACAGTCATAAAATGAGTAGTGGACAAGACGGTGAGGGGTAATTTATCTTGGGGTGATAAAGGGAAATGTAAAAGAGTATAAACCTTATGCTTTTGGATTTGACGACTAAATTTTAGCCACTACTTGAGCCACGCGTAGCTCATTTTACTTTCTTAAAACTCATGGAACTTCCAATGTGAACGTTACACATATTCATTTTACTTTCTGGAAACTCAAGGAAGTTACACAAAACTGATCTTACACACAAACAAAAACAAATAGGTCTTTAGTCTATTCAATTCTAAAAAACATATATTGGATAAATGTGGAGAATTAAGTGAAAACAAAACTCCCATGTGAGGATTTGTTCCTTTTAGTCAGCTAACGTGCTGAGTTATGTAGACAAAGAGGATCTGTTCTGTTCACTTTTATTATGTTGAGGATCATAGTAGTGAGAATCTTATGTGCAGTGTATTATTTAGGGGCATTTATGCTTAGATTATATTGTGGTTAGAAAACTCACATTATAAGTGGTTAGTGTGCTGTCATTACAGAGATCGTGCACTAAAGGTTTTGGATCATGTTTTTTTTATTAAATCGACTATATTTCAAGGATCTGTAACTAATTATGTATATATATTAGGGGTGTTTAGGAGTAAAAGCTCACAATGTTTGCACGTTAGTCTGCGATTGCGAATGTTGATATTGGTACTATATATTTCACAATCTGATCAAATAGTGAATTAGTCATTCCCTTTTCCACAACACTTTAAAAAAGTTAATGTATAATTTATAAATGAATCTAAGTTTAAATTAACTACTCTATAAAAAATAATTCAACAACTTTCCCATAGCCTTTTAAATTAAAAAATATGTGCTGCTATCATGCTAATTTTCTTAGTTGTTGACAGTTTCTATCGATATTGAATGGTTGATGTGAAAGGGAGAAGTTCATGTTTCATACAAGGGAACTTGATACCGCTCATAGTCATCAAGTTAAAGTTATTGCATATGAAAAGGAAATGCTCCTTTTTTTCAGTTTGATCTAAATCACCATCAACTTTGGAAGAAACACAGTCCTTGAGGTATACCAAGTTTATTTTTCATTTAATATTTTATCCATGGTTTTCTTTCTTTGTTTGAATTTATTTCACGCATTTATGCTACTTTGTATGTCTTGATGAAGTAACCTAGAAAACAATATGACTACAGCAATAGTTTACATTAAAAAGGTAAAAATGAAGGACTATGTAGTGTGTTTGTGTTTTTTTCTGTAGGTTTGTTGTGTATTTATTCCACTATGATGCAACTACAGAGTATGGGACTATTAAGCTGCCCAGGACTATTGTGGATCTACCATTGATCAAAGATCATCTATGCTACACTTCACTGGAAAGCCAGGTTTGGGTCAGGGCATGGCTTCATCTGTGCTTTAGGAAAAAAACACAAAAATATTAGTTTCATTAGATTTGTTTATGATGTTAATCAAATCATATTATTTGATTTATAGATCTTTACTGTGTTGTAATTGTAGGTGGAATGTTAGTGTAGCAGCTATATACCGTATAATAATCATCGCCATTTCAACTAGTGTATTTCTCTTAATTTTTTGCCATACTATTGAGCTTGAATGCGTTACTCGCATCTTAGTGTCCACCAGTCAGATCTTTCATTATAGCAGGTGAATCGGTAGATTTTTCGTCGTTCATACTAGCGTTCCACCTTCATGAAACATTAATGTGCTTAGAAAGTTTTCTAGCTGTAAAATTAACTTTCCAAATTAAAAAACATATTGAACCGACATCAACTAACAAACCAATTTAAGGATAACAACACATCAGAGAGCAATTGAAGATAGTATACATTAATAACATAAACGGATCATCAATTCTTTAATCGATGTTCATTAATGCCTAAAATTCTGGAAACAGTGTGAGTATTTGGGTGGTTTAAGTCATTTATTTGTGAAAGAAGATTACTGTTCTCATGTGTTTATTGACTCTCTCTTCTTTTTGTATGTGTCACAGAAAATGGATATGAAAATTTGCATCAATCCATGTTTGAAGTAGAGAAGCTGATTTTTCAGATGGTTGGTTTGGGATCTAGCAAACATAGCAAATAGAGAGATGTGTTTGTTGCATTTGTTTTTTCATTGTGTAATGGCTTACATTTTCTTTTAGACTAAAAAGAAGGCCACGAGTCTTTCATTTTGTATAGTTTGAATTTATATGTGAAATTGACACTTTTTTTTATAGTTTGTTTTATAAAGATGTGCACTTTGTTTATTTGAAACACAATATGAATTCGGTTCATGAATATTATATATTTTGATGTTATATGTGAATTTTTTTTAACGAATTTAGATTATTTGAATGTTGTTGGACTATTTGTTATTTGTTAAGCAGGGTGGATAGTCCTTAAAATAAAGGAGATTATGGCCATTTTTTTTTAAAATTACACTTTGTTTTGTTGGGGAATAATATTTTTGCTATTTTGCAATTATATATTTTGGAAATTTTTGTCGTGCCTTCAGGCACGGGCATTCCGCTAGTATATATATATATATACATATATTTTGTATATATTATTAATATATATATTATTTGGGGAATATATATATTATTTGCGGAATATATATATTCGGATATATATATATATATATTCATATATTTTGTAATATATATTCATATATTAAGTATATATTATTAATATATATATTCGGATATATATATCCAAAATAATATAATATATATTCATATATATATATCTGAATATATATATTCCGCAATAATATAATATATATTCATATATATATACACGAATAATTATTTTTCGCAAATAATATAATATATATATCCGAAATATATATTTCACAAATAATATAATATATATATCCAAAATAATATAATATATATTCATATATTTTGTATATTTAATTATATATATATATATATATTCCATAAATAAATTTTCCACATTTATATCTAGTTTTCAACTTTTGCGTTTGATAGAAAATGTGGAAAATTGATGATTTTCCAACTTGTATCAAACAGACACAAGTTGAAAAATATTCATTTGCCTTGGAATTGTTTGCCCTGGAATCAAATGTCCTGGAATCATTTGCATTTTCCCAGTTTTCTATCAAACGGACCCTTATATTTAAACATTTCTTAGTTCATTGCAGAATGTTTTAGCTTCATTATAGAGAATTAGTTTTAAATTAGTTTTACTTTAATCTAATTTTGAATGAATATAAGCTTTAGTTTTAAATTCTTTCAAATCTAGTTGTGTATGTTGTGATTTCAGATTGTGAACATTAATGTTTTATGTATAATCTTATATATTTGAGATTTTGAATAATTGTTCTTTTTAAATCTTTTAAAAGGACATCGGATCCATTTTATAAAAAAATTACTATAAATTGATTTTTTTTTAATCTAAAAAAATAAGCTAGATATTTGGTGTTGATATCTGAAATCATAAATTAGTTTATGAGAGTATAAACTATATTGGTTAGATATTTGCATATTGATACATTAGATATAATGTATTTGAAATGGATATTGTATTTGTAAATCTATTCATCTAGATTTCTGTAATTTGTGTATAAAGTGTCTATAATAAGTGTGTGTCTGAGTGTGCATGTAGATTTAAGTGCATATAGATCACTTGCTCATTTTTAAAAGAGTAATGCTAGAGAGATTTAAAATTGGGATTCAAAATCATAACTCACTGACATGATGTGTCGCGATTGGTTACTGCTGCTGGCGCGGATTCACGTTTATAAAGGATCAACCAATGACAACATGACATGTAAGCGGGAGTCCCAATCAAGAGTCCACCAAGTGTTATCTTTTTTAAAATACACTAAACAAGTTCTTAAGCCCAATGGTTGTTATCTCTGGAAATGATTTCTAGTCGAATTGCTAAAAAGAAGGACAAATTGTTACAATCAAGGATCAATGAGGAAGCCTAAGTCAACGTATTTCTTGCTTATTTTAGGTATATTTTTCATTTTTCTTGAATTTTCTTCATATTTGTTGTACTTCTACCATCTTTTTTATTTAGTGGATTCTTGGTTGTCCTATAGACGGGACCGTGGTTCTTTCTCTAGTACACTAGAGTTTTACCACGTAAAACCCCCTGCATTGTGTTGTTGATTGTTTATTTCCTACTTGTCTAATATTTTCAACTACACTAGCAGTAAAAATACTTTTTCAAAACCTTAATTAAATATTGTCAAAATAAAAGCAACTTAGGTGACTAGAATAATACTGTTGCATTATTACACCTTGTAATAGCGTTTGTTGTCCATTTAATCAAAAGGGATAACTCTAAATAGGAACATCACATATAAAATGATTTTAATATAAAACTAGTAATTAAACTGTTAGTTTAATAACTATTTCGATTTATTCGAGTAAATATTCTATATATTTATCATTCAATATCCATTTAGTGATATCATCTATGTTGTGCGAGCATACTTTATATCGATATATGTATATAACTACTTATATTTATAGAGGATTTGAGAATGGTGAAGTCACTGGCAATTCAAAGTAGAACGTGGATGGGAATGTAATACCCCTAACTTTAATTAAATTACTAAAGTGATAATTCCATGATATTCATAGAACAATTATGAAAATCTTATGTAAGATACTCTCACGCATGAACTATAAGACTCTTACGTGGGCTTGCATCTTACATGCATGACAATGCATGGGTGATTTATCTATGCTAAGAATGAGAAGTTCAAATTTTAGCAAATTATATGGGACCTTTAAATTATGTAGTGATGTAGTTGATTATTTATGCATATTAGACCTTTGGTCATAAATTTATTATCACGTTAAGGATACGGTGAAGTGCAATTTTGAAGAAGACATTTTAAAATATGGGCTCGTATTTTACAGGTTAGACAATGTGATAGGTCTTGAATATTGTATATTATCGCCCTTTATTCTTATGCATTCTAGCATAATATTTTTTGCTATTTCCTACTTTTATGCTCATATATTAGTTAACCTTGATATATATATATATATATATATATATATATATATATATATATATAGAGAGAGAGAGAGAGAGAGAGCCAGGCTCACCTACATCATGCTCTATACATCATCTATGCATCACGCCTAATTTTAGGCCCTAAAAAACTTTTTTTTTTCAAAATTTATATTTTTCCCTTGAAATTAATCTTCCAATCAACCCATATGCAAAAAATTAGGTCAAAATGCATTTTGTACCTATTTTTAAAAAATTCATAAAAACTGTTAAAAATACCTTATTTATAAGGGTCTGCGCCAGCAATTTTTTGTGAATTTTTTAAAAATAGTTACAAACTGCATTTTGACCTAATGTTTTGCATATGGGTTGATTGGAAGGTTAATTTCAAGGAAAAATATAAAATTTGAAAAAAATGTTTTCTAGGGCCTAAAATTAGGTGTGATGTACGGTGTGATGTATAGAGCATGATGTAGGTGAGTCAGCCTTTCTCTATCTCTCTCTCTCTCTCTCTATCTCTCTCTCTCTATATATATATATATATATATATATATATATATATATATATACACACACACACACACACTAGGGTGTACCCGTGCCGATGGCACAGAGATAAATTTGATCTCGTGGTATTTTGTACTTATGCTGGTAGCACGACGATAAATTTATTCCCGTGTCGCCACTAATGCAAATATAAATATTGGTCATCCCATTGTACACTTACAACATAATTACGATTTAAATACAGTGCATTTGTGTCTCAGAAACATCTAGTTTAAATTTACAATTACTATATGTTTATTATAACATTCAAACTTTAATGAATCAAATTTTATATACTTCAGACACATGAGTCCACGGGTATACCCGTGCCGATGATACGATGATAAATATGCTCCCGAGTATTTGTCGCTAGAATACACTTACAGTATGGTATTATTGATTTTGTGCCTTGACATTTTTTTTGTTCGTATTTGGTAAATAAAACTTTCCGTCTCGTGGTGTCACTTTTTTTGGTGTTCGTATTTGGTAAATAAAATTTCATTATGTGTTAAATTTTTTACCAAATACAAAGACGATCCAATTGTATAAGCGAATAAATATAGGGCTAAACTTTCCGTCTCGAGGTGTGCCTAGGGTTACCTGTCGATTCGCAGGGCTAGGCTTATATTTATTAACACCCCTTACCCTATAAATATAGGGCATGACCTCGCTCCCAAACACACCTCAGATCCATCAATATCAATGATCTCAACAACATTCTCTACTAATCAACGAAGATTCCTTGTGTGAAATTCCTTTCAATCTTTCAATCCCATCCTTTTCATACCCAATTTAGAAAAAATCTCATTATCTTTCATCCAACATTCATCTCAACTCTCAAGGGATTCATCAAGGATCAAGATCGTGCTTCAATTCTCCAAAGAAGGTCCAAAATCCTTCTCTCTCTCTTTAAATTCTTGATTTTCTCATTAGTTACATAAATTATTAATCTAGCTTTTAATTTAATTCATACACATTAATATCTCACATCTTTATTAGTTATATTGCCTATAATTTATTTTTCATAAAAAAAAAACAAAAACAAACAAAAAGAGGGTTATACCTATAAATTCCAACTGGATTATTCATCACAATTTCTCAAAACTAAAATACATTTTCTACATACACACATAAATAAATTTTCGTTCGAATCTATGGGATAACCCCAACCCTTATGCCACATACGAACTACGTGGACTTTGATGCCTTCATAGGCTACATAAGCATTTCAGATTAAAATTCGAGAGTCGAGTCCAATTTTTCAATTTTTTCTAATATTTTAATTTTCCTATTTTCGTCTTTGTGTCATTCTTATTTATACATTATTTTTAATTTATATTATATTCGTGATCCTTGTCGGCGTTTTATACAAACATATATTATCGTTTCTTTATAACGATCAATATCTCGATAAACGCATAAATTGTATTTTCTATATATTATTTTGGGAACATTCCTATGGATGACCCCATTCTACCGTTTCCATGGAATGAGTTGGTCGATTTTGATCTCCATTATATATACACGCACACACATTTCATGGAGAAATACAGGAAAATAGTAACACAAGCCCATGAGAGACCGAAAGGGCAGGATGGGTACTTAACACCTTCCCATTTCGTAACTTAGCCCCCAGACCTTCGAACTATTGGTTTCGTAAGCATCAGTTTGTCTTTGATGTCGCTCTCTCGAGGAGGCGACATGTTCTTTTGCCTATTTTGTGCAAAATAGGATGGAGACTCCATCTATTTACATTTACCCCACACCGACGATGGACGAAGACCTTTTAGAGTGCGCGAGACCTTCACCCATCCCCCCCCCCCCCCCCCCCCCGAGGAGAGGAGATGATTCGGGATGGCCACAGTGGCGACTCCGCTGGGCATTCATTTTTCATAAGAGGGTTAGACTCTGTTTGCATGGGTGTTAATGTTTTTTCCTTGTGTGCGTATGCACCTACCTACATGTTTCCTTTTTCTCCTCTATTATTTCTTGCACATATGTACTTGTTGCTTATGTTACTACTCACTCACACACTTGTAGATACTCTCTATGTACACTTCACACTACTTACACGTAGGATCACTTATATTTACATGTTTCACACACCACTTAGAATATCCATGCTTATGTGTCACTAACACACAACTCCACTTATCACACTTGTATATATCCATGCTCGCTCACAGTTGCACCACTTGTAGTTGATCCATTCTTAGGTTCACTACCACACACTTACTTGTAGATATTCACACATCACTCACTCTCACATATCCATTCTTAGTATAATCTTCATGATCCAGGTTAGATTTACTTTTTTACATTTGTTCCTATTAGTATAGTGCTCATCATGTCAAATAAAGATACTCTCTCCATTATATACTAATCAAGAATCATGAATTTTTCACACTACATCACCAAAGAGCATGGCTATTGATCAAATTTTATCCCGTAACTGGAGGGTCACTCTGCGATAGGCGTTGGTTCGGCAGGTCACAGTTAGCCTAAGCGATATGACTCTCACCTTTCATTGGCCTAGTACATTCGATGTATATCGAACGGTTCACCCCACATCGTACCGCTTGACTGAAGTCATGACGGGAGGTATATCGTAGGGAACTCGTTCACGTATGTCGAGTATATCGAATTCGCTCACACATGTACTGTCCCCAGGAGGTATATAGTGAGGCAATTCACGTACACTTGGGTATATAAAATGGCTTGTCCACATGTATTGGTTGCCTTCAAAAGCAAGACGTGTATCTTGGAAGTCATGCCAAAGGGGGAACCCTTCCCATTAACCCAATAACTGCATACCCTCGCATAGGTGTCAAACCTAGGGCACTCATATTTAGTTTGTCGATTTCTTCCCGAAACTCTGTCGAAATGACGGGTCGGCATGTCCAAATTTTCGCATGATTTCGTCTTTTTTAAAACAGGACCCTATCCATGAGCATGGCAACAAGTCCAACCATATTTTTACATATTTTTCAAACTCAATTTTCCCAGGCTTGGGTCCCGTCCGGCATTTCTTTTTGCATTTACGTAAACCTAATACAAGTGAGAACATAATAATAATAATAATAATAATAATAATAATAATAATAATAATAATAATAATAATAATAATAATAATAATAATAATAATAATAATAATAATAATAATAATAATAATAATAATAATAATAATAATAATGCTGAGACCCTTTTTTCTCGTTTTTCCTCTTTCTTTACCAAAAGTGTCAAAACATTTTTCCCTCTTTTATCAAAAATACCAAAATCATTTTCCCTTCCTTATACTAAAAATATATTTTCCTCCTTTTACCCTAAAACATTTTGTCCTACCCTTTTCCAAAATGTCAAAAATATTTTCCTCCTATCATAAAAGTCTTTCCCTCCTCTCTTTCAAAAATCAATTCGAATTTTTCTCTTTCTCAGGTCAATCGCATACCTGACCCTTGGCCTGGCTCCCTATTGGCTTCGGTCTTTTGTCAAACTGCCTCAAGGCTCCATCAGTTCCCTCCCTAGTTCCTCCGAATCCGACATTTACCTTCATCCGCTTTCCATGGAGAACGCTGATCAAGTACCTAATGTGCAGCTGAATTCGATGATGGTCCTAGCCCAACTCACTACCAATATTGACAATCTTCAAATCGAGGTTCATGATATGAAATGAAACTGGATCCCTATTCCGAAAAAGCTCTAGGTCCTCTTACCTCGCGCTATGGGTCCGCCCTCACCTGAACCTATTTGGGTCCCTGAGGAATATTAACACGTTCTACATTCCCCTCCTGCCAATGGGTCGCTGCTAGCTCAGCTCCCTATGACGAATCTTACCTAGCCATGGGCGGGGCTAACCTGCCCATGATCATTTATCTAAAGGAAGAAGAGTTGAACAAGGTCAAGTAGGACTTCAAGATGTTGACCAAGAATTTTGACCAAGTCAGAATCTCCGGAAACTATATGGATTACACCCATATGTCTCCTTATCCTAAAGCAAGGCTACCAAAAAAGTTCAAGATTCCCAACATTGAGAAATTTGGAGGTAGTGGACCACCAATTGTTCATCTCCAAAGTTACCACCAAGCCATGACTCTCCTAGGAGCCTCCGAGGAAATAATGGCCCAAATGTTCCAACATAGTTTGAATAACAGTGCTCTTTGTTGGTTCTTATCTCTCGAGGAGTCCAGAACTCGATGTTGGAAGGATGTCGCCCATGAATTCATGTCATAGTACAAGTGTAACGAAGATTTGGAGGTCACACATAATGATTTAGAACTTCTCAAACAGAACCCCAGGGAATCTGTCAGTAGCCTCATAGAAAGGTGTAGAAAGAAAGCAACCACCGTGATCAGCTAGCCTTTCGAAGAGGAGCAAGTTAGTATTGTGAAGAAGAATTTCTTAACCCATGTCCGAGCGACGATGGGAGGACAGTACTACACTTATTTTCGAGACCTCCGTGAAGCAGGAGTAGAGATCGAAGAAAGTCTTGCCAAGACAGAAGTTGAACTGAAGAAAGTATTCGGACAATTCACTCCCAGTAAGTATGAGAAGCCTGTCGATACCGCAGTTTCAACCATCAATAACATCTCTCATCCTGTCACTTCATGGGCACCTGAAAGCTACCCTAACCCAGTCAGAAAGTAATATATCGAGATTAATGCTCCCTCTCCAAAGTTTGCCAAGCCCTTTTAAGCCGAAATCTTATCAAGCCATTGGACTCTCGTCCATTACCAAACCCACTTCCTAAAAATTTCAAACCATATACCCAATGAGACCTTCACCAAAGTTTCGGCCACACCACTGATCAGTGTTTCCACCTCCAAAATATAATCCAAGGTCTGATTGATCGGGGTATCATTGCCCCACCAGCTAATCCTAAACCAAACACTACCCACAATCCACTCCCAAATCATACAAATGCCATCTTCTTAGAAGAAGACCCAGCATTTGATCCATCTACCCAGATCGTACCAAGTAAATCACCCCCTCACACCTATATATTCCCTTAAATCCCTCTAGGTTTGCCCACATTTTCTCCTGCATCCTATCAGTTTTGCTAATCAGGCTCTGTTACTCCCTACTAGAGCATGCATTGCTATTCGTACCCGTTCTGGTGGGAAAGATATTGAATTGACAGCAGTATTGAACCAACTTCTAGAGTTCAAACTGAAATTGCCCTAAAAAAATGACCATTGACTGCCAGAGACTCAATATGTTATTCTTGGATCTAGAAAATGGGCTCGAGAAGTGAGCTTAGATGATATTAAATATATCATGTCATACTGATTCTGACAGACCAGTGAAATTTGCATTATGTCTGAGCTACTTGATGCTTTGAAACTACAAGGTCACCTGGTTCCTTCACTTCTACATCTCCCCATTGAGTGGGGGGATTTATACGAAGAGGCCGTTGAGGTTGGGGAGTACATTGACTTTTGTGGAAAGATGATGTTATTACCACCGGATGAGGGGACGAATTCTATAATTAAGATGAGGAGCAATGCCCAAAAAAGACTAGCCTAATAGTCAGTATATGTGGAATAATATTATTTGAGGAGCTGCTAGGAGAAATCAACAAGGTGACTGAACAACCCGAGATAGATGAGGAAACAGGGTTTCAATTTTCCCCCTCTTTTGTGAACCATATAACTAGATCAGGGAGGCATTACCAAGTTCCAAACCCGCAATCTTCAGCGATTGACAAGGGAAAAGGTATTGAGAAACTTCCTATGCCATAAATGACCCTCGAGGAAAGCAAAATCTTCAATCAGTTGAAGAAAACCTAAGCTAACATTACTCTGTGGGGAGACTTTATGTCTTCCCATCTTCACCGGAATACCTTGATCAAACTACTCACTGAGCCCACAGTCTCTCCTTCCACCATGCCAGAAGAAGCAGTAAATCTAGTTGGATCTCTAACCTCTACTAGAATGCTCTCCTTCTCTGAAGAAGAAAACCCTAAGATTAGTCTAAATCACAACTATGCTCTAAATATCTCTGTCGAAGTCATGGGAAAAACCGTCCCATTATAACTTATCGATAACAAATCAACTCTTAATTTTTGCCCATTGAGAACCCTCAATTTTTTAAGACTACAAGTGGGTGACCTTACTCTAACCTCTGTCGCAGTGCACTCTTATGATAATACTCGTCGAGAAGTGATGGGATATATAAAGCTTGCAATAGGTATGGGCCCTATAAATCTCATTGTTGAATTCCAACTCATCGATATCCCGAATTGTTTTAATCTACTACTTGGACGACCATGGCTCCATGCTATCAAGGGTGTGTCTTCTTCCCTTCATCAGAAACTGAACTTCTTCACTAATGGTTAGGTCATTACCATCTTGGGTGACGATGATAATACTAAGAATGCAAGCACCAGCAATCCAACACTATAGATACAATATGGGACAAATTATATGCTTATGTATGATTTTCACATCGAACCGCTTCCACTCCCAACAGGGGAGGATCTCAGAGATAGGGTTTGTCCAAAATAAAGCCCTCATGGAAACATCAATGTGATACAAATGTTCAAGAACATACATTTCATGCCCGGACTGGGGCTGGGGCAATGACAACAGGGAATGTTGGAACCCATAATGTTGAAGAAGGCCTTTCCTTCTTATGGTCTGGATTATCAACCTTCAACGGAGGATCTCAGAATGCTCCGCCAACCTTGATTGAAGAGAAGGCTAGAAAGTGTTAAGACTGTCTCAGGAGATTTCTTGAACGAAATATTCATCAGAGAGGGTGAAGATTTCCCCTTTTTTGACTTTACCGAACTGTGGTATGATCATGTGCATAAGAAGATGAAACTAGAAATGGAAATATTTTTCCAAGACAGCTACTCATGGTTCGAACGTTCCCATCTTCATGTGCAACCAATCATTGAGAAGACTATAATTTCTACCAAAGATTTCGAGGGAAGTGACTCTGAGGATTCATTCAATTTGCAGACACTGGTGCTGACACTCTCATGATCCACTCAAGTGCTACATCATAGGATCCATCCCGCCTGATCAAAGTTGTTCATGTACCTCTCCTTAACTGGAATGTTATACCGATTCCACCTGCTGAAATTTAACCCAACTCAAATGTTTATCCCATTTCCTCTTCTTTTTTTATTCCTCCCTATTTTAATGTAATTTATACCTCCTTCATTGAGGTTCTCAATGATGTTTTTTCCAACAATGAAATAAACGAATATTTTGATTATCATGTTGTGCCTTACATTAATTGTCTTGATTCTAATCAAACTCTTGATGATGATGATTTTGCAAATGAACAATTCTTAACTGATCTAAATAAGGTTAAAAATAAACAACATAACCGCCTTCAAGTTAATCAAGATGAAACTGATATTATTAATATCGGTTCTAGTAGCAAACTGCGCAAGATTAGGATATAGTCTACCATTGACGAGCAAGAGCACGCACACCTTGGGGAATAACTGAAGAAATTTTTGGATATCTTCGAATGGTCCTATGATGACAAGCTCGACATTGATCCCAAAATCGCTCAACACGAGATTCCAAAACTCCCAAAATGCAAACTGGTGAAATAGAAACTGAGAAAGCTCTGCACTGAATGGTCGCACGAGTTTAAGGAAGAAGTGGTCAAACAATTGAATGTGGGCTCAATTCGTTTTATAGAAAATCCCACATGGCTAGCCAACATTGTAGCCGTACCGAAATACGGAGGAAAGGTTCACATGTGCGTTGACTACCAAGATTTGAACAAAGCCTCTCCAAAGGATGATTACCCGTAACCCAATATCAACATTATTGTGGATAACATAGCGAGTCGTGCTTTCAAGTCATTTGTTGATGGTTTTATCAAATATAATCAGATCAAGATGTACCCAGATCATCAACAAAAAACCTCATTCATCACCCCTTTGGGAACCTTCTATTACACCATTATGCCATTTGGTCTAAAAATGGCATTTGGTCTATAATCAGATCAAGATGCACCCAAATCATCAATAGAAAACCGCATTCATCACACCTTTGGGAACCTTCTGTTACACCATTATTCCATTTGGTCTAAAAATGCAGGGGTTGCCTACCAGAGGGGTGCCACAACTATCTTGCATGACCTAATACACAAAGAAGTAGAGGTCTATGTGGATGATATGATCATCAAGTCTAAGACTGGGGAAGGTCATGTCCCTACTCTCCGGAAGTTCTTTGAGCGACTACGACAATACCAGATGCGACTGAACCCACAGAAATGTATTTTTGGAGTTAACAAAGTAAAGATCTTAGGATTCATGGTTAGAAAAAGGGGATTGAAGCAGATCTTTCCAAACTCAAAGCCATACTCGAAATTCCACTACCCCGAACGGAGAAGGAAGTTCGGGGATTCCTTAGAAAATTATAGTACATCAGCTTGTTCATCAACTAGTTGACTTTTATCTGTGAACCCATCTTCAAGACCCTTCAACCAAAGTTTGGAATGAAGCTTTCCAGGATACCTTTGATTGAATCAAGAAAAATCTATCTCGACCTTCGGTACTCAAGCCACCATAACTTGGTTTACCCCTACTTATATACCTGATCGTAAAAGACAGTGCAACTGGGGGCTTTGTTGGCCCAATACCTTGAAAAATCCTACAAAAAGAGGGTTATCTACTATGCGAATCGTAAATTGGTCGGGTACGAAGTTAACTACATTGCCTTGGAAAAATCATGTGTCGCCCTTGTTTGGGTCACCTAAAAATTATGACACTGCATGCTCTCTTTTCCCATCAGACTTGTGTCCCGAATGGATCCTATCACATTCCTGCTCAAGAAACCTGCCATGTCTAGCTGAATGGCTCGATGGTTGATGCTGTTAGCCGAATTGATATTGTGTATGTCACGCATAAATCCATGAAAAGAAGAGCCATCTTTGACTACCCTTATGATCACCCCATGGAAGAAACGGATGTCTGGATTTATGAGTTCCCAATTGAAAATATCCTTTATACCTCCAAGAAGACCTCCGATGGTAAATGTTCTTTGATGGCACCGCCAACAAGAAAGGGTGCAGCATTGGGATACTCTTAATCGCTCCTGATGAGTCTCACACTCCCATTGCCATCAAGTTGGATTTTCCCTGCACCAATAACATGATCGAATACGAGGCATGCATAGTAGGCCTCAAAGTTTCTCTCAAGAAAGGAATTAAATACCTAGATATCTATGGGGATTCAACCTAATCATCGGTCAAATACTCAGAAGATGGAAAGTAAAGGACGAGAAACTCTTACCCTTCCATGTCCACCTAGAAGAGCTGGCCTCTCAATTCCAAGTTATCACCTTCCATTACCTGCCCTGAGAAAAGAACAACTTATTATATGCCCTTGCTACCTTATCCTCTATGGTTAACATGCTAGAAGGAACAACGATGGCCCATTTCTAGTCCAAAAGCAAGCTAAACCAACCCACTGCTACCATATTGAGCTAGTCACAGAAAAAGATCATAATATAGCTAATTGTTGGTACCATGATATTTGGCTCCTCCTCAAGCATGGTAGTTATCCCCAAAATTCTAACAAGAAAGACTGAGAAACCATCCTTAAACTGGCAACCCAATACATCGTCATGATAAAGCATTGTTAAAGACAAACTTTGATGGAACCCATTTACATTGCATCGCAGGGGCTGACATTGAAGTGATGATACAAAAAATACATAATGGAGAGTGAGGACCCCACATGAATGGACATATGATTGCCAAGAAAATCATCTGATAAGGTTACTATTGGATTACCATGGTTCAGGATTACGCCACCTATATTCGAATATGTCTTAAATGCCAGCAGTTTTCCAACCACCAACACTTGTCTCCGCAGTAATTATACAACATGATTTCTCCCTGGTCGTTCTTCACATAGGGCATCGATATCATAGGAAACGTTACACCCAAGGCCTCCAACGGGAATGAATTTGTCTTGGTTACCATTGACTACTTCACCAAATGGGTCGAAGCCGAGTCATATGCAGTGCTGAATGCCAAAAAGGTTGCAACGTTCATCCGAAAAAATATCATCTGCCGATATGGGCTACTATATGAGATAGTGTCAGACAACGGGTTACATTTTGAGGAAAAATCACAGAAATATTCTATAAGTATGGGATTCAGAGGCACAAATCTTCTCCATACCAACCTCAAACCAACGGTGTAGTCGAAGCCTCCAATAAGAACCTTAAAACAATTATTAGCAAGATGATCAAAAGTAATCAAGATTGAGCTGATCGGATGCCTTACGCCCTCTGGGGTTATCGTACTTCAATTCGAGCATTTACTGGGATACTCTTTGGTATACGGCATGGAAGCAGTCCTACCCGTTCAGTTAGAATTCCTTCATTATTCATCATGCTTAAAAGTAAAGTCAGCGAGGAATACTGGCATCATATCCGTCTTGACGGGTTATCACTCTTGAACGAAAGAAGACTGAAGGCTCTATATCATATACATGGGTACCATCGCTGAATAACATGATTATTTAATAAGAGAGTCAAGGACCGTGGTGTTCGAGAAGGGGACTTATCCTTTAACTAAATAGTAGAGCCCATCTGGTACCCCACGGGGAAATTTAATCCCAATTAGAGTGGCCCCTATTTTGTGAAGAAGATTCTATTTAGCGGCGCCGCTATGCTCATCGGTCTCAATGGGAAAGAGATGGCTCGTCCAGTAAACTTGGACCATCTTAAGAAATTCTACCCTTAATCTCGGTGCACTATGACTCTTCTCATCTCCCTTATATTCTAAAAAAATCTTCATTTCCCTCTACTCAGAACTACGTGGGGCTTGATCCTATAAAAACTTTTTCGTTTTTAAAAAATGAAACTCGAAATTTTTTGAAAACCCTCAGAGGTACGTAGGCAGATCATATGCTTCACATGAGCACGACCCCCCTTCTTTTTCACAAAATTCTATTATTTCCATATCTCTGAAACCGACAGTTCATTTTTATCGTTACACGAACAAAAGGATTATGCACGCCTTAACGCTTGTTATAGATATTTCAAATGCAAAACTCATCAATAGGCACAATAATATAATTATAGTTTTCTTTATTTCATTTAGGAAGATTCCATTACAATTACATCGACATAGGAAGTCAAACAACTTCCCCGCCAACCTAACCTTATTCTCGTAAAATAAAACCAAACAAAAGCAAGCCAAACACTCCTAGATAACCTTCCTAAAATTTATTTCCATACATAACCAAACACATTACAAATAAAACTTCCTAGAGATCCTACCCGCAGCTGTTAGAAGAACCAGCCCCATCATCAAATTGACGCAGGAGCCGTCAGGGAAAGTATAAAGAAGTCCGTCGAAGGCCAAATAACCGAACACACTGGTATTCCCCCAAATCTATAATGGGCTACAACTCTCCCCATCAAGTAACTGGCTAACGCAAACCTTGAGCCCCGTGCTCCACAAACCAACTCTCCCAGATCTCGATATCTAGGCTCATAATGATAAAGTAACGAGTAAAGAAGTTTGGCACAACTGCCAAGGGATAGTCATGAGGGACCTCTATACAGAAGTTCCCCGACAACCACATGAACAGCATAACGGGGATACCCCTTAAAAAGTCAAAATGACCTTCCCACCAAGCGTCTAGACCATTCAGAGTCTCCGCCAGTATCACCGTCGCAGGATTGTGACGGTATGAAATCCACGAAGTGATGGCTTTAAGTTGCGAGTCTGCTAATAGATACCCAATCACCAATAATAATTTAGAAGTCAAGCCAAGGATAATGGCTCCAGCATAACCCGCGTCACCAACATCCTGCAGACGTATGTAATGCAGCACAACCAAGAGATATATCATTCTTCATATGACTAATGATCGACCCACTGAGGGTGAAATTTGGAGAAGTCCATCTAACAGCTCCCGAGGAGATCGAGAAAATTCAAGCATGGCCACCTCAATACTGGGATTTATCCCTAGCATGGCAGAGAACTCTTCGTAACTCGGACAGGATTTGTCCAAGCCAAAGCTAAAAACATGGCCCTCGGGGTACCAAAATTCTACCGTCGCCATTATCATGTTCCATTCAATAGGTTGGTTGCGCCATAATGAAACCCGACGCATGTTGAAAGCGCAGTCTACATTATATGAACACATAGACTCTAAGTTTTTGAGGTGAGAGGAGAATTTAACACTTTCGGGGAGATCCATATTGCAAAATGATGAGACAATAAGCAAGAAGTATGCAAAAGAAAGGAAATATGGATGGGTGAAGAAAATACTCCACCATTACCCCTATTTATACTTGGAAAACTTAGTAAAAAATAAAAGTCCTGCAAATCCCAGAGGAAACCCTGCCCCATCAAGGATCAAGTAGTTGAAGAAAGTGAAATCAAAGCCTTGGGGTGATTAGAATGAATTTACATGACAATAGGAAGGACAAGGGGTATGCCGATAAGAACCCCCCCCCCCCTATTTTTGGAAAGTTCCCTTTTTCCTTTTTTGTCAAAATCAAAAAATTCAATAAAAATAATTTTTATTTTAAGGAATTAATAATTTCCTTCTCCCTATAATTTTACTTATCTTGTTTTAAAATAAATTTTCTGTCAAGTCATTTTTCCTTTCAGCAACAAAGTAAAAAGTCCATTAAGTCACTAAAGAAAAAATTAACAAAATCCCATTCCGTTGCATATATATTGCTTTATGACATTTTGCAGGAAAACAAAAACAACCGGACTCAGCTCGAACCCTCAAAATACTCTCTCCCTCACCTTCACCTACTTTCTCTCTCTAAGACACTCCGTCCCTGCGTCGTACGTACTTTCCCCGATGATGAGATGATGAGTCTCCGCTCCCTAAATCGATCCCTTCCCCAGATGAGGCATACGACACCAAGCAAAGGAACTGGGGTCGACTCCCTAATATGAGCAATCGCTGAAGCCATCCAATCTCGAATATCTCTTAGACAAGTGGTCCACACCTGAACGTGCTGTAAGAAAAATATAAAAGATCGAATCAGTCAATCTAAGGAAAAAAAGGAAATCAAAAAATCAAAAGGCAAAGAAATAACAGGTATACCGTCGGCTGAAGAACATCCTCTGCCAGCCTTAGCTCCTCCAGGCCATCGCGTTGGGGTGTTGCAACATACGCACCGATTCTCCATCAGACCATCAGATGTTATAGGAAGTAGGAGCCAACCACAAATACGGAACATCTGATGTCATCATCTCTGCTTATGATGACGTACCATCCGTATTGTGGATAGACCCCACTGTCCAACTCGTGCCCCTACCAGAGCCCGCGGGAGGAAGAAGAATAACATCATATATGCTGGGTGGTATCAGCCAACTCGACACAAAATTCAGACAATCATAAGTCCCTACCGTGTCGGTGTATGACGAACAAGGCTCGTCGACCATCGCCGCCATCCTCCCCTCCTCTGACATCTCTCTCTCTCGCCTCATATACCTCGGGGGCCTCACAGGTGGAACCATCACCTCATCCTCCATTGCCTATCGAACTATCCTCTCCCCCAGATACTATGATTAGACAAACTCATGTTCCAACAGACGATAAAGCTGCGCGTTCCCCACGGTCACCCCCATGTGTTGGATGGCCGTCCCCCAGGGATAGAAGGTTACTTGCAAAATCCCTAGCAGAAAATCAATATCTGAAAAGATCATCAAGTAAAAATGGTCTCAAGAAGAAAGAATAATTTACTCGATCGCTCGTCAGGTCATTCAGGACATGACCACCGCCAAAGAGAGAGACTGCCTCGACTGCCGATTGGACTTTTGCCACCGATACATATGACAAATGTCCCCCACAGACTCATCCTTTAAAGCTATAAAATGAGCGTTAAGCCCAATCACCTCATAGAGTCACATCTATAAAGGAAAGGGTTCATCAATCAGAAGAAATCAATCAAGGAAGCAATAATAAAATTGATAAAGAAAAAATGCAAAAAGAAAATAATACCTTCAAAAGATACGTAGCGCCAGTAAAGGTCTGCCAGTAGCACCGACTGAATGCATCCCAAGAATAACCTCAAATAAGGCAGAAACCACAAATGGACAATATCGCCACCAAAAATCCTCCCAACAGCAGAAAATTAACAAATGGGCCATGTTTCGCACCTGTAGCCCGTCAGTCTCGTCGATCTGTCTACTCAGCAAAACCTCCTTCAAAAGGAACGGACGGATGGAATCCCCAAAGACTATCCACCCCACATCACCCAACACCGCCTCTACCATCGGCCGTGTCACCCGTAAAGTCCGATCTACCTATATCTACCCCCAACAACTGCTACACATCGATGGGAGTCATTGTAATCTCCCCAAAGCCAAAATGCATGGTGTGGGTGGTATCCCACGACCTCTCCCCCAAAGCACAGAGAATGGACATAGAACGAGACGTCTCGTCCAATGCAAACACCAAACTACTAAAGTTGGCTGATGAAAGAAACCAACACACCACTGGTGGATAGTGCTTCCAGACATCCTTGAATCTCGTCATCCCTCGAGAACACGGTTCGACTTAGATATACCAGTCTGTCAAAGTCAAAAGGAAAAACCCTTGTCAAAATTTAAAAAAAAAATAATAATACCAAGAAAATAAAGGAATACCCAAGGTCATTAACACTTGCATAGCCACTATGGTTCACCACCCTAGAGGATCGATGGCGCGCCGGTTCACGCAAAAGAATCCTCTAGTTCGAAATTGTCTCGAACGAGTCGAAAGCATCCTCACTTCCCAGTGCTAGGAGCACCCTAGCCTACCACTCCAAATGCGCCCGTCATCCACACTTAATCACGCCATGTGGATCATACTTCTTGGAAAATCTTCCATTTCTTAGTTTTAGAGGAGAAAAGAACGCTAAAATAGTTCATAGAAAAGAAAGGCAGAAAAAAGAAAACCTGGAAGCTGTGAAAAATGAGAAAATCTTACCCTTTTTTATAGGAGGCTAACGAGTATGCCAATCGGTAGTTCCCAGTCATATACCGATCAACACGGTCTCACCTACCCAAGGAAGCCCAAAAGACCGTGCCACTGTCATTTGGCACCTCCTACACCCTTCCGGTCGGAATCTCCTTGAAATTTTGTATGAACATTCCAAAAAAAATAGAAAATCTCAAAAATTCCCCAGGAAATTCCTAGAACATTTTTTACTAAGAAAAAATGTTCCACACTTACTTCCCCAAGAATTTTTTTTATTCCACACTTACTTCCCAGCGAAACACTTATTTCCCCAGCAGAATTATCAAATCCAATTGGATATTCCCCAGTAACTTCTCCAAAGGACAACACAAAAATCAAAGAAAATTCCCCAAAAAGGATGCATCCAATCCACGAATTAATGACTTTTCCCCAGTGAAGTATCCAAACTTCCCCAAGAAAATTATGACTTATGCCCTCAGAGTTGGCTTCGACCCTCAGAATTAGTCGCTTTTACTTAAGCCGTCAGAATTGTCTTCGAACCACATAATTGGTCATATCTACTTAAACCCTTAGAATTGTATTCTACCTGCAGAATTGACCATCTCTACTTAAACCCTCAAAATTGGCTTCGACCCTCAGAATTGGTCGCTCCTACTTAAAGTTCTCATAATTGACCTCGGATCGTACAATTGGTCGCTCCTACTTAAGCCCTTAGAATTGGCTTCGACCCTCAGAATTGGTCGCTCCTACTTAAGGTCCTTAGAATTGGCTTTGACCCATAAAATTGGTCGCTCCCACTCAGGTTCTCAGAATTGACCTCGAGCCTTTGAATTGGTCGCTCTCTACGCTAGGTCCTCAAAATCGACCTCTGCCCACAAAATTGGCTATCCTCAACCTTTCCTTAGGTTCTTAAAATCGGCCTCAATCCTCTGAATCGACCATCCTCGTCCCTTAGGTTCACAAAATCGACATATATCCTAAACATCATGTGGTGTTTAAAATGATGTGTGCAATATCAATCGACTTTGCTATTCTCTAATGGATTCAAACACACTTATTTAATTAGGTGTCTAAATTTGAACAAACCAAATTCAATTTTATTCAGCTCCTATGCATGCATCTAAGTGTTTAATCAAATCAATCAAATCATGCATGCAAAATAAAGACGACAAATTCAAGAAAAAACCCATTTTGGGTAAAAACCATTTAACACTTTGAAAAGTTTACAAGACTATTGACTTACATACAACTTGATAATTTTCCACAAGTGTAACGCACAGTGTTTTTGTCAAACCTTCAAAGCTATGCCTCAGCCCGCAGTCCAAGTCGTCCACACCCTGAGATATACGCTCAATATCCACCGATCATCAGTGACTTCCCTCCTGAAATCACAAGGTATGGAGATGCCTTCTCCACAGAGATTAAACAATAGCACATTTGATCTTCAGTTTCCAAAATAATTCACATAAAGATATCGGGATTTTGTGAATTGAAAAATAAAAAGGTTTTAAGCCTTAAATAAAGAATCCAAAGTATTCTGCCGATCTGCAGTGTTTGCAGAATGAAAAAATGTGAAAGACTTATTATTAAAAACAGAGTTAGAAAGTAAAATTTATAGAAAACTTAAGGCGGTGGTGTCGTTCAAACGAGAGACATTATCGTTTGAAGTATCGCGCGACATCAGGTCTCGTTTGAGCAATAAACTGTGTCGTTCGAACGACATCTGTTTCTTAAATTATTTTCTTCTCTTTTTTTCTCGATAAATGCGTCACCTCAAAAACTCCGAAAAATTATATTTTTTAAAGAAAAATATTTAAATCTCTGCTCCAACACTTACATAATATTTTTAAAAATATATCCCAATACTCTAAGTGCATTGTTAAGGTACTCTAAAATGTAACCTTACCAAAGTTAATCTTGCTGAGGATATTTGTTGACGAACCTTGATTATTCAGAACCGTCTTGATGTGAATGTGATATTGAACTTCTTCGATGGTGTAGCGGTATATGACATACAAATTGATTACGGACACAAATGTACTTACATGGTGTCTATTCGACGACTTTCACTTGTTACAAGCTCACCCGTTAAGGGGCTCTATAGACACCACATTCTAGGACCCCCTAAGTCTCTCCTTAGGTCCCTATCACCTCCCTATTTCACTACAAACCCTAGGTCATACTATGAGTACTGATTTAGAGGCCATCGGGCACTTCGAGGCTCCGTTTAACTTCCGCCAATTCCATCGTCAGAGAAAAAGTTCTTTGAATCTTTGAACGGAACTAAAACCCCTTTTCAACGGTCTACCCTGTGCATAAAATGGCATAAGTGTTCGGACCAACGATCCATTTTCTTTTGAAAACTGATCTTAAAGCCACCGAGTGCTCCTGGGCCTCGATTTGACCCCAATCAACTTCATCTTCAGATCAAAAGATCTTTGAATCTTCTAAGGGCACTAAAACCCCTTTTTAACGGTTTATCCTGAGCATAAGATGGCATAACCATTCGGACGAACGATCCATTTTCCCTCTAAAATTGATTTGGAGGCCACCAGGCGCTCTCGGGATCCATTTGACCAAGGTGAAATCTTCATATCGAGCGAGCTTGAATGGATTTTCAAAGGTTACTAAATACCCTTTCGAACAGTCCACCATGTGCATGAATCAGCCTTACGGTACGAACGAACGATCCATTTTACTCCGAGAGGTCACCAAGCACTTTGAGGCCCCAGTTGACCAAAGCCAACTTCCTTAAATGAGCGAAGCTCTTTGGAATGTCAAATTACCTCACATAAACTTTCCAACGGTCCACCCTGTGTGCGATTCTGAATTACCGTTCAGACGAACCATCTGTTTTCGTCCGACGATCTCCCATCTAAAGGACCGATGAAGGCTTCTGATCCATGTTTGACCCAAAGTCAACTTTTGGATCCGGGAGTGCCCCATAGGAATCTTAATGGTCTTTTAATTACCTTTCTAACAGTATGATTTGTACATGATTTGAATTAACAAATTGCATTCTACGATCGTTTTTTCAAAAAAATCTATAGGAGACTTTTAATTGGCAGGTCCATTTCCCTGCCTATCGGCAGTGTGTCTAGGGCTACCTGTTGACTGGTAGGCTTATGGATATGTCGATCAGCACCCCCATTACCCTATAAATAGAGGGCAAGACCTCACTCCCAAACACACCTCAAATCTATCAATATCAGTGATCTCAGTAATATTCTCTAGTAATTAGCGAAGTTTTCTTATGTGAAATTCCTTTCAATCTTTCATTCCCATAATTTTCATACCCAATTTAGCAAAAATATCATTCTCTCTCATCCAATATTCATCTCAATACTCAAGGGAGTTCATCAAGAATCAATATCAAGCTTCAATTCTTCAAAGAAGGTCCAAAATCCTTCTTTCTCTCTTTAATTTTTTATTTTCGCATTAGTAACATAAATTCTTGATCTAGATTTTACTTTAATTCATACACATAAATATCTCACTTTTTTATTAGTTATATTGCACATATTTTATTTTCTATAAAAAAAAACAGAAAGAGGGTTATACCTATAAATTCCAATAGGATTATTCATCATAATTTCTCAAAACTAAAATACATTTTCTACACACACACATATAATAAATTCTCGTTCGAATCTATAGGATAAACCCCACCCTCATGCCGTATAAGAACCATGTAGACTTTGATACTTTTATAGGCTACGTAGGCATTTCAAATTAAAACCCGAGACTCTAGTCCAATTTTCCAATTTTTCCTAATTTTTCCATTTTCGTATTTGCATCCTTTTTATTTATACTTTATTTTAATATATATTATATTTGTGACCCTTATTGGCATTTTATATGTACATATATTATCGTTTCATTATAACGATCAATATCTCGATAAACGCATAAATTGTATTTTTTATATATTATTTTGAGAACATTCCTATGGATGACCCCACTCGTATGAGTTGGGAGATTTCGATCTCCATTATATATACACACACACACTTCATGGAAAAATAATGGAAAACAGTAACACAAGCCCATGAGAGATCAAAAGGGCGGAATAGGTGCTTAACACCTTACCATTCCCTAACTTAGCTCCCGGACCTTCGAACTATTAGTTTCGTAAGCACCAGTTTATCTTTGATGCCGCTTTCTCGAGGCGGCAACATGTTCTTTTACTTGTTTTGTGAAAAATACCTGTTTTGTGCAAAATAGGCTGGCGACTCCATCTCTTTACATTTACCCCACACCTATGACTGTCGAAGCGCTCCTAAAGTAAGAGGGTACGAGACCTCCCCCCCCCCCCCCCCCCCCCCCCAAGGAAAGGAGATGATTTGGGATGGTTACAATATGTGTATTAATATTTTATCTATTCATTAAAATCTAAATGTAAACATGACCTAAATCTGATTAGAATGAATAATTTGACAAATTTTAAGATTAATCTAGTTTATATAGTAATTGAGTTATTTTGTATTACTAATTTAATTTATTATCTCATTAATTGGACCTAAAATTGTTAGAATATGATTATAACATGGTTTCTAATGTCAATTAGTTAATGCAGAAGGGTGTCTACCAACAAATAAAAAAATAAATAAAAATATTTTTCTATCGGATATATTGAGAAGGAACCCATCCAGGGTCCCGGAAGAAACTCATATTGAGCAGGAACCTCCCCAGGGTCCCAACAGAAACTCATATTATTAGGGAACCCACCCAAGGTCACTGCAGAAATGACATTCGAGAGGTGCCTCGCAAGGGTCACCGCAGAAGTCCAAGATTGAGAAGTGCCACTGCAGGGGTCAACGCCACTGCAAGGGTCACTGCAGCTGCAAGGGCCAGCGCCGCTGCAAGTGTCAGCGCCGCTGCAAGGGCCAGCGCCGCTGGAAGTGTCAGGGCCGCTGCAAGGGCCAGCGCCGCTGGAAGTATCAGCGCCGCTGCAAGGGTCAGCGTCGCTGCAAGGGTCAGCGCCGCTAAAAGTGTCAGCGCGCAAGCGTCAGCACCGCTACAGCAATAACATTCGAGAGGTGCCCGCGAGAGTCACCGCAGAAGTCCAAGATTGAGAAGTGCCATTGCAAGAGTCAGCGCCGCTGCAAGGGTCAGTGCCACTGCAGGGGTCAGCGCCACTACAAGGGTCACTGCAGCAATGACTTTCGAGAGGGTCAGCGCCACTGCAAGGCTCAGCGCCATTGCAGGGATCACTGCAATAATGACATTCGAGAGGTGCTTCGTAAGGCTTACCACAGAAATACAAGATTGATAAGTGCCAATGCAAGGTTCAGCGCCTGCAGGGGTCAGCGCCACTGCAAGGTCACCGCAGTAATGACATTCGAGAGGATCAGCGCCACTGCAAGGGTCACTGCAGAAATGTTATTTGAGAAGTGCCATTACAAGGGTTTCGGCAGAAACTCATATTGAGAAGGAACCCACCCAGAGTGGCCAGGATGAGGGAGTAGCTACCACGAGCAACTCCTCATCATGAGACATCAGTCTTTAAATGAACAGCAGTATTAACACTTTACTTTCTTGTACAGGTTGCCTAGTTGAGCAAGCAGGGCTCAAGCAGGCTAGTTGGGACCTCCCGAGAGTTTTGGATTGGCGACTGAGGGACAAGGTATGTTGAGCAAGCTCAATCATTTATCACTATAGGATTGAGAGAATACTAGTAGGAGACCCTAGGGTCACCCAATCCTCACACAGCTCACACTTAGTCACAAGTGAAGTGAGCAGCCAAAGGGTTGGCTGCTCACAAGAAAAGAACTATTTATAAAATGATTTTAGAGGAGAGGGTCCTCTAAACCCCTCTCAAGAAAAATAATTTTAGAAGGGGGTCCTCGAGACCCCCCTCAAGCTTGCAAATATTTTAGAGGAGGTGGTCCTCGATACCCCCCTCAAGTTTACAAAGTTTGTATCAAAGTTACCGTTTCAAAAGATATTTAGCAAATCAGATATTTTGTCTCCATTAGAAGACATATTTGCTTTTGAACTTTGGTCGGCGCCAGGGGGCATCTGCCAGAGGGGACAGGCAGACCTGCCTGTAGGTAGGGACAAATAGTACACTGCAGACTTTGTCCCTCACCAACCCTCTAAGTTTTGGCGCCAAAAGTGCCAACCCAGCCTTAGTGCCCAAGTATAAATAGGACCCCTGGGCAAGGTCATAGACACAATAGAAATTGCACTGTTACTCTGCTAAAATATCACCAGACCTACCTAGTATTCTCTCCCTGCTCATTCTCTTTGTGCTGAGTGCCTTGTTCCTTCACTCCCCACTGACAACCATCACTCTCAGGTGTTTCCTTTGAGAAAATTGCTATTTTTGCTGTGAAAGTTCATCTTCTTGCAGGGAGTGAGTTGAAGCTTGAGTTCCATTGTTACCAGAAGGAGAAGTTTTCTTCAGAAGTTGCACCAGGAGACCTTGAAGGCCTTGTAGGCAGCGTCCATTGGAGTGGGTCACGCCTCACCCTTTCCAGTTATTCATAGACCCCAGTCTCACTACCCTCCTACATTTGGTGACTCCGATGGGGAGGTATCCTCACTTCCATGGACAAAGAAGGTTATAATGTCTCTAAGAAGCTAGTCTTCGAAGACACTCCGGCTTGAAATGAAGTTCAAAATGACCAGACCACTAAAGAGGAGGTGGTAATGACCGAAGCTAGAGTACCTGCTCCTGAAGGAGGACAGACTAGTGAAGCAATAGTTGCTCCATTGACAATAGAAACCCTCAGCCACTGTAGCACTAGCAATAGTAGATGTGGTTCCACCGCAGAAGGCGGTGCTGGATTAAATAGTTGCAGCACTGACCATTCCGGGGAGAGAGAGCAGCGGCGCCCGAAGTGGCGCCGAAAAAAAAATGGTGTCCGAGTAACTCTATAACAAAGAAAGTGGAGGTGGGTGATTCATCCTTGAATGCATCTTAGAGGAGACTCTACTCACTTATAGAATATGAATGCTCAACAATCTTGTTCAGACATATCTTGTTCTATATTAGCTAAGTAAACTGCCTTACTTTATTACTTGGTGAATATGTTCATTTCACAAGTCTTGCTCTATATTTTACTAGCATTTCATATATATGCTAACTGCTTTAGTTGATAAAGAAAATCACACGTGATTTCTCAAAATGATAAGTGATAAAAGATGAAAAATTATACTTACTCATTGATTTTAGTTACTATTTTTATCAAAAATTGGGTGGAGAAGTCATGTTGTTTGTAAGCAGCTACAGCTAGTGTTAATAGGCCTAATAAGTGTTGTGCTGCACTCTTTAGGCCGTAGGAACCTAATTGCCATTTGTTATTTATAGTAGTATTGACAAGTAAGAACGCTTTTGTTTTTGTTATTATATTCAAATTTTAATGGTTCTTGTGTGGTTCCTCGTTAGAACCCATCAATACAAATTGACACAATGATATTGTTGATGCAAAAAACTGGACCGAATCCCATTTTTATGATCACAGATAAATAGATAAAAGCAATCCAATCAAGCACATGAGAGACAAAGATTTTTAAAGTGGTTCGGCTATAAGGAGAAGCCTACGTCCACTGTTATTTTATTCCAAGGGGTTTACAATAGCACAATGTGGTGTAGAGAGAGAAAAAAGTGTGGATCTTGTGTATGGTGTCTCTCATCCTTGTCGGATCTCCTGCCTTTTGGCTAAGGGGATACATGTATTTATAGTGATGGAAGATAAGAGATTCATTGTATGTAGACATTTATGTCTACATTCAACGAATCTAATTGTTGACTTGCTTGTACATTAAGGCTCATTAAATGCGCTGCCATCTTCATTAATGCACATTAAATGCGTAGTTATCCTTTGATCTTCCTGGTTGGTATGCCGACCAACTCTCCTCGGGTGCCGACTAACACTCCTCGGGTGTCGACTAATACTCCTCGGGTGCCGACTAACTCTCCTCGAGGGCCGACCAACTCTCCTCGGGTGTCGAATATTGCCACGTAGGATGACATGTGTCCTTTTCTGATTGGTCCTCGTAGATGGAGAATTTTTGCGTTAACAGAAGCCCCCAATGCTCCATGCTTGATGGTTTACTTGAAAGGATGGAGTATTTATTCTGCAGTGTTGCTCGGTGCTAGTGAAATTCTTGATCTACCTTCTTGATTTGTTCAACATAAAGTGCATTATCTCCTGGATGACATATGATGCAGGCTGATCGATGGTTGCTAATCTTTCTTTTGAGGCACTCCGTGTGCTATGTATCACCCCTGGGAATTTGGATGCAGCCATGCCATAGTATGCTGCTTGTAGCTTATCATAATCTTCAAGTATGTTGATTGGTTTGCAAGCCGACCAACTACCTCCTGTGCCGAGCAACTGAGTGCTAACTTCACGTGCTTGATTCTTCTGATTTATGATCCTCTGAATACTTTGTTGAGTAACATACTAGCTTTTGAACCCAACTCTTCAATCTGATTAGTACCAAGCTAGTGGTGAACTTCAAAAACATTTTCATACAACTTCTTCTTCAATGTTAGTCGGGACAGTAGTAGTAAAGATCTTAGTGCTGTAGATGCTAAATTTGACTTCTGAACTTCAATAGTATGTGCATAATAACTCCTGAATATGCCTCCTGAACTTCTGAATTCACCTCCTGAACTTCTGAATACGCCTCCATGTGAGTTTGTGAAGTTGAATTTGGTGCTCGACTTCATGATGTTATAAGAATGTGCCACCAAATGAACAAATATATCTGTAATAGAAGCCCCCAAATGAACAAATACTTTATCGAGCACCTCCTAGATCGACCATCCGTGATGAATATCAGGATGCTCAAAGATCTTAACTTCATAAATTCTCCTCTTGCTTTAAATGATCCACCTGCTGGCGAGGAACCTGTTTCAAAAGCAGAGGGGAAGAAACCAATAGAATGGGAATATTGATGTAATAAATTTGTATTTCATTCCTGATGTATTTTGTTTTTGATTTTAATGAAAGACTTTCATTTTTGTTCGCAATCTTAATTGCTATTGTCTTGTAAAATACTTTACATCTGTGCATATGTATCTGTTAAAAAGATAACAATATTGTGTTGTTTTTCGATCAACTTATTGTCGACTAGTTTGAATTTGTGGTAACCATTTGATAAAAAATGATGTTTTGTTTGTCGACCAACTTAGTAAAAAAGTTACGAGTATCAAAAATGTTGCTCGATCACTTTCTCATTTTCATAAAATGTTTCCAACCAACCAAGGTCGGTAAATTTTCCTTTTCGACCAACTACAGTTAGTGGGTTTTATCCCCGACCGGCCATAGTTAGTGGATTTTCCTCTACGAGCAACTTTAGCGCTTTCTGGAATAATCTTACCTCCCGATCAACATAAGTTGGCATTTCCGAGAATATATTTACCTCCCGACCAACATAAGTTGGCATTTTCGAGAATATATGTACTTCCTAACCAACATAAGTTGGCATTTTTAGGAATATTTTGTTTCCTAACCAAACAGGTTGGCATTTTTAGGAATATTTTGTTTCCTAGCCAAACAGGTTGGCATTTTTAGGAATATTTTGTTTCCTAGCCAAACAGGTTGGCATTTTTAGGAATATTTTGTTTCCTAACCAACCGAGGTTGGCATTTTTAGGAATATTTTTGCTGAGTAGTCTGAGCTTTGCCGAGTAGTGTGTAGCACTAGTATTCCTCGAAAATTTTTCAATAAAAGGAGCAGGTATAACAGCTTCACTTCCAAACGCCAGCATATATGGTGATTCTCCAGTTGCTGCTCAGGGAGTAATACGATAAGCCCACAGTACTAACTGTAACTCATTGATCCAGTTTGCTTTTGCATCACTTAGTCTTTTCTTCAATCCATTTAGCAGTGTTCTGTTCGTCACTTTAGTCTGTCCGTTTCTTTGAGGATGTCCTGGTGCCGAGTGGATCTTTAAGATATTGGACTGATGGCAATAGGCAGCGAACTCCTCGTTGTCAAATTGTGTTCCATGGTCTGTGATGAAGGCATGAGGAAGACCATATCGACAGATGATATTCTTCCAGATAAATTGGTACACCTTGTCGTACGTCATATCAATGAGAGGCTCCGCTTCTACCCACTTAGTAAAATAATCCACTGCAACGACGAGGTATTTGAACCTTCCCCTGGTCGTTGGCAGTGGCCCGACCAGATCTACTCCCCACATGGCAAATGGCCAAGGGGAAGTGATGGGTGTCAACAATGCTTGTGGAGTTCTTCGGATGGAGGAAAAGCGCTAGCACTTGTCACATTTCTTAGCATAGGCTATACAATCAGCTATCATCGTTGGCCAGTAGTATCCCTGCGTCATCATCCTTTGCAAAAGCGTTCGACCTGCTACATGGGCTCCACAAGACCCTTCATGGACCTCTTCAATCAAATCTTTCACCTCGGTGGGATGCACACATCTTTGCAAACCTACCATAATTCCTTATCTATATAGAATACCGTTAATTAATACATACCGAGCAGCTTTAAACTTCAATTTCTTGGCTGCGAGCTTGTCAATTGGTAATTCTCTCTCCTCAATATATGCCCTGATGGGATCCATCCAAGATGGTCCTAAATCAAGGGTAATAAAATTCATCGTCATATCTTCATCTATACTCCGACCAACTAAAACTTCAATTGGGATTGTTCTTCGTAGCTCGGTACGAGTAGCTGATGCTAATCGAACTAAGGCGTCTACTCTCGCATTCTCCATTCTTGGTATTCTGACCAGCTGAATAACAACAAATTCTAACAGCAGCTCCTTTGCCTTTTCATGATATCTGATCATTAATTCTCCTCTAGCTGCATATACTCCCATCATTTGGTTTACAATCAATTGAGAGTCACTGAAAATCACAACCTGTTGTGCCTCCATAATTTTTGCCAAATTAAGCCCTGCAATCATGGCCTCATATTCAGCCTCATTGTTGGAAGCTTTGAATTGGAAACGCAAGGCGTATTCCATGTCGACCTCGTCTGGAGTGCTTAGAACTATCCCCGCGCCACATCCTGCAGTGCAAGATGAGCCATCTACATATAGCCTCCATATAGGTAACTCGTCTTCAAATTTTTGTTCAGTCAGAGTTCCTCGGTGAAATATTTGTTGCTTCCTTTCATCCTCCCCGTATTTTTCTCGCTCCTCGTCGATCATCTTTTCTTGCCCTTTTACCAACCGGAGTTGATCTGAGCTCGAATTTAATGACCCTGTAACATCCACTCGCCCTTTTACCAACCAGAGTTGGTCTGAGCTAGTGTTTGTCGATCCTGTAACATCCACAGGTTGATCAGCGAGCAACTCTTATTCCTCGTCTGGAGTCCTCCCAACTGTCTCTGCATCACATCCAGTAACATCCACACGCCATTTTACCAATCAAAATTGGTCTGGGCCCGTGTTTTTTAATCCTGTAACATCCACAGGTTGATCAGCGAGCAACTTTTGCTCCTCGGGGGTATCAGGATAGGTGAACTCCGCTATGAAATCTGCTACAGCCTGCCCTTTTAGTGATGATCTGGGTTCATAAATTATATCATATTTTTCGATCTCTATTGCCCAGTACATCAATCTCCCTGATTTCTCTGGCTTATGAAGGGCTTGTCTCAATGGCACATCGGTGTATACTACTATAGTATGACCCTGGAAGTACGGCCTCATTCTCCTACTCACCTCAATCAGCGCCAGTGCCAATTTCTCCAGTCTTGGATATCTGATCTCTGCTCCTCGGAAGGCCTTACTTGTGTAGTAAATTGGCTATTGTACTCCATTCTCCATTCTGATTAACGCTGAGCTAACTGCATTCTCGGATACTGCAAGGTACAAATACAATTTTTCTCCCATCACCGGCCTGGACAACAGTGGAGGTGCTCCCAAGTATTTCTTCAAGTCTTGAAAATCTTTCTCACATTCATCATTCCACTCAAAAGTTTTTCTGAGTGTCTTGAAGAATGGGAGACATCTATCAGTTGCTCGTGACATAAATCTGTTGAGTGCTGCTACTTGTCCTGTGAGACTCTGTACTTCCTTCTTCGTTGTTGGAGATCGCAGCCCTAATAGAGCTTTGATCTTTTCAGGATTTGCTTCAATGCCTCGTTGATTGACAATGTACCCGAGAAACATGCCTTCTCGAACTCCAAATATGCACTTCGTCGGGTTCAGCATCATTTGATATTTATCCAGTTGATCAAAGGTCTGGCCTAAGTCAACTAGATGATCGAAATCTTTCTTGCTCTTTGTCAGCATATCGTCAACATAGACTTCCATATTGCAACTGATTTGTTCAGCAAAGACCTTGTTCATCAGTCGCTGATATGTCGCACCTGCATTTTTCAAACCAAAAGGCATAACATTATAACAATAAGTTCCCCTAGGGGTAATGAAAGAAGTACTCTCCCTGTCTTCAGGTTTCATTTTAATCTGGTTGTAACCAGAATAAGCATCCATGAAGCTCAGCAGCTCGTGTCCCGAGGTAGCATCGACTAGTTGATCAATTCGGGGCAGCGGAAAGTGATCCTTTGGGCATGCTTTATTGAGGTCGGTGAAGTCTACACACATCCTCCACTTGTTATTCTTCTTTTTTACCATCACCACATTTGCTAACCAGTCTGGATATTTAACGTCTTCGATAAAGCAAGCTTTCTGGAGCTTCTCGACCTCCTCTTGTATAGCTTGATTCTTCTCGGGACTGAATACTCTTCTTCTCTGCTTCACTGGTTTGATCTCCTTATTCACGTTGAGCTCGTGACATAAGAAATTTGGGTCTATTCTGGGTATATCTTCATGACTCCATGCGAAAGTTTTCTTTCTGCTTCTTAGAAAAGTTATCAATTCCTGTTTTAATGAGGTATACAACGATGAACCTATTTGAGTAGTTCGTTCAGGGTGCTCGTCGTCCAGAATGATATTTTCAATAGCTTCCACCACTTGACCCTTCACGAGTTGTGACTCATCTCTAGGATCCAATGTTTCAATTTCTGCACCTTCATCCACTTGATAAGTAGTAGTCTTTTTCCTCGACTCCTCCAGCTCCTCTTGCTCGGCAGATGAATAATAACATTCCCGAGCTACTTTTTGATCACCTTTCACAACTCCTACTCCAAAATTTGTTGGAAATTTCAGGCACTGATGTACTGTAGATGGCACTGCCTCAAACTTCTTCAATCCTACTCTTAACTCGATTAAGTCAGGTATGAAGCTCTATGCCCAGGATTGGGGCATGTATGAAATGAATCTGATGTTGCCAATTGAATTGTTGTTTGCAGTCTTGCTGCTGTGTTGTGTGCAGTCTAGCTGCGTTGTTTTTGTTCGGTATTGACCTTTTAAAGTCTTTATGTGCTGTTGATGAGCATCCAAGAATCGTACTGGGCAGATAATTTTTCCTGAGCACCTATTGAGGCTGAATCATATAAAAATTATGATTAGAATAATTATTCAGCCGACCAATATATAGTGTGCATTGACTTCAATATTGGACAATTTAAATTTCCAGATAATAATATGAGAGATAACAATCAAAATATCTCGTGTTCTCATAAAAATATGATGTACATAAATGTGTCTCCATAAAAATATTTAACGGACTTGTGATTATGAAATTTTCGTTTATTCATATTTGAAATAAAAACCGATTCACTAATTTAATAAAATCGTGATTTGCAATATTTTGCAGATTTGATAAATGAAAAATTGGACAACTAATTTATGTTTATAATCATAAAAAGCATGACTGAATGAAAAGATGTATGTACAACATATAATTGATTACTCATATATTGATAAAATTGATCGTATCAACACAATTACATAATATGATTATTTGCGCAGAGAACATAGTTTTCTTGAAGAGAGAGAAAATGGGTCTGATTCAATTCATGTTAATATCAGAATGAAAAATACATAATCGTTCTTAATCCTTATCCATATCCTAACATATTTGTTCAGAAAATCTTCAAGTGGATCCATAGATGCAAGGATTTGTATAATATTTATGAGTCTAAAATTCACCAGATCCCCAAATTGAAATCGATCACACAGTTAGTGCATATAAAAATTATGACTAAATTAAAAGATTTCCAAATGAATCAAATTTGTATATACTCATATAAAAGAGATTTATGAATATAGAGAAATTATTTTATCTCCTTAAAGAAGAAATAATATAATATGTACACAAATTTCTCAAACTTTGTGATTATGAAATGTACATTTATCCAGATTTGTAAAATTAGATTCAACAATTTGTGAATATAAAATCATGATTGAATTAAAAGATGTATGCACAATATATAATGGATTTGATCTCTAAGTTTATGGATATAAACATATGAGAATCATGATTTGAACAAAAATATAATGGAAATTTGAATAGTCATCAAAGATCTTTCACAAATTATTTCAAAATCAACAAAGAAAATTATCAAATCTTATCATCATCGTATATATTGGTATATTTAATCATTTAAAATATTTATTCCATGATATAAAATTGAAACTTGAGAATCAAGCAAAAAGTTATGATTTATGAAATCCACTATTTTTCAAATTTCTAAATAAGAATTAATCTAACAGTTATGATTTTAAAATCATGATATGCAATATTTTGCAAATAAAAATTAGACAATTAATTTATGTATATAAACATAAAAATCATGATTGAATCAACATATGTATTAGGGGTGGCCGTGGGCCGGGCCTGGGCAGGCCCGGTCGGGCTCGGGCCGGGCTTGAAAAATTAAGTGCTATCCCAAGCCCGCTCGGGCCTAGATCGGGCCTTATTATGTAATCCCAAGCCCGCCCAGATTTGAAAGCTCTTTACCCAGGCCCGCCCAATCGGGCCTTGTTATGTTAATTAAAAGATTTTTTTAAAAATTAAAATACCTATTTTTTTATTTAAAGACCAATTTTTTTAATTAAAAATCTGTTTTAAACTCCATGTATTACAAAGTCCATATATAAAGTTTTCCACTCTACATGAAAAGACTTGATATACGTTTTTATATTTATAAAAGTTCCCCCCCCCCATATATATATATATATATATATATATATATATATTTTTCGGGCCTCGGGTCGGGTCGGGCCTCATCGGGCTTAAGAACACATGCCCAAGCCCGCCCGAAAAAAAATTGGGCCTATAAAATTTTGCCAGGCCCGCTCTGCGGACCTATTCACCTTACCCAAGCCATATTTTTTTATTGGGCGGGCTGGACGGGCTTGGCGGGCCTCGGGCCTATGGCCACCCCTAATATGTATGTATAATATATAATTTAATATACATATAGAAAATAAAAAATTAGCTTTTGATGGAGAACAATGCTTGTAACACGTTCCCACAGACGGCGTCAATCTGTTGATGCAAAAAACTGGACCGAATCCCATTTTTATGATCACAGATAAATAGATAAAAGCAATCCAATCAAGCACATGAGAGACAAAGATTTTTAAAGTGGTTCGGCTATAAGGAGAAGCCTACGTCCACTGTTATTTTATTCCCAGGGGTTTACAATAGCACAATGTGGTGTAGAGAGAGAAAAAAGTGTGGATCTTGTGTATGGTGTCTCTCATCCTTGTCGGATCTCCTGCCTTTTGGCTAAGGGGATACATGTATTTATAGTGATGGAAGATAAGAGATTCATTGTATGTAGACATTTATGTCTACATTCAACGAATCTAATTGTTGACTTTCTTGTACATTAAGGCTCATTAAATGCACTGACATCTTCATTAATGCACATTAAATGCGTAGTTATCCTTTGATCTTCCTGGTTGGTATGCCGACCAACTCTCCTCGGGTGCCGACTAACACTCCTCGGGTGCCGACTAATACTCCTCGGGTGCCGACTAACTCTCCTCGGGGGCCGACCAACTCTCCTCGGGTGTCGAATATTGCCACGTAGGATGACATGTGTCCTTTTCTGATTGGTCCTCGTAGTTGGAGAATTTTTGCGTTAACAGATATCATCACATCCAAAATATCACAGGGTGATTTGCTCGAGCTATAACTGCTCAAATCAGTTTTGTTTCTCATTAAAAAAAATAATATACTTATATCTGAGGGGGGTTGCTCGCCCCATGTTCATGAAATAATATAGAGGGGTTGCTCGCCCCATGCTCAAATCAGTTTTGTTCCCCATGTTCGTGAGTCATTTTATTGAGCAGTTGATGAAAGCACCGTGTCATCTTATATCAGAGGGGTTCCTCGCCCTCAAATAAAAAAACGTATATCCCAACGAGAGACCCCTCAGTTTCGAACTGAAATTCGAGGAACCCCTGCTGCAATAGCCCCAAATTGTTCCTCACCAACACTACAGACACTATATGGGTTCCTCGACCACCAAACAGGAAAGTCTTACAAATATTTCTGAAAGTAAGCATGGATAGAAAAGAAAATTATTCACAAAAATTGGTTGCTCGAGATCACGATTTGATTTCATAAACTAAGAAATTCATTTGATCATTCATCAACCACCAAGGTCTGACTTGGTGTCCCCCATTCTTAAGAGTAACTGGCAATAAAAAGGGGAAACCTAGAATCCTTTCAACCAGTGCTCGTAGATAAAAAAATTCTCGAATCAAACTGTCCAACGGATATTACGATGCTATCTTTGCTACGCTACCTCGAATCGAAGTGGTTTTACAACTCACTTGTGTCAAACCTGTTGAGAATTTCTCGAGTGAACGAGTTGGAGGCATCACTCAAAACTTATTTTGAAAATCACCCAACAAATCCTCAAGTAGTTTTTTCTAACGTAGATCCTCAAAAAAAAATAATAATAGTAAAGGTATTCGAATAGTTCCTCCATTAACCTCACTCACCTGTAAATAAATATAGTGTTTCGAGATGGCACCACAAGTTCCTCTAATAAATGAGGGTTTCCGTTTCGAGTGCTCCCAAACAAGACATTCAATTTTTTTTTGGAAGCACAACATACCAAAGATCAAAAGGAGATCTTCCCCCTCATGGATGAACGATACTCGAGAGGACCATGTTTTGTTCTCTGTTTCGCAGAAAGAGAGAATACGGGGTTATCTCAGTGGGAAGTTTTGAAACAACTCTCCTCACAACAAGATTTTTTTTGGGAAGAAATTTTCTCTCTCGTAATACCTCTAGCATGTGCAGGAGTTGGGAGTTGTTCAGAAAAAACCCTCTCTAAACACAGGACGAGGAGGTCCAAAGATCGCTACAAAAGAAGTGAGAAAGATAAGGAACGCGCCTCTCATTGCCACACGCGTGGACTAAAAATATAGGGCACGATTCTATATTTTTTTGTTATTTTTTATTTATTCTTTTAGCCCATTATTATTTATTAAATTATACACAGCAGTTCTCGTATGAAAGAAGTTTAACGTTCGAGACAAACTTACTACTTGGGCAAGTCGTGTTTTTAAAGTGGACCCCTCACTTTAAAAAAAATGTTGAAAAAATGCAGAGGGAGGCTCTCTCCTCTCTCTAAATTATGATCGAATCAAAAAAATGAAAAAATTGTTGAGGGGTGTCACTCCCCTCTAAGTTATGTTTTGCTTCAAATGTTGAAAAAATGTCATACATCTCTCGAAATTATCTTTGAATCAAAAGAATGAAAAAATGCTGAGGGGCTCATCCCCCCCCCCCCCCCCCCAAGTTACGTTTTGATTCAAATACTGAAAAATGAAATGTTGAGGGGGGCTCACCCCTCCCTCTAAGTTATGTTTGGATTAAAAAAATGGGAAAAGGTTGAGGGGGCTCAACCCCTTCTAAGTTATGTTTTGGATCAAATGTTGAAAAAAATATCGAGGGGGATTACCTCTCCCTCTAAGTTATATTATAAAAAAAAGTCCTAAAAGAATATGCATAGGACAAGTACCCCGCAGCTAGAGAGGCGGCTTCCAAATTTTAACTTGCTCAGTTGTATGCAAGTACCCCACAGCTAGAGAGGCAGGTTCCACATTTCAACTTTCTCAGTTATATGCAAGTACCCCGCAGATAAAGGGGAAACTTTTAAAATTTTAAACTTGCTCAGCTATATGCAAGTACCCCCAGTTAGAGGGGCAACGTCCAAATTTTTACTTGCTCGGCTATATGCAAGTGCCCCGCAGTTAGAGGGGCAACTTCAAAATTTTAACTTGCTCATCTCATATGCAAGTACCCCGCGGTTAAAGGGGAAACTTTTAAAATTTTAAACTTTCTCAGTTATATGCAACTACCCCGCAGTTAAAGGGGAAACTTTTAAAAAAATTTAACTTGCTCAGCTATATGCAAGAAGTACCCCGCAGCTAGAGGGGCCGCTTCCAAATTTCAACTTGCTCAGTTATATGCAAGTACCCTGCAGTTAAAGGGGAAACTTTTAAAATTTTAAACTTGCTCAGCTATATGCAAGTACCCCCAGTTAGAGGGGCAACGTCCAAATTTTTACTTCCTCAGTTATATGCAAGTGCCCCGCAGTTAGAGGGGCAACTTCAAAATTTTAACTTGCTCATCTCATATGCAAGTACCCCGCAGTTAAAGGGGAAAATTTTAAAATTTTAAACTTGCTCAGCTATATGCAAGTACCCCGCAGTTAGAGAGGCAACGTACAAATTTTTACTCGCTCAGTTATATGCAAGTGCCCCGCAGTTAGAGGGGAGCTTCAAAATTTTAACTTGCTCATCTCATATGCAAATACCCCACAGTTAGAAGCGGGAAGTTCAATCTTGAGGTTCTCATATAAAAAAGAGTTACTCAAAGTATTGAACAACTACAAGTATACATATAAGGTATGACAGTTTAGTACCTAAGGCTCCAAGGGCATCGAAGCGCTCACAATATTGAGCAATTGCCAAGTATAAGTATATGTGCGATAGTTTAGCACCTAAAGCTCCAAGGGTGACGGAGCGCTCATAGTCTTGAGCAAAGGCCAAGTATAAACATAAGGTGCTCCAGATGAGCACCTAAGGCTCCAAGGGCATCGGAGCGCTCACAGTATTGAGCAAGTGCCAAGTATAAACAGAAGGTGCTCCAGATGAGCACCTAAGGCTCCAAGGGCATCGGAGCGCTCACAGTATTGAGCAAATGCCAAGTATAAACGTAAGGCTTTAAGGGCACCGGAGCGCTCACAGTCTTGAGCAAGTGCCAAGTATAAACATAAGGTGCTCCAGATGAGCACCTAAGACTCCAAGGGCATCGGAGCGCTCACAGTATTCAGCAAGTGCCAAGTATAAACATAAGGTGCTCCAGATGAGCACCTAAGGCTCCAAGGGCATCGGAGCGCTCACAGTATTGAGCAAATGCCAAGTATAAATGTAAGGCTCCAAGGGCACCGGAGCGCTCACAGTCTTGAGCAAGTGCCAAGTATAAATATAAGGTGCGCCAGTTGAGCACCTAAGGCTCCAAGGGCATCGGAGTGCTCACAGTCTTGAGCAAATGCCACGTACAAATGTAAGGTGCTCCAGATGAGCACCTAAGGCTCCAAGGGCACCGGAGAGCTCACAGTCTTGAGCAAATGCCAAGTATAAATATAAAGTGCGGCAGTTTAGCACCTAAGGCTCTAAGGGCACCGGAGCACTCACAGTCTTGAGAAAGGGTCAAGTATAAATATAAGGTGCGCCAGTTGAGCACTTAAGGCTCCAAGGGCATCGGAGTGCTCACAGTCTTGAGCAAATGCCACGTACAAACGTAAGGTGCTCCAGATGAGCACCTAAGGCTCCAAAGGCACGGGAGCGCTCACAGTCTTGAGAAAATGCCAAGTATAAATATAAAGTGCGACAGTTTAGCACCTAAGTCTCTAAGGGCACCGGAGCGCTCACAGTCTTGAGCAAGCGTTAAGTATAAATATAAAGTGCGACAGTATAGCACCTAAGGCTCCAAGGGCACCGGAGTGCTCACAGTCTTGAGCAACTGCCAAGTATAAATAAAAGGTACGACAGTTTCGTGCACAAGTCTCTCAAAATTACAAGACACTTCTGCACGAGGGGGCTAATATTGAGAAGTCCTCAAGCAAGTGAACAAATAGTAAAATAGCTTGGAGTGTAGGGATCCACTTATAGTGGATCCACCTACCCAAGATTGTAAGTTTGACAGAAAATAGCCTAGGGCGAGGGGATCCACCTTGAGTGCCCTCTCTTCCCAAACTTGATGCTACAGAAAAGTAGTCAGGGCGAGGGGCTTACCACGAGTAACCCCTCCGCCCAAGATAGAAGGCCACAGAAGAAGGCCAAGGGCGAGGGGCTCACCGCGAGTAACCCCTCCGCCCAAGATAGAAGGCCACAGAAGAAGGCCAAGGGCGAGGGGCTCACCGCGAGTAACCCCTCCGCCCAAGATAGAAGGCCACATAAGAAGGCCCAAGGGCGAGGGGATCACCGCGAGTAACCCCTCCGCCCAAGATGAAAGGCCGCAGAAGAAGGCCAAGGGCGAGGGGCCCACCGCGAGTAACCCCTCCGCCCAAGATAGAAGGCCAGAGAAGAAGGCCAAGGGCGAGGGGCTCACCGCGAGTAACCCCTCTGCCCAAGATAGAAGGCCACAGAAGAAGGCCAAGGGGGAGGGGCTCATCGCGAGTGACCCCGCCGCCCAAGATAAAAGGCCGCAGAAGAAGGCCAAGCGCGAGGGTCACACCGCGAGTAACCCCTCCGCCCAAGATAGAAGGCCACAGAAGAAGGCCAAGGGTGAGGGGCTCACCGCGAGTAACCCCTCCGCCCAAGATAGAAGGAAACAGAAGAAGGACAAGGGTGAGGGGCCCACCGCGAGTAACCCCTCCACCCAAGATAGAAGGCCACAGAAGAAGTCCAAGGGCGAGGGGCTCACCGCGAGTAACCCCTTCGCCTAAGATAGAAGGCTACAGAAGAAGGCCAAGGGCGAGGGGCTCACCACGAGTAACCCCTCCGCCCAAGATAGAAGCCCATAGAAGAAGGCCAAGGGCGAGGGGCTCACTGCGAGTAACCCCTCCGCCCAAGATGAAAGGCCGCAGAAGAAGGCCAAGGGCGAGGGTCTCACTGCGAGTAACCCCTCCGCCCAAGATAAAAGGCCGCAAAAGAAGGCCAAGGACGAGGGGCTCACTGCGAGTAACCCCTCCGCCCAAGATAGAAGGCCACAGAAGAAGGCAAAGGGCGAGGGGCCCACCGCGAGTAACCCCTCCGCCCAAGATGAAAGTCCACAGAAGAAGGCCAAGGGAGAGGGGCTTACCACGAGTAACCCCTCCGCCCAAGATTAAGGGCCACAGATGAAGGCCAAGGGTGAAGGGCGCACCGCGAGTAACCCTCCGCCCAAGACATAAGGCCACAGAGGAAGGCCAAGGGCGGGGGGCCCATCGCGAGTAACCCCTCCGCCTAAGAGGAAAGGCCAACAGAAGAAGGCCAAGGGCGAGGGGCTCACCTCGGTTAACCCCGCCGCCCAAGTTTATACCCAGATAAGGAGGTCCACTATAAGTGGCCTCATTTACAAAACTTGGGATGAAGTGACATAACATTTAATGACCCTAAGAGGAATGATGAAGAAATCCTAGGGTCCCTAAAAATAAATGAATTTATGGCGTACAAAGCCTTTTGGTCTACCCAACACAAAAGACTTTGCACGAGGGGCTAATGTAAAAGGGTGTCTACCTACAAATAAAAAAATAAATAAAAATATTTTTTTATCGGATATATTGAGAAGGAACCCACCCAGGGTCCCGGCAGAAACTCATATTGAGCAGGAACCCCCCAGGGTCCCGACAGAAACTCATATTTTTAGGGAACCCACCCAGAGTCACTACAGAAATGGCATTCGAGAGGTGCCTCGCAAGGGTCACCGCAGAAGTCCAAGATTGAGAAGTTCCACTGCAGGGGTCAACGCCACTGCAAGGGTAACTACAGCTGCAAGCGCCAGTGCCACTGCAAGGGTCAGCGCCGCTGCAAGTGTGTCAGCGCCGCTGCAAGTGTCAGCGCCGCTGCAAGTGTCAGCGTCGCGGCAAGTGTCAGCGCCGCTACAAGTGTCAGCGCCGCTGAAAGTGTCAGCGCCACTGCAAGGGCCAGCGCCACTGCAAGTATCAGGGCCGCTGCAAGTGTCAGCGCCACTACAAGGGTCAGCGCCGCTGCAAGCGTCAGCACCGCTGCAAGGGTCAACATCGCTGCAAGGGTCAGCGTGTAAGCGTCAGCGCCGCTACAGCAATAACATTCGAGAGGTGCCCGCGAGGGTCACCGTAGAAGTCCAAGATTGAGAAGTGCCATTGCAAGAGTCAGCGCCGCTGCAAGGGTCAGTGCCACTGCAGGGGTCAGCGCCACTACAAGGGTCACTGCAGCAATGACTTTCGAGAGGGTCAGCGCCACTACAAGGCTCAGCGCCATTGCAGGGATCACTGCAATAATGACATTCGAGAGGTGCTTCATAAGGCTTACCACAGAAATACAAGATTGAGAAGTGCCAATGCAAGGGTCAGCGCCTGCAGGGGTCAGCGCCACTGCAAGGTCACCGCAGTAATGACATTCAAGAGGGTCAGCGCCACTGCAAGGGTCACTGCAGAAATGTTATTTGAGAAGTGCCATTACAAGGGTTTCGGCAGAAACTCATATTGAGAAGGAACCCACCTAGAGTGATCAGGATGAGGGGGTAGCTACCACGAGCAACTCCTCATCATGAGACGTCAGTCTTTAAATGAACAACAGTATTAACACTTTACTTTCTTATACAGGTTGCCTAGTTAAGCAAGCAGGGCTCAAGCAGGCTAGTTGGGACCTCCCGGGAGTTTTGGCTTGGCGGCTGAGGGACAAGGTATGTTGAGCAAGCTCAACCATTTAGCACTATAGGATTGAGAGAATACTAGTAGGAGACCCTAGGGTCACCCAATCCTCACACAGCTCACACTTAGTCACAAGTGAAGTGAGCAGCCAAAGGGCTGGCTGCTCACAAGAAAAGAACTGTTTATAAAATGATTTTAGAGGAGAGGGTCCTCTAAACCCCTCTCAAGAAAAATGATTTTTGAAGGGGGTCTTCGAGACCCCCCTCAAGCTTGCAAATATTTTAGAGGAGGTGGTCCTCGAGACCCCCCCTTAAGTTTACAAAGTTTGTATCAAAGTTACCGTTTCAAAAGATATTTAGCAAATCAGATATTTTGTCTCCATTAGAAGACATATTTGCTTTTGAACTTTGGTCGGCACCAGAGGGCATCTGCCAGAGGGGACAGGCAGACCTGCCTGCAGGTAGGGACAAATAGTACACTGCAGACTTTGTCCCTCACCAACCCTCTAAGTTTTGGCGCCAAAAGTGCCAACCCAGCCTTAGTGCCCAAGTATAAATAGGACCCCTGGGCAAGGTCATAGACACAATAGAAATTGCACTGTTACTCTGCTAAAATATCACCAGACCTACCTAGTATTCTCTCCTTGCTCATTCTCTTAGTGCTGAGTGCCTTGTTCCTTCACTCCCCACTGACAGCCATCACTCTCAGGTGTTTCGCTTGAGAAAATTGCTATTTTTGCTGTGAAAGTTCATCTTCTTGCAGGGAGTGAGTTAAAGCTTGAGTTCCATTATTACCAGAAGGAGAAGTTTTCTTCAGAAGTTGCACCAGGAGACCTTAAAGGCCTTGCAGGCAGCGTCCATTGGAGTGGGTCACGCCTCACCCTTTCCAGTTATTCATAGACCCCAGTCTCACTACCCTCCTACAGTTAAAATCCCTCTGATTATATGAATTGATCTCTTGAAATCATTAGTTGATTGATAAATTTTTTCAAGCTAGGGTTCTTCAATTATGAATTGGGTTTTTATTTGAATCTTGAAGTAGTCTTGGGTTTTGATGATAGCTATAGGTTCTAATTTTTATTTTGGTGTGCGAGAACGAAATTTTAGATGGATGATTTTGGGTTGAACTTTCTTTTGAAATTTTGGTTTGGGGCATATAGCTAGGATTTGTTAGACAATATCTTTCATGTAATCATAGAATATAGATATCTTTTTATGATTTAAATTGTTGTACATTGATATTTGGGTATTTGGATATTAGGGAAATCGTTGATTTAAATGAGTTAAATTGAGGATTTGGTAAATAATGGTAAACCCGAGTGTAGAATGGGTTTGTTGATTGGAAAATTATAAGTTATAGGATTAGGCTTGTTGACCAGGATTGCTTGAATTATTATGTCCCATGATTTTATTTAAATTAGGTTTGGGATTATACCTAAATGCGATGTCGTGGATATTTTCAGTTTGGTTGTGCATGTATACTTATAATCAGAGTTCGACTTTTATATGGACACATTTTATTTTCAAAGATGGATAATGTTGTATTAGTAGTGATTAGTACCAAAGTTTATTTTGTGTTGATTCATTATTTCATTATCTCGTCATTGTTCATTCGATTTTAATTATTTCTTATGCTGAGAATATCACCAACTGTTTTTTATTCTCGTGATTTTTATATTAGACCTGATCAAACTATTTATGGATTTTATGGGGTGTCACACTTTACTATATATATCTAAGTTGGAATTTTTAGTTCATTATCTAGTTTTTATTAGTTTTTTAAGGTTTGAAAGGATTTTAGGTTCCTCTCCTTCTCTCTCTTAGGGTTTTCCATTTCTTTGATGTGTAAGTTATTATTCACCTTATTCTTCCTTAATGAAAGCTTTTTTTTTTTTTTTAATGCTTTATTAAGTAGTTTTATGTATATTTACTTGCTTAGTTATTTTTTCCTTTAATTTAATGTCATTTAATATACATTCTAGCTAATTTAGTTTAGGTTGAGATTGATTGAACTCACCTTAGATTAATTTGGTTGCTTTGCTTTGTGATGGATTAGATTAGTTTAAACGGATTAGGTTGTTTTCGATTTTAAGCCTCATAGATTTAACAGTCTATATCATGTATGTGTTGTATTTATGACCTTGTGTACATAATTTTTGGGATATTAGTTGATGCCAAAATTATAGTAGTCTTATAGAATTAGGGGGTGATAACTATAGATTTTATTATAAGAACATGTTTTATATAGTCGGTTTTAAATTAAGTACGTCGTATACCGTTACACCCGTCAAAGAATGTTTCAATCATTTGGTCAAGACGAAGTATTCGAATATCAAGATTCTTTAACAACAAGCCTCCGTAAGATTGATTTTGGTAAGGTTGCATTTAAAGTTCATTAATGTTTCATTTAAGTGTTGGGGTCTTTTTTCTAAAATGTTTTATCAACCTAAGGCATTTTATTGAGTAAAAATAATTTTTCGAACCTGTAGGTAGAGTTTTAATAGAAAATATTTTTTCTTCGGTCGTTCAAATGACCGGAAGAAGCTGTTCAAATGACAACTTCAAATGACATTACATGTCGTACGAAAGGTCACCAGAAGCTCGTTTAATATTTTCATATAACGACATGCAACTGTTTCATGTTTTTAAGGTAGTTAGATAGGTCGCTCGATCATGGATCAAACGACATCAATTGTCGTTCAAACAACCTTGACGTCTCTTTCAAACGACCCCCCCCCGGCTCAAGTTTTTTTTATAAATACCTGTTTTATAAGTCATTTTTTCGTAAGACGTTTGCTGAATGAAAACTACATAACAGCAGAAATTCTGATTTCACTTTTAGGGATTAATAACCTTTTTTTCGATTCACAAATCATCCCAATTACTTTAGTGAATCTTTTTGGAACCCAAGACATAATTTTATTGAAGTTTATCTTGCAGAGACAAAATCTCTATTGCTGGATTGGTAGCTTTTGAGGGAGTTGCTGGCTAACGAATGCGATCATTGAGAAGATGCAAGGGTTTTCTTTGCTAAAGGAAGAGCTGTGATTTTGGTGGGTTCTTGAGGGAGTCCATTGCTGATTTAGGCTACGGTCTCTGTGAATTTTTTGTGGGAGATTCATTACGGATTTCATTGTGTACTTTGTAATTTGCAATTTACTATTCATAGTGAAATAAAGGTTTTACCCGGAAGTTTTTTTTTTCCTGAATCTCTATCTATTGGATTTACAAGAATAATTTATTCACCTAGATGCATGTTTTAGGGTATAATTAATTTGGATAAAATTTGACATTTAATTAAATAAGTTTAAAATTAGAAATTTGCGAATTAAATTAATAATCAATATCGCACACCCTTTTACAGATTGGTATCAGAGTGGGTTTCACTGAGTTTTCGTGAGATCCTTTTTTCGCAAAAATTTGGGGATATCGTTTTAAAAAAAAAATCTAATTTAGGAAATTTTGTAATTGTTTTCCAATGGATAACTTGCATAATCGGATGCCAGTTTTTTATGGGACTAATTGCGCCTATAGGAAAGCTCGCATGAAATCTTCCTTAAAAGCAATCGGTGAACGTGTTTATGTTGCTTGTGAAAGAGGGTGGACTCCCTCCACTGTCACCGTTAATAATATCACAAATCTTAAACGGGTATCTAACTGGACTGTGGATGAATTTAAATGGATCATGTATAATTCTCATGTACTTAGTGCAATTTCTGGAGCCGTCACACCTGACGGGTTCTGACGCATCATGACGTGTATCATGTCAAAAGAATCATGGGATGTTTTCTAACTTATGCATGAAGGAATGAATGCAGTAAAAACGTCTAAATTTCAAATTTAACTACTCAATTTGAAATAATTACCTTGCTTGAATCTGAGTGTTTTGATGAGTTTTATGCACGTTTGTCTGATATTGTCAACACTAGATTCAATCTTGGTGAAAGTATTCCTGATGCACGAGTAGTTAAAAATATTTTGAGATCATTGCCTAAAAATTTTATCCCAAAAGCCACCGTGTTGAATTCCTTAGGAAATTTAAGCAATCTTAAGTTAGAAGAATTGGTAAGAGACCACCAGACATTTGAAATTGACATATATCCTGACACTATCAAGCCTAAGGATAGAGGGATAAAATTTAAAGCCCAGTCAGAAAAATTAAGGAAGTTTCCAAGAGAGAGAAGAAAAAGAAAGTGAAAGTTTGTGAGTCCGAGACTGAGGACGAGTTTAAATTTGGTGATGTGGCCATGCTTACTAAAAAATTTGAAAATTTTCTAAAGAAAATTCTTCCAATAAAAAGATTTTTGACAAAAATAAATGAAAGGATAGTCTAAAGAGAGCGGTGAGAAAGAGGAAGAGGATGTGGAGAGATATTTTGAGTGTGAGGGCAAAGGGCACAAAGCATTTAAATTTCCCACGATGCTTAAGAGAAAGGGCAAAAAAAATTGCCATGCTAGGCACTCTTAGCTATAGTAAGGAAGAGGTGAATGATTCCGGGGATGAGTCGTCATATGGTATGTGTGTTACTTTTATGGAAAGTCACGTGAGCACACCTAGTTTGTCCCACGACGATGAGGACACTTGTGTACATGAGACCCCTGATGATTTGAGTGTTTCTAGTGAGAGTGATGGTGAGTTTGAAAGTGAGGGTGAAAGTGAACTCCAAAGAGTGTTTAGAGATTTATACACCGAGACCTTAAAGAAAAAGAAGTTGAATAAGGAATTAGGTATTAAGGTCTTTGATTTGGAAACAGGGATAGAGATTATGAGGGAATTTGAGACGGCGGCGAGTCAACTTGAAAAGGTGAAGGTTATTGATCGAAATAGGTCGGGAAAAGAGTGAACTTGAAGCCCATGTGTTCCAACTCGAGAGAGATATTGAATGATCTCGGGAGGTAAAGGTCGCTATAGAGGATACAACTAAGAAGGTAGAAAATCTAGTCCTCGATCCCTCTTTAGATAATGTTGAGAAATTAGGAATAGGTCATGACGGTGCATCTACTTCCCATGTTGCACCCGAGCCGGTTCTAGAGTTTATTATAGATCCTTATGGATCTTAACCTAACCCACCTACGTGTCCCATTAGAGATAAGAGAATGCGTCCTAGACGTTTTGAGAAAGGTGTTCCTAGGATCGTGTATGTTTGTTCCCATTGTAAGAGGAGAGGAAACCTTATGAAATTCTGTTTTAGGTTGTGTAGTGTGTCACATAGATTTTTACCAAGTGTTTCCACACACGCACCCACACATGATAGTAGCTCATTTTATTAGTGTGAGACAGAAGGTGGGAGAAAGTACCAGGGATTACATCACTCATTTCAACAACAAGAAATTAGAAGTAATTGATTACGAAGAGAAGACTGCAATCACTGCCCCATGAGTGGTTTACTCCCCGATAAACTATATTATACTTTGGCAAAAGATACCCCAAAGACGATGATAGAATTGATGGACAAAGCAGCGAAGATTATGAACACCAAGGAAGCTATGACTGCTAAAGAGAATTTTGATGCAAAGGCGGAAGCAAAGACAAAAGGAAAGTTGGATAAGAAGGAGAACAAGAATCACAACGAGTGCAAGAATTCGAAAGTAAAAGAAACCCTAGATCGTCTCAGTAAATTTTGCAATTATACTCCCTTAACGGTGGATATACATCATGTTTTGGAAGAATCCAAGCACAATAATTATGGTGACAATTATTGTGCAACACAAATAGATAAGAGAGAAGCAATCACCAAGCAAGAATAAGGAATGTAAAATGACAATCACGCAAGAAAGGATGTACGTGGTTCAGCAAAGATGTGCCTACGTCCACGGTGCTGCAGTCAGTGTTATTTCTATATACTCCAGAGAGTAGTTACAGAGAATACCGCTTGTCCTTTGCCCCGGACCTAGGGTTCAATATATACATGGTCATTTCAGTAAGTGGGGGTGTTGGACTCCCCCACATTTCCCATATCTCCCTAGAACCTCCTTTAATGGGAACGTGGGAGGAGACTGGATCATAATTAATTAAGAGATGGGGGGTCTAGACTTTGGGCCGCCAGAATTGGGCTACTCGTCTAGGCCCATCATCTTAATTTCGGGTACCCACAATTGCCCCTAAGTTTATTGGGCCATGCTTTGGGCTTAATAAATTTAAATGATTTGCCATAATGACTTTTTCGTACAATATGCAACTCTTCAAAAGTTGGGAAGCTGATTCTGGCGGCACCCGCTTCGTGGTCCTGATCTTCCTAAGAAGCCTAGACAACCTGAATGCAAGGTATTCACCCTCAGTTTTGGATCTTGTGATTGGCATATGATTACAGGTGGGGATGTAGGAGGAGGAGATCATACAACTGAAAGGAAGTCTTACCTCAATGAGGCTCAACCTTGTTCCTATATCCAGCGAATCAACCTTGTCGAGGAAGATCGATCAAGAAAAGTTAACAAGGATAAGCTCGTAATTGAATTTTCTAAAAACGATCTATATAGAGTGTTGTATCCTCATGATGATCCTTTAGTGATCACAGTCAGGATGAAAGAAGTACTGGTAGCAAGAATATTAGTGGATAATGACAGTTCGACAGACATCATGTTTTATCCCAGTTTTGATAGTTTAGGTTTAAAACTCAACCAACTGGAGCCTTACCACAGGCCACTCATTTGATTCTCTAACGAAAAAGTATTTCCATTGAGAACAATCAAGCTACATGTGTTGATCGGGACATGGTCGGCGAGCAGGACAGAGAAAGTGGGATTATTTGTAATGGAGAAAAATGTTCATTTTGCCTATAATATGATCATGGGAAGAGTTGGTCGAAGGAATTTGAATTTGTACCTTCTATTGTTCATCAATGCCTGAAGTTCTCGACTAACTTTGGAGTTGGAGTAGTAAAGGGAGATCAGAAAGTAGCTTGGGAATGGTACTATTCATCTACCGATGAGGAAGATATGCTAGAAGCAAAGAGTAAAATAACTAGTTACCAAGTAGACATATCTGAGCCGAATAGCAAATCTGAGGTTGAAACCTTAGACTCAAGAGATGAATCTGAGCTCATAAAAGGACAGGTGATGGAAGCAACAAAAAACATTATTCTCGATGATGATAAACCAGAATGAACAACTCAAATAGGAGCGTCATTGGATTCGGTTCTTAAATAGGAGTTGGGGGCCTTCGTAAGACAAAGAAAGTAAGTGTTGGCATGGATCCATGAAGATATGCCCGGGATAGACCCAAATTTCCTATTCCATGATCTTAATATTAATAAGGAGGTTAAACCTATAAAGCAGTGAAGAAGAGTTTTCATCCCAGAGAAGAAACAGGCTATACAAAAAGAAGTGGAGAAGCTTTAAAAGGCCTCCTTTATTAAATATGTGAGTACCCACACTAGTTGGCCAACGTAGTTATGATCAAGAAGAAAAACATTAAGTGGAGGATGTGTGTAGATTTTACTGACTTGAACAAGGCATGTCCAAAGGATTGTTTTCCTTTACCACGAATTGATTAACTGGTGGATGTAGCTTCAGGGCACGAGCTGCTGAATTTCATGGATGCATACTCTGGTTATAACCAGATCAAAATGAAGCCAGAAGATAGAGAAACTACTTCCTTTATTACTCCCCGAGGAACTTATTGCTATAATGTTATGCCATTTGTTCTAAAAAATGCAGGTGCCACTTATCAGATACTGGTGAACAAAGTATTTGAGGAGCAGATAGTCAAGAACATGGAGGTGTATGTTGATGATATGTTGACTAAGAGAAAAAAAGTTGGTGATCATATTTCTAACCTCATCCAGACGTTTGATCAATTGGAAAAGCAATAAATGAAGTTAAACCCCATCAAATGCGTCTTCGGAGTTCAGGAGGGAATATTCCTCGATTATATAGTAAATCAAAGGGGCATTTAAGCTAATACAGATAAGATCAAAGCCTTGATAAAAATGAAATTCCCGACCTGTAAAAATAATGTCCAAAGGCTAACAGGGCGTGTAGCAACACTCAACAGATTTGTGTCCCGAGCAACGGACAGATGTTTGCCATTCTTTAAAGTACTCAGAAAAAACTTTGAATGGAACGATGGATGTGAAAAATCCTTCCTGGAATTGAAGAAGTACCTGGGAGCACCACCACTACTCTCCCGACTAGTGTTGAGAGAAAAGTTGTATCTATAATTGGCAGTTTCCGAGTCAGTTATTAGCTCTGCCTTGATCAGGGAGGAGAATGAAGTTCAAAAGCCACTTTATTACACTAGAAAAGCTTTTCGAGGCGCAGAAGTCAGATATCCCAAACTAGAGAAGTTAGCATTGGCCTTAATTGAGGCTAGTAGAAGAATGAAGCCATATTTTCAAGCTCACACCATAGTGGTATATACTGACACGCCACTAAGGCAGGCTTTGCATAAGCCAAAAAATATGGTAGATTGATGTATTGGGCTGTAGAGTTGAGGGGAATATGATCTTGTGTATGAACCAAGGACTGCTTTAAAAGGCCAAGCTGTGGCGGATTTTATTTCAGAATTCACTTACTCAGAGGTCCCCGAATAACAAAGGACTCTGGCTGAGAATCATTCAGGTGTCAGCAGACCTACTGGAAATATGCCTGACCAACTCCAAGCAAGGGAAACTGCAGAAGAAGTTATCAACGATCAACCAGAACAATCCAGTGGAGTGAAAGAGATGAAAAAGAAATATGAGGAGGTGAAGCATAATATCTTCCATCAAGGAATTCTGATAAACCAAGTGTTTGACAATAATATTCTCATATGGAGTCTGTATATTGATGGGTCATCCTGTGTAAGTGGATGTGGAGCTGGAATCATTCTCAATACTCCAGACGAACTACATATAGAGTACGCTCTACGATTTCAATTTCAAGCCTCCAATAATGAGGCAGAGTATGAAGCTGTGATTGTTGGTTTAAATCTAGCTAAATTACTGAATGCCGACCAAGTTGTGGTATACTGTGATTAACAGTTGGTGGTAAATCAGGTGTTGAACTTATATGCAGCTAAAGGAGAACTGATGTCCAGATACTTATCTAAAGCTTTGGAGATAATTGCCACTTTTCTAGCTGTCCAGATGATCAGAATTTCAAGATTAGAAAATTCCCGAACATACGCACTTGCTCGACTAGCTTCAGCAACTAGAACTGAGCTGCGAAAAACTATTCTCATTGAGCTACTTTCTAATAGGATCATTGATGAAGATCTTATGGTTAATGTTATTGAAGCTGATGTGGGTCCATCTTGGATGGATCCCATAAGATCTTATATAGAAGAAGGAATTCTACCATCCGACCTACTTGAAGCTAAGAAACTGAAATACAAAGCGGCGAGATATGTGCTAGACAATGGTGTGTTGTATGGAAAAGGATTAACTGTTGGCCTACAATGATGTGTGCATCCAGCTGAAGTAAAGGATTTGGTTGAGGAAATTCATGAAGAGTCCTGTGAAGCCCAAGTAGCAGGGAGAACTTTATTGCGAAGAATCAACACATAGGGGTACTACTGACTATAACACCCTGTAATTCTGATGACTTAGAATTTAATTATTTTCGGTATAAATAGAAGTTAATTAATTTGGAGAATTCAAATTTATGAATTGGAGAATTTATTTAAGTCGGAGGAATTATTTAAATTGGTGAATTGACATTTAATTAATTCGGAGCATCTTTGAATTTTGCATGTGTCGTATTTTGAGGTTTAAATTAGAGAATGTTATAAAGTATTTCATATGTCAATTATGAGTGCACGGTTGAGTCCAGATAGGTCGAGATAATCGAAAAAGTGTACCGCGGGATGGTAAATGGGTCACATGATATTTTTATGCATGACCGGGATCACGCGGGAGTATTTGGGATATTTTAATTAGGCCCATAAGAGGAAAAAAGGGGATTAGCACTTTATAACCTAAAAGTGAGAGTTGGGGGCAGCCATAACTCATTTTAGAATACATAAATCTGTAGAGGGAAGAAAAGGGATAATTTGAGGAGCTTTTGGGGAGCCAATTTGGAGGAAGATTTGGGTGCTTGTGTTAAACCTCTCATCTTCATCAAAGGATTCAGACGCTACGAATTTATAAGGTAAGTTGTTAAATTGCTTCAATGTAAATTGGTGATATTCAATTCATATCATAGTAGGTGTTATACAAATGACTTTTGGATTGGGTTAATACAAATTGGGTTTTGAATTGGGGAAGTTACGAATCAAGTTTTTGGGACTGTTATGATAAGGACTTATGAATTTTATGCTGTGAAGAAATTATAAGTTAAATAGAAAAATTTATTGATTGCAAGTTTGGGAACAATCGTATGTATTCATATCTTTATTATCAATTGGATATGGAAATTGGGAATTAAGATATTGGGACTTGTTTTGATTCGTAAGAATTAATGTGTAAATTCTGGGTAAAAAGCTTCCAAAAGCTGTTAATAGCGATTATGTCCGCATTTCCATATAGAAAATGATGTTTTCTAACTTTTGTTATCTAATACGTTTTTTTCAAAACGGCCCCAAAATGCCCAAAAACGGCATTTTAAAAATCTAGGCATATTGTGTAATTTGAAAACATCAGATTAATAATTGTGCAAAATTTATTGAGTATAATTTTGAATAATTAATTGGGGATATTGTATTATGGACCAAAGGGGTCTTCGGATATTTTGGTTGAGTGGCGCCATGATAATAGATTAATTAATGGGGGATTAATTAATTAAAGCTTATAGCTGGAATGATTTATTATAGGATGATATAATAAATTGTTAAATAATATTTAATTAGGAGAGTTCTCTTTATAATGCAATTTTGAGGAGTACGTTCTAAGAGATGGAAATTTGGGCCAAGTGAGCGAGTCCGGGTACATTGGTTGTGTGACACCGGGGAGATATTAAATTAATTAATGAGTATATTAATTAAAATAGAGTCGGGCCATAGACTCGGGGAGATAATAAGTTAATTAATGGAAATATTAATTAAATTAGATTCGGACCATAGACTCGGGAAGATATTAAGTTAGTTAATGGGCATATTAATTAAATTAGAGTTGGACCATAGACTCGGGGAGATATTAAATTAATTAATGGGTAATTTAATTAAATTAGAGTCGGACCATAAACTCGGAAATATGTTGGCTAGTGTTACGGACTTTGTATACGGTAAAATCGGGATTAATATATATATATACGATAGTGTGATAGTATATATATATTGTGTGCTCATACATACCGGTGGCTAGGTATTTATTTAGAATTATATACTCTAGTGCTATCGGGGGAGGTTGCACGATGTGGGTGAATCTCCTAGCTTGAGGAGTAGGGCGAGTATATCCCCAGCTTATAGCGTCCAAATAGAGTGGGCATTGAGATGATTGTCTTCACACTCGGGGGAATATGACCACCTCCAATACGTTTATATTTCTAAGTTCTGATTCGGCGGTGGCTAGTTGTCTCAGAAATCCAGGTGGGACTAAGTAGACCTGGAATGATAGCACTTTATAGAATGCATCCGGTGAGGTATTATTTGGAAGGATAGTTTTAATGATATTCAACATATGTGTGATTGTGGAATATAGTTCTACGTATATATTGGAGTAGATAATTATATACGAGTAATTAAATACATGAAGAGAATTTGTATTACTTATTTAACTAGTGAATGTTATATGACTTGTAAGAACTGTTTTATTTATATTTACCATATGTATAATTGTGAAATATAGTTCTACATATATAATGGAGTAGATAATTATATAAGGGTAATTAAATATATGAAGAGAATTTGTATTACTTATATAACTAGTGTATGTTATATGGATTTTAAGAAAATGATTAATTAAGTTAATGTGATAATTAACTTATGAAGTAAAGATACAAATTACTCGGGTTAGAGTAAAGTTCAAGGAGTTTCATGACAACTGTCACACCCCGCTCAATTCTGGGGTCGGCCGCCACCAAAACTATGTCGGGTGCGAGTAAATAAATACCATTATCAGCATGTGATAGATATGAGAAATTATAAAATCAATCCACCAGATAAAATCAATTCCAAATGATAATAACTAACTATGCGATAAAAGATCAATCATCATGCTAAACTCCAATGATAACCCAATCTCCAATAATATAAAACTGAGTAAACTCCAACTGAATCGATAATGAAATATCTTAATAAAACTGTACAACTGTGGAACCGAATGGCCCACCAAAATCATAAACTGAGTCTCAATACAAATGCTAAGGAATGGAAAACTAATCTAACTACTAAGCATAACCGAAATAACTCCAATTGCTCCTCCAAGATAATTTCCAAAAATCCTGTGCAACTACACCAGCGCTAATACCTGAAAAAGTTAGTCAACGCATGAGGTCAGAGCCCCGAGCATGAATACACACTACTACCCTCAAATATGGTCTATGGACCCAGACAATAGCATTATAGGCAATAAATATGACAATAGGGTATTTTAATTAAACGCGGTAAATATAAACCACTAACTACCCGCAGAGATCCCAATTTCAAAAAATAAAACAACAATATAGTTTTAAATTTCCAAGTCCCACGATGTTAATTTTAATTATTATTGTTCTCACTTTTTATTATGGCGGTCCTCCCGCCCCGGGTGGTAAATTCCACCAAGGTGTCACGCCTCCCCTTGCCAAAATGCCAACAAAATCCGTTTAAATTATCGATCCCCCGCAATTTGATAAGGTTCCGCACACGACATGACATAAATCGTCAGCGGGCCCGTTTAAACCGTCATCCCCGCACATTATGTCGCCACCAATTTTAATACCCGTTTTTATCTTAGGCATTAATTCTCAATTTCTCAATTTATAGAATATCCCACCCTTTTAATCAATGTGAGATCCTCAAAATACCCCTTAGTTCCATAACTAAGGGTCCGCAAGTTATTAAAACGTCCTAACCTATTTATAGGATGAATTTCTATTTTAATCTCGATCTAGTCTCATGCTTAGGCTAGCGTAATGACGATAAAGTAACGAAAAGTAGCCCACCCCTGACATAATCAAGTCGTAATAATTTACACTCACTAGTCCCGTACCTAGAAGGCATAAATCATCAAAAGGCCTACCCACTAGTCCCATACCTAGAAGGCATCCTAAAAAGATATGGATAGTATAATGACCCAATAACCCGTCGTCACAAATGAATATTAAATAATACCAATAAGTCACACAAACAAGCATAAATAATCAACGTACCAAATTAAGCATGATAGTCCAATTCAATTAAATCTTAATTTAATTATCATATCGACAAAATAACCAATTAATACCATTTAATTATTTTAAATTAAATATACCGAGATTTCATCATTTATACATCAAAATCCAAATTGAATTATCTCTACACAAATTGCGTGAGTTGTACGCCTCCAAATTTATTTATTTCAAAACTAGAATTTTTTCACATGCAACCTACACCAATAAAATCCAAAATACACTCATAAATACTATGTACCCAAGGATTATGAACATCAATCATATTAAAGGATTTCATAAAAATAGCCCCAAGTTTTATGTGCCCACTTTCTTTAATTAGGCTGCTAATTGATTTTGATAAAATATTTAATTGAGGTTTAGGCAACACTTAAAACGCATAATACTAAAGGAAATGAATAGAGTATTCATGCCTGGGTATAAATCATTTGTAAATTCGGAATTGACGGTTGGATTCCTCTCGAAAAATTAGCAAAGAGTCGTTCTTGAACAATCTTAATAAAACACCAATTAAGCATTCAAATATCGAGTCAAACACTTGATTAAGTTTGGGGATAAAGTTTGTAGATGAAAGAGAATAAGTTTTTAGAGGTCTTCTGGTTGAAAAGCTTGAGAAAAAGTGATTTGAAAAGCCAAGCCACGAATTTGTTGTGATATATAAAGGATTAAGAGTTTGATTAAGAAAAGAGTTCTAATCAGGTACAAACACTAAAAATAATATTTCGGACAATCGGACCGTTAAAATTGGCTGAAATTTAAGGGTGTATTAGCTGAAGACGAGAGGAAGCTGTACAAAAAATTTCTACTCATCAAACGTTCAAATATTTTTAAATATTTTGTTTTCTAGAGAGTTTTATGTTTTGAGGACTCTTCTATATAATATAAATTCAATTAAAAATCCATTTTTATTCCGATTCCAATTCCGTTTGAAAATTTATTTTTCAAATATAAAAACCAACATTTTAAATTATAAAATCCAAAATTTTATTTTTCTCCGATTTCCAAAATTAATTTAAAAATTCCAATTTAAAAAATCTAGGTTGTTACATACTTCCCCATTACCAAGGAATTTCGCTCTCGAAATTCGACAAAGCTTATACACGCAAAATAATATAAGGTTCACATATGCCTACCTATAGCTACTACGATTGAGCGCCCATACATCCAATCCTACCTGTATGATATCCCACGATCGAAAATACGGTATATATATACATATACTTAACTATTAATATAACTGCGTACCACACACTCTCGCGAATCACCACTCAATTTTATCTCCAAAATTCATCCAAACACTAGAGTTCTCAAATTTCTTTACATCGCCAAAATCAATACTTACCATAACTAACATCCGCACTGGTAATACCCCAAATAACTCTCATCTCCAAAAATCACCTCTAAAGATATTCGCATAGAGCTTACTAATTCTAACCTCAATTTCCTCAATGTCCTTAACACAAAGCACCAATGTCATCCGAACACAAAAGTACTCTAATCAACTCACATTACCAAAACCAATACTCGCGACGCCTATCATCTGTGCTAACAAAATCCTCATCTCCTAAAATCACTAATAATTCTCCTCCCATCACGATTATTACTTTTAATCATCAATGCTTACCACATCCTCCTCATCGATAACTTATCTCTAAAAACACTGCTAACACGTATTCTAGATTCACGATCTTAGGGAGTACGAATTTAACAAAGGGAATCAAATATTGATAGCGCGGAAGCTATACAGACTCATAACCTACAATACCTAAGACCATGCTCTGATACCATCTGTCACACCCCGCTCAATTCTGGGGTCGGTCGCCATCAAAACTATGTCGGGTGAGAGTAAATAAATACCATTCTCGGCATGTGAAAGATATGAGACATTATAAAAGCAATCCACCAGATAAAATCAATGCCAAGTGATAATAACCAACTATACGATAAAAGATCCATCACCATGCTAAAGTCCAATGATAATCCAATTTCCAATAATATAAAATTGAGTAAACTCCAACTAAATCCATAATGTAATATCTTAATAAAACCGTACAACTGTGGAACTGCATAACCCACCAAAACCATAAACTGAGTCTAAATACAAATGCGAAGGAATGGAAAACTAATTTAACTACTAAGCATAAACAAAATAACTCCAAGTGTGCCTCCAAGATAATTTCCAAAAATTATGTGCAACTACTCCAGCGCTAATACCTGAAAAAGTTAATCAACGCACGAGGTCAGAGCTCCGAGCATGAATACACACTACTCCCCTTAAATAGGGTCCATGAACCCAGGCAATAGCATTATACGTAATAAATATGACAATAGAGTATTTTAATTAAACGAGATAGTTAAATGCGATAAATATAAACCACTAACTACCCGCAGAGATCCCCATTTCAAAAAATAAAACACCAATATAGTTTTAAATTTCCAAGTCCCACGGTGTTAATTTTAATTATTATTGTTCTCACTTTTTATTATGGCGGTTCTCCCGCCCCGGGTGGTAAATTCCACCAAAGTGTCACGCTTCCCCTTGCCAAAATGCCAATGAAATCCGTTTAAATTATCGATCCCCCGCAATTTGACAAGGTTTCACACACGACATGATATAAATCGTCAGCGGGCCCGTTTAAATCGCCAGCTCCGCACATTATGTCGCCACCAATTTTAATACCCATTTTTATCTTAGGCATTAATTCTCAATTTCTCAATTTATAGAATACCCCACCCTTTTAATCAATGTGAGATCCTCAAAATACCCCTTAGTCCCATAACTAAGGGTCCCCAAGTTATCAAAACGTCATACCCTATCTATAGGATGAATTTCTAACTTAATCTCAACCTAGTATCATGCCTAGGCTAGCGTAACGACGATAAAGTAACAAAAATCAGTCCACCCCCGACATAATCAAGTCGTAATAATCTACCCTCAATAGTCCGATACCTAGAAGGTCTAAATCATCAAACGGCCTAACCACTAGTCCCTTACCTAGAAGGCATCCTAAAAATATATGGAGATCATAAATACCCAACAACACGTCGTCACAAATGGCAATTAAATAATACTAATAAGTCACACAAACAAGCATAAAAAATCAACGTATCAAACTACGCATGGTAGTCTAATTTAATTAAATCTTAATTTAATTATCACATCGACAAATACCCAATTAATGTCGTTTAATTATTTTAAATTAAATATACCGAGATTTCATCATTTGTACATCAAAATCCAAATTTCATTATCTCTACACAAATTATGTGAGTTGTACGCCCCCAAATTTATTTATTTCAAAACTAGAATTTTTTCACATGCAACCTACACCAATAAAACCCAAAATCTACTCATAAATCCTACATACTCAAGGGTTATAAACATTAATCATATTAAAGGATTTTATAAAAATAGTCCCAAGTTTTATGTGCCCACTTTCGCTAATTCAGTTGTTAATTGATTTTAAGAAAACATTTAATTGAGGCTTAGGCAACACTTAAAATGCATAATACTAAAGGAAAGGAATAGAATATTCATGTCTGGGTATAAATCGTTTGTAAATTCTGAATAAATGGTTGGATTCCTCTCGAAAAATTAGCAAAGAGTCGTTCTTGAACAATCTTAATAAAACACCAATTAAGCCTTCAAATATCAAGTCAAGCACTTGATTAAGTTTGGGGATAAAGTTTGTAGATGAAAGGGAATAATTTTGGAGAGGTCTTCTTGTTGACAAGTTTGAGAAAAAAATTATTTGAAAAGCCTAGACACGAATTTGTTGTGATACATAAAGGATTAAGATTTTGATTAAGAAAAGTGTTCTAATCAGATACAAACACTAAAAATAACATTTCGGACGATCGGACCGTTGGAATTGGCTGAAATTTAAGGGTTATTAACTGGAGATGAGAAAAAGCTGCACAAAAAATTTCTGCTCGATCGGACGATCGAATATTTTTAAATATTTTGTTTTCTATAGAGTTTTATGTTTTGAGGACTCTTCTATATAATAAAAATTCAATTAAAACTCCATTTTAATTCCGATTCCAATTTCGTTTGAAAAATTATTTTTCAAATATAAAAACCAACATTTTAAATTATAATATTTATAAAATCCAAAATTTCATTTTTCTCCGATTATCAAAATTAATTTAAAAAATCCCATTTAAAAACTCTGGGTTGTTACGGGCTACTTACACAGGGTAGTGTAACTAGGAGGGTCAGGAAGAAAGTGTTAGGTGTGCACTTTAGAGGAGGGGTGAGATGTATCTCAAGGGAGTGCGAGACTAACTTAAATATGAAGAGCATTCATGCATTTTAATTGTTGCATTTTAATTCACTTGCAAAATATTTTCAAAAAGATTTTGGGCTCTGACCTGTGCTTGCAAAATATTTTCAAAACCTTTTAGGTATCCAGCCACAGGGATGCCAAACTTGAAGATCTATTCCAGGGATGCGTAGCTACAACAGGTGTGGTTGTTGCAAGATTTGTACATAGACGCTTTAGTCATTTCATTCCTAAAGTAGGATGCATCTTGGTATTTCTTTCGGGCATGTTGCTCCAGTTATTTTCATTTAAGTCGGACTTTGTACTGGTTACTATTCTTTGTTGGATTATATTAGTGGATGTTGGTTTTCTATTGATGGTATATTCGGCCGTCATTTATTGATTTATTCAATATTGCTTTAGATTCATGGTTTGTGTGATTCGTATTGATATTTGTATGGTTGTTGTTGTTAAATAAAAAGATTAAAATTTTGACTCGGCTTTTGAATACTAGGTGGTTAGTAAGTTTTAAAAAGTTTTCGACAGTGATGCTAAAAATGAAGCAAATGAGATTACTGTTTTAATTTGATATAGGACTAATCACCCGATATTTTATTGGGCAGGGTGTCACACTGGCCAACTATGTGAGCAGATTGTGCAGATTTTGCCTAGAAGTGTGATAAGTTCCAGAGATTTTCCAGCATATGCAAGGCTCCACAAGCTATCCTAACACCAATCCCTTCACCTTGTCCCTTTGCTATGCAGGGAATCGATTTAGTCGGGCCTCTGTAGAGCACCCCATGAAGGTTCAAGTACCTACTCATAGATGTTTATTACTTTACTAAATGGGTGGAAGTTGAACCATTGATCGATATTTCATATAAAATGGTTTATCAGTTTATTTGGAAGAATATCATATATAGGTTTGGCTTGCACTACGCCTTTATCACTAATCATGGCATACAATTCGACAACGATGAATTTAATGCTTATTGTGCCCAATCTAATGTCTAGAAAATCCACTTTGCTCCTGACTACCCTCAAAGAAATGGCCAAATAGAGGTAACTAATAGAACTTTGTTGAATGGGTTGAAGAAAAGGCTAAAAAATGCTAAAGGTAATTGGATCAATGAACTGCATTATGTCTTGTGGTCTTATCAAACAACTCTTAGAACAATCGCTGGAGAAACTCCCTACATGTTAGCATTTGGTACTAAAGCAGTAATTCCTGGCGAGCTAGGTTTACTTACACATAGAGTTCTTAACTTCAATACCCCAATCAGTGATTCGATTAGAAGGCTGGACTTAGACATGCTGGAAGAGGTACGTGAAGATGCAGCTTTAAGGAATGCAGCCTATCAACAATGGACTACACGTTTCTACAAAAAGAGGGTACGATTGAGAAACTTAAAAGAAGGTGATTATGTTTTAAAGAAGGTGATTCAGAAGAATAATAAGCTAGAAGCTAATTGGCATGGGTCGTATCGCATTATAGCAGTTATTCGACTAGGCACATATCATATTGAGACTTTGGAAGGTGAAGAATTCAAGAATCCCTGGCATGAAGAACACCTGAGGAAATATTATCAGTGATGTAGTCATGTTGTACTCAGTTCATTTCACTATTAATAAGAATATGATTTCTCCAAAATTGTTATTTTTGGGGAATACTAGTGCTATGCACTACATTATGCATACACAAAAACATCAATAATGTTGGTCGGCAGCAACAAAGGCAACAACAAAGTTGGTTGTCAACACAAAAACCACCAACAATGTTGGTCGTTAACATAAACCACTAGCGAATAGTTGGTCGGTATCAGTAAAGACACCAACAAAGTTGGTTGTCAAATACATAAAAAACCATGCAAGGAAAAATTATAAGTCCCAAATGCTTGGTTGACGAAGACCTGGATAAATAATTTTCATCTAAACTGGGCTAAAAGATTGATAAATATTCCACTCACGCCTGGGAACCAAGGTTACTAATGCAATTTCCTAAAAACTTTAGGTACATGAATAGAAGCATGGTGATGCATTAGTAATTGATATAATACTTAGGATAATCCTAAGGATATCAATAGAGCCGATGAAAAACTAAAGATTAACTAAAATTTGATCCAATCATAGTCAAATACTAATGAGGCAAAAATACCAACAATGTTGGCCGGCACCAACAAAGTTGGTCGTCAACACAAAAACCACCAACAATGTTGTCATGAACATAAACCACCAGCGAAACGTTGGTCGGTATCAATAAAGGCACCAACAAAGTTGGTTATCAAATACATAAAAAACCATGCAAGGCAAAATTATAAGTCCCAAATGCTTGGTTGACGAAGACATGGATGAATAATTTTCATCTAAAATGGGCTAAAAGATGGACAAATATTCCACTCACGCCTGGGAACTAAGGTAACTAATGCAATTACTTAAAGACTTTAGGTACATTAGTGGAACCATGGTGATGTATTAGTAATTGATATAATACTTAGGATAATCCTAAGGATATCAATAGAACCGGTGAAAAATTAAAGATTAACTAAAAGTTGATCCATTCATAGTCAAAGACTAAGGAGACATTCATATATGCAAATATTGACTAAAAGTTTATCCATTCATAAAATAATTTTTTCATTAAAATAAATATTGTTGTTTAAACATGTAGAAATAAAATACAAAGCCTTATTCTACAGGACGTTTTCCTTAAGCCTTATGTAACAACCCGCGTAATTTTGGGGGGTATTTTTCAAAATAAAGAGGAAAAATAAATTTTGAGATAAAATTATTTTTATTTCTCAAATTTGTTGGTTATTATTTTTAAAGGTGGGAATTTCAAACAGTTTTGAAAACGGAGTTAAAATGGATATTATATTGATTTTATAATTTTTGTCCCTTATAATTTTTTCAAAGCGAACTGTCAGATTTTAGGCATGATCGGTCGATCGATGCCTGGGGGTCGATCGATCGACCACCCCAGAAAACGTGAAGAAGTTGTTTTGGTTTCCAACTCTTGGTATTTTTACCTTATATAAAGGGATCGTTGGCTATTGTTTTGGAAGAGCCTCGGGGCACAAAAGTACTCAGCAAACATATTTTTAATTCCTCTCTTTTATACACAAACAAGCCATTTGATTTATGTATTCAACCTTAGGTTTTTGAGGTGTTCTTGGGGTTGTTTTGAGGTTGATCTTTGAGGAAGTATTGATGATGTTTGAGGACTGATTTTGATGGTGTTATCTGCATTTCTGGGCAGATTTATCGTTGCTTTCTCATCGTGGTTTGAGGTATGGGGTTTTACACAATATGCTCCTAAATCTCACGAGTGTTTATTCCGTTGATTTCATGTGTTAATTGAACTCCTATTTGAATTGATAAATTCTTGGAAATCTGGAAAAATAATTGTTGGAATTATTTTGATTCATGTTGTAGTATTCATGTTGTTGTTGAGCACGTTGTCATGAGATTTTAATATGGCACGGACGTTGGGCACCCGCCAAAATTCCTTCTTCCAAGGGCTATGACTTGATAAAGCATATGCGGATGGGGTGAGGCCTGGTGACCCGGTTAATGTGTTATTGAGAAATTTATTGATAAAATTCTATTGAGATTTGCATTTGTTTTGAATTTTCGTATTCGTATTGTTACGTTTTATTCATCGCTAACATTTTTGTTGAGCATCTGTCCTGTCGTTTTGTGTATTTCCCCATATTTTCTTTTAGTGGCAGGTCAATGCGGATTTGGGCGATTTGGATTTGATTTGGAGAATGGATTTTAGCGAGGATTATTTTTGGAAGAATTTTAATACAAGAGAGAAGACTTGTATTGATTTTGGTTGTATAGAGCATTGGCGATTTATTTGTTTTCGAGATAGTTAGATTGTTATAATTCTTTTGATAGAATTGTTGTATTTAATTTGAAGATGAGATTAGTGGTTTCTTTTCTATTATGGGATTTAGATGCTCTATACCTTGTTTATATTGTGGAATTGATTTAGTTTATCGATAGTGGCGCTCCGCTCGCTCCCCCCGGGCGGACGGGGTGTTACACCTTAGAAACAAGATCCATGCCAGCTAGAGGATCATCCAAAGTATAAGGAGAGTTGATGCAGTTAAATTTTTAAATCATACTGGTATTGCTAGGACGATCAAGCAGATGAGGAGGTCGGACAATCTCTAGTTCATCATGTAGCTCGTAATCTCCTAAGTATTTTGAAATCAAGCATTGAGGAATACAATGAACAGGATTCCAGTTAACATCTAAATTGAATGGAGGATTGTCAAGCTCCAGCAAGACTGGGTTATACCAATCCCACAAAGAATTATTTTGATCCACCTTCATCAGGGTTAAAGAATTCATCCAAACCCACTTATAGAATTCATTCTTATCTTGTTGAAGTCTATCATCAATATTCCCCAGAGCTTCATTATACCCATCCATCCAAACTTCCCTTGGTTGCTTATGGAATTGAAAGGTTAATTTATCAACTTGAGACTGCAGCTTCTTTAATACTCCATCCTTAACCTGTAATTGGGAAAATTGAGTGGATAGTTGTTATGACAAGGTCTACGGCTTCTGGAACATCTCAGCAATAGCTCGGTCTTTAGCTTTTAACTGTGTATCTTGATTGGCAAGGGCCTACTGGGTCCTAATGTCTTCTGTGGTTCCTCGGCCAGGCTTATTTCTTGCTCGGGAAGAGGACGTGGGCTTAATATTTTTTAAAGATTCCAACTCACCACTTAATGTTGCATTTTCAGCTTCTAAAAAGGAGTACCCCTCATTAGTAGTAGCAACAACAACTCCAAAAGCAGACTTCAAAAGATTCACTTCATCTCTCAGATTACTGTTCTCCTCTTCCAGAAGTTTGGCAGCAGTTCTAGTTTCTTCTCTTCAAGCTTAAGTAAAGCTTCCTTTTTATTGTAAACAGAAATAAAGTTATCAAAGCCCCGGTTTACACTTAAGCTTCGATATTTCTTCTCGTAGGTCTGGTGCAACAGCGCAGTGGATTCTTTATACTGTTCTTGAAGTTCTTATATCATCTTATAGTAGGTAATATTATTTTCTACCGCCCGATTAAGTAAGCACTTCAAATACTTGTAGGCTCCCTTGGTCTGCTCTGATACATCATCACCGAGCAACTAAATAATTTCCTCATCGAATAAGTCAGTATGACATGCTTTAAAAAAAGCATTGCATTTCTTCAGTAGCTTGGAATAATTGGAAGAAAGTTGTTCCATCTTCGCTATAAACTAGCAAAAATAAATGACTACCAATCAACGACAAGAATGAAGAACAGTCATAATCAACAAAAGACAAAAAGAAACAAAAGGTTCTTTTATTGATAACAAAGAGTTCAAGTACAATAAAGAAAAAGGAAATAAAAAAAGAAAAAAGGCAAATGAAGAACAACTTTATACCTTCTCCCTATTATTTTTAACCTTCTTATCCTGCTCGGAAGAAGGGGCTACAGACTGGAGTTGCTCAGTTTGCTCGACTGGAGGAAGAGAAGATTCAGTGATTTTAGGTTGATCAGTAGCAGATTCAACCACTAGATAAGACTCTCAAGAGCCATCTTCATCTTCGACCTCATCCTTAATGACTGGAGGGGGACCATGAACATTTCTCTAAAAAAGTTCATAGCCTTCAACTGTGTTCAACTCCTAAAGGGAAGCAACCCAACCATCTCTGAAATATTTTTTCTTTGCATACTTAATCTGAGCAGAGACAACAAAAATAGCTTTGTTAAAGACCTTATCCTAGCCAGCACTGAAGGACGTCTTTACAACAGACTTTCTCCTAATTTTGGCAGAGGATACAAGATCTTTAGCAGTCTTAGCCCTGCGCTCATCTTCCTCTGCCCTGCACTCAGCTTCCTCTGCCTTACGCTCAACTTCATTTCCTTGCGCTCAGCTTCCTTAGCCCTGCGCTCAGCTTCAAGGGAATTTTCATCAGACATCTGCCGACCAGTTTTAGCTGTCTTCAATTTATTCGCCCAATTTCTCTTATCAGTATCCAATACTGAGATTCGAGTAGAGACTTATTCAAACCAACCAAGGCTTCCTTCATATCGCTTGAATAATAAGAAGCCCTAATTTCATCATCCTTCTCCAGCATATGATTACAGTGTACCAAGAACTACAAGAGATAAAGATCAAGATGAGTATATGAGAAATATAAAAGATAACTAAACCAAGAAAATGGAAATCACTTACTAATGCAACACTCTGAGCAGATAAATCAGAAACCTTCGCTTAGGGGATCATGGCATCCACCCCCTGTGGTCTGAAAGAATACCTAACTTTAACTTCCTGGCCAAATCATGGGTAATAATTGTAGGAGGAACAACATCATAAGAAGGTAATTCAACCAAAGGCAGTTGATCAGTCACCTGGTCGACCTGATTCTCCCCAAGCCTTGTTCTAATTTTCCTCAAAGGAAATTCAACACCTTTGGGAGATGCATCCTTGGGAGCTAGGTCTTTAGGGGCTGGGTCCTTGGGAACAGGGGGCTTCATAACATCCCCTGTTTAATTCTTGGCTCCTTCAGCGGGTGCTTGGGATCCAGAAGTGCTACCACTGAGCAGGTCAGGATTCTCTTCTTCATGATTTTAGATAGAGGAGTTTCTGAATCAGCAATAACCTTTTGATCAATATTGATTACCAGAACAGGAGAAGCAACATGTTTGGCAATAAAGGACGAAATGGTATTTTTATATTGAAGCAAATAGGAAGAGGACCTAACGTGCTCCTCAGCAACTGTCTTGTAAAGCCCCCAGATAAACTTCAATTCTTTCAAATTTACTTCACTCTCTTTGGGGGATTTTCTTTTATGGCCAACTGCAATTTAATTAACAAAGTAACAGTCAGTATGACATTTTATCAAATATAAATAGGGTAAAATTAATAAAACACTATACAACCTATTCCGATGCCAAGGAGCGGACATCTAGGTCCTTAATATTTAGCACCTTCAACTAAAGGATTATGTTGACAATTTTTTATAACTACACCATGATCAAAATAATCCCTATTAGAATCAGGGAGGTTAACTACTAAAGCTTTACTAACTGCCCTAGTTTTCAAATAAAAAGTGGTATCACTAGTTACCCATTTATAGCAAAACAATATCTCTGGAATCCCAAGATGGGTTCCATAGATTTGATTTAACCTATATACTCCATTGACTACTATTCATGTGTTACAATCCACTCTTACAGGAACAACGTCAAAATATTGACAAAACTCCTGACACATGGGATGGGGAGGAAATGTAAACCCACATTTAGCAATAAAGATGGAAGGGAACCAATGGCCCTCGGTAAAAGAGAAAAAATCAGAAAGAAAAGTCGGATGTTCCAGTACAACCCAAGATAAAGTCAATTCTAAACTTATCAAGAGACTCGATAGAATAAATCATAATGAAGAAAACAAAGAAGAAGAGAAGAAAAATTCTTACAAAGGTTTAAGGATTCAGTAAGAACTGAAGACAAAAAAGAAAATGATCTCACGAAAGATCAAAGAACACAATAACAGAATAAAAAATGAGAGGTAGCAAATGATCGGAGTTTTATCTTTCTTTTTATAAGTCTCATCAAAAATTGGGAAAAGTAATGATTAAAGTGAACGACGATTGGGGGCTAACAAGGGAAAAGACGAAGATACCCCCATAAAAGTTTGCTAAACCTTGAAATATTTATGAAATTGCCATTCGCACTAAAAATTATCAATCAAGTGGATAAATTTCACAAGTTCGAAAGGTTTGCAGCTGACCAAGCAACCCGAGCTACTGTTAAAAGCATAATATTCCACACTTTCATATTAGCTCCAAGTAAGAAACATTGGGGGCTTTCGTTGATGCCAAAATTTACCACCTTACGTGGACCAATTATAAACCAACACATGTCATCCAGTGTGGCTCAAATGCAAGTCAATATGATACAAAATCCCGACCAATAGGGCAACCCAACCAACAAGGAAGCTCGACTAATAGGGCAGCCCGACTAACAGGGAAGCCTGACCAACTGTAAAAAATCCAGCCTATACAACCAACGAAGCGATAACAGTCATATAACCCGTGTAACCAATGAAACGACAGTAATAGTATATTTCATTCTCATTATGTATTGATGAAAATGCCTAACAAATGAAGGCATTCCATCCATTTTCACGACAACTATCAGCACCCTTTTTGGGTTATAAATACATTGTATCACCTCAAAAGGGGGTGGTCCCTATGTGTGTTTCAAATCAAACCAATTTTTAGCAAAAATTATCCAACTTTTAATTAGCACCAAACCAAGTTATGAAAAACTAATTCTTACTTTAAACCAATTTTATCCTGATTAATCCTAAACATGCAGCTAGTGATTAAAGCAAGTAAAGTAAAGTAAAGAATACACACAACGCCGGATGTACGAGGAAAAAGCCCAAGACGGAAAAACAACCTCGGACGGCCCAGGCCAGATAATCACTATGAATGTGGAATTATAATGAACAGACAAAGACTCACTCAACAACTCGATCCCCACGGGTCTTGACATTATACTGACCCTCTACCACTCCTCTCATAGTGCCCACGTATAAAGTTTTTCTTTCACGATACTTATCCACAACACACGCGTCCACGTAAGTCTCGGTGTCCACCGAATGGATTTGATACGTCTACGATGTCGAATAAGAAGTCCTTATCTTTTATTCACCGTAAAACCCTGATGTTCAAGTATAGAACAAACCTTCTTGGTGCAGCAAGATCACATAAACATATAATAATGATAACTCGGATCTTTGCAAACTCTAAGGATGTTTTTAAGCTTTGAAACCTTAGAAAAACATGTGCAAACACGTCTCTGGATCGTAAACTGTTTTTTCGAGAATGCACACTTAATAATTCTGACGAAATCACGGTTTAAATAGTTAAAAATCACCGCCTTGAAAAACGTGTCGCTCGAACGAGATTGACACACCGTTCACGCGACATAGGCATCTCGCTTGAACGAACCAACTTGTCGTTTGAACGACGCGCGTGTCAGTTTGACTTTTTGAATTTTTCTTTAAAATGTCTCTTCCAAAAGAGCTTTAATTAAGTCAAACTCTATTTCGAGCTTATCAGAATAAAACGTAGTTTAAAACATTTAAAACACTTTTAAAAAAAATTTAAAATATTTTCCTTATAAAAATTACATCCTTTTATTTTATAAAAACAATTCCGAGCACCATTAATTATACTGATTCATACCTGTGTATTCTCGGAATGCAATTAACTTACAGACGAATAAACTTGCACCAATTAAACTTCGACATGATTAATTCTTTGAAGCTTTGTCGTAACGTCTTCAATTTCTCCAATACGTCATAGACCAAGTGGGATCGTGACAAAATAAAATCTCCCTATGACATATTATAAACACAGTTTTGTTCACGAAATTAAGTCAAAAGAATACATGGACTTAATTAAAAAAAATTGTCCTTACAAATCTCCCCCTTTGACTATTCCGAGATAAAACTAAACCAGTGAAATGCCTAAGTCGGGCCGTCAAGCCGTATCACGCCTAAATCCCATCCCATAAATCCAAAGTCAAAAATTTAAGGACACTGACTAGTATATGTAGCACCGACAAGCATGAACTGTCTGAATGTGATGTAGATTTAAAATCTCGAATCTCTGAAGCATACTTACACACATGAAACAGACAAACAAATACCTAGTGAAGTATGGAGGAACAAATGAAACAAATATATATATATATATATATATATATGATACCAATCTGGCCATTAATACCAATATGAATAAACTCTGAAAAATCATTTGTTAAATAATTGAGCAACAAAATGATACCAATGTGTACTATCAATTTGTAATATCAATTTGTAAAATATGTAATAAAAAACATGCTCAATAAATCTCAAATCTCCCCTATATCACATACATCTTCCCCCTTTTGTCTCGAATAGACAACCCGGTGAAACGATAAACCAATCAAAGTATTTAGCATGAAGATATACCAAATAAAAATCGTTAGATAATCATAAAACAACCAACTAAATATGATCAATAAATGACAAATCTGTAGCTAGTAAACCAAGGAATCACACAAAGAATATAGCAAACTAATCAGGTGTGATAAACAGAACATATGCAAAATATTAATTTTGAAATAATATAACCTGCATATAAACCAGATAGTCCAGAAAACTTCCAGCAGTACCAAAAAAATATATCACAATAACCAGGGTGCTACAAACAAGAAAGAAGCGAAAAATTCAGACTGTCGTTAGAAACGAGCCAGGGACGTCGCTCAAATGAGATGAGGACGTCGCTTGAACGAGACTTTGTGCGACATGATAATGTAGTTAGAACGACTTCTCGCGACAGGTTAAATTTTTCCAGTTTTCCAGAAATATCTTATATTTTTGCCCAGTGAAAAAATTTTCAGAAAAAATGCCAGGAAGCGCCTGACAGCAGCAAAACAGTGCTAAAATAGTAAGCTTTTTACCAAAACCGCAAAAACTCATAAAAACTAACAATGCGAGTTACATGCAAACATAGTATCGATGTGCTCAAACATGGACATGGAATGTATGGTCGTGAAACTACAACAAATGAGTCACAATTCCAACACATCAAAAAGATCAAGAAACTCTAATGGATAGCGATAAATCATCAAACTTTATCATAGCCATATGATAATTAAAGTGTGAGCTTAATGAACTAAACATACTACATGCACACAAATCCAGAATTTTGACGATTTTACAAACAATAGCATCAAATTGCAATGTTTCAACATTAGGATTAGTTGTGCAAACCCGTTAAATTTTTTAATCCATCCAAACTCCCTCAATAATATTGTATTTTCTTTGGAATGAACTAAACTAATTTGGTCCTTTTCTTAGCATATTACATTTTATTTTGGGCTCTTTTAAATGGTGGCTTTCACGATGAGTCAATTTTGAACTCTCGTAGCCCTTTCCCGTGAATCACTCATCGTTTTTTCAATTGGGAATCAATTCAAATCCTCACGATAAATGATTCTTACATACACACTTCTCATTAAGTCTACTTATGCATAGGTGACAATATTGAGATAAGAACGCCTCACCAAATTCAAATATGCAAGAGAAGTCAAACATCCATATAAACTCGTGTATGTGTGTGTAATGTTGGCATATATACAAAGTCGAATCAGAATGCATATGAACTTCGAAACAAACCCATATAAATAATGGTTAAGATCATTCTAAGCATCGATAATAATGACCAAATGTCCTAGCCACATGGATAATGAAATGAATGGGGGGGGTCCAAGCACACCAAAATGCCACATCAAACATGTAAACTCAAAAACAAAAACCAACCAAAACTATTTTCGTTTTTTCAAAAAATTTATCAAAAACAAAATCTTTTTGTATTTTTCAAATAAGACTCAAACAAATGAAAAATATAATACAAATAGATAAACATGTCATAACACTAGGAAGAATATATCATGAAGCAAAACTAGCGTATGACAAAAAATATCATGCAAGCAACTATCCATAAGAAATAACATGTGACGAATATTGTGCAATCATGTGAGAATCAACCAGCCTAGCATTTAGCATCTCCAAAATGGATTTCCTAACTTAAACCGGTGTATACCTAACAAAACGGGTTTTGGGAATCATCGGGACACTACGTTTAAACTTCCTAGGGTCCTTTTTAAGATCATGGCAAAAACTCCTAAGGTGACCTTTCCTACAACAATGCGAACATGTGTAAACTAGACAAGGAACGGGGCCTTTAGGCTGACCTTTTCTAAAACCCTCGAATGTGATTGATCCTCTAAAACAAGTAATGGTTTTGCTATTAGCAACGAAAGCATTAGAATGAGACGAACCATTACCATCACTACACAAACTACTCGAGTCATTTGAAGCACTTTTAAACTTCAAAACTTTGGATTCAAACAAAAAATTAAGCTCCTCAAACTTTAAGGACTGCTTCTTTAAATTATCAATAACCCTTAGAAGGTTATCTCACTCCCCCTCAATGTGAGAAAACTTATCCCTAAGAGCCTTTTCTCGTGCCTCAAAATCATTAATCGAATTATTTTCCTCAACGGCACAAACCTTAGAATTTCTCAAATTCTCTAACTCTTTTTCTAAAACTAGGACTCTATCATCACTCTCCTTTTTGACCAATTTTAACATATTAAAATCACTAAACAAGGAACCAAACTTCTCACTACCAATATCTCTTTGAATTTGAAACGTTTGCAAATATTCAATCATACTTTTAAAATATGAATTTTCTTTCTCCAAAACTTCAATACGTTTTGCAAACTTTAAATTCGAACGATGTAAATCGTCAAAGCTTAGAGAATCCATCGAGAGAAAATAAACACAAGAGAGATAAACAAACACACGGGATCATAAAATAAATAAATTATGTTCTCTATCTCTGATACCAATTTGAAAAAGGGCTGGTCCCTATGTGTGTTTCAAATCAAACTAATTTTCGCCAAAAAGTATCCAACTTTTAATTAGCATTAAACCAAGTTGTGAAAACGAATTCTTACTTTAAAAAAAATGTATCTTGATTAATCCTAAACATGCATCTAGTGATTAAAGCAAGTAAAGTAAAGTAAAGAATACTCATAACGCGGGATGTACAAGGAAAAAACCCAAGACGGGAAAACAACCTCGGATGGCCCAAGCGATACAATCATTATGAATGTGGAATAACAATGAATAGATAAAGACTCACTCAATGACTCGATCCCCACGAGTCTTGACGCTCTTATGATCTTCTACCATTCCTCACACAGTGCCCACGCAGAAAGTCCTTCTTTCACGATACCTGTCCACAACACACACGTCCACGTATGTCTCGGTGTCCACCGAATGGTTTTGATACGTCTACGATGTCGAACAAGAAGTCCTTCTCTTTTCTTCACAGCAAAACCCTGATGTTCAAGTATAGAACAAACCTTCTTGGTGCATCAAGATCACATAAACATATAATAATGATAACTCAGATCTTTGCAAACTCTAAGGATGTTTTTAAGCTTTGAAACCTTAGAAAAACATGTGCAAACACGTCTCTGGATCGTAAACTATTTTTTCGAGAATGCACACTTAATAATTCTGACGAAATCACGGTTTAAATAGTTAAAAATCACCGCCTTGAAAAATGTGTCGCTCGAACGAGATTGACACACCGTTCACGCGACATAGGCATCTCGCTTGAACGAACCAACTTGTCGTTTGAACGATGCGCGTGTTAGTTTGACTTTTTGACTTTTTCTTTAAAACGTCTCTTCCAAAAGATATCTAATTAAGTCAAACTCTATTTCGAGCTTATCAGAATAAAACGTAGCTTAAAACATTTTAAAAACATTTTAAAATATTTTCCTTATAAAAATTACATCCTTATCTTTTATAAAAATAATTTCGAGCACCATTAATTATACGCATTCATACCAGTGTGATCTCGGAATGCAATTAACTTGAAGACGAATAAACTTGCACCAATTAAACTTTGGCATGATTAATTGTTTGAAGCTTTACCGCAACGTCTTCAATTTATTCAATACGTCATAGACCAAGTGGGATCGGGACAAAATAAAATCTCCCTATGACATACTACAAACATAGTTTTGTTCAAGGAATTAAGTCAAAACAATATATGGGCTCAATTGGAAATTTATGTCCTTACATCACCCTCATTTCAAGGGATCGAAAAACAAATCAAAGCAGTTAATACATAATAGTGGACGTAGGCTTTTCCATTGAGCAGAACTACTTTAAAAATCTTTTTGTCTTGTTTATTTTACTTATTTTATCTGTGATAAAATAATTAGGCCTAGTCTAGTTTTTTGCATCAACAATTTTACTTGTCTATCAGATGTTAGTCGAAATGTTTCCGTCTCAATCCTATCTTTTAAATGAACCATATGCGATAAAACTTGACAATGAAAGTAGTGCATTAAAGAACTGTTGCAAGTGAGGAATTTCTTTCAATATATATATGTGAAAAATGGGTAAGGGAAAGGTAATCATAATATCCTTTGCAATTAAGCCACCATTTAAATCAGACCTAAAAATTATGGCATTGTAAAAAATAGCCAAGATTCAAAAAGTTTAAAAAGAGCCAAAAAATTGTGGCACTGACAAAAGTAGCCAAGGCCAAACCAATTTAGTTTGATATGATCATTCAAAATAAAAGCATTGAATATAACAATATAATCATTATCTTATATTAGAGGGAGTTTAGTTGGAAATATATCAATGGGTTTGCACGTCCTAACAAAGTCTTGAAAAAACATTAAATAGTTTTAGACGTTATTGGTGTGAAAATCATTTTAGCCTTCGATTTGTTGATTTGATCAAGTCAATGTCATTTAAATTCAATAATTTTTACACCTAATGATGATTGTGAAGTTCATTCGTTAGGAGTATCCATATTCATCGTGCACATTTTTTTATGTATGTTTGAGTTGATTTACCTATTGAATATTCTCACACCCATTCACTCCGTTTCCATGATTTGGTTATCTTAGTGTAAATTCATGGTGTGTGATTTTTTTTGTAAATTTGATTTGTTGAAAAATTAAAAAATTAAAAAGAGTTTGTGAATGCTTTCTAGTTTCTCCTTGCATGGGAGTGAGATTTTGGAGTATGGGGGAGATTTAAGATATTTGATCTTTGATTTCATTTATATGTTTATCACATTTTAAACTTGATACGTCACGAAGGCATTTGCTTCTTGTCTCATATGTGTAGGTAAAAATTTTGAGGACCATTTTTTTTGCACACCTTAATAATGACAAAGAAATGTTGGAGATTTAAAAATGTCAAAGTTGAAGATTTTTAAAGACTTTGAAGACTTGCATTTTTAGTACCTTTTCACTTTTGGGTTCATGGGAGGGTATTAAATTTGTATAGGATTTTTATTTTGATAATTCAGATTGTTTTTAGCTTGTACTGGCATAGACATAGGGGATATTTTTAAGGAAATCTTTTACATAGTCCGTTTTACATTAAGTACGTCGTATACTATTAAACCCTTCGAATAATGTTCACGATCATTTTTTCAAGACGACAAATCCAAATATCATGCTTTTTCAACAATAAGACTCCATAAGATTGATTTTGGTAAGGTTGTGTTTGAAGTTCATTAATGTTTCATTTAAGTGTTGGGATATTTTTTCTAAAATGTTTTTATCAACCTGAGGCATTTATTGAGTCAAAATAATTTTTCTAAGACCTGTAGGTGGAGTTTTAAAAGAAAATATTTTTTTGCCTTGGTAATTTAAATGACAGGAAGAAATCATTCAAACGACATTACATGTCGTGAGATAGGTCACCAAAAGATCGTTTGATATTTTCATCTAACGACATGATATTGTTTCATGTTTTTAAGGTCGTTAGATAGGTCGCTCGATCACGGATCAAACAACATCAGTTGTCATTCGAATGACCTTGACATCTCGTTCAAACGATCCCACCGACTCAAGTTTTTTTATAAATACTTGTTTTATAAGTTCTTTTTCCTTAAGACGTTTGTCGAACGAAAACTGCGTAACAGCAGAAATTCACTTTTAGGACTTAAAAACTTTGTTTTCGATTCACAAATCACCCCAATTGCTTTATTGAATCATTTTGGAACCCATGACACAATTTTGTTGAAGTTTCTCTTGTAGAGACGAAATCCCTACTGTTGGATTGGTAGCTCTTAATGGATTTATTGGCTGATGACTGGGATCATTGAGAAGACTCGAGGGTTTTTTTTTGCTGAAGGAAGAGCTGCGGTTCTAGTGGGTTCTTGAGGGAGTCCATTGCTGATCTAGGTTGTGGTCTATGTGAATTTGCCGTGGGAGATTCATTGGAGATTTCATTGTGTACTTTGTAAGTTGCGATTTACTGTTCATAGTAAAATAAAGGTTATCTGTTTGTTGGATTTGCATGATTAGTTTATTCACCTAGATGCATGTTTTGGGATTTAATTTATTCACCTAGATGCAAGTTTCAGGGTTTAATTAATTTGGATAAAAAATTTACATTTAATTAAATAATTTTAAAATTGAAAATTTGAGAATTAAATTAATAATCGATATTGCACACACTTTTACATTTATTAATTGATGAAATGATATTTAATCTTGATAAAGTTGTCTAACCATATAACAAGGTGATGGATAGTATTCTCAATCTATAGTTTTTACTCATTTCGATTAATCCTAGTTTAAATACATGCCTAGATTAATCTTTTGTTAACCCTATCATCTTTAACACTTTTATTTGAGAAATAATAAGTCAATTAATGTCTAGCAACATTCCCTATGGATTCGATACCTAAAATAGTCGCTATTCACCCATAAAGAGTATAGTAATAGTTTAAATTTTTGTATTTGCGATGGGAGTAAAAAACAACAATCAAGCGTAACTTACACAGATCTTCAGTTCAAATCCCGCGCGAATGAAATGGCATTGTTATCAGGGCTTTGTTTATTTTAAATTTTGATTGATTTAGTATTTCATAAAAAAAATTCTTTCTATTTGTATTCTTTATTAACCAGTTTTGTAAGACTTTTACATTTGAGCGCTAAAAAACACTTGAATCCATTAGCCTCACATTAGTTTTTGGGTTTTATCATCTTAAGCTTATTGGGGTAAGCATGTCTTATTCTAACGTTTTCGGTAATCGTAACGATAATTCTCAAAATCTCCCTAAACTTATGAATTTTGGTCAATACTCTCGAAGTCAAAAGCTTGATACATCTAAAATGTCTTTGGATGAGTATTAGAAAAGTCAAGTTATGGATTATGGGAATTTTGCGAATGATCTTTCCAATACTGGGCCACAAAATCATTACAATAAGAATATTGAAACTAATTGCAATAGCTTTCAAAATTCTTATAATTATTTTGATAATACTTTCGAGGATAGTTTTTAAAATTCTCATTTTCAATAATCCGCGCCTCCGTTCATGGCGTTGTGTGAGCGCATTCGCATTCTTGATAATTAAAAGCTTGAAAACCAATAATGAGAAAAAAAGAATTATTGGAAAAAAGAATTGGATGCATTATTTGAATCAGATAATGATTTTTCTTTTGAGACGTTTAAAGTTGAGGATTGTGTTGAATCAAATGAGGAATTGATGCCTTCTTTGGGACCAACCGTTCTTCACTTTGCCCAAGGCATAATAGAGAATGAAAGTGAGGAAGAAATGGATATAGTATCCATTTGCAATGAAATTATTTCTTCTTTGGAAAATAAAGAGGAGGTTAAAACTTTTGTTTCACCTTCAATAATTTTGGAAGAACATTTCATTGAATGTGAATCCTTCTCGTTTGGAATTCAATCTTTAAGTTATGATGATTCATCTATTGAAATTGAATTTATTTCTACCTCATTTTCATTTTACATTATCGAACCGTCATAAGTATCTCGTGAGTCAGTTCAAAATTTTAAAACATTTTATCTTTTCAACAATGCAGATTACTGCTTGAGTTGCTTTATATGAAGGCAATATTGCTTCCATGTGTGCCACCTCCCATTCCAATTGCAAAAATTTTGGGAGGAAAGTCTATTTGTTTGGATCTTATGTGTATTTGTCACTTGTTCAATCCAAACCCCGCTTTACCCCCTAAAACTTTTAATTGGTGATGGTTCATTTTTCCAGCCCACACCATACCTTCTGTTGTTCAAAGGGAATTTTCATTTATCAAAATTTATGCATTTAAATCAGGGCACACCATTAATCCCTCAAAGTTAAGTCATTTGTTTAGTGGACCCTCAAAAATTTCAACTTCTAGTCTATGGTTAGTTAGAAGTTAAAATTGTAGGTTGTACATAATAGTTTGTTTGATTTTTCTTTTTACCTATTGTCTGGTATAATTAGTTAAGATTTTATTATTCTTTCGTGTTATGATTGGTGCTAACATGTTTTGTAAAATCTTTGGACTTGTACTTTTCAAAGATCGCTCCATTTTGGGTAATATCATTTTTTTTCTCTTTGTAACTTGGTTCTTAAATCGCATAGAGGACAATACAAGGTTTAAGTCAAGGGTATGGGATATTCTTCCCATTTCTTTTTAAGCTATTATTTTATCATATGTTCTTACCAAGTACGCTTTTCCTGTAGAAAATGGAAAATTTTCAAAAAGATTTCTTCCTCTTTTTCTCTTTTGTTGGGAGTTTTGCCTTTGTTTCGTATGATAAATTTTAAATAAATGTCAGAGTCAATAGATAATTTAAGAACAAATGTTCTCAATTTTAGAAGTTATTAGACTTTAGTCATCGAATCATTAATATTGTGAAAGACTTCATGAATTAAACTTTGAATCCATGAGCATATGCATTTTTCGTGTTTAATTGATTTGGTTTATAACCTTTATAACTCAGTAATAATTTGTTGCATTTGTAATTACTTACAACAAGTGAGATTTGTGATTTTCTTCATTTTAATTGTTTATACATTACGCTTTCCTCCTTGAAAACATTAAAGTCATTGGTAATCTCACTATTCTTTCTTTAATTGTTCATTAATTGAGTTCATTATGAAATGTGTTGCTTGAGAATGATTTTCAACGTTATGTTAACTTGAGAATCACGTAAGCCTTAAGAAAGGATCACATTACCTCTTTGTTATTACACTTATATTGACCTTGTCCTAGCATTAAACGTTTCCCTAGTCAACCCCCTTTGAGCTTAAATATAGTCTTTCATTTCAAAACCCCAAATCCCTTAAGCAAGTCCAAATTGGAGTTTTAAACCATATATAAACCTTCCTCACCTTTGTTTGGAATGATACTTGGAATTTTATGATATTCTTGTTTTTTGATTTCCATTAAGCATGTGAGAGTGATAAGAATAAAAAAAGAAAAAAGAGAAAAGCAAATTGAAGAAAAGAAAGAAAGCAAGTGAAAAACAAAAGAAAGACATGATAAAAAGAAGAAAATGAAAAAAAGTATTCCTTAATGTATATAGTGTTCAATAATCATTGTCATTCTATTTGATGTTATATCCATTTCTTGTATGGAAATCATATTCCAATTTTGAAATTGCCCACAATTTTCCATTATTCCAGGTATTTCATCCCCGAACGCTTTGAATCCGTACATATACAATTCATTTCATAAAGTTAACCCCAAACCTACATTATAACCCTATCAAGTCCTTTGTGATCCTAGGATATATTTGATTCAAATGTCATAATGATTGCGATAATCAGTGAAAATGCATTTTGCCACCTTTAATGAGTGGTATCTTTCACTGAGATTGCATATTTTTCATTTTATATAGAGTGTTATTCATTGATGACAAGTGTGCGACCTAGTTTCCTTTTATAATGACTCTCCATGCCCGCACGCTCCGCGTGTGTTACACCCCATTTCAAAGTGATTTCATTTGTTGAGTGTAAACATCAGAGATGATTAATATCTATGCATACTTTAATGTTTACCCAGTTTATAAAAGTTTTGCCAAATTATACTGTATGTACTCGCTTTTACTACCACTCTTAAAGTTTTAATTTTATGAAGTACATTAGATAATAATAATGATAAATGACTTTTTAAAATATTTTTTGTTAGTGTTGGGCTTGTTGCATTAGATGTTGGGCATACTCTTTGAGGAAACTCCATGTTGGTGGGTTTTATCCTAAAAATCCTTACAATACAACACTCATACACTAGGGTAACCTAGGAGTTTAATAGCTTATTGAATTTACTAAATTCAATCGTTCTCCCATGATAGTGTCATTTTTATACTTTATTCATATATATTTTTGTTATCTCTCTGTTGGGATGGCTTTCGTTTTGTTTCATCACTTAGGACTAACAATGTCTAAGTTAGGGGTGTAATAGGTCTCGAATATTATATATTATCGCCCTTTATTCTTATTCATTTTAGCGCAATTGTTTATGATATTTCCTATTTTTATTCTCATATATTGGTTAACCTTGATTAAATAAATAATATATATATATATATATATATATATATATATATATATATATATATATATGTAGTCCAAGGTTTACTTGTGCTTTTGTGGGTATTGGAATGCTTAACTAACAATTGGTTGCATTTTGAGAGAGTTATGTCACATGATGCAATTTCAAGGACATTTTAGTAATTTCAAACTTCAGACTTTAGGCATTTCGAATACAGTGTTTTGTATTTCATCAAAGTATATTCGCGTGGCCACTGACTGTGCGTCATTATGAGTTTGGATCAATAAGTTATGCCGATTACCGTTGGATGCTCTCGAAGATGAAATTTACAAAGGGAATCGATTTTCACTCTGTTCCAGCTACAGGTCTTAAAAAACGTTTCTGAAGGGAACCGATTCTCAATTCTCAATCTTTTTTCAGCTTTCTCTTTTTTTCGAAATTGTTTGAGGGAATCAGTTCTCACATTTTGAGAATCAGTTCTCACCCCCATAATTCAGATTTTTGGAGCTATTTTGCGTTGTATTCTTTTGTTTAATCCTTTAGTATATATATATTTAAGTTTGATTTATTAGTTCATTATCTTGTTCTTTTTAGTTTGTTAGGGTTTGAGACGATTTTCTGAACTTCTCAAAAATATTAATCGGGAGAGATAAAGATCAATATTTATGAAATATAATTACTGAGTGAATAGTAAATAATTATTTTATGCCATAACGAGTGATAGTGACGTGACATTGTTATGAGGTCAAGATAGGAAGTTTGATAGTAAACTATATGAGGTCAAGATAGGAAATTTGTGTAGAGTGACTCAGATGGTTATTTTGAGGTCACGACTGATTTCGAAAGGGTCAAAATAGTCCGAATAGTGTACCCGCCCGAGTGTATAGATTGGGTCCCGAGACGATTTTAGACCAATTCGACACCACGTAAGGGCTTTTCGGTCATTTAGGAGTTTAAGGTAGAGAAATCAAAAAATTAAAGAAGTACATCATCCCATTTAAGTGAGAGGCTAGGGTTACAACACTTTTGAGAGAGATGAAAACATAGGAGAGGAAGAGGAGAAGAAACCGAGGCCAATTCACACCGTTTCTCACTACGGAAGTCACCGAAATCGAGATTGGAGCAAGGAAAGGAGATCCTCACCATCTCAGAACAAAAATCGGACTTGAATATATAAGGCAAGATTTTATCTTGCAAAATTTAAGCATGTTATAATATCCATATAGTTTAGGGTTTTCAACTCATGATTTAAATTATAATTATTGGGATTTGGGTGGGTAGAAAACATGATTTGGAGTAGGAATTCATATAGAATGAATGACTAACATGAAACAAATCTAAGTTAAATGATGAACACACATGAAGAACACAAAAGGCAGGGTTATGATGAACAAAGGGGTTTTGACCAGTTCTTGGGTAAATTTCTTGTCATCTTGATGTGTTATTTACGTTGATTATTGTCCCTACACATATTACATGTTTGGATATGTTGGATAATTTATTGGGGAAGATTTATGGAAGTTTGAATGAGTTTTAATGGAGTAAACTCGTCACAGTAACAAAGGATAACTACCAGGGCATTCGAACCGGTTCGGACCCCGCATCGAATTGGTTTGGCAGGCGAACCAGTTCGCCTGCTATGTAAAATCGTTTTGACTTACCTATTGCTGCCAGATTTGATTTTTGTATAACTTCTCATGAAATAAATTATGGAAAAACTTTGGGGATGGTTTAATAATTGTACAAAGACTTAGAAAAGGTCAGTAGGTACATGATTAAGGCTCGGTTATTGTTAATGAGTGTAAAATTAGGAATTATGACCGACAATAGCTAATCGATTATGCCGGGTATCGAGAATTTATAAAGTTTTGGTTACGGGGAGTGTAAACGATAACCTAAAACCGGTACCAGTAGGATATAAATGTTGTACTACTGAAGTTTACTTAAAGGAAAATTGGGACCCTTCGGGTAGTGATGCTTGGAGATTACAAAAAATAATTATATGTGTGAATTATTAGTATGTTGAGTATTCAAGAGATATAAGTACCACATACGAAATATATTAGGGGTTGTGTGTATACATATACTGATAATATATATATATATATATATAGGTTGTGTGAATACCTATTATGTGATTTGTTATGTGTGTGAACATACCTACGCTCCCTGCTATCACGGGAGGTTTCGCGCAGAGGGCAATCCCACTTTGGTGATTCCAGCAAGGTCTGGATGTGTGTCCTAGAACATAAAACTTAGGGCAACTCACTGTGTGTTGTGTATTAGTGGGACCGATGTGTCATTGGGGTACGTTAGGTATGTGAGTATCCCAAAGTCTTAGAACTATGTTCGCCTCCATTGTGTGTTGTTTAATTTATGGTTTGAGTAGACATTCTGAACCGGTAGTCCCTGATTTAGTACGAGAGGTACATGGACTTGATAGCAGAGTATGCCTGCATCACCGTAGTCATTCTGGGACATGTTGTAGTTGTATATATATTATGGTGTGACGTATATATACAAGTGTGGAAATTGTACTTATGTGTAGTGCTAGAAAAGATAGATAGGTATAACTATAAGTAAATTAAGTATTAGAAAACTTAAATGGATGATGCAATAATAATTATTCGATTAAAATGAATTATTGTCTTAACGGTAGCGTATCGTATGGATGGTATGGGGGAGCTCAACCTAGTGTAGTTAGTTAGATACTTAGGCCTAGTTACGCGGTGTAGTATGCCTAGGTGGGTAAAATAGGGGACGGTGTGCACTATAAATAAGAGGTAAGGAACTCAAGGGAGTGTACGCTGGACTAACATGTGTATCACATAAATACTTTTATAACTACAATTTATATACTTGATAAATGTTTTTCAAATGGTTTTGGGCTCTGACCCATGTCAAAATATTTTCCACAATATTTTAGGTATCCAGCCACAGGGACGCCAAGCTTGATGACTCATTCTAGGGATGCGTAGCTGCACCATTTGTGGAGGCTTGCAAAATTAATGTAGATGATTCAGTTATTCATTTCTAGATTAGGATTTACTTTTTAGTATTTCATTTGGGCAAGTTGCCCCTTTAGCTTATACAGTCTTTTTAGTTTATTTAGCAGACTATGTTTTGGATTTAGTTTTATTTTCTTTAGATTCATTGTTGGACCTTGTTTTAGGAACTGATGGTTTATTCGGTACTATTTTTTATCTTTTATCGTGTGGTTGATTCAGACTATTTTAATTGTGTTGATGGTTTGGTTTTGGTATTTATATTCCACATGTTGGTATATAAATAAAAGATAAAATTTGGTATAAGCTTAAATTAACAGAGATGGTTAGTAATTTAAAAAGTTTTTGATACTGATGTTAAGAATGAACCAAATGAGATTCCTATTTATTTTAATAAAGGGTTGATCACCCGTGATTAAAATAGACACGGTGTCACATCTGCTATTAAAGCATCCGGTGCTAGTAACCATAGTATCGGGTTTTGAGTTGTAGGTTAAGGTTTCTGTGGGTATGGAGTTTTGGTGAGAGGACAGAGAAAGAGGTGGGCGATGGGGAAGAAGATGAGGGATTGATTGTGTGTGGTGAGGTGTAGGGTAGATTGTGCATGAGTGAGTAAGTGTTAGGGATTTGTTTGTGAGTGTGTTAGTTTGTGACCCTTAAAAAATGACTCTACCTAAAAAAATAAAAGAAATAATTAAAAAATAAATCTCTATAAAAACTAAATATCCTGACTAAATAAATTAAAACTAAAAACTAAAGAAAAATAAAATAAATTCCTAAAAACTAATCCTAAGAAAAATAATAAAATAAAATAAAGATTAAAAACTAATAAAATTCAAAATCAGAATAAAGAAATATAAGAATAGAAAATAAATCCTAGAAAATTCTAAATAAATCTAAAATAAATCCCAAAAATAAAAAGACTCAAAATAAAAATCTAAAAAAATAATAAAGGTACAAACTCAACACACACATGCTCGGGTGATGGTCTAGGCTCGGTGTAGGCTTAGGTTTGGTCCAGGGATAGGGTTTCGGACATCGAAACTCATCGGGGCGAGCTCAATGGAACTTTTGACTTCAAGGTCTCTTTGATTTCTTCGATGCATGCTTTTGACCACTATTGTGTTGCAATTATACTGATGTAGCATTATTTATACTGCAACTGCTTATTGACCTGCAAAATGATAAAATACGAACATAAGACTAATTTTAATTAAAATAAATGACTAAAATGCATCTATTCGGGGTACAAAATCGGCATTTTTGGGTGCTTATCAATCATATTCGTTGGTCACGGCCCATATCCCTGTCCACGGTACTGGTCACGGATTCTATGGGTCACGGACTGTGGCCGCGGATACTAATCGTGACCCTATCTCACACCTGGTCACGGCCTTGGTCCGTGACCCACCCTTCAATTTACGCGAATGTTCATGAAGAGGGTCATGGCTCAAAGTCGTGACTAACCCTTCGGCGTATGAAAAATGGTCACAGATATTATCACGGTTCTGGACCGTGACCCACACTTTCATGTTATCAGATTGGTCACGACACTAGATCGTGACCCATAACCTGATCATGGCCCTAGGTCGTGACCCCATTTATGCATGATAAAAAAATAGGGTTGGTCATGGGCAATGTCCTTGACCATTATTAAATATATTAAAAAAACATTTGGCCAGAATTTTATCTATTTTTTGGACATTTTAAAACCTGCGTAATGGAAACCCCACACGGCTATAATGCTAAATAATAAATTATAAAAAACTCGTGTGATCACGGGACCCTCAATTTGAGAGCACAGTGATATTATGAAATTTGGGTCGTACTCTCAAATCGTGGGCATGGACCAAAAATTGACTTCTCAAAACTATGGCAAAAAATTGCACTTCTCGCTACCAAAATTCACATTTTTCGAACTTGGCGTACAATTGATGGACCTTTAATGTCTGCAGAACCATCCTCAAATCTTCGGCATGTTCGCCCTCCATCCGAGAATAGACCAAAATATCATCAATAAGCACAATTACAAATTGGTCCAAGAAATCTAAAAAAAACTATTCATCAGATCCATAAACACTGCAGGGGCATTGGTTAGCCCAAACGGTATAATAAAAACTCATAGGATCCGTATCGGGTCAAAAATGCAGTTTTTGAGATATCCTGCTCCCCAATACGAAATTAATGATACCTCGTACGCAAATCTATTTCTGAAAAGTAAGCGGCTCCTCTCAACTGATCAAACAGATCATCAATATAAGGCAATGGGTACTTATTTTTTATTGTCGCATTATTCAATTCTCGGTAATCTACATATAACCGCAGAGAATCGTCCCTCTTCTTCACAAACAACATAGGGGCTCCCTAAGGTGACGTACTCCGACGAATGAAAACTTATCCCCAAAGCTGCTGGATTTGGTCTCGTAACTCTCTTAATTTCATAGGAGCCATACGGTATGGAGCTCACGCAATCGGCCTAATCCCTGGAGCTAAATCTATAACAAACTCGATCTCGCGACTCGGAGGTAAGCTTAGAATATCCTAAAATACATCTGCAAATTCTTGAACCATTGGGATCGAGTCTAAGGAAACAACCACTTCTTGCGAAGTCTCCTCCTCAATGTAATATAAATAGGTGCTTGAACCTCCCTCTGGAAGAGGCATAGCAACAAAAAACATTTACTGACCCAGAATAGAAAATATGATCGACCTCCCAAAGCAATCCACCATCGCTCGATATCTAACCAACCAGTCCATACCTAAGATAACATCATACCCATTTATATCTAAAATAAGTAAGTCGGCAGCTAAACACAATATCCAAAAATCTATCTCGACCCCTATACAAATAAAATGGATAAGCGACCCATCTCCGAATGGAGATTCTACACACATCTGAATAGTTTCAGCTGACTCTAACACTCTCGCCTCATGCGCGAAATGAACAACTATAAAGGAATGGGATGCTCCCGTATCAAATAATACTCGACCCATATTCCCATGGATAGGGAACTTACCCCCAATGGCTTGCAAAGGCTATTGCACCTGCGATAACACTGCATTCTGAACATTGTACACTTGCCCATATTGCAACTGATCTTGCGGGGGTGGGACCATATGAATGGGCACCTGAGGTGGTAAAAGTGCTTGATGACCCTGCTAAGCTCCTTGCACCTGCACCCTATTCTGCTGTGGACAGTCTTCCTTCCCATGTCCTGCCTCACCACACTGAAAATACCGGCCTATAAAGTTCCCCGGCCTCTGGCCCTATTGCGCAAATCTGGGTTGTACTTGTCGCTGGCTCAGATGACCTCATCTTATTGGCTTTCCCCATTGTTCCCCTAGCCTACTTGGCCCTGGGGAACATTTTTTTGCTACTAGTGCTTCCCTTGAAGATTTTGCCTAAAACCACCACCATTAAATCAAGAGCCTCCTGAACGCTATTATTTTATGGAATCCCTCAAAGGGAGATCCCTCTCCTTTTACTTATTCGCTTATTGTAACACCTGTTATGCCCCGCTGGCACTATATGTTCCTGTCTTACTCAAGGAACCCAAGTTTACCAATTTCTTGCTCCCCTTTAAATGCAATCGATAGTCCTAACAATGTAACCATGCAACATTCATGACATCTGGAAACGTTAACAAAGCCGAATTCCCCAACAGGTGTTGCCGAACCCTCCAATTCATAACTCCCATAAACTTTAAAATTCTCTTCTCCTTAGTATTGACTTCATCCGGAATAAAAATTTCTAAGTGAGTAAACTCCTCTTCGTACTCAGCCAAAATTCGATCCCCTTGGGTCACGTCCAACAACCTCCTCGTCATCTCTATCTGAACTGCCGGAGGAAAATACTTACGATAAAAAAGTACCCAAAAATTGGCTATGGGCATCGTATCTCTTTATACATTAGTAGTAACTGACTCGCACCACGGGAGAGCCGCATTAACTAATTTAAAAGTGGCAAGTATTTATTTTTTAACGTCGTTGTATTCAACCATATGTAAATGTCTTTGGATATCCTTTTTCCACTGACTAGAAAGTATAACGTCAGCTCCTACTTGAAATTTCAGAGGGTGACCCTTCTGGAAAGCATCTCGCACCCTCTCCCACGTAGATATCGTCGGGCGGGTTTCAACCGCTGGAGCTGTAGGCTATTGCAGAGCTTAAGGATATTGTTGTGCCATTGAGGTCATCTCCGCATTAACGACATATGCTATAATATTTGCAACTTCTGCGGCAGTTATGGTCCCCTGAGGCACTTGGGGTTCCACATTCTCGGCTCTTCTATTTGCCCTAGTAGGGCGACCTTGCTTTGGCGGCATCTGTAGAAAGAACAAACTGTATCAACACACAGCTCAAATAATTCATCAAAGCAGAAGATCGAGGATGAAATATGAACTCAAAAATCCTAATAGTAAGGCTCTATATAAAAAATGCTACAGTAGAATGTAGAAGTCTGTACAGATCCTAAGACTCTAGAACCTGATGCTCTAATACCACTTGTGACACCCCGTCTATTCAAATGTACGGGGGCCAGCCCTATACTAAAATACAATAGGAATTTCAAGTGTATCATTCTCAGCACCAACTGTCGAATATTATTATAATAGGTAACCACCTTATATATAAACAAGCAAGTGCCAAAAAAAATTCTTTTTATAAAGAGCACCAACCATATCATTCACTTACTACGGAGCATACGAAATAATAGATAAATAAAGGAATAGATCATTAACATTATAAGAGTGTACATACAAAGAATATTCCCGAATATGCTGTCAGGAAACAGACCATACAACATCAAAAGACAACTATATACGAGATCAACATAAAAGACCTTTGGGTATACACACCCGATTTATAATTTTAAATTCTTAACTATATCACAAAAAGAGATGCGTCTATAATAAAAATCATGTAACATCCCGCACATGCTACAGCTCCCAAACTCTTGAACAGATAACCATCTTGGGCATCCTTGCGGAGGAACACCTATAATAGACATAATATACATATGGAAAGGAAAATATATAAACCCAGATCCCTGGGTTTGAAAATAATTGTAGCAAGTGAGTTAAATGCATAATAATTAAATATGCAAGATTTCATAATTGTTGTGGAGTCACACTCCCTTGAGACTCAACCTCACCTCTCTGCTACAGCGCGCACCTAAATGTACACATAAGTATAAAGTTAAGCTGCCCCACTAAATCTATGAACCATACCCACTCAAGCTTAAGCATAACTCCCATATACGTAACTAAAACGTATTATCAGTTAGATGACATTTCCCTTTAATTATGTAAATTCAAATACCCCATATACTGCTGACCAAACATTTCCCCACTTCCAACATAGCGCTAGGTGTCGTGCGTGGGACATCTCGCAAGCGAAATCCAAATAAGGAAATCCCCCCGATACACTACTACCTAACATTATTAGTCGTGGAAATCCATTAAGCCCCCAGTCCATAATACTAACTTCCATTTTCTAGTCTATAAATATCAAACATACATATCCAATCTCATGCTAAAAAGGGGTAATACATATTTCACATATCATACAAGTAGGGTAATACATAACATACATCGTACATATATACTAACAGTCTCTACAATACTATCATCTTCCAGGGAATTACTCACTTATCATCCTGGGTTACCAGCGGTCGGACTCTCACACCGACTTGGTATAAAACCAAATCATAAACGTATGGGAAGCGTCCATAGTTCCTTACCTAAAGGTAAGAAGAATCGTACCCAAGACGTCTTGCCCCTGCCTCACACGCAGTAAAATACTGGACGCTATGACCTGTTAACAGTACCCTCCCTGCTTCTCAAGCCAGGGGAGTTGCCCACATCGCGCAACTTCCCATGATAGCACTAGAGGAGTATACACCACATAGTATATATATTACACATCCAATATACATCCATATCATATTTACAAACTATCACCCTTTAGAATGTATATACATATTACTAATCCTAGATATATATAAATGTCACACCTTATGCTAGCTAATAATCCACACAATCATCTCAAGTCATATTATTATTTTCTCGCTTACTTGATTATTGATAACCAATCACACCTATGGTTATTCCTCAAATTTACCCTCGTTAAGGATCCACGAACCCTCACTCAGTAGCCCGTAACTCTTCTCGAAAGAATTCCCATTACTTGGAATATTAACAAAAAGGAAGTAATATAATACCCTCTCAAATATGCCTCTATAATAGCCCCAAAGCAACCACTCCATCGAGTAATATCATACACACATCATGCCTCATAAACATGTTTACACATTAACATAAAATGGGTTTCCTAAATATTTAAATTCCCTAAAGTAATAACATTAGAATTCATAACTACAGTAATCGGACCGGACCGAAGGTCCCTAACAACGAACCGGTCCGGTGTGACACCCCACATAATAAAATACCGGGTCATCAGTCCTATACCAAATTAAAACAGGAATCCCAGTTGGTTAATTCTTAGCATCACTGTCGAAAACCTTTTTAAAAACTTACTAACCACCTAGTATTCTAAAAAGTCGGTGCCAAATTTTTATATTTTTAATTAAATAAAACAATAACATGTGGAAAGATAATATGAGTCATACACAACGACTGAATTAAATCAATTCAATAAATAATTAAACTACTTGCCGAATAAACCGTCGGCCACCAAAGTAAATAGTCCAATAACAATCATCCAACGATTGAATATATAAATCTGAAAACTGTACTGAAAATTCTGGGCGATAAGCCCCAAGTAAAATTGAAACCGATAGATGATCCCTACTCTAGGAAGGAAGGAACGATGCGTCTAATACAAGCTATTGCTAGCATCCACATGTGTCGCAGCTATGTGTCCCTGGAATAGAATATTAAGTCTCGCGACTCTGTGGCTGGACACCTAAAAGGTTTTTAAAATATTTTTATAGCAAGGGTTTGAACCCAAAATATTTTGAAAATATTTAGCAACTGAATTAACTGCAGTAATTAAAAATGTATGAATGCGCTTCATATTTAAGTTAGTGTCGCACTCTCTTGAGGACATACTCACCCCTCCACTAATGTGCACACCTAACGGTTCCCTTAACCCCACCTAGATGTACTACCCCGTCCAACTAATCCTGCTATAATCTCCCCTTGCCATTCTACTCTAAACCGAGTATTATTATCCATGGGTTATAAGTTATCCCTCACACTAACTTAATAAATTCCCTTAATATAATATCATATAATTGTGACACAAGTTATAATAGTAAATACAATTTCTCACTTATGTATTTAATGTCGTATATAATATTTTTCCCATCATACACGTAAAATTTATAATAAAACAATCCCATGCTTGTCTTCCATGAATTATCCTTTTTAAATAAATTATATAACATTCTCACTAGTTATATAAAATACATTCATTCTCGCAACATATATTTAATACCAGTATATAATCTTCTATACTATTATATACGTAATTATACCACAACACCCACACATGTGTCTTATGTATATCCATCCTTCCGAGTATACCCTCGCCAGATGATTTTCTCTAAAGTTCTATCTCACTAGGTGTGCTCACATAACCTAGTTACCCAAGTCGGATTCGCTCACCAACCTGGCCCAAAATATAAATGTAGTGGAGGCGATCATATTCCTTCCCTTAAAGTGAGATAAGCCCCTCACCCATATACCGGACGCTATGACCTGGTGATATACTCACCCAACTCTTCAAGCTAGGGGATTCATCCACATCGTGCAACCTCCCTTGATAGCACTAGAGTACATAAATTAAATAAATATCTAGTCACTGATATTTAATAGAATACACAAATTACATACATATATATACTATCACTACACCGTATATATATAATATAAATCCCGACTTTACCGCGTACTAAAACCCGTAACACTAGCATGTATATTCCCGAGTCTATGATCCGACCCAAATTGATTATTTTCTCATTAATAAATTTATTACCTTCTCGAGTCTACGGTCCGACTCTAATTAAATTAATTCACACATTAATTAATATAGTGCTTTTCCCGAGTCTATGGTCCGACTCTAATTTAATTAATTTACACATTAATTAATATAATACTTGGTGTCGCTCAACCATTATACCTAGACTCACTCGCTTGGCCTGTACCATCGTTAATACCTGATTCTATATTTCGCCCCCTAATTAATTAATTACACCTTAATCCATTTAAAAATGTAGTGCCACTCAACTACAATTCCTGAACATTTTCCCCCGGTCTGAAATTAATACTAAAATTTATTTCCCAAATTTCATCCCTTGAGGCATCCCATCATAACCCTCCTAAACCCAATTATATCCCCTTATAATTGTTAAGGAATATGTGCTACATATGCATTTATCACTAAATAAAAAGTAGGGGAATAAAACTTAAATTAATTTCCCTTTATATAATAAACTAGCCAATCTGCCAAAAATCTGGGACCATCGATTGATTGATCCTTTCCATCGATCGAACAGGTCTGCTCCTTCTCCGACCTTCTGTTTCTCCATTGATGATTTTCTCCAAGATTTCATCTCCTCCCCTGTTCTAACCCAAGCACAACTAGCGATACCTCCTCATAAGAAAAAGATTCTAAACATCCTACATACCTTAATTTATCATCAAATTTATATGTAACTCTGGGTATATACGATTTTGGGTTTTTCACCTGGGTCTCGTTTTACCGAATTTGACCTCGTCATTCTCAGTCACCATAATCACCAATACATACTGTAATTCACCCTATAATCCAATCTCAACAGTCCCAATTCCTAACTTAGCATTCATTGAGTAATTAAATCTATCCATTACTCTAATTCAGAAACACCCATTTACAATTATGGTTACACACCCAAAATGAATTTTCATATACAACTTGTAGACACCCCATTCTAATACCCCCTAACCTCTCCTTAGGTCCCTAGCACCTCCCTTCATCATTACAAACCTAAGTCATACCCAGGGTACTGACTTAAAGGCCATCGGGCACTCCCCGACTCCGTTTGACAAAAAGTCAAACTCTTAAGCTCGAACGAGACTGAATGAATCTTCAAAGGTCACTAAAACCCCTTTTTAACAGTCCATCCCGTGCACGATTCTGACTTACAGTACGGACGAATGATCCGTTTTCTCCCGAAACTTGATCAGGAGGTCACCGGACGCTCCCAGGCTTCGTTTGACCAAATTCAACTCTTCATCTCAATCGAGACTGAATGAATCTTTAAAGGGCACTAAAACCCCTTTCCAATGGTCTGCCCCGTGCGCGATTCTAACTTACGGTACGGACGAATGATCCGTTTTACTCCGAAAGGTCACCGAATGCTTCCAAGCCCCGGTTGACCAAAGTCAACTCCCCAAATCGTGTCAAGCTGTTTGGAATGTCAAAGTACATCACCTAAACTTTCCAACAGTCCGCCCAGTGCGCGATTCTCACTTACCATGCGGATGAACGATCCGTTTACGTCTGATAATTCCCCGTCCAAAGGACCAACGAGCGCTTTTGAGCCACATTTGACCTAAAGTCAACTCCCAGACTCGGGAGCAATCCAAAGACTTTTGAAGGTCTCTGAAGTACCTTTCTAACGGTTCACCCTGTGCACAATTCGGATCAACAATTTGCGCTCTACGATCGAGTTTCCGAAGGAACCTGAAAGAGACTACCAAACGGCAAGTTCCAAACCCTGCCTATCGCTAGTGTGCCTAAACACACCTACCGATTGGCAGGACCAGGGCTATGCCAATCGAAAAATCCCTGGACCTATAAAAAGGAAGGCCTGACCTCATTACAAAAGGAGAACAAGATCTGAAACCCATCACTCTCAGCGAGCTCCGAAAACCCCTCTCGAAGTCAACGTGATTTTCACATCCAAATCCTTTTCCAACCTTCACCTTTCATCATATCCTAATCCTTTTATTACTTAGCACTTTTATTCTCTCATCTCACATATCCTAATATACTTGTTTATCTAGTATTATTGCACATCTCTTATTTTCATACAAATAAAACCCAAAAAATAAGAAAAAAAAGGGTTTGCTCATAAATTCCAAACGAGAATTATCACACTTTTCTCACAACTAAAACACTTTTTTACACACATACACATATAAGAGAAGTCCCCGATTGGATTTATGGGATAAATACCACCCCTCATTTTTCATACGAACTACGTGGACTTTGATGCCTCTATAGGCTACGTAGGCGTCGCGGGGTAAAACCCGAGACTCGAGTCATTTTTCTACTTTTTTTCTATTTTTTTATATATTCTTTAAACTTAACTCTCTTAGACTTTCTATATACATATATTTGTTCTTAGTGACGTATTATCCCTCATGCGTTATCGTTTCCTTATAATGATCAACGCTAGGATAATCGTGTATATCCTATTTTCTAATATTACTTTTAGGAACATTTCTACGGATGACTCGCTTTATCTCTCAATGATACAAGTCGATGATTCCTACCTCCACTACATATACACATAAACACACATCATGGGGAAATAAAGGAAAATATCAATAACCCATGAGAGACCGTAAGGGCAGAATGGGTGCCTAACACCTTCCCATTTCGTAACTTAGCCTCCGAAACCTTTTTGGATCATTTTGGTTTCGTATATATCAGTATGTCTTTGGATGCTGTCCTTCGGGATGGCTTCCTTTTTCTTTGGTCTGTTTTGAGCAAAATAGACTGGCGACTCCATCTCTCTACATTTTCACCTAATCACCGACGCTGGCCGAAGCGCTCCCGAGAGGGATGCGCAAGACCAAGATCCTATCGAGATGAAGGGACACCCCCTCTTCTTCGTCTCTCCCGCCGTGAGGATCGAGGGGGATGGACATAGTGGCGACTCCAGTGGGGACATGTATTTTGAGGGCTAGACTCTATTTACATGGGTGTTACATTTGTTTATATTTTCCCCTATTTTTCATGCCCCCTTTACTATTCATGTGTACCTCATGCTTATTCTTTTATTCACACACTTATAAAATATTCTCCATGTACACTTCACACCACGTGCACCAGGATTACATATATCCCCAGGTTGCACACATCACCCATCCATACTTAGTATACCATTGGTACTCGTACTTTTCTCCCTGTTGGGCATGATCAAGAAAGATACTCTCATAAGATACTAATAAGATAGTCATGCATGATTCACACAATATCACCAAAGAGCATTGTAATTGACCAAATTTTATCCAGTAACTAGAGGGTCACTTCGTGATGGGCGTTGGTCCTGCAGGGCGTAGTTAGCTTAAGCGATATGACTGTCACCTTCCATTGGCCAAGTACTTTCGACGTATATCGAACGGTTCCCTCGCATCGTACCGCTTGACTGAAGTCATGACGGGAGGTATATCGCAAGGAACTCGTTCACGTACGCCGAGTATATCGAATTTGCTCTCATACATATTGTCCTCATGAGGTATATAGTGAGGCAATTCACGTACACTCAGGTATATCAAATGGCTTATCCACACGTACCGATTGCCCTCAAAAGCAAGACGTATATCATGGAAGCCACGCCAAAGGGGGGAACCCTTTCCGATTCACCCAACCAGCTGCATACCCGCATATAGGTGTCGATCCTAGGACACACATGTTAGATTTTCAGTTTCAACCCGAAACTCTGTCAAAATTCTGGGTTGGCCTGTCGCCCAAATTTTTATGCATTTTTAAAACGGGACCCTTCCCGTGAGCCTGGTTACAAGTCTATCCATAGCTTTGCATATGTTATAAACCCAACTTTTCCAGGCTTGGGTCCTGTCTGGCATTTCATTTTTCATTTAGGATAATTTAATACAAGTGAGAACATAATAATAATAATCATGCTGAGACCCGTCTCCCAAAACATTTCTCCTTTCTTTATAAAAAAAATCCAAAAACATTTCTCCCTTCTTTATCAAAAATCCAAAAATATTTATCTTTTCTTTATCAAAAATCCAAAAGTATTTTGTCCTTCAATATCAAAAAGAAAAAAAGTTGAAAATATTTTCCTTCTATCTTTTCAAAAACAAATCCCATTTTATGCCTTCTAACGTCGATCGCACGCCCTTGGCCTGGCTCCTTATTGGCTTCGATCTTCAGTCAAATCACCCCAGAGCTCCGTCTATTCCCTTGCTACCTCTTTTGAGTCCGGTATCCATTCGCTTTCCATGGAGAACACAGATCAAGTCCCAGTTGTGCAGTCGGATCTGACGGCTATTTTATCTCAGCTCGAGTCCAAGATTGACAACCTTCACACTGAGGTTCGAGAGATGCAACTTTCTATTCCTCAAGATCCCGAGGCCCTACTCCATCATGCTATGGGTCCACCCGAGCCTATCTGGGTTCCCTAAAAGTATCAGCACACTCCACGTACCCCTCCTGCTAATGGGCCACCGCTTTCCCAGCTTCCTATGCCGAACCTTACCCAGCCTGGGGCTAACTTGCCTATAATCATTGATCCGAAAGAGGAAGAATTGAACAAGGTCAAAGAACATCTCAAGATGATAACTAAGAAGTTCGACCAAGTCAGAATATCTGGAAATTACATGGACTACAACCACATGTCTCCTTATCCTAATGCAAGGTTACCCGAGAAGTTCAAGATGCCAAATATCGAGAAATTCAAAGGAAGTGGACCCCCGATTGCTCATCTTCGCAGTTATCACCGTTCCATAACTCTCCTAGGGGCTTCTAAACAAGTGATGGACCAATTGTTTCAGCAAACTTTGAAGGATAGCGCTCTCCGATGGTTTTTGTCTCTTGAGGAGTCCAGAATTCGTAGCTGGGAGGATGTAGCCCGAGAATTCATATCGCAATACAAATACAAAGAAGAGCTTGAAGTCACCCGCCATGATTTAGAGTTGCTCAAACAAAACTCTGGGGAATGAGTCAGTAACTTCATAGCCCGATGGAGGGAAAAGGCAGCTACTATGATCAATCGGCCATCCGAGAAAGAACAAGTCAACATAATGAAGAAGATCTTCTTGCCCCATATCTGAGCAACCATGGGAGGACAATACTATCCCCACTTCCGAGCTCTCAGAGAAGTAGGAGTATAAATCGAGGAAGGTCTTGCTAAAATATAGGTTGAACCAAAGAAAGTGTCCGGACAGTTCACCCCCAAAAAATATGACAAACCTGCCAGTGCTGCAGTCTCAACCATCAACAACATCTCTCAACCAACCACTTCGTGGGCACTAGAAAGCCGCTTTGTCCCAGTCCGAAAGGAATACTCCGAGCTCCATGTTCCCCTCTCCAAAGTTTATCAAGCCCTGTTAAGTCAAAACCTTATCAAACCCTTAGATCCCCGTCCATTGCCAAATCCACTTCCAAGAAACTTCAAGACAGATGCACATTGCGCCTTTCACCAAACTGCTAGCTATACCACGGACCAATGATTTTACCTCCTAAACATAATCCAAGGTCTAATTGATCGGGGTACCATTGCCCCACCAACCAATCCTAATCCAAACACTACTCACAATCTACTCCCAAATCATACCAATGATATCTTCCTATAAATGAACCCAGGAATTGATCCCTCAACTTAAATCACACCCATATACTCTCCCAAACCTCTCCAAACTTGCCCGTGTTTCCTCCTACACCCTGTTAGCCTCGCTGATCAGGCACTGTCACTCCTTACCAAAGCATGCATCGCTGTTCGTACCCATTCTGAAAATAGAAGTATGAAATTATCATAAGTGTTAAACCAACTCCTAGAGTTTGGGCTGAAATTGCCTTCATAGATGATCATTGATTACTAGAAGTTCAGCACGCCGTTCTTGGAAGCATGAAAATGAGCTTGAAAGTCAGACAGTTGGGTGGTACCAACCGATGAAGTTAGCCTAGATGACATTGTCCAGATCATGGCAGAATCATTCAGGCAAACCAACGATATTTGTAGTATGAACGAGTTACTTGATACTCTAAAGCTACAAGGGCGCCTGGTCCCTTCACCCTTACTCATCCCCACAGAGTGGGAGGACCTATATGAAGAAGCCATTGAAGTGGTGGAATGCATTGACTTTACATGAAAAGACGAAATTGTTGCCACCGGATGGGGGGAGGAATTTGAAGATTCGAATGAAAAGCAAACTTTCGAGAAAACTGGCCCGGTAGCCGACATGTGTGGGATGATATCATTTTAGGAGATCCGCGAAGAAATAAACAAGGTAGCAGAACAACCCAAGATCGACGAAGAAACATGGTTCATATTCTTCCCTTCTTTAGTAAATCACATGACCAGATTAGGGAGGCATTACCAGTTCCCAATCTCACTACCAACCAATGACAAAGGGAAGGGCGCTGAAAACCTTCCTTTACCAGAAATGACCCTCGAGGAAAGCAAAATCCTCGATTAACTAAAGAAAACTCAAGCTAATATCACCTTATGGGGGTTTTTCATGTCTTCCCAGCTGCACAGAAATGCTTTGATCAAGTTGCTCACTGGACCCACAGTTCATCCTTCTGCTACACCAGAAGAAGTGGTAAATTTAGTCGAATCCTTGACCTCTACCCGAATGCTATCCATTTTCGAAGAAGAAATCCCCAGAATTATGCCAAACCACAATCATGCACTTAACATCTCCGTCGAAGTTATGGGGAATATCCTACCACACTCTCTTATCGATAATGGATCCGCCTTGAATGTCTTCCCATTAAGAATTTTCAAATGCTTAGGACTGAAGGAAAGTGATCTTTCTTCAACCTCCGCTGCGGTGCGTGCCTACGATAATACCCGTCGAGAAGTGACGGGATCCATAAAACTTGTAATAGGGGTTGGACTTATAAACCCTATCGTTGAATTCTAAGTTATTGGCATTCTAGCTTGTTTTAACCTGTTACTCGGACGACCTTGGCTCCACAATATCAAGGGTGTGTCTTCCTCTCTCCATCAGAAATTGAAGTTCTTCATCGACGGACGTGTCGTCACTATTTTGGGCGATGACGATAATACCGAGGGTGCAAGCACCATTAATCCGATCCTTGAAATACAGCACAGGACAAATGATATACTCCTATCAGGATTTCGAGTTGAACCACTTCTACTCCCGATAGGGGACGATTTCAAAGAAAGGTCTTGCCCAGAATATGACCCTCATGGCAATGTCAATGTGATTCAGATGTTCAAAAACATGCACTTCATGCCCGAACTGGGGCTAGGGCAAAGACCGCAAGGGATACTTGAGCCCATTGAACTAAATAAAGCTTTACCTCCTTGTGGTTTGGGGTATCAACCATCAGAATAAGATCTCAAAATGATCCGCCAGTCTCGACTAAAGAGAAGACTAGACTGCATTCAGACTATCCCAGGTGACTCCTTGAATGGATGATTCATCAAAGAGGGTGAGGACTTCCCCTTTTAAGTCTTTCCAAAACCCTAGTATGACTATACAGATAAGAAGATGAAGCCTAGAATGGAGATCTTTTTCCAAGATAGATACCCATGGGCTAAAAGTTCCCAACACCATATACAACTGCTCATCAGAGATACTGAAGATTTCGATGGAAGTGACTCCGAGGATTCATTTGACTTACAGACACTGGGGCTGACACTCTGCATGGTTCATTAAGGCACTACATCACTGGATCCATCCCACCTGATTAAAGTTGTTGATACACCTCTCCCCAATTGGCATGCTGCGCGAGTTCTACCTATTCAAATCCCAAATAACCCCAATGTTTACCCCATTTCTTCTTCTATTGTCTATCATTGCTCAAATGTAATCGAGACCTCCTTTGATGAGGTTCTCAATGTTGTTTTTCCTATCAATGAAATAAATGAAGATTTTGAGTATCTTGTTGTGCCTTACATTAATTATTTAGATTCTAATAAAAAATTTGATGATGATGATTTTGCAAAAGAACAATTCTTAACTGATCAAAATAAGGTTAATAACAAATAACATAACTGCATTCAAGTTAATGAAGAAGAGATATTTTTATTAACTTCAGTTCTAGTAGCCAACTATGCGAGATTAGGATAGGGGCTACCCTCGATGAGCATGAGCGTGTATAACTTGAAGAATTATTGAAGGAATTCATGGATGTCTTTGCATGGTCCTATGACGATATGCTCGACATTGATCCTGAAATTGCTCAGCATGATATCCCCACTCTTCCAGATTACAAGCTAGTTAAAAAAAAGTTGAGAAATTTCCACACCGAATGGTCGGTCAAAGTCAAAGAAGAGGTGGTCAAATAGTTGAAAGTGGGTTTCATTCGTGTGATCTAATATCCCACATGGCTAGCCAACATAGTGCCTGTACCGAAATGAGGAGGGAAGGTTCGGATGTGTGTAGACTATCAGAACCTGAACAAAGCCTCTCCAAAGGATAATTACCCGCTACCCAATATCGACATGATCATGGACAACACAGCCAGTCATGCTCTTAAGTCATTCGTCGACGGGTTTACCGGATACAACCAAATCAAAATGCACCCAGATCATCAAGAAAAAATCGCGTTCATCATCCCATGGGGAACCTTTTGCTACACTGCTATGTCATTTGGTCTCAAGAATGCTGGGGCTACTTATCAGAGGGCTGCCACAACCATCCTGCACGATCTGATTCACAAAGAAGTCGAGGTCTATGTGGATGATATGATTATCAAGTCCAAAACTAGAGAAGGTCATGTTCCTGCTCTCCGAAAGTTCTTTGAACGACTGCAACGACATCAGATGAGACTCAATCCATATAAATGTGTCTTTAGCATTACAAAGGTAAAACTCTTGGGATTCATGGTCAGTGAGAAGGGGATAGAAGTAGATCCTGCCAAGATAAAAGCCATACTTTAGATGCTACCTCCCCGAATGGAGAAAGAAGTTTGAGGTTTCCTTGGGAATTATAATACATCAGCTGGTTCTTCAGCCAGCTAACCTCCATGTGTGAATCGATTTTCAAACTCCTCCGAAAGGATTCAACCAAAGTTTGGAACGAGGCCTGCCAAGAAGCTTTTGACCGAATCAAACAATACCTGGCTCAACCTTCGGTACTCATGTCACCACATCTTGGTCTCCCCTTACTTATACCTAACCATAATCGACACTACAACTGGGGCTTTTCTAGCTCAATACCTTGAATATTTCTATAAAGAAAAAGCTATCTCTTACGCCAATCACAAACTGATCGGGTACGAAGTCAACTACACTGCTTTAGAAAAAGCAGCGCCGCGCTTATTTGGTTCACCCAAAAGTTATGACACTACATGCTCGCCTTCCCCATTAAGCTTGTATCCCGAATGGACCCCATCAAGTACCTGCTTGAGAAACCCGCCTTATCCAGCCGAATGGCTCGATGGTTGATGCTCTTAGCCGAGTTTGATATCGTGTACGTCACACAGAAAGCTATGAAAGGAAGATCCATCTCTAACTACCTCGCTGACTACCCCATGGAAGAAGATGATGTCTGGATCTCTGAATGCCCTGAGGAAAACATCCTCTACACCGCTCAAGACGATCTTCGATGGAAAATGTTCTTTGACGGCACGACCAACAAAATGGGATATGGCATTAGGATACTTTTGATCGCCCCAAATGACTCCCACACTCCCATCGCCATCAAATTAGATTTCCCATGCACCAACAACATGAATGAATACGAGGCATGTACGGTAGGCCTCAAAGTTGCTCTCAAGAAAGGTATTTAATGCCTAGATGTCTACGGGGATTCTTCCCTCATCATTGGTCAAGTGCTCAGAAAATGGAAAGTCAAGGAAGAGAAACTCCAACCATTCCATTCCCACTTAGAAGAACTAGCCTCCCAATTCCAAGACATCACCTTCTATTACTTACCTCGAGCAAAAAATAACCTAACCGATGCCCTTGCTACCCTAGCCTCTATGGTCGACATGCCCGAAGGAATAATAATATCCCCCTTCCTAGTCCAAAAGCAAGACAAACCAACCCACTGCTACCACATTGAGCTAATCACTAAAGACGATCCCGAGCTAGTCCATTGCTGGTATTATGACATCTGGTACCTTTTCGGGCATGGTAAATATCCTGAGGGTTCTAACAAGAAAGACCAGGCAACCCTCCGAAGACTGGCCGCCCAATACATCATCTGTCACAAAGCACTATTCAAGAGAAACTTCGATGGAACCCAGACATTGAAGAGGTGATGTAAAAAATTCACAGCGGGGAATACGGATCCCACATGAACGGTCACATGCTTTCTAAGAAGATAATAAGATAAGGCTACTACTGGACCACCATGATCTAGGATTACACCACCTATGCCCAAAGATGCCTCAAATGCCAACAACTCTCCAACCTTCAACACCTGCCTCCGCGAGAATTATACAACATGACTTCTCCCTGGCCGTTCTCTACCTGGGGCATCGACATCATAAGGAAAGTTACACCCAAGGCTTCCAACAGGCATGAGTTCATTCTATTTGCCATTGATTACTTCACCAAATGGGTCAAAGCTGAGTCATATGCAGTCCTGAATGCCAAGAAAGTGGCCAAATTCATCAAGAAAAACATCATCTGTCGATATGGGGGCCATACAAGCTAGTGTCAGATAACGGGTTGCATTTCGAGGTAAAAATCACAGAAGTGGTCAACGAGTATGGGATCCAGAGACACAAATCTTCTCCCTACCGACCTCAAACCAATGGTGCAGTCGAAGTCGCTAACAAGAACCTCAAAGCCATCATCAGCAAGATGACCGAAATCTGTTGAGATTGGGCCGATCGAATCCCATACGCCCTCTGGGGCTACCGAACCTCTACTGGGGCTACCCCTTACTTTCTAGTATATGGCATGGAAGCAGTCCTACCCGTGGATCTAGAAATACCCCCGTTACACGTCATGCTTTAAAGTAAGGTCAGTGAGGAGGACTGGCATCAAAGCTGCCTCGACGAGCTGTCACTCTTGGATGAAAGGAGACTGAAGGCGTTGTATCATATACAAGAGTTCCATCGCCGCATAACGCATTCATTTAATAAGAGAGTCAAGGACTGCGATGTCCGAGAAGGGTATTTATCCCTCAAAGAGATAGTAGAGCCCATCTGGGACCCCAGAGGGAAATTTAAGCCCAATTGGAGCTGCCCATACATTGTGAAAAAGATCTTGTTCAGCGGTGCCGCCATGCTCACCGACTTAGATGGAGAAGAGATGGATCATCCAGCCAACCTGGACCGTCTCAAGAAGTTCTACCCTTAGTCCAAAATCTCGGTGCGCTATGACTCTTCTCACCTCCCTTTTATTCAAAAAAAATCTTCATTTCCCTCTACCCAGAACTACGTGGGCCTGATCCTTTGCAAAAATCATTCTCAGAAAAATTAAAATTTTCAAAAAACCCCTAGAGGTATGTAGGCAGCTCATACATCTTACATGAGCACGGCCCTTTCTTTTTCACACAAAAATTATTCTTTTCTTATCTCCGAGAATGACAGTTCATTCTAACATATATTTGAACAAAAGGATTATGCATGCGTTAGAGATCGGTATAGATAATTCAAAATACAAAATTCATCAAAGGACACAGCTGGATGATCAAAAACTTGTTTATTTCATTAATAAGAAATTACAGTGCAACTATATAAAGGAATGAATAACTCCCTTCCCTCCTACCTTCCTAAAAAAGCCAAATAAATTCCCAAACTTATTCCCCAGTACAAAATAAACTCCCCCCCAAGAGCCCTACCCACAGATACCAGAGGAGCCTACTCCATCATCGTTATCTACATCCTGGGGTCCCCAAGCTTCCCCTACCTGAATGGAGTGCCGTAGATGATCCATGGACCGATAAGCTCGAACCAGCCTCAGAAAAACTACCACACCCCCTCCATGGTATCAGATAAGGCAAGCCACCTTCTTCCAGTCTCCACCACCAACATATTGATGACTACTTTTCTCTACAGCCACTTCATATAATCCCCAGGGATGAACCAAACTCTCCCAACAGAATGAGAGGGACGTGTCAACGGATGCCGACTCTCCCATAAAGAGCCAAGCCGCATGCGGAGACGCTCTGTCAAATCTTCTACCGAAAAGAAGTCTAGTGTCCGAGGCAAGGTTAAAAAAAACGCGAGGCGTGATCGAGGCGTGGAGGCCAAGCCTTAAGCCTTAGAAGCCTAGGCGGGCCTTGGCGTAAAAAGGCGTGAAAAGGCGTTTAGGTCTTTTTAATATTTTTTAACCATAACAAGGCTATTAAAATACTAAAATTGTACATATCATAAAAATATGTCTGAATATTTATAAATAAAAATACTATTTGATTATTTTGGATGAGATAATGGTTCGGTTTGCAAAAAAAATCTTTAAAAGGCGATATCGTTTCACTAAAGCATTGTTGTTTTTAGAGAAAAATTACGCCTTAAGGGTTTTACCAAGCATAAGGCGTCAAAATCTTAAGGCGGGGGGTTTCTCCCAAGCCTCAAGCCTAGGCGTGCCTAGACGGAGCCTAGGCGGGTTTTTTATAACAGTGGTCCGAGGTGGCACGATCTGCTCCGAGCTAAATTGGCACAAAAGCTGCCAAGGGAAATAAAAAGAGGTCTGTCTGAGACCAACCAGCCGGACATACGGGTATTCTCCCAGTTTCAGAATAGGCAGCAGTTATCCCCACTAAGGCGCTGACTAGTACAGATTTAGAGCCCCATGCTTCACGAACCAATTCTCCCAGCTCTCAATATCCAGACTCACACTGATGAAATGGCGTGAAAAAAAGTTGGGTATAGCCGACAAAGGGTATTTCGGAGGAGTCACCAGGAGGAATCTTTCAGACAACCACATAAATAACATCACAGAGCTACCCCTCAGAATGTCAGAACGACCTTCTTGCTAGGCATCCAGGCCATTTAGAGTTTCTGCCAATATCATCGCTGCAAAATTACGACGGTAGGACATCCATGATGTAATAGCTGTAAGTTGTGGGTCCACCAGCAGTTCCCCGATCACCAGTAGTAATTTAGAAATTAAGCCCAGAACGACGGCTTCGGCATATCCAGCATCACCAACCTCCCGCAAATGCACGGACTGCAACGCCGTCGGAAGGGAGATCATACCTCCATCCGCCAGTGGTCTGGACGCCGAGGAAAAAATACAAAGAAGCCCGGCCAATAAATCCCTGAGAAAATAGGAAAATTCAGGTAGAGCCGCAGCAACGCTGGGATTTATCCCCAGCATGGCCGAAAATTCCTCGTAAGAAGGATAAATCTCATCCAACCCGAAGTGGAAGATATGATCCTCGAGATACCAAAACTCGATAGCCGCCAGTAGGACGTACCACTATACGGGCCAATTATGCCATAAAGAAACTCGATGCATGTTGAAAGCATCGTAGTCGACATTATAGGAGCACATTGCCTCCAAAGTCTCGAGGTAGTTGGCAAAACTCAACACAACCAGGGAGAGCCATCTCACAAAATAAGAAAGTAGGAATGTGAAGGTGTGAGGAAAACACTCCACCCTTAACCCTCTTTTATACTTGAAAACCCCCCACAAAAGACATAACCCCTGCATAAATCGAAGGAAATCCTGCCCCATAAGGTACCAAAGGCTGAAGAGGGTACCAATCAAAGCTTTGAATTGATGGGACTGGACTGACTTGCCGATAAGTAGGACAAGGTGCTTGCCGATCGCAACCCCCTACTTTTGGAAATTTTCCCTTTTCCTCTTTTGTCAAAATTCAGAAAACTCAAAATAAATTGATATTCTCAACAGAATTTCAAAAATCCCCTTTCATCTTTATATAAATCCTCATTGTGGATAAAACTTTCCTTTAAAATCCCAAAAATATTTCTTTTTACGATCTCAGCAGCAAAGTAAAAAGCACTTGTGCACGCATTCATTCATCACTAACAGAAGATAATAAAAAATTTCATTGCATTGCATAGATATGTTTCTGTGTTACATCATTTTTGCTGGAAAATAAAGAAAAGCAAAAAAAATGGGACTCAGTCCAAACCTACATTCTCTCTCTCTCTCACTTACCCTTTCCCTCTCTCTCCGAAGATCTTCTACCCCTGCAACGCGCTCTCTTTCCCCTGCAATGAGATGACGCATCACCGCTACCTGAACCAGACTCCTCCTCGAATGAGGCAGACGATACCAAGTAAGAAAGAACAGGAACCGCGTCCTGAATATGGGCAGTCGTCGAAGATATCCAGTCCCTAATGTCCCTCAGCCACTTGGTGGACACCCAGACTTGATGCAAGAAAAGGCAGAATCAGTATGAACCAGAGAAGATCAAAAGAAATTAAAAAAAAAATAAGAGAAGAACAGAACAGAAAGATATACCAAAGGACGAAGAACCTCCTCTGTCAAGCCCAACTCCTTCGGTTCCATTGCATGAGGATGATGCAGCATAGGCACCATCCCTCCATTAGCCCGTCGGATGTTGTATGAAGGAGTATGCAACCACACAAAGGGGACCTCCGAAGTCGCCGCCGCCGCAGATGTCGACGGACTGCCACCGCTGTGGGAGGACCCCACTGGCCGACTCGAACGCGCATGAGGTAAGGGCAGTGCATCATATATGCTAGGCGCCATCAGCCAGCTCATCACAAAGTCCATATAATCATACGGCATAGCCATATCGGTGTACAACATGTAGGACTCGCCAATCATTGTCGCGATCCTCGCATCCTTTGGCAACAGCCGCTCCCACCTCACAAACATAGGGGGCCTCGTAGGTGGCACCACCACCTCCTCCTCTGTAATCTGTCGGACCACCCTCTCCCTGAGATATAAAGAGTGGCCAAACTGATGTGCCAGCAAATGCCTCCTCTGCGCATTCACTCCAATCAACCCCGTGACTTGAACGGTCGTCCCCCAAGGGTAAAAAGTTACCTGAAAAATCCCCACCAAATATAAGGAAATATGGAATCAGAGCACCTAAGGGTCTTAGACTAAAGAAGAAAAAAATCTCACCCTATCACTGGTCAGGCCATTCAAGACCTGACGTACCGCCTCCGAAGAGAGACCTTCTCGACTGCCGATTAGCCTTCCGCCATTGATACAACCGACAAAAGTCCCCAACAGTCTCGTTCTTCCAAGCAATCAGTTGGTTATTACACCCAATCACCTCATAGAACCACGTCTGCAAAAGATAAAAATTCGTAATTAAAAAGAGATCCGTAAGGAAAATGCGAATGCATGAAAGGAAAATGCGCAAATTAAAGAATACCTCAAAAAGATACATGACTTCAGTGAAAATCTGTCAGCAGCATCGGCTGAATGCATCCACAGAAAAATAAAGGGTCGCAAAAGTCAGGCTCCCCCAATCATAGAGAGGGATGTTCAAAAACATCCTCGGATATGGTAAAAACCATAAAAGACAACGTCGCCGCTCGACGCCACCAGAAATCCCCCAGCACCAGCAAAATAAACAACCGGGCCATTTGTCTCACCTGCAACCCGTCCTCCACATCAATCACCCTGCCCAATAAAACATCCTTCAGTAGCGACAGACAAATGGAGTCCCCAGACACTATCCGCCCCACATCACCAAGCGTCTCTCTCACCGCCTCCGGCCTCACTCGCAAAGACCAATCCACCTCTATCTTCTCTCCATCGCAATCCAGGCCCAGCAGCTGCTGCACATCTACGGGAGTCACAGTCATCTCCCCGAAACCAAAGTGGAAGGTGTGGGTAGTGTCCCACCACCTCTCCCCAGGGCGCATAAGATCGTTGTCGAACGAGGCGTGTCATCTAGCACAGACGCCAACCACCCAAAAATTGCTAAGGATACCACCCAACGCACCACATGTGGAAGATGCTCCCAGACATCCTTAAGCCCCGTCGTCCCGCGGGCACACATAGTCGACAAAGAAACATCAGACTGCCAAAAGAAAAAAGTCTTGTCAAAACCCAAGGAAAAAAAAGGAAAACCACAAAAAAGGAATGCCAAAAGTCATTTTACTTACATAACCACCAGGGTTCACCACCCTCGAAGTGCGATGATGTGACGGCTCCCGCAGCAAAGTTCGCTCATCCACAACCGGCTCAAATGCGTCAAAAAAGTTATCACTCCATAAAGCAAGAGGCGCCATGGCCCTCCACTCCACATTTGCCCAGTCGTCAACAGCCAACCACTCCCTGTGTACTGCAATGCTCATAAAAGAGGCCATTTTTTATATTACGGAGTGCTAAAATGATTCGCAAAAGAAAATTACAGAAAGAGAGAAGGCAAGAAGCTGTGAAAAATAAGGGGAACCCACCCCTTTTTATAGGATGCCAAGGGTCATGCCGATCGTCACTGCACCCCTACCTACCGATCGACACTGACCCTTTGCCTTCTCGAGGCAGCTCAAAAGTCCATGCCACTGCCAAATGGAACCCTCCACACCATGCCGACCGGCATTCCCCTTAAATTTTCGTAAAGAAACTCTCGAAAAATATCAGAAAACTCTGAAAATTCATCAAAAAATTCCTAAAAATCTCGGAAAGGATTTAGAACATGTTCACCAAGAAAATTTTTCACTTCCTCAAACAGAACCCCTATTTCCCCCAATAAAACTCTCAAAAGCCAAGTGAATCTCTCCCCGGCAATGTCTCCAGAGAACCTCTAAAGTATCCCAAACTTTAGGATCATATCCTATTCCCCAAAGGTCTCAAATTTCCCCGAGAAATACGTCCAAACCCTGAACCACCTAATCACTTCCCCAGCATCTAATTGGATGTTCCCCCGGTAAAGTCTCCAAAAGACACGAGGATTTCCCCAATAATTGGCTCCCCAGCTCAAATCAAAATCACGAGGTAATTTCCCCGACAGAGTTCCCCACGATTACCCTCATCTACGAGCCCTCAGAATTGGCTTCGACCCGCAGAATTGGTTATCTCAACTTAAGCCCGCAGAATTGGTCATCTCAACTTAAGCCCGCAGAATTGGCTTCAACCCACAGAATTGGTCATCTCAACTTAAACCCTCAAAATTAGCTTTGACCCACAAAATTGGTCATCTCAACTTAAGCCCGCAGTATTGGCTTCAACCCGTAGAATTGGTCATCTCAACTTAAGCCCACAGAATTGACTTCGACCCGCAAAATTGGTCATCTCAACTTAAGCCCGCAGAATTGACTTCGACTCGCAGAATTGACTTCGACCCGCAGAATTGGTCATCGTAACTCAAGCCCGCAAAATTGTCTTCGACCCGCAGAATCGGTCACACTCATCCTCAAGCCCTCAGAATTGGCTTTGACCCGCAGAATTGGTCATCTCAACTTAAGCCCGCTGAATTGGCTTCGACCCACAGAATTGGTCATCTCAACTTAAGCCCTCAGAATTGGCTTTGACCCACTGAATTGGTCATTTCTGACTTCGACCCACAGAATCGATCACCCTCATCCTCAAGCCCTCAGAATTGGCTTCGACCTGCAGAATCGATCACCCTCATCTTCAAGCCCGCAGAATTAACTTCGACCTGCAAAATCGGTCACCCTCATATTTAATCCTTCAAAATTGGCTTCAACCCGCAGAACCGGTCATCCTCATCCTTAGGTCCTCAGAATCGACCTCGACCCTCTAGTCATCCTCTTTCAAAGGTATCATGTGGTGTCTATTATATAGCTATTATTTGTTCCAAACTCACCCGTCAAGGGGCTCTGTAGACACCCCATACTAATACCCCCTAACCTCTTATTAGGTCCCTAGCACCTCCCTTAATCATTACAAACCTAAGTCATACCTCGGGTACTGACCTAAAGGCCATCGGGAACTCCCAGGCTCCGTTTGACCAAAAGTCAAACTCTTCAGCTCGAACGAGACTGAATAAATCTTCAAAGTGCACTAAAACCCCTCTCCAACGGTCCATCCCATGCACGATTCTGACTTACGGTACGGAAAAATGATCCGTTTTCCCCCAAAACTTAATCAGGAGGTCACTGGATGATCCCAGGCTCCGTTTGAACAAAGTCAACTCTTAAGCTCAACTGAGACTAAATGAATCTTCGAAGGGCACTGAAACCCCTTTCCAACGGTTCGCCCCGTGCACGATTCTAACTTACGCTATGGACGAACGATCCGTTTTACTCCGAAAGGTCACCGATCGCTTCCAGGCCCCAATTGACCAAAGCTAACTCCCCAAACCGAGTCAAGCTCTTTGGAATGTCGAAGTACATCTCCTAACCTTTCCAATGGTCCGCCCCATGCGCGATTCTGACTTACCATATGGACGAACGATCCGTTTGCGTCCGATAATTCCCTATTTGCGATTCAGATCAACAGTTTGCGCTCTACGACCGATTTTTCGAAGGAACCTGAAAGAGACTACCAAACGACAAGTTCCAAATCTTGCCTATCGGTAGTGTGCCTAAACACACGTGTCGATTGGCAGGACTAGGTCTATGCCGATTGGCAATGTCCTGGGCCTATAAAAAGGAGGGCCTGACCTCATTACAAAAGGAGAACAAGATTTGAAACCCATCACTCTCAGTGAACTCAGAAAACCCCTCTCGAAGTCAGTGTGATTTTCACATCTAAATCCTTTTCCAACCTTCACCTTTCATCATTCTTTTCATAAATCTTGGTGAACTAACCACCCTTCATCATCACCTAAGTGCAAGGGCTGCTCTCCAACATCCAAGGTCAAGCTTAAGATCTCCAAGAAGGTCTAACTTTTTCATCTCTCTCTTTAAATTCTCCTAAATTCGCATTAATTTGTTTTATTACTTAGCACTTTTATTCTCTCATCTCACATATCGTAATATACTTTTTCATCTAGTATTATTGCACATCTCTTATTTTCATACAATAAAACCCAAAAAATAAGAAAAAGAGGGTTTGCTCATAAATTCCAAACGGGAATTCTCACACTTTTCTCACAACTAAAACACTTTTTTACACACACACACATATAAGAGAAGTCCCCGATTGGACTTATGGGATAAATACCACCCCTCATTTTTCTTATGAACTACGTGGACTTTGATGCCTCTATAGGCTACGTAGGCGTCTCGGGGTAAAACCCGAGACTCGAGTCCTTTTTCCACTTTTTTTCTATATTCTTTAAACTTAACTCTCTTGGACTTTCTATATACATATATTTGCTCTTAGTGGCGTATTATCCCACATGCGTTATCGTTCCCTTACAATGATCAACGCTAGGATAATCGCGTATATCCTTTTTCTAATATTACGTTTAGGAACATTCCTACGGATGACTCGCTTTATCTCTTCCGTAATACAAGTCGATGATTCCTACCTCCACTAAATATACACATTCACACACATCACGGGGAAAAAAGGAAAATATCAATAACCCATGAGAGACCGTACGGGCAGAATGGGTGCCTAAAACCTTCCCATTTCGTAACTTAGCCACAGGACCCTTTTTGAATTATTTTGGTTTCTTATGTATCAGTATGTCTTTGGATGTTGTCCTTCGGGATGGATCCCTTTTTCTTTTGTCTGTTTTGAGTAAAATAGACTGGTGACTCCATCTCTCTACATTTTCACCTCATCACCGACGCCGGCCGAAGCGCTCTCAAGAGGGATGCGTGAGACCAAGATCCTCTCGAGATGAAGGGACACCCCCTCTTCTTCGTCTCTCTCGTCGTGAGGATCGGGGGGATGGCCACACAACTACCATAATATGAATTGTTTATCACCTATTTTAAGACTCACAACAGTTAACCACTTTCCAGGAATTGTTCGTAGAGTCTAATCTGTTGGTGCAGAGGATGGTTGATGACGAACACTCACTTTGTCCCTCGGTTTGTTTCCAAACGATCCCCAATTTGCTCTTAATTTGTTTCCTCTATTTCTCTCTCAAACTCTAGGTTTTGAATTTTGTTAAATGTCGTTCAACACTCCCTCAATTAGGTTTAAAACCCCTAATTCCGTTTTTGGTCACATGGGCCTAATTAAAATGGCCCAAATCCCCTCGTGTGGGCCCGACTATGCCTAAAAATGCCCCGAGACCCGATTACTACTCCCGGGTACTCTTTTCTGACTATCTTGAGCCATCCGGACTCAACTGCGCACTCAGAATTGTCATCCGAAATACTTTATAGCATTCTTCAATTTTGACTTCAAAATGCAACACACAAAATTTCGAATAATTAAACTTAAAGTCTCCAAATATAAATAATTATTCCCACTCAAATAAATTCTTTAAATCATAAATTTAAGTTTCTCCAATTTAAATATTTTTATATCTCTAAAAAATAATTAAATACTAAATCCTCAAAATTATGGAGCGTTACATACTCCCCCCTTACAAAGGAATTTCGTCTTCGAAATTAAGATAAGCCTAATGCTCCTAGCTTCAATATCATTCTCTAGTCCTGAACCTCTAAGATTTCTACATCTAGTTCTCCTAATTCTAATTACGAGTTTCATAATTATGGATTTTAATTACCTAGGGTGCCCATACACCCCATACACGTGCTTAACCGCACGAAAGTTACCCTAATTAACCAAGGTGCCCATACACCCTGTCCTCATGCTTAACCGCACGAAAGTTACCTTACTATGCTAGTTGTAACCCATAATACAACTTCCAACTCGTAGTTATATCACATATGTAAATAATAGTCGGGGTACCCAACCAATGTACCAATGACCAAACATCTCCCCACTTCTAACGTTGCGTTAAGTTTCATACGTGGGACGTCTCGCAAGCAAAATCCAAACAAGGAAACCCCCCGATACACTACTACCTAACATTGTCGATCGTTGAGATCTGTTAGACCCTCAGTCTATAGCACATACCCCCAAATACTTGTCTCTTAACACAAAAGCATACACGCCTACTCTTATGCTACAAAAGATAGCATAAAATACCGCGCCCTTACTATCACCAGTTCTTACGCAAAATAAACCCCGAGTTATCTCTCCCTTCTCGAAAATAAATCTAACCACCCTGATTCACTTCAGTAAACACCCCTACTTATTGGGATAAAATATGAGAACACAAGACCTCATTATGTGTTTATCGCACCACACAATACAGCATATATACACACATATATATGGGCTAGACGCCCTCTCACTTGACACCTAGTAAAAGTCATTCATACCCTGGTGTCGTGAACAACAAAACTTACTCTCACTATCCACAATAGTTCAAATCCATCGCTATCAAGCCGATATTTGGGAAAATCATCAACCCTACTCCTATAATTCTTGAAAGTAGTAACCCCTCGCATAATTCAAATCATCTCTCTGTGTATACCCCCACTCTCTCGTGATTAACACCAATGAAATTCACTACCCCACAGAAATATATATATATATATATATATATATATATATGTAGTGTGACTGCTACAGCCAGCGCACCCACTAAATTTGACTTACTCGTGCAATCTAGTGAAAATAAATTTGATAATGTGACACCCTCACTGTCACTCAAAACATACCCCATGCCCATAGGATAAAAAGATAATTATCTCCATACTCTAGCTGCAAAGGATGATCCTCGGGTTCTTAAGCGGCTTCCCCCTACCCGAACGCACCCATGACTTGTTGTAGTGGTTGTACATCCAGAACCTCATCCTGTAGTTGACCCCTGCCTCACTTAGGAGAAATTTTCTTCACGTGTCTCGCTTCCCCACAAACTAAACACCTCCTAATAAATTCACCCTTCCACTGATCCCTTTCTTTTTGGCCTTGTCGGAAGTCCTGGCCACCCTATCGATAGCCCCCAGATCTAAATCGTTTGGCCTGATTCCCCTGCCGAAAATCCTGCCCCTGATGTCCCCCTGTCTACTGTTGGGATACCCCACTGGTACTGTTCCCTCATGCTTTACCCGACTGGCTGGTTTCCACTCCCCTCCTGCTTCCTTTCATGTGGAAGCAATATTCCTAGCAGTGTAGGAGTGTTGCATTAACGACGTCTGTATAAGCTACTAATGCGAGATTACCAATCAAATATTGTCTGATCCTCCGGACTAACCCATCCATGAACCTCGACTTCTTTCTTTCTTCGTTGCTTACCTCATCCGGTACAAAATTTGTCAAACAAGTGAATTCTTCCTCGTAATCGGCCACTGAACGGTCCCCCTGAGTCACCTCACTGAATTTTCTCCTCATTTCAGCCTCAACTGCTGGCGGGAAATACTGGCGGTCGAACCGAACCCAAAACTATGCAATAGTTAATGTATCCCTTTCCTCAATTGTGGTGATCAACTCCCACCACTGTAGGGCTGCTCCCACTAACCTAAAAGTGACTAGCATTTGCTTTTTGGACCTCATTGCAATTTACCATGCGTAGGTGACGCTGAATATCTCTCTTCCACTAACACGCTAGAACCACATCTGAACCCCCTCGAAACTCTGGTGGATGGACTTTTTGAAAGACATCTCGTACTTGTTGCCACTTCGAAGGCCCCGGGTGGGCTTGAACATCTAGTATCACTAATGCATGTGGCTAATCTCGTGGAAAGTACTTTGCCATTGCGATCATCGTCGCTTCAACTGCCCGCGCCACTAATTCAGTTACCTGTGCAGCCGATATCATTTCTGAAAGTTGCTGCGGTAACTCTGGCTCCTGATGAGCCTCTCTAGTCTCATCCCCCCCTGCTGCTCTAGCTGCTCTCTCTCTCCTAGGCGGCATTTAAAATGAGAATCGAATCATATGATTTTACCATCAAATATAAAGTAATTGGCAGAGGAAAGTAATTGCGCATGCGTATAAGAATACAAAAATCTTACGATAGGTCTATATATCAAAGAACGCTAAGCTGAAATGTGAAAATCTGCACAGATCCTAAGGAAACTAGAACCTGATGCTCTGATACCATCTTTGACACCCCGCCTAATAAAATACCGGGTGATACCAGTTGGTTCATTCTTAACATCACTGTCGAAAACCTTTTTAAAAACTTACTAACCACTTAGTATTCCAAAAAGCCGGTGCCAAATTTTTATCTTTTTAATTAAAAAAAACAATAACATGCGGAAAGATAATATGAGTTATACACGATGACTGAATTAAATCAACTAAATAAATAATAAAACTACTTGTCGAATAAACCATCGTCCACCAAAGTAAATAGTCCAATAACAATCATCAACAACTAAATATATAAATCTGAAAACTGTACTGAAAATTCTGGGCGACAAGCCCTAAGTAAAACTGAAACCAATTGATGATTCCTACTCTAGGAATGAAGGAAGGATGCATATAATCCAAGCTCCTGGTAGCATCCACATGTGTCGCAGCTACGTGTCCCTGGAATAGAATATCAAGTCTTCCGTCCCTGTGGCTGGACACCTAAAAGGTTTTGAAAATATTTTTATAACAAGGGTTAGAACCCAAAACATTTTGAAAATATTTAGCAGGTGAATTAACTGCAGTAATTAAAAATGTATGAATGCGCTTCATATTTAAGTTAGTGTCGCACTCTCTTGAGGACATACTCACCCCTCCACTAATGTGCATACCTAACGGTTCTTTTAACCCCACTTAGTTGTACTACCCCGTCCAACTAGTCCTGGTATAATCTCTCCTTGCCATTCTACTCTAAATCGAGTATTATTATCCATCGGTTATAAGTTATCCCTCACACTAACTTAATAAATTCCCTTAATATAATATCATATAATTGTGACACAAGTTATAATAATAAATACAATTTCTCACTTATGTATTTAATGCCGTATATAATATTTTTCCAATCATACACGTAAAATTTATAATAAAACAATCCCATGCTTGTCTTCCATGAATTATCCTTTTTAAATAAACTATATAACAGTCTCACTAGTTATATAAAATACATTCATTCTCGCAACATATATTTAATACCCGTATATAATCTTCTATACTATTATATACGTAATTATACCACAACATCCACACATGTATACTATGTATATCCATCCTTTCAAGTATACCCTCGGCAAATGATTTCCTCTAAAGTGCTATCTCACTAGGTGTGCTCACATAACCTAGTTACCCAAGTCGAAATCGCTCACCAACCTGGCCCAAAATATAAATGTAGTGGTGACGGTCATATTCCTTCCTTGAAAGTGAGATAAGCCCCTCACCCATTTACCGAGCGTTATGACATGGGGATATACTCACCCTAGTCCTCTAGCTAGGGGATTCATCCACATCGTGCAACCTCCCTTGATAGCACTAGAGTACATAAATTAAATAAATATTCAGTCACTGATATTTAATGGCACACATAAATTACATACATATATATACTATCACCACACCGTATATATATAATATAAATCCCGGCTTTACCGCGTACTAAAACCCGTAACACTAGCTTGTATATTCTCGAGTCTATGGTCCGACTCAAATTAATTAATTTTCTCATTAATAAATTTATTACCTTCCCGAGTCTACGGTCCGACTCTAATTAAATTAATTCACATATTAATTAATATAGTGTTTTTCTCGAGTCTATGGTCCGACTCTAATTTAATTAATTTACACATTAATTAATATAATACTTGGTGTCGCTCAACCATTATACCCGAACTCGCTCGCTTGGCCCGTACCATTGTTAATACCCGATTCTATATTCCACCCCCTAATTAATTAATTACACCTAAATCCATTTAATAATGTAGTGCCACTCAACTAAAATTCCCGAACATTTTCCCCCGGCCTGAAATTAATACTAAAATTTATTTCCCAAATTTCATCCCTTGAGACATCTAATCATTACCCTCCTAAACCCAATTATATCTGTTTATAATTACTAAGGAATATGTGCTATATATGCATTTATCACTAAATAAAAAGTAGGGGAATAAATCTTAAATTAATTTCCCTTTATATAATAAAGTGGTCAATCTGCCAAAAATCTGGGACCATCGATCGGTCGATCCTTTCCCTAGATCGGTCGATCGAACAGGTCTTCTCCTTCTCCGACCTTTTGTTTTGCCATTGATGATTTTCTCCAAGGTTTCATCTCCTCCCCTGTTCTAACCCAAGCACAACTAGCTATACCTCCTCATAAGAAAAAGGTTCTAAACATCCTAGATACCTTAATTTATCATCAAATTTATACGTAACTCTGGGTATATCTGATTTTGGGTTTTTCACCCGGGTCTCATTTTACCGAATTCGACCTCATCATTCTCAGTTACTTTAATCACCAATACATACTGTAATTCACCCTACAATCCAATCTCAACAGTCCCAATTCCTAACTCAGCATTCATTGGGTAATTAAATCTATCCATTACTCTAATTCAGAAAAACCCATTTTCAATTATAGTTGCACACCCAAAACGAATTTTCATATACAACTACCATAATATGAATTGGTTATCACTTATTTTAAGAATCATAACAGTTAACCACTTTCCCATTTTTGTTCGTAGAGTCTGATCCGTTGGTGCAGAGGATATTGATGACGAACACTCACTTTATCCCTCTATTTATCTCCAAACGATCCCCAATTTGCTCTTAATTTGTTTCCTCTATTTCTCTATCAAACGCTGGGTTTTGAATTTTATTAACTGCCATTCAACACTCCCTCAATTAGGTTTAAAACCCCTAATCCCATTTTTTTGTCACATGGGCCTAATTAAAATGGCCTAAATCCTCCCGTGTGGGCCAGACTATTCCCAAAAAGTCCCCGAGACTCGATTACTACCCCCGGTACTCTTTTCTGACTATCTTGACCCATCCGGACTCAACCGTGCACTCAGAATTGTCATCTGAAATACTTTATAACATTCTTCAATTTTGACTTCAAAATGCGACACACAAAATTTCTAACAATTAAACTTAAAGTCTCCAAATATAAATAATTCTTCCCACTCAAATAGATTCTCCAAATCATAAATTTAAGTTTCTCCAATTTAAATATTTTTATATCTCCCAAAAATAATTAAATACTAAATCCTCAAAATTACGGGGTGTTACATCCGGTTCCTAAAAACTGACAGAAACTTACAACTTTTGGACCGATCCGGTACCATTTGAAAATGAACCGGTACAGTTCCATAAAATTTCCAGAAAACTCTTAACTTTCGGACCGATCCGATATCCTTAGAAAAAGAACCGGTCCGGACTACACAGTTCTGCATCCTACGAAATTCTTCCTAATTCTCCAATAAACCCTTCTTCTGCAATATTTCACTTCATAATCCTCCCAAAACATGAATTCCACTATGTCTATACCTTCAAACCCATATACACACAACAAAAACTAAACTTCTACACTAAATTTTAGGGAGTAACATAAATCTCTAATGTTATCAAATTCATATCACAAATTATGAAATAGGTCACACAATTAAGCATTTAGCAAGTTAATCCACTTGCCTCAAAGATTTTAGGGTCTGATTATTCCTCAAAGTCAATGAATAAACAAGATTTTGAAGATTCTCAAGCTTCTCCTTATTTCTCTTCTTCTCACGTTCTCTCTCTTAAATGGGTTTTCTCTTAATTGAGATTAATTAACCCTCTTAAGGATAATAACCTCCTATTATTAGTAATCTCGTCTTTAAATGATAGTACACACATAAAAATAACTAGTATACCACAATTCGAGTCAAACTAGTCAAAAAGATTTCGAAACCCAAATAAAAACCCCAGGGCAGTCATTTTGACTTTCTCAGCCCTTCCGGAATCAACCGTGCCCTCCAAATTTTCATTCGAAACTCGAAATATAAAAACCATCTCCCAAACTCAAATAATTTACTAAAATATGCCACGGTTGAGAAATAACTAAATCCCGCTGCCAATACACATTTATACGATGAAATCGCATAAAATAATATTATATTTAACATATCACTCTAGTAAATGTGCAATTCTCATAAATTTTAACTATTCTACCCAAATCAATATTTATTTTAGGTCCATATTTTAATTCTCAATTATATTAAATCACCCACACCCGATAATTTATTATAAAAATAAATACACAAAAGTAAGGGGTATTACTCCGTGCTCTCAAATCGGGGGTCCCATGGCCACGTGATCGGTTCCTACGAGATATGTTGGTCTCCTGTAAGTTGTTGGCGCCGCTCATGGGGCCGTTTGGGGGCGGTTCATGGTTTTGCCCTTTGACGACCGGTTTTCAAGCTTAAGTGTGGATATTCTAAAAGTTGGCCCGTGCTCTCAAGTCGTGGGTCTCGCGCCACGAGATCAGTTTTTACGTGCTAAGTTGGTCCCGTGCAAGTTGTTGGCTCCGCTCACGGGACCGTTTGGGAGGCGTTACGCGATTTCTCCTTTGGACAACCCGTTTTCAGGCCTAAGTGTGGATATTCTCAAAATTGGTCGTGCTCTCAAATCGTGGATTCCGTGAGCATGCGATCGGTTCCTACGAGCTACGTTGGTCCAGTGGGAGGTGTTAGCACTGCTTAGAGGGCCATTGGGTGCGGTTTGTGGTTTCTCCCCCTGATGGCACATTTTCAGGCTTAAGTGTGGATATTCTCAAAATTTGGCCCGTGCTCTCAAGATGTGGGTCCCGTGGCCACGTGATTAGTTCCTATGAGCTACGTTGATCCCCTGAGAGTTGTTGGCACCGCTCACGTGGCCGTTTGGTGGGTGTTACAGGGTTTCACCTTCGGACGAAACGTTTTTAGGCCTAAGTGTGGATATTCTCAAAATTTGGCCCGTGCTCTAAAATCGTGGGTCCCATGGCCACGCAATCGATTCCTACGAGCTACGTTTATCTTGTGCGAGTTGTTAGTGCCACTCACGGGGCCGTTACATGGTTTTGCCTTTAGACGACTCATTTTTACGCCTAAGTGTGGAATTCTCAAAATTAGGTCGTGCTCTCAAACCATGGGTCCCGTGACCACACAATCGGTTCCTACGATATACGTTGGTCCCGTGCGAGGTGTTGGCATCGCTCACGAGGATATTTTATGGGTGGTTTGTGGTTTCTCCCTCTGATGGAAAATTTTCAGGCCTAAGTGTTGATATTCTAAAATTTGGCCCGTGCTCTCAAATAGTAGGTCCCATGGCCATGTGGTCGATTTTTACGAGCTACGTTGGTCCCGTGAGAGTTGTTGGCACCGCTCATGGGGCAGTTTGTGGTTTCGCCTTTTGATGGTAAGTTTTCAGGCCTAAGTGTTGATATTATGAAATTTGGCACGTGCTCTCAAGTCGTGGTCCCTTGGCCACGTGATCGGTTCTTACGAGCTTCGTTGGTCCCGTACGAGTTGTTGGCGCCACTTATGGGGCCGGTGGCATTACGGGGTTTCACCCTCTGATGGCACATTTTCAGGCCTAAGTGTGGATATTCTCAAAATTGGTATGTGCTATCAAACTGTGGGTCTTGTGGTCATGCGGTCAATTCCTACGAGCTACGTTGATCCCGTGGGAAGTGTTGGCACCGCTCAAGGGGCCGTTTGGTGGGTAGTTCGTGGTTCCGCCCTCTGATGGCATGTTTTCTGGCCTAAGTGTGGATATTTTAAAATATATGTCGTGCTCTCAAATTGTGTGTCCCGTGGCCACATGGTCGGTTCCTACGAGCTACATTGGTCTTGTGGGAGGTTTCGGCACCGCTCACAGGGCCCTTTGGGGTGCGGTTCATATTTTCGCCCTCTGACGGCACGTTTTTAGGCCTTAGTGTGTATATTCTAAAATTTTCTCATGCTCTCAAACCGTGAGTCCTGTGGTCACACAGTCGGTTACTACGAGCTACGTTGGTTCCATGAAAGTTGTTGATATTGCTCACGTGGCCGTTTGGGGGGAGTTATGGGGTTTCGCCTTCAGAGGGCACGTTTTCAGGCCTAAGTGTGGATATTTTCAAAATTAGGTTGTGCTTTAAAACCGTGGATCTTGTGACCATGCGATCGGCTCCTACGAGCTTCGTTGGTCCCGTACGAGGTGTTCGCACCGCTCACAGGGCCGTTTGAGGGGTGGTTCATGGTTTCGCCCTCTTACGGCACGTTTTCAGGCCTAAGTGTGGACATTCCAAAATATGGCCCGTGCTATCAAAACGTGGGTCCCATGGCCATGCGATCGATTCTTACGAGATACTTTGGTCTCGTGCAAGTTGTTATCGTTGCTCACGGTCCATTTTGGGGGCATTACGGGGTTTTGCCTTCGGGCAGCACATTTTTGGGCCCAAGTGTGGATATTATGAAATTTGGACCGTGCTCTCAAATCGTGGGTCCCTTGGCAACACGGTCGGTTCCTAGGAGCTAACTTGGTCCCCTGGGATGTGTTGGCGTTGCTTACAAGACCTTTTGGGTGGTGGTTCATGGTTTCACCCTCTGACGGTATGTCTTCAAGCCTAAGTGTAGGTATTCCAAAATTAAGGTCATGCTCTCAAACGCGGTCGAGCCATTTGAGGGGTATTATTGAGTTATTTGCTTATCAAAAGAAAAAAACACTTCTAAATATAATGTAGTTATAAGATATTGTGATCATTTTCCTTAATAAACTACCATATGTGTTATAATAATCGAGGGGAACCCCAAAGCGTAAGCAGTAAAACACATATGAACTCCCAAAATATAACCCATAGAAAAACAAAGGATATATAAATGTTGAGCATGAATAATAGTCGGTAAGAATTCTTCTTTTCTTGTAGTTTTCCTTGAATCAAGCTTGCCTAAGCTTCTTAGTTCTTTTAGTGAGATCCAATTTTGGCACCAACTCCATCATTTTCTTATTCTCTTCTAGCATTGGATGTATGGATCTCACTGAAAAAACTAAGAAACTGATGGAGTTGGTGCCAGAATTGGATTTTACTGAAAGAACTAAGAATCTTAGGCAACCTTGGTTTAAGGCTAACTACAAGAAAAGAAGAATTCTTACCGGTTATTGTTTATGTTTGATGTATCTTTTGTTTTTCTATGGGTTATGTTTTGGGAGTTCATATGCGTTTTACTCCTTGCGCTTTGGGGTTCCTCTCGATTATTATAACACAGGTGATAGTTTATTATGGAGTATGATCACAATTTCTTATAACTACATTATATTTCGAAATGTTTTTTTTAATTTCATAAGCAAATAATTCAATATATTAATAAAGCAAATAATTCAACGTTCCTCATTTTCCTGAGAAAAATATTATTCAACAACCAATGATTATCCCGTACTCCTTCTAACATACTATCCAACAACAAGCCAACAGCCAATAATTATCTCATACTCCTTCTAACATACTATCCAACAACAAGCCAACAACCAATAATTATCTCATACTCCTTCTAACATACTATCCAACAACAAGCCAACAACCAATATATATATATATATACAGGAACATGTGGAAATTGAGTTGGGTCAATTTAACTAAACATCCATACATAAAATTAAATCATATTAAGAATTCGTAAAAGTAACTAAACATTCATACATCAAATTAAAGCACTAATGCAGTGTCAATATCATAATAGGGTACAAATAAAAATGACAAAGATAAATTAGTATTTTGATACTCAATCTTCCTCTAAATCAACTAAAATATCCTTCAAATTAGGGTAGTCATTAAGAGCTGATTGGAACTCTTTTAGAGCCTTTAAAGCATCCACTTGAGTAGTCATACCCTTTGGTGCATGCACAACGATAGACCAATTGCCATCGTTTATGCACTTTAAGTAAAATACCTTCTTTACATTATGAAAGGCACAAATAAAAGGCTCATCGTCTATGTGATCTTTACTCTTTAACTTTGATAAATCTACCATAATAAGTTTGGAGTCAGGATCAACTTTTCAAGCATTCATAGTATCCTCCACCGTTACCTAATCATAATAGAATACGATTTCTGTGCAATTTAAGTAATCAAGTTTTAGGATTTGTTGGATTATCCCATAATAGGTTAGCATTGCATTCTTTGGATTTTTATCGCTTTTGATAGCGATACAGGTGGTCAAGGCTGAAATTGATATTCCACTATTTTGCGTCAAAAAGCTTTTCCTCATATGGATATGAAATCAAATCAAAACCGTTGGTGCGGGTCTTAGACTCCTTTGCATGAAAACTAGGGCCTTTTGTTAGGCGTTCAAGCCTCAAAGAGACATCACCTCTTTTTAGAAACTGCATTTATTAATGAATTTGTATTAGATCATATTTTAGTTACACACGAATAAATAACCACACACATAAGATGTGAAATTTAACTCTTTTGATACCCATGCCCTAAAATCAGTTGTCATGCAATTTCTCCTTTGATTTTGGGAAATTTCGTTCTCGTACTTCCTAGGGGTAAATTGTAGACTTTAGATCATAAAATATAAAATACATATAATCAAAGAAGAAGAATTCAGTAAATACACTCTCTCCAGTCTTTGACTTCATCTTACGATTCGAATACATAACGAGTTGCTTGCTTGCATTGTATATTTGTGAGTTTCATCTATTTAGCGTTCCCAAATGGTAATTCATCCTCAAAATTGCCAGGTTCCCCGATCACACCTCCTCCACGAGGATTGAACCTCCTCACCTCTTGTTCTGGCATATATTTCCTAGCGTATAATGATGATTCCACAGTTACGTATTCTTCAGCAATTGACCCTCCAATATGCCATGTATTCTTTATGTAATCTTTGAAGGTTTTTATCAAGTGCTCAAAAGGATACATCCAATGATACCTAACGGGACCACATAATAAATCTTCATTGCATAAATGCACAAGTAAGTGGATGTTGATATGGAAGAACGACGGACAAAAAAACTTTCTCCAATGCACAAACTGCCTCGACTAAAGTTAATTTTTGCAGCTTTAATGTGCCTTCTGCTTACCACTTTTGCAAAAAGTAGGGTAAAACACAAACTGATTTGCATAATTACCCGACGGAGATCTTTGTGTTCAGAGAAGCAATGCCGAAATAGTAGTGGGATTAATTGGATGATTACATGCCAGTCGTGAGACTTGTACTATTTTAAGTCATTTGTTTGGTAGCTTACTACCCTACGTAAATTACCATAATAACCCTTTGGATTATTCAAGTTAAACAACGTGTCTAAGAGGATCTTCTTCTCACTAGTAGTCAAAGTGAAAGCAGACGGAGGGGTAGAAATTCTTCCTATTGAAGGATCATTTTTTTAACCAGAGTATCTTTTTTATCTTCATATCATGTAGATCTCAGCGGGCTCACTTACATACCTTATACGATGATCTTTCCAATACAAAAAATCAAATAATATTGATTGCATGGACCATGGTTTTGCTTTACTAGGGTCCTTAGGATCCCCCTTTCTTTACGCTTCAGGTTTACAAACTTGAGGTGTTTGCCTACGTACCTATTCCTCGCAGTCGTAGTCATTGCCTTCTCCTTGATCTGCTGACCAAAAAGATGAGCATGTGGCATCCGACGCTCGTGACCAATAGGATAAAAGTTAAACTTATCATTCCTGAAAGGGTAACTGATTGGCAGAAATCTACGATGACCCGTGTAACTCATCTTACTACTTTGTTGTAGCTAACTGGCTTCAGTTTTCTCCCCACATACGAGACATCCATAACAACCATGAACATTACAACCGGACAAGGTCCCATATGCAGGAAGGTCGTGGATCTCCCACATCAACATTGCTTTAAGTGTGAACTCTTCACCCTTATGAGAGTCGAATGCCGTCACCCCTTTATCCCATAACTTTTTAAGTTCTTCAATTAATAGGGCTAAGTATATATCAATATCATCGCTTGGACCCTTCGTCCCAGGTATCAACAAAGATAATAATGTGAACTTCTTTCACATGCACAGTGTCGAAGGGAGACTTAAAGGCACCATAAGAACTATCTAATAACTCTGACTAGTACTTAAATTATCAAAAGGGTTAAACCCATCGATTAAGATTGTAAGATAAACATTGCTCGGTTCCTTTGCAAATTCATGGTGTCATGCGTTTGAAATTTTCCAGATGATTGAATCAACCAGATGATGCATCAAATTACCACCCACCTCACATCGAGCGTTCCATGTCATGGCCTCAATTATCCACGGTACAGTAAAAAACCATTTTAATCGAGGCCCAGGTGAAAAATACTTCAAAACCTTTTGAGGGACTTGCGAGCACTTTTGATTTTTTGTAAGTTTGTCCTTTCCCTTTTCATAAACAACATATCTAGGCTCGCCGCATACTCGACATTCATCCTTCCCTCCGTGCTCATTGCGGTACAATATGCGATCATACTTGCATGCATGAATAGATTTGTATTTCAATCACAAACCCTTCAACCTCTTCTTCATAACAAGATAATTATCTAATAATGTGTTCTGCTTTGGAGAATTTCTTTAACCCACTTAAGAATTCCGATTATGCTGTTTCCAGACAAACCAAAATGACTCTTCAAATTATGCAAACTAATCATTGTATATAATACCAAGTGATCTTCATCGTAATCTTTATACAATGGTTTAGCCGCATCGACATTCAACTGTATATATTCTCGGTCTCCGGGTAGTTCAGTATCAAATTATTCATTGTGCGGATTATTTATCTCTATAGGTTGGTGATTTTGGTCATGGTGAACTCCTTAAGCATTGTCAATTAGGTAGGTGAATGGACGATGTGTTGGTGAATCATTTACCACTTCCACTCCTTGGTGTTCTGTTACGCGATCGGTTACCGTTAATTCTTCGAAACATAAGGTACATATTTTTCACCATGGTATGTCCATTTGTTATAATCTTAACAAATTCCACACTGTATTAAATGTAACTCAACATCTTCTAAAGAATTATATTTTTCGTTGATACAGTGGGTGAACGGACACGAAATCTTCTCACTTTTAAGGTTCTTAAAAGCATAGCGAATAAACTCATGAATGCCTTTAATATAACTATTAGTTATTTGGTTCGTCTCCCCTATCCACTCTTTGTATTGTGGATAATCCATTTAATAATCTTCAAATTGCAGTTCTGTGTTAACATGATAAAATAAATATCATGTTGCATAAATATAGTGTCAAGAACGCGGTAATATAGTATCAACAACGCACCAATAAATCAAACTATGCAATAACTAATATACAAGAACACACCAATCAACGATACTAGACAACCATTTAAACTCAACTTAAATAAATTTATATAGTGTTATTATTACAACAATAAGAAAAATATTGCTACGGCTTCATAAAATGATAAACTAGCCAAGTGGTAAAAGAGTTTAAATAATTTTTCAACAAATTCCCTTCTCCACTCTCGACGTACACTGGAGCATCTCCGCAACCATTAAATACTTTATCAACTAGGATTCGAATCTCACCCTCCTGTAACGGTCGATTATGTACTAAGGTCCCTACTTGAGAGGAGATGAACGTGCACACCCCAACGACAAATTCACCTCTCACGTCCTTTATATAGTATTTTTCACCGTAATCAGTGTGGGTTGTTGACGAGGATCCAAGACCTGTGGAATGCTAAGACGCTGAGAAGGGGATTGTTGAAGGAGAAACCGGTATCTTTGAGGGGAATTTTAAAGGAGGAACTAACATCTATGAGGGGAATGGAGAAGGAGGAAAATTTTAAGGAGGTAAGGGGTAACCGGGATGCATTGGGGGCTGCAGGGGAATACGACCGGTTAAAATGGACACGAACTGTGAAAGTTTATCATTCACGCCTCCCAATTCATTTCAAAGCCCCATTATATCCCATTCAGTCCTAGAATGACATTCATCGTTGGACGAAAAACTCTTATTAACGGAAGAAAGCTCGTCCACGAGAGGGGCGGCGATTTTGAATCTTGTTTTTGACATATGTGACCCCAAACCTCTCGCCCTCTCTCTATGGTCCTTCCCCAAGGTTTCTTCGATATGTTCAGAGTTGTTCAGCAACCCGAGAAAGAACCTTATTTTTTTAATTTGCCAAAACTTAAAACCGTTTGTTGAGTTGCTTGTAAATGTCATCTTTAATAGCTTTATCTATGAGGTTCCAATTGTCAGCTCCTCCCACTCCTACTCCCACATTCATTTTTGCCAGGGACAAACATTGGGATTTAAATTGTTGAATGTGATTCTTATCCCCTTTGGGTTATTTCCCAATAGAGAGAACCCAATGGGCTTCTTCTCAACTGACCCGGTAGTTTCAAGAGCATTGGGCGTGTCTGTTGGATTAATGGGAATACCTTGTTTATTGCAACTCAGATTAGTGGAGTGTATTTCTGGTATTGGTCACCAATTGATGATGAAAATTATCCTTGTGGTTGTGTCACGGCCTCGGTTGGAGCGTTGTTTCCATTACAGCCCAACATTATTTACAAAATTAATAAAAACTCAATATTTATTTATGATAATAGATGCATAATTTCAAAGTTAACAAAATAAATTATTTGACCATATATTATAATCTACCTGTTCATGGTAAGACTTTAATAAAAGTTCAATGTGTCTGATCTCCATCCAGTCGGAATTTATTTGTAAAAACCTAGGAGGAAGCGTATTTATAATGGATGCATAGATGTTAACAACATGAACTCGAAATCTCATCCTCTTCAACCTATTGGCAAGACTGAGTTTGATGTGTATATGTCGCGAGACATCACAGTCTTCAGCAATGCTTTTTATACGTAATTTTATTTATAAAGGGTGAATTTTTTTCTGCTTTCTCTAACAGCGTAAGCAAGGTCAGTGCTCTATCAGGATTATGTATGCGAAAGATATATTGTATAGCTTCATCCCAGCATTCTAGTAGGGAAAACAGAATACGATTGAACAAGTACTCTTGCTGGAGATGAACTCCACAGTTTATAAGGTAGATAAATTGTTCGATCTTTCTATTCCCATACCAATAAACCGTAGTACCCACTGAATGAGGCTCATTAATGAGAGATGTATGAGTGCGGTCCAATTGCGACCTTTCCCACTCTTATTGCCATTTATTAGCACGCTGAATCATTTTTCCTGAGAAAAATGAACGAGGGCGTGATTATGATTCCTATAAATAATGGCTCTAATGAATAATTAACTAGTTATAATAAACTATAGTTTGAATCGCATGCACACATACACACAGAAATACACACACATATATACACACATACACCGGTAAAGATATATGAATGCGATTGTGGAGTCACTTCGGGTCGAATAATTCCGCAACTGACATAGCTTGTAATTAAAGCAGAGAACGGTACGGCCCAGGTCGTGAAAATTTTTGTGACCTGACCTTTGATTTCCTTCACACAATGTTTACTTTCTCGCTCATATTAAGTCGTTACAATGGATATTTCCACCAATAATATAATATTTGAGAAGGAAAGCGTGGAATCAAACTATAGTTGCATAACAAGCCTTACTTCCCCTCACTTAACAAAATCGAACTCCACCATCTAAAATTAGTAATGGGAACATTTGCTATAGTTGTAAAAATTCGGGGCATTGGTCCAAATACTGTCCAGACAAAACTCCAAATAAACCAACGGAGCCACGTAGTCTCCCACGAGTGAATCCCGTGTATGTGTGTATATTTCACCGTTAATTTATTAGGTTTTGAATACCTACTTTTGTCATTTAAGCCAACAATCCCTAAAATCAATCCTAACATCAACCCAAAAATTAACCCTTATAAACATTAGTCGTAAAATTAACCCTTGCAAACATTGGTCATAAAATTAATCCCTTACAAACATTACCCCTAAAATTAATCATAAATTTAGCATCACTATTAAACTTAAACCAACATTAGTCATATTTTTTTTTCTAGACTTAAACCAACATTAGTTATATATTTTTTGGCATCAATATTAAGACACACATTTTTTTAATATTTCATCCCTAAACCTAAACCAACATTAGACATATATTTTTTTTTCTAGAATACACACACACATACGTTATACATACACATACACACACATATACACTATACACACATACATACACATAACATGTACACACATACATACACACACACACACACACACACACACACACACACACACACATATATATATATATATATATATATATACACACTGAAATACACACATATACAAATACACACGCGTACACACACATACACGTACACACACACGGAGAAATACACACTGAAATACACACACACAAATACACTGAGATTGAAATATTACCTTGGAGATTGAAAGAGAGATTGAGAGCCAAAATCGTCGGACAGGAGCACAAAATCGCATGAGAGACGGAAAATTTGGAGGGTTTAGGAATTTTCGAAGGGAAATGAAAAATTCGTCTGCAAATTAAGTATAAAGAACCTAGTCACGGCTTAAGGTCGTGCCCACATGTCGTGACCACATTAATTTTTAACACGTCAGCATGTAAATAATAAATTGGTCACAGCCAGAAGTCGTGACTTGATTCCCATAATGGTCACGGTCGAAATCCATGACTATATTAGTGTGGCTTTGGTTTATGGTCACGGTCTAAGGCCGTGACCCTATCTGAAACCTTCTTTGGAGGGAAACTTGGGGCCATAATGGTCACGGCTATATCACGGCTCATATACGTGACTCATACGAGTCACAACTATTATTCGTGACCACATGCGAGACGATCCATTACCACACTACATCATAAACTTCGTTACGCCAATTTTGGGTATGGTCACAACTATAGGTCGTTACCACGCCCAATTTGGTGTAGTGAGGAGATTCTCACCATCTCAGAACAAAAATCAGGCTTGCAAATATGAGAAAAGTGTTTATATTGCAAAATTTGATCATGTTATAATATGTATGTAGTGTGGGGTTTTAAACTTATGATTTAAATGATAATTATTGGGATTTGGGTGGGTAGAACACTTGATTTAAAGTAGGAATTCATGTATAATGAATCCTTGCATGTGTATAACACAAAATCAGTAAGAATGAATGATTAACATGAAAGAAATCTGGGTTAAACGATGAACATACATATAGAACACAAAAACTAGGCTTTTGATGAACAAAGGGGTTTTGATCAGTTTTTGGGTAGATTTCTTATCAACTTGATGTGTTATTTACGTTGATTATTGTCCCTACACATATATTACATGTTTGGGTATGTTGGATGGTTGATTGGGGAAGAGTTATGGAGGTTTGAATCAGTTTTAATGGACTAAACTCGTCACAATAATGAAGGAGAACTGCCAGGGCATTCGAATCGATTTGGACCCTCCGTTGAATCAGTTCGGTAGGCAAACCGGTTCACTTGCTATGCATAACTGGTTTGACTTACCTGTTGCTACCAGATTTGATTTTTGTATAACTTTTCATGAAATTAATTATGGAAAAACTTTGGGGTGATTTAATAATTGCACAAAGACTTAGGGAAGGTACTGCCACATGATTAAGGCTCGATTATTTTTAATGAGTGTAGAATTGGGAATTAGGTCCGGCGATAACTAATCGATTGGGAATTTACAAAGTTTTGGTTACGGGAAATGTAAACAATAACCTAAGACCAGTACCAATAGGATAGAGATGTTGTACAACTAAAATTTACTTAAAGGAAAATTAGGACCCTTCGAGTAGTGAGTGATGCTCGGAGAGTACCAAAAAAAATTATATATGTAAATTATTAGTACGTCGAGTATTCGAGAGATATAAGTACCACATACGAGATATATTATGGGTCATGTGTATACCTATACTGATAATATATATATAGGTTATGTGAATACCTACTATATGATTTATTATGTGTGTGAACATACATACGCTGCCTGCTATCACGGGAGGTTCCGCGTAGAGGGAGATCCCACCTTGGCGATTCTAGCGAGGTGTGGATGTGTGCCCCAGAACATAGATTTAGGGCATCTCATTATGTGTTGTGTATTAGTGAAATCGACATGTCATTTGGGTACATGATCTATCTGTATATTCCAAAGGCTTAGAACTATGTTCGACTCCATCGTGTGTTGTTTGATTTATGGTTCGAGGAGACATTTCGAATAGGTAGTCCCTGATTTAGTACGAGAGGTACATGAATGGACTTGATAACAGAGTATGCCTGTATCGCGGTAGTTATTCCGGGAGATGATGTGGTTGTATATATATTATGGTGTGATGTATATATACAAGTGTGGATATTCTACTCATGTGTAATGGTAGAAAAGATAGAAAATGTATATCTACAAGTAAATTAAGTATGAGAAAACTTAAATGGATGATGCAATAATAACAGTTCGGTTAAATTGAATTCTTGGCTTAACGGTAGCATATAGTTTGGGCGATAAGGGGAAGCTCAACCTAGTGTGGTTAGTTAGATACTTATGCCTATTTACGCGGTGTATTATGGATGGGTTGGTAAAATAGGGGAAGTTAGGTGTCCACTATAGATTTAGAGGTGAGAAACGCAAGGGAGTGTAAGTTTGACCAATGTGTGTATCTAATAACTACTTTTATAGCTGCAATTTAAATACTTAATAAATGTTTTTTAAATGGTTTTGGTTTCTGACTCGTATCAAAATATTTTTCAAAACATTTTAGGTGTTCAGCCATAGGAACGCCAAGCTTGATAACTCATTTCATGGAAGCGTAACTGCAACACTTATTGAGGCTTGCAAGATTGATATAGACACTTCAATTATTCATTCCTAGATTCGGATTTACTTTTTAGTATTTCATTTGGGCATGTTGCTACTTCAGCTGATACGGTCTTTTTAGTTTATTTATCAGACTATGTTTTGGATTCAGTTTTATTTTCTTTAAATTCATTCTTGGACCTTATTTTGGGAACCGTTGGTTTATTCGGTACTATTTATTTATTTGTTTATCGTGTGGTTGATTCAGACTATTTAATTGTGTGGATGGTTTGGTTAATGTATTTATATTCTGTTTGTTGATATATCAATAATAGATAAGATTTGGCACTAGCTGAATTTAGCATAGATGGTTAGTAATTTAAAAAGTTTTCGAAGGTGATGCTAATAATGAACCAAATGAGATTCCTGTTTATTTTGATAAAGGACTAATCACCCGTGATTAAAATAGGCAAGGTGCAACACTAGGTTGTTCTTGATTTTACACCTATGATATTTGACGATGTATATCATGTATACGCCATATTTACGGCCTTACGTGCGTAATTTTTGGGATATTTATAGACGTCAAAATCATAGTAGGCTTTTATGAGAATTTAGGGGGTGACAACTTTTGATTTTATTAATTGATGAAATGAGATTTAATTTTGATAAACTTGTCTTCACATATAACCATTTATACTAATTAACCCGAGGTGAGGAATATTATTCTGAATCTCAAGTTTTTACTCATTTTGATTTATCCTAGTTTAAATACATGGGTTGATTGATCTTTTGTTAAACCTATCACCCTTTACATTTTTATTTGAGAAATAATAATTCAATTAACGTCTAGCAACATTTCGTGTGGATTCGATATTCGGATTAGCCTCTATATCCCCGTAAAGAGTGTAATAATAGTTTAGATTTTTGCATTTGCGGTTGGAGACGAAACAATGATCAAGCGTAACTTACACGAACGCTTTGGTTCAAATCCCAAGCGAACCACAATGATTCATTAGAAAGTTAAATTATGTAAGGAAATTACGTCACGGATATTTTGTATACCGGGGATATTGGTGCATCTTTAAGTATCACATTTATAGTAACCACTTGGCTGCATATTTTAGTATGAGTCGGTTGTATAATTAATGCCACTTGGGTGTTAAACAAATTAAATGCTCCAACACTGCATGTGGCTTACGTTTGTACTACTATTGCTGCCATAGGTATGGTGCAAGTACTTATATAAATAATGATATATGTTAATAGCTTTATAAGGCAATGGGCGGGAATATAGGATATTGAGTACTTGTAGCCTTTTGTATAAGGTGTAGCTGAGTGTAAGTTTATGAATATTGTTATAGAGATTAAGAGCTAAAGCCATTTACTTCTTTCATAGAGAGGAAATGGACCTAAGTCGCGACCAACTGCGCTGGCGGTAGAGGCTAGCCACCGTGGCCAAATAACTGCGGACACGGTAATTTTCACCGCAGTCACGACATGGGATTTTATGGGAATAGGGTGAGTTGCGGGATAATCGAAATGTGGCAAGGCTGGTGTTAACAATCTATCAAAATGCGTCCGGAGGAGAGTACACAAGCCACCCATTTTCTTAAATGATGTTTATTATAGCATTGGAGAGTGAGGACGAAAAATCTTGGGAAATAAAATAAAACGAAACACTCATCTCTCTATCTTTTATCTTAGGTTTTGTTTATTACCTCTTAAAGTCTAAATCTGACCTATTCAGACTTAAGAGGTATCAAAAAGTGTTTGTTTTTTTAAATGATTAAGAGGCTAACGGCTATATTTAGCTCTTAATGGTTAAGAGGTAGAATTACGTCTGAAGTCTGAATTTGAAGTCTCATTCAGTTTAAATACATTCATTCAGAGGTACATTCAGACATAAAAATAAATATATTTTTCAAATTCAGATTTTAGACTTCTGATTCAATGTTCAGATTTCAAATTCGGACTTCAGATTCAGATGAAAAAACAAATGCAACCTTAGTCGACTTGATGTAATTTTTAAAGTGGGCATTTGCCTTGGTTTACCTTTAACACAAGCCCACAATAAAAGTGACTTTCACTCTCTTAAAATCCCATCACGAATGTATCATGTTATTTATAAAATTAACCCATATTTTTATACTAACATACAACACCCTTAAAATGTTACCTGTCTACTACTATTGATGTTTATAGTTGGATTAATGAGTGATGAAGAAGAGTTTTTGTTATGTCTACTATTTAATAAATATAAAAGTATAGAATTATGAATTATTATAATAATTATAGAAATAAAACGAAATTACAGAAAATAAAAACTTACTTGAATTTGCAGAAATAATAATAGAAATAGAAAGGAATCCGAGCCCTGTGAATTTTCACAATGTTCTTACGACAATTTATTCTCTTCAATGTGCTCTGAGGTTGATGAATATTTTCTCCCAAGATAGAACGGATTTTCCAATTAATTATGTAGCACAACAATAATTTAATTCAACAATTAATTGTGTTTTTACTCAACCAGAACAGTAATATGCAGTACAGAATGAGGAAAAATATTTTCTGGAAGAAGAAAATAATTTGGATGCATTTTTCGGAATTATGGTAGGGCAATTTTTCAGTAGTCTAAAACTATAGGGGAAAGGTTTTATTTATAACAAACGTTTTGACTTTTGGGAACAGTCAAAAGCGAATTTAACTGTCAAAACAGTTAATTTCGTTAACTGTTGGCCCTTGGCAATTAACTGACAGATAGTTAATTAATAATTAATTAATTTCGTAATTAATTAACAATTAAAGCCCAAAAAGTTTAATTCAATTCGGACCAAAAATTTAGGAGATTTAAGCCCAAGCCCGAACCGAGCTAGCCGAACAAACTGCGCGCGCGCACGTGTGGGTTTTGGCCCAAGCCCAACACATGCATAGTGTAGGCCATCTTCCCTTCAAATAGTTGGGATACCCCAAGGCATCCAAGCCTTAGTCCATCATTTGGATTTTATTAACTAATCATTTTTCCACTACTCTTCCAATGTGGGACAAGAGTTAAAACATACCCAATTCATTAACTTTCATTACTTTGTGAGTCACTTTGGGGACATATTTATAATTCATAACTTATTAAAATTGGATATGTGAATATACTACGTTAATCTCCTTGCTAAGCAGAACACGTTCATATATGGTCCCACTATTATCGTGGTGTGGGTGCCACCTAAATTTGAGCTCAAAGTTGCTCAAAATTCCATCCAAAAAATTTGGACAGCTTTATGTTCCAATTTTTCCAACAGTTTTGATCTGAGATTTTGGAGTAGTTTATGAAGGGAACCTAGAGGTTTCATGGGGTTTGAAGGCATACGTATACATGTTTAATGGAGTTGTATAAGGGTATTTTAATGAAGTTTGAGAGAAATTATTTGAACAAGGCTTTTTTGGAGCTTTCATAAAGCATTGGAGCATAATTTTACACAATTATTTGGAGGATTTATTCATTTAGATGGGGCTTTCATTCCATTAATATTATGATATTATTATTTATGTTTATATATATATATATATATATGTGTGTGTGTGTGTGTGTGTGTGTGTGTGTGTGTGTGTGTGTGTGTGTGTGTGTGATACACATATGCTACTTATTATTTTTATTATCATATATTATGATAATGTGCAAGAAGATGCCAGAAATTAAGGGGCAAAAGAAGGTTCTCATGCCATATAAATTTTTGAAATATAAAGGGTTAGGTTTATATGAACGAACCATGCTTAAATAGTGTTACTTCAATTTGAAAATATTACTATGTGTGAAAAATGTTAGGCTTGCATCTAGGGTTTCGAGTTATCAAAGGTTGACATTTATATGTGAAAATACTATAAAAGTCACTTATTGTAAGTATGGAAAAATTAGAGACATGATTAAGAGTTGTTTAATGTGAAATTATTCGGTTAATAATTTTATAATATTAATTGCCTAATTAATGTGACTTTAAAGTTGTATTAAAGTATGAAATAGTGCAAACTTTATTAAAAGATCATCGTTTGAAATAAACTAAGTTGGGTCCAAATGGAAAAGCTTGGAACATGTGAGGATTAAGTTGATAAATTGCACGTTAAATTATAAAATGGACCTATGTGAACCAAAATGAGGATGAAAGTATGCTTTTACCCTAAGTATGACATTTTTGATAAAAATGTGAGAATTTATTCACAAGGTTTTAATTGGTACGAATGATGTGAATGCTCCTTAAATTTGAAAATGCAAACGGATTGTCTCATTTGAAAATACTTCTAAAGTTGGTTAAATATTGAAGCAAAATAAAAGTGGTTAAATAGTGAAACGTATTCGAAGTGTGACAAGTTACCAAGGAGGTATCCACTTTGGGATTTGGTTTAAGAATTAAGTGTTTAAAGTAAAATTAAAGGTAGAGTCATACGAATAAATGGGACGACAACATTCCAAGTGTTTTGATAAAAACGGGGATTGAATCGCAAGTAAATGGAGTAAGGGTAAAGTGAAATGATTTTCACAAGGATTACCGGGAAACTTTAATGATGGCCCAGAGCCCTAGGGTGCGACATATTTTTAGACCAAAAATCATTGGCCAGGGAAGCAACGACCGTGGCATTTATGGTAGATGGTGAAAAGTCGTAAACATAAGTAGGATACGGTTAACTCCATGATTTAAAAAGGAATGAATGAAAAGATATGGAATAGTTAAGTTTTGGGAAATGACATAGGTAAATAATGGTACAATGATATGATAATCCAGATTTAAACAGTATATAATGGAATTATGGATAAAAATGTAATCAAAATAGCTCATAAACCCATGGCATACGAATTAAAGAATCTAACGAAATTAATAAAGTAATGTGTTGGTAATTTAAAGGCTAAAGGAAATGAAGTAACATAGATCGTAATTAGATGTCCGTAAATCTATAGTGGTTGTGACCCCGGGTCATAATATAAGCTTAACAAAACCTTTTATACATCGTGACATAGTGGTAAATGTGAAATTGATAAATTTCAAGGGAAACTGGAACATTAGAAAAGGTAGAATAAAGTAATATGTTTTCTTAATTATTAATTATGTTGATTAATGGATTAAGTAAATTTTTCGTAATAAAATGACAAAATACAAAATCTAAGATTAATGGCTTATAACCAAAGTTAAAGAGAATATTTTTGGAACAAAACATAGTTATCACGTACACTGTTTAATTAGTACATGTTCTATTTTTTTGTATTCATTCTTTCTGTCGTTCGATTCTATACCCCCAATAGGCATTATCTTACCCCGTTTCATTTGTCATGACAGGGTAAGAGACATTTCGTATTTTGAAAGTGTTTTACAGATAAGTAACTCTTACTATTTACATTAGTAACACTAATTACTTGAACCCTAGGGAATTGCCTAATGGGTTCCACAATTGTCATCACTATGATTATATGCTTAAAACTGAACTTACATGTTTACTCGATTAATATAATAAAATAAAACAGACTAGAAATATTATCTTGGGTGCTTCACATCACTCCACACTTAACACAGCTGGACCAGACTGAGTTGACTCACAAGTGACCTTTAAATCCGAGTCGGGGTATTACATGGAAGTTCAAAATTAAAGTAAATGCAAATAGGGTTTAAAGGTTGGTGAGTTTATTTTTAAATTAGGGATAATGATAACATCACTGACGTTGTGTTCACTTCATCAAACCAAAGGTGTCTACATATATTGCGAACACATAACTTTTTAGTAAAGCTTATTAATAGGTGAGTGAGAAATTCTCAACGTGTAGGGTAAATTATAAATTGATAGTTCATTTATAAGGTATTTACATTTATTATTTAGTAGTGGACATAAAAGTGTGCAAAAATAACGTCAAATACTATCAAACTCATACTTAAAATATATTGCACTTTAAGAAACAATTTTAAAGATACCATTACCCTATTTGTGAGATTGACATTACTTCCATAGTTAAATATTCAAAATTTCAGATTTGTTAGATATTTTAGACTTATAACATATGGGATTCTGATATCTATACTATTAGATTGTCGTCTTTTAGTTTTACATAATTAAGATCTCCAAATATGAATTGTCCAATTATAAGTTATCCACATTTTTTTGGACGAAACATTGATGAAAATTTAATTGTTACATTTCACTTTCATTAAAAATATGAACTCCGATATATATATATACCAATGTGTTGCTTCCTCCCATCTACTAAATTTACCCATATAATAGATAAATTATTAATGCTTTGAATCCATATTGTTATGCTTGTTAGTTAATTAAAATAATTGAACTAAATTGATATGTGAAATTTGGATTTATTTATTCAATTTATTAGGGGGTGACTGAGATTTAAAAAAATCAGATAAAGAGTTTTTTTTGTTCAATTTTTTAGTTGACAATTTTTTTAGACAAAAATTACCCACCTTTCATTAAAAAGATCACAAAATATTCCGAGCTTAATTTTTCGTCAAAATTATTAACCATAAACGATCGTATCAAATTCCTCCATTTTATTCATCTACTACCAAACAGATACAAACATAAACAAAAGAGAACATTCAACAGTAAACAAAAAACGATCAAGATCATTCACAAGCTCCACGTCAGTACTCTTCTTAGAGGGAAATAATATTAGCCACATGATTCCTTAAGCATTATTCACATTTCACATGCATCCATAGAAACACACACCTTGATTATCAATGATTTAACCCTGTGATATATCTCCGCCATCCACAGCAGTTTCAACCTCATCAGTACCAACATGAAAAATAAGACCAGTTTGAACACTCCTCACTATACTAAAAATGTTTTCAATTGAGAAAACTTGTTGAATCAAGTATGAGTTTAGAAAAAATAATGGCGGGGAGCTCGCGCTCAACCTTCCTCTTGAGGTGAGTGACACGGCTAACCTCCTTGACTTCGAAGGCTTGCATGGAGAACTCTATGGCATCGTTTACTTTAGTTGCCCCAAGAAAAAGTTGAATCTTCATTGCCAGTAAGGTTATTGCCTTTCAACCATCATTTTGATATTCATCGTTCTTGATCTCCTGTGCCACAACTCACCTTTAGTTGAAAACAAGATCCCTGTGAGTGAAAATTGGGAAAGAAGAAAGAGGAAATGGAAACGATGGATAAAAATCTTAATTGATAAATGAATTAAACCCAAGTGTTTGAACCAAGTCGAAATGAACCACAATTATAATATGTATTAATGATTTTATCTAATTTTAATAAAATATGTCAAGTTACTCATGTTATATTTGTCACACGTATTATGTACATGCATGCACTATTTATGATTGTAAGAATAAAATAATAATTTTAGATTTTTTCTTTTTTATACGTGGATATTTTATAAAGTATGAAAAATATATATATCACAATTATATTAATGATAATAAACGTATTTAGTTATGTATAAAGTGTTGAAATGCAAAGTAATAAGTGATGCCATTAACACTTTTTAAATAATTTTCTTTGCATCATATTAAATAAAAATAAAATAAAAAAACATCATTAAAATATTATATAATGGAGAATCAAAAGGGTATTTTTGCATACGTCAAGTAAATAGATGAATTGTGAAGCCAGTAAATACATAACACCTTTATTGAAGTCACTGATATATTATTACACATTTTAAGTGAAATTGTTTATAGTCGTTGAATAAATAAGACCTCCAAATCAATAGATCAAAATTAACAATGATTGCAACACTCATTCCGTGGTGATGAAATTAAGTGTAAATAAGCTAAAATTCTTCTATAACATCATTGAAAAGTTAGGGGGTGTTAAATATTGTAGACAAGTATTATTCAATATCCATCTAGTAATATAATTTATGTTGCACGCGCATATTTTGTATCGATATATGTATATAACTACATATATTATAACAGAGAAGTGACATGATAATTTTAAACGTCCCAATTCAAATATAGTGGAGGAAGGGTTGTGAGCAGTGTATGTGATTTGAGAATGGTGATGTTAAAGACGATTCAAAGTAGATCATGGATAGGTGGTTCAAAATTAAAGTAGATGCAACTAGGGGTTAAAGGTTGGTCGAGTTATTTTTAAATGAAGGATGATAGTGATATCGTTGACGTGGTGTTCAATTCATCAAATTAGAGGTGTCTACACATACATTGAACACAACTTTTTAGTAAAGGTTATTTATACATGAGTGAGATTTTCTCAATGTGTAGAGGAATTACCAGTTGGTAGTTCATTTATAGGTTATTTGTATCTATTTTTTAATAGTGCATATAAAAGGGTGCAAGAACAACATCAAATTACAAACAAACTCATAATTCAAAGTTTAAGAAATAAATGTAAAGACACCATTTAATCACCCTATTGGTGAGATCGACCTTACTTCCATACTTAGACACTCAATATGTCATATTTATTAGACATTTAAAACTAATAACATATGAGATCGTAATTCGTACTCTATGTAATGGACGCATTTTGGTTTAACATAATTTAAATTGTCTGAATATAAGTGTTGATGCAAAAAACTGGACCGAATCCCATTTTTATGATCACAGATACATAGATGAAAGCAATCCAATCAAGCACATAAGAGACAAAGATTTTTAAAGTGGTTCGGCTATGAATAAAGCCTACGTCCACTGTTATTTTATTCCCAGGGGTTTACAATAGCACCATAAGGTGTAGAGAGAGAAAGGATGTGTATTTTGTGTATGGTGTTTCTAGGTTCTCCCGGATCTCTCTTGGATCTCTTGGATCTCTCCCTTTTGGCTAAGGGAATACATGTATTTATAGTGATGGGAGATAAAGAGATTCATTGTATGTAGATATTTATACATTATGTCTACATTCAACGAATCTAATTGTTGAATTGCTTGGTATGCTATGTGTTGTCATCTACAGTATAAATGTACATTAATGATCATTAAATGCGTAGTTATCCTTTGATCTTCCCTGTTGGTATGTCGACCAACTCTCCTCGGGTGCCGACTAACACTCCTCGGGTGCCGACCAACACTCCTCGGGTGCCGACCAACTCTCCTCGGGTGTCGAATATTGCCACGTAGGATGACATGTGTCCTTTTCTGATTGGTCCTCGTAGATGGAGAATTTTTGTGTTAACAGAAGCCCCCAATGCTCCATGCTTGATGGTTTACTTGAAAGGATGGAGTATTTATTCTGCAGTGCTGCTCGGTGCTCGTGAAATTCTTGATCTACCTTCTTGATTTGTTCAACATAAAGTGCATTATCTCCTAGACGACATATGATGCAGGCTGATCGATGGTTGCTAATCTTTCTTTTGAGGAACTCCGTGTGCTATGTATCACCCCTGGAAATTTGGATACAGCCATGCTATAGTATGCAGCTTGTAGCTTGTAGCTTGTCATAATCTTCAAGTATGTTGATTGGTTTGCTAGCCAACCAACTGCCTCCTGTGCCGAGTAACTGAGTGCTAACTTCACGTGCTTGATTCTTCTGATTTTTGATCCTCTGAATACTTAGTCGAGTAACATACTAGCTTTTGAACCCAACTCTTCAATCTGATTAGTACCAAGCTAGTGGTGGACTTCGAAACATTTTCATACAACTTCTTCTTCATTATTGGTCGAGACAGTAGTAGCAAAGATCTCAGTGCTGTAGATGCTGATTTTGACTTCTACCTCTGCTCGGGGACGAGCAAGAGGTTCTCGGGGATGAGCAAGAGCTGCTCGGACAGACCATCTGTGATGAACATCAGAATGGTGAAAGATCTTAACTTCATACACTCCCCTTATGCTTTGGATGATCCTCCTGCTGGTGAGGAACCTGTTTTAAAAGCAGAGGGAAAGAAACCAATAGAGTAGGAATCTCAATGTAATAGTTAGTATACATTTTCATTCTCAATGTATTTTGTTTTTGATTTTAATGAAAGACTTTCATTTTTGTTCGCAATCTTAATTGCTATTGTCTTGTAAAATACTCTACATCTGTGCATATGTATAAGTTAAAAAAAATAACAATATTGTGTTGTTCATCGACCAACTTAGTAATAAAAAAAAGTTACAAGTATTAGTAATGTTGCTCGATCACTTAATAATAAAGTAATGAGTATAAAAATGTTTAAAATTTTTCCAACCAACCAAGGTTGTTACATTGTGCTCGTCGACCAATTATAGTTAGTGGGAGTTTATCCCCGACTAACCATACTTGGTAAATTTTTGTCTTTTTCATAAAATGTGTCCGACCAACCAAGGTCGATAAATTCTCCTCGCCGACCAACTACAGTTAGTGGGTTTTTATCCCCGACCAACCATACTTGGTTCAGTTTGGAATATTTTGTTCTTCGAGGAACTTTTATATTTTTTGTAATAATCTTACTTCCCGACCAACATAAGTTGGCATTTGAGAGCATATTTTGTTTCTTAACCAGCCATTGGCATTTTAAGAATGTTGTTCTCGCCCTTTTACCATCCAAAGTTGGTCGTGGGTTTGAACTATTAGGTTCTTTCGAACTATCTTGTCCACAAGCTCTTTTACCAACCGAAGTTGATCACGCAAGTGTACGCCTCCTAACCAAAGGAGTATAATTTGTTCTCGCTATTTTACCAACCGAAGCTGGTCACGCTCGAACTATCAGGTTCTTTCGAACTATCTTGTCCACAAGCTCTTTTACCAACCGAAGTTGATCACGCAAGTGTACGCCTCCTAACCAAAGGAGTATAATTTGTTCTCGCTATTTTACCAACCGAAGCTGGTCACGCTCGAACTATCAGGTTCTTTCGAACTATCTTGTCCACAAGCTCTTTTACCAACCGAAGTTGATCACGCAAGTGTACGCCTCCTAACCAAAGGAGTATAATTTGTTCTCGCCCTTTTACCAACCGGAGTTGGTCGTGGGTTTGAACTATCGTCTTTTTTTTGCTGTTGAACAGCGTAGTGTACAACACTAGTATTCCCCGAAAAACTTTCAAACAAAGGAGAGAGAAAAAATTATGAAACATCATTGTTTTATTCATGTTGATGGAACTGCTGTACATTTTACATTACTGATAATACTTGCGAAGGTGTTCAGCATTCCAAGCATTCTTGAATTCCTCTCCTTCTAGAGTTGTTATTCGGTAAGTTCCTGGTCGAACAACTTCTGTAACTCGGTAAGGTCCATGCCAGTTTGCTTCCAATTTATTGTGCTTCTGAATGACCTTCTTTAGCATATAATCTCCTTCTTTTAAATCGCATTTCTTCACCCTCTTGTTGTAAGACAGAGTTGTTCGTTGTTGATAAGCAGCATTCCTAATGGCTGCCTCTTCTCTAACCTCCTCGAGCATATCCAAATCCAGTCTTCTCATCAAGTCACTGACCGGGGAATTGAAATTCAGCACTCTGTGTGTTGGTAGACCCAACTCGGCAGGTATTACAGCCTCACTTCCAAATTCCAGCATATATGGTGATTCTCCAGTCGCTGCTCGGGGAGTTGTTCGGTAAGCCCACAATACTGATTGTAGCTCATTAATCCAGTTAGCTTTAGCTTCACTTAGCCTCTTCTTCAAACCATTTAGCAGTGTTATGTTCATTACCTCTGTCTGTCCATTGCTTTGAGGATGACCTGGTGCTGAATGGGTCTTCAGGATGTTTGATTGTTGACAATAGGCAGCAAACTCCTCGTTGTCGAATTGTGTTCCATGGTCTGTGATGAAGGCATGAGGGAGACCATATCGACAGATGATATTCTTCCAAACAAACTGGTATACCTTCTCGTACGTCATATCGATAAGGGGTTCAGCTTCTACCCACTTAGTAAAATAATCTACTGCGATGACGAGGTACTTGAATCTTCCTCGGGTGGTTGGCAGTGGTCCAACCAAATCAATTCCCCACATGGAAAATGGCCAAGGGGAAGTTATGGGTGTCAACAATGCTTGTGGAGTTCGTCGGATGGAGGAAAAACGTTGACACTTGTCACATTTCTTAGCATAGGCTATACAATCAGCCCTCATCGTCGGCCAGTAGTATCCTTGAGTCATCACCCTTTGCAAAAGTGTTCGACCTGCTACATGAGCTCCACAGGACCCTTCATGGATTTTTTCAATTAATTCTTTCACCTCGGAAGGATGTACACATCTTTGCAAACCTGCCATAATTCCTCGTCTATACAAAATACCATTAGTTAGTACATACCGAGCAGCTTTATACTTTAATTTCTTGGCAGCGAGCTTATCTTCCGGTAATTCTCCTTCTTCAATATATGCCTTGATGGGATCCATCCAAGATGGTCCTAGATCAAGGGTGATAATGTTCATCGTCAGATTTTCATCTATGCTTCGACTTTCTAGTACTTCAATTGGTATTGTTCTTCGCAACTCGGTACGAGTAGCTGATGCTAGTCGGGCCAGTGCGTCTGCTTGTGCATTTTCTATTCTGGGTATTCTGATCAACTGAATGGCATCAAATTCTGCCAATAATTCCATCACCTTTGCATGATACTTGACCATTAGTTCTCCTTTAACCGCATATGTTCCCATCACCTGATTCACAATTAATTGAGAATCACTGAATACCATCACTTGTTGTGCTTCCATAATCTTTGCTAAATTAAGACCTGCTATCATGGCCTCATACTCAGCCTCATTATTGGAGGTTTTGAATTGAAATCGCAAGGCATATTCTATATCAATCTCGTCTGGGGTTTTCAAAACAATCCCTGCTCCACAACCTGTTGTGCAAGATGACCCATCTACATACAATCTCCATGTAGGTAACTTGTCTTCAAATTTCTTATCCAATAGAGTTCCTCGGTGAAATATTTGTTGTTCTCTTCCATCTTCCCCTGTTAATTTTTGCTCCTCGTCGACCATCTCTTCTCGCCCTTTTACCAACCGGAGTTGGTCTGGGTTTGAATTTGATGATCTTTATACATCCACAAGCCCTTTTACCAACCGGAGTTGGTCTGGACTTATGTCTGTTGATCCTGTAACATCCACAGGTTGATCAGTGAGCAACTTTTGTTCCTCGGGGGTATCAGGGTATGTAAACTCTGCTATAAAATCTGCTACAGCTTGCCCTTTCACTGATGATCTGGGTTCATACACAATATCATATTCACCGAGCTCTATTGCCCAGTACATCAGTCTCCCTGACTTTTCTGGCTTATGAAGGGCTTGTCTCAATGGCATGTCGGTATAAACGACGATGGTATGGGCTTGAAAATATGGCCTCATTCTTCTACTTGCTTCAATTAATGCCGATGCCAATTTTTCCAGCTTTGGGTACCTGATCTCTGCACCTCGGAAAGCCTTACTTGTGTAATAAATTGGTTTCTGGATTCTATTATCCAATCTGATCAATGCCGAGCTGACTGCATTTTCTGATACTGCCAGGTATAAGTACAACTTTTCTCCCATTACCGGTCTGGACAGTAGTGGAGGTGTTCCCAGATATTTCTTCAAGTCTTGAAAGGCTCTTTCACATTCATCATTCCACTCGAAAGTTTTTCGAAGTGTTTTGAAGAATGGTAAGCATCTATCTGTCGCTCGAGATACAAATCTGTTGAACGCTGTGACTCGTCCTGTAAGACTCTGCACTTCTTTCTTTGTTGTTGGAGATCGCAACCCTAAAAGAGCTTTGATCTTTTCTGGGTTTGCTTCAATGCCTCGCTGGTTGACAATGTACTCGAGAAACATTCCTTATCGTACTCCAAATGTGCACTTCGTCGGGTTGAGCTTCATCTGGTATTTATCCAGTTGATCAAAAGTCTGACTTAAATCAACTAGATGATCAGCAGATTTCTTGCTTTTTGTCAGCATATCATCGACATAGACTTCCATATTGCAACTGATTTGTTCGGCGAAAACCTTGTTCATCAGTCGCTGGTATGTCGCTCCTGCATTTTTCAAACCAAAAGGCATAACATTATAACAATAAGTACCACTAGGGGTAATAAAATAAGTACTCTCCCTGTCTTCAGGTTTCATCTTGATCTGGTTGTAGCCTGAATAAGCGTCCATGAAGCTGAGCAGCTCATGCCCAGATGTAGCATCCACTAACTGATCAATTCTGGGTAATGGAAAGTGGTCCTTTGGGCAAGCCTTGTTGAGATCATTGAAATCAACACACATTCTCCATTTATTGTTTTTCTTCTTTACCATCACCACATTTGCCAACCAGTCCGGGTATTTCACATCTTCAATGAATTGAGCTTTCTGGAGCTTGTCGACCTCCTCTTGAATAGCTTGATTCTTCTTGGGGCTAAATACCCTTCTTCTCTGCTTTACAGGCTTGATCTCCTTATTCACATTGAGCTCGTGACATAAAAAGTTTGGATCTATTCCTGGCATGTCCTCATGACTCCATGCGAAAGTTTTCTTCCTATTTCTCAAGAAAGTTATCAACTCCTATTTTATTGAAGCATCCAACGATGAACCTATCTGGGTTACTCGTTCAGGGTGCTCGTCGTCCAGAATAACATTTTCTGTAGATTCCACCACCTGTCCTTTTACAAGTTGGGACTCGTCTCTGGGATCGAGAGTTTCAATCTCTGTATCTTCTTCCACCTGGTAAGTAGTAGTCTTTTTCCTTGATTCCTCAAGATCCTCTTGCTCGGCAGATGAATAATAGCATTCCCGAGCTACTTTTTGATCACCTTTCACAACTCCTACTCCAAAGTTTGTTGGGAATTTTAAGCATTGATGCACTGTAGATGGAACTGCTTCAAACTTCTTCAAACCAACTCTTCCCATGATCATGTTGTAAGCTGACTGCACATTCTTATCCATAACAAAGAAGCGTATTCTTTCTGTTCGACAAGCAGGCCAAGTTCCAATGAATATATCCAACTTGATCGTCCCAAGTGGAAAAACTTTCTCGCCAGCAAAACCCAGGAGGGGTCTGTGATACGGTTCCATTTGAGATAATTTCAGATTCAAACTGTCAAAGCATGAATAGTACATGATGTCTGCCGAACTTCCATTGTCTACCAACACCCTTGAAATCACTACTTCCTTCATCCTCATTTTGATCACCAGAGGATCGTCGTGAGGATAAAGAACACCTGCTAGGTCATTTTTTGAAAAGCCAATGACCAGCTTCTCTTTGTTTACCTTCCTCGGACGATCGTCCTCGGCCAGATTTATTCGCTGAATATATGAACAAGCTTGAGCCTCTCCAAGGTAAGCCTTTCTTTCTGCAGTAAGGTCTCCTCCTCCTTCATCTCCTCCTGTAATGACATTACAATCAAATGACCCAAAACGTATAGAAAATACCTCTCGTTCTGGCTGTCTTGGTTTCTTGGGAAGGTCGGGGTCATCATCTGGATCATCTTCATGGTTTCTCTTCTTTTTCTCTTCTGCTCGACGAGGATATCTAGACCTCTCTCTAGTTCGGTCGTTATTTTTTCTTTCACCTCCCCGATCAACATATTTTGCTAGCTTTCCTCTTCGGATGAGTGTTTCAATCTCGTTCTGAAGAGCTATGCAATTTTTGGTCATGTGACCATGATCTTTATGAAACTCGCAATATTTATCCTTACTCCTCGAATCAGGGTCTGACCTCAGTTTCTTTGGCCATTTTACTTCCTCGTTGTTCTTGATTTCTTCCAAGACATGATGAATACCCATTTTCAAAGGAGTATAATTGTCGTATTTCTTCAGGACTTCCCATGATGATTTATTATTTCTGGAACGTTTATCACCGCCATTGCCCTTATGCTCTTTATTTTTAGACTTGTCGATGTCCACCTTGGTGTCTTTATCCATATTCTTCTTCGCAGCCATAGCTTCCTCGGCATTCATGATTTTGGCCGCTTTTGCCATCAACTCTGACATAGTTTTAGGTGGATCTTTCGCCAAGGTGTAATACAATTTATTAGGCAACAACCCACTCATTAAGGCGGTGATTGCTGTCTTTTCTTCGTAATCTATGACTTCCAGCTTCTCGTTATTGAAACGAGTTATATAATCTCTAGTACTCTCACCAGATTTTTGTCTAACACTTAACAAGTGTGCTACTCATTTTACTGGCTTTGCTCCAAAACAGAAATTGCCAATAAACAACTCGGCCAATTGAAAGAAAGTTAAAATCTTATCCCTAAGAAGATTGTTGTACCATATCTGGGCAGCTCCAGTAAGAGTTCCTGAGAACGCTCTGCATCTCATCTCGTTGGGGATGACATAGATGTCGGCAGCAGCTTGATATTGCTCTATGTGAAGAATAGGATTTGTCTTTCCATCATATTTGGGGGTCACTACAGGTGCTTTGAACTTTGACGGTGTAGGAAAATTCACAATGACCTGTACAAAAGGTGTTCCTTGAACAAAAGTTCGTTGTAGGGGGTTCTTTGCTTTGGCCATTTCTCCCAATTTATCCTCCAACCATTGGAGAGATCCTTTCCACGCTTCATTTCCTTCCTAGGGCCTATTGGTTCGAGCAATTGATCGTTCTGAGGTAGCTTCTTGAGATCTATCTTGATGAGCAGCTGGTCGTGATTGTGCTGATCCTTCTCTTAGATCTGATGGTTGTCGAAAACTCATCGACATGGTCTTAGGTGGACTCCTATTCCTCCTAGTGCCTAATCGACTGAAAGGAGACACCCTACTCAGTCTTTCTAAAGCACTGGGTCTTTCTGGAGAGAGGGTGATATGTTGATCAGTATTTGTAGCCCTTATTGACGAAGTTCGCCCAGGTTGATAAGAGAAATCATCAGACTCCTCATTATGACGTGACTCAGTACGTCTAGATCGTGAAGAAAGTAAATAAGTTTGCCTCTGACCGCTTTGCTGTCCTGAACGTGCAGGTGCATTGCCATGGAGGGTTTGTATGAGTTGCCTCATTGTGTCTTGCATGGCGGTTTGTCCTTGAGCCAGATTCGTCATAATCCCGGCTAGATCTGGAGGTGCAGAGGGATTCGGAGGATTTCCAGTATTTCCAGCGTTTCGATTGCTAGATTCCGGATTATTCGCCATTGATGATGAACGATTTTTGGTGAAAAACGATAGTAACAATCGTTCCCACAGACGGCGCCAATCTGTTGATGCAAAAAACTGTACCGAATCCCATTTTTATGATCACAGATAAATAGATGAAAGCAATCCAATCAAGCACATAAGAGACAAAGATTTTTAAAGTGGTTCGGCTATGAATAAAGCCTACGTCCACTGTTATTTTATTCCCAGGGGTTTACAATAGCACCATAAGGTGTAGAGAGAGAAAGGATGTGTATTTTGTGTATGGTGTTTCTAGGTTCTCCCGGATCTCTCTTGGATCTCTCCCTTTTGGCTAAGGGAATACATGTATTTATAGTGATGGGAGATAAAGAGATTCATTGTATGTAAACATTTATACATTATGTCTACATTCAACGAATCTAATTGTTGAATTTCTTGGTATGCTATGTGTTGTCATCTACAGTATAAATGTACATTAATGATCATTAAATGCGTAGTTATCCTTTGATCTTCCCTGTTGGTATGTCGACCAACTCTCCTCGGGTGCCGACTAACACTCCTCGGGTGCCGACCAACACTCCTCGGGTGCCGACCAACTCTCCTCAGGTGTCGAATATGCCACGTAGGATGACATGTGTCCTTTTCTGATTGGTCCTCGTAGATGGAGAATTTTTATGTTAACAATGAGTGATCCATAAGTTTTTTTGGATGAAGCTGTAAAAGTAAATGTATACTCATTTGTGCACTCCTAGGTAGTTGTCTTATTTCGATTTCCAAAACACACATTGGGATTTAATTTTATCACTCCGAGAATCTTGGTCAACATGCAAGACCTCGAAGCCAGTTTTCTCATCTCCATGCCCCATTGATCACATTAGGATAAAAGGTAAAAATCTCAGTATCCCAACACTCACATCACTTGTTTTTATAAAAGATAAATCATGTTAAAAACTTTTATGTGTGTAAAACTTGTATTTTTGCCATTTACTTTTTCTTATTCAAAACTATTAGAAAAATCCTTACACAAAAATAAGCAAAAGTGATCAAGTCCCAATGGATTCACTTGAGCAATGGTTTTATTCGTTGATCTCTCCCATTCAGACTTATCTCCGCAAAATCCTTAGTCAAGATCGAGACCTTGTAAATTATTGGCTTATTACAGTGAAGATCTTCATTTAAGAAAAGAAACTCTTCGTTGGATGCCACTGGTCTCTTAATGAAACTCTTCAATAATCCCCACACAATTATGCGACTTGCCTCACTACAAGCTCGCTACAACGATCGTTAAATTCACTGTAACGAAGGTCCTGGACGAGAATCTATTTTTACAAATGCTTGAAGATCATTTTTTTCATGAAAAAATCAATTTTTGTGTTTTGTTGGCTGATGATTAGACATTAAATCCCCCCAACAACTCTTTCACACGTGCCTTGTGTAAGAGAAGTGACATGCTAACTCACCTTTCTAATGGGTAAGCCCATTTGTTTAGTTTTATTTATAAAATCCATTATTTTTCCCCATTTCAAAATATATCTCTAATCTTAATTTTCAAGAGAAATATATTTCCATGAGATCTTTATGTGTATTCTTGATTTTCTTCCTTTCTAAGAAGATGAGAACACATTTTTGAAAAAGAGAGAAACTAATACCTAAATCTATTTCATATTTTTCTTCTTATCTGCTTTGTGTTTAATCACCTCTTTTACTTGAGATTGATTAATATCAAAGAAGTCAAAGATTTTTATAAAGAGACTTCACCCTTTACAAAATCACTTGTATTCATACACTTTAGGGGTTTTATCCCAAACAAGAGTGTTGTGATCTTTGTTCCTCTTTTCCAGGTTCCAATCACTTTTGAACTCCAAAGCCTGAAGAAAAAGGCTTGTGAAAGATTGTTGACATGTGTAAAGCATGTGAGATGTTGAGTATTTATATTTACGTGTAAATATCTCCGTCTTGATATGAGTTGGTAGAAAAATTTTGTGGTGAGAGTAAGCTCAGAAGAAGTGTTATTCATTACTCCTTTATGTATGTTTTTACCAAGTTTTTATAAGATTGTTGCATTGGCCCAAGTTTTTTTTTCCGTTAGTGATTTTTTATCCTCGTACATCCGACGTTATGTCTATATTTAATTTTCCACATATTTTATCACCTGCATGCTTATACAAGATTAAAAGTTGACTTGGTTGATAAAACAGTAGTAAATATTGTCACATGGACTTTTAGGCATTCTACAAAATTTTGGCATGATTAAAATTTAAAAATTATTTTAATTGGTGGGTATCCATTTCGGTATGCAATACACACATGTACTCTCAACTTGTATGAGAGCTTGGTTCACTTATTGCTAATGTTGAAAGACATAGAGGAAGATCTTTTATTTGTGTTAATATGCTGAACAATGTGATGTTTAAAGGTGTATATAATTTTGAAGACATTGTTAAACTTATACATACTTTAGGATCTCTTGATGGTGTTACATTAAATAATAAAGAGTCATGTCAATATCCATTCATTGATGATGAATGTTCCACAAAGATTGATACCTTATCTTCTTTTGGTTATTCTAGTGATGAATCTTGTAACGAATAAGATTATGACCTCCCACATGATTATGATAAAGTTTGTGCTGGAAATGCTAAACTTAAGAAGAGGTTATTGAAAATTTCCATCAAACTTAGAAAATATAAAAAAGAAAATTCTTATTAAAAAAGAGAAAGATTCATTTTGAACAATATGGAAGGTCAAAATTCCGCTCTTAGCAACTCTCCTTTTAGTGGAGAATGAGAAAAATAATTTACAAGAAATATTGAATAGTTTGAAATATGATTTAAAGGAAAGTAAAAGTTACAATGACTCTTTAAATGAGAAAAGGACTTCTCTTGAAAATGATCTACACTCTGCTAAGAATCTAAAAGTTGATATAAAAGATAAACAAAAAAAATGGGAAAAATGCTTTTATCTCATGCCCAATCTTATAATGATAAAAGTGACATTGATTTTGTTAAATCAAATGTGTCATATAAACCTAAGACCCAAACCATATTTGTGAAACCTTGTCAAAGGACTCATGTGCCTAAATAGTCTTATTCATCTTTTGAGAATTAAAATGTTTTAAAGCATTTTTTCAGAAGGATGATCAACGTGCTGTGTATCATTACATTTTTTATATTCAAAAAGGTCATTTATAAGAATTTTTCCACAAGCTTAAGAAAACCTCCACATTAAAGAAACCTCACTTTGATGAAGTTTCTTCTCTAAAGTGTGATTTTAATTACCTTGTTGAAAAATCAAAAATTATTTTGTCAAATACTGAAAGGATTTCTAAATCTAAAAATATTGATGGTGGTTCAAATGGGTTTGGGAAGAATTCTAAGACTAAGGAGGTTTGGGCCAAAAAAGAAACATTAAATATCTTAATATTCACATGGATTTATTGCTCAAGATGACTCACAATGTTCTTTTGATAGGAATTAATCTAGCCATATGACCGGGAATAAAGCGTTGTTCTCTAGATTTGTTTAGAATAGATCAGGTACAGTTACCTTTAGAGATGGGAAGATATTGTATATCATATGAAAGAGTATCATTGATTTTATTGGTTTTCCTATGTTAGATATTTGTTTTAGTGGATGGTTTGAAGGCAAACTCGCTTAGCATAAGTCAAATACGTGATGATTATCACAAATGATTTTTACCAGCAAGGTTCTTGACCCCAAAGTTAATTGAATTTTGAAGGTCACTAAAAATTTAGAGATTTACAATATCGTTAATGAAAATATGATGACTTACATTATCTTGAGTCAGTTTCTTTTCACATTTGTGCTAGTTGTCAAATAAGCAAAAAATTTCCTAACTATAAGAAATTAAATGTTGTAGATACCTCTCATGTACTAAAGTTTTTTCATATAGACCTCATAGGTCCAATGCATACGAAAAGCATAAGTGGTAGGAGATATGTCATTGTGATTGTAGAAAACTTCTTTAGATTCACTTTTGTAGAATTTTTGCACAGTAAGTCTGGTGCTAAGGGCTTATTTATTACCAAGTTGCAAACAACATAAAAAAAACATGTAATATATTGATCATGGGAAATAGTTTAAAAGAGTCGATATACTCAAGTGGTTTAATGAAGTTAGAATATACCATGAGTTCTTAATCCCCATAACACCTCAATAAAATGGGATTGTTGAAAGAAAGAATCGAACCATTCAAGAAATGTCTAGATCCATATTGATAGGTAAGAATGTGCCTAAGAGGTTTTTGGGCGAAAGATTTTAACATAACAGAACCGAGTCTATAGGAGGTATGGTACCAATCAAACCCCTTAAAAGTTTTAGAAAGTAAAAAATCCCACACTCAAGAATTTTAAGGTCTTTAAAATCAAGTGTTATATACTCAAGGATAAAGAGTACTTGATTAAGTTTACCCCTAGGAGAGATGCTGGAATTTTCATAGCTATTCCACTAATTGTCGTGCCTATCGTGTTTATAATTGGATCTCTTATAAAATGATGAAGTCCATCAACGTCGCCATTGATGATAGTGATTCGTATGACTTTAAAGAGTATGATTATGAAAATAAGACTTTTGGTTTTCCTTATATTGAAGAATAAAGGGAAGATGATGCGAATAATTGTGATGAGGTGGCCCTACCACCCCCGTGAGGTTGTGGAAGTGGGAGATAAACCTTGTTGGGTTCAAAGGACTAAAGTTTACAAAACCATTGGTAGTCGTAGTATTGGAGTAAATACACATTCTCAAATCTAAAATAAATTAACTTTATTTCTTATACTTCTACTATTGAACCTAAAGATACGAAGAATGCCTTGTTAAACAAATATTGGGTCAATGTATACAAGAAGAATCAGACCAATTTGATAAACAAGAAGTTTGGAATCTAGTCCATTTCCTTCAAGATGTTCATGTGATCAGTACTAAATGGATCTTAAAAAATAAATGTGGTAAAGATGGTGCCATTTTGAGAAACTATGCAAGACTAGTGGCTCCAAGACACACCCAAGTTGAAAGTGTAAACACTAATGAGTCTTTTCCTCTATTGCTAGGCTTGAGTCAAATAATTTTTTATTGGTCATTTTATGTGCCTTAGAATTTAAGCTCCATCAAATGGATGTGAAAGGTGCCATTCTTAATAGAAATTTGTTTATGCGTCACAAGCAAAGGATTTTGAGGACCCCAAGTTCCCAATAAACGTTTATCACCTAAAAAAGTCTTTATTTGGATTTATACAAGTACCTAGATATTGGTACTAGAGACTTACCTTATATCTTATGGGGAAATGTTTCAATCGTGGAAATGTAGATAAGACATTGTGTTTCCAATCTTGTGGGAAATACATAGTGGCGTCCTAAATGTATATTGATGAGATTGTTTTTTGGATCCACCAATGAAAATCATGATCCAAAAAATTTCTTCTTTAATGCAAAATTTTTTTGAGATAATTACGGTTAGGGAACTCACTTTATACTTTGGTTTCCATGTACGTAAATTAAATAGTGGAACTTTAGTTTCCCAGTCTAAGTATGCTAAGGACCTTGTGAATAAATTTGATCTTGCTCTTTTAAGCACATACGCACTTCCATGAGTGTTTTTGTTAAGCTTGGAAAGGATGTTAATATGAAGGATGTGGATGAAACTCTTTATTTGTTGTACCTTACGAATATTGATCTCGATATATCTTTAGTGTAGGAGTTCATTCTTATTACCAATATTTCCCCAAAGATACCCATTTGAAAGTTATTATGAGTCTAGCTAAATAGGTAGGAGTAATATCAGGCTTTATTATTTGGTATCCTAGGAATCTTAACACTTATTTAACGACTTATTCGGATGTCGATTGGGTGTGAGATGTGGAAAGTATGAAGAGTACCTCCAGTGGGTGCTCCCATCTAGTAAGTTCCTTGGTTTCTTAGCACGCCAAGAAAAAAGTTGCGTGTCTCTTTTTACGATCGAAATATATAGAATATATTGTTATCATAATTTGTTACACACAATTGTTATGGACGTAACAAATATTGAAAGATTATAGTATTGAGTAATATTTAATGATTATTTATTGTAACAATAATAGTGCCATTGATATTTTTAAAAATCCTATTCAACATTCTAAAAAAAGCATATAAACATTTGTAATTATTTTATTAGAGATCTTGTTGAAGAAGAAGTTATGTCTTTAAGTCATGTTTTAAATAATCTTCAATTAGCAGATATTTTTAACTAATCCTCTTGATGGGACTCTATTTGAGTTATATAGGTACTCATTAGGTATTTGCATCGTTGATTGAATATTTAGTAGCATGTCTAGGATTTGTGCTTCTTTTTAATATTGTTTTTATATCCTGTTACATGTTTTGAAAAGAGTTCTCGTTATATAATGTAGGTATAAATTCGTGAACTTTACCCAAAGGCACAAACACATAAAGATAGGCACTAAGAAAACTAGGCAAACAGTGTCGATTCTTTCCAATTTTAATCTTGTTAACTAAATCTTACGTGAGCATGCAAGATTCAAATTGTAAATGGAAAACAAGTAACCACGACACACCGATGTATGAGGAGAATCCAAATGGAAAAAACCTTGGACGGCCAGGTCTAGACAAATTAACTACAGATATATGGTTTATAAGAAGACACAAGAGACTTATAAACACTAGACATAACAAGATATGCTGATGTTATCTTCAAAACCTTTGTCTACAGTTTCGAGTAAATCCAATACGGCACATAACACCTTTGTGCCTCGGTATCCACTGAATGCCTCTACCATCTCCAATAGTGCAGAATCCAGTGCACAAATGATAGTAAATGAAAAGGATGAATTTCTGGGTTTGATTTGTGAAAATTGATCAACAAAGATCAAGGGTTGTTGGAGAGAGTTTTCCAAAATGTGTTATGGCCTCTTAGATCTTCAAAAGAGTTGGTTTCTTGTAGTTTTCACGCACCCCTTGTATGTGATAAATAATCTGAGTTAAGGGGTGTGGAATTTACAAACAAAAACTGTATGAAAATTGATTTTTTGAAATTTGAGCCTTCTTGTTCGAATAAGGTACCATCATCGTTTGAAGAACATACCAAATATCGTTCAAACAGGAAAGAACGATAGTTTTCACGAGATTCTAGTTAGGGTAAGAAAAATTAAAAAATTGTCTCGTTAGAACTTCCTTTGAAATTCATTCAAATGAAGTTACTGCTCTCATTAGAACGACCAAGGTTGTCCGAACGAGGGTACTAAACTAGTTCGAATGCCCTTTCCAATGGCATTACAGAGATGAGGGTTTTGGAGAAATTTTCCTTGTTAGTACACAAGTTCGAATGAGGTACATATTCTCATTCGAATGAGGTACTGCTACTCATTAGAACGACGTGGGAAAACCTCAAATTTTTTTAATTCAAGTTATAAAAATATTTTAGAAAAACTTAAGCCATTAAAATACTCTCTCCAATAATGAAAAATAAGGTCATATACCTTTTGGGAATGAGAGTACTCGGATTTGAATATATCGTTTAATTACGATTGCTCCAATTCTTCAATGACATAAATGCGATACGACACCTTAATAAATTACATGTTTTGTCCAAAGGAATAATCCAATACTACAAATTGACTCGATGTGAAAATTTATCCTTACAAATCTCCCCCTTTGGATATTTCGGGACAAAACAAAAAAATAAAAATACTGAATTCGCTAAGCCAGGCCGTCAAGCGAGTCTAGTGCCTATCCTAAACCCAAAAATGAAAAAGACATCAGACACCCTAACAACCTAGAAGCAACTTGAGTATCCTTACAATGTATCATCCATAAGAACATGTGACGACTACACACATGAAACAAAACTACTCCGATACATGGGGGATTATATAAGAAAGAAATATCAGAAATAAACTTACCCTAAAAATGTGCTCCCCCTTTTTGCCCGATAAAAACACAAGGATGGAACTAAAAGACAGCAATGTTAGTGATACAATAAAAAGATTGGCATCATAATAAGCATTATAGAACAACACTAACATAATATATGAAAATGGCAATCAAAATAAGATATATGAATAATTTAGCCACAAACACTATAGGAAAAAGAGCTAAACATGTGGATAGATTAAAAATTAAACCAAATGTACATGCTAAGTACCAAATGTATCAAATATCGAAAGTACAAATTAAGAGAAATAAAATTCAATATCAAATGCTCACTCTCTCAAAAGTACATAAAGAAATAAAGAGATACATAAAACAATTAACATGAAGATCCATCTCTAGCACCGTCACCAAATGGATCCCCGAATGAGAGGGACTTGCTCCACAGCACATCTAGTCTTTACGCAGCTCCTTAATCCGCTACAGTAGCAAGGAGTCTATGCAATCCTGTGCCTCCTTGGCTCTCTCCCGATCACACTGCATGGTCAATAAAAACTCCTGGAACATCGACCTATCTTGTCGCCTCTCCTTGGCCATCTGCTCCATTTGTATACATAGTATCCTAACCTCCGAGGACTTTGTGGGTGGATGAGAGCGAGAAGATGATGGGATGGCCTCAGGGGGAGTGGATACGGGGGTGAACTGAGATAACTCCGAGTAAGATGGGGTAGGCTTTGCCTGAGCATATGCCAAGTGATTTCGTGATCGACTAATAGAATTTTGGTCAATGGATTAATAACGAGTCACACGAATATCTGATGGTAGGATAGGGTAATGGACATCTAAACAATGGTGAGTGATAATGATGACAAAGGGTAAAGCTTGTCCAGTGGGAGAGGATCCAGAGTACTAACCATCTGAAGGACCGAAAATATGTAATTAGATAGGTCGATAATAACACCAAGGCTAATGGAATATATGAGATGCACATGATCCCACGTGATCTGGGTATGGTTTTCACGTGGAATGAGGCACGCCCAAACAATCCAAATAAGGATCCTAAAATCAGCCTTAAGATTTCTATTGTAAAGGGTGGTGTTGCCATGTTCGATGACATCGAAAACAACGAATTTGGTGACATCGATATCTAGGGATTAGTGAGTGGTCCAGGGGTAAATGGCGTCGGGTGTACATGGAAACTCGGCAAGACGGGCTATGAACTTTATGGTGATGACCACCTCCTTTCCCCTGACTCGAGAAACAAGACCCCTAGCGGTGACAGCCATACTAAAGAATAATTCCCTAATCAGGTCGAGATATATAGGGTCTATAAGAGTAAAAATAGGATCCCACCCACGCTGGGCCAACCAAGTAAAAACAGTGGTCCCAGATAGGGTAGCATGGTCCACTATCTTTTCTCGTACGATGGAACATGCGGGAAAGCCCAAAGTATTGTACAACATATAGGCGTGTAGTGTCTCCCACCTCAGAGAAGGTTTGGGAAAACTGAGTTATCCTCTGAGGAATGATCCTCATCAGGCTCCTTGGTATCACGAGCACAGCGACGTCTAGGCATGATTATAAGGGATAAAAAAGGGAGGGAGAATGAAATTTATCTAGGAAAGCTTCACCCTACCCAACATAATCATCCAAACCTCCATAAACACCAAAACCAACAGCAAACGAATAGCCCATCTCCAATCAGCACAATATATATAAATACGCCATAAAAAATAAAAAAGAATAAATGGGAGTTCATAATTATTTGGCATTCTAAAAATGATTAATTAAAAAATAATAGGAATGTCAAAAAAATTATGAGTTAACATGTATTGGGGGAACCAACAAAAAAAAAATATTTTTGATTATATATATATAATAAACAGTCCCAAAAAAACTGATTTCATTGGATTATTTCACATGTATAAGGGGTGAGTGAAAATTGTAAGAAACCAACTCTTTTGAAGATCTAAGAGGCCGTAACACATTTTGGAAAACTCTCTCCAACAACCCTTGATCTTTGTTGATCAATTTTCACAAATTAACCCCAAAAATTCATCTTCTTCATTCACTATCATTTATGCGGTAGATTATGCACCATTGGACATGGTAGAGGCATTCAGTGGGTACCGAGGCACAAAGGTGTTGTGTAGCGTGTTGGATTTGCATGGAATTGCAGATGGAGGTTTTAAAGACGACATCAGAGTATCTTTGATAAGCACCCAAAAGTGTTTATTTTATACCCCGAATTATTGCATTTTAGTCGCTCATTTTAATTAAAAATGGCCTTATGTTCGTATTTATCTACATTGCAGATCACTGAGGAGTCACAATCTTAAATGAGGCTAAATCGGCATAATTGTGATACAATAGCAGTCAAAAGCATAAAACAAAGAAATCAAAGCACCAAGAAGTCCGAAGTCCTATTTGAGCTTGATGAGATCATTTTTTATGTTTTGAACCAAGCCTAAGCCTACACCGAGCCCAGACCATTCCTCGAGCCTGTGTGTGTTTAGTTTGTGCTTTTTAGATTTTTTCTAGATTTTTAGTTTGAGTTATTTTTATTTTTAGGATTTATTTTAGATTTACTTAGAATTTTCTAGGATTTATTTTCTATTTTTCTATTTCTTTATTTCGATTTTGATTTTTATTAGTTTTTAATTTTTACCTTTATTTTATTTTATTTTTATTATGACTAGTTTTATTAGATTTTATCTTTCTTTAGTTTTATTATATTAGGATTATATTTTTAGTTTTAATAGATTTTTATTTTGCATCTTTTATATTTTTTATTTATAATTTTTTTTTATTTATTAGATTTTTAAGGTTTATTTTTATTTTTTAGAATTAGTCTTTAGTAGTTTACTAGATTTTTATTTTTATTTTTAGTTTAGTTTAGTTTTTTTATTTTTGTTTTACTTGTTTTTATTAGGTTTATTTTTATTATTTATTTTTTTTAGTTGGTTACAAACTAAATCACACACACATTTTACCTATACCTTCCTTACATACACCTAAAACAACCCTCACCCTCACCATTCCACCCTACACCCTCACACACTCAAAGCCCCCATCATCATCTCCCCCAACCTCGCTCTTTCTCTCTCCTAAATCTCCATACCACCATAGCCAACCATTTTCTAACCACCAAACAACCCACCATCTAAACCCATAATCCAACTCCACCAACAGCACTAACCTACCTGCCTTAACCCGAAATCGGCAACCCCTGCCCCATACCTTCACCTCCAACCTACTCAAACCGCAACCCACTAAACCCAGGTGCAACCTCAACCACGTCCGGCCAAACCCGAGACACGGATTTGACCCCATTTCATCTTCCAACCCATGGCAGCCCCATGCCCAAACTCACCCAGGTTGACCTTAACTCAGCAGCTCTTAAACCCGATTTTGAAACCCGAACTCATCCACATGCCGACCTCAAACCCACTGCCAACTCGAACCAGCCTTCAAATCAAACCAAAAAAAATAGCGGACCCATTTCGAGACCCAAACAACCCTCCTTCACCATAACCAAACTGGAACCTTTGACCCACATATCCAAAACCCAATTTTCAACCCCATTCGACCTTATCTCCAGCATTCCCTTACCTATTTCCACGAAACCAAAAAACAGGAGTACTTCTTTAACCACCTTATTTCCTTATCCCACCAAAATATAAACCCACTAACCTTATTATTCTCATTGGACTTGGCAAAAAACAATGAGACTCTCACAGAGGATATGCACGGAGAGACAGAAAAAAAAAAAAAAAAAAAAAAAAGACTGCAGAGAGTAGAAAAAAAGTTAGAAAAAAATTTAAAAAAATAGTTTAGAATTAGAAAAATATTTTTAGGTTCAACTTTAAATTTTAGTTTTGTAATCCAGCTGAGTTTTTGTGACAAGTTTGAACGCGTGTTTATACACACAGTTGACACAAAGACTTAATTCGTATCGTATCTCTTTCTCTTTTCTTTAATTTCTTGTTATTTAACTATGCTTGTGCTGAATTTTTAATCATGACTGACTAAACACTCCATTCAAGGGGTGGGATGAAGCGCGTGTGTTGAGTTGTTTAATAAATTAATTATTCATTGATGTGTTCTAGGCTAACTAAATTGAAAAAAATCACACATTAATTTATGTAACGAGAGTTAATAAATTAATGTTGAAAATTGATATTTGATTTTTGGATTTGACTTAGAGATAGGTCCTATTCTTAAATTCAAGTATTAATTCTTTGTGTGTAATTAAAAGATCCGTACAAATTTTTATGAATTGATCTTAGCAGATAATTTGTAAGAACAAGTATGAATCTTAATTTTTTTTAATGTAGTGAAAATTCTTGAATTAATTGCAGAAAAAGATAAAATTTAATTTAGGATTGTAACGAGAGTCAAGTTTTAAATTCAATATTATTTCGAACTATTCAATTGAATAATTAGGACATTAAATTAAATTAACTACGCGGTGTAATCCCACCTCTTGTTTCTTCTCATAATTCTAAACTATATTACTTTTTAATTTCTTGTAGTCATTTTAATTGCATAAATTTTCGTTCCCTCCCTTGAAATTGTTTTAAATTATAAAACTAATAATAAAATAAAAAACACAAAAATATTATTTTTTTATAAAAATTGAAATTGCAAATTTTCACGATAACGATTTCGACACATTGAAATTGGATTGATACCCGTACTTACCACAATATGAGTTGTTTTAAATAAGTTTTGTAGGTACTCGAGGGATTTTTTGAGATTGGATTTTGAAGACAATGACCACACGCAAAACGTCAATTATCAATCTTGTTGTGTCTAGGTATTTGTATGTCTTTTGTGTCTTCTTGGAAACAACATATCTATAGTGAATTTGTCTAGGCTTGGTCCTCTAAGTTTTTTCCGGTTGGGTTTTCCTCGTGCAATGGCATGTCGTGATTGTTTACTTTCTATTTACAATTTGAATCTTGCATGCTCACATAGGATTTAGTTAAGAAGATTAAAATTGTAAAGAATCGACATTGTTTGCCTAGTTTTCTTAGTGCCTGTCTTTGTTTGTTTGTGCCTTTGGGTAAATTTTACGAATTTATACCTACATCATATAACCGGGACTTTTCAAATTGGTATCAGAGCACTCAGATTTGAATATGTCGTGCAATTACAGTTGCTTAAATTATTCAATGACACAAATGTGATACGACACCCTAACTAACTACATGTTTTGTCCAGCGGAATAAGATAATACTGCAAATTGACTGGATGTGAAAATTTGTCATTACATGTTTGTTTATATAAGAGTATAATGTATTTATTTTTTTAAAAGATTTGTTAGACACGCTCATTTATATGCTCTTTAGATGATATACTTCTTGACGTATCTTGTATATTAAAATGGTTATTTTTTATTACTTTTCCTTTTGCTTGGATAATGTGGTCTCTTACTTCAAAAGATAATTTTTTATTTTCCTTTAAAGTCTTATAAAATTTGAGGAACTTTTATTTGGAACGCATGCTCGTATCTTATTTCACTTTACTTCGCACTACACACTGATTTGATTCCAATTTATGGGGAATGAAAAAGTTGTACGGTCTTTTATAAACGGTTTAACACTTCGAATATTTCATGAAAGAGTGTTTATTATCCTAAAAATGTTTATTTTCGCGGTTTTTAATGATGTGGAGAAAGTTATAAAATCTAATGTGTTATATTAAAATAATGAGAGATGACGTGGCTAGGGATGCGATCCTAGGAAGAGAGCATTAAGTTTATCAAAAATAGCTCCCCGCCTCTTATTAAGAGCAAAAGCCGCCACATGCAAAATACTTTTTAACAAAGAGCTATTTCATATATTTATATTCATTTATAAGAGTAACATCAAGGATGTGAAACCAATGGTCTTAACCGAATTGCTCAATTAGGGGGGGGGGGGGATTAATAGTTGAAAATATCTAAAAGGTATTAGAAATTTCACTTATGTGGAGGCTTTGAGTTATTTGTTTAATGATTCGTGATTCTTAATTGAACTCGATATTGGTTTTATTCTTTCAATGATATTCTTTGTTTTTATTTTTGACAAATGAGATATGATTTTATGCTCTTGGTTAATAAATCACATCATGTTATTATCCTTTAGGATAATCTTTTCTTGATTATGAACACTTGTCATTCATCTCAATTCATTTGGTAAGTAGGAGATCTTAACTTATATTTTTCCTTATCCAAATAAAAGTTTGGGAGCATATTCATTTGAAATCGCATATCAATATGCGATTGAAAAAAAAAATTTAATGAGTGTACTGCCTTTACTCTATTTTATTGATTTCATGTGCTCATTTCATACTCATGTCTTCTTTGCTTGGTTTTTCCCTTTGTTTATTTCCTTGATAAAAAGAGGGATAATGTTTTATAATACGGGGGGAGTTTTTGTTACTTTTTCTAGGGCATCATATTTTGGGGGAGCCTTTAAAGTTATTTTTATATTATGGTTAGAATATAAATGTGTTATTTTCCATTATCAATATCTCTAATTGTTATAGACAAATATTGCATGTTTATGTTTTTTTCACACATTGGTATTTTTATGAGTTTACTAGTGTTTCTAGAAATCATCCCCAAATTATTTTGTACAAACTCCTTTTAGAAGTATCTTATAGTTTTAGATTTAGAGCTTTGTAATTTCGATCTTGTTATGCCCTTGCCGAGGTTTTTGTGTTATAGTTAATAAATTTTCTTATTATTACTTGTAATCCAATGATTGTGTATTTTGTCACGACATAAATGAAGAGGGAGATTGTAAGAGTATATGTATACTCATTTGTGCTCTCCTAGGTAATTGTCTTATTTCGATTTCTAAAACACACTTTGGGATCTAATTTTATCTCTCCAAGAAGCTTCATTAATGATCAAGACCTTTAAACCAGTTTTCTCATCATCTTACCTCATTGATCACATCTAGGATAAAAGGTAAAAGTCTTAGTAGCGCTACACTCACACCATTTGTTTTTATGAATGATAAAATCATGTTAAAAACTTTAGTGTGTGTAAAACTCGTGTGTTTTCCCATTACTTTGGCTTATTCAACAATCTTTGAAAAATCCCTACAAAACAATAAGCAAAAGTGACAAAGTCCCAATGGATTCGTTGTAGCAATGGTTTCCTTCATTGATCGCCCCCATTGAGACTTCTATTAGTAAAATACCTTATCGAGAGCGTGACCTTTTTTGTTATTGGTTCATCGCACCGAAGAGCTTTGATAAAGAGACAAAACTCTTCGCTTAATTCCACCAGTCTCTTAAGAAAAGGCATAAAAAATCCCTAAGTAGCTTTGCAACTTGCCTCACCGCAAACTCGCTATAGCAATCGTTAAATTTGTCGTAGTGAAACTTGTCGTGAAGGTGCTGGATGAGAATATACTTTGGCATATCTTTGAAGATTGTTTTATTTTTTGTGTAAAAGTCACTTTTTATGTTTTGTTGGGAGATGATTAAACATTAGAGCACCTAACAACTCTCTCGTAAATGCCTTGTGTAAGAGAAATGACATGCTAGCTCACCATGGTAATCGGTAAACACATTTGTTTAGTTTTATTTATAAAAACCATAAGTCTCGGTACCTCTCACTTAATAAAAACTTGGTTAAGACTTGCAGTTTTATTTATAAATGATACTATTAAAAGGGTGTTTCTAAGGGAATCCCAAATTATACTTCAAAATATCATAACTCCTTTTTTACTATAAAATACCACTTAATTTTAACAGTTACTTCCATATACCACCAAAGGTCTACCACATATTTAAAGTTGTAAAAAAATATTTACCCACTTTCTCTCCTTCTTTCTACACATTCAAACCTCTCAACGTTTCAACTTCAAAACCTCTCAACTTCAACTACAAATTAATTCCATTGTCTAAATCTCCAAAGCTTCAAAGATCTTCATCAAATCACCATCCAACACCATACAGAAAAGATTATAGTCATCAAAACATGTATAATAGACATTGTTTGATATATTATTCATTATGAAAAATATGTTAAACCCTTGAAAAGCATGTTCAACCTATTAAAAATATGTTGAACAATAATAATATGTTAATTTTTTGTGAAAATAATGTTTAATACTCCTCATATGTTGAGAAAATACCACATAATCAATAATCCCTAGCGTACAAAATCCTAGCCGATAACCCAGTGATTTGGTATCTCGACCCCGAGTAAAGACCCAAATTTCATCATGTTTGCCCTGAACCAAATATGGTATGAAAAATTGGATTCAAACATCATTCGGTATAATTACCCCCGAGTATATGCATTTAATTCGGTATAATTACTCCCGAATGAGACTTTTCATAATATATATATATATATATATATATATACACACACACACACACACACACATACATTTAATTTGGCATAATCACCCCGACTATATGCATTCCATTCGGCATAATCATTCTGAATATATGCATTCCATTTGGCATAATCATCCCGGATGAAAATTTTTCTTCAAAAAAAAAAATTTAACTTTGATTCGGGATAATCACCCCAAAAATCATCATCTTCTTCGAGGGCCCAATACCGAACCAGTGTAATATTCCATTTTCAGGTATAATTTTTTTTAGGGTTAAAAAACCATAAAAAATTCCATATTTGTGTAGCAAAAATTACCTCAAATATAATAATTCAACAATTTTCATTAGTTTTAGAGTTGCCCACACCCATTGTTAACACCTCAATTAGTTGTTGTAACTTCAATATGGTATTTTCAATAACAAAACCCTAATTATTATGTTGTTTCAATAATTAATATGGTAATTTGTTAGTGAAGTTTATATAGTGTTTGAATGAGAAGTTTATGTAGCATTTGAGTGAGAGAAAGTTGTGTTGAGAGAGAAAAAGTTTTGGAAAAATGGTTGAGAGGAAGTAAAAAAATACATATATACTATGTGGTGGTCCTTAGCAAAAAAATATAAAAAAATATCTTGTGATATTTTGAAGCATTTTTTGTGGTGCCCTTAGAAACACCCTATTAAAATCATCCACCTTATTCATTTATTACCAAACATATACACAGAGAGACAAAATAACACATTCAATAGTAAAGAAACAACAGTCAAGATCTAATTCACAAGCTCCACATCGGTAGTCTTATTATAGCGAGAAAATATTAGACACATGATTCCGTAAGCGTTCTTTACATATACAATGCACCTTCAATATGTGACCCTAGATAATGTTTCTTCAAATAATTCATTTGTTTCCATATGTCGAACACAACTAAATGCTAGAAAGGCTCTTTTGTGTAATGGGGATTTCTTTCACATAAGATATTATGCACTTGTGCTTAATTTGATAGTTCACGATGTCTTGAAAGAAATTGATGTGGGTGTTCAAAAGATTCGTGAAAGCATCAAGTATATCAAAGGTTCATAAGCTAGGAAAGTAAGCTTTGTTTAATGTGTCAAATTATTATCTCTAGATGTTAAGAAAGGTTTGAGACAAGATGTTCTGATAAGATGGAACTCAACTTTTTTAATGCTTGAGAGTGCTCTTTTCTACCGTGAGGTCTTTTCTCACTTGGAATTAAGTGATTCAAATTATAAACATTAACCTTTAGAAGTGAGTGGGAGAAAGTTAACAAAATATGCAAGTTTATAGGTGTTTTTTTATAATATAAATTGTGTTTTCTCCGGCATGAAGTATCTACAGCAAATTTGTACTTTTCTTTGGTGTTTATGGCGTACTTAACATTGAAAAACCAAATGGATAGAAAGTAGTTATCCATACTTGCAAAACATAGCGATTATGATGTTTGAAAATTTTTAGAAATATTGGGTTGAATTTAGCATGATTTTGGCTATAGCCGTGATATTAGATCCACGGTACAAGATTCATTTTGTTGATTTTTGTTATAAGAAAGTGTATGGGGTTGTTTCACCTCAATATGGGGAAGTTCGAGATAATTTGTTTGCATTATTTGGTGAATGTGATTTGAAGTGTCCTTCTTGTAGTTCGATGCAAAAGAGGTCCATTAATAGTTTGAATGATGCATCATTTAGCATGGATACAAAAGATGTACTAAAGGTAAATTTATTTCTACTAATTTGTGGTCTTTGTTTTAATTAGTATCTAATTTTTATTCATATAACTTGTTTAGGAGTTTGATGACTTTTAAAGTGAAGAATTTAGTTCTTGTGCTCAAAAGTCACAACCAGAGCTTTATTTGGACGAACCAAGAATTGATAAGAATGCTGACTTAGATGTTTTAGCTTTTTGGAAAGCAAATCAGTTTTGGTATCCCCAACTTGCTTCAATGGCAAGAGATGTTTTGAACATTCCTATATTTATGGTAGCCTCGTAATTTTCATTTAGTATGGGTGGAAGGGTTATTGATCAATATAGAAGTTCACTTAAACCCGAGGTGGCGGAAGCATTACTTTGCATAAAAGATTGGCTCTTTGGTGATATTGGTAATTTTATATTTTATTTTTTTATATTTCTTTGTTTTGATTTTAATTTTCATTTGTGAACATAGAATATGCATAAGATCAACTTGTTGATCTCACGAAAAATATCTTAAACTTGGATATCAACACGAAAATGATCCTTCATCATCGTCGGCCCAATGCTCAACTTCTTTTTTGGTTTCGGGTGTGTAATTATCATATTTTAGTAGGAAAAGTTGTATTATAACTATTTTAATAAAAAAAATCTAATTTAAACTACTTCAAACTGATTTTTACTAAAGTTGACAAGTTCAAACTGATTTTCATGAAAATATGATTTAAACTACTTCAAACTACTTTAAATTATTTTGCTAAAGTTGACAAGTTCAAACTGATTTTTCTTGAAAAAAAAATGTTTTGATTTTAATTGATGCTTACTTTTTTTTTTTGAAAAAAAATCTATTTTCACCCATATTTTCATGAAAAAAAATGATTTTTCTTTTTTAAAGTTATAGTATTTTAACATCTATTCATCTGAATAATTTTTAATGGATGCTTACCTTTTTTTGTAGGTATATGAGTTGAAGAGTTCCTTTTTGGCGTAGATTAAAGTCTTGAAGATTAAGTTCACATCATTGTAGTTTGGTTATTTATATTTTGGATTTAAATTGTGTGATTGCACTTTCAACCTTTTGTGGATTTGAAGTCTTAAAGATTAGGTTCTGTATTTGTATTTGTTTATGGATTTGGATTTGGATTAATACAACTAAGGACCTATTTTATAAGATATTTAGTTTTGTACTTGTTTATGGATTTGAACTTATGTTAAATAAATAATTTAATGGTTAATAATCTAGTAGATTAAGGACTTATTTTTATAAAATATTAAACATATTTTATAAATATGTTATTACTATCGTGTTAACGAGTTGAAAAACAACTTATTTATAAGTTGGATTATGCAGGTTATGTCGTGTTTTCGAGTTGAACATGACCCGTTTAGTAAACGAATTATGCATGTCATGTCAAGTTTTTGAGTTGAACACGACCCTTTTATTAAACAGGTTATGTGGGTCGTGTCAGGTTTTCGAGTTCAACACGACTCGCTTACTAAACGGTTTATGTGAGTCATGTCATGTAACCCGTTTGTTAAACAGGTCGTGTTCTAGTTTTATCACTTGACAAGATTAATAAACGGGTCGTGTTTGGGCTGGGTTTTTTATTAAAATACACGTGTCTTGACACGACCCGAACCCGACCTGCAAACACGAATTGCCAGGTCTCACAGCATTATCCACAACAGTTTCAACCTCATCAGTCTTAACGCATAAAACAAGTCCTGTTCTAACACTTTTCTCTAGATAAAAACCATCTTTGATTAGGTCAGAGATGAGAAAACTTGTTAAATCAGTGTGAGTTTAATAGAAATACCAGTAGGGAGCTCTCTCTCGTCCTTCCTTTTGGGACGGCTAACGTCCTCGGCTCCAAAGGCTTGCTTGGAGAAACATGTGACGTCGTTTCATAGCCGCGAATCTCATTTCCATTCAACCATCATTTTGAGAATCACCATTGTTGATCTCCTACGTCATAACTCGCTTTTAGTTGAAAACAAGAGAGAAGAGGAACCATATGATAGAGATTGCGAATAAGAAAGAGGAAATGGAAACGATGGATAGAAATCTTAATTAATAAATAAGTCAAACTCAAGTGTTAGAACCAAGTCAAAACGAACTACACTAATAATATTTATTAATTATATTATCTAATATTATTAAAATAATATTTTAAGTTACTCATGTTATATATGTCTCACGTGTTATGCACATGCATATTATGTTTATAGTTATAGTTATAAAATAGTTATTTTATATTTTATATTTTATATTTTTATAAGTGTGTATTTTATTAAGTGTGAAAAACACCCATCATAATTATATTAATGATAATAAACATATTTAGTTATGTATAAAGTGTTGAAACGAAAATTAAAATGCGGTGTCATAAATACGTGTCAAATATTTTTTTTGTCCATCATAATAAATTAACAAACATACACAAACATCCTTATTATATAATAAAATGAAGCCTCAAAAGGGTGTTTTCTCATATGTCAAGTAAATATAAAAATTTTGAACTCACCAAATATATAAAACCTTTATTGAAGTCACTCATATATTATTACACCTTTTTAAGTGAAATTGTTTATAGTCATTTAATAAATAAGACATCCTTTCAATAAATTGAAATTAACAATGATTCCAGCACTCATTGTGTGGTGATGAAATTAAGTTCAAATAAGCAAAAATCCTTCTACAATATCATTGAAAAATTGTAAGGGAGCGTAAATATTCTAGACATGTATGATACAATATCCATTTAGTAATATCATATATATTGTGCGTGCATTTTTTATATCGATACATGTATATAAATATGTATATTTATAGACAAACTATAAGAGATAGGACACATGAAAAATTTTAAATGTCGCAATTCAAATATAGTAGAGGAGGGGTTGGGACCAGTGTATGTGATTTGATATTGTGATGTCACCGACGATTCAAAGTAGAGCGTAAAGAGGGGATTCAAATTTAAAGGAAATGCAACTAGGGGTTAAAGGTTGGTGTGGTTGTCGTTGTGCTGAATTCATCAAATGAGAGGCGTTTACACGTAATATGAATGATGATGCTAAGATTTAGCACCACCAGATAAGTGTTAGTGAGCTCAAGCAGTAGCAGCCATGGCAGCTATAGAGATATATGAGTATGTAAGTGTGTAGAAGGGGATGAGTATAAGAAGAAATAAGACTGATGTATAGTGGTTCAGCCAATTTGGCCTACATCCACTGTGAGTGTGTGATCCACTAAGTATGGGCACTAATGGCCTTGGATACAATGTACATAACCCTCTCTCTCTCTCTCTCTACTGTGTGTGTACAAGCAGAGTTTTAGCTAGGGATACTGTTTATGGATCGATCCCTGTAGGGTTGTAGGTGACAAGTATATATAGGTCTTGGGGGGTGTAGTGTACCCCCCCCCCCCCCAAGTAAGCATGGTGCATGTGAATAATGATCTAGCCAATTCCCTGTTGACACCTGTAGATGCCAAATGATGACATAATATTCCCTCACGTGAGGGTGTGATTCTGTTATAACGGTCTGCCACGTGTCATATGAGCCTGACGCGCACTGTTCCACACGTCTCCCAAACCACGCGCCGTCATGATATCACCCTCGGCCTATGAGCCGAGGCCGAGGTCAAAGTTTCTTCCGGTAGTGAGTTTGGCTTGATTCTGTCCTCGTACTGTCGTACCCTCGTAGGGTCGGCCCCTCGTAGGGTCGTCCGGAGCCTGAGGAAGGGTCGGCCCCTCGTAGGGTCGTCCGGAACCTGAGGAAGGGTCGGCCCCTCGTAGGGTCGTCCGGAGCCTGAGGAAGGGTCGGCCCCTCGTAGGGTCGTCCGGAGCCTGATGGAGGATCGTCCCCTCGTAGGGTCGTCTAGAGCCTGATGGAGGGCCATCCCCTCGTAGGGTCGTCTGGAGCATGATGGAGGGTCGTCCCCTCGTAGGGTCGTCTGGAGCATGATGGAGGGTCGTCCCCTCGTAGGGTCGTCTGGAGCCTGATGGAGGGTCATCCCCTCGTAGGGTCGTCTGGAGCATGATGGAGGGTCGTCCCCTCGTAGGGTCGTCTGGAGCATGATGGAGGGTCATCCCCTCGTAGGGTCGTCTGGACCTGGTGGTGGCCAGCCGGGGCCTGAGGAAGGGTCGGCCCCTCGTAGGGTCGTCCATATTGGAGGTAATCCTCATCCAGGCTGAGGGTATAAACGGGTATATCAATTACCCCCCAGCCCTTAGCCATAGGTGTCATTGAGATGGCTGAGGGATAATTGCTGAAATTGAGACACGTGTGATCAGTTAGGTGAGTGACACCTGTGCAGATACTCATTGCTGTTCCAGTTTCCAAGGCAGGGCGGCTGCGCAGTGCTGTCTTCCATATTTAATTCTATTATGGTTTGTTCCTTGCTAATTTGCTTCTTCGTTGATGATGATGATATTAACCCTTCCCTCGTCTTTTTGAGGACCAATGTGGGGTCGTCTCCTCATCAGGCCTCATTATAGCCGAGGGTTCAAATAATCAAATTAATGATTTTTAACGAAGTCTACCCTCGTCTTTCTTGAGAACAGTGGAGGGGTCGTCCCCTCCACTGGTCCTCATTATAGCCGAGGGTTCAACTTACCAAATTAATGGATTTTAACAAAGTCTACCCTCGTCTTTTTTTAGAACAGTGGTGGGGTCGTCCCCTCCACTGGTCCTCATTATAGCCGAGGGTTCAACTTACCAAATTAATGGATTTTAACAAAGTCTACCCTCGTTTTTTTTTAGAACAGTGGTGGGGTCGTCCCCTCCACTGGTCCTCATTATAGCCGAGGGTTCAACTTACCAAATTAATGGTTTTTAACAAAGTCTACCCTCGTCTTTCTTGAGGATTGTGGTGGGGTCGTCCCCTCCACTGATCCTCATTATAGCCGAGGGTTCAACTTACCAAATTAATGGTTTTTAACAAAGTCTACCCTCGTCTTTCTTGAGGACTGTGGTGGGGTCGTCCCCTCCACTGATCCTCATTATAGCCGAGGGTTCAACTTATCAAATGGTTTTTAACAAAGTCTACCCTCGTCTTTCTTGGGGACAGTGGTGGGGTCGTCCCCTCCACTGGTCCTCATTATAGCCGAGGGTTCAACTTACCAAATTAATGGTTTTTAACAAAGTCTACCCTCGTCTTTCTTGGGGACAGTGGTGGGGTCGTCCCCTCCACTGGTCCTCATTATAGCCGAGGGTTCAACTTACCAAATTAATGGTTTTTAACAAAGTCTACCCTCGTCTTTCTTGAGGACTGTGGTGGGGTCGTCCCCTCCACTGATCCTCATTATAGCCGAGGGTTCAACTTACCAAATTAATGTTTTTAACAAAGTCTACCCTCTTCTTTCTTGGGGACAGTGGTGGGGTCGTCCCCTCCACTGGTCCTCATTATAGCCGAGGGTTCAACTTACCAAATTAATGGTTTTTAACAAAGTCTACTCTCGTCTTTCTTGAGGACAGTGGTGGGGTTGTCCCCTCCACGGATCCTCATTATAGCCGAGGGTTCAACTTCTTTGCATGTATACTAGAACTGATAACCACTGGATGAGGGAAACACTGATACTTCTCATTAATCTTCCATGTGTTCTGTCGAAACAATGCTTATTACAACTATGGCTTATCAAGACTTTACAACACTACTGGTAGTATTTTTTCAAGTGATCTGCATTCCAGGGGTTTGAGAAAGGTTCCCCCTCCAGGTTTTCTAGCCTGTAGGTCCCAGGGATGACTTCATCGATGACCCTATATGGGCCATGCCAATTAGGATGGAGTTTATTGGGCTTCTGCCAAGTCTTTTTGAGAACCAAGTCTCCTACTATGATTGGCCTCTGTTTCACCCTCTGGTTGTAAAACCTTGCGGTCCTCTGCTGGTAGGAAGCTTGCCTTATCTCAGCATCCTCCCTTCTTTCCTCAATCAAGTCCAGGTCAAGTCTCCTCTCTTCTGTATTTCCCTGGGGGTCATACACTTGGACCCTATGAGTGGGAAACTCGACTTCGGTGGGGATGACTGCTTCTGATCCATAAGCTAACATGAATGGGGTCTCCCCAGTAGAGGTCCTTACTGTCGTCCTGTACGCCCACAACACTGCATATAACTCCTCGACCCATCTTCCTTTTGCCTCCTCAAGCCTCTTCTTAATCCCATCTAGGATTGTCCTATTCGTAACTTCGGTTTGCCCATTGGCCTGAGGTCGGCCTGGGGTGGAGAAAAATTGTTTGATACTTACCCTCTCACAGTACTTCTGCAGAGAGGCATTCCTGAACTGAGTCCCGTTATCCGAGATGAGGGTGTTGGGTAGACCATATCTGCATATCACATTTTTCCAGATGAACTAAAAGGTCTTCTGCTCTGTGATCGTGACCATTGGCTCAGCCTCTACCCACTTTGAAAAGTAGTCAATTGCTACGATGAGGAACCGATAGTTATTGACTGCCCTCGGTAAGGGTCCTACCAGGTCAATCCCCCACACTGCAAACGGCCATGGGGATGTAATGGAGGTGAGGGGCTGATGAGGTTGGTGAGGGATGGTAGCAAATCTTTGGCATTTATCACACTTTTTAACATATGCGGCAGCATCTTTCCCCAAGGTCGGCCACCAGTAGCCTTGGGTGATCACCCTCTTCGCTAAGGATCTTCCCCCAATGTGGCTTGAGCACGACCCTTCATGTACGTCCTGCAGAATGGAAGGGACTTTTAAGGGATGCACGCATCTAAGTAAGGGAAGCAGAAACCCCTTTTTGTACAGCGTGTCTCCGATGACAGTGAATTTTGCGGCCCTGTATCTTAGCTTCTTCCTTTCTTGGCTTGCTTCTGGCATTTCTCCCTCTTTAATGTATTTGATCAGAGGGTCCATCCATGAAGGTTCTTGAGAAACATTCATGCAAACACCAAGTGTTCCCTCGACGTCTTCGATAGCTGGCTGAAACAAAATTTCCACTGGGACCGTCCTCCTGATGTCTGTTCTTATTGCCGAGGCCAGCCTAGCAAGGGCATCAGCGCGGCCATTATCAAACCTAGGTACCCTCCTTAATTTCACTTCTCTGAAGCCCTTCAGTAATGATCTCACCTTCTCGAGGTACCTAGACATCCTTTCGTCCTTAGCCTCGTAGGCTCCTAGTATCTGATTTACGACTAGCCTTGAATCACTATGGACCAAAATCTGGCCGACACTAAGAGACTTGGCCAAGGAGAGGCCTGCTACTAAGGCCTCATATTCAGCCTCATTGTTAGAGGCTTTGAAGTTGAACCTCAGGGCGTATTCGACGTCTGTGCCATCGGGTGCCGATAGTATCAGTCCAGCACCACTTCCGCTATCACAGGAGGACCCGTCAACGAAGAGGCTCCACGGAATCTGTCCTTCAGAAAAATTTCCCTCAGAGAGGGACCCCTGTCTAAAGATGTATCTTCCCTCTTCGTTTTCAGTCACTTTCCTTCTAGCGGTGCTCGTCTCAACCATATCTGCTGGTGTGTCTGCGGGTCTGTCTTCTGTATCCGTCTTCCCGAGGGTCTCTCCCTCGGCCTCATCATCTCCCCCAGTGAACTCAGCCACGAAGTCTGCCAATGCCTGCCCCTTAATGGCTGTCTTAGGCCGATACACAATGTCAAACTCCCCCAGCTCTATAGCCCAGGTCATTAGCCTTCCCGATTTTTCAGGCTTGTGTAGGACCTGCCTAAGAGGAGAGTCAGTAAGGATGACCATAGTATGGGACTGGAAGTACGGTTTCATCTTCCTTGAGGCATGGATCAAGGCATAGGCCAACTTCTCCATCCTCGGGTATCTCTGCTCTGCCCCCTGGAGTGCCTTGCTGTTAAAATATACGGGCTTCTGTATACCGTCCTCGTCTCTCACAATGGCTGCACTGATGGCAGACTCTGAGACGGCGAGGTACACGTAAAGTTGTTCACCCTGCACGGGTCGTGATAGCAGCAAGGGAGACCCTAGGTATGATTTTAGCTCTTTGAAAGCCTCATCGCATTCTTTACTCCATTTAAAGGCTTTCCTAAGGATCTTGAAGAATGGTAGACACCTGTCTGTGGCCCTTGACACAAATCTGTTCAAGGCAGCCACTCTCCCTGTGAGCCTCTGAACGTCTTTAATGGACTTGGGGGTCTTCATCTCAATAAGGGCCCTTATCTTTTCAGGATTGGCCTCGATGCCTCTTTGATTGACAATGAATCCCAAGAACTTCCCTGCTCCGACCCCAAAGATACACTTGGCCGGATTAAGCTTCATCTGGTACTTGTCCATCGTGTTAAAGGTCCTCTCCAGGTCTGCTACATGGTCCTCTGCTTTCAAACTCTTGGTCAGCATGTCATCCACGTAGACCTCCATAGACTTCCCAATTTGGTCTTCGAACATTTTATTTACGAGGCGCTGGTACGTTGCCCCCGCATTTTTTAGACCAAAGGGCATGACCCTATAGCAGTATGTCCCCTTGTCAGTGATGAAGGCAGTCCTCTCCGAGTCATCAGGGTTCATGAAGATCTGGTTATACCCTGAGTAGGCATCCATAAAACTCATGAGCTCATGGCCTGCGGTAGCGTCTACTATCTGGTCAATGCGAGGGAGAGGGAAGCTGTCTTTGGGGAAGTGCTTGTTGAGGTCTGTGAAGTCCACACACATCCGCCACTTCCCATTGGCCTTTGGGACAATGACTGTGTTGGACAGCCATTCAGGGTAGACGACCTCCCTGATAAACTCAGCGTCTTGTAATTTTTTAACCTCATCCCTGATGACCTCGTACTTCTCTCTAGAGTAAATCCTCCTCTTCTGCTTTACTGGCTTCACTCCCTCTACCACATTGAGTTTGTGGCACATGATTTCAGGGTCGATCCCAGGCATATCTACATGACTCCACGCGAAGATGCTTCGCCTTCTTCTCAACAGTTTGATGAGGTCTTCCTTGATATCGGGCTTCAGAGACTTGCCAACTTGGACGGTTTTTCCCGGGTCATCCTCATCGAGGATGATGGGTTCTACCTCCTCAACGGCCTCTCCTTTCTTGAGCTTCGTCTCGTCCCTGGGGTCTAGGGTATCAATGTTGTAAGTGGTTGTAGCCCTCTTGTGTGCCTCCTTTTCTTCAGCGGAGTTGTAGTAGCATTCTCTCGCTGTCGTCTGGTCTCCCTGGACTTCCCCCACCCCATAAGGGGTAGGGAACTTAACCATCTGGTGGACTGTCGACGGCACAGCTTCAAACCCCTTGAGGGCCACACGTCCCAGTATGATGTTGTATGCCGAAAACACATGCTCATCCAGCACAAAGAAACTGACCCTCTTGGTGAGCCATCTCGACCATTCGTCCCCTATCCTGACATCAGCCTCATATATTCCCAGGGGATGAACCTTCTCTCCACTGAACCCAATCAACGGATGATGGTATGGGACAAGTCTGGCACGACTGAGGCCCAAGGCCTTGAAGCATGGCCAAAACATCACATCTGCGGACGAGCCCCCATCTACCAGGATCCTCGGCACTTCGCACCCGTGCACTCTGGTAGTGATGACAAGAGGGTCATCATGCGGGGCCAAGAGGTCCTTGAAGTCCATTCTCGAAAATCCCACAATCAAAGTGTCCATATCAACCTTCTTCCTTTTTTCTGACTTGACCTCTACGGAGGTTGAGTGCACCGTCTTCGTCACTGCCTTAGCCTCAGCGACATGGGCCTTCCTGTCGGCGACCTCAGACCCTCCTCCTGCAAGTCCCCCGGAGATCATTCCCACCCCGAGCGAGATCATATTGAGCCTCTTGACAGGGCCGTGGTCATCTCTCGGCGGGAGGTCAGGGTCGTCCTCATCATCAGAGGGGTCGTCCCCTCTTTTTTGAGGACCATCTCTGCAGGCATCGACTCGCTTCTTTCTGGGGTCGTCCCCTCGGCCCCTCTTGAAGTCGGCTTTGTCGACGTACTTTTTGAGCTTCCCTTCCTTCAGCATCTTCTCAATCTCGTCTTTCAGAGCAAAGCACTTATTCGTCATGTGGCCGTGATCTTGATGAAATTCGCACCACAGGTTCCTATTTCTCTTGCCGGGAGCTGCCCTCAGCTTCTCAGGCCACTTCAGCGTCCGGTCACTCTTTATCTCGTTGAGGATCTGTTCACAGCTGACCGTCAGAGGGGTGTACCCCGCGAACTTATCATCCATGGTTCTCTTCTTCCCCTCTTTGTTCTTCTTAGGGTACTTGCCCCCGCTTGCACCTCCTTTTTCGTCTTCCTGTTTTGCGGCCATCGCCTCTTCGGCGTTCATCACTTTCCCTGCTGTTGACAACAGCTCAGCCATCGTCCTCGGAGGGTCTTCGGCAAGCTTCCATAATAGCTTCCCCTTCTGGAGCCCTCCAATCAGGGCTGTCATAGCTATGCTCTCCTCATAGTCTTCCACCTCCAGCTTCTCTTTATTGAATCTGGCTATGTAGTCTCTCAGAGTCTCATTCCTTCCCTGCTTAACATAGAGCAGGTGTGTGGTCTTCTTCTGTGGCCTCACCCCAAAGCAGAAATTATGGATGAACAGGTCTGCCAACTGCTTAAAGTTTCCAATAGAATTTTTTGGAAGAGACGTGTACCATACATGCGCAGCCCCTGTCAGGGTACCAGAGAAGGCACGACATCTCATCTCATCTGAGATAGAGTATATGTCTGCCGTGGATTGATACATCTCCACATGGTGGACAGGGTTGGTGCTCCCATCGTATCTTGGGGTGACCACAGGAGGCTTGAACTTTGATGGCGTGGGGAAGTTGACTATCTTTGCCACAAAGGGTGAGCCTATGGTGTACCCCCTCTGAAGAGGGTCCCGGCTCTTCAGTATGTCGCCAATCTTATCCTCTAACCACTGGATTGAGTCATTCCAGGGCCTCACAGGGTCGGCCCGGCCGATGTTATCCCCTGCTGCCTCTCGGAGGTGGATGGAGGGCTCCGCTACGGCTGGCCTGTGTCGGCTATTTACTTCCCTTTGGCCGTCATCCCGTCTTTGGGGTCGGCCTGCTGCTTCTTTCCTAGATCTCGCTGCGCTTCTTGACTTGGACAACTTGTCCCGCAGGTCATTCACTGGGCCCAGCCTCTCGAAGGCCGATCCCCTGCTCAGGCGGTCAAAAGCAGAGCCTCTTGGGCGATCATCAGGGTTTGGTCTCCCGCACTTTTCTCTACTGTCCTGGAGGGGTCGTACAGTATTGTTGGAGACCTCATATGGCTCCCAGCATTCTACTGGAGCCTCTTCTTCCTCCAGATCGTCATACCTGTCCTCGGGGCAAGGGTTTCCTTGCTTCCCCAGGCGTAAACGCCGGGGGTCAGCAACATCCCTACGCCGCTGAGGGGGTGGCAGGTCTTTACGTGGTGCCTGGCGTGGTCCCCTGGCCTCATGCTGTCCTGGAGCTGCTGCCGGAGTAATCATCTCAGGTGAGACCCCTGGTGGTCTCAGTATGTTCTGACTTAGGGCTGTGAACTGCTCCTGCATCATCCGCTGGCTGGCTGCCAGAGACTTTAGGGCTGCTGCCACATCTGCCATCTCAGACTGAGGCGGCGGTTGACTGGAACTGGGTCTTCCCCCCTCATCCGGCGGGGGAAGAGGTGGTGGTGGCATCTCAGGTGCCATGTGCTTGAGCTATGAAAAGTTGAACTGGAGAAAATACTGGTGAGCTTGGGAACCTTAGTGGGTCTCTTTCAATGGTGAAACACCTCCTCTCAGGGGGAGTGTTGGTTCACCACCAGAGTGCCCAGTGAGGTCAAGCTGTACAAAGGAAGAGATGTCTTCTCGTTCCCACAGACGGCGCCAAACTGATGATGCTAAGATTTAGCACCACCAGATAAGTGTTAGTGAGCTCAAGCAGTAGCAGCCATGGCAGCTATAGAGATATATGAGTATGTAAGTGTGTAGAAGGGGATGAGTATAAGAAGAAATAAGACTGATGTATAGTGGTTCAGCCAATTTGGCCTACATCCACTGTGAGTGTGTGATCCACTAAGTATGGGCACTAATGGCCTTGGATACAATGTACATAACCCTCTCTCTCTCTCTCTCTACTGTGTGTGTACAAGCAGAGTTTTAGCTAGGGATACTATTTATGGATCGATCCCTGTAGGGTTGTAGGTGACAAGTATATATAGGTCTTGGGGGGTGTAGTGTACCCCCCCCCCCCCAAGTAAGCATGGTGCATGTGAATAATGATCTAGCCAATTCCCTGTTGACACCTGTAGATGCCAAATGATGACATAATATTCCCTCACGTGAGGGTGTGATTCTGTTATAACGGTCTGCCACGTGTCATATGAGCCTGACGCGCACTGTTCCACGCGTCTCCCAAACCACGCGCCGTCATGATATCACCCTCGGCCTATGATCCGAGGCCGAGGTCAAAGTTTCTTCCGGTAGTGAGTCTGGCTTGATTCTGTCCTCGTATTGTCGTACCCTCGTAGGGTCGGCCCCTCGTAGGGTCGTCCGGAGCCTGAGGAAGGGTCGGCCCCTCGTAGGGTCATCCGGAGCCTGAGGAAGGGTCGGCCCCTCGTAGGGTCGTCTGGAGCCTGATGGAGGGTCGTCCCCTCGTAGGGTCGTCTAGAGCCTGATGGAGGGTCATCCCCTCGTAGGGTCGTTTGGAGCATGATGGAGGGTCGTCCCCTCGTAGGGTCGTCTGGAGCATGATGGAGGGTCGTCCCCTCGTAGGGTCGTCTGGAGCCTGATGGAGGGTCATCCCCTCGTAGGGTCGTCTGGAGCATGATGGAGGGTCGTCCCCTCGTAGGGTCGTCTGGAGCATGATGGAGGGTCATCCCCTCGTAGGGTCGTCTGGACCTGGTGGTGGCCAGCCGGGGCCTGAGGAAGGGTCGGCCCCTCGTAGGGTCGTCCATATTGGAGGTAATCCTCATCCAGGCTGAGGGTATAAACGGGTATATCAATGAATACATAACTTTTTAGTAAAGGTTATTAATACGTGAGTGAGAAATGCTCGATGTGTAGGGGAAATTATAAATTGGCATTTCATTTATATCTTAATTGTATTTAATATTTAGTAGTGCACATAAAAGGGTGCAAAAACAACGTCTAATTAGCAACAAACTTATACTTCAAATATATAGTAATTTAAGAAACAAATGTAATGATACCATTCAATCACCTTATTTGTGAGATAGATAATATTGTCCCATTTGGACACTCAAAATTTCATATTTTCTAGATATTTTAGACCAATAACATATGGGATTCTCAAAGCTATACTATAAGATGACGGCATTTTAGTTTCATATTATTGAGATTGCCAAATATTGATTGTCCGAATATAAGGACTCCGCAATTTTTTTAGATGAAACGTTGACAAAAAATTAATTGTTATATTTCACTATCATTAAACATACTAACCCCAATATATAACTATATTCCCTATGTGTTTCTTCCTTCCATTTGCTAAATATAACCATATGTTATATGCATGGGGAATGCCTTGAGTCCACATTATTATGTTGGCTAGTAAATTCCAAGAATTGAACGTGGTGGACTTAGTTGATATACTCGATAGAAGGGCCGACCAGGACAAAGCCAATAAAGACCTCGATCATGCTATGAAGAAGTCTTAAGAGGATTTCCACGATTCCAATAAGGCCTATGATATTGAGAAGAAGGCCACCTAGATGAAAATGGCCAAGCTAAAGTTCGAGAATGAGCAGTTGAAGAAGGCCACTGAGGAGAATGCTTGGATCATGTCCGAGGCATTGACAACCATAGACAAGGCCTAAACCAAGGGTTTAGCAATGACATTGGTCAAACCTAGAAGCATCTTGATTTTATCCATAATTTTAGCTTTAAGAAAGACTAGAATTCATCATTGGTCAAAATCGAGGTCTCCCCTAAGTCATAACTATATAAAGAGCATGATCCAGGCTCCCTACCAAAGGACGAGGAAGAGGGCGAGGCGTCGAGAAATGGCAAGGCAAAGGTTAGGCCCCAACATGAGAATGAGGTTGCCGACCTGAACAAGGAAAGGATTAGCCGAGTTGGTTAGATTTAGCTTAGATTTCCTTATTTTTATATTTTCCTGTCTTTTGATAAGTATGTTGCAAGTTCTTTCCCATCTTTTGACATTTTATTAAAAAAAATTATTTTTGCCTTGCCATTACTTGTCGAACTGTTGACTGCTTCTGGGTGCTTTAATTTGTTCTTTTGTTTCTGAATGCCTTTCTTTATGTATTTATAGTCTGATAATAACTTTGGTAGTGATGCCAATATCCCAAGATCGAGGAGACTCCAACAAAAATCGTGAAACATTTATGTCAATGTAGTAGGCACTTCAAAAAATGGCAAGTGCCTATGGCGAGCAGGTCGACATGGTTGCATCGCTGAAAGATGAAGTTAAAGATGTTGTCAATTTTGCTTAACTATTAGAGGGGGAGAACAATGGTATAAGGGAGGAGCTCGGTAAGGCTGATAATGCCTACAAAGAAGATCAAATGACCAAGAATAACCAGCAAAATAAGACAATAAGGCTGAGGTACCAATTCCACCATAGTCCCGTAAAGTTTGGGCATCAGGTTGTGATGAAGTTAGGATAGATGCTTTGCCTCACTTGGATAAAGCCAAGAGTATTTACTAAAGCATGGGTGGTTGATTTCCCCGACGGTCATTAAAGTGTCAAAGGATTACTTGTTTTGGCATTTGGTATGGGATAGATTGACCCCATGTTTGCATCCCTCTCCTTAGGAGTGTAAAATCATAGATCTCGATTGATGCCATCCCCATCCACTTGGTAAAGAACTAACTTCTCGACCTTGGTAACGACGATGAGTTTTGTCCAAATCCTGACGATGATGGTTACCTTGCTAGAGTGACTATCGAGTTGGAGCGCCGAAGATGAAGTTGTGGTGGAATATATGTATTTTGTTTTTTATAATGTGTCGATCTAGTCACTTTATAAAAAATCTTAAATATAAATGAAATTGTCACACCCCAAACCCAAATATATTCTAATCATTTCATTTATGTTATGATTAAATCATAATCTTCAATCCATTCGAAATATAATTCATTTATCAAAAAAAATTTCATGTATAATAAACATAATCATGTTCTTTGTACCATAACATAATTAACATCAGAGTCATAATTAAACGAACATGTTATCCTACGATTGACTATGATTAAATATTATAATCATCAAATCAACCCAAGTTAACCCAATATATAAGATGTGCGAGTGTAGTAAAACCTCAGTGTGATAATGACAAAATCCCCACGCCTAATCCCCAGATCCTTCTAATGGTGCAACTCTCAAATCATCGATCATATGATATCCTAAATGGCAGCGTACAGACCTGAAAATGTTAAAATATAAATCGTAAGCATTAAGCTTAGTGAGGTACTCCTTCCCTGAAATGAAATAACAGTTCTTTATCAAATATGTGGATATAAAATCCAAATAATACCGCCCTGCTATGAAATAATAATATTATATCAAATATCTAGATATAAAATCCAAATAATCCTTCCCTACAATGAAATGACAATTCTATATTGAATATGTGGATATATAATCCCAATAATCATGCCTTGCTATGAAATAACAGTTTTATATCAAATCAGTGGATATGAAATCCAAAAAATCCTGCCCTGCTACGAAATAACAGTTTTATATCAAATATCTGGATATGAAATCCAAACAATCCTGCCCGTTGGCGATAACAAATCCTGGAACATAAGTTCCAACGAATTAAATTATTGGATCTTTGTCCAATTCCAATCCTGGATCATAAGATCCAAACCAATCCTGGATATTTTAATATCCAAACAAATCCTGAATACTGAAGTATTCAAACCAACCTTGGATCATAAGACCCAAACAAATCCTGGATATTTTAATATCCAAAAAAATCCTGAATAGCGAAGTATTCAAACCAATCCTGGATCATAAGACATAAACAAATCCTGGATATTTTAATATCCAAACAAATCCTGAATACCGAAGTATTCAAACCAATCCTAGATCATAAGTGTTGATACCAAATTTAGTATGCCGACGTGGATCAATTATGTGGAAACACGTGTCAATCTACATGGCATTCACTAACATTTTTGAATAACACCTCGACTCCGAGGAACACAATCTCCCCGACCAACCGAGTCGCTTCGATCAACAAGTGTTCTCCGAGGAACTTTATTGTGCAGAGCAACTCATGTATACCGAGCTACTTAGGCGGTCCGAGCTACACCTCGTTCAGAGCATTTATATCCGGATAATCAAAAGAGATACTGCGCATTAAATGCTCATTATTATCACACAGACGCATACGCCTAAGGGACAGTTGTATATTATTCTTTCATTTGTATAACCTCAAGGCTATAAATACATTGTAACCTCCTCATTAGCAGGGGACTCGAAATTTCTTGGTAAACCTATTATCGACAATTCTACAAACAGTCAGCAATAACACAAACAGTGGACGTAGGCCATTCATTTAAGGCTGAACCACTTTAAAAATCTCTTGTCTTATGTGATTAGATAATTAGAGATAATCTAATTTTTTACATCAAAAAATTGGCGCCGTCTGTGGGAAACGACTGTAATTTTCATTTTTCATCAAAATAACTCATCATCAATGGCTGATAATCCAGAATCCAGTAATCGAAACGCTGGAAACCCCTCAAATCCATCTGCTCCTCCAAATGTTCAAGATCTGGCTGCATAATGGCTAATTTGGCCCAAGGCCTGACCGCTATGCAGGAAACCATGCGACAAACTCATGCAAACTATCCAAGGTGGAGCGCCAACCCAGTCAAGACAACGGAGCATTCAGAGAAATACCCGCTTGCCCTCCTCACGGACTAGGCGGACGTTACTCCCGGAAGAATCTCATTCTAGACGCATCGATTCATATCATACTGAGAGATCCAATGATCCTTCTTATCAGCCTGGAAGGACTTCCTCGGTACGAGATACAGATACGCAACAAAATATCACTCTCTCTCCAGAAAGGACCAGTGCTCTTGAAAGATTGAGCATAGTCTCTCCCTTTGATCGTTTGAGTCCCAGGAGGAATAGAAGTCCTCTAAGGATTGTGTCGAGGAACTCTCAACGATCATATGAGTTAAAAGAAGGTTCTTCCCAATCACAACCAGCTGCTCGTCGTGACAAGTCTCAAGAGGCAAATTCAACACGATCAGTTGCTCGGACCAATAGGCCCGAGGAAGGAAATGATGCATGGAAGGGATCTATTCAAAGATTGGAAGATAGGTCAGGGGAAATGGCTAAGGCCAGGAATCCTTTACAGAGGACTTTTATCCGAGGAACACCATTCTTACAAGAAATTGTAAACTTCCCCACACCATCAAAATTCAAAGCCCCAGTAGTAACACCAAAATATGACAAAAAAACTGATCTTGTTCTACATATAGAACAATACCAAGCAGCTGCTGATATATATGCTGTTCCAGACGAGATGCGATGCAGGGCATTTTCAGGAACTCTCACTGGATCTGCTCAAATATGGTACAATAATCTTCCTCGGGGGAAGATTGTAACTTTCTTTCAACTGGCCGAGCTCTTTATTGGAAACTTCTGTTTTGGAGCAAAACCAGTTAAACGAGTAGCACACTTGTTAAGTGTTAGACAAAAAGCAGGGGAGAGCACCAGGGATTATATTACTCGTTTCAATAACGAGAAACTTGAAGTTATTGATTACGAAGAGAAGACAACAATCACTGCTCTGATGAGTGGACTGTTGCCAAATAAGTTGTACTGCACTCTAGCCAAAGATCCGCCTACAACCATGGCAGAGTTAATGGCAAAAGCAGCCAAAATTATGAACGCCGAGGAAGCTATGGCTGCAAAAAAGAATATGGACACCAAAGAAACCAAGGTTGAGGGTGATAAAGCTGAGAAGAAAGAACAGAAGAACAATGGTAATAACAGGCAGTCAAAAACAAAACAAGCATTAGAACAAATGAAGAAATTTGGAAACTATACTCCTTTGAAAGTAGACATAAACCATGTTTTGGAGGAGATCAAGAACACCGAAGAGCTAAACTGGCCTGAAAAAATGAAGGCAGATCCTGACAAGAGGGATAAGTCTAAATATTGCGAGTTCCATAAGGATCATGGTCATATGACTAAAAACTTCAAAGCTCTCCAGAATGAAATTGAAGAGCTCATCAGGCGGGGAAAATTGAACAAGTATGTAGATCACCGAAATAGTGGAAGGAGTAATGATCGAGCAAGGCAGAGGTCTAGATCTCCTCGTCGAGCAAAAGAAGATAAGAAGAGAAATCATGAAGAAGATCGAGAAGATGATCAAGATGACCCCGACCTCCCCAAAAGACCAAAACAGCCAGAACGTGAGGTATTTTCTATCCATTTTGGATCATTTGATTGCAATGTTATTACTGGTGGAGATGCAGGAGGTGGAGACCTTACTGCAGAAAGGAAAGCTTACCTCAATGAGGCTCAAGCTTGTTCATATATTCAAAGGATAAATCTAGCTGAGGATGATCGCCCGAGGAAGGTGAACAAAGATAAATTGGTCATCGGTTTCTCTAAAAATGACCTCGCAGGTGTGCTATATCCTCATGATGACCCATTGGTGATCAAAATGAGGATGAAGGAAGTAGTGATTTCGCGAGTATTGGTGGATAATGGCAGCTCAACAGATATTATGTTCTACCCATGTTTTGATAGTTTGAACCTAAAGCTATCCCAGTTGGAGCCATATCATCGGCCCCTCCTCAGTTTTGCTGGCGAGAAAGTTTTTCCACTTGGGCGATCAAGTTGGATATGTTCATCGGTACGTGGCCTGCTTGTCGAACAGAAAGAGTGCGCTTTTTTGTGATGGATAAGAATGTTCAATCAGCTTACAATATCATCATGGGAAGGGTAGGACTGAAGAAGTTCGAAGCACTACCATCTACAGTACATCAATGTTTAAAATTCCCAACCAACTTTGGAGTAGGATTGGTGAAGGGTGACCAAAAAGTAGCTCAGAAATGCTACTATTTATCTGCCGAGCAAGAAGAACTGGAAGAATCTAGGAAAAAGACTACCACATATCAAGTGGATGAAGGTGCAGAAATTGAAACGTTAGATCCTAGAGACGAGTCGCAGCTCGTAAAAGGTCAGGTGGTGGAAGCTACTGAAAACATCATTCTGGACGACGAGCATCCGGAACGAACAACTCAAATAGGTTCGTCGTTGGAGGCTTCACTAAAACAGGAATTAATATCTTTCCTAAAAGCAGAAAATAAACTTTCGCATGGAGCCACGAAGATATGCCAGGAATAGACCCAAATTTCTTGTGTCACGAGCTTAATGTGAATAAGGAAATCAAACCTGTGAAGCAACGAAGAAGAGTGTTCGGCACCCGAGAAGAACCAAGATATATAAGAGGAGGTCGAGAAGCTCCAAAAAGCTTGCTTTATTGAAGATGTCAAATATCCAGACTGGTTAGCTAATGTGGTGGTGGTGAAGAAGAAGAACAACAAGCGGAGGATGTGTGTAGACTTTACAGACCTCAACAAGGCATGCCCAAAGGATCATTTTCCTTTGCCCCGAATTGATCAATTAGTGGACGCTACCTCAGGACACGAGCTGTTGAGCTTCATGGATGCTTATTCTGGTTATAACCAGATTAAAATGAAACCTGAAGACAGGGAGAGTACCTCTTTTATTACCCCTAAGGGAACTTACTATTATAGTGTTATGCCTTTTGGCTTGAAAAATGCAGGTGCGACATATCAGCGGCTGATGAACAAGGTGTTTGCAGAGCAAATCAGTCACAACATGGAGGTTTATGTTGATGATATGCTGACGAAGAGCAAGAAAGCTGCTGACCATTTAATTGATCTGGGTCAAACTTTTGATCAATTAGATAAATATCAAATGAAGTTGAATCCTACCAAGTGCATATTCGGAGTACGAGAAGGCATGTTCCTCGGGTATATTGTCAACCATCGAGGTATTGAAGCAAATCCAGAAAAGATCAAGGCTTTATTGGGGCTACAATCTCCAACGACGAAGAAGGAAGTGCAAAGTCTCACAGGGCGAGTTGCAGCACTTAATAGATTTGTATCACGAGCAACTGATAGATGCCTCCCATTCTTCAAAACACTCTGAAAAACGTTTGAATGGAATGATGAATGCGAGAAGGCCTTTCAAGAGTTAAAGAAATACTTGGGAGCACCCCCACTGTTGTCCAGGCCAGTAATGGGAGAAAGATTGTATTTGTATCTGGCAGTTTCGGAGAATGCAATTAGCTCGGCATTGATAAGAGTGGAAGGCGGAGTGCAAAAACTAATTTATTACAATAGCAAGGCCTTCCGAGGAGTGGAGATTAGATATCCAAGATTGGAAAAATTGGCACTAGCACTGATTGAAGCCAGTAAAAGGATGAGGCCCTACTTTCAAGCCCACACTATAGTAGTGTATACCGATATGCCACTGAGGCAAGCTCTTCATAAACCGGAGAAATCAGGGAGATTGATGTACTGGGCAGTAGAACTTGGTGAATATGACATAGTTTATGAGCCTAGATCATCGCTTAAAGGGCAAGCAGTAGCAGATTTTATCGCAGAATTCACTTATCCTGACACCTCCGAGGAGCAAAAGCTGAATACCGACCAACCTGTGGATGTTACAGGATCATTAAATTTAAGCCCCGATCAACTTAAGCCAGTTGACGATCAGGGGGAGATGGTCGACGAACAGAAAGAAGTACTAGAGGAGGATAAAAGGAAGCATCAAATATTCTGCCGAGGAGTACTATCTGATCAAGAATTTGATAATGAATTACCAGTGTGGAATTTTTATGTAGATGGTTCTCCGTGTACTACAAGTAGTGGAGCAGGAATTGTTTTGAACAGCCCAGATGAGATAGATGTGGAATATGCTCTGCGTTTTCAATTTAAAGCTTCTAATAATGAAGCTGAATATGAAGCTATGATTGTAGGTCTTAGTTTGGCAAAAACTATGAAAGTAGAGCAGGTCATCGTATTTAGTGACTCACAGTTGATCGTAAAGTAAATGTTGGGAGTATATGCATCCAAAGGAGAATTAATGATCAAGTATCATGCGAAAGCAATGGAGATGGTATCGAGCTTTAACGCAGTACAGCTGGTTAGAATACTAAGATCGGAGAATGCAAGAACAAATGCCTTAGCTCGATTAGCCTCAGCCACGCGCATCGAGATACAAAGAACAATCCCAATAGAAATCTTGGCTAGTCGGAGCATTGACAAAGATCTGATGATGAACTTCATTGCCCTTGATTTAGGACCATCATTGATGGATCCTATCAGGGCCTATATTGAGGAGGGGGCTTTACCAACTGATAAACTAGCAACCAAGAAACTAAAGTTTAAAGCTGCTCGTTATGTATTGACTAATGGCATTTTGTACAGACGAGGAATTATAGCAGGTTTGCAAAGATGTGTGCATCCCTCCAAGATGAAAGAATTAATTGAAGAGGTCCATGAAGGGTCTTGTGGTGCTCATGTAGCAGGTCGGATGCTTTTGCAGAGAATAATGACGCAGGGATATTATTGGCCGATGATGAGGGCTGATTGTATAGCCTATGCTAAGAAATGTGACAAATGTCAACACTTCTCTTCTATCCGAAGAACTCCCCAGGCATTATTGACACCCATAACATCCCCTTGGCCATTTGCCATGTGGGGGATAGACTTGGTCGGTCCACCCCCAACGACCAAATGAAGGTTTAAGGACCTCGTAGTCGCTGTGGATTATTTTACTAAGTGGGTGGAAGCTGAACCCCTCATTGATATGACTTATGATAGGGTGTATCAATTTATTTGGAAGAATATCATTTATAAATATGGTCTTCCCCATGCATTCATCACCGATCATGGAACTCAATTTGACAATGAGGAGTTCGTTGCATATTGTCATCAGTCAAATATATTGAAGACTCACTCTGCACCAGGCCATCCCCAGAGCAACGGATAAACTAAGGTGACAAACAGAACGCTGCTGAGTGGTTTGAAGAAAAGACTGGATAATGCGAAGGCAAACTGGATCAACGAGCTACATTCTGTGTTGTGGGCTTATCGTACTACACCACGAGCAGCAACAGGAGAATCTCCATACATACTGGCATTTTGAAGTGAAGCTGTTATACCCGCCGAGCTGGGTCTCCTCACACACAGAGTGCTGAATTTTAATTCTCCTATCAGTGACTTGATGAGAAGGTTGGATTTGGATATGCTCGAGGAAGTTAGAGAAGAAGCAGCAATCAGGAATGCTACATACCAGTAACGAACAACTATGTTCTACAACAAGAGAGTAAAGAAATGTGACTTGAAAGAAAGGGATTATGTGCTAAAGAAAGTAATTCAAAAACACAACAAACTGGACGTTAACTGGCATGGACCCTACAGAGTGACAGAAGTTGTTCGACCAGGGACATATAGGATTGAAACCTTAGAAGGAGAGGAGTTTAAGAATGCATGAAACGAAGAGCATCTGCGCAAATATTATCAGTAATTCAATCCTCATGTAATGCAGTTATCTTCGATATGAATAAAGCTTTGGATGTTTTACCCAATTCTCTCCTTTTGTTGAAAATTTTTCGGAGTATTACTGCTACACACTATGCATCAAGTTCAAATAAAACCCCACCAACTATAGCTGGTCGGTCTACCAACTACGGTTGGTCGATAAACAAAACCCTACCAACTACGGTTGGTCGATAAATAAAATCCCACCAACTAGGGTTGGTCGGTCTACCAACTACGATTGGTCGATAAATAAAACCCCACCAACTACAGTTGGTCGGTCTACCAACTACGGCTGGTCGATAAATAAAATCCCCTAACTCCGGCTGGTCAGAAACAAAAAAAAATTCTCAAACCTCTAGTTGGTCGATAAGCCAATTTCAATCAACTCCGGTTGTTTAAATTAAGCAATACCATGAAGTGTAAATTGTTCTATTATTTAGAATTAAAGATTGATAAATCACTGCAATGAGATCAGTATGTCGCAATCATATATATATATATATATATTTGCCAACCAACAAGCAAAAACATTCTATAAATTAATGAAATGTCAAAAGATAAATTTTCATTCATACTAAGTAAAATTACAAATGACATGAAAAATGTATTACTGAAATGTTTCATTCAAAACCAGAAGGATTACATATACTGTGGAAAATAGAGGTCATTACATAAAATCCTATTCTATGGGTTTCTTTCCCTCTGTCTTTGAAGCATGTTCCATTCCGGCAGGAGGATCGTCTAAGGCATAGGGGGAGTTTATGAAGTTTATGTCTTTCAACATTCGAATATTCATCACACAAGGATGAGAAAGCAGGTGCTCTGGCCGAGATATCTCAAAATTTGAATGAAGATTGTAGTTACCAAGATACTTTGAAATCAGGCATTGAGGAATGGCCCGAGCAGAAATTCAGCTCATATCAAGTTTGAAAGGTGGCACTGGCAACTCGAGCAACCCAGGGTCATAGTAATCCCACAAATAGTGACCCTGTTCCAACTGTAGCACACCCAAGGCATTCAGCCATCCTTGCTTGTATCGCTCGTTGTTCGACTGTTGGATCCGATCATCAAGGTGATAGAGGGCTTCATTATAACCAGCCATCCAAAATTTTCTAGGTTGCTTGTGGAATTGGTAGGTCAACCTCTCTAACTGCTCGTGAAGATTCTTCACCAAATTTGTTTTGTTCTCCAAGATAGAATTTTGGGGAGCAAGTTGCTCGTCGAAGGTCTGAATCTTCTTAGACATCTCAGCTAATGCTTGATTCTTCGCCATCAACTGGAAGGACTGATTCTCCAAAGCTGATTGAGTTCTTTGTTCCTCAATTGAAATACGAGCAGCCCTTGCTCGTCCCCGAGAAGCTCTTGCTCGCCCGCGAGCAGAGGTAGAAGGTCCAATCCTTTTTAAGGTTTCCAGTTCATCTCTCAAGTTGGCATTTTCGACCTCTAATAAAGAGAAACCCTCGTCGTTGACAGGGACCAAAGCTCTCGAGGTAGATGCTGTAGATTTCAGCTGAGATATCTCTCCTCGCAGGTTATTATTTTCCTGTTCCAGCAGTTTCGCGATCTGCCTATGCTCTTCAACCTCGGTCTTCAAAGTCCTCTCCTTAATATCATAAGTAGCGATGATCTTATCATATCCTTTGTTAGAATTTAGTTGCTGATACTTTTTCTTATACCCCTGATGCAAAAGGGCAAAGGACTCCTTATACTGCTGTTGAAGGTCTGCGATAATTCCTTGAAGATCCTCGATCATCTCATAATAAGCCACATTATTGCCTACAGTTCGGTCGAGCAAATACTTCAGATATTGGTAAGCTTCCACTGCTCGTTCAGAGGCATCTAAGCCCGGGATATAAAAAATTTATGATTCATCCAAATCTGTATGGCCATCTTTGAAATATTCATTACATTTTTTCATCAACTCAGTAACGTGAGCTGACAAGAGTTCCATCCTGGCTATAAACTAGCAAAGAGAAGCAATAAACAAGATTAATAAATAATAAAGGTAGAGCAAGACAAAGAAAGTCAACATGAACAACAAAAAACTTGAATTTTTATTCATCAAAAAACAAGTAGAAGGTTCAGGGTTACATTCAAAAGAAATAATAAAATTAAAGCCCGGGCAACTTTACACCTTCTCCTTGTGTTTTGCGACTTCCTCGGAAGGCTGAGATGAGGAGGCTGGTTGCTCGAAGGATATTGGCAGTTACTCGACAAATGTACTGGTAGATTGAAGCTGCTCGATAGGAGTAATAGTTGGTTGGGGTTGCTCGTAGTGAAGTTCAACAGTAGGGACCTGATCCCCAACCATCATTGAAGATTCTTCATAGGCAGCTTCGTCCTCTTCTTCTTCTCCAGCAGAGGGAGGAGGACCATGAACATGGCGCTGAAAAAGCTCAGAACTCTCTGAGACCTTTAATTCCTGCAGAGCAGCAATCCATCTGTCCCTGAAGAATTTGAGGCTAGCAAAATCCAACTGAGAGGACATGGTAGCTAGGCCTTTGTTCCAACCTTTGTCCTAGCCAGGAAGGACTTTTTAAAAGCCAGTTTCCTCTTCACCTTCTCCGAGGAAAGCTTCTCAGATAAGAGTTCCTTGGTAGCTTTCAATTTCCTTTCTACCTCTTCCTTCTGACGATCAGCTTCACGGAGTTTGCCCAGTTCTTCTTCAGTAGTTTTAAGCTTGGTCTCAAGCTCTCCAGTATTTTTGAGATTTTCCTCAAGCTCAGTATTCTTCTTCTAACATTCTTTCATTTTCCTCTCCAACTCCTGAGAGGCCTCCACAGCTTTCTCTTTCTCTTACTCAATGGCTTTTAATTGCTTTTCCCAAGCAGTTTTATCTTCGTCATACTTCTGACGAGAATCATTTAATGACTATGTCAGACCTACAAGAGCTTCTTCCACACCTGACGAGGAGCTCGAAGCTTTAATAGCTTCATCCTTTTTCAAAATGGTGTTGAAACAAGTTACCAACTAGAAAAAGAAAACAATTGTAAGTCAGTGCAAGTACATAATATTGAAAGGTGAAAGTTTAGATTAGTAATACTTACTGAGGCAATATGTTGAGCTGCCAAGGTAGTAACCCTATCTCGAGAAAGAGTATCTTCAAGTCCTTGGATTTCAGGGATAATCCAAGACTTCACAGAGCCCATGGCAGAGCTCGGAACAACAAAAGTGGGAACACCACTTCCAGCAGTTAAAGGATGAGAGATGGATTCAGCCAATTTATCCGAGGAGCTTTTCTTCAATTTCCTCGTGGGAGCAGGAACATTCTCGACCAAGGATGTTGTCTTGGTCGATGAAATGACTATAACCTCGCTTGGAGGAGAAACAACTACAATCTTGCTCGGAGCCACAGGGGGCTTCTCGACAACCGTGTTAGCAGCAGCAGGAGGGGGTGCATCAACTTTTCTTGTCCCTTCCTCTGGGACATCCTTCTTATTTCTCTTTGCCTCCACATTGGCAGAGTCTGATTTGTCGAAGTATGAAGGAACTTTTCGTCTATTCATTCTGATAGTGAGGGGAAGATTTGATTCAGGAGAGGAACCTTCAGAAGCTGGTGCTGGTTCTATGTCACTTATTACTGGACGAGCAGCAAAAGAAGAAGTGTAACTCTTGTACTGCAACAAGTACGAGGCTGATCTGATATGTTCGTCAGAAACAGTTTGGTGCAAACTCCAGATAAGTTTCAAATGCCTTAAATTGACATCAGTTTCTTTAGGAGATTTCTTTTTGCTATCAACTGCAAATAAACAAAAATTAAAATGTCAGTGACGCATTTTATCAAACACAAAGAAAACATAATTTCAAAAATAAAATAAAAACAGCCTATCCCATTGCCATAAGGAGGGCATCTAGGACCCTGATACACATCATCTCCATTTAATGGAGCATGTTGCCAATTTTTCATAACAACCCCATGCTCGAAGTAAGCCCTGTTGGCATCGAGGAGATTGACAACTAAAGCCCTATTTAAAAACCTAGTTTTTAAATAAAAAGTGCTATCACTAACGACCCATCTATAGCAAAACATAATTTCTGGAATCCCCAAACGGGTTCCATGAATCTGATTTAACCTATGGACTCCATTAACTATTCTCCAGGTATTGGGAGCTACTTTTGCAGGTACCACATCAAAATATTGACAGAATTCCAAACATAAGGGGTTTGGAGGAAAAGAAAAGCCACATTCAGCTACAAAGAGACTGGGGAACCAATGTCCCTCAGCCAAACGAAAATAGTCAGAAGGCTCAGAAAGCTCTTCCAATATGACCCAGGAAGGAATAGAAAAATCAGAGCGAAATTTATCAAGCGACTCAACAAGGTAAACCATGATGAACAAAAGAAATAAAAGAGAAGGAAGAAGATCTTACAGGAAAAAGATGAATCAGGTGACAACGAAAAAGGGAAGAAACGAACGCACAAGACAGAGAAGAAGTGAAGAAATTCTAAGATGCAGATTTGAAAAAGTAAAAGACGATCGAGTTTTCTGAAATGTTTAAATACTTTATCTCGAGAATAGAGAAAAGCAATGATTACCAAGATGGACGATTGCGTATCCGGCGGCTAAAAAGAAGAAAAAGGCACGAAACACGAAGCAGTTATTGAAATTCAAAATACTTTAAAAAGACTGATACTACGCACTCAAAAAGGGGCTATAAATAATGAACGATTATCTAAAATCCATAAAGTTTAGGCAGCGTAATGTTCCATACTTTTATTCAACATCAAATTATGAAACATTGGGGGCTTCTGTTGATACCAAATTTAGTATGCTGACGTGGATCAATTATGTGGAAACATGTGTCAATCTACATGGTAATCACAAATATTTTTAAATAACAGCTCGACTCCGAGGAACACAATCTCCCCGACCAACCGAGTCACTCCGATCAACAAGTGTTCTCCGAGGAACTTTATTGTGCCGAGCAACTCATGTATACCGAGATACTTAGGCGGTCCGAGCAGCTCAGGCAGTCCGAGCTGCACCTCGTTCAGAGCATTTATATCCGGATAATCAAAAGAGACACTGCGTATTAAATGCTCATTATTATCACACAGACGTATACGCCTAAGGGACAACTGTGTATTATTCTTTCATTTGTACAGCTTCAAGGCTATAAATATATTGTAACCTCCTCATTAGCAGGGGACTCGGAATTTCTTGGTAATAGTCAGCAATAACACAAACAGTGGACGTAGGCCATTCATTCAAGGTTGAACCACTTTAAAAATCTTTTGTCTTATTTATTTTTTATCTGTGATTAGATAATTAGAGATAATCTATTTTTTACATCAACAATAAGACCCAAACAAATCTTGGATATTTTAATATCCAAACAAATCCTGAATACCTAAGTATTCGAACAAATCCGCTCTTAGAGCTATATGCATATTTATATATGAAACAAATCCTAAGTACACTCACCTTGGAAATTTAATCAGGCTTTTCCCTTGCCTTTATCCGGTATTTGTTCAGTCAATTTTTCTTCTCTTCCTATCATTCTTATAATATTAGTATCATCATAAGAATATTAGAAATTCAAATAAAAACTTGAAATAACTCAATTCATAACATATTATGATTCTATTCAAATCATTCATCATAAACGAAGTTCCATCCAAATTCATGTCAATATATTTGTCATATCCAAATCATAGACCAAACATATATTCATTTAATATTAGTAATTCAATCCTTATCATATTTGTATTCCAATTCAAAATATGTCACATCATTTCAAGTTTCCTAGAGCAAGATAGGCCCGTTTCTTTACTACATAGCAAATCTGCCCTATAGGCTCTTTTATCGTTCATTCAACTTCTTGGAATTTTCATAATTTTTTTACATCATAACTTTATATGATATTTCACCCAACATCAATAAACATATTTAAAAATACAAAATTAAAGTTTCATAATTTTTAAGGTTCATTTTCTATGTTAAGCAAAACATCAAACATATGGCGTGCATACTTTCACCCTTGGGGCAGACTTTATACCCGAACTTCAAACTCACACCAAAGATTCATTTATTGGTATTTTCATATAATTTTCGGATATGTCACACATATATGAGTCTATTTTCATTTACAATTAGAATTAATCAATTCCGGTAAGTATACAAAATGATATGGAAGTTTGAATAAACAAGGTTACTAAATGAAGCAATTTAAGGGTTTACACATTCAACTTTGTTTAAACTCGTATCTATTCATACGTATACCTCAAGACATGGAAGTTTAGTAAACAAATGATGATTTATATCATTTAAATCATAAATATAAGAAAAATAACAAGATTCATGGGTGGAATTACCTTAGGGGCTTATATGTAATTTTCAATGATTTTTTCTCCTCACTTTCTTCTTCTTAACCTTCACAATTGTTTTTCCTCAACCTAAAACTCTCCCAAATTGAGTTTTCTGAAGAAAGGAGTATATCTCAAGGGTTTAAGTCTTCCAAACCAACCTCCACCTCCAACCATTTAAGACACTTATTGGGTATAAAGGATAAATTACCACTTAAACAGATGGACAAATTTTCCCTTGGTTAGTAATTTTGGTATAACTTCTTATTCGGACCTCCGTTTCACACTTCGTTTATTGTGTTACAACCATAACTCACTTGTATACAACTATATAGTTTTCACCTCAAGTCAATTATTATGTCATAAAGGTCGAAACTAGTCTTAAATATGAACATTCCGACCGAAAACTTCAAAATTTCATATTTGTAACTAATTCGAGATTTCATGCTTTATGAAGGTAGGATTAGAATAAACATAATTACTTAACACATTATATATAATAATAACATATTATCCATATCACATAACCTAATCGTGATTTAAGCACAATTAATCATAATTATATTCAGATTGTCACAATTCTCCCTCCGTTAGGAAATTTCGTCCCCGAAATTGACATACCGTGGTTGTTCGAATCAAACAAATATGTATAATGCATCTTCATGCTATCTTTACTCTCTCATGTATATCTTTCCATGGAATTCCTTCTCCACACAACTTTCACAAGTGGGATCACTTTGGATCTCAATATATGTTCCTTCCTATCCACGATAGTAAGTGGTTCTTACACATAACTCAAGTCTTCCGTTAACTCAATAGGTTGTTCCACCAACACATGTGAAGGATTCGCTACATAATTTCTTAACATAGAAACATGGAAAACATCATGTAGTCGGGATAACTCTGGTGGTAATGCTAACTTGTAGGCAACCGCCCTGACTTTTTCAAGAATTTTATATGGTCCAATATAACATGGACTTAACTTTACTTTCTTTCCAAACCTCATAACTCCTTTCCACAGCGATATCCGAAGAAACACATAATCCCCTTTCTGTAATTCCAAATCTTCTCTCTGTTTATCCGCATAACTTTTCTGCTTTCTTTGAGCTGTTCTCATTCTATCTTGAATAATCTTCACCTTTTCAGTGGTGACTTCAATCAACTCTGGACCCTCTATCTTCCTTTCACTAACTTTAGCCCATCATACTGGTGTCCGACACTATCTATCGTACAATGATTCATATGGAGCCATACCAATAGTGGATTGAAAATTATTGTTATATGCAAATTCTATTAAAGGAAAATATTCATCCTAATTACTTTTGAAATCAAGCACACAAAATCTAAACATACCCTCCGAAATCTGTATGGTTCTTTCAGAATGCCCATCCGTCTGAGGATGAAAGGTTGTACTAAACTTCAAGTTAGTACCCATAGCATACTGTAAACTATCCTAAAATTTGGATGAAAAGTAGGGTCCTTATCTGAAACAATAGAAATAGGCGCTCCATGCAATCGAATAATCTTATTAACATACAATATATCATATCTATCAATTGTACACATAGTCTTGACTGCTAGAAAATGAGCTGACTTGGTCAACCTGTCCACCAACCCAAATCGAATCTGATCCCTTTCGAGATCGAGGAATCCCGATCATAAAATCCATCGTTACGTGATCCTATTTCCACTCTGGCATTGGCAATAGTTTAAGCAAACTAACAGGTTTCTAATGCTCCACTTTCACTTGCTGACATATAAGGCATCATCGCTGACATCTTATCATTTTTTCTCAAGAAAAGGATCTTGACTTTGTAAATCAGGAATACGAGTAGCTAATAACGGCCTCACGCTTACATGAAAAAAGAATATGTCCCCATCTACTAGATGCAATTCCACTCCCATCAATTTTAAGTTCATAATGTGAGAAACTCTAGCACATCGAATACAAGATAACCTGCCCGAAGCCTTTCTAATCAAAGCATCTGCAACTACATTTTCCTTCCCCGGATGGTAGTGAATTGTACAATCATAATCTTTAATTAACTCCATCCACCGCCTCTGCCTCAAATTCAACTCCTTCTGAGTAATTAAATACTTAAGACTCTGATGGTCGGTAAAAATTTCATATACTTCACCATATAAATAATTACGCCATAATTTTAAAGCAAACACAATAACAGCAAGTTACAAAACATGTGTATGATAATTATGTTAACGTGTACACAACTGCCTAAAACATAAGCAATAACTTTACCATGCTTCATAAAAATACAGCCCAACCCTTGATGTGAAGCATCGGTGTAAATAATAAAACCATCTCCACTATGTGGACTAGTAAGAACAGGTGCAGTTACCAACTTCTTCTTCAATTCTTCAAAACCATTTTCACAATCAGAATTCCATTCAAACTTAATATCTTTTCTCGCCAATTTAGTCATTGGCAAGGAAATTGAAGAAAATCCCTTAATAAACCTTCTATAATACCCAACTAAACCCATAAAACTCCTCACCTCAGTCACATTATTGGGCCTCTCCCATTTTACAATAGCTTCTACCTTTTTAGGATCAACACATATACCATCTCCAAAAATAACATGGCCTAAAAATACAACTTATGATAGCCAAAATTCACACTTGCTAAACTTAGCATACAGCTTCTTATCTTTCAACAGATTCAAAATAGTTATGAGATGCTTTTCATGTTCCACCATATCATGTGAATAAATCAGAATATCATCAATAAAAACTATCACAAATGAATCAACAAAAGGATGTAGTACCCAGTTCATAAGATCCATAAATACAGCTGGAGCATTTGTCACCCCAAAAGGCATCACCAGAAATTCAAAATGATCATACTGAGTACGAAAAGCAGTTTTAGAAATATCACTTTCCTTGACCCTCAACTGATGATAACCCGATCGTAAGTCTATTTTTGAAAACACTTTAGCACCCTGTAACTGATCAAACAAATTATCTATACGAAGTAAAGGATATTTTCTTAACTGTAGCTTTATTCAGTTGCCTATAATCAAAACACAAATGCATAGTACCATCTTTCTTTTTCACAAATAAAACTAGTGCACCCCATGGTGATACACGATGTCGTATAAACCCCCTATCAAGTAAATCCTGCAACTGAATCTTAATTTCTTTCAATTCAACAGGTTCCATTCTGTACGATGCCATAAAAATAGGGTATGTCCCCGGTGCTAATTCAATACTAAATTCAACTTCTCTTTCTGGAGGTAACCCAGTCAACTCACTAGGAAACACTTCTGGAAAATCCCATATAATAGGAACATCGACTAACTATAAAGACCCCTTTCTAGTGTCAAGAACATATGCAATAAAATCTTCACAACCCTTACTCAATAATTTCCTCGTTTAAATAGAAGAAATGATGCAACTGGGAATAATTTTTCTTTCCCCCACAAATTTAAATTCAGGCTCACCAGGCATATTAAAAACAACCTCCTTACAGAAACAATCCATAGATGCATGATATTTAGATAACCAATCCATTCCCAGAATTATATCAAAATCAGAAATATCCAATGGAAGTAGATCTATAACTGTATCTCTAACCCCTACAGTCAAAACACAATCACGAAAACATATTCAACTACAACCATATCCCCCATATGCATATAAATACCCAACCCCACATCTAAATTAGTACACGGTCTATTCAGGTATATAGCAAATGCATAGGAAATAAAAGAATGTGTGGAACCAGGATCAATCAAAACATAAACACTTCTATCAGTAACAGAAAGTGTACCTGTCACCACATCCGGGGTAATATGAGTCTCTTTCATCGTAAAGAGTCGCCCACCTAGCCCGGAACCACTGGATTATCCCATGCCCCATTTTCCATTTATAATAACCGAGTTATAACAACCAACACAAATAATTTATAATACTAAATTATTTGTTAGTTCATAAATATCATATCAACCCAACAATTGTCATCTAATCGCCACACACGTCCAGAATTAATAACCTAGACGCTCTGATACCACTAATTGTCACACCCCAAACCCAAATATATTCTAATCATTTCATTTATATTATGATTAAATCATAATCTTCAGTCTATTCGAAATATAATTCATTTATCCATATTTTTTTCATGTATAATAAACATAATCATGTTCTTTGTATCATAACGTAATTAACATGGGAGTCATAATTAAACGAACATGTTATACTACGATTGACTATGATTAAATATTACAATCATTAAATCAACCCATGCTAACTCAATATATAAGATGTGCGAGTGTAGTAAAACCTCAGTGTGACAATGACAAAATCCCCACGTCTAATCCCCAGATCCTTCTAACGGTGCAACTCTCAAATCACCGATCATATGATATCCTAACTGGCAGCGTACATACCTGAAAATGTTAAAATATAAATCGGAAGCATTAAGCTTAGTGAGGTACTCCTTCCCTGAAATGAAATAACAGTTCTTTATCAGATATGTGGATATAAAATCCAAATAATCCCGCCCCGCTATGAAATAACAATATTATATCAAATATCTAGATATAAAATCCAAACAATCCTTCCCTACAATGAAATGACAATTATATATCAAATCTGTGGATATATAATCCCAATAATCATGCCTTGCTATGAAATAACAGTTTTATATCAAATTAGTGGATATGAAATCCAAACAATCCTGCCCTGCTACGAAATAACAGTTTTATATCAAATCTGTGGATATGAAATTCAAACAATCCTGCCCGTTGGTGATAACAAATCCTAGAACATAAGTTCCAACGAATCCTTGTCATAAGACAAATCAAATTATTAGATCTTTGTCCAATTCCAATCCTGGATCATAAGATCCAAACCAATCCTAGATATTTTAATATCCAAATAAATCCTGTATACTGAAGTATTCAAACCAACCCTGGATCATAAGACCCAAACAAATCCTGGATATTTTAATATCCAAATAAATCTTGAGATATTTTAATATCCAAGTAAATCCTGAATACCGAAGTATTCAAACTAATCCTGGATCATAAGACCCAAACAAATCCTGGATATTTTAATATCCAAACAAATCCTGAATACCGAAGTATTCGAACAAATCCGCTCTTAGATCTATATCCATATTTATATATGAAAGAAATCATAAGTACACTCATCTTGGAAATTTAATCAGGCTTTTCCCTTGCCTTTATCCGGTATTTGTTCAGTCGATTTTTCTTCTCTTCCTATCATTATTACAATATTAGTATCATCATAAGAATATTAACAATTCAAATAATAACTTGAAAATAACTCAATTCAGAAGCATCATATGATTCTATTCAAATCATTCATCATAAATGAAGTTCCATCCAAATTCATGTTAATATATTTGTCATATCCAAATCATAAACCAAATATATATTCATTTAATCTTCGTAATTTAATACTTATCATATTAGTATTCCAATTCAAAAGATGCACGTCATTTCAAGTTTAATAGATCAATATAGGCTCATTTCTTTATTACATAGCAAATATGCCCTATAGGCTCTTTTATCGTTCATTCAACTTCCTGGAATTTTCATAATTTTTCTTCATCATAACTTTATATGATATTTCACCCAACATCAATAAAAATATTTAAAAATACAAAATTAAAGTTTCATAATTTTTAAGGTTCATTTTCTATGTCAAGTAAAACATCGAACACATGGCGTGCATACTTTTACCCTTAGGGCAGATTTTATACCCGAACTTCAAACTCGCACCAAAGATTAATTTCTTAGTATTTTCACATATTTTTCGGATATGTCACACATATATGAGTTTATTTTCATTTCCAACTAGAATTAATCAATTCCAGTAAGTATACAAAAAGATATGGAAGTTTGAATAAACAAGGTTACTAAACGAAGCAATTTAAGGGTTTACACATTCAACCTTGTTTAACTTGTATCTATTCATACGTATACCTCAAGACATGGAAATTTAGTAAAAAAAATGATGATTCATATCATTTAAATAAAAAATACAAGAAAAATAACAAGATTCATGGGTGGAATTACCTTAGGGGCTTTTACGTAATTTTTTATTAATTTTTCTGAATATTTCTCCTCACTTTCTTCTTCCTAACCTTCACAATTGTTTTTACTCAACCTAAAACTCTCCCACACTGAGTTTGTTGAAGAAAGGAGGATATTTCAAGGGTTTAAGTCGGCCAAATCAACCTCCACCTCCAACCAATCAATTTAAGACACTTATTGGGTATAAATGATAAATTACCACTTAAACGGATGGACAGATTTGCCCTTGGTTAGTAATTTTGGTATAACTTCTTACTCGGACCTCTGTTTCACACACCGATTATTGTGTTACAACCATAACTCACCTGTATACAACTGTATAGTTTTCACCTCAAGTCAATTGTTATGTCATAAAGGTCGAAACTAGTCTTAAACATAAACATTCCGACTGAAAACTTTAAAATTTCATATTTGTAACTAATTCAAGATTTCATGCTTTATGAAGGTAGGATTAGACTAAACATAATGACTTAACATTATATATAATAATACCATATTATTCATATCACATAAGCTAATCATGATTTAAGCATAATTAATCATAATTATATTCAGATTGTAATAGAAATTGTCTAATTAATTCCATATTTTATATTTTCACATGTTTTATGCCGAGGATGTATTTGTTGGTTGACTTACCTTTTAGAACGTGTCGTCACACAATCTTAGTCCCAGGATAAATTATTATGAAATGTACATGGTAGTAGGGCCATCCACCCATTCATGATTTTAGCCGACCAAGGTCGGGACACTTAGTGCCTAGGGATCCCCGATATGTATTTTTCTTGCACGGGGAATTCTTGGTGTTTTTATGTTTGTTAGTGATGAAAACATGGGATGTTGGGTTTGATTAAGTGTGATCTTATTAATGCATTCAAACTGGCAATCAAATTTTGATCGGGTATTTAAATCGACGATCAGAACTTGATCAGATAAACTTGAGCGTATTGACAACAATGTTGTGTTATTATCCATGCCCCTTGATTATTAGGGCTACGTCTATTTATAGATATAGGATTCCATCTTCTAAGACTTCTCTGATGGTGTAGGTACCCAGAATTTGGGTCCATGGGCCTGGACGAGTAGCCCAGTTCTGACGGCCCAAAATCCAGGCCCTCTATCTTTCATATTAACCCGGTCTCTCCCCACGATCCCATGAAGAGAAGTTATAAGGGCGCACAACCCCATGAAGGGAAAGGATAGGGAAGAGGGCTAGTATGAAGGAACCCATCATCTCCACTAACTAGCATACACATGTATAAATTAAACCCTGGGTCCGGGGCAAAGGACAAGTTGTATTCTCGGTACTTATTCTTTAGAATATAGAGAAATAACACTGACTGCACCACCGTGGACGTAGGCACATCTTTGCTGAACCACGTACACCTGTTGTTGTGTGATTGACATTTTATTTTATCTTTTCCTGGTTATTACCTCTTTCACATTTATTTGTGTTGCATAATAATTGTCACCACAATTGGCGCCGTCTGTGGGAAACGTTCATCTTTCCCTGAGAAGAGCCCACGCCAAGAAAAAATCTAAGATGTCTGGTCACAGCAACAACGCTCCTCAAGCAGGAGATATTCAGGAACCACCTGCTCCTCGCAGGATTAGGTCTGAAGTCCGACGTTCAGATCAAGGGGCTAGCTTAGAAAGGCCAGCCTCAGAAGAGAGTCAAGGACCAACAAGGTCCACGCAGATATCCAGGTTGATCGATGCATACGAGGCAAGGCTCCACGAGCAGAGGGAGTCTTCTCGCAGATATAAGGCTGAGAATGCTCGCTTGAAAAGAAGACTGGAAAAACTGGAGAAGGAACTACGCCCTGATACCAGGAGACGCCCCTATCGCACTCCTAGCCCTCAGGCGAGCAAATCTCGCAGCCGAGGAAGGAGCCCTAGGCGGCAATATCAAGGGTACGAAGGTGGCGACTCAGACGACGACCTCCGCGAACAACTAAGAAAAGCTCGCCACTACCAGAGCCCTGCTCGCAGCGACGACAACATACGAAACCTGGTCCGCAGAGAAATGGACCAACATCCAGCTCACCGCGGCACCAGGTCGACCAGAGAGCTCGCCAGGAGAGCCCTCAAGACCCAGATGAAATCACCCTTCACGAGGGAAATTGAAGAAGAAGAGGCTCCCAAAAAGTTTGCCATTCCAAGGTTCAAGATTTACGACGGGAAAACTGATCCCATTGATCATGTCAGGCAGTACCGGCAGGCTATGACCCTCTGGAATCACCGAGATGCACTGATGTACCGTATTTTCCCCTCGAGCCTTAATGACGTGGCCCAGAAATGGTTCGAGAAACTCCCTCATCGATCCATCAGAAATTTCAAATCCCTGGCCGAGCTCTTTACGGCCCGGTTCATCACCAGCAGCTCCCATCCCAAAAGGATGGATGCTCTATTAACAATGAAGAAAACACCTCAGGAGACACTCCGAGACTACGCGAAGAGGTACTGGGAGTTATTCAACGAGGTCGAGGACTGCGCGGAAGAGGTGGCAGTGGCTTCATTCAAAATTGGGCTACCTAGCTCTTCCCTCCTTTACCAGTCCTTGACAAAGAAGGAAGCTACGATCATTGACGACCTGATGGCCCGGATTGAGAAATACGCAAAGGTGGAAGATGTCACCCGCCTTAATGTAGGAGAAAACGGTCGAGCCAAGCTCACTACCAAGGGAAGTGAGAAAGTTGAGAACCAAAAAAAAGGAGGAAAGAGTGGGGGCAAGAATGGCTCCAAAAGCGGAGGGAACCCTGACGTTACAAAATCGTTCCAGACGGTCAACACCGTCTTCAAAGAACCAATTTACAAAATTCTCGCGAAGATCAAGGATGAGCCGTTCGTCAAATGGCCCCGAAAAATGGGAGGAGACCCCTCGAAAAGAAACAATGCATTAAGATGCACTTTCCATAAAGAGGGAGGGAATAAGACCGAGCATTGCAAGGCTCTTAAGTCCCACCTCGAGGAGTTGGCCCAATCCGGACATTTGAATGACTTTGTGGAAAAGAAGGTAGAGAGAGTGACTGCCCACAAGGAGGCGAAACCCGACAACGTATTAGAAGATGACGCCGGACACGAATTCGCAGTAATCCACGGAGTATCCGATGTTAAGCAAATCCAGGGTAACTCAGCTCGAATGGAGGTAAAGAAGCTGACAGCGGTGATGCAAGATTTTCAGATTGATCCAGCAAAATCACAGGCAGGAAAACATCGGCGAGCAGAGGACATCAACTACAACAAGCATATTATTTTCACGGATGAAGATATTGTGGGAGTAAGGACCCCACATCACGATGCCTTAGTCATTACACTCAGGATAGCCAACTTTGATATCGACAGGCTGCTCGTCGATCAAGGGAGCTCATCCGAAGTAATGTACATCGACCTGTTCAGGAAATTGAAGTTGAACATCGCCGACCTAAAGGGAACCACTGTCCCTCTGGTCGGCTTCGTTGGGAAGATGACCATGCCTCTGGGCCAAATAGTACTGCCAGTGCGCGCTGGAAATGTTTCCAAAATGATCGAATTCTTGGTGGTCGACATCGATTCACCGTATCAAGCCATCCTCGGCAGGGGATGGCTTCATGCAATGAAGGCAGTCTCCTCGACCTATCACCAGAAACTCAAATATGTCACCGAGCGGGGAGTGATGGAGATACATGGCGACCAGGCGATGGCGAGAAAGTGCTTCATAGCGGCCATCCGACCAAAGCCAGAGAAAAGAGCCGTTCAAACCAGCGAAAAAGTGGAGGAAGGTGCAATCCCTTCCAAGTAGCAATTAAAATATGGAAGGCCCGGAGTGGAAGAGACCAAGCTCCTCCCCTCCGAGCGTGTTGTAGAGGACCTGGTAGAAGTGATGGCTAAAGAAGGCAACAACAGCAGAGTCTTCCTGATCGGGACCTCACTCACTGACCAAGAGCAAAAGGATTTGTTAACCTTACTCAGAAGCAACATATACGTTTTCGCTTGGGAACCCTATGAGCTGCCAGGAATCGATCCCAATATGGTCTGCCATCGGTTGCACGTCAATCCCACATTCAAGCCGATAGCGCAGAAGGCACGACGAACTGCTCCCGAGAAGGCCAGAGCAATAGAAAAAGAAGTCGAAAAACTGCTGGATGCAGGGTCCATACGGGAACTGCAATTCCCCAAATGGTTATCCAACCCAGTGGTAGTTCCGAAAAGCAACAGGAAGTGGAGAGTTTGCATAGACTTCACTGACCTCAACAAAGCCTGCCCCAAGGATAGTTTCCCTCTTCCGAAAATAGACCAACTAGTAGACGCCACCGCAGCTCACGAACGAATGAGTTTTCTGGACGCATACTCAGGATATCACCAGATCCCCCTGTATGCCCCAGATCAGGACAAAACGGCGTTTATCACGACGGTTGGTTTATACTGTTACAAGGTCATGCCTTTTGGGCTAAAAAATGCAGGGGCAACCTATCAGCGGCTAGTTACTAAAATGTTCAAGAATCAAATGGGAGACACAATGGAGGTCTACATTGACGACATGCTCGTCAAGAGCAAGAAGAAGGAAAATCACCTCTCGGACCTATCAAGTACCTTCGAAATCCTCAGGAAGTACCGAATGAAACTCAACGCGAGCAAGTGTTCCTTCGGTGTCCAGTCAGGAAAGTTTCTTGGGTATTTGGTCAGCAAGCGAGGCATAGAGGCTAATCCGGACCAGATTGATGCAATCAAAAGAGTGCAACCTCCTCGCACTGTCCGAGATGTGCAGAAGCTCACTGGAATGCTCGCTGCTCTAAATCGTTTCATTTCTAAATCCTCCGAGAGATGCAAGCCCTTCTTCCAACTCTTAAAAGGCAGCAAAACAGTAGAATGGACCCCAGGTTGCACACAAGCGTTAGACGAGCTCAAGTCCTACCTAAGCTCCCCACCGCTGCTTATCATACCACAGCAAATGGACTCTTTGTACCTCTACCTCTCTGTATCCAGCCATACTGTCAGCTCAGCGCTAATGTGTGAAGTTACAGGGATCCAACATCCAGTCTATTACGCGAGCAAAACCTTACTAGACGCCGAGCAACGCTACCTACCATTGGAAAAGCTCGCATTCGCCCTAGTAATGTCCTCGAGGAAACTGAAGCATTACTTCGAAGCTCATACGATCATCGTCCTTACATCACACCCCCTCAAGGCTGTCCTAAGGAAGGCGGATTTGTCGGGCAGACTGTCTAAATGGTCAGTCGAGCTCGGCCGATTTGACATCCAATTTCAACCAAGGACAGCTATCAAGGGTCAAATCCTTGCTGATTTCATAGTTGAATTCACAGGCGAAGAACCCTTCGACCAGCCTAAGCCAACAGAACAAAGCAACCAGGCTACAAGGGAAGGCTGGAAACTATTCGTTGATGGAGCCTCCAACTCAAAGGGGGCAGGAGTAGGAATTGTTCTCATCACTCCAGAAAATACAGTCCTCGAGCAAGGAATAAGGCTGGGATTTGCAGCCTCCAATAACGAAGCAGAATACGAAGCCTTGGTAGCAGGTCTCCAAAGGGCGCAAACTATGGGAGCAAAGCATTTGCAGGTATTCGGAGATTCGCAACTAGTTTCCAATCAGATAAGTGGAGACTATAACGCGAAGGACGAGAGAATGGCAGCCTACCTCTCCTTGGTAAAAAACTTAATGACGAACTTTGAAGAGATCAACATCCAACAGTTTCCCAGGGGGCAAAACAGCCACGCTGACGCCTTAGCAGCCATGAGCTCGGCAGTTGACTCTAGCCTTAAAAGGATCATCCCTATCGATTTCCTCAGTTGCCCAAGCATTTACCCCAACTGCGAGCTGACAAAAGCAAAACCAATACTCCAATTGGAATCAGCCCCCAGCTGGATGGATCCCTTGAGAGATTATTTAAAGAACGGAACGCTCCCAGAAGATAAGAGGACTGCCCACCAGATAAGAGTCAAAGCTGCTCGCTTTCACTTATCCACAGGAGGTGACTTGTATATAAGATCTTTCTCCGGCCCCTACCTTAGATGCGTCCACCCAGGCGATGTCAAAGTAGTGCTTCACGAGCTTCACGAAGGAATCTGTGGAAGTCACGTCGGAGGAAGGTCTCTAGCCTTTCGAGCAATAAAGGAAGGTTACTGGTGGCCATACATGTAAAAGGACTCCGCAGTATATGTCCTCAAATGCCTAAAATGCCAACTTCACGCTCCCATGGTCCACCAGCCCGCCAGCGAATTAAAATCCCTGACAAGTCCCTGGCCCTTCGCCCAGTGGAGAATGGACATCGTGGGACCACTGCCCACCGCTGCCGGCAATCGCAAATACCTGTTGGTTGCAACTGATTACTTTACCAAGTGGATCGAGGCAGAACCACTGGCGAACATCCGAGATGCTGACATGATGAGGTTCATATGGAGAAATATAATCATTCGATTCGGGATCCCCAGAACCATCATCACTGACAATGGAACACAGTTCGAGAGTGGCCCTTTTCAGGACTTCTACGACAAACACGGGATCAGGCACCACTTCAGCTCGGTGGCCTACCCTCAAAGTAACGGACAAGCTGAGGCTTTCAACAGGACAGTGATCGCTGGATTGAAGAAGCGGTTAGAGCGAGCCAAAGGCGCGTGGACAACCGAGCTACCGCATATCCTATGGGCGTACAGAACAACTCCTAGGCGAGCCACAGGAGAAACGCCATTCTCACTAGCATATGGTATGGAGGCGGTCATCTTACTAGAAACAGGATTGCCTACAATGAAATCCGACCTTGTCGAGCAGGGCCAGAACGATCAGGCTTTGCTCGCCGAACTCGACCTAGCCGACGAGCGCAGGGAACTTGCTCTAGTAAAACTAGCAAGCTATCAGCAACAACTCGCGAAGCACTACAGCAAAAGGGTCAATCCGAGGAAATTCAAAGTTGGGGACTATGTTCTAAGAAAGGTCCTGGGCAACACAGTGAAGCCATCAAACGGTAAACTGGGCCCGAACTGGGAAGGACCTTATAAGATAATTAGAGACGACCTGCGAGGTGCCTATCATTTGAAAACGATGGAGGGCAGAGAGATACCACGAGCATGGAACGCAGCTAATCTCAAGAAATTCTATTTTTAGGAGTTCTATTGTTAGATTTTTTATTGTACTCATTATGTGAAAGGGATTATGTGAAAGGGCAGTTCATTTCTCAATTCACCAATAAAAATCTCTCAGTTGATCACTCTCTAAAAAGTAACAATTACATCTTATTGCACATCCCTTTCAAATCACAGGCATAAGGGTTGACATAGCAGGGGAACACCCCTCCTCAGGTCATCGTCATGAAGCACGACAGACCTCTTAGCATTGCCCATGGCAAAATATGAAGCCCTATAGAGTATTCTTAGGCATCAAACCTACTGTGGTTGAACAAAATCCTGACCGGATGAAGACATCCAATACCAGGTATGTCCTCGCCAATTGCCCTACTTAGGCCTAAGGGAGTGTGACGACACGACCTAAAAGGTAAAGGGAGGGCACAATGGTATTCTTAATACTGGACTGGGCGGACACTCACATGACAAAATAAAAAGGATTGTGAAGCTGCAAAAATATAAAAGGATTGGATGAACACGTTTAGTCGGCAAAATCGCCCAAAACTCGAACTTTCCATTAATCTTTTATATTTACAAACAATAATAGTACATGTTTAGTCGGCGAAGCTCGCCCAAAGCATTTACAATTATTAAAAAACAAAATCTCAAGGAGGTGGAAGCCTCCGAGCAAGATAATCAGCAACTTTAGCTCTCCTTCCATCATCAGGAGCAGGAGCGAGCTCCTCCATGACCTCATTTGCGTCCAAATCCAATAGTCGCCGGGGAATAGCATCGATGGGGATCCATCGATCATACCGCCTGAACGGATTGGGCATCAGAGTAGAGGAGGACATCTCGTGTCGATACCACAACGTCGAGTTCCTCGGGACCTGCAGCTCTTTGAGAGCACTCAACCACCCCCTGATGAAGGAGAGCTCCTCGAACTCTGATAATCTTGTGGGAACATCCAGCCAGCCCTGATCATAGCCATCAGACCACACTTGGCGAGGGCCCTTCTTGAATAGATGCCGCAGACGGGTAACATCCCTCTGGAGCCCAGCAGCAGTCACATAAGCTCGCCGAACATCGCCGCGTAGCTCCTCCATTTTCCTCTCACGCTGTTCCTCGGCTTCCCTATTCCTACCCTGGCACTCCTACCAGCACGCGGGAGGGGAGGCCGAGCAGCTCGCGACGAAGAAGAGCCTTGTAGGAATGCCGAAACGATGCTCGACGAGTGCTCCTTAAGCCTAAGGACTTCCCTCCTCAAGTCTTCATTTTCCTGCTGCAGGAACTCTCCAAACTGATTAATCTCGGTGGCCTCAAGTAACCTTGCTCTCAGTGCACTGACTTCTTCTTGCACCGAAGCACCGATTTCTTCCATCTCCTGGAGCCTGTCCTTCAACTTGGCCACTAGCTCGGACTGATCCTTATATTTCTGGTTCCTTCACTTAGCAAACCTACAAAGTCTAGCAAAGGCCTGGCGAACTGCAGGGTTTGCATTAGGACCGAGAGTCCTACCTAGTTGGGAGGTAACAGGAATATAATCATCCACATCAACCAACTACAAGTAAAAGAAAGTGAAAAGAAAGAGACCAGCATAAACAAAAATGGAGTCTTTTCATTAATAAGGAACGAGGTTACATAAGATTGAAAAAGAAAAAAATACAAAGCAGCCCTATCAATTAGCAACCTCGGCTGGCCCGGAGGTGGATGGTCCCTTGTCCTTATCAGTATCAGCAGGAGCATTACCCTCTGCAGGGGTGTCCTCTGTCCTCTCGACCAAAGGAACATCAATAGAAGTCGCCTGAAAGACAGGACCGGTGCCTTCAGCAGTTGGGGTTGGGTCCTCATCGACGACTGGCTTTGGCCCTGGATCGTGCTCGTCAAAGAGGGGGGATGCAACGTCCACCCCAGCAGCCACGAGAGCCTTATTCCACCCTTTCTTGAAGTTCAGACGGCTGATATAGCCTATCTGAACCTCAGCGTCCTCATACGCAGCAGCCCAGCCAGAGTTGTACGAATCTTCCTTAAGAGTGGCTGCCTGGGTTTTCTCCGGCTCCAGTTGCTCGGCCAGAGCCCTGTTCTTCTCTGCAATGTCTAGCTTGCTCGAGCACACCAGGTCATACGCCTTCCTCAGCTCGCCAAGCTCCCTGACCGCATCATCTCTCTCGCGAGCAGAATTAACAAGAGCCAAGTCAGATGAAGCTCGAGTTGCATCAGCAGCCTTCAGATCGGCCTCCAGCTGAGACCCCCTGGCTACCAGGGCAGATTTTTGCTGCTCCAGCTCACCATTCCTTCTCACCAGCTCGTCGCGAGAGCAATAAAGCACAGCGAAGTCGGTCACAAACTGCAAAGAACAAGGAAGAGATCAAGAAGAAGAAACCATCAAAACTGGTTAAAATAAATTAAGAATTAGAAGAGAACTTTACCAAGGCGAGCCTCTGGCTAGCCTGCAGAGCCAATTGATTGGACCCCAACGCGATCTGCCGATCTGCAGGAAGGACTGCTCTCTCGAGCAGCGCAGGGGCAAGCTGAGGAGAGGCGGCCACCGAAGCCCCCTCGGGCAAGGCAGACACTGGGACCAGGGCTTGACCAGTTTTGGTCCTCAACTCCATCTTCCTCCTCTTTTTCTCTCTCCCTTCTCTTCCTTTCCTCCACTTTCTTCTTCTCTTCCACCTTCTTCCTCTCCTCCTCCTTTTTCCTCTCTCTCTCTCCCTCGCCTGCTCCTCCTCTCTCTTCTTCTTCTCTTGCTCCTGAGAAGAAGGCCGAGAACCAGTAGCTATGGCCCCAGAGGCAGTCTTCAGTTTCTTGGACCTCTGTGCAAGGAGCACATCATCATCATCATCGTCATCTCTGATCAGATTCTTCCTGGGAGGCATCTCTTCACCAGAACTGCTGGTAGTGCCCGACGAGTCTTGAGCCTCGGAATCCCCCTCAGAAGAACTGCTACTGTTAACACTCCCTGCACCCAAGTTACTCACAACGCCTGCAGGCTCACTCTCCGAGCTACTCTCCTCTTCGTCCAACTGGATGGGCTCAGCCGAAGTCTCTACGGAAGAGTCAAAGTATGGAACACTATCCACAGGTCGGGCTATGAAGCTGGAGTCTGTGTTCTTGTATTCAAGCAAAAAAGTGGCAGATCTGGGATGCTCGCCGTCACCCAAAGGCTCTCTGATGTTCCAAGCTTTAACCAACTCAGAAATTCGGACCTCGCTGAGAGCAGGTTCCACGTTCTTTGACCTCGATGTAAAAGAAAACGCAGAAAGGGGTTAGAAAATCCATAAATCAGCAAAGTTTGAAGCAACATTATCAATATCTACCTATATACTCTTCCCCATAAAAGGGAACAGTGAATCTTTCAGATCCTGACCCTTCAGATTGAGGAGAGAACTGCCAATTCCTAACAAAAAAACCCTCCTGCCAGTAGTCCTTATGGGAATCAGGTAGATTCACTACCAATACCCTATCAGGGCTCCTAGCTTTGAGGTACAGGACACCTGAACTAGTTCGAGAGAAGGAGTACAAAAGCAGACCTCGGCAAGACCTAACCTAGTGTCGTACAATTGATTTATCCTATGCACGCCATTCACTATTTCCATACATTGGGCGAACACTGTGCAGGTACAATATCAAAATAGCTAAAGAAATGCAGAAACAGATCATTAGGGGGAAAGGTAAGTCCCCCCTGGGAGAGCAACAAAACGTGAATCCAATGTGCATCCTCTATATCCCTAACGTTCCTAGGAGGCGAGGCACACCACTCAATCTCTACCCACTCAGGAATGTTATAGAATTTTCTGAACTCTGTGACTAACTTATTTCCAATCTTCGCCATTGGAAAAATACAAGAAAAACTACAAACCAAAGAGAAAATACAAAGAGCACGAGAGACTTATAAGACAGAAGATCAGGTCAAATGGCGAAGAAGCAACGAGAGTAGAGATCGAAAGCAGAAGGTACAAAGTGTAAGAGTGCTCAGAAGATAGAAGATTGCTGGAAAAGCTGAAGCGACGAAGAGAAATGTGCCTTATCCCAGCAAGCCTTCAATTCTAATCATAGCACACGGATAGCGAAGCGGGTGCCGCCAAAGCAACTTCACAGTTTTTAAAGGATCACAAATCAGCCATAATGACCTATCATTTAAATTCATTGGACCCATAAACGTGGCCCAACAAATTTAGGGGCAATTGTAGGTACCCAGAATTTGGGTCCATGGGCCTGGACGAGTAGCCCAGTTCTGACGGCCCAAAATCCAGGCCCTCTATCTTTCATATTGACCCGGTCTCTCCCCACGATCCCATGAAGAGAAGTTATAAGGGCGCACAACCCCATGAAGGGAAAGGATAGGGAAGAGGGCTAGTATGAAGGAACCCATCATCTCCACTAACTAGCATACACATGTATAAATTAAACCCTGGGTCCGGGGCAAATGACAAGTTGTATTCTCGGTACTTATTCTTCAGAATATAGAGAAATAACACTGACTGCACCACCGTGGACGTAGGCACATATTTGCTGAACCACGTACACCTGTTGTTGTGTGATTGACATTTTATTTTATCTTTTCCTGGTTATTACCTCTTTCACATTTATTTGTGTTGCATAATAATTGTCACCACAGATGGTAATCGACCCGTGTTCTTGATCTCATCTCTGAGGCGATGGAGTTAAGATGGAAATTGTATCCAACCATATTCATTGTTATATTCTTCGATTCGTCTTTAGCTACTCCATGATTTCTAGACGCTCAAATCGTTGTAATTTTTTTTATAATCTCCACGTGTCATGGCACGTGGCGCAACCTACTCATACTTCGTTCACTAACCAATTTATTTATCAATTTACTAAAAAGCTCAAATGATTAACTTAAATTAACTAAGAGTTATTTAACCTTTGACCCTCATTAGTTATATTGTATACTCCTTCCATTCCATATTAAGAGTCCATGTCTTTGTTTTGTATTGATTAATGATACATTTAAAACTTAATTCGTTGTTTATGCCCAAAATAAAAAAGTGAACCGTTAATTGAGAATAACTTATAAAAAATAATGAACCCTTAATTTGTAAGTGAAAAAATATCATGTTGATACTAAAATTTAGGGGTATATACCAAATAGTCACTCGAACATTTTTTAATACACGTTTAATCCAAGCCTTATTATTTTGCTCCAAAAAGTCCTTCACCATGCCGCTGGGCCAGACTTTTAAAAGCAAGAGAATATTAGTTAAATGGGTGTCTAAGGGACTTTTTGGATACCAAATAAAAGACTTTGACAAAATGCTTATTAAAAAAGATTTGAGGAACTTTTTGATATTTGATCCTAAAATTTAAGATATTATCCCGTTGAGTACTATTTTACTCTTGCTAGCAACAAGTATTTAACATCGTAATAAAACCAACATTTTACGTGGCCAAAAAAGTCCAAAGTTTTATAGAGTTGCAGGGGCGAAGCTAGGCCATGGCTTGGGTGGGCCATGGGCCGGTCCAAACTTTTGAAAAAAAATACCCTACATATGTTATATCTTAATTTTATACCCAAAAAACCCGAGCCCAACTCATTTTATTCATTTATTCTCTCCTAAATTAACCTAAATATCACTCCACTTTGAAGAAAGTAACGGCAGCACAACAGCCTTAGCCAAATCAAAGAGAGACTTCCTCATTTTCAAAGGTATCTCTCTTTTCTATCCATGTTATGACTCAAAAAAGTATTAATTAGTTTAATAATAATTAATAATAGCTTAGTAGTTAATTTTAATTGTTCTAGTAGATTAGTTTAGTAGTTAATTTTTATTAACTGTTAAATTAGTTAATTATTAATATATGGTAATTAACTTGTCTAGAGAAAAATGACAAATTTTAAAATTCTTATGGTGTATGTGGTGCAATTATTATATTGTTGAAAAAGAATATGGATTAAATATCAAAAAATTCCTCAAATATTTTTTAATACACCTTTAGTCCAAGCTTTTTAATTTGTATAAAAAAGTTCCTCAAATACTCGTTTACCTAATATTCTCTTATTTTTAAATGTGCGTGCCAACGACATGATAAATGACTTTTTGGAGTAAAATAAAAACGCTTGAATTAAATATCTATTAAAAATGTTTGAGAAATGATTTAGGTTGCGTTTGTTTTTTTATCTGAATCTGAAATCTGAAGTCTGAAATCTGAATCTGAAAAATGTGTTTGTTTTTACGTCTGAATATACCTCTGAATGAATGTATTTAGACTGATTCAGATTTCAGATTCAGACTTCAGACCTAACTCTACCTCTTAATCATTAAGAGGCAAATATGACCGTTAACCTCTTAATCATTTAAAAAAACAAACACTTTTTGATACCTCTTAAATCTGAATGGTTCAGATTCAGACTTAAGAGGTAAAAACAAATGACCTCTTAGTATATAATCCAAAAAATATTGTATAAAATGTAAATAACCCTGAAAAAAAATTGCCTCCGGCCGCCGCCCCCAAACCTCCGGTATTTTTGTGATCCCCCCAAACAACGATCTTGAAGAAGAGGGTATGAGAGGTGCTGCTGTGAGTAGAAGATGATGTTTTTGTGCTCTCGTCGATTCCTTTGTACTCCCTTCCGATCTTCCTCCAAAGCCCAGGTCTTATTTCTCTCATTCAATTTGAAAGTTTATTTCTTTTTAATCATAGCGTATGTTTTTTCTGATTATTTTTCATGTCTTTAACAGCTGAGCACATTAGTTATAGGTGAACATGAAGGTGGGTCTGTGAAGGCTCAATCTTTAAACGCAGTAGAGGCCGCAAAATCCATAAGTGAGGACAATTCTGTGTCTATGCTATTGGCTGGCTCAGGTCCTTCCCTTCAACAAGCTGCTGCACATGCTGCCTCATGCCATCCTTCTCTTTCCAAGGTAATTCATATTTCTTCTAGCATTTGATGTTGTTGGAACAATTTAGATATTGAAAAAATTACTCTGGACAGTTTTATGGAGAAATCAAATAATCAAAATAATATTTTGTTTTAGTCCACTACTCAGAATTAAGTTGTTACCTCATACGATTATTGCAAGTATGCCCGCATGGTATCGAATCCAAATATATGCGGGACAATAAAAATAAATAATATTACCTCAATTGTTTAGTAGATGATTCTTGGATTGAGTCGCGGAGTAGGTCACTCTCTTTAAAACGTTTTGCGGCTCTACCCTCTTTGTGCAAGTAGTATACAGTCACACCTCTCCAAGATAAAACAAGTCCAGAATCAACTTTATCCCAAATAACTATGCAGGGATTGTAGTTATATGGTATACTAAGTAACGCTGATTCAAAATTTGATTGTGATATACTGAGAGAGAACAAATTCCAAATTCCAGTTTTTGGTTCCATATAAAGGTCGTACCCAGTGCACAAGGCTCTCGCTTCATTGCAGGTTCCATATGTTGTTAAAAAAATATATCATTCTAAACCAAGTTCAAGCTCCTCTAATACAAAGGTACGCAAGAGGGAGTAAATATTGTGAGTATATGGTGGAGAATTGAGCGAACATAGTGGAGAAAGTGGACTGTTTAGTGGAAGAATAAAGACATCCGTTTGTTCATAGAGCATTTGGGAGCAAACAAACCATTTCTCTTATTAGCTGCCAAAGTCAGATGTTTTTTGGTTTCACACTTTTTCAAAAGCTTACATAAAGACAAAAGACAAGTTTTTTGGTTCCAACAATTAGATAAACTCTCGTTTTACTATAGGCTGCCCAAAAATTCCCGCACTATATCAGATTTGTAAAAATCGTAATAAAAGATATACAACTCACTTTTTCAAAAATTCCAAAGCCAAAGATTCATTATCTCACCGTACTATATGCATGCTAAAATTCAGAAAATTTTAGTGTATATATCATTAAAAAAAACTGAGATGATATTCTAACAAAATTCATAACAAAAATTTCAGATCGATCACTTTAGTGTGATTGAAAACTACCAACTACACTTTCATATAAACACTTGAAAAAATAATTTGAACAAATTTCTCATAGTGTAAGCCTCAAATGTTTATTATTTACACTTCGAATCCTTATATCAAATTTTCATTTAATTCCATATAACAAATTTTCATTTGTTTTCAAATATTTTATTTTCATTTGATTCCATATAACAATTTTTCATTTGTTTTCAAATATCAAATTTTCATTTAATTTCTTAACCACAAGTGGTTCTAAATGAATTGTCTAAAAAGGTAGACGATTCAATTTCCAACAATAACATCTTATGTGAAATAACATTTCACATTCATAACTAAAAAATAGGATTGACCTATTTAAAAAATTTTCCATAAAGGGTTCATTATTGTTCAAATTCTAATTTATCATGAAATTATTGATCGGTTCCGAATTGATTTAAATACTGAAGTTTATTTGTCTACTTCTCAAAATATAATATTTAGAAAGTCTTTGGGCCAAAATGTAATTTCTAGAGGTACAAGGTCAAAACTTGTAATTTTCATAAACTATGAAGACAAATTTGTAATTAAACTCAAACAAATAATCGAAGCCCGTTTGTCAAATTAAAAATATCAGTGGTAGCATAAGATTTATTTTTCAGTCTCCATGGAAGATATAAGATGTCTTAAAATTGTTGGAACAATTTAGATATTGTAATTAAAAATCACGCCAGAGTATTTTACCATATCGAGAAAGGTTATGTGTTTTGATAAGATTCATGAACTTAGAATTATATAAAATAAACTAAGAAAATTTTACGCCATCCTTGATGGATTGATAAGAATACATTTCCAGTGATTTTGAATCAATCAATGTATATGTATCTAACACATATTATGAAGCGATCTTGGGGAACTTCAAGAAATATTAATTATTGGCACAATTAATGATGGAGTTTATGGTGATACTATTAGCTACGGCTAGTGAGGAAATAAAAAGGTTGAGTGACCTATTAAAAGATATCCCTTTATGGGAGAGAGATTGATACCAATGATATTATCCACAACGATAGAACCATAGTTATTGTAAAATTTTAGGCCATTTTTATAACGACAAGAAACGACAAATACATTGTAAGCAAAACATAGTTAGAGAATTTACAACTATTGGGTTGTGACAGTGAATTATGTTTGAACTAATGAGAATAAACCTGATTGATTCTTTGACAAAAGGACTAGTGCTGGAGAAAGTGTGGAAGACCTCGAAAGGGATGAGACTAAAACTCATTAATATTTGAGTCACTTGTGGTGGTCCAACCCATAGATTGGAGATCCCAAGAAATAGGTTCAAAGGGTAATAATAAGCCATGAAGTGATATGGGTTGAATCATGCTAATTATTGTATATGGGGTTTTACTCCGAGTCCATCCCTATGGAGAATGATATCTTGATGCGAGTTAAAGTTGAGTTAATTATAACTCTTAATGAAGATATATAGCTTTATTTTGAATGGAGTACCTGACTACAGGAGTATCCTTGATAGACTCACATATGTGAATGTGGAAGTATGGCCGCTTTCTATATCAATTTTGGGCAAATTCCTAGAGCGTTCACTATACTGAGATAAAAGTACATGGCCGTAATGTGTTGGTTTCAGAATTACACCCAAGTAGAGTTGTGTGTGAGATGTTGTCAGAGATAGAGTTCAAAACTACGGTTACTTTAGTATATTCTAAATCATCTTTACTACATAAAGGTTCAAGTCGAAAGACACCTTTACTTATGCACAATTCTATTCATTATTGCTCGATAAAAATATTTTTCAAAATCTACAAGTGGGGATTGTTGGAACAAAATACCTTTTGTCTGTTGTCTTTATCTAATCTTTTGAAAATGTGTGAAATAAAAAAGAATTTGACTTTGGCAGCTAATGTGATAAATGATTTGTTTGCTCCCAAGTGCTCTTTGAACGGATGCCTTTATTCTCTCACTAAGCTGTCCACTTTCTCCACTATTTGTCCACTATCTCCACTCAATTTTCCACCAGTTACTTACAATAATTACTCCCCCATGCGTACCTTTATATTGAAGGAGTTTGAGCTTGGTTTTGAGTGATATATTTTTTTCAACAACATACAAAACCAAAAATTGGAATTGGCTCTCTCCCAAAATTTTTTCTGGAATTTTTTTATCACAAAAATATTTATTCCCCCAGTTACAACACTGTAATATTAAGCAATCAAATTTCGAATGGGTGTTAGTATATCATATAACTACAATGCATAGTTTTTCAGGAAAAAGTTGATTCTAGGCTTGTTTTATTCTTGGAATGGCGTGATTGTATACTACCTACCTAGGAAGCATGAGCTCGACACGTCATATGGGATTCAACTCGATTCGGGATACTAGATACGGGATTTTTTCAAAAGGTAGGATACGGATACGCTAGGATACGGATACGCTAGGATACGTTAAATGTTTATTATTTTATTTTATTTTATATATATTAATGATAAATTTGAATAAAATGAAAGTAGATAACAGTAAAGCATCATCACCACTTAAAGTGGTCAAATATGATGATTGTTGTCACTAAACAAACATCATTAACATAAAAGGTTGTTCCAACAAAAACATAAGACAAAAATAAAATAGAAAAATGAGGAGCATAACTTGGGTTCAAAATTAACTCGGAATAAAATATGCAAAGAAAGCATAACTCTAAAGTAAAAAAAACATTAGAATGAAAAGAAAACAGAAAAAAGCTCTGAATGAAAAGAAAACAGTATAAGAAACATACTAAAGTTGCATCGGATTGCCAAAATGAGGTCGGATTGCGTCGGAATGAGGTCGGGAGTTGAAAACCCTAGATGTCGGGGTCTAGTGAGCCGCAAAGTTTTTATTTTTTTATTTTTATATTTCTGAGGTCTGGAGTTGAAAACCGTAGTTGGGAATGAGTAATGAAATAGTTATTTATTTATTTATTTATTTATTTATTTCAAGTGTTTCAAACTCAAAGCTTTTCATTGTTAGACAATTGCCCACAAAACTTGTGTTTTAAAATATCACAAAACCCCCCGCGTATCCTAAAACGAATCTAAAAATGTATTCGGATGAATCCCAGCTTATCCTAACATATCCAGTCTATTTAAAATGTAAAAAAAATTAGGATACTCTCAGATTTGTGTATCCTAGCGAATTTGAGCGTATCCCAGCGTATCCCGAGAGTATCCGTGTCCAAAACAAATACTTGACCTCCCGAGAGTATCCGTGCTTCATAGCTACTTGCACAGAGAGGGTAGAGTCGCGAAACATTTTAAAGAGAGCAATCTGGTCCTCTACTCAACTCAAGAATCGTCTACTACATATTGTTATAAATAATTAAGGTAATATTGTTTATTTTTATTGTGCAACATATATTTGGATTCGATACCATGAGGTTCATACTTGCCATAATCGTATCAGGTAACAACTTAATTTGAGTAGTAGACTAAAATAAAATATTATTTTGATTATTCGATTTCTCCATAAAACTCTCTGATGTGATTTTTAATTACAATATCTAAATTGTTCCAACAAATGTACTCTCAACTATTATTTAAACTGATTTTTACAGGAAACAATTTTAATTTACATTCTTAAATACTCATGTTATAGTTGTGTATGACCTATAGATTGACACATCAAATTACTTTTAACATGATTTGAGTTGAACCGTAATTAGAAAAGGAGACTAGGGACAAAAAGAATGTTCTTTGTAGTGGTGGCAGTGGAAATTTTTTCTGAACCCTCTCTAAAATTTGTTAAACATGAAGCTGTCAAGATTGATTGACTTCAAATAATTTCTAATACGAGAGATGGATGGAGAAAACAAGTTCAACATGAAGTTTTCTAATCTTACTAGCCATATCCACATCGAGTAGATTTCACTAAAACAATCTAAAGGTGTGTTTGATTACAAAGTTAAAGAGTGATTGTAAATAGTTCATTTTATGAGAAGTTGGAAAATAAGTGGAAAAAGCTAAGAGTGGTTTGCTCTTAATGATTGACTTTTCCATGAAAATCAGTTTGGTGTCTGTGCGTGTGTAAGAAATGTTTTCCATGAAAAACGATAAAAGCATTGAGCATTTTTCATATGTATAGCTATTGTTGTTTTTTAAAAAAAATACTTTTTTGATTGATATTTAACACCGCAAAAGTAAAAATTGAATTACACTAAGGGTGTGTGTGATTGACATGAATTTTTTTTCATGGAAAATAGTTATTTGGACTCGTGTTTTCTCTTGTAGTACCTTGATTGCAAACGCTTTATATGAGAACAACCACCATTCAAGTAGTAAATGCTCCATCTCAAACCTCATTTTTGTTAAAAAATATTTCTTATCCACCCACCAAAGAAATGATTTCCATGGAAAATTGTAAAAGTAAGGCCAAAATCTCATATATTTTTCCGCTCATTTTTCAACTTCTCATCCAAATGAATTATTTTATATGCATTTTCCATGTTTGCAATCAAACACACCCTAAGTATTTCCATGGAAAACAAATCAACACCAATCGAAGGGACACCCTAATATTTTGTAAAGCTTGAGAGTACTAAAAATACATAATTCATGTTGCACTGGGCCCATTTCCTTTTTTATTTTCGAACACTTCTTGCCCATAATGCCTGTGCTTGTAACAATGTCAAGTATTAAAATTGCCAATATCTTAGATGATATGATTTTCATCACTAACAATATACAAACTTGTAAGATCTTTCCTTTATCTAATCCAAATTTGAGAAGTCATGCTTAAGAAACGGTAGTTAAGGGGGTACAAGCTATACCCCTGGTTTGCATAATCCCAAACCAGTATATGTACTCAGTTGTCAAGTGGTTGCGCTCCTCTGCTACAAACCTCATTATAGATATGTATATATTCTTAGAGTATACATTACAATTATTTCTAGAGATATTTTGACCTTTTATGAGGAAATTCCTTGTGTTATTGTTTTTTACTGTTGTTTTGTTTTTTATTGTATTCTTGCTAGTGAGCTGCTGTGTGATCAACATTAATCCTTACATCGGTGCTGATAAAACAGAACATAGAGTTTTCATCTATCTTGTTCAGGAATTGGTTGTGGTGGCAACTTCTTTTTGTTTTTTCAGTTTAATAATTTATGCATAATATATGACCTCAAAAAGTCTATATATTCTTCCAATAAAAAGGGCTGTATATTTGATTCCCTGAGTTGAATATGAAAGAAGTTTACCCTGCCTAAAGTATTATGTTATGGTAGCAATTACCATCTTTGATTGTTATTTATATCTCCAAATTTGACATGGTTGTTTCATTTCTTAAAATTTATAATTTTTTATCTTCCTTTCTATTCGGTTCATAAGTACCCAGTTCATATATGAACATACTGTTATCAGCTTATTTTCACGTGTTTCACTTCTTTTATATGAAACCATAAGAGGAAAATAAATAGGAATTGAAAACAAGTGGAAGGGTGGAAAAATTACCACAAAACATTCAATGCCTATTAACAAGTAGTGTTCATGGAGTTGTAACATGTGGTGGACAGGTAGCCCAAAAATAATAGGGCCAAACCAAAGGTGATTTATACTTGTGTATTTTTATTTAATACCATATTCTCTTTGCTGGAGAAGTTTGTGAGAGATATAGAGGAATATATAGGGTTTTATTGAAAGAAAGATGCTCTGTTATGGATGAGTTTTTATTAATGGTCTGAGATGTAAGGTAACCCTTTTCGACATATGGGCATGCTTATAAAAGAGTTATGACGTAAACCACCTGTCAAAAGGCTCCTAAAATATCTAACACATAATTCGAGAGAGAGAAATACTCTTCTTCTATATTCAAAATCAAGGTCTACCTCAAATGAGGTTACAAGGGATCTATTTATAAGTGGGGAAGGGGAGCACTAAATGGGTCTCTAACCAATGTGGGACTCCCACTTTACAAATAAGCCTAATATCCATTTGTGCTCACCTATGTCCCAACTTACAAATAAACAACAATTTTTTTTTTAATAAAAATAAAGAAAAATAACGAAAATAAAATAAAACTACTAATATGTCTAAAAAGAAAATAATGCCCTCGATTCACATCAAGTTAATTGGTGGCAGGGTTGTTCTTTAAGCAGGTGTTCCATTGACCAAAATTGAACAACAGTTGCAACTAATAAAAGGGGCAAAAGTCCCATATGACCATTTTTTCATTATATAAGTCCTATACAACAAGAATTTTAATGAAAAAAACGACATTAACATAGTACATATGATGTGTAGTAGAAGCGAGTAATTGTTAACTACACAACAAGAACAACATAATTTTTAGAGGCCATCATCTCTAAATCAATTCTAAAAAATGAGGGGCCTAAGGCCCTATTTAAAGGAAAATGTTAGCTTGCTAGTCAAGATAACTCTAAGTGAGAAAAAAACTCAAGTTAACTCAACTCAACAAAGCCTTTTCCCAATTATTTGAGGTTGGTTATGGGAAAAAGACTAAAAAGGACAAAAATAACAAAATAACCCCTAAATTCTATGCGAGTGCATCACTTTTCCCCCCATGAGAGGTCGTTAGGTATTCTGTATATTAGCGGTAAAAATCTGAGTCAAAGTGTTGCAGAGTAGCCTTAATAGAATCTTCTGAATCGGGACGACCGTGCCAACGGACGAGGAAGCGGGTATGATCTCTAGAAGGGGAAGAAACTGTGTCAGAAGCGAGGATCCCTTCAATGTGGTCAACATGGGATCGGACCGGGTGGCCCTCGGCGGGAGGCAAGGGGATCGGGGGAGCATGTGTGCCCCGAAACGAACAGAGATCCGCCACGCTGAATGTGCGGTACATACGGAAGTCTAGTGGTAAGTCCACCTCATATGCGTTATCCCCATAACTGCGAACAATGGGAAACGGACAAAAGCGACTCATGTGGAGCTTGTCATGCGTCAGGCCTTCTAGAGGTAGATTATAACAAGGTCGCCGACTAGAAGACGACGACGCAACGGTGGGCAAGAAGCATAAATGCTCTAAAGGCAAGCACGGACATCCGCTTGAATGGCAGTTAAGCGGTCAGTGAACTTTGCTGTTGTGGGACTGATTAGAATGGTAAGCGTTAACTCACCTAGGTCAACTGGGGTAGTAGGGGAAGTACCCAACACAATCTGAAATGGAGACAACCTCGTGGAGCGGTTCACAGTGTTGTTGAAAGCAGGCTCTGCCTGGGTGGTCTGGGGAGTCCCGGATGCCAAGCAACAGAGGAGATCACCCACACTCATGCTGACAACCTCTGCCTGGAAGGTGGTCGAGAACTAGAGTGAACAATGGAGTAGACCCCAAAGAGTGCGCCAAAAATGCCCCGTAAATCGTACATCCATGTCCGAGGTGATACTACGTGGAACTTCGTGGAGGCGGACTATCTCCCGAAAGTAAAGAGTAGCAATATGGGATGCATCAGCCATCCGAGAGCAGGAAATAAAGTGAACCATCTTACTGAATTGATTCACTACAACAAAATGGAATCATGTCTCCGAGTAGTACGAGGGAGTCCAACAATGAAAGTCCATCGAAACATCCTGCCATAGACGGTCCGGAAATGAAATAGGAGTGTATAGCCCTGCATTTGTGTGCTGTCCCTTGGCGGTCTGACAAGGGTAATACTGTCGTATATAGGCATTCGCGTCCTGTCGCATAGTAGGCCGATAAAAGCGCTCCCAAAGGGTAGAGTGGGTGTGAGCCTGGCCTATGTGTCCCGACAATCCACCAGAATGAATCTCAGCAATTATCTTCTCCCCAAGGGAAGACGCGGGGATGTAGGGAGGTGTACCGCGAAATAGAAATCCGTCCTGAAGTAAGTAGTCACTAGAGCCCCATTGTTTTGCTGACATGTGGCATAAGTAAGATCGAATTGAATATCAGACGGGTATAACGCTTGCACCTCGTCAAAGCCAAAGATTTGTCTGCGAATCGTGACGAGAGCATGAGTATGACGACTGAGAGCATCGGCCACCTAATTGTCCTTCCCTGGCTTGTTGTGGAGGTGAAAAGTGTATCTTTGGACGCACGCGGTCCACTTGGCATGGTGGTTACCGATCCGACGCTAATTGTGTAAGTAACGGAGGGCCTTATGGTTTGACTTGATGACAAATTTCTTATGAAGAAAGTAGGCCTGCCAAAACTTCATCGCTTTGATGACAACGTAAAACTCGAGGTCGTAGGTTGAATAATTCAGGGCACCCTCTGACAGCTTTTGACTGAAGTATTCGACTGGCTTCCCACTTTGGCTAAGAACATCACCTACGCAGGTCTTACAAACATCGCAAGATACTCAAACAGTTGGGTAAAATCAGGAGAGGCGGGGATCGGGGCCGAAGTCATCAAATTTTTGATGCGATGAAAGGCGATGTCTGCCCGCGTCCATCCATCAAAACTCGACCCTAGAGGAGATGAACACCTAATGATGGGAGTCATGACGGTGCTAAAACCCACGATGAATCACCTGTAATACCCAGTAAGCTTGTGAAAGCTACGGACCTGAGAGACATAGGTGGGGGTGGGTCAATCCACAATAGTTTGAATCTTAGCCTCATTAACACGTAGGAAAGTGACTGAAGGAACCATGAAGGAACATTTCTTCAGATTGAGGTAAAAACACTCGCTCTGTGTGAAGGACGACCAATACTTGGACCACATGGCCAACTGCTCCTCCTCGGATCGGTTGTAGATGTGGATATCATTAAAATACACCACAACAAATTTGTCTATGAAAGGCAGGAGGATCTTGGTCATAATGCTCATAGAAGTGGAAGGGGCATTGGATAAACCAAACGGCATAACAGTTCACTCATACAGGCTATCCTTCATCTTAAAGGCGGTCTTACACCTGGGACACATATGAATCTGGTGATAGACACTCTTCAGATCTAACTTGGAGAAGACTCGAGCGTCGTATTACTCATCTGACATGTCCTCCAAATGAGGAATTGAAAACCATTACTTAATTGTGATCTTGTTGACGGCTCGACTAGCTACAGAAAAGAGGCAGGGACGAGGGGGCTCACCATGAGCAACCCCTTCAAACAAGATTGTGGCCACAAAAAAAGGCCGGGGAGAGGGAACACACCATGAACAAACCCCCTCTGTCCATGCTAACATCCTGAAAACAGAGGTAGGGCGAGGAGGTCCACCTAGAGTGGCTCCTCTGCCCCAAATCACATACCACAGAGACATAGGGCAAGGGGGTCCACCTTGAGTTGCCTCATCTCCAAGACTTGTTACTCAGAAATTAACAAAGTACTAATATTTACTTTCTTGTACATGTAGCCTAGTTGAGCAAGCAGGCTCAAACAAGCCAGTTGGGATCTCCACGGAGTTTTGGCTTGTCGATTAGAGACAAGGTTTGTTGAGCAAACTCAACCACTTAGCATTTTAAGATAGAGAGAATACTAGTAGAGAAACCCTAGGAGTCACTCAAGTCCTTACACTTAGTTATAATTGAAGTGAGCAACCAAGAGGCTGCTCACAAGAAAGTAACTTTTTACAAAATGATTTTAAAGAGGGTGGCCCTCAAAGTCACTCTCGAATTTACAAAGATTGCACGACAAGTTATCGTTTGAAAAGATATTTACCAAATCAGATATTTTGTCACCATTAGGAGACATATTTGTTTTTTGACTTTGATTTACACCAGGTGTCGTCTGTTAGAGGGGACAAGCGACTGCAGACCAAGTAGGGACAAAAGGTACATGGCATACGTTGCCCCTCTAAGTTTTCCTCTCTTTGTTAGCACCCAAAATGCCCAAACTAGCCTTAGTATACACCTATAAATAGGACCATTGGTGAGGTCAAATCAGATATCGGAAACTCAAGTTAAGTAGTTACTCTGTTAAAATCACACCAGAGCTAATATTCTCTCCTTGCTCTCTCCAGGGGTTAATTGCTTGTTTCTTCACTTCCACCTTTACCGCCATCACCAAGAGATTCTTATCTCCAAGTTACTATTATTGTTTGTGAAGTTTATCTTCTTGCAGGAAGAGGTTCTAGTTTTGATTCCATTTTTATCAGAAGAGGAAGGTTTTACCATGAGGCGATCTTGAAACTTTGAGAACCTTGGAGGCAGAGTCCATTGGAGTGGGTCACGCTTCACCCGTTCCAGTTTCTTATAAGACCACAATTACACTACCCTCCTACAGTCGGATTATAATTTTAGGACACAATGGTTTTTATATATTTATTATTTATCCCAAATATTCCTATAGACAAAAAATTACGAGATAAATATATTTGAGGTTTTGATTATATTATTGAATCATAAAACAAGCTAAAGAGGTTACAAGTATTCAACAAGTTAATTGGGAAATTACATCAAACATGTTATGGACATTTAAAGTTCAAGCCACAACAGGAATGTAAATGTTCCAGAAAGGTTATGGAAATACAAAGGGAGAAACACAACATATTAAATAGGAATGTAAAAAAAATCTTACCAGAAACAATCGGTTTCGGAAAATGATTAGAGGAGGTGACTGTTTTGGCGGAAGATTTTGGTTGAAAAAGGGTTTGGAGTGTACAGATGCGTTTTTAGTTTGTAAAAAACAAATGAAGTTAAAAAGTTAAAAGGTTGTAGAAAAGGTGGCTGAATTGTCTTTCCATGTAGGAGTGTCCCCATTTTGTGTCCTTAAGCATGTCGTTGTAGCATTATCCATTCAAAAATAGGACTTATCTAATGAAAAAAAAGATTGTAGGCCCTGTTTCATTATGAACACTTGGAATAGGATTCTCATATAATTTTCTCCCAATAAAATAGGGTTTCCTCAATCAATCTATTCTCAACACAATTCCGAGTAATAGTTGATTCCAACGAGAGAACATGCATTCGTGGATATTTATATGGCCACCAATGACCCTTATAAGTTAAATTACCTAAAAAGTCCTACTTGGATAGCTATATGGGTATTCTAGAATATTCCTGATGAATATTCTTTATTATAATTAAAATGAAATATAATCAAATGTCTTCCTTCCCTTGGCTTCCATCCGCATGCACATAGCTCCATGCCTCCATTGGCCGCTTCACAATGTTTATTTAGAGAAGAATGATTTTGAGGCTGTTACTGTCCATCCAATAGAAGTGTAGAAGTACTGCATTGTAAATCACTAAATTTTCTGTATATCTAGTCTAGATCTTAGTTTTTACTATTCATCAAATAGTTTGTAAACTTCTAATTTCATTTGCTACTCCTTTATTTAGGTACACCTGGCTGATTCTGATAAATTTACGTATCCTTTAGCGGAGCCATGGGCTAAATTAATCCATTTGGTTCAGCTGAAAGGTCGCTACTCGCATATAATTACTGCTTCAAGTTCATTTGGCAAAAATATATTGCCACGTGCAGCTGCCCTTCTGGATGTGTCTCCAATTACCGATGTCATTAAAATTTCCGAATCTCGTCTTTTTGTAAGGTGCACTTTTTCATTTTAGTTTTTGTAATAAGTTGGGCACTCCACTCTCAATATAGAATTTGATTGGAAGCTTTTCTTTTCTTTGCCAGGCCAATTTACGCTGGCAATGCTCTCTGCACTATTCGATACACTGGTTCAGACCCTTGTATGCTGACCATTAGGTCTACATCTTTCCCAGTGGCGTCAATGTCAGCTGATCCAAAATCTAACGCTGCCCCAATTGAGCAGGTTGATCTCTCAACCTTCACTGAAGGTCTGTTAAATTTTCCAACTGCAGTGCACTTTTAGTTGTACAAATTTTCGTCGTTTGCAATTAATCTAGAAGAAGAAACAAGTATGTTTGGTCCTATATATGTGCGTGCATTTGACTTTTAACCAATAGTTACACTGAATTTAGTGTGCTATGTAGCATTCAATGTTACATGGATCTGTTTTGAAGATTATATTTTTTTTGGTAGAGTAGTGATTGTATTGAGGACCAAAACCATGTCATAACATTAAAATTTCAATTAAATATAATATAACCTTTGTATTTATTATTTATTACTTTTTGCAGATGGAATTGGTAAATCTAGATACATAAAGCAGACCACTCAGGATACAGAACGCCCAGATCTTGGAAATGCACGTATTGTGATTACTGGAGGACGAGCACTGAAAAGTGTCGAGAACTTCAAAATGATTGAGCAGCTTGCAGAGAAACTTGGTGCTGCAGGTTCTTTTGTAGAACTCTGAAGATGTAGTTTGATCCTTGATTATTCTTTTATAGTTGGTGTTTTCTGAGCTGCTGATGAATTTTCAGTGTCTCTTTTTGAAAACAATATGCGAATACTCTATTTCCTATTGAAAATGATGTAAACAACACAGAAATCAAATAATCAACACGACTTAAATGGAGAACTCTCTCAATAATATTCAATATCCTCCAATGAGATTATGAGGCCATTACATCAATATATATGTTGTGTCCAAGAAGCCCTAAACGGCCAAAATGACCGAAAAGGACAAAAGTTAATAGTATGGGATACAATTAACAAAAAGGACAAAAGACATGAAGCAAATAACTTCAGGGGCTGTTGTATAACTTGCAGAAGTTGTCTGAAAATTTTGGGGGTCCGTAGTGTAATTTCTGGAAATCTGCATAAGTTGTTGGGGGGGTTATTTTCATTATTTTTTATAGTTGATTGCAAGTTCGAAAGGCTTGGGAATGGTTTTGCAAAGCGCTGAAAATACATAGGATTGAGTCTGTAATTTTGGACTTTTTGTGGATTTAAAGGGCATGGGTGGGAGATATAGGTTTGTCGGGGACTTGAGTCATAAAGGGGGTGAACTTGGCCTTGAGGAAACAAGTGAGGATTTGATGGTTTCTGATTGAAATGGGTCTCATATTAGGGTTTAATTGTCATTTATAATATTTTTTTTATTAGTTTTCTTTTATTTTAGTTCTTTTATTTCCTTTTTAGCTTTTAATTGATCTCCAAGCATGTTTGGAACTAATTGGGTATATTTTTGTTAGTATTTGTTCTTTTTGGCAATTACTTGGCTAGCAAGTAGTTCCCTATCTTTATATACCCACGTACTCCTCGTTTGAGGATAGACTTGATTTTGAATACAAGAGACTATTAGTTTCTCTCTTTAAAGTTGGTGTTTGTCTTATTATTTTGGGCCATTGACGTGACCCCAGCACACCACCCTTGTTCCGACCAAAGCCCCTACCGTCCAACCTCCAAAAAAACCCTAGACCAGTCCGCCCCTATTTTCGAACCAAACCCTAGTGACCCGGCCCAAACCCCAGCCCAAAAAAATCCAGATCCACCCTCACGCCACTCAGATCTGGTCAGAATCCACCTCCGGCTACCGGAAAACCCTTCTAGCCACTTCCCCCCTACCGAAACTCTCCAGATCTGGCCGGACCACTCCAAGACCCGCAAAACGATACCGGAAAGCTGGTTTTTGACCCGTGAGGAAGTTTTTTAGGGTTGACACGAGAGAAGCAAGAGCAATGAAGAAGATTGAAGAGAAAAAAAATTTGTGGGATGGACACTTCCTAATTTTTTCGGAAAATTAATTTTGGTCCCCACAATTTTTTGGCATGTATTTTTGGAATTTTCACACGAGTCCCCAATTTTTGAACGCTCGAGGACGAGGTTGATTTTAAGAGGGGAGAGTGATGGAAATGGGTCTCATATTAGGGTTTAATTGTCATTTTTAATACTTTGTTATTAGTTTTTCATTTATTTTAGTTCTTTTATTTCCTTTTTACCTTTTAATTGGTCTCCAAGCATGTTTGGACTAATTGGGTATATTTTTTATAGTATTTGTCCTTTTTAATTTTTTAGGCAATTACTTGGCTAGCAAGTAGCCCCCATTAGTGATAAAATAAGATAAAGTAGACTTAGATGGTACGGACCTGTGTTGCGTAGATCAGTAGATCCACCTATAATAAGAGGAAAATTATTGGAAATAGAGGATAAAAGAGAAAGGGCCCGCCCTAAGCTATCATGTACGGAAAATATTAGGAGAGATCTTAAGGAATTAAACTTGAATGATAATATTGCTTATAATAGATTAGAATGAAAAAGGAGAATCCATGTGGGCGATCCCATGTGATGGGATTTATACAATGATGATGATGAGGGCCTTTAACGTGTAGTTTACGTCAGTTTCTCATAGAAGGGTTTGTAATCAGGCTGGGAATTAATACAGCCATGGTTTGTGAGTGGGTAAACTGGGTCATGGGTGATGTTTGGGTGGGTTAGGGAATGGGTCAAATTTTCACCAATTTCCTTTTTCGCTTCCAATTTCTCTACCTGAGCCCTAAGTAGTTCGACACTCGCATTGGTTCCATCCATGGCCTCCCTTGCGTTATCCTTTGCCTTCCCAAGTACCTCGCGACCTTCACCCGTGTCTCCTCTGCCGATTATCTCCGGCGAGTCCACTACTGCGATATCTAGTTTTTTTTTTTCTAATGGTTCCCGCAGTTGTTTGATGTGAATCTCAGTGGCAGCGACACCTGCACTAGCACATCCAGTTTGTGGGGGGTGTTGGTCTCCCATGTAGGTTGCTAAAGCTGGTCCAGCTCGCTCAAAGTACCAACTGCCTTTTCTGCTTCTAAACCTTGGTCTGGTTGCTCAAAGTACCAACTGCCTTTTCTGCTTCTAAACCTTGGTCTGGTTGTGGTGGAACTCCTCGATCGTTACATGTTGGCTTTAATACATCACCACTGAGTCCTCTTGCCATTTGTGACATTAGAGCTGCCATCATATTCCTCATTTGAGAAAGTTCCTCACCTATTTTTCGATCCTTTTCTTCCATTAACTGTTTGAGTTCCTCCATTTCGGTTGGTTTGCAATTTTCAGGCGGCATGGTTGGATGCAATAAAAACTTACGCAACAACAACGAGGGATCTTGGCTCTTATACCAATTTGATGTAAATAAAATACAACTCAGATAATCACAACACAACTTAAGTGGAGAACTCTCTCAATAATATTCAATATCTTCCAACGAGTCCCTTACATCAATATGTTATGTCTAAGAAGCCCTAAAAGGCAAAATGACCAAAAAAGACAGTAGTTGAGAGTATGGGATACAATTTTATCAATAGGGACAAAAAAACATATGAGCAAATATCCCTTATTTACATCAGAAAACTTTTACAAACTTAAAATTTCTTTGCATTCAGATTTTAGATCATAGATATTGGGTAGTGTTGTCAATGTGACCAATACTGTATTTGTATTTCTATAGTTGTAACTGATCGAAGAAATTGCTTCTTTTTTTTGCGTAGTTGGTGCTACTCGTGCTGCTGTTGATGCCGGATATGTTCCTAATGATCTCCAGGTAACGCCTATATATGGTTGTTAAAGGATATCAAATGATCTTACGGCTAGTGCTATTTACTGTCAGGGTGTGTTTGATTGGTGCGGGTGGAAAAAAAATTCTCCCTCCCAACTGAAGAATTTTTTTCCATGGAAAATGTTCAATTTGTGCATTGTGGTCAATATGGAAAAAAATTCCCTGGAAAATTTAGACATACAAACGCGCCAAAAGTTGGAAAACAATGAATATCTCACATTTTCCATGGAAAGTATTGTCAATTGAACCAACCCATAATTTTTTTTTCAAGCCAATAACGAAAATGCATCCAGTTGGAATGCTTTGATGGGTCTAAATTCAGCTACTTGTTTAATACAAATAACCGTATGATTCATGTGCAAGATATCTCTCGCGAGATACTTTTTTGGCTGTATCATTGTCCTGTGGTGAAACATATTTGCTGCTGTCCATTAAGGACAGGCAGGTTCATGCTGGAATTGGATGTTGTTGACTAGTACTTCCACTAGCAGATGCTCCTTGATCATATTTTTAATGATTCTTAAGGGTCTCCTCTGTCATGCATAGATTTCGTTTCGAAGATATCTTTCTCATGCATCCTTCTTTACCCGTCATCATTGTTATTATTCAATTATTTATCTGTGTCAGGTTGGCCAAACTGGAAAAATTGTTGCCCCAGAGCTGTACATGGCTTTTGGTGTTTCTGGAGCTATTCAGCACATAGCAGGCATGAGAGATTCTAAGGTTATTGTTGCTGTAAACAAAGATGCTGATGCACCCATTTTCCAGGTACACCCCCCCCCCAAAAAAAAGATCAAATACAAAAATCCCTCAAACATTTTTTAATACACATTTAGTCCAAACCTTTTATTTTGTACCAAAAAGTCCCCTATTCTCTTATCTTTAAAGGTCCGCGCCAGCGGTATGGTAAAGCCTTTTTTGCACGGTGAAGGACTTTTTGGTGCAAAATAAAAAAGCTTGGACTAAACGCGTATTAAAAAAAGTTTGAGGGACTATTTGGTATATGCCCCCCCCACAAAAAAAAGAACGACAAAAGTTTTAATTCCTTTTCACCCTGATATAGTGGCTAATTTTTCACCTGAGCCAAATTGTGCTTAAGGTGAGAAAGATTTGACACGGCCTTAACAATTCAGTGATGATATGTAAAAGATCACGTGGAGTTGCGTATCTGATAGATTTCGATTGGTTAATCCTTATTTTAAGTAATATTATAACCCCCACAAACTTGGGTTCTAATAATTTCGTGGAAGCTATAATTTCTTCTTGTTTTATCCCTTGCAAGTTGCAACATGTGAATTTTGTGTGTGCCCCTTGAAACATAAAACATTTTTGAACCCTTTCTGTTCCAGCTAAATGCTTTTACTTCAAGTGCTTGGTTGGTTCGAGTTCTTGGGGCTTTGGGGGATTAGTGAATTCACATATGTAATCTCATAATTCATGTCAAGAGTTCAAATAACATAAAGTACTAATGTTCAAAATTTACATTTGAAAATTACCAATTTAGACTCTCGAATACTAGAAAAACTCGAATCCAACAAGCACTAAAAGTGTTTGGTTTGGGAACTCAAATCCTAAGCTTTAGAATTTGAATTGGAGCAAAATTAATTTAAAATTGAACTAATTTAGCTCCAATTTTTTGCCCATATCTGACGTGTTCCTTTTAAAATGGACCTTTCAATTTCAGGTTGCAGATTATGGACTTGTTGGCGATCTATTTGAGGTGATACCTGAGTTGTTAGAGAAGCTTCCCGAGAAAAAATAAACAAAATTAACTTGCCAAAATTGAAAATTTTGTTCACCAGATGATCAAGTTTGAATAATGATGATAATAATGCCAATTACACTTTTGAAAGTTGGCATCAGTTTCCCTTTCACACAAAAAAGAGCATGAGCTTTTTGGCCTTCATGCTATTATCATAATTTAACCCTTACTGTTGGTATTTTTTAGCTGTTCTGTTAAATAATTTTCTAGCTTGTATTTGTAATGTGACTTGGGGTTTGACTGGATTACTGCATTAAACACTGTAAGGGAGCAAGCAAGAAAATAACACAACTCAAAACAATAAAATATCTTCCAATTAAGTTCCAATTAGTTTGGAGTCACCCGCATGAATATCCAAAGTTCTGTATGTATGAATTTCAGATCTTCTACAAACTTGAACGTCTGCATGTGGGGTAACTTGTTTTTCTACTTTGGAACTTGTGATTTACTCTCTCATTTCATACTAGAATTTTTGTTTCAAAATCAAACTAAGAAAATATTGACTTATAATAATAGTATTAAATAATTAAACATAATAGTAGAGAAACTTGGTCAGAGAGATCAGCCATTTTTTTGGGACTAAAACAAGGACGAGCCGTAAACGTTACAGCTACAACAAAGGACAATTCTAGGCTAAAACACGATTTGGACACATTTTGTGCAACGAACTGATGTGTCGCACCGGTATTGGTTCGTGTCTGGGTTCCATTCCTGTGGGGCTTGTGGAGCTCGGGTACGAGCCAATGCCGGTGCGACACAAAGTGTGTCGCACTAAATGTGTCCAATTCGTGTGTCGGCGTAGAATCTCACTACAACAAATTACAAAGATCAACGAATGGGGACAAAGACCCATCGTAGGAGATTAGGAAAGCTTGGGGATTAGAGCAGATCCAATGGGCCACCGAAGTACCATGTCTACAAACCCGCTAAAATGTCAACTTTAGCTCAGACTTTAATAGAGATACGAGCAGTGTTATGAATATCAATTTTTTTCTAAATCATCCCCCAAACAACAATTAAGTGTTGTACTTTGGTGGGATCAATATCAAAAGGTGCAACACTTATTGCTATTTGGGGCATTTCTTTAGAGATATATAAGCCACATTAGCTTTGATTTCCTAAGGAACTTGACCTTTACCATTGCAACCTGCCATCAAAATCTTGTTGTCACCTTCCAAAATCATGTTGGAAATACCAATCTCATTGCAAAGCATGCAACTGTCAATGCATTAGCCTCAGTAGCCAATACTAAGCTACAAGATACTTCTTTGCAAAAATTGTGATGGAAAACAACATTGGAATCTCTGAGAATCTCTTCAATAACGGCTTTATTCTCTTTGGAAGAAAAATCAGCGTCGATGTTGAATTTAAGCCTACCACTTGGAGGGGGGTACACTCAACATTTAATGCGTAATAGGTAACCTTCTCTAAATGAGGGACATTTTCCAAATAGCTTTCCAAAGGTTAGAGAGGGATAAAAAATGAGGAAGGAACTTGGTTATTTGTAGCATTCCTATGTAGATTGGAAGCTTTAATGTATGCTGATTTAATCGAGAAAAATCCATATTTGTTAAAGTGCCATAAAAGAGAGTCCTTAAATGGAGTACGTGGGATGGGAATACTTTTGATCACTGCTAATTACTCTTTAATCTTGGTAATATTCCATTCTTTAGAGCGAGGGTTGATGAGGTCACCCACCGTTTCTTCCCAAGAATCTGAAGGTTTGTGGGATGAAACTCTAAAAACCTTCCTTGTTAGGTATTCACTGGTCCCCCCAAATGTTGATATCATTTCCATTTTCGACCTGCCACCTTAACCATCGGTTCAACACCTCCCTCCCTTCAAGAATGTTGCACCATATCCATGAGGGTCTTTGTCATTTTTTAGTCGAGATAAAGAAACCTCTAGGATATTAGATAACTTTCATTGTTTTGGCCCACAGGGAATACGGATTATTGATCAGTCTCCACCTTTGTTTGGGAAGAAGAGCTTTGTTGAAGCTTTGGAAGTCATTAAAACCTAAACCACCTAGGGCTATGGGGAGGGAAAGCGTGGACCAACGTTTCCATTGAATTTTTCTTGTGTTTTCGTCACCACCCCACCAAAAATTGCTAGCCATCAACTTTATTTTCTTTACGATAGCAGTTGGAAGTATTACACATGACATAATATAGCTGAAAATCGCTTGTATAATGGACTTAATGAGCACCTCTTTTCCTCCCAGTGATAACAATGTTGTTTCTAGCCCCTTAATTTTTTGAGCAATTTTATCCAGAATGAAAGAGAAACTTTGGCTTTTGGAGTGACCCCAAGCTGTTGGAAAACCCAAGTATTTAAAAAGGCTTCCTATTCTCTCTCTTGTTTCAATTCCTAGGTTGGATGATATGATAGCACCATATGTAGAAAAGTTTACTTTCTGGCCAAAAGCTTTCCCATATATGTTGAGAATATTAAGTATATCACTGCATTCTGTTAGCATGGAATACAATTGAGTCATTAGCAAAAAAATATGTGAGATAAAATAGGGCAACCCCTCTTCATTATAATCCTAAATAACCTGTTACTTTTCACTACTTCACAAATCATTTTGGACAACACATCTTGAACAAGTAAGAAAAGGTAAAAAGACATAGGATCACCTGGTTTAGACCATCTCTCAAGTTTAACTTAACCACATTCCTCTCCATTTAGGATGATTTTAAATGATATTGTAGTAACACGTTGCATTATTAAGTGGATCCACTTGTTATCTCCATTACCTTTCTGGAGAACTCACATTCAATTTTGTCATAGGCTTTGTTGAGGTTTAGGTTTAGGGTTATTTCTTCTTTTTTCCTTTCTTCCCCATTCTCAAATAATGGAAGGCTTCGTGAGCTAAATAATGATGTTGTCCTAGATTAGTCTATTTGGGACAAAGTAAACTTGATTAGGTGTGATGAGTTGGTGAAGCGTGGGCTCGAATCTATTGGCCAGGGTTTTGCAAAGGCCTTATTGGGCGAAACGAACTGAGAATTTTTTGGGGCAAGAACTTTTGGGACGAGAATGAGGTTAGTTTTATTTAGTTCCTTAAACAGAAAATTCCATCCAAAAAACCTTTCACTGCATTACAAACACCAACTCCAATAATATTCCAATATTTATGTTAAAAGAGGCCCGAGAAACCATCTGGACCAAGAGGTTTTAAAGATCCTAGTTGTTTTGCTACTCTGGTAATTTCTTCATATGTTGGAGGTTTAGTTAACTCCTCACTCATTTCAGGGGTAATACTACTATCAACCATTGTTATGGGATCTTCTCTGTCACTTGGACTTTGGGAACAAAAGCATCTCTAAAATAATCACTCACAATTCCCTTTATTCCTTCTTCATTCAAACTCCAACTCCCATCTTCATTTTTGAGTTTGATAACTCGGTTTTTGTTTCTCCTTTGCATTGTGGTTGAATGGAAATATTTAGTATTTTTGTCCCCATATTTTAGCCAGTTGACTCTTGATCATTGATGCTGTGAAGTTTGGCTTGAATTTTGCGCGACATGTGTTCATACGCGAGGTACTTTTCACTTTCTTTCCTTATTTATGGAGGGTTTAAGCCATGGTTCAAAATACACCAACGCAACACACAACTAGAGAGAGTCTTCTACCAAAGGCGAATGTTTTGGGGTGAGAGGCGAGGAATTTTCCCTTTCATCTATGGGTATTGTTCAAAGGTAGAAGAAGGGTATCTGTTTGTGTGAGTGTTTTATGTATGGTAGATGTGCATAAGATGTAATATGTGGGGAGTTTCTCTCCGGTTTACATTAGAATGGGATACACTGGATTGGGTACATGGGAAATACTTGAGAAACACTTGAGGGCAAGAGATTAAGAGGGTTTTTGGCTTAGAACTTGTATTCACTTGGGTGGAGAGATAATGTATAATAAATATCAAGGATTTAGGTAGGAGAGTAGAGGGTATGTGATTTATCCTTGTATACTCATTATTGTACCTGTAATTTCTTCAAATATAGTGAAATCGGGCCCTTCCGTGGATGTAGCCAAGTTGGTGAACCACGTATATCTTGGTATTCTCTCTCTTATTTATATCTTTATTGTGCTTGCCCTTATTATCATTTTATCTTGATTATATCGTCGTGGTTGACTAAAGGGTGCCCCACCAAATAAATTGGCGTCGAGACACGACGTTGCTCGATTATAGGTGGAGTTCATAAATCACACGTCGTTGTATGGATTTTGTGTGATTTGTAGATGTCATCTGAATTAATATCGATGGTATATTTTGGGAATATGGCGCACAAGTATGAAAGGCTTTCCAATTGCTCTCTTTAACAACTGATGAACAGAGTGTATGTTATGACGGATGATAGTAAGAGGAATCTTGCTAGTCGGTTGATGTCTCTCTTCGTAGTCGATGGGAATATTCGACTGGTTGCAGATACATTTAACCATTGACTCGTGTGTTCAACTTCAGAAGATGTTTAAGAAGAGTAATTGGAAATAATAAGGTGCAAAGGGTATATTTGAAAAAGAGGTGTATACTCTGAGGGAAATTTTCATGGATTATTTGGATCTTTAAAGAGGCATTGGACGGTATACGGATATGTACAGATGGTACAATGAAGATCGATGGTGGTTCCAAATTATGCCTCATTAGGTGGAGTCTCGATCATGGTTTGTAGTATTTCTCGCTAAGGTGGAGATTTGTGAAGTTTGGCTTGAATTTTTCGCAAAACTATTCATATGCAGGGGTACCGTTCATACGTGGTTCACTATTCATACATGGTTTACCATTCATATGTGGGATATTATTCACCTTTTCTCCTTATTTAAGGAGGGTTTCAGTCATGGTTTAACGCACACCAATGCAACGCATAGTTAGAGGGAGTCTTCTTCCAAATGTGAGGGTTCTGGGGGTGAGAGCTGAGGAGTTTTTCCTCTCATCCATGGGTATTGCTCAATGGTGGAAGAATTGTATGGGTGCGAGTGTGATTATTTCATGTATGATAGGTGTGCTTAAGATGTAATGTGTGGGGGATTTCTTTCCGGTTTACATGGGAGCGGGATACACCGGATTGAGTACATCGAAAACATTTAAAGGAAAGAGATTAAGAGGGTTCTTGGCTTAGAACCTGGAATCACTTAAGTGAAGAGTTGGTGTACAATGGCTATTCGAAATTTGGATGGGGGAGTAGAGGTTATGTGATTTACCTTTGTGTATGCTCTATTGTACTTGTAATTTCTTCAAATATAGTGAAATCGGGCCTCTCCGTGGATATAACCAAGTTGGTAAACTGCGTATATCTTGGTGTTGTCTCTCTTGTTTACATCTTTATTACCATTTTATCTCGATTATATCTAGGGGTCGTGGTTAATTGGAGGGTGCCCCAACAAACAAATTGGGTATCGGGGCACAACATATGCTAATATTGTTCTTTTTCTCAAGGGTAGAGTCAATGCCATTAATCAAGGAGTCTTCAATGATTTTGTTAAAGGCCGTAGGGGGATTTAATTCACCGTTGACAACTTGTGGTTAATCTCTTTTAACTTGTTCGGGAATTACCAGAGTGTTTTTTCTTCCATTGTTTGAGTTCTTTAGCTCCACCTCTTAGATTCTTAGCCACTCTAAACATATGCGATACTCCCTATTCAGGCATCCTTATTTGACTGCTTCCACAATTAGAGGGATTATGAGGATTCAAACCTAAAAACAACTTTGAGCTTTCAAAATACAAAACTAAAGGGTAGTGATCGAAATCCTTGATAGTTTCGTGGATGAAAAAGGCTTCCAAAAAAATATTTCTCCATTCAACATTTATGATAGCTTTATCAATTCTCTCTTACGTTATCATCTTCTTCTATTTTATTGGTTTAAGTGAACTTGGGGCCTTTGAACTCATTCTCTATAAAGTTTCCCCTCATTATAATCACATGATATTCCTCAATCTTCTTCTTAGTGTCATTCGACCCACCTTCTTTCTCCTTAGTCACACCAATTGTATTTACATCTCCAATTATAAGCCAAGGGATAGGGGGCTGGGCTATGGCCTTTAATAAATTGCACCAGTTAGCATTTCTTTTAAAATCATAGGTGCCTGCATACATAAATGATGTTTTCCATCTCATCTCTCTATCTAAAATTGAGCACTTAGCTTCAATAATATTCCTTAATCAAGAGGTTACATTCAAATTTATATCATCATCCCACCAAAGAGCTAAGTTTCATGACTTTCCAATAGGATCCACATAATAATGGAGCAACCTCGTATTCCTTCTGATTCTTTTCAGTTTTTGGTCTCTATCATAAAGACAATGGATAGGTGATAGGACGATATAAGGCACTTCAAAATATAAAATGTCTAGCATCGCTCGACTCCCTGATAGTTCCACAGGAGGACTAACATTGATCGTGTGGCTGGTTAGGGTCAGTCACTATAACCCTCTCCAAAAATATTCTTTGAGATTCTTCAGTTACTCCTTTGAAAATAATAGTGGGAGAGGTTAAGACTGAAACATCCACAAGGAATTGGGAATGATCCTCCACTTGTTGTTTCATGATAGTCCGTTTTTTACTTTTTCCTTTATTTTGTTTTTGATATCTTCTAATGGATTTTTAGCGTTTTTTGTTTGATTTCTATTTGGTGGTGACATTTGATATTAATTGGTAGAGTTTTTTTTTTAAATTTTGGTAGAGTTGTTTCTTCATCCTTTAGGTTTCTGTTTCTCTTAAATGAGAGAGCTTTGAAGCTTAGCGCTAGTTTCTCCTCCGATATTTGATTGGAAATAGTAAGTGCCAATGGGATAACACCTTCCACGTTGTTCTTATTTAGAGCATGAGGGAGGAGATTACCATGTGGATTGGTAGGGAAACAATATTTAGGCATTATGGTTATTTGGAGTTTAAGTTGGGTTAAGTCCTCCACCGGTTCAGTGACAAAATAGGTGGATTTTGGTTGTTTTGGACTGTTCTGTTCTTTGTTTGATTGAACGTGGGTACTATAGTGGGTCGACTAAGAGCGGTTTCGATAATGGATCGACTGAGAGTTGTTTCAGGAGTGAGTTATTTAATGGGATAACCAGTGTAATTCACCATCGTAGAGAGATGTTGCATGGGAGCCTTTACCACATGTATCTTTTTGTTGCATGAATCTGTAGTATTATATGGTTGAATAAACTTTTACATCCTTCTCCTGTATGACGTGTATCCCTTCTGTGTAGGAAATATTCCTCGCGTTTATTCCACGATTCTCTTCCATTTTTTCTGCCCTAGCACGAATTCTGCGCGCACCTCTTGTAAGGCTGTAAATTCTTATACCACGCGCTCTAACATTGTTTCCCCACCTTTCCTTACTCCGCCTCTGTAGATCGGTAGACCTTCCAGTAAGCTTTTGGACGGAGGTTGTTTTTTGGTGAAATCTTTGAAGAAAAAACTAGTTTTATTGTCTGCTTTTAGCCACATACCAAAACTCCCCCTATATCACCCACTTATCTTTCAAACTAACACTCTTTTTTTTCATGACCGATTCCACCACACTCATAATACAAGTTTGGTGATCTCTCATATTTGAAACCAATCTAATATGTAATATCTCCCTTTATTTTTATCTATATTCCTTTTTTTTAAAAAGATTCCCCAGTTTCACCCGGATATTCCTCGCATTAGATATTGAACGCTTTCCTAGAGGGAGGTTGTGTGTTTGATCCCATAAATAACATTTATCAAAGGACACATCCTCTATATTCACTGTTGGATCCTAGAGTTCCAGTACCATTAAATGACCCATTACAGACCACGGTCCACTCTCGACTATATTTTCCATATATAAGATATCTTTGAATATGAAAATGTAGGTATTAATGCCCCATATAGTAATGTTATACCCATTTTTCGTTCTCCAGGCCCCTTTAATTATATTGCGCACTCCAATGTTATTCAGGTGCTTTAGGACAAGTATTCTATCTATTAAGGTTTATGAGTTGTCATAATTTTCAAAAGTGAGTAATCTTCAAGAGTAAGGATTTTTGTTGGATGGGGTTCATTCTCAGGTTCCCCTATCAATAACTAGGGGTGACAATTTTAGAAATGACACAAAAACACGACATGAAACGACCCGAAATTGACACGCTATTTCGTGTTCGTGTCGAGTTTTTTTTACACGAAGTCGTGTTATGTTCGTATAAAAATTATGAGTCGTGTTAGTCGTGTCTTATTGTGCTAATCGTGTTTTTAATCAGGTTTTCGTGTGTAGTTATGTTTACTTTAGCATGAAATTTTGAGAAATCGTGTTATTCGTGTTGTGTCGTGTCGTGTCGTGTTATGCCGTTTTTATTTGGGTCGTGTTTCTATCAACTAAAAAAAACGAATTCGTGTCGTGGCAGTCCGAAACACGACCTAAATATACGAATTGCCATCCCTATCAATGACTAACTTACCAATAGGGTTAAAAATGGATGATGACAAATAGGGTAAAGGTTTGGGTAAGGTAGGGTGTAAGAGGGGGATAAGGCAAAGAAAAATGAATGGCTAGGGGAAGAAGGTGGTACTAGTAAAAGTAGGGTAAGGTTTTTAGGATTAGATTAAAATAATGATAGGTTGGTGAGAATGGTATAGGGAAATATGGTGTGTTTTAGAATGAGGTGTGCTCCGAAGTAGTTTTAAGAGAGAAAAAAAGTAAATAACATAAATAGCAAAAAGAAAAAATACGGTGGAAGAAATAGTAGCGTTAGGGTTTTGGTGATGATACGTCTAAAAGACGAGGGAAGTCTCAAGAGGTAGGAAACACTCTCACAAGAGGAACATATTGAAATTTTCAAGATAGTTGCATCTTTTCTCTTGCACTTTACACTAATTTTATTCTTGCAAAAAATGAAAAAGAAAACTCTAATCTTAATCAGGTCTACTCTACAACCTCTTATTCACAAACTGCCCCTTTGTTCAACCTCTTATACTTTACCTTACCAACGAAGGTGGCCAACGCGGGCATAGTTGTTGTCTTATGATTGGACCTCTCAGTTAAACATGAGTTGACCGAGTTTGGATAAAATTTTAAGTCCAAAGTTACAAATAGTTACTCGATAATTGATTTCTCACAATATAATTATGTCTAAGGTTTTATGAATTTAAGATTCCTCAACTTTTCTATTCCACAAATAGGACAAATAGCATTTGCATTTCATTTTTTGATCCTTGAAATAAATTTTTGCATTCTGTCCAGTCATGCTCTCGCTTCATCGGTGATGAAAATGTTAAGGGAAATTCAAAATAGGGATCATTTTTACAAAAATAAAATAAAACGCGGAGGATCCTAAAAAGCATAACTGATAATATTTGAAGTTCTAATTCTACAAAATCTATTTACATCTATAACAATATAATAATACAGTCATCGATGAAGACACAAGAAATGCATTAATAGGATATTTACATAAACTCAATTTGTAATTAATTGTTTATAGTTGTTGATTTTCATTTTATTCGTATGCATTTATGTTTAGTTTTGGGTTATTTTGTTTTTAAAAAACATTTGTTGTTAAAAATATAAAAGAATTCAAATAGTGTTGCTAAATTTGAAAAACGGAAGCCAAAGATACAATAATTTTGAATGGGGGGCCAAAATCCAAATAATCCTTGATTTTCACCTCTTCTTGGGGGTTTCCCCTCTCATGAGTTGTGTTATTTAAATATCTCATTTTATAATATAAATCCTATACTCCTTAAACGTTTTTTAATGTTCGCTATTTTCATTCCTCTACCCCTCTTCGTTCCAATCTACCACACCATCACTGTCGCCACGACAAAGGTTCACCCCCTAAGCCACACACAATTTTTCTCACATTTCAAGACCCTAGTTATGGTGAACATAACTTTTTTTTTGGTGAAAAAATTGAACATAATAATTACATTATTTTAAATTTAACCCCTGAACAACCAAGAATGCAATGTATACTAACATAAACATACTTAAAATTGTTTACAGTCCTAAAGTCGGTTTGTCGTCCATGGGAACGATGGCCAAACTCAACACAAAATTTGCAAATATGTAAAAAAATATTTTTACCTCACTCCCTCCCTGAGAAACTATTTTATTTAGAAATACCCCCTAAATGTTTAGTAACTAGACATACCCTTCCCCTCCTCCGCGTATGGATAATATACAAGCAAGTTGATGCACATGGGTGGGGGCGTGATGGGAGGTAAGACTAATTACTGGACATCTAGGGGTAAAAGTATATCTATATCTTTTGGGGTAAAGTAAAAAAAAATTATAAATGCAAAAATTATAAATATTGGTGCTTGTATTACTAAATATTAGGTTTTATCATATATAGGTCCCATATGAATAAAGTTTCCCTAATTTAGTCCTATTGACTTTTCAATCATTAAATAAGTCATATTCCTAACTTTTTGATACTTTCTTCTTCTTCTTCTTCTTCTTAATTATAACCTTTTAAAATCAATCATCCGTAACTTCCTTGGGGAAGTTACACAAGTGAATTGACCTTTTTTTTTCATTTTATTTTTAATTTTCAAATGATCATAACTTTTGATTGACAAATTCGTTTTTCGCAAAATTGCTATTTTTGAAATCTATTCGTCGAGATCTATTAAACAAGATCCATGAAGTTTAAAAAGTTTCAAATAAAAAAAATTACACAGACAGTAAACTTTACTGTATGTACTAGAAAATGAAATAGTTTTATATCTATGAAATAATGACATTTTTTGTGTTAATATTACACATACAGTAAAATTTACTGTGTTCACAAGAAAATTGTACCCATATATTTATCAAACAAGATCCACGGAGTACATAATAATTCAATGAAAAAAATTACTCAAACAATAATATTTACTGTGTACATCTTTAAAATAGAATTAATTAATGGTTGACTAGTCAACGGGACTTAATTAAAAAAAAATCTCAAAATAGGAATTACATATAATAATACATATTAACTGGGTTATCACATTTGTTGTTATTATTAAACAATAATACAAATAATTTGGTTAAATAAATGGGTCAAATAATCTATAAACCCATATATATATTGAAGAAAAGACATATATTTTTAGTTTAACCCATTTATTCGCTCAAACACTCATTTATCCAATATTCTCTTATTTTTAAAGTTCCGCGCTAGCGGCACCCAATGCCATCCATACTCTCTCCAAATCGGAGATATAGTGGATCCAAACCCTATTTATTCAATATTTTTTTATTTTTAAAGGTTCGCGCCAGTGGCAACTCATGCCAACCCTACCTACCCCAAACCGGAAAATGAAATAGCTTTATATAAGTGACATTTTCACAAATTCTTGTGAAAATGTCACATTTTCTTGTGAACACAATAAACTTTACTGTATGCACCAGAAAATGAAATAGTTTTATATCTGTGTCATTTTCACAAACAGGTAACATTTATAGTATTGAAATAGTTTTATATCTGTGACATTTTCACAAACAATAACAATTAATGTGTTGATATTACACCGACAGTAAAATTTACTATGTTGGTCAATTAATGTATAAACCCATATATATATATATATAGTAAAAAAGACACTTATTTTTAATTTAACCCATTTAGTAGCACAAACACTCATTTATCCAATATTCTCTTATTTTTGAAGGTCCGCACTAGCGGCACGCCCCCCATGCAACCCTCCTCACCCCAAACGGGAGCTCCGATGGATCAATTCACTTTTTTTCTCTCTATTATCTTATTTTTCAAGGTCGGCGCTAGCGGAACCCAATCCCCACCACCACCCACCCCCATTGTCGGAGCTCTAACGACCTTCATCAGAGCTCCGATTTGGAGTGGGTAGGGGTGACATGGGAGCCGCTGGCGCGGACCTTTAAAAATAAGAGAATTTTGAATAAATGAGGTTTGGATCTACGAGAGCTCCGGTTTTGGGTGAGTAGGGATGACATTGGGTGCTGGTGGCACTGACCTTTAAAAATAAGATAATATTGAATAAATGGGTGTTTGAGCGGTTAAATGAGTTAAACTAAAAATAAGTGTCTTTTTTTCAATATATATATATATATATATATATATATATATATATATATATATATATATATATATATATATATATGGGTTTAAAGATTATTTGACCAATTTATTTAACTAATTTATTTGTATTATTGTTTAATAATAGCAACCAAGGTTCTAAAAAATACAGGGAGTGGAGACCAAGCCTTAAGTCTTAGAAGCCTAGGCGGGCTTAGGCGTAAAAAGGCGTGAAAAAGTGTTTAGGCATTCTTAATATATTTTAATATTTTTTAACCATAACAAGGCTATTAAAATACTAAAATTGTATATATCATAAAAATATGTCTGAATATATGCAAATTAAAATACTATTTGATTATTTTGGATGAGATAATAGTCCGGTTAGTAAAAAAATTCTTTAAAAGGCGATATCGTTTCACTAAAGCATTGTTGTTTTTTAGAAAAAAGTGCACCTTAAGGGTTTTACCAAGAATAAGACGCAAAAACTTAAGGCGGCGTTTCTCCCAAACCTTAAGCCTAGGCGGACGCTAAGCGAGTTTTTTAGAACGTGATAATGACAAATGTGACAACCCAATTAATATGTATTATTATATGTAATTCATATTTTGAGAATTTTTTTAATTAAGTGCTGTTGAGTATTTAACCATTAATTAATTTTATTTTAAAGGTGCACACAGTAAATATCACTGTATGTGTAATTTTTTTCATTGAAATATTATGTGCTCCGTGTATCTTGTTTGATAAATATGAGTAAAATTTTCTTGACAACATGATAAATTTTACTGTCTGTGTAATATTAACACAGTAAATGTTACCGTTTGTGAAAATGTTATAGATATAAAATTATTTCATTTTTTGGTGCATACTGTAAAGTTACCGCCTGTATAATTTTATAGATTTCATGAATCTTGTTTGATAGATCTCGGCGAGTAGATTTCAAAAATAATAATTTTGTGAAAAATTGATTTGTTAATAAAAAGTTATGATCATTTGAAAATTAAAAATAAAATGAAAAAAAAGTTCAACCACTTATGTAACTTCCTCTAAGAAGTTACGGATGGTTGGTTTTAAAGGATAAAATTGTAAAAAAAATTCCAAAAAATTAAGAATATATCATATTTATTGATTTTAAAATCAATAAAAATTAGTTAAAAAAAACTTTATTTATATGAACCTATATATAATAATCTCATGAATAAATCTGGGAGACAAATCACTACGTACGCATAAGATGACATGTTCTCAAACTTAATCAACACTTTGGATGGCATATCACCAACATCCGGTCAAGAAAGCAAACAAGTTGGTTAAAATAATAAAGTACAGATTTTGTTACATAAGAAGCGCATCTGGTGTAGTGGTATCATAGTACCCTCCCACGGTACTGACCAGGGTTCGATTCCCTGGATGCGCATAGAATCGTTTTTTCCACCTAGTTTTAGATCGGCTACGACCTATAATAATAATAATAAAAAAAATTAGCAGGAAATAACTATTTAGAAGGAATTTTGTTAAATTTATAGAAAATAAAATTTAACAAAATGGCCAATTAATTGCATCATATAACAAATGAACATTAAATATCAACATATTGAAGTTCGGGAAAAAAAAATCAAAATGTTCAACACATTGAAATGAAAGGTGTAATTAAAGCAAAAAAAGATGTTCAATATGAAAGTATTAGCCATGAAATAAAAAATAAATTCTCTTGGAAGGACAAAGAAAAAATGATCCAAACGAATCCTTTCGTACACACCAAGAGGCCGTAAATTATTGAGATATATTTTGAAAAATATACCTGTGTATTTTCTGACATAGACAATCTGATTTATTCATAGATTTGTGCATCCTTATGCTATGTAAGGATAAAAAATAAAGGGTAATTTATAATTAGATCCCTTAGTAATAATTTTTAAACATTTAAGGACAATGAAGTCCACTTGTTATGCCATTAGCATGGACTTCTACAAGAAGAAAATTAGTTGATCTAAGTGTTTAAAATTTATTTGTGAGGGTTTAAGAGTACTTTCCTCCAAAATAAATTGGTTGGAAACACCCACATTAAGACACGAAGAGATGATATGGACTTTGTTTGTCCAATCACATACTTGGATATTTTTGTTTGCTAATTTTTATTTAAAAAAAATATGATGCTTGTTATTGACAGTTTTGAAACGCACACAGAGAGAGACGAAGAGATAGTATGGTAAGTTTCATATGGAAGTTACACTTTGGCCGTAATTTTTTGGGCAATTTAAAATTAGGTCTCTTGTTGACAATTTTAAACATTTAAGGACAATTTACTATTATGTCCACCTGTTATGCCACTAGCGTGAACTTGTACAAGAAGATAATTAGTGGACCTAAATATTTAAAATTTGTCAAAATTCATTCGGTGTTCAAAATTTGTTTGTGAGAGACCCAAGAGTACTTTTCTATAATTTTTTTTTTATTTTTAATCAATTAGTCCTGTTGATTAAGTAGATAGTGCAATAGGTCTTAACATTTTTTTTTTGCCACATTAGCACCCATAAAAGAAGATTTTCGTTCAAATAGATCCTATTTATAAACATACAATGAATATTAACTAGATGTATAAATATAACACATTGGGAAAGAGTCCTGCTATGAGTTCCAAATAAATCCTCCAAAACCTCCCCCCGAAGCAATAATTGTTTGTATCCTGACGGGACCATACCACAAGACAACACTTAATTGGTAAGTGAGAGAATAAAAGGAATCCATGTTACTTTTGGGGGAGGTTTTAGGAGAGTTTTTGGTACCTATATTATTATTCATTGGGAAAAAATTGTTGTGATAAAATTTATTAGGAAATATCTTAAGTAAATAGAACTTATTTGCCAAGCTCCCTTTTTTCTTATTAGAGAAAGATACTTCCATAAAAGCTTCAAAATACAAACCAAAACATACAGTAGGACACTGGATGAGAGCCAAATCAAACGAAGAGAACATTCTCCTCCATAAATACCTAAAGGGCAGACTTAATAGGGCCTCAAACTATCCAAAACAAAGTAAAACACATCACAAAGAAACTAAAAAACTAGTAACAACACATTTTCAAGGTCTTGAAATGACACGCACCCCCACAAGTGTTGGAACACAGCTGTCTTGTAACAGCTGTTAGTGTTTAAGTGTGCAAACTTTGAAATGCCTTTTGGCATTGTCCCACATTGGTGGGTTGTTTAAAATGAGTTGTGTATATTTACAATTTTTTTGAGTCTAAAGGGTAAGTCCTTTGGGCATTCAATATTTTGTGTGTATGGGTGGGGGATTTATTGGGCCAAGTCACGCGCTCGCGCCGCCACCGCCACCGCCGTCCGTCCGACCCGTGTCCGGGGCGTGGGCTAGTTAAGAAATAATTTTTTGGACATATGAATTGACGTTTATTGGGCCTTAAAAATTATATTTTAACGTTTTTTTTAATTCCGAAAAAAAATATATTAAAAACGTGACTTCTTTAACTGTTGAAAAAGTCTTCCACTTGCCCACGTTTTTTCAGTCTTCTCTCCACGTTGTGTGCCCATTAACGTCATTATTTTTTCGCAATAAAAGGAGGTTGATGTGACACCCCGCCTAATAAAATACTGGGCGATCACTCCTATATCAAATTAAAACAGGAGTCTCATATGGATCACTCTTAGCATCACTGTCGAAAATCCATTTAATTACTAATAACCTATTAGGCCGGCGTCAAAATTTTACTTAACTACTCTTTTTAACAACTACAATATTAAAACATCCACACAGTTTTACGTAAATGAAACTGAAATGAAATAAAATAACCGAACACTCGGTTAAAATATACAACCATAAATCGAATGCTGTACTAAAAGATTAAATAAGTGCAATTGGGTTATTAACCCGAATGTGTTTACAGTACCTCCTATCTAGAATACAACAATGAAAGCGTCTATCGAGAACCTGCACGCATCCACAGCTGCTGCAGCAGACGCCTGACTCGAAAGATGTGCCATCCAGGCGTCCCTGTGTCTGGACACTTATAATATATATATATATATATATATATATATATAGCAAGGGAGGAAAAGTAGATAAACGGGTCAGATCCCGACTTTGAAAATATTTTGCAAGTGCATAAATATTTTTTTTTGAAAAAGGTTTTCTCATATTTAAATTGGTATCACTCTCCCATGAGATACCCTCACCTCTCTTCTAATAGTGCACACCTAGCGCATCTATCTAGAACATTCTATTTAAGCTATCCCGCCTAACTAAACTAATTCACCCATCTACTAAAAACCTCTACAACCCAAGTACTAAGGGCTAAACTTCTCTCTATTCTCAACACTGCGCTAAGTTTGTGCGTGGGGTGTCTCGCGAAGCAAAATCCAAACAAGGAACCCCCCCGATACATTACTACTTGGCAGGGTTAATGGTAGAGATCCGTTAAGCCCGTAGTACAAAACTAATGTATTAATATACATATCATATTCATTTTTATATACATCTTTACAATATACATCCGGATAATATCTCCCGGACTAAGGTTTACCAATTCAATTTACAAAGTATTTATCAATACTTTTCATTTTTCTCTCAAAACTTTCCATTTCCTTTCTTATATCCAGGAAAAGTATATCAAAGCCAATTCGTTATCATGAATTGCTTCAACATATCATATAACTTTTTAAAAGCCAGTTTTATTATCATAAAAATGCTTTTCTGTTCCATAATATCCCATTCCCTTTTTATATCCAGGAAATGTATATAAAAGCCATTTTTATTATCATAAAAATGTTTTTTCCATAACACATGCTTCCATTTCCCTTCTTCCATCCGGGAAATGTATCCGAAGCCAAATCGTTTATCCCATTTCCCTTCTTCCATCTAGGAAATGTATTTAAAGCCAATACATTATCATGAATTGCTTTAACATATCTAAGACCGCCCCTCCGGATTTCCCCACTGGACGCGCCCCTAAATGACTATCATCTTCCAGGGCCTATCAAACAAGACAACCTGGGAACCTACCGAAACATCGGGAAGCATCCATATGCATGCGGGATAGTCATGACCACACCCAAAATCACCTAACCAGTGCAGTAAACATATATAATCGCCCATATGGCCTATAGGACTATATTCACCGTGCATTCATTAGCCAGGGGGCTTCACCATATGCACGCAACTTCCCTTATGATAGCGATTTAGAGAGGTGTGTATCCATAAATTATTATTTATGAAAATCATTTATCTTTTCATTTTGAAAACATTTATCTTTACCTTTTCAAAAGTCATTTACATCATATCATATATATACTTTAAACACATAGTAAATATATACCATATATTCCTCCTCGAATAAATCTATATGGCCATAATTGCCAATTACATCTAGCGACGACCAATAATCCCAAAGATATAAATCCCTAGAAATCACTTCCTAGGTTTTACCAAGATTTATTCAATTCAAATTCATAATTACCTAGGCTCGATATCCGAACTATCTATCTCAAATTTTGTTCGTCCCGAACGTTAACTACGTTCGTTCCCCGAATTAGGCCCTACACCAATCCAAGACCTTCTCTTTCATCTAAAGGTTTACTAACCCTCAAAACCATCATTTAGAAGTCCCGATTTCATTACTAGGGTCCCCCATATAAACCCCCAAATTGTAATTTAACTCCCCATACTCATAAGAGGAGAAAACTGACAAATCTGACCAAAGCGAATCGATTCGCCCCAATTGCAAATCGATTCGGGTATGTGAATCGATTCGGAACCCAATCCGAATTGATTTGGAAAGTGTTATGCAAGCAGGTCCTTAATGACCAATCAATTCGGTCTAAATCCAAATCGATTCGGCCCACTACAGAAACACAGATCCCCTTAGGCGAATCGATTCGGCCTGTTCGAGGGGCACTGTTTGGGCAATTTTTTTTCAATCTCAAAAATACCCAAAATTCAATCCAATCTCCATTTAAATCATAACTTGGATTTATTCCTACAAACCCAAAGTTTTCATATTTTCTCAAGTTCTTTAGAGGTCCTAACACTCCATTTGAGAACCCCTAATATTTATCTCCAATAAGTTCTAACTAACGATTTCGATATCGGACAACTTTTCGTAGAAAAATCATTATAAATCCAAAAAAAATCAGAAAAATACACGGTCGGAGCCCACACGACCGCATCGAAAAGATATACAAATTTCATTTTTTTGACCAAGAGCCGAATCGATTCGCATCAGGGCCGAATCGATTCGGAAAGTCGCTGCCTCACTATTCATCATCATCTCCAATGATCCAAAACCTCCATTAATATACCTCCAAGCTTTTTATCTCTTCTCCCACCAACATATAACTACAACTAACTATATATACACACCAAGGAAATAGGTTCTAATCATCCTAGAACCAAGAATCAACAATTAAATTCAAGAAATTCCTAAGTTTCTCCAAATTGATATTTTTCGGGGTTTACCCGTTTAACTTTCGAGAAAAACCCGTTTGATCCACGAAAAACCCGACCCAAAATCTTTAGGGTTTGTTATTACCAACTATGATATGAGATTTATGCTCAAAATTAAATAAAGCAAGTAAACACTTGCCTCGTGGATATAATCCGACGATCCCGAGTTGAATCCTGCGGAGGTTGGTCGGAATCTCCCATTTTCTCCTCTTTTCTCTCCTCCTCTCTCTCTTTTCTTTCTCTTCTTTCTCTTTTCTCCCTCTCTCCCTCTTTATATAGAAATAAAAAGGGTTTTAACCCTTAAAACCCAAAAATGACTCGTTTACTCAATTTCGAGTTACTTTTACTCCAAAATTCCCCGAAACTCAATTTCGACAATCGAACACTCTTTTCTGACTATCTTGGCCATTTCGAGACTCACGGAGCAGTCAAAATTTCCATCCGAGGTACTTGACCACAAATCACTATTCTAACCCATATAACTTAATGCGAGTTTTCTAATCAAAATCTTACCTCTTTTGACGCTTTAGTCCACGACGACATATAATTAAAATACCTCGACATATTTACTTTACCCCAAAAGTAAATATATCACCTATCGATAATCATCAAATCCTTAAAAATCTCAAAAATTACCATTCTGAGAAATTCTCCAAATTCCAATTTATACTTAATTATGGGATTTAATTATCTCCAAAAGGACGGGTTGTTTCAGTTGATACCTCCGTTTTTAAACACAGTTTACAGGCTACAAACAGTTCTCAGAAAATTTCTTTTGCACAGAAACATAAATAATTTTTCATCCCTGGATAATTATTATACCACAGGAATAATTAATCTTCCCCCAGATTAATTATACTACATATAATCGAGCAATAAATATATTTTAGAATGGGTGTTGATTGAATGAATCTGGTTCATGCTACCGTTTCATATTTTTTGGACTGTTTTATCCTGGGGGTGACGAGGCTATTAAGACTGTCATCACACTTTGGGCAGAGCCACGAAACATCTTAAAGAGAGTGACATTGTCCGCGACTCAACCATTATTATAGACTATTCATCCAGCCGAGATTCTTATTTTTCTGTCTCGATTTTTCTGCACGTCATTGGGTAATTTCGTTTCTTTAATTTTTTGCACTTAAATTACTGCCGCTACAACAATTTTAAGGTGTCTGCAAATCTGCCATGGACAAAATCAACTCATCCAACCTAAATAAACCTTTCAAATATGAAGGCCAATTTTTTAAGCGTTGGAGCAAAAAACTGTTATTTTATTTAATTACGAAAAAGATCGCATCATGTGTTCAAATTGATAAACCCGTAGTAAATAATCCACCTACTGTTGTGGAAAGCAAAACAACTAGAACTTGGAAGGAAAATGATTTTTTGTGTAAGAACTATATTTTGAATACTCTAAATGACGAACTTTATGACTATTATGCCAATTATAAAACTGCAAAAGATGTTTGGGATGCTCTTTTTAAAAAATATGACACAGAGGAGGATGGTGCTAAAAAATATGCCGTCAATGTTATGTAAGGACACAAATTTCCAATTGAGTCTTAATGTAGTGTTGGCTTAATTCCGGACAAAAACATTTAAGTCATAGGATAGTGTTCTTGTGTATTCCATCCAAGCCTATGACGTGTTAGTTGAAGACGTAGCAGCCAAGTTTATAAAGCTTCATCATATGCCGAGTTTAGTGTGCCTCATTTTTACGTCAACAACATTGTTCCAATGCTCCTAAGGAATGAATGCAATATATATATATATATATATATAGGAGCTTGGACATTTGTTGAATGTATTTTATAAAATAGTTTTATCGACTTTGTTTTACTCAAAAAATATTTTTTAGAACTTTCCATAAAAAGTTTTGGGCTTAAAAATTAATATTTTATTTTTCTGACATGTTGTTCAAACCACCTGGAATCTCGTTCAAACGAGATTTCCATGTCGTTCGAACGAACTGGCATCTCGTTCGAACGAGATTGCCAGGTCGTTCGAACGAGATTTCTGACGATTTTCCTTTTTTCATTCTGGAACCTCGTTAGTAAATCCATTCGAACGAAAAGTCGTTCGAACGAAATTTGGCGGGAACAGGTATTTTGGGCGTTTTTGACAGTTTTCCCACTTTTCCCACTTCTTTTCCCCACCACCTTTTGACAAAACTACTAAGTGCAGGAACCAACTCTTTTGAACTAAATTTTTCACTATCCTCCATCTCATAGAGAGATTTTTAGAGAGTTCAAGTTCAAAAGAAAAAGTTCATGTTTTGAGTGTTCATTTCTTCAAGAAAAATTTCTTAAACACTTTTACACCCATATTGTTTATTCCAAGTTTCAATATATATATCATTGCTTGGAGTGTTTGGCACCGAGTTTTTCTCTACCGTGTTGAAGAGAAGTTTGGGCTTGCTTTTAAATATCAAAAAGAAGAAGTTCATTTGCGTTGACTTATCCACTTGGAGAAAGGCTCCTCGTTCGGGTGGCAGTGACCGAAAAAGTCCGATCGGTGAATTCTGAGACCGCGGTGGAGCTCCATGGTTATTCACTAGGCAGAGGTGTGTACAAGAAGAAGCGTCGGGGCTTGGACGGAGTCAAGTCGAGTATTGTAAATCTTTCGTGTCTTGAACTTGTAAAACCATACTTAGTGAATTTGTGGCTAAGGTTGTCCGAGGTTTTTTCCCGTTGTGGGTCACGACATAGTGATTTATTTGTTTATTTTATCTTTTGCATAATTCACCTAGCACACATGCTTAAGTAAAAAGATAAAATTGGTTTAAATCACTACTTACATAATTTAGTGCTTAAATTAATTTGGATAATGTTTAAATTAATTTAGTTCAAGTCATTTACTTTAATTTGATAAATTTTTGTTTGGCCTAATTTGCAAAAATGAATTAATATTGTTAGGCAAATTACTAGGACTTGAGTTAAACTAATTTGGTTTATGTGAAATTAAAATATGTGTGGATTTAATCTTATTTCACTTGGTTTAATTTTAATTTGAAAGAAATTAAAATTTGGTGTGTACTTGTTTAATTGAACCATCTCGCTTCCGCATCTCTTTAAAAAGGAAATTAAAATTACTTTTTGTGTAAAATCTAAAAATTGGGGGCCTCGTGTTCCAACACGTTATTTGAAATTTCAAATGACGGATGACAAATCTGTTGTTGCTCAAACCCATGATTTGCAAATGATTTCCCATGAAATTATTTCCGAGGGCATGGATTTAGATGAGCAATTTCAGGTGGCTGTAATTATTAATAAATTGCCTCCACTGTTCAAAGAGTTCAAAAATATTTTGAGGCATAAATCTAAAGAATTTTCACTAGAGTCACTCATTACTAAATTGAGAATTTAGGAGGAATCCCGAAAACAGGACTATAAGGATGAAATTCTTGTTGTGTCTAACAACAAAAGTCAGAAAAGAACCACACTCCAGTTGTTTTAAAGGCAAACGAAAAAAATATGAAATTTCAGAAAAAGAGCCACAACCAGAATTTTAAAAATCAGACTCAGACTCATAATAAAAATAAGAACCCTGGAAATGGATAGTCTAGCAACTCAGGACAATTTCTCTGTTTTAAGTGTGGCAAGCCTGGCCATATGGCTCGCAAATATAACAATGTGTCACTAGCATAAGCGAATTTGATCGAAGAGGACCTATGTGCTATGATTTCAGAAATCAACATGGTTAACGGTGCCGAAGGGGGGTGGTTGGATACTGGCGCTTTTCGCCATATTTGTTATGACCGTACTCTGTTTAAGACTTATTCTGAAACTGCAGATAAAAAGGTGTTGTTGGGTGATTCTCACTCCACTGAGGTTGCTGGTACTGGAAATGTGGAATTAAAGTTCTATTCGAGAAAGACTGTTATCCTAAAAGATGTTCTTCACACTCCCGATATAAGGAAAAATTTGGTTTCGAGCTATCTTCTCAAGAAAATTGGCTTTACTCAAACTATTGGTGCTGATTTTTTTACTTTGACCAAAAATGGAATTTTTGTAGGCAAGGGTTATGCCACTGGGTGTTTAAGTTGAATGTTGATGCTAATAAAATTTCTCCTTCTGCTTATATTACTTGTTCATTTAATGTTTGGCATGCTAGACTTTGTCATGTTAATAAACGACTTGTTAAAAATATGAGCACTTTGGGATTAATTCCAGAATTATCATTAATTAATTCTGAAAAATGTGAATGGTGTAGTCAAGCAAAAATCACTAAGACACTAAATAAATATTTTTTAAGAGAATCTGAACCACTTGATTTAATTCATTCGGATATTTGTGAATTGGATGGTGTCACAACTATAAATGGTAAACACTATTTTATATCTTTTATTGATGATTGTTCTGATTATTCATTTCTGTATTTAATGAAAAATAAAAGTGAAGCGTTTGACATGCTTAAAATTTTCCTAAATGAAATTGAAAATCAATTTAATCAGAAAATTAAAAGGTTACGTAGTAATAGAGGCACTGAATATGATTCTGCACCATTTATTGAATTTTATAAAACCCACGACATTATTCATGAAAAAACTGCCCCTTATTCCCCCTAAATGAACGGTAAAGTTGAAAGAAAAAATAGGACATTAACTGAATCAGTTGTTGCTATTTTATTAAATTCGGGGGTTGCCTCACATTGGTGAGGTGAAATTATTTTGACCGTGTGTCACATACTTAACAGAATTCCTAAGACTAAAATGAAAATATCTCCTTATGAAATTTGAAAAAATATTAAGCGCAATGTGTCATACTTTAGAACATGGGGGTGCTTAGCCTATGTACTTATACCCGACCCTAAAAGGTCTAAATTGACAAGTAGAGAATATGAGTGCGTTTTTATAAGCTATGTTGTTAATAGCAAAGCGTACCGATTTTATGACTTTGAAAAATCAAGTAATTATTGAATCAAATGACGCCTATTTCTATGAAGATAAATTTCCTTTTAAATTGAGAAATAGTGGGGGTGAGTCATCCACTAATATTTCTTTAAATAAAAATAAAGAAAATAATGAATCCATTTTATAACTTCGAAAAAGTAAAAGGGCCCGTGTTGAAAAAGATTTTGGTCCCGACTTTTATCCTTACACTTTATAGGAGGATTCTAACACTATTCAAAAAGCTTTATCTTCATTAGATGACGATTTATGGCAAGAGACTATTAATGATGAAATGGATTCTTTGAAAACAAATAAAACTTGGCATTTAGTGGACCTTCCTCCTGGGTGTAAAGCAATTGGGTGTAGATGGATTCTTGAAAAGAAATTAAAACCTGATCGCATTGTTGAAAAATATGAGGTACGTCTTGTTGCCAAAGATTTTAGACAAAGAGAAAACGTAGACTTTTTTAATACATTTTCATTCGTGACTAGAATAATGTCTATACGTGTACTATTTGCTATAGCTGCCTTAAATGATTTAATTGTACACCAAATGGATGTTAAAACTGCATTTTTAAATGAAGAATTAAAAGAAGAGATTTATAGGGATCAACCTGAAGGTTTCATTTCACATGGTCAAGAACATAAAGTACGTAAATTAGATAAATCTCTTTATGGACTCAAACAGGAACCTAAACAATGGCATGATAAATTTGATAGCTTAGTCATCTCTAATGGGTTTAAAATTAATGAAAGTAATAAATGCATTTATTATTAATATGTTGAGAACATTTGCACTATCATATGTCTTTACGTTGATGACTTGCTTATATTTGGTTATAATATTCATTCCGTAGAAAATGTTAAATCATTATTGTGTGCCAATTTTGATATAAAGGATTTGGGTGAAGCTAGTGTAATATTAGAAATTAATATTACTAGGGAAGAAAATGGACTTTCTTTAGATCAATCTCATTACATTGAGAAATTTCTAAAGAAATACAATTACTTTGATTGTAAAACTGCTTGTACTCTATTTAATCCTAGTGTAAAGTTATTTAAGAACACTGGCGACAGTTTAAACCAAATGCTTATGCAAGCATTATTGGTAGCTTACGTTATGCTACAGATTGCACTAGATCTGACGTAGCTTATGTTGTGGGAGTACTATATAGATTTATTAGTAGACCTAGTATGGAGCATTGGCATCACTACACCAAAAACAGGAATCTGGCATGGTTTTAAACTGTGCCAGAATTAGGTGTTCCAAAATGGCCATTTTTTTGGCACGATTTAAAAGTGTGCCAGATTTGACCAAACATGAACACTTTTGGCACGCTTTAAACCGTGTCAGAATTTGATATTTCTGGCACACTTTTGGCACAGTTTTGAACAGTGCCAGATTGAGCACATTTTCATAAAAATTTGGCACAGTTCAAAATCGTGCCAAAATTTGATACACTTTTGGCACTGTTTTGAACAGTGATAAATTTTTGGATAAAAGAAAAAAAAATTATTTAAAAACAAGAAGGATAAACTAATGTACATACAAACTTCAAAATATTACAAGTCTTTAGTAATTCACAAACAAAAAAATGGACAGAGTTTCTTCTATTTTCTGGACATTAAAAAACCTGCTAATATAAAACATGCGTAACATAAAGCCCGCACGGCCATAAAAGTTAACAATAAAACTCCTAAAACCCGCACGACCATAACACAAAAAATAGAATCATGAATAAACCCATTGTTGTAAACCATTGAGTTCTCTGTGTGTTCCACGTGAATAAATGCTAACGATAAAATGTTATCCTGCAAAAAAAAAATAGGATAAAAAAAAGATATTAGTAACCAAGTAATTTATAAAAAAAACTTACTCAAGCTAAAAAATTACATATAGGAGTTGCAATTATTATTATATTCTAAAATTGAAAACCTTACGCAAGTTATGACTACCTGATCAGTTCTTACGAGTAACATTGGTCTCGTGTGAGGTGTTAGTGCTTCTTACGAGATCGTTTGGGGGCTAGTTTGTGTTTTCACCCTCCACTACACCAAAATGGCCAAATTTTCACCTTTCAGTTGGCCACCCTTGTCACGGTCATTGACCGTGATAACAAACACGCATTTTGTGTCACGGTCAATGATCGTAACAAGGCCGTGATATAGAATTGTCATGGTCAATGACCGTGACTAGTCCATGACAAATATATTTATCACGAACTTGTCACGGTCATTGACCGTGACAATTCTTAAAATAATTGTCACGGTTAAGGACCTTGAAACGACCGTGACAAATTTCTCAGCAAAAACCCTTTGCCCTTCTTTTCCCCCCCGCCGTTTCTCTCCTTTTTCCAACTCTCTCTCTCTCTCCTTTCTGGTTAATTTCTCTCTCTCTTCCATTTATATATATGTTTATGTGTATATATATGCGTGTGTGGATATATGTGTGTGCGTGTGCGCGTGTGTGGGGGGTGGGGCAGGGGGGCTATTGTGTGTGTGTGTGTGTGTATATGTGTGGTGAGTGGGGGGGTGGGAGGGGGTGGGGGCTGTTGTGTGTGTGTGTGTGTATGTGGTGGGTGGGGGTGAGGAGGAGGGGCAGGGTGGGGGTGGGGGTGGGGGTAGGGGTGGGGTTGTTGTGTGTGTGTGTATATGTGTGGTGGGTGGGGATGGGGGTGAGGCAAGGTGCCATTGTAATTCCCTTAATATCGTGTTTTGATGATTCTATGAGATAATATATATTGTTTCAAAGTTAACTCATTGTAGATAAAAACATTCACATAGTAATATTAAATTGAATCCATCCATAAATTCTATAATTACATCCACTAAAATATAATTAATAAATGAAACATACTTGATTTGCATAAATGATATTAATGCTTTGAATTGATTTGCACTTTATCATTTTCACTATAATTTTAATTGTATAGTTTTAGATGAAAGTAAATTAACAATTAGTGCCCATTTCATATGAAAGTAGGATTGCCCCTTATTGTAAATTAGTAAATTAATAATTGTATACTTTAATTGATGAAATGAATTAATTGAGTAGATGAATTAGAAGGAGTACGGGAAACACATTTGTTGTTGACATTGCTGTTGGATTATTTTGTTTAGTAAATGTTTGGTTGGTTAGTTTTAAAAGTGGCATGACCACTGGATTATTGTCCATATGGGGGTGGGATTTTTCAACTTTTTTTGAAAATTACTTTGTATATCGAACAATATATATATAGTATGATAATTAAATGAAACATACTTGAAATTAAATATAGTGCGCATAGATACTAGCCTTCTCGTTCTTATGCGTACGCATTCAATAGCCCTTAGACCCGTTTGAGAGTCATTACCCTTGAAATGAGATCTCTCGAATTGTCCCATTTGGACAGTTTGAGACGGTATAATTTCTGTATAATATTTTTAGTGGCTTAAATTTGTTACTTTTTGAGGAAGTTCTGCAGTCGTATCTTAATGTTCTCTGGGTACATACTAGATTGACAAGTGTGACTGTTATTTCAATTGATCAATTGAAATAACACTCACACCTGCCAATCTACGTCGTGTACTTAGAGAACTACGGGGATATGCTATCGAATTTTTTTCAAATCGTAACAATGTGCATGAGCTGTTAAGTATATTACAGAAAAATGCGGTCTTGAATGGGATATGACCACTCACCCTTTAGAGGAGATGGAGGAAATAGAAATTAAATGATGGCATAATTAAATGAAACATACTATAAATCTAAGTTTTGTTTACCTTTAATAGGTGTGTAGTTGTGGTAGCTCTGATGGGATATCCGAAATACAAAGAGTGGATGGGTGAGACTAATATAATGGGGGATGTGTTTCGCAGAGGTGCTAACGAATTTGTGAAATATGCAAAGAGATGTCATAATGATGAAGAGTTTCCGTGTTCGTGTGCTAGGTGTAAGAATGGTAAGGTGTTTGAGTGGAAAATAATTGAACTACATTTGTTAAGATCGGGTATGCAAGATAGTTATCGATTTTGGAGTTTTCACGGTGAATTGAAAGTTCTTTTTGTCCCCGACCAACCTTCACAACAACCTTCAACAAGTAGAATAGATGTAAAAGGGGACAATGTAGATCATAATATGTTAGAGGATTTAGTTGATGATGCGTACGGAGTTTATGAAGAAGAGGAGAATGAGGTTACTGATGATGTAGCAGATTCAAGTGCTCGTGAAGATAACACGATAAAACTTGACGATGACTACCAAAGTTTAAAATTTAAGGCAACCCAATCGTTATACTCTGGCTGTGAGAAAGATCAAATAACTTTACATGCCATGGTTGGTTTGCACAGTTTGAAGACGCAGTGCGGTTTATCTGGCAATAGCATGATGGGAATTCTTAAATGGGTGAAGGGCTTATTACCCAAGGTGAATACACTTCCAAATAGCTATCCTATTATGAAGAACAGTTTGAAAGGTTTGGGAACGAAGTATAAATCAATTCATGCTTGTGTGTATGACTGCATACTATACCGAAAGGAGTATGAAAATCTCGATCGTTGTCCGGTATGCGATGAACCTAGATATGTCCAATCTACTAGTATGGAAGGTACAAGCTCAAAAGTGCCTCAAAAAGTATTGAAATATTTTTCCGTTGGGCCTAGATTAAAGCTATTTTTCATAGTACCATGGATTGCAGAGGCAATGACTTAGCATGCTAGGGCAGAAGTAGGGGGTAATATCATGCGTCATCCTATTGATTCTACTGCCTGGAGGAGGATGTATTTTGAGTATCCCAATTTTTCTCGAGAACAACTCAACCTTCGTTTGGCTATATCAACAGATGGTTTCAATCCATTTTAAAATCTAAGCACCAATCAGAGTGTATGTCCAGTGATCCTAGCCCCACTCAACCTCCCTCCTTCACAGTGTATGAGACCTGAATTTTCGATGATGGCTTTGTTGATACCTGGGCCAAAGGCACCAAGTGATGACATTGACGTCTACCTGGCTCCTTTGGTAGAAGAATTAAATGATTTGTGGAAAGAGGGTGTGCAATCATTTGACTCTTTTAGAAAAGAAGAGTTTACGATGAAAGCTATGTTGATGTGGGCAATTCATGATTTTCCAGCTTATGGGACATTATCCGATTGTGTAGTACATGGTTATTTGGGGTGTCCTATTTGTGGAGAGGAGACTGAATCTCTTCGTCTATCCTCTAGCTTAAAAAATGTATACCATCGCCACAGGAGGTTTTTACCCCCAGCTCATAGTTTCAGATCCGAGAAAGGTTCCAATTTTTTATTGGGCGGGGTTGAACATAGGCTACTGCCGAGACAACTTTCGAGTTCAGAAATTGAAAGTAAATATTCTGAATGTGGCCCTAATATGCCAGGTAAGAATCCCAAATTTAAGAACGTCAAGCATAAGAAGACCCCAACTGGGAATGAAACTGAGACAAGAAAGTCATGGTCTCGGAGGTCAATTTTATTTGACTTGCCTTATTGGAAGAATGACTGGGTGCGCCATGTATTGGATGTGATGCATACAGAGAAGAACTTCGCTGAACATATTGTGGGTACTTGCCTTGGGGGGAGTCATTCAAAGGATGGAGAAAATGCACAAAAAGACCTTAAATAGTTAAAACTTAAGCTACAACTATGGTTGAAAGAAGATAGTAGGGGAAGGACAATAATTCCCCCTGGCGCGTTTACTTTGACGAGTGGGGAAAGGAAGGTGCTTCTAGACACAATATATAATTTGAAGGGCCCATCTACCTTTTCGTCCAACTTGCAAAGGATTGTGAATTATGCTACTCATGATATACATAAGTGTAAGTCCCATGATTGGCATGTGATCATGCAATTGGTTCCTCTATTGTTTAAGCAATGTTTCTCCTAGCACAAGGATTTTCATAGGGCTATTATGAAAATTAGTATTACCTTCTCCTACTTGTGTGAGAAGGTAGTTAATCGAGAACACATAGTGGCCGCAAAATTGGCGGTGATCGAAGCGATTTTTGTATTGGAGAAGTACTTTCCCCCAACATTCTTTGACATAAGTGTTCACTTGTTGGTACACCTATGTGACGAGGCACTTCTTTGTGGTCCAGTTAGATATCGGTGGATGTATTCGTTTGAAAGATTAATGAAAGTTTTTAAAGATTAAGTCAAGAATACGCGATACATTGTAGGATCAATTGCAGAGGAATACATCACCGTGGAGTCATCAATATATACTCGGGAATATATGCCTGACTCGACTAGCGTTGATGACACTGATGAGTTCGTCGATGATGGTGGTTATGTGATGGGAAAACGAGTGAAATTAACGAGTTTGTAACATGAACAAGTAGCTCGTTATCTATTTGACACATATGAAGATGTCGAAGAATGGAAAAAGTACGTTTCGATTATTATAATGTTTAAAATTATTTTAGATTATTTTATACATGATTAATTTTGTAATATGCAGAAAATATGAAGCCTGTGAGAACAATAAAAGACAAAAAACAATGGTACAATCAGACAGCGAATTTAGGCTGTAATTGACACAAGAGGTAATTATAATGAAAATAGTCGTTATATAACGTCACATTACACTCAAATTTTACAACTAATATAATAAATTAATCTATATTCTCAGCTCCTAAAGATGGGTGATGCGACATCAAGGCTTGCTCGTTTAGCCACTAGACCGTTGTTCGTGTCACAAGAAGACAAAAAGTATCGATTGAACGGTTACATTTTTGGCGCTAAAGTGTACGAGGAAAGTACAAATGTACAGATGTCGAGAATTTCATACAAGGCTCTTACTTTCTTTCGAGAAGTGCAAAAGATAAAAACCTCGTTGAAGCTGAAATGACTTACTATGGTGTAATCCAAAATATATTTGAATTGGATTATATAAGCTTCAAAGAGGTTGTATTTTACTGTGACTGGGTAAGAGTTGAGGATAAAAATGCTTGTAAAGTTGATCCTTTCACCAATTTGATCATGGTTTACTTATCAAAGTTGAAGAGCAACGACCACATGAGCGATGAGCCATTTGTTTGTGCATTTCAAAAGGTTAAGCAAGTGTTTTATTCGGAGTATATCAACAACGAGTCGTGGTCAATTGTCCAACACGTGCCAAGGAGTCTAAATAGTAGTGTGGATGACTTGGCTTCTCCTACCGAATATCAATCCATTTTTGATGATAATTTGAATTTGAAACAATTTTTCAATTTGTAATAAATATTCTAGTTTGTATCGAAACATCCATTTTTAGTGCTTTTAATTGATTTGAACTTTATCATTTTCACTCTTGTGTAGTGTGCGTGTGTGGAGAGGAGATTAATATATAAATATTCTAACTACATCTAAGTTTTGTTTATACTAATCCATGAATATACGCTTCTTACCTTTAATAGGTGATTAGTACATAGTTATTTGGGGTGTCCTATTTGTGGAGAGGAGACTGAATCTCTTCGTCTATCCGAACACTAAGAAATGCCATAATCCTAGGGAGTGATGTTCTGAAAATTCCTCCCAACCATTATGTAGCTAAACATCACCAGTTGAAGTTGTCAATTCCACTTTCCATACCCCACCACTTGGAACCTCTAGCGAAACATGGGAGACCATTGGAAGGTGGAATTGACAGCTTCAACTAGTGATTTTTGGCTACACAATGGTTGGAAGGAATTTGCAGAGCATAACTCCATAGGATTATGGCATTTCTTAGTGTTCAGATATGAAGGGAATTATATTTGACATGATTGCTCGGTGTACATTAGTTGGAAGGAGGTGTCATATGAGCTCAAGTTAGCTGTTTGGGTGACACTACAGGTAATGTATTTATATTTATATTTATATGTCAATTTCGATTTCGATTTCGATTTCAATTTTGATTTATATTTATATTTATATTTATCTATATTTGCGGGGTGGATACTAATTTTACTTTATTTTATTTCAGGGGACAGGTAGTGGCTCTGGGGGTAGGCCACATAGGCTCGATACTTATGTGGCTCTTCGGACGAGAAGGGAAGGATAAGGAGGTGTAACCGAGCGTTGTGGTACAAAATCTCTTTTCCAGCTAAATAGTTTGTAGATTTGAGATAATTGATGGTGATGTTGTTTCTTCTTAAATAGTTTCTATTTTGAATGTATATTTGCATTATCTCTAGTTTATTTGGATATATGATCTTTGAATAGGTACAACGTTGCTATAACAGGTACAAATATATTGTTGGGCAGTGGCAGTGGCCATACTGCCCAACAGATTTTTTTTAAATTCTGCCCAGAATTTTCACGATCAACGACCGTGACAAGTCCGTGACAAAAGTTATCACGGACTTGTCACGGTGAACGATCGTGATAATTTTTTTAAAAAGGGTCAAGGATTTGTCACGGTTATTAATCGTGACTAAACTTGTCATGGTCATGGCTCGTGACACGACCATGTCAATTCTAACAAATTTGTCACGGTCAATGACTGTGACACGTCCGTGATAATTTTTTTTTTCTCGCCTCGAATTGTCATGGTCATTGACCTTGACAAGTTGAACTTGTCAAGGTCAATGACCGTGACAATTAGGCAGATTTGGTGTAGTGCTTCAACGGATTATTTCTAAGCCTAATCCATATATTATCAAATTATCGCCATATTATCAAATCGAGAGGCCCGTGACTAAGTTGTCAGTTCATACAAGTTATATTAGTCCCGTGCGAGGTGTTCGTGCCTCTTATTCGGTTGTTTGGGTGCTGGTTTGGGTTTTCACCCTCAAATGGCTTATTTTCAAGCCTAATCTACATATTGTGAAATAATCATCATATTCTCAAATTGGGAGATCCGTGACTACGCGGTCAGTTCGTACAAGTTACATTGGTCCCGTGCAAGGTGTTCGTGCCTCTTACGGGGCCGTTTGGGGGCTGGTTTGGGTTTTCCCCCTCAAACGACTTGTTTTTAAGCCTAATCTATGTATTATTAAATTATCATCATATTCTCAAACCGAGAGGCCCATGACTACATTGTCAGTTCGTACAAGTTACATTGGTCCCGTACGAGGTGTTCGTGCCTCTTACGGGACCGTTTGGGGCCTGGTTTGGGTTTCACCCTTTAAAGGGCTTGTTTTCAAGCTTAATTGATATATTTTAAAATTATCATCATATTCTCAAACAGGAAGACCCGTGACTACGCGGTTAGTTAGTACAAGTTACATTTGTCCCGTGCAAGGTGTTCGTGCCTCTTACGGGGCCGTTTGGGGGTGGTTTGGATTTTCACCCTCAAACGGCTTATTTTCAAGCCTAATCTATGTATTATGAAATTATTGTTATATTCTCAAACCGGGAGGCCCGTGACTACATTGTCAATTCATACTAGTTACATTGGTCCCGTGCGAGGTGTTCGTGCCTCTTACGGGACCGTTTGGGGGCTAGTTTAGGTTTTCACCCTTTAAGGGCTTGTTTTTAAGCTTAATCGATATATTTTAAAATTATCATTATATTCTCAAATCGAGAGGCCCGTGACTACCCGGTCAGTTTGTACAAGTTACATTGGTCCCGTGCGAGGTGTTTGTGCCTTTTACGGGACCGTTTGGGGGCTGGTTTGGGTTTTCACCCTTTAAGGCCTTTTTTTCAAGCTTAATCGATATATTTTCAAATTATCGTCATATTCCCAAATCGGGAGACCCGCGACTACGCGGTTAGTTCATACAAGTTACATTGGTCCCTTACGAGGTGTTCGTGCCACTTACGGGGCCATTTGGGGGCTGGTTTTGATTTTCACCCTCAAAGGACTTATTTTTAAGCCTAATCTACGTATTAAAAAATTATCGTCATATTCTCAAATCGAGAGGCCCGTGATTATGTTGTCAGTTCGTACAAGTTACATTGGTCCCATGCGAGGTGTTCGTGCCTCTTACGGGACCGTTTCGGAGCTGGTTTGGATTTTCACCTCTTAAGGGCTTGTTTTTAAGCTTAATCGATATATTTTGATATTATCGTCATATTCTCAAATTGGGAGACCCGCAACTATGCTGTCCGTTCGTACAAGTTACATTGGTCCCGTGTGAGGTGTTCGTGCCTCTTACTGGGCCATTTGGGGGCTGATTTGGGTTTTCACCCTCAAATGACTTGTTTTCAAGACTAATCTACGTATTTTGAAATAATCGTCATATTCTCAAACTGAGAGACCCGCGAGTACGCGATCAATTCGTACAAGTTACATTGGTCCCGTGCAAGGCGTTCGTGCCTCTTACGGGACCGTTTGGGGGTTGGTTTGAGTTTTTACCCTTTAAGGGCTTGTTTTTAAGCTTAATCGATATATTTTCAAATTATCATCATATTCTCAAACCGAGAGGCTCGTGATTATGTTGTCAGTTCATACAAGTTACATTGGTCCCGTGTGAGGTGTTCATTCCTCTTACGGGACCGTTTGGGGGCTGGTTTGGGTTTTTACCCTTTATGGGCCTTTTTTAATCTTAATCGACATATTTTCAAATTATCATCATATTCTCAAACCGGGAGATCCGAGACTACGCGGTCAGTTTGTATAAGTTACATTGGTCCCGTGCGAGGTGTTCATGCCTCGTACGGAGCCGTTTGGGGGCTGATTTGGGTTTTTACCCTCAAACATCTTGTTTTCAAGCCTAATCTACATATTTTGAAATTATCGTCATATTCTCAAACCGGGAGACCCGCGACTACGCGGTCAGTTCGTACAAGTTACGTTGGTCCCGTGCGAGGTGTTCGTGCCTCTTACGGGGCCGTTTGGGGGTTGATTTGGGTTTTAACCCTCAAAAGGCTTGTTTTCAAACTTAATCTATGTATTTTTTTTAATTAAACGTGTATGTTTTCTAATCTTTCTATCTCCTTTAATTAGATAACTATAACCACAAGATGAGTCAATCGAACATGAACATAAACAAATTTACAAACCTGTAGATATGGTGTGTCGATTTCAATAAAGCCTATAGATTCCATCGTCTTGAGTATCTCCGATACAATCTACATAAGGAAAACATAGATAAACAAACTAAGCTTTACACACAAGAGTTCGAATATTGAGTAATTTTTTTACTTTCACCCTCACTGTTATTTGAACATTCATATTACACACCCACTTATATAATAATTTGGAATACACTCACAAAAGCGTCGCTAAAGCTCACATAATGTAATACAATGCCCTCAAAATGACACTTAGATAGATTTACCAATACTTTGGGGAATATATCTCAAACTTACAAAATGGGTTATAATAAATAAAAGCAAAGGACGTTGTGAGAACAAACTCAAAAACTAGTAATTAATTTCAAATAATTTTTACCTTATACAGTGAGCAACATATTCTTGGCGGCTCACGTTCTTTATATACTCCAGGTCTTGTTGATAGTTTTCCAACTGCCACAATATCACCGAAATTTGTATTTACATTTCAATAACCTGAAATACAATGCCCATAAAGGAGCTTCATATCTATCTGTCTACCTATGCCTTTAGATCATAAATGAAACCAAACATATACCATTGAATAACATCACATGATTCAACAAAATGATACATATTGAGCATTATTGGAGTAACTGTTGGTGAGCAATCTCCTGCTGACCCGAATAGGGTTCGGATAACTGTTATATAAAGAGGTATATAACTGTTTATATGACAGTTATATAACTGTTTATATGACAGTTATATAACTGTTATATACCTATTATATAAAAAATTATATAAACAATTATATATTTGTTATAAAGTATTATTGGAGTTGAACTTCGTAGGAAAGTAAAGTATTAATAGACTTAATTCATCCATCCATGACGATGTAATGCAGTGAGATTTTCGGGTGGAAGTGTCTACTACAATGCATTTTGTAAATTTGGTGAGCTTCCCAAAAGAATTGAAGGAGGTATTGATTGTATAGGATTACCTTCTTTTAGGTTTAATAAGGTAGTTTGTTTCGGTTTGAGTGTTGGCTTGTCCACCTCATTGTGAGCCAATGGACATTAGCACCTGATAAGGAAACCCAGTGTAGATTAATGTTCTGCGTCTTTTTACTTCATTTCTATTTTTTATGAGCAATCACACAACGTTTTCATGCTAATAATTTCCACTATAAATCCAAAAAGTAGAAAACATTGTCCATTACCTTTGAAGCCAGGTGCGATCACATTAACCATCACCCTCTGCTGCCAAACATCGAACCACAACCTCAATGCAGTAACAGTCCCTTGATGAAACAGAGACTTTCACCTGTTGATGAAATGAGGAACACACGAAGGAAAATATAGCTTGTGTGAGAGATTCAGAGAAACAAAGAGAAAGCTAAATAGAAAACTTAAATCTCTTGAAACAGAGTTTTTCGAAGTAAATGATGTTGTCATATTTTAGAAATTTTCAAAACCGTTGGAAATATATCAATTTTTCTTGTAGACAAATCTTGTTCTACAAAGAAGAGAAGACCAACAGTCCTCAAACTACATTCAATACAAGAGAAAGATGAAAAAATTGAAAATGACAAAGAGAGTAAGCAAAATCCCCATTCTCCGATTCAATCTTTTAATGTACAAAAAGGCACACATGCTCATTTCCTTTATCCTTCTTAAGCTCACCAATACAATCCTGAAAAATAGTAGCGGTCCATTTAGTTCATGGAATACGAAGAATTGGCAAGAGAGGAAGTATTGGAAACAAAAAGATAGCTCTGTCAAAACTAAATTTCAGGAGTTGACTATACCTGTAAAAGATGCAACACCATGCCTTCACCAGGATCTACCACAAGAAGCCTGTCGCTTTTTACCTCAATACCTGGACAATGAAACAAGTTAGGTTTCAAGATTCTAAAAATCGCCATTTAATTAATATTATTAGAGCGAGACACAACAAAATCATAATAGAAAAGGCACGACAGAAAAATTATAATAGTAAAAGCAAGACAGCACCATAACACATCTAACATCATAATAGATGATAGATAACATATATGGATGAACATTGTTGTATACTCTATGGGCCTGTTTGGTTGTCCCCAAAATTGTAAAATTAGCCCATTTAAAATTAACTCATTCATGAATTGCCTTTTTATTAGTGTTTGGTTGCAAGAATGAACGAATTCAAAAATGAACCAATTCATGTTGATTCACAAAAACTTAAATTAGTTCATTTCACCAAAAGCTTGAAATTACAGAATTTATAATTACAACATGAATCTCAAATGTACCACTACCATAAAGTACTCTCACCATACTTCTCTCTCTCTCTCTCTCTCTCTACACACACACACACACACACACACACACACACACACACACACACATTAAAAGTAAATAACTCCATTTTTCTTTTCCAAACACACCACAAATTAGATTTAAACCCATATAAAATTAATACATTGACAATCTATTCATTTCAAATTGATCAATTTATAAAATTAAATAATTTACGCAACCAAACGGGCCCTATATATATAAGAAAAATAAGAATTCACTTCAGAGAACTTGGCTTTATCATAGACCTGTATTGAGACAGAAAAATCATTTATTCATTGCTATACCCCAATGAATTATTCTCTTAAAACTTTTACAGTCCTCCACCAGATATTATTCCCTTCATCGAAGTTAATTTAACATTTATTAGTTATGAATCACACGCGACATAACTAAAGTCTGCTGAAGTTAGTGTAAATGTATTTATCTCTTTTAAGATTTATAGCCCCCAAAAAGGGAAGAACCATCACACCTAAAGTTGCACCCAAGCCTTAGTCAAAAGTCTGAGAAAATCTACATTAGAAACAATTGTATAAAACACACTACATAACCATCTCAAAATAAGATTTTACAAAATTAAAAGCATGTACCCAATTCAGATGTTTTTTTTCATTCTTTCTTTCTTTTTTGGGTTTTCAGCTGAATAAAATGCACAAGGAGATCAAACACATGAGAAATGAATGTAAAACCCCAATATACTAAAAATCCATAACAAATAGAACATGTCAAAAATGAAATCGAGCATCACCGTAACATAATACAATTGAAACCTAAATGGAAAGAACACACATAGTTCAAAATCACCTGGGCCACTGGATGAACGACGGCTGCAGGGAGAAGGGGTGACAGCGAGAAGAGGGGGAGGCAGTGAGGAGAGGGGTCGAAGCTAGGAGAGGCGGAGATGAAGGGATGAGAGGAGAGGGACGCTGCTGGTAGCGAGGAGAGAGAAATGAGTAAGGGAGAAAAAGAGAACATAGAGACTTAGGTTAAATTGGTTGGATCCCGCTTAAATTTTTGGGATAATATTTTTTTAATAAATCGTACCGATATCTGGCACGATTTTAAACCTTGCCAGATTTTGGCACTATTTTAAACCGTGCCAGATTATTAATAAACCGTGCTAGATTCTCCTTGTCTCAGTGTGCCAAATTAGCAGTTTTGGTGTAGTGCATGCTATTAAGAGGGTCATGCGGTACCTTAAAAGGACGATGAACCTCGGATTACACTATAATAACAATCCCACTGTCCTTGAAGGATTTAGTTTGCTGATTGGAACACCCTATCTGATGATTCTAAGGCTACTAGTGGATATATATTTATCATCACTGGTGGTGCAATTTCTTGGAAATTTAAGAAACAAACTATTTTAGCTCAATCCACTATGGAGTCTGAGATGATAACACTAGCAACTGCTAGTGAAGAGGCAGGGTGGTAAAGAAACATCCTGTCAGATATCCCATTATGGGAAAGATCGTTACCTACCGTTTTGATTCATTGTGATAGTACCACGGGTATTGCAAAAGTTGAGAACCATTGTTATAACGGTAAGAAATTACAAATACGTCGTAAGCATAGTACTATTAGAGAATTTATCTCTACGGGTGCTGTGAGGGTGGATCATATATGGTCTGAACAAAACTTAGTTGATCCTTTGACGAAAAGACTAGCTAGGGAGAAGGTGTGGAACACCTCAAAAGGGATGGGACTAAAGCCCTTGGATAAATGAGTCATTTATGATGGTAACCCAACATATGAACTGGAGATCCCAAGAAATATGTTCAAAGGGTAATAACAAGTCACAAGTGATATGGGTTAAATCATGCTATTATTAATTAATATGGAACGGGGTTTTACTCCGAGTCCATCCCTATGGAGCATGATATCCTGAAGCTAGTGAAGGATGAGCTAATATAACTCTTAATGATATCTATAGCTCTATTTTGAGTTGGGTACCTAGCTATAGGAGTATTCTTGATAAACTCACCTATGTGAATGTGGAAGTGTGGCCGCTTTCTATGCACATTTTGAGCAAATTCCTAATGCGTTCACTACACTGGGATAGAAGCACATGGCCATAATGTGCTGGATATTAGAACTACACCCAAGTAGGGTTGTGTGTGGGATGTTGTCAGAGATAGAGTTCAAAACTATGGTTACTCCAGTATATTCTGAATCATCTTTACTACGTAAAGGTTCAAGTTGAAAGACACCTTTGCTTATGCACAATTCTAGGAATTATTGCTTGATAAAATGTTTTTAAATTTTGCAAGTGGGGGATTGTTGGAGCACAATTGTCCTGTAACAGCTGTTAGTGTTTAAGTGTGAAAACTTTGAAATGCCTTTTGGCATTGTACCACATCGGTGGGTTATTTAAAAAGAGTTGTGTATATATAGAATTTTTGTGAGTTTAAAGGGTAAGCCCTTTGGGCATTCAATGATTTGTGTGTATAGGTGGGGGACTTATTGGGCCAAGTCACATACGCGCGCATGCCACCACCGCCGTCCGTCCGGCCCAGCCCGTGCCTGTGTTCGGGTCCTGGGTCTTGGTCTTGATCTTGGGCTCATTAAGAAATAATTTTTTGGACAAATAAATTGACGTTTATTAGGCCTTAAAAATTGTATTTTAACGTTTTTTTTAATTTCAAAAAAATAATATTAAAAGGGTGACTTCTTTAATTGTTGAAAAAGTCTTCCACTTGCCTACGTTTTTCCAGTCTTCTCTCCACGTTGTGTGCCCGTTAATGTCATTATTTTTTTGCAATAAAAGGAGGTTGATACCTCCATTTTTAAACACAGTTTACAGACTACAAACAATTCTTAGAAAATTTCTTTTGCACAGAAACATAAATGATTATTCATCCCTAGATAATTATTATACCACATGAATAATTAATTTTCCCCCAGATTAATTATACTACACATAATCAAGCAATAGATATATTTCAGAATGAGGGTTGATTGAATGAATCTGGTTCGTGCTACCGTTTCTTATTTTTGGGGCTGTTTTATTCTGGGGGTGACGAGGCTATTAAGACTGTCAACAAACTTTGGGCAGAACCACGAAACACCTTAAAGAGAGCGACATTATCCGCGACTCAGCCATTATTATGGCCTGTTCATCCATTCAGGATTCTTATTTTTCTGCACGTCATTGGGTAATTTAGTTCCTTTAATTTTTTGCACTTAAATTACTGCTAGTACAACAACAAGTGCCAAAATTTCCGCTTCCACTCCAATTTGTGTCGCATTACGAACCTCCAAACCCATAAAATGGAGGACACAAACTCTCATAAAAAGAGATAGGAAAATCGTAAAAATCTGAAAATAAATCTCATATCTGAGATGAGAGTGACACGGATGGAAGCTATTATCACCAGGGAGGACCACCCCTCTCCCACAAGAGGAGAAGGGAGGGGGCGTGAGGGTGAGAGAGGTGGAAGGGTTTAGGGCCGATTAGGGAGCGTTTGTTTTAGAGAGAGAAAAAGAGGGATGAGGTTGTAGATAGCTTAATTGAGCATATTTTTCTGTATATTTTGGAGAGAAAAGTTCTGGTTGGGTATTATGTTTAACATTAGGGATATTAAGTGTTTAATCCTATTTTTAAGATTTATTTGTATCCACTCCTATGTCTTAATTTTTTTAGTTGTTGGTCCTATTATAACCATTATGAGACAAATGCCATTCTCTGCAGAAAGGAAGATGAGAGGTTACAGAGTAGTTATGGGAAGTTTTGGGTGGTTATGGGACTTAATACAATTTTAAAAACACATGGGGTGGAGGGCTAAAAAAATATTAGGAAATTGGACTAAAACCAAAAAAACTATTAAAAATATCCCTTTTTTTCCCGAAGAAATGTGTGATTCTTAAGGATATGTTTGGAATTCAAATTTCGACGAGCTTCATTGGTAGTAGATATTTCATTTTTCTTTGAAAGCCAACTAAAATGAGTTTTTTTTTTTATCAAACTCATATTTATTAAGGTTATGTTTGTTTTTTTATCTGAGTTTGAAAAGTTTATTTATTTATTTGGTGTTTCAATGAAACTTTTGAATATACCTTTTTTAAATTATCTTGGGAACCTTCCAAAGCAAAGCCACTCTGTGTACTCCCATTGATGATCAAACCCACGATCCACAGAGCCCGGTCCCACACGATGATGCGAACAATGTAAACTATTTTACCCTTATATTTTATTTGATAATAAATACATATTCATCACCCTAAACATAATATGTGACCTAAAAAACCTACATATTGAACATTCATAACAATAAAAATATTTAAATATACGCCATGTGCTATTAAATATGTGAAATATAATATAAGGAATCCAATAGTTTTTTTTCTAAAATTGCATAGCATAAGGCTTTTGAAAAAAATATTACAATAAAAAAAATTGAGCCAAAACCGCATCAAATAATTATAGTATATACCTAAAATTGACATCACAACCCAGTGTCGATATTTGTCGCTCTCACACATTGACACGTGCATACTTCATTAAGCTATTTATTAATTTTGTATTATCTACATTAATGAAAACACATATGTATTTTTTCAATACATGTATTTAGGCAGTTCATGTATATAAGTTTAAATTGGGTATGTTTACATTAAGTGTAATAGATACATATATTTGGATAAATATATTTTAGAGATCATATAAATACCCATGTAATGTTGACATTTGAAGTGAAGCCCTAAAAAGTCAAAGATATTGTATGAGTAGTAAAGAAAAAAATTTCTCCTCATATTGAGTGTTATCTCTCAAATATTGAGTGTGTTAGTGTATTTTATTATCTCTCAAGCATTTTTTTTACAGTCATGTATTTTAATGAAGGTGTTTACGAAAATGTTTTCAAGTTGAATAAATACTTTAACTATTTGAATGAGGGCTCTAATGAAAATTCTTTTGTTGTCTGAATTTTTGGGGTGTGATGGTTGGAAATGCTTTAGTAGATTTCTTAATTTGTATGGTTGCTTCACGCATTAGTAGTGCACAATATTTACACTTATAATTTTCCAGCGATAAATACTAATATGTTATGCTTATTAGGTTTGATAAAGTATGTTTTGTAGACATATATAACGTAACATATATTGTATAAAATGTTTAATGCTACATATTAAGATTTTGTAATCTATTTGATGAGTTCATATTGAATGTTTTAGGATTATTTTATGTTGTTATCTATGTACTTTTAAGCATAACAGTCTTTTTCATAACAGTTTTTAAATATTAGTTTAATATTAATTTTTATTTATTTAAAATAATATTGAGATAGTTAGGCACATTATCCATCATCAAAATATCGTTGTAATATGTTTAATATATTTTCAATATGCCTTAACTATATTCTCTTTTGCAATGTGAGTTTCCAAAAAGTACCCTTTTATTGCCACGCAACGCGTGGCCTGCAAGCTAGTATCTACATAAAAATTGAAATTGCCTCTTATTTTTCTCGTGTAGATAAATGTACTTAAAATTTATGCCATTATTTTTAAAGAGAGACATGGATACACCGCGTACACAAGTCACCTCATCCCTAAAAAACCATTTGTTTCTTTTCTTTTTCATTCTAGTTTTATATATTAAACAAATAAAAAGTTATTTTTAATGATAACAAAGTAATATAAAAAAATGGTGATGTGCTAACTCAAAATAATTAATACATGACTGTCATTAATAAAGATGACAAAGACATTTTTTGATAAAAATTATAGTCTTTGTAAATACCATCATCAACATCTTTTTCTTTTTAGAGAAATACTTTTGGAATTGGTTAAAAAACACTGTATTTATACACACGCTGATGTGAAAAGATGATCGATAAGGAGGATGCTTAAAAAAAGGGTCCTGCTATTTACACCAAAAAAATTCATCCAAAAGACGATATAAAAGTTAAATACAAACATTACTAACAACATCCAAAAGTATTGTATCTTTTTATTATTTCAAAATGTCTAAAATGCCTCAAAATAATAAAAAAATTATACACAAACAAACACCACAAACTCTAAAACACCATAATTTACAAAATCTTAAAACTCTTCGACTCCCACCGAAACCTACCCTCTCATGGTTTAACTTAGCTACATCACCTTGTTCATTTGTCCCCAAGGCTCCATTTTCGTGGGTCCTTTATGTTACTGTGTTGTTGTTATTGTGTTGTTTGTATACATAAATCAAGGGTGAAAGAGGCTACATTACGATGGTTGAAGAAATAAAATTGATATTGAAGATTCCCAAACTCATAACTTACAATGCTCTCTTAATGATTTTGAGATATTAAAACATCTATACAAAGTATATAATGTCTAAAACTATTTGTAAAATGAAGATAAGATTAAAAAAGTCGGGATTACAGGACTCACGGCCCCCGTCGTCGAAAGTTATGAGTAGTTTTGGTGGAATGTAACCATAAACGCTTAAACCACAGTTGCTCTTAACCGTGTGTCACTGCTATGTAATATTAGTTATCGGCTTAATGTAACCGTAAAAACGTACTGCACGGTGACTCATAATCGTAGTTAGCCCTTCACGGTAACTTTTATCCGTAGATAATCTTATAGGATTACTTAAAGCCATGTGTTATATATGCACGGTCTCTTGAGACCATGTGGATCCCTTAACGGTTACATTCGGTCGTGGTTTCCATTTTAAAAGTAATTATCTGAGGTCTATTAAGTTAAAGATTTAAAATGAAAAATAAATCAATTTAAAGTTCAAATTTATTATAGGGTGATATTATTACGAAGGTTACATATTTTGGTCATGTTTACAATAAAACATAACAACGTATACAAGACTGTGGTTATGAGTAACCGCGTATGTTTTTTTATTAATTTTATTGTATTCTCAATTTATATTGTACTAATTTAAATATTATCATTTTAGTTAGATGACTCGTTACTTGGTGATTTATTTTGGCCAGATATACACAACATTATTGTACCGATTGTATCTACTCAACGTGCTTCACCCGAAAATCCGAATATGCATGAACAATACAGAGTTGAAGAAGCAAAGACATCAACCTCAGGCCAATGTTTGCGCAATTTCTTCCCAGATTTCACCTAATCTATGATAAAATAACATATCATGCACTTTAAATACACTAATTCAGGTTTTTAATGTTTGGCATAATTGGATGACACAACATTTGATTGTATGCATTAGTAAGATGCGACAGTAGTAGAAGAATTAGATGTTAATTCAATTACACAAGATCATACAGTCGAATTCACCACTGACGAGGCATGTTTAGTTTCTTTATATTATATTGAACATGTTTTATAGCTAAAATTTCCATATATGATTATTTTCATTTATCAATGTTATACTTGTGCATATTTTGAATGACCATGACAAGATTATTGATTGGTGTCAACAAATTGGTCACAAACTTCATGCTGTCATGATCATTTTGAAACTCGACAAGACCAATTTAGTTAGAAAGGGAAGGGTCGTACTTGTTGTGAGCGCATAGAGCTTCATATAAATAGAAAAAATGAGGGGATGGATAAGAAGAGGAAGCGATGTTCTGGAATGAGAAAGTGTGATTGTCCCTTTCGATTAAAAGGAGTTTCGCACGATGATGGCCGCTGGGGGGGTTGAAAGTTGTTTGTGGGCTACACAACCACAAGGTATCTAAAACACTCGTTGGACACCCTTATGCCGCCCGACTTTCACAAGAAGAGTGGAATATTTCAAGTGAGATGATTAGTAATGGGGTGGGGCCGAAGGAAGTACTCCACACATTAAAATAACGATCGTAATACAATTGTTCATCTATTAGAACAATTTATGACACAAAAAGAAAAATGAAAAATGCTGATGCAAGGGAAGATAGCGATGAAATAGTAGATGCATTTGCTAACAGAGAAGAGTTATGTTCACTGGCATAGAAGGAATGAGTAAATGGATGTGATGGAGGATTAATTTTTTGCACATCACACCTCTTGTTTGTTGGTGAAATGCTTCCCAACTGTATTGGTTATTGATTGCACCTCCAAGACTAATCAATATAATATGCCATTGTTTGAGATGATTGAAGTCACATCCACCGGGCAATCATTTTGCATTGCATTTTCTTTTTTGAAGAATGAGATAGAGGAGAATTTTTTAGGGGCATTGCAACATTTGTGGTCAGTATACGAGCTAGAATCTTTACTACGAGTTGTTGTTTATGACAAACAAAAATCTTATTTAAATGCGGTGTCAAAGGTGTTTCCACTTACCACCCTTCTATTGTGTTTATTCCATGTTCAAAAAAATATAAAAGGTGCGTGTGTGAAACATAATATCAAAGACCAGGATAAGAAGCTATTTATGTTGGGTTGGATTGGGTTGTGGAGTCTGAGATGCCAATTGATTTTGAGAATGAATGGGTGGATTTTTGTCAAAACTAGCATAACTACCCCAACATGATTGCTTACATACGAAAGAACTGGATGCCTCTACGATTTCATTTCTCACATGCGTGGACTAACCAGGCACCCCACAGTGGCAACAGTACCACTAATAGAGTGGAGGGTGCCCATGCCCAACTAAAAAAACACCTAACAAACATCACTCGTTCATGTTCATTCACGATTGTTTGGAAAGGATTGGAGGCATTGCTTGGTCACCAAGTAACTCAAATATAAATGGAGTTTTAAAAATACTCCAATCAATAAAGCATGACCACAACGACTCCTTCTTATGTGACATCCGTGGTAGGGCATCACACTTTGCCTTAGACTTAATGGTTGTGGAGATCGATTGCACGAGATCGGTGTTGAGTGAATCACCGCCAACACTAAATATACAGAGATACGAAGCTCACACAAACTTCGTACGTTCTACGGACTATAATGTGTTCACGAGTTGTCATAATGGGAGAAGCTAGGCCAAATAATTTCCTAGTGGGCTCTAGACGATCATTTGAAGAAACTTGTGATTGTCTCGGACATCCCTTGGTATCGTGAGATTGAATATACTCCAGAGATGATGTTGTTTAAGAACCAATGGACTGAGGCAAGTAACGCAAGTAAAGCCGTCAGAAGGATGATGTTAATCAAGTTATTGGAAATTGCCCAACCCTCTTGCACGCCTTTGATCGACCCCGCGGAAATTCGTCAAAAGGGTAGGCCACCTAAAGGGAAGAAGTCTGATGATTTATCTATAAAAATAACCCCTTGTGCTTGGGAGCAGGATGTACCGTCCACAGCTCAGTTGAAATTTTTTTTTGCAAACAAGACCCCATTAATGGGCGTGAAACCAGAGACTTGGTCTAGGGAGAAGAAGATTTATATCAAGCACGTTCCCGACTTCTACCAATCATTTGTGGAAGATATATACGATGTTAAATCAGATATGAACTATAGATATTCGACCATTTATAATGGATTTGGTATTCGGGATGGACTACAACATTCATATGCTGTCCACGGTGCACTATTGTTCGAGCTACGTAGGGATAAGCCATTCTGGGATACTATTATGAACTTATATGATATTGAGGATTACAAGAGGAGATTTGACTACTTCAGACACTTAGGCACCAAGGAATATTAGTTTATCATGCCAGAGTTTGGCTATCTTACAGCCAATACACTTAAGCTTATGGTTGTAATGATATCCAAATTACAATGCTTAACTTTCGTTTCATTCGACGTTGGGCCAAAATCTCCAGTAGAAGAGAATCGCATCATCTTTATCCCCAACATATTTAATATTCATTGGGTGAATTTAAAATGCACACAATTTTTTTCCCTACCACCATTTGCCTCTCACTAGAGATCGAGGGAAACTGAAGATGCCGTACAACGGGCTACTATGTTCAAGTTTCGATTGCAAACTTTTGAAAATATATGTTTGAAAGACATAGCGAGGAAATATGAACCATGCTTGATATCGTCGGATGAAGATGAGGACTTGACTGTGGCTTAAATTTAACTTTTTTGTAATATTTTGTTCATAGCATTGATTGGTGAAAGTCATATGGATGATTATAACTTTTCGTAACTTTTTATGCAAATGTGTAAATTGGTTATAAAAGTTTATCTTATCAATTTGGTTATAGCGATTATTGCATTAATTGATAAAGTGATGAAATAATTTTCATCACTTGATAAAGCAATTATTTCATTGAAATTGGTTATAGTAAGTTGGTTATAAAATATCATACTATAACATTCCAAATAAAAAATAAGATTACATATCTTTAAATTACATGTACATTAAATCAACATGGATAATATAATAAATTAACATATAGTCTCTTTTAACCGTGCAACATAAACGTACGGTGACACCACACCGTGGATTACAAAGTCGCGATAACACCACATCGTAGGATTTAAAGGAACGATGATATCACGTTGTATTTGATGAACTCACGATCACACCACACCGGGTCTGTTATGCAAAGACTTTGTGGAATTTTCCACAAAGAATTCCATGGTTATTGGAGACCGTAAGACTTTCACACCCGATTAGAGTCCACCGTATGTGACACCTTTACGATTATATCCCATCGTGTCTTTTATACAGAGACTTTGAGGAATTTTCCTTTTTAAGGCCATGATCAATTAAGACCGTAGGTCTTTTAATCGCGGTTGTATATTATTGTAGGGGGCACCTTCACAGTTATATCCCACTGGATCTGTCATGCAGAGACTTAATGGAATTTTCCACTCAAATGCCATGATCACTTGAGACTGTAAGTCTTTCACCCATCATTGGATTGCACTGTACGTGACTCTTTCACATTTATCTCACACCGTGTCTTTTATGCAGAGATTTTTTGGAATTTTCCACTCAAATGTCACGGTTACTTGAGATCGTAAATCTTTCACTTGCTATTAGAGTGCACCGTATGTGACTCTTTCACAGTTATCTCCCACCATATCTTTTATGTAGAGACTTTGTGGAATTTTCCACTCAAATGACACTGTAACTTACGACCATAGGGAATTCACTAGCAGTTGGCTGTCACTGTATGTGACACTTGCACGGTTATCTCCCACTGTGTCTTTTATTTAGAGAATTTAAGGAATTCTCCACTCAAATGACTCTATCACTTGAGATCGTAAGTTTTTCGCTAGCGGTTGGATGTCACTGTATGTGACACTTGCACGATTATCTTCCACCGTGTCTTTTATTCAGAGAGTTTAAGGAATTTTCCACTCAAATGACATGGTCACTTGAGGCCGTAAGGCTTTCACTCACGATTGGATGTCAATGTATGGGACATTTGGATGGTTATTTCCCACCGTGTCTTTTATTCAGACAGTTTAAGGAATGTATACTAATTAACATGTATACCAAACACAATGTATACCAATTCACATCATTACCAAACACAATGCATACCAAATCACATGTATACCAAACACAATGCATAGAAAATCACAAATAAGAATTACTTTGAAAATATAGTCCATGCATAACAAATCACTTACAAGTTTACATTCAAAATTCCATCACATACCATAATATTATGCATACATACTACTTGTTTCGAAATTATTCCTACAAAATTTACAATAATCATTGTACGTCGAACACAACAGTTTTACATAATTGTTTCAAAATACAGTTACAATCAAATTATTTCAACAAATTATGTTTTTTACTTTCTCTTCAAACGCTTCTGTGTTTTTTTCGCTTGGGACCTAGATTGTGACGTGACTTAGTTCGAGTTTCTTGACGCGTCAGATCCTTTCTCTTTCCTTTTTGAGTTTGTGTTCCCTTGGCCTCAAGTAGGGCGTCAAGCGTTGCATGTGATAATTCAAGGACGTTTGAAATCTCTTTGTCTGAGCCTTCATCATTAGACTGCTGGAGCAGGCTGATGGCTACGTTTATCCATTGGGCCCGTATACGTATTACCGTCAAATTTGTTAGAAAAATACTTGAAGAAGAGAAATCAATTTAGGAAATTTCACAACTTACCATTTTATCGGAGTTATTTTAACTCTGGTTTGCGAATACGATGCTCGGGATTTTGAATGTATGGATGGGATTTTTCTAGGTACCAAGATATATAACCATCCACACATTCCCAAGCCATGTTCCTCACCACAGTCGAGCGTCTGACATTAGTAAAAACATGGTCCACCCAATTAAATTGATACCATATCTTGATATCAAACTTAACTTTTTAGCGGGCCTGGGTTTTTCCCCTCTCCTTCGATATAGGGCACATTAGTAGTCTAGGGATTATTTGAACATGGACAGCCTGACGTAGGACCCTCTCCGGATAATAGGGTTCACCAACATCATTATAAATTAGGAGGCCATTGTACCATGAGACCTTCTGAAATAGGTTTCAGCATAGGGATCCCAAACAACCTATAAGTAATTCCAAATGTTAACATATAAAAAAAGAGCACAAATGTTGAAATATTGCGTTTAAAATAAATAGTACTTACGTTTGAAGCTTTTAAATCATCTAAGGTTTCCTTTAGCTCCAGTATTTGTGCAAAGGCATCATTTGACACCATTAGCGCCCTCCATTTGCATAAACGCGACTCGTTATGCTGAAACTCCAGATTTCTAACACCCCTCACCACATTAAAGTGGTCGTATATTCACGCCTCCATCAAATTGAAAAATTGATTTGCAAATTTATATAGAACAAAACAAAATAAAAAGCACATGTATTTAACGATGTATTTAAAATATTTACCCCTAGAAGGGGGAGAAATTCGACAACCTGCCTCACGTCTACCCATGATGCAACCCCCAGCTGTTGATATATATGCGCCAATATTCCCGTCCCCCAAGTATACTCGTTGAATTTCCCAAATTTTTGCAATGAATGGAGATAGTAAACTGAGACTCAATTCCCTGGTTTGTCAGGGAACGACATGCATCTGGACATAAAAAACAAGTACCCCCTTGCGTCTTGCTCAATCTGCTTTTTCATAACATCCCCCCAACTTCTTAACCTTCCCCCTACACATATTCATTATCCAATCAAAACGTATAGCATACGTAGACTTGCATTCCTCCAAAGCCTCCTCCTCGGTACAACCGACATATTTGGTAAGCCATTTAATTTGAGTAGACTTCTCCTCAGCTTTCTTAAAAAGGGTACCATAAACTGATTTACCAACTATCACAATTTTAAGGAGATGGTGCACATCGTTAAGTGTGATAGTCATCTCACCAAACGGCATATGGAATGAATTCATCTCTAATTGCCACCATTCGATGAATGCCAACATCGATACGTAGTCGATGTACCGATAGGAGTGTTTAATCATATCCCAAAGACCCTAGTTCTTTACCAACTCAATTGCTCGCGCATCTTCCTTATCTATGTCCCATTCGCAAATTTTTTAAAGTGGTACATGCCCTTCTCCTCGTCTTGGTTCTATATAGAATAAGCGATATGGTTATGAAAGTTTTTGAGTAATTCGAGGTTATTTGGCGTGCACCCCTTGAGCGGTTATGAATCTGAGTGACTAAATTCTTTCGTTGTTTCTTCTCGGGCGCTTTAGATGATGTGGATGGTTGAATTTAATCTTTCGATGAAGAAGACTCGTCCGTATCATCTTTGGGATTCTCTCCTTATTTTTCTTCTTCTCCCTCTCTGTCCCCCTCTCATTATTTCTCTCCTTTTAACTTTATTCAATGACTGCATAGGAGAATATCCTTTTTTGTTGCCACTATCACTACTACTAGATGATATGGGTGGTTCGCCTCCAACAACATCTTATGCTCGGATGCGGTAGGAGGATTTTTACTTCTTCCCATTTATATGACCATTAGAAATTAACAACATTATATTAGAAAATGAACATCAAAATTATACTAACATAGAATGCTAATGTGGTTGATCAAGTAATAATTCATACATACATACATACATACATACATACATACATACATACATACATACATACATACATACATACATACATACATACATACATACATACATACATCATATGAAATAAGTTCCTAATTGTTGATAGTGGTGGTGGTAATTTACCAATTATTTACATATAGAAAAATCATACATACATGCATACCGCTACACTAAGAAGTCCAAAATAGCACCCTTCACCCAGCCAGCCTTGTCATGGTCAAAGACCGTGACAAAAAAGTCAAGGACTTTGATCGTCACAAGTTCGTGACAGGTGCTTTGTCACAGACGTGTCACGGTCAACACCGGGTTGGCTCATAAGGTGTGTCACGGCAAAGTGGACTAGGGGGTGAGATCTTGGGTGGTGAAGTCGAGGATTATCGAAATGGAGATGAGCACCACCCGGTTGGATCATAAGGTGGACACCCATGATGATAAGCTATCAAGGTTGGAGGCGACGGTCCTAGATGTGTACGCCTTCATGAAGCATTAGTGGGGCTCCACATCTGATGAGGGCAAGGGAAAGGGAAAATAGGTAGACGTGGACGTCACTGCTTTATCATTGATACACACAGACTCGCCGCCCTTGTATGATTCATTTCCCATCCTGACTCCCGTCGAACGACCTATGTCAACAATTAGTTGACCGAGCGTGTTTTTAATTGATGTATTTGGTGGGGAGTTGATAGCAAGGGGGTTGAGGGACCCATACACCCACTCAGGTATGGTGGTTTATGGAATTCCCCTGTAAGACATTGAGGCAAAGGTGCTCGTCACACATGTTTTGGCCAAAAAGAAGAATTCACCTTTATGGTTGTACGAACAATGCGGCGTTTCGCGAATTGATGGGTGTGTTAATGCATATGTCACGTGGCCTTCCTTCCTCCTCCAATTAATTATAGGCCCTACTCTATGACATTATTTGTATATATTTTATTTGGATATTAGATATTATTATTATTTTTTTTTATTTAGTTATGGATATTCAAATGTTGGTTTGGTTTTTGCTATGGATATTTACACGTAGCTTTGATTTTGGTTATGGATAATTGTAGTTATCTGTGTTGGTTATTGAATATTGAATTTTGCTTGATATATATGTTATTTGGACAGGTTAAAATTTGATATAATAGATACAAATATACTGCTGGGTAGTGGCGGTGGCCATACTGCCTAGCAGTTATTTTAAATCTGCCTAGATTTGTCACGAACTTTGACCGTGACAAGTTTGTGACAAAGAAACTTATCACGGGCTTGTCACGAACATTGACCGTGACAAGTTAAAGATTTTATCACGGGCTTATCACGGACTTTGACTGTGACAAACTTGTCAAGGTCAAAGTTCATGAGAAATGTAACGAACTTGTCACTGTCAAAGACCGTGACAAGTTTGACTTGTCAAGGTTTTTGACCGTGACAAGTTGGCGGTTTTGGTGTAACGTACATTAATAAAATAATGAGTTATATATATAAACTTGTATTGAACATCTATATACGATTGGAAGAGGCTGTGATAACAGTTATTATTATGGAGAGAAGCCGTGGTAAGTGGAATACGGTGGCAAGTGGTCATGAAAATAACAATACGGTGATAATAAACTGAAACTAATAATATCACGGTGGGAAGCAATCAAAAGGATGCAACATATGGTTAAGTGAGACCGAGTTAGACCGTCACCTTCGGCGACGGCCAACTGTAGGTTTAGAGTTCGCAGATAATTTTTTTTCATTTTAAAACCCTAAGTTGTCTTTATCCCTTTTTATGCAATATATTAAAAATGTTCATATTAGTGTTGCTAGATTGGTTTATAATGGGGTCTAGGTTTATAATTGGGTTTGCATGCTAGGGTTTCGTACCCGAATTGAGTGCCTATATGTAATACAAGAGAATAATTAGAGTAAGTTATACGCGTGTAGCATACTAGAAATTGAGCTTGAGGTAGACGAGCATAAGTTGTAAGCTTGGAGATAAAATAGGGGTAGGTTTGAAATTCGAGAGAGAGAGGTTTTGGGGGGGGGGGGGGGGGGGGGGGAGTTAGAGAGAGAGGAAATAGAAAAAGTGAATTTAATTTTTTTTTTGGATTTTTATATGGCAGTCACTTATGTGGGGTGTTGTGTTTGTTTGGTGTTTTGTATAAATAATAGGTACTAATGTGGTGTTTTGTAAAAAAGGGTGTTTGGGATGATTTTTTTTGGTGGAAATTTCAGGGCCCTTAAAAAAAACTCATGTCACTTTCTTTAAAAAAACTTAAACATCATTTTCTTACTCTATTATCATTGACAACTCTCTCTATTCCGTTCAATGTGTAAGTTAGTAGGATGTATATGCTTAAAAAAGGTTGCTTAAGTTTTAACATATATTTTTTTCGAAATTTGTTTTAATATATATAAAAAACAAGTGACTCATATGCTACAATTCTTTTCCAATTCCTTTCTCTCACATTCTAAATTCCATTTTAATTAAAATGAATAATATCAATCTAGTTGCATAATAAGTTACTCATATACTATAATTTTTAACTAAAGTATCTCCAATTCCTTTCTCTTTCATTCTAAATTTCCTTTTAATTTAAAAATAAATAATTAAAATATTATAAATTCGTTACAAAGTGACCCAGTGGTTATCTAAATGTAAAAAAAATGGTAGAATCTTAGTTTGAGGAAGAAAAAACATTCTTTAAATTGAGGCTCCAAATATATATTTAATACATACAAATATGAGCATGACCTAATTAAAATGCAACTCAATGTGATTTTTTTTTATTCTATTCGAACATGATCCAAATAATAGAAGAACATTTTTTCTACCAAACACGAACACAACCCAATTAAAATCGGACTCGACGTGAAATCTTTTTTTAACCTAACACAAACACGACCCAATAAAAAGCGACACGAGACGACATGGATTCTTGTATTTGACCAAATATGAACACGACTGATTTAAAATGGGAATGTTTTATTTTTTTACCCGAACACAAATACAACCCAAATAAAAATGACACGTCATGATTTTTTACTAAACATAATTACATTCCATTTAAGATACGAAATGATTTTTTTACCAAACATGAACACATTCCATTTAAGATTCGGCATGAAATCATTTTTTAACTGACCCAAACAAAAGCAATATGATATGACATAAAATAATTTCTTAACAAAATACGAACATTACCCAATCAATATGTGGCATGAGACATAATATTCTACATTTTTGTATAATTAGATAACATTTGGGTCACGTAGTGATGAATTCATAATATTTTAAAATCATTTATTTTAAAGTTGAAATAGAATTTAGAATGTAAAAGAAAGGAATTGGAGATACTTCTATCATATATTTCATAGTTCATCCTCATCTTCATCCTGTTAAGGCCATCCACAATGGGTACCATAACTTCATTGTGGATCTTTTAAAGTGTTTGGCAACGGGGAGAAGAACAGGTAAAAAAGGGTGGGGATCCGTTAACCCTCCTTCAGAGTTATGGTAAAGCTAACAAATTTTCTATATGTCTGTGTTGGTGGTGGCGGGGGGGGGGGGGGGGGGAGGACAAGAGTTCAGACGGGAAAGTTTCAACATTTAGGTTATAAACGTGGGATATTCCCACGTTTATCATTTCCCTTATGTGCATTGATACGTCATGAATATTACATATTTGCACTCGTTATTTTTATGCATTATAGCACTTTTGTCTCCGTTATATCCTACTTTTTTGCTCATATACTGGGTAACCTCGGTTTTGGATATATGTCTGCTTTGCATGGTTTATATGAGCGTTTGTAGGTATTGGATTGCTTAATGGAGCAAGTGGATGCATTTCAACGAAGTTCTGTCGTTTGACATAATTTCAAGGGCATTTTAGACTTTTCACACTTCATGTACCGACCACAATATCTCCACGGGAGTTTATTTTGTTGAGTTAGATTTTCATGTCCACAAATGGCACCTCGTTCCGTGTCCGGATGATGAAGTTATGGCCAATTCCGTGTTGCATCTTTCCTCCCTTGTGAAGACCAAAGGGTCCAAGAAAACAGAGCACCGGTCGATCGGCCTCCAGAACCTGGTCAAATAATAATCAATGTTATGACTACTATAGAAGGCAATGGGGCTGATTTAATACCCCCGATTAACCGGCCCCTAGGCCCCGGTCGACGGGCCCTTCCTATATTAGGCGGTTGTTCCATTTCTTTTCTTTTTCCTTTTTTTATTTTATCAACTTACTATATATATGCAAGTTGGTTTATTTTGAGACATATAAATTTTATATCATATTTTTATGGTTTAGTTTAGGAGAGGGATTTTTAGTGGGAGCTTCTCTCTTCTAGGGTTTGGTTCTAAAGGGTGTGTAAGTGTACTATTCGTTATCTCCTTCATTAATATAAGTTTCTATTGTTTACTTCTTGCTTTGCTAAATAGTTGTCTTCATTTATTTCTTGCTTTAATTTACTTCCTTGCTTTAAATACATGTTGTTCATTATGATTTTTAGCTAATTTAGTTTAGATTGAGATTGATTGAACTCACCTTATGTTAATGGGCTGCTTTGCTTTGCTGATGGGTTTTATGAGTCTAAATGGGTTAGGTTGTTCTTGATTTTATGCCTATTAAATTTAATGGTGTATATCATGTATGCACCATATTTATGACCTTACGTGTGTAAGCTCGTGGATATTTATTGATGATAAAATCAGTTAAGCTTTTATGACAATTTAGGGGGTGACATCTCTAGATTTAATCAATTGTGAAAATGAGATTTAATCTTGATAGACTTGTCTTCCCATGTGACCATTTATACTAATTAATTCGAGGTGAGGGATATCCTTTTCAATTTATAGTTTTTATTCCTTTTTATTAATCTTAGTTTAAATACATGCCTAGATTTACCTTTTGTTATAACTTTCATCTTTTGTATTTTTTATTGAGAAGTAATAAATCAATTAAATTCTAGCAATATTTCCTGTGGATTCGATACCCGGACTAGGCCATATACTCCCATAAAGAGTGTAGTAATAGTTTAGGTTTTTTTCATAGCCGTGGGAGCCGAAAACAATGACATGCATTTTCACACGACGCCCTATTTTCCCTTGTTATCATGCATATCTAAATATGGAACTCCTCCGCAATTGAGTTATGAACACCTCAGTTCTAAAATTTATAACTTCTAAAAGTGAAAAAGTTTTACTTTGAAGGCTTAGACGGGTAACTTTACTAGGTATACTTCATTTCGATCAAACCCCACTATGAGCCTCTCTCCATTCCCCTATATTAATACTATATCTTTAGGGTATTTTAAAGCCCGCCACTGTTGATGGCCTAATAGGAAGCAATTTATTTTTTCAAAGTAAAGTGACTTTTCACCTTTTTTAAAGAAAGCGCTCCCTTGCCAAATCATCTTGTCATATCAACTGTTATAAATATGAGGTGTGTTTTAACTAGTGGTAAAAAACTTTCGCTTCTTCTTATCATCTACCCCATAGTAGAATTTTTTTTAAATAATATTTTTTTCTTAATCTCCCTCTTAAATAGTACCACTAAGATCTAAAATAAAGAGGCTTTATGGGTATCTTATTTTTCTTACATACTTTTTCTCTTACCCACCACAAATAAAACTCAACACAAATTGAGAAAATGAAATTTTTTAGGGCAAGTTTATGAAGACAATTCGACACAATAATGAAGAAAAGAAGAAATTAATAAAATAAGATTATGAAGATGGTTCAAAATGCAATAGAAATAATTTCATGCATTTGTGATTTCACGCTTACATATATCTTTTTTTTTAATTTGATATTGTTCTTTTTATTTAAAATACACATGCAAAGAAATTATAGTACACATAAAAAGGAGGTAAACATAGAAATACTTGTAGGTTAGATTGTGTTTTTTTAAGGACTTTAAAGATTAAATGGAGGTTGGATTTTTTTTAGGGTTTGGAAGACCTTTTTTTCTTTTTCTTACGGAATGAGACATACCTGTATTATTATTATATATAATTATTTTAGTCCTACCCAATAGAAATTAGTCATTTATTATATCTTTACCTCAAATCATGTTTTTTAAGTTTAGCTTTTAAGCCCCGCACAGATGATTAGTTGAAGGGTAGCAGGTGTTTTTTCATGGGTATATTTGAAATACTATTTTCATTCAGATTTCAGTGTTTAGATTTAGAGGGTCTTTGACCTCCGAACCATAGGTAAAAGTTTCATTAAACTTTGATTTTTTATAAAATCAAACATTTTTTTACGTCTGGAATATAAACGGTTCAGATTTCATATTTCAAAAGAAAAAACAAAAAACCCTAAGTACCTAGTTGAGTAGGCTTTTTTTTTTGCGTCGTTAAGTCTTATTATAAAACATTTTGATCCAATACTTGTGCAAATTATATAGTAAATATTTACTATATTTGCAAATAAATATTAAATATGTAATGCAATAATATTTAAAACATGTGCAAAACATGTAATATGACTTATTAGAAAAAAATTCTTTTAATAGAACAAATTAAATAATATCTTATAAAAACAAGACGTATTTGTCAAACTAATCCTTAAAAATCTACAATTCTTAATATTTAGTGATGTACACACAATCAAATCTCTATATGTTTATTTCTATGGTGACATCGGATGCAATATATTCAATACAATGTCGGAAAGAAAAGTTCTTCTTTTTTTAAATGCCTTATTTTTTTTTATAGAAAAATATAAAAATAAAGTGCCGAAAAGAAATAGATTTCGATTGGAAGATAAATTTTGTTACGAAACATGACAAGAAGCCAAAAGTGTATATTTTATACCCCAAATAGACATATTTTTCTTGTTAATTCTCAACCATTTGGGTCTTATGCGCTCAAATGTTTATTTGGTAGGTCAAATTGTGCATTGCAGAGTTCAAACGCTTAAATCAAGGCAATTGTGCAAAAATAGTGCTAAATACCTTGTCCCATAACCCTAGCCTACCCCAACCCGAGTCTAAACCAATCCCTAAACCTACCTAAACCATGTCCCTAGCTGTGTGTGTTTGATTTGTTCCCTTTCATATTTTTTATATTTTTATTTTTTAGTTTGAATCGTTTTTATTTATAGGATTTATTTTTTTATTTCTTTTTATTTAATGTTGTTTTATTTTTAGTTTTTATTTTATTTTATTAGGATTAGTTTTTTTAGCAATTCATTTATTTAGTTTTATTTGGATTTACATTTTTTAGGTCTTTAGTTTTTATTTTTAAGTTTTAGGAATTTATTTTTTTACTTTTATTAGTTTATTTTTTTAGGACTTGAGTTTTTATTTTATTTAAGTTTTTATTTTTAGGATTTAATTTTTTGTTTTATTAGTTTTAGTTAGACATTTTTGTAGGGGCATAAATTAAACACACAAAAAACCCCTCACACCCAATTATACACACACACTTATCCTAAACACACTCACACCCACCTACCATATACTCAACACACCCAAATACACCCACACCCACACCTCACTCTTCTACACCTTCACACACTGTGACAACCCGTTATCCGAAATAAGGGGTGGCCAACCCGATACTCCAATAATACAGGAATCATGGATGGAAATCATTCTCAGCATCGTGACAACATAAAGAGTATACGGGATAACCACACAATATTTCAGAAAAGCGGGTTGTCAAAAATTTTTGTTTTGTAATTTAAAGAAAGCATTGTCAACAACCCATAACAGAAAAGAAGGTGGAAACCCCAAAAGTATATATATATATAACAACAACAACAATAATTCTACAATAAAAGGACCGAATATAATGTCGGTCAATAAATTTTCATACAAGGTACAATAAGTTCCATAATTTACATATTACATTCATTATAAAATTACAACTGTTTAGGCCACACGCCCGAATACAAAGCCGAAACAATGAAAGCGTCTACACAAAATATCCTGTGATATCCGCAAAATGTCACGGCTCCTCAAAAGACACTGGAATGGGGAAGTCATTACGGGCAACCTTGCGGTGGAGTACCTGAGCGGATATATACATATATACATATATATATATATATATATATATATATATACATATATATATATACATATATATATATATATATATATATATATATATATGCACAACAAGAAAGAAGAACGGGTCAGGGCCCGGCTTTATGTGATCACCAAATAAACAAATAGTATGACAATTATGAAGAGTTAATCATGGATGATAAAGATGATATTCTAGCATGGTAACATCATGAAATAAACTAAGACAATTGAATGATTATAAAGTAAGATTCAATTATGCAAGAGGGTATATGTAATTATCATTAATCTACAATCTTTATCATTATTCACCTTTTAATTTTACCTTTCCATTCCTTATCAGGAATATAAGTTTTATCATGTGCTCTTTGTGGCACGTATATCAATTGTATGCTCTTTGTGGCATGTACTATGCTCTTTATGGCATTAATATCCATTACGTCCAACTTGATGTTAGAATAGTTATAAGTATACATATATAACGATTCTAAGACCGCCCGTCCGGGTTTCCTCACTGTGCGCCCCCTAAATGACCATCATCTTCCAGGGCCTATCATCAAGACAACCTGGGATCCTATCGAAAAGTTGGGAAGCAGCCATATGCCCGCGGGGTAGTCATAACCATACCCTGAATTACCTACCCATCGCAGAAAATATACAACAAGCGCTCAGATGGCCTAGGACTATATCCACCCTGCATTCATTAGCCAGGGGGCTTCACCTTACGCGTGGACTTCCCTTAAGATGGTATTTAGAGAGGGAGTGTTACAAGCATTTTATTAATTATCATCACATGATTTAGTAAATTATCATTTACTTTATCCATTTACATTTATCAAATGCATTAAGGTTATCCGAAACTATACGTGCTTCGCATCATCATAATAACTTCGATGAATATTTAAACTCCCAAATTATTTTCCCAAGTCTCCTTTTGGGCTTTATAATAGACCATCATGCCTGAAATTAACTTCTAAAGTCTCCAAACATAACTTAGTACTCTCCTAGACCCCTACTAGTTTAAAAAGGAAAGTAATGCCTGAACATCACTTCATGCACCCTCGAAATAATTCTCATATATACCAATTCTAATCTAGGGTAGCAAACTAACTCACCTAGAACTCTAGGACTCTAAGTTGACTTCATACAAGAAGGTTCCTAAGTCCTAAGACAAGAGAAAAGGGGTTGAAAATGAAAAAAAAACAAATAAAAAATGTAGGATTTCTGAATCGATTCGGCCAGAAAATATGAGATTCTGCATAATTGCCGAATCGATTCGGACCATCCGAATAGATTCGGTCAAGGAAATTGGGTTTCTGCATAAATGACGAATCGATTCGGACTAAGCCGAATCGATTCGGTTCACCTAGACTATCCCTGGGCGAATCTATTCGGCCAGGACGAATCGATTCGGCCCTGCGAATTTTGCCAATTTTGGCTATGGAGTCTTGGACTCCAAATTTACTCCCAACTCAAATCCATTCAAACCAACTCATTTATTGTCACCAATACATCATAAATACCACTGACTACTACCATAAATATCAATAATCATCCAAATCATTCTTGAATGATTCAAGACCCTCAAATCCACAAAAACCCTAAAATAGTTAAACCATGATTAATACACCATTATCACAACTAATCATTTATCTTAAACCCCATATAGCAAGTAGAAAACTTGCCTCAATCTAGAAAATACAGGTTTTCCTTATGTAGTAGCAAGAATCCCTCCTCAATCTTCAATTTCTTCTCCTTTCTCTACTCTTTCTCTTCCTCTCTCTTTCTCTCTAGGTTTATGAATGCAATTAGGGGAAAATAGAAGACTTAATCAAGACATAAATCGTGCCTTTAGTCTACAACTTACAACTTAAGTGGTAAATACCACATTAAATGATTCGCAACTACACATATATGTTAAAACCAGTCAAAAGTGCCCAAAACCTCAAAATACAATATGGCATATATTTTGACTATCTCACACGTTTCGGAACCAACTAAGGCCTCCAAATTATTATTTGGACATTTTATAATTCATTTTAATTTCCGGTTCCATTTTAAATCATAGGGTCATTTTAAATCTTATGACATTATAAAACTCAACACGAGGATATTTACATACTCATACAGTAAATATACAACAAGTTAGTAAATATTAACTTTTCTTCATTAAATTAATACTTACTCCATATTACAACATTTTATATTTAATTACTTCTCATAGGAAGTAAATATAAAATAGGTTCTCATAAGCGAGGGTTGTTACACACACACAACCCTCACCCAACTTCATCTTCTTCCCTAAACACCAACACCCTTTCTCTCTCCTCTCACAAAAACGCCATTATTAAAAATCCAAACAAACCCAACATTCCTCTCTCTCATCCTCTCACCACAAACCCATTTCCCCCATATTAACCCAACCTCTCACCCATTCCACCTCTACCGAGACCCACCAGCAGCGTCCACCTTCAACCCGCCGCCGGCGCACTACGGACCTTTCTCCGGTCGGGGACCCATATCCCTAAACCCACCCACCCATGCCCATACAAACCTGACCCATCAGCCTTAACGACGTTCGCGAACCCGGGTACCTTCCTCTTGCCTCACTATCCCCTACCCGATTCAACCCAAATCAAACCTCCTAACTCGACGCCCATCTCTGATCGCCCGACGGCGCCAACAACCCGTGTCCAACCCGAACAGCAACCCAACTCCGACCCCCTGCCTGCTACAACCCATGACCCAGCCTTGGCACCCCAACCCTTCCATATTCGGCCACCCAAAACTCGAAAGCTGACCCATACCAGAAATCCACCAACTTGTGACCTTCCCCAAACCAAACCCATTTCTCCTTTTTAAGCCACGATTTTCAGCCTGCATAAAAACTCTCCAAGTGAACCAAAACCACATCCCATTTAACCCTCATGTTTTATTCCCCACTTATCCCCATTTACCCAAAATGCCCCCCAACTACCAACTTTAAACTATTTCCAAAAATAACCCTTAACTAAATCTGATTTGTTTTATTCCAATCCCCTCACCCACATGACCTCACACTCCTCTCACCATTTCCTTGAACACTCAAGCCCATTCCTAAAAATACCCCCATGCTCCATGTGCCTACTATATAAGGATGGAAGACCTCATTTGAAGGCTTTTATGATATCAATTTTTGAGAGAGTTAGAGATAGTTTAGTGTAGAAAATAAATTAGGATAAACACCATTTTGTAAATAGTTTTATTTTATTATTTTTATTTTTGTTAGATATTTGTGAGGTTAAATTTTGTAAGAGATTTAATTGAGTGATTATTTAATTGCAAATAACTTGGATGCTCAATTGGAGGGATGTAAATTGCAAATTCAAGGATTGGAGTCCAATTTCACTCAAATAGATTTGGTTTGATTATTTTTCTCTTCTACTTTATTTTATTAACCTTTGATTGTTTGATTATCATGTTTAATATGATGTTAGGCTAAATCCCCTTTCAAGGGGTGGGGTAAACCCTTATCTGATGTTATTTTAATTTAATTAGTTTGATTACTTGAAAATTCCCTTTAAATATTAATTTTGATCCCTCACCCTTAAATTTACGCCTTGAGAGAGGGTAAATGATTTTCGAGAGAAAATTGAAATTCTAGTTGTAATACCCATTTTAGTTTCGAACTAGAGATAAGGGTTTCTTAAGTGGGGTATTATTACTTGAATTTCAACTCTAAATTTATTTTCTAAGATTTACATAAATTTTAATTGATCGATCCTAGTGGGTGATTAATTAAAAGGAGTGTAGATCTATTTTCTAGAGTTAGTGGAGTGTTAAACTTAATTTTCTAAAATGTTACTATTAAAATTACATTTGCAACGAGATTTTATTTGTAAGTTTGATATTAATTTGGGAGAATTCAATTAATTAATTATAATAGCTAAAATTTGTGGTGTAATCCCACTCCTTGATTGTTCTCACAATTATTTACCTCACATTATCTCTTATTTTTGTGTTAGACTTTATTTTCCTTTTTAGTTTGTAATTTGATCTTTCATCTTAGTTAGTGTTATTTCACAACCTCACCTCACCTAATTTTTTTAATATTGAAAAAGCTAAACAAAATAGGAAAAGAAACATTACAAAAAGAAAATAAAAATTGAATTACAATTGAGTTTGTCTCTAGCTTACCCCCTTTATGTGGATTGATACCCTTAATTACCTCTACACTTTAGATTGTTATATTTTTGTAGGTAATTGAGGATTTTTATTAGAAGATCTTTTCAAGCAACGATGAAAAATACTGCGGAAAAGTTCAAGTTATCAAAACAATAACACAATTCAAATCCAACACAAAGTTAATGGGTTATGATTGACCTTTTATTGTCAGAAATCTAAAATGGACATGATCCGTTAACACGAATAATAAACTAAATGGTTTAGTTTTATGACATGAATTATCATAATCAATTGTAATTAATCATGATTATTCATCGTTATCCTAATCAAGGAATATAAATCTAGGATATCACATTACACCTCTAGTAAGAAGATAACCCTGGAAAAATGTATTACATAGTCTTGAAATTAGGAAGGATATAAATTCTATTTTTGTATTAACTAAGATGGTTTGGGCCAAACTTTTTAGGATGATCAATATGTAGTTTCCGAGGATGGTATGATTGTTGGGATATGCATGTGATAGAATGTTTTAAGATTGTGAGACTCTCGATGGTAACTATCCAAATTAAAGTTACATTCAAATAAAAAAGGAATATTTGTTATCCAACTTCGTGCAAAAAAATTATCCTAACGTCCAAGTGTCAAAACATGATATACAAAAATAATAAAATTAATATATATATATATGTGTGTGTGTGTCTGCGTGTGTGTATTTATTATGTATGTTTAGAAAATCAAAATGAAAAAAATAGGGGTAATGCACTTGAGATAAGAATTTTTACAAGAAAACCCTTGTAGGAAAACCTTAGTCATAATTGACACATTGCAGTGGCATAGGTAAAGAGTTGCACAAATTGAAAAGTGAATTACAAACTCAAACATACCTTAGAATCAAAAGGACAACTTCTTCTGTTGTGCGCGAAAGGGTTGTCCTTGCTTCTTAAACGTGACAAAAGAGAGGGAAGAATATTTAGCATATTAGGCAATAAGGCAAGATGAGGATGGAGAGATTAAAAAAATTATGAATTTGTATGAGAAAGCGCCGAGGCAAAAAATAAATTTTGATAAACATGGGTTGATGTTTAATAAGAACATAAAAAGGGTGAGGGAGGGTGTTGTCCAAATTCTCAGGATAAAGGAGTTTAGGCATGATATTGAGTACCCAGGTCTTCCATTGTTAGTGGGGAAGTTGTGACACCCTGCCTAATCTAACCACAGGTGATCCGTCCTTCATTAAAACAAACATAAATCTCATGTGGATCATTCTTATCATTACTTTTGAAAAAAAATTTAATTACTAATCATCTGTGTCAAATTAAATCGGTGTTAAATTTTATCGTTCCTCATTATAATAACATGCGGAATTAAATTAAAATTAATTAAACCATCCATAAAAAAACTGTCTAAACAATCACACGACAAATACATAAATGAATAATACTGAATAAACCATTAGTTTCTAACTCAAATCCAAATACAAGTCTGACATAATAAAACTGAATCTAAATACAATCTAATAAATAAACTGAAGAAATAAATAGTCTGAAGGGGAAACACGCCCAAATGAAAAACTGAGAGAATCCTATCTAGAAGTGAATGACTTGAATTTTCTAAAGAAATCCCTACAAGACTCCACAAATGCTGAAGCTACGCATCCCTGGATAGAATCGTCAAGATTGGCGTCCTTGTGGCTAGACACCTAAAATATTTAAAAAATATATTGATACGGGTGAGAGCCCAAGAAAACAGTTTGAAAATATTTTGCAAGTCTTTAAATAAGTCATTATATACACATGTTAGTTCCACGTACACTTCCTTGAGATTCTCACCTCTCAACTAATGTGCATGCCTAACGTACTCTATCTAGCTATGCTACCCATCCCAACTAGATAAAGTATTTAAATAATTCCAATATGTCTAGCTCTCTCATAATACACATACGACACGCTATCAAAATATCAGTAAGTAATATGCCCCACACATTATTATTGATTAAATCAATTAAGTTTCTATACTTAATTACTTTTAGATGTGCACTATATATTAGTTCTACTATCACACATAAGTAGATATATTACACTTGTATGTATTCATCACTCATATAATATATAAAACTATAGCATCCATGGAATGGCCCCTCGTGATATTGGCATACTCTGTTATCAAGTCCATGTACCCCTCGTACCAATCAAAGAATAATGGTTCGGCATGTCTCCTCAAACCAAAAATCAATAAACACACAATGGAGGCAAACATGGTTCTAATCCTTTAGAATACGCACATACCTAACTTACCCAAATGACTTTCTAGTCCCACCAATACACACACATGGCAAGCCACCCTAAGTTCCATGTTCTGGGGAATAAATCCAAACCTCGTTGGAATCGCCAAGGTGGGATCAACCTCTGTGCGGAAATCTCCTGATAACAGGTAGCGTAGGTATGTTCACACATATAATCAAATCATAAAAATAGGTATTCACACAGCCTATATATCCATAATATTCAGTATGTATACATATAAACCATCACATATAAATTCGTACATAGTATATAACTCTCGAATATCCAACGTACTACTTTTAACCTCTTTTTGTATAATTATGAGTATTACTCGCTACCCGAAGGGTCCTAGTTACCCCTTAATTAATATCAGTAGTTAATCCCTCTCTATCCTACTGGTATCTGTCTTAGATTACCGCTTACCCTTCCCGTAACCCGATTTATAATCTCCCGATCCACGACACAATTGGTGAACTCTCGTTCATCTAAGTATTAAACCTTATGCTCATTAAGGATAAGACGACACCCAAATATGTGCCTACTGACCTTAACAAAGTCCTTATGTAGTTGTAAGACCATCACTAAGATTTCGGGTGATTTGGGTTAAAGAAAACTTTGCAATTAAAATAAGTCCTAAATTTCAGCAGCCATCGATCGATCGAAGGATCTGGTTGGTCAATCGATCGACATTCATGGATTGATCGATCGAACCTGGGTTAATAGCTTCATCCCAGTTGCATTTTTCCCACTATTCGACATCTCAAATCCTCATGGATCCTTCCCAAATGACCCACTAACATAACCAAACATCATATACATATGTGGGGATAATTTCTAACATAAATAATGTATAAAATCCATCCAAGATCAGGTTAAAATTCCATATTCACAAAAACCTAGTTTTAGTGTTTCTCATGCATAATCATCCATTTACCCAAATTTCTCCCATTTTAATTGTCACATATAATCTGATTTCGTATCCTCTACATATGGGGATTCATTCTACATGTAATCCTACCCCAAATAATATGTTTTATTCATTCAAGCACAAGAATATCCTTGATTATCATCAATTCAAGATCCTTACACTATATAGGCATTATAACTCATTAAAACAAGCAAGAAAAACACTTGCCTTATCAGTTGCATGTCTTATCTCATTTCGAATATGGTGAGGATGTCTTCCTTTCCTTCTAATCACGATTCCAACAGCTTTGGTGGATAGAAAAGGTTGTACAACTCCAAGAACTCTCTTCTCTTCCTCCTTTGTGGCCTCCTTTTTCTCACGATTGATATAAACCAAGATCTATAATCCTATGGGCTGTTATATTCTTTTACTTTTCAAAAATCTCTCTACCTCCAACTCCCAAATGATCGAAACGCCCTCTCGTGGTGCCGATTTGGTCTAAAATCGCCTCGGGACCCAAATACTATCCCCGGGTACACTATTTTCAAAATCAAACATGACCTCGAAATCACCATTCGAGTGACTCTAAAATAACTTCTTTTCTCGACCTCATATAGTCCACACTCAACAACCGGTTGAGATATTCCACTATCATGTGACTATCACTCATTATAACGTAAAAATATTTAATTTCGATTCACTTAGTAATTGTATTCAATAATATTAATCATTCTCTCTTCGATTAATAATTTAATCACCACATAATATTTAATTCATTAAATTACATCACACAATAATTTAAATTAACCCAATCACTTAAATTTGTAAATGCTAAAAAATACGGGGTGTTACGTAATTCTAAAAAGGAAATTTTGGGGGGTTTGGTGGAAAAATTATGGGAAAAGGTAGTTGGGCGAAAGGATATATAATTGTCCAAAACAAGGAATGAATTTCTTATTAAAGTTATTGTCCAAACTTGTCCCGCTTATGCAATGAGTTGCTTTAAAATACAGAATTATATATACAATGACCTAAAAACTCTTATGGGGTTTTATTTGGGCTTCTGGAATCTTAAAGCCTTTAATATCGCACTTCTTTCTAAGAAAGGATGGATAATTCTCCCAACCCCTTCATCCCGGATCTTTAAAGCTAAGAACTTTCCTAAGGTCTCATTTTGGGACACTAAGAGGGTATTCCATTCTTCCCATATTTATTGGAGCATCTGGGAGGATCGAAAAGTACTTTAGAGAGGGGTTAGTGGAGGGTGGGAAATGCAAATTTTATTAAAATTTTGAGGAATAGATGGGTGCCAAAACCTCATACTTTCTAACCATTTCCCTTCCGAAGATGACTGATAAAAGTTCGTTGGTTAAAAATCTCATTGATCTAGAAACATGTCAATGGGGTGCTTATCTCATCTCATATATTTTAACTAATACATAAAAATCTATCTCAACTCCTCTACGAGACAATAAAGAAATTTGTCACTTTGATAAAAGTAGAAGACATGCAACAAATAGTGGGTACAATGTTGCTTGGGATATGGGAATTGTCAAAGGTACTCAAAGGCAATTTTGTGCTTCCATATCCACATACAAATTGCTGGAATTGGATTTGGATAGGAAAAATTCTGAATAAAATCAAAGATTTCTTATTCCGGATGCGAAGCCTTGGCATGTAAAAAATTCTCAACCCTAAATGATATCTTGTTGTGTTTATAAAAACATGTTTGACTCCTTGGATCACGCACTATGGCATTGACAAAAAAACTATTGAGGTATGGGATTTTTGCGGTCTGGGGGTTGAGGACATAAGGCGGGAGATGGGAAGCATGTAGGAACGGTTCAAATGTGAAAATGAGCGGCTAGAAAAAAAACTAAATTTGGCAAGATATGTGTTGTTGCGTAAGCCATTTAGAAAAACTGGAATCTCATATTCCGTGGAGAAAAAAGACTTAATCCGGGGGATATTATTTGTCTTGACAACTCCACATTCCTCTCAAAATATGCTTCCATGTTTGGGAAAGAAAAAACTTTTGTTCTCCATATTATTTTATAGATAAAATAAATAAAATAAACTGTATTTAATAGTAAAAGACAAAATTGCATAACAAATATGCAATAGTACAAATCAGTAAGGAAATGAATACTTAAATAAAATCTCTATAAAATAAATGACGAGCCAATTCTTTAAAGAAATAATCTGAGCCCAACGAGTTCACGTTGCATCCTTAAGATGAATTTTCTCCCCCAATCGGTGCCTAAGGTTATAATAAATCGTCTCCCAGGATGGAACGAATTTCGTTCCTGATTGTGATAGCATTGCAAACAATTAGGGCTCTGACAAATGCAAATTGTATTTATACTGGAACACGAAAGAAATAATGGAGAGGGAGAGAAATATTCATGAAAGTTTTTGACGTATAGACACACTATAATATACACATTTTCAGTGCTCTTGACATAAACACATTTCAAACTCATTAAATTTGGATCTATTTGACATCACTGTCAAAATTTGCATGCCATTATTTAGGAGGTTGCTTTAACCCATAATGTGATTTGATCATTCAACAACCCTTTTTCTCTTGCCCTAAAGAAATAAACCCTTCGGGTTGTTCCATATATATATACATATATATTTCTTTGTCTAATTCACCATTTATGAATGTTGTTTTTACATCCCTTTGATGTATTTCAAGTCCATTTAATACTACTATTGCAATCAACATATGCATGGATATAATTTTTCTAACAGGTGAATATGTATCAAAGTAATCTAGTCCTTCCCTTTGTGTATAGCCTTTTGGAATAAGTCTTTCTTTATATTTGTCAATTTATTCATCTTCTTTCATCTTTCTTTTGAACATCCACTTGTTGCCTAACGACTTATTACCTGGTGGAAGTTCCACTAATTCCCATGTGTGGGTATGAAGTATGGATTCAGTTTCATTATGAACATCTTATTTCAGATAAGAAGCCTAGAGATATGACATTTCTTTCTTAAATCTTTGAGGTTAATTTTCTATCAAATATGCTAGAAAAGCTGGTCCAATAGATGTTGAAGTTCTTGAGCTTTTACTACGCCTAGGTTCATTCTCATTTATAGAACTGTTATCTATAACCTTTTATTTTTACTAGTTATAGTATCATGAGGTCTTTTGAGTGAACTTGATTCACTTTGCATGTTACAGAGAAAAACATTTTCAAATAAGTAGCATCACTTGATTCAATAATCATATTAACATGTACATCAAGAATCCCAAATTTATGGACAAGAAAACGATAAGCACTTCTATTGTTGGTAGAATTAATGAATATATAATTAATGTTCTTTAGTCTTATTTTAATATTTTTAGGTTTAGGGACCTCTACCTTCGCTAAGCACCCCCACACTTTTAATTATCTATAGTTAGGTTTATGACCTTTCCATAACTCACATGGTACGCATTGGGTTTTCTTATGATATATTTTGTTAAGAATATAATAAGCGAAAAAACAATGATTCCCCCCACATATTCTGTGGTAGCCTAGAACTTATCAAGATAACATTAATTCATTATTTCTTTCAATGTTCGATTTTTCGTTAAACAATACCATTAGATTTAGGTGAATAAGAAGCGCTGGTTTAGTGAATAACTACATGCTCCGAACAAAAATTTTCAAAGGGGGAATCATATTCACCACCTCAATCACTTCTTATTGTTTTTTTATCTTTTTGATAAGTTGATTCTCAACTTCAATTTTGTAGTGTTTAAATATTTCAATTGCCTTGTCTTTGCTTCTAGGTATATAAACATAGCAATATCAAGTGCAATCATAAATAAAAGTAATAAAGTAGTTTTCACCACCTCTTGTTTGCATAAATTTTAAATCATATATATCAGTATGAATTAACTTGAGAGGTTTGATATTCCTTTCGACAGAACGAAATGGCATTCTTTCCATTTTTGATTCCACACATATTTCACATATATGATTGTGATCCGATTCACATTTAGTAACAGATTTAATGCAATTAATCTATGCAAGGTATCATAATTAACATGTCATAATCTTACATGACAAATAATAAAAGACTCAAGCAAGTAATAAGATATGGTCATATTAATATTAATTTAATTTGGTATAATAGTCATTACATTCACCTTAAAGGGTCCATCACTAAGGTATCCCTTCACAATTTCTTGAGCATTTTATTCCTGGAAGTTCTTTGGCTTTCGACAATCTGTAGAGCGATGTCACAGTTTGTCACAGTGGTAGAACTTTCCTTTGAACTTCTTAGATCCTTTAGATAATTCACTTGGACCTTCATCATTGTGATTTCTGTTTTTGTTAGTATGTGATTCCCCTTCCACCACATCATTTTTTTGACTCATTGTATTTAATTCATCCACTCATTTTTTCAAATTTGCGGTTATCTTCCTCGATGCTCAAACGAATAATGAATCCTTTAAGTTTCATCTCCTTATGTTTATGATTTAAATAATTCTTGGGTTTCTTCCAAGAATCAAATGGTTGCATCCACTTGAAAGGATTCACTTAGAGACATACCCACTCTATGAATATCATAGAGAATAATTTGAATTTCTTGAATTTTGGATATCATAATTTTACTATCCACCATTTTATAAACCAAGAAATGACCAACGATGAATTTCTCCATGCCATTCTCAGTTTTATATTTGGTATCTAAAGACTCCTAAAGTTTCTCTGTCAATTTAGCATTACAATACATATTGTATAATATGTTATCGAGTCCATAGCGAACATAGTTTCTACATAAGAAGTCAACGTGTTTTCATGCATCCATCGCATCCACTTTCTCCCTATTAGTCTCATTTTCATCAAGAGTAGGTAATTTTTCGTTGAGGAACTTGGACAAATTCATATTGGTCAGATCAAAAAACTTTTTTTGTCGCCAACGCTTAAAATCTTTTCCATTGATGTTTTTAGGCTTTTCCCCAAAGGATCTGCCAACCGTAAGGACAACAAGGTTACAAGATGAAACGACCATTTCTGTTATAAAACATAAGATATGTGTTTAGATATACAAATAATTAATAGATAGAACAATAATGTATTATGTTTAAGTGTCTGCGCATATATATATATTAGAAAGTATTTAACGTAACTCAAATATATAAAATGCAATTTATTGTGCAAAAAAAAATCCACTATGCCAAAAGAAAACAATTCTATTTTATGTAATTTTTTAAAACAATTTAAATTAAATTCTCTACGGGCCCCCTCTCTGATAAGGAAGGAAATGAAATAATCTCAAATTTATGACAAATTCGGTTCGATGGCTATTCTCCACTAACCACGAGGATATAGGGACTCAATATTTCATCTTTGGTGCCATTGCTGGAGTGATGGGCACATGCTTCTCAGTACTGATTCGTATGGAATTAGCACGACCCGACGATCAAATTCTTGGTGGGAATCATCAACTTTGTAATGTTTTAATAATGGAATAGAATCTTCTGCCTTAGTCGAATGATTGGACATATGAAAAGATAACTCTCTGGTTAGGCATCCGGATTTGATTAGGGTTTGGGTCAGTTAAAGTTTGAAAGTTCGTGGCCTACTAGGAGTTATGTTTTCTGAGGACTCATAGAACACCTTATTAATTCAATTGTCCTTTTAAGCAAGAGTTGTCTTAGATCAATGAATGAGAAGGAAGAGAGCAAATAGGTCACAGGAAATGAAGTCATCCAGGTTCGGAGCGGGAAGCATGCATTTAAAATAAAATAAAAATTTTGTCATAAGATTGTTATTATGGATATTATTTTATAAATAAAATAAACTATATATAATAATCAAAGACAGAATTGCGTAACATATACGAAAATATTAAAAATCGGTAAGGAAATAAGCACCTACAGAAAAACTATACAAAATAGATGATGACATAATTCTTCAAAGAAATAATCAGAGCCCAACGAGTTCACATTGTGTCCTTAAGACACATTTGGTCCCTCAATCAATACCCAAGGTTGTAAGACGATAGAACGAATTTCATTCCTGATTATAGTAGCACTATAAAGGATCAGGGATACAGAGAATGCAACTAGTGTTTATACTCAAACACAAAAGAAATTTTGGAGAGGGAGAGAAATATACATGAAAATATTTGGTAGAAAAAAATGCAGAATGGAAAGCCCTTTTTATAGATATTCTTTTAACTATTCAAACAGTCACAATAGCTTTCCAAACAAACAGACAAAACCATTTTTGTATTTTGCCACCAAAAAATAAATCCAAAAATTACCCTAAGCAAAATGGTTAATTAAAACTTGGACTAGAAAATTTGTTAAATAAATTTTCATGAAAAGATAATACCCCAAGGTTGAGTCGGGCTAGGTCAAGCTGACTGGCTAGACTGCGACGCGCATTCGTGTGTAAGTAAAACCCACAATTGCCAAGGTCCTCTCCCCTTTATTAAATTGGGGTGCTCCTTGTAGCTTAATCCAAGGAGCAATGTATGAGTATATCAAGTCTTCCACTTGCCCATTATATTAATATGTGGGACAATAGTTTTATACCAAGTTTACCACATAATTTAACATCTCAAGTGGGTAACTTTAAAGAAAATTTTCTCATTCAATAATTATTGAGTTTTGAAATGTAAATATACGATGTTTTTTTGCCACAAAACGAAGCTTTATTCAAAATATGGGTATTTTACATGTGATATTCCTTGTTGCCTGCCTAACTTTAGTACTATTACAAAAATTACTGGAAAAAAAAAGTGGAATTTGAACATTAAAACTGAAAAAAAACAGACTTGACACGGAGGCCGCAACAAGAACATCTGCACACATATTAGCTTCATGAAAACATAAACAAAGGAAAATATGGAGGAATATCGAACACCTGTCATGGATGGCTTGGATCAATTCCCTGTTAGTTGGAGTCTGGGCTATGTTCCTATAAATCATATAAAAAACTAGTTGACAATCGGTTTCCAGTTCAATACATTTTACACCCATATGAAAATCCAAGTCTAATCCATGCTTGATTACCCAAATTTCTGCAAGCACTGATGACACATATCTTCTATTTTGCAAGAAGCACAAATAAACTCTACTTTAAAATTATGAAGAACTCCACCAATTGAGGCAATTCCCATCATATGGGACTTCGCCTCATATACCACGTTACTCGCCGTAAAAAAGGTGCGTGTTCCCACTAAAATCAAAGTGCGAGTCCCACTTGAAATTGGGCCTAAATTTTCCCAAAATCTGATAAAAATAACCCATTTCCAATAATCCCCCACATGAATGAAAATTGGCTTTATAGATAATGAAAAGGAAGATGTATATGCAAGTTCGAGTACGGTTGAAGAAAACTGCATCCGGATAAGCAGCGAGAGACTTCGAACTTTCCCTAGTGAGTATCTATCGAATTTATTTATCCAATCAGTGGATAAGATGCCTTGAACAGTCAACCCTTTTTATAAACCAAGGCAATAGAAGTCACACAGTTCCCTTTGGACACAGTTTATTCTCATTTTTGTGTTCATTTTTCCCTTGTACAACACGTGGTTCATGAGTGTTTCAAAGAACTCAACCTTTTAAATTTCTCACAAAAGCGACCTATTCACACTCACTTAAGTGAATTCTATTAAGAGTGTCCTATAATACCCTACTTGAACACATCAAGCTATGGAAGACATTAAAGCATCACTTATCCTTAATCTCACGATAGATATGATTTGTCTCATCATAGGATTAGGTTAGAGTAGATATATCCTCAGTGCGTATTAAGTCACACATGGGTCGATGGTCTCTTTGAATCTTAGATCTTGGGATCTCCATTTAACTAGTTTGTCCTGCCATATGGCAGCTCTTGGTTAGTTCATAGACTTTAAGCCAATTCCTTTCGATGAACTTTCCACTTGCTCTCTAATTAAACCTTTGGTAAGCATATTCATAATGTTATCTATTGACTTTACTTAGTTAATGGAAATAATTTCTTTCGACAGCAGTTGTCAAATGGTATTATGTCTATGACGAATATGCCTAGATTAACCATTATACATGGTATTTCATGTCCTTCCAATCGTTGATTGACTATCATAATGTATATATATAGAAGTCACAGACTTTACCCCATTTAGAATATTCTCTAAGAAATTTTGCAGCCACTTGACTTCTTCTCCAGCTATATCTAAAGTAATAAATTCAAATTTCATCGAGGATCTAGCAATACAAGTTCATTTTTAGGATTTTCAAGACATTGTTGCACCACCAAGAACAAAGACATATCCACTTGTGGATTTAGATTCTTTAGAATCAAATATCCATTTAGCATTAGTGCACCCTTCAAGTACTGTTGGATATTTAGTGTAGTGCAGTCCTAAGTTTTTTGTATGTTTCATATACCCCAAATCCCTAATAATGGATTTCGAGTGTTGAGCGTTAGGATTGCTCAAATAATGACTTAACCTAGTTTTGGAGTAAGCTATATCATGTCGTGTGTAGTTCATGACATACATTAGACTTCCTATTATACGAGAATATTTTAGCCGTTACATGATTTCACCAGTATTAGTGGTAAGGTGAATATCAACGCCAATGGGTATCTTTCTTGGTATGATATTATAATCCTTGAACTTGTCAAGTATTTTTCCTATATATCATGATTGAGATAATATTAAACTATTAGATGTCATATAAATTTTAATTCCTAAAATAACGTCAGCGACACCCATATCCTTCATGTTAAACTTACTAGTTAACATTATTTTGGTATATTTGATTATATTCGCATTGCTACCAATTATAAACAAATCATCGACGTATAGACACACTACGTTGTACCCATTTTCAGTGCTCTTGACATAAACACATTTCACAATCATTAATTTTGGATGTGTGACATCATAACACTATCAAACTTTACATGCCATTGTTTGGGAGCTTACTTTAACCCATAATGTGATTTGGCCATTCGACAAACCTTTTTCTCTTATTCAGAAGTAATAAACCCTTTATGTTCTTCCATATATATATATATATATTGGTCTAATTCTCTATTTAAGAATTCTAGTTTAAATCCATTTGATGTATTTTGAGTCTATTTAATACTTCTACTGCAATAAACATATGTATGGATGTAATTTTTATAACACATGAATATGTATCAAAGTAATCTAGCCCCTCCTTTTATTTATAGTCTTTTGCAACAAGTCTTTCTTTATATTTGCCAATTGATCCATATTTTTTTCATTTTCCTTTTGAAGATCCACTGGTTGCCTGATGAATTATTATCGGGTGGAAGTTCCACCAAATACCATGTGTGGTTTTGCATTGTGGATTCAATTTCACTATAAACATTCGTCTTTCCAATATAAAAATCCTCGAGAGATGACAATGATTCGTTAAAGCTTTGAGGTTCATTTTCTATTAAATATGTTAGAAAATCAGGTCTAAAATACCTTAAAGTTCTTGACGTTTTGCTATGTCTAGGTTCATTGTCATTTATAGAACTATTATCTATAATTTTTTAATTGTTACTAATTGCAGTATCATGAGGTCTTTTGAGTGAAATTAATTCACTTTGCATGTTACAGTGAAAAATAATTTCAAACAATATAGCATCACTTGATTCAATAATTGTATTAACATGTACATCGAGAATCTCATATTTATAGGCAAGAAAACGATACGCAATACTATTGTTAGCATTACCAATGAATATATAGTCAATGTTCTTTAGCCATATCTTAACCTTTTTAGGTTTTAGAACCGCTACCTTCGCTAAGCACCCCCACACTTTTAATTATTTATAGTTAAGTTCATGACCTTTCCATAAGTTATAGGGTAGGTATTGGGTTTACTTATGAGGTATTTTATTGAGAATAATTAGAGAAAAATAATGATTCCTCCTGCATGTTCTGTGGTAGCCCATAACTTATCAACGTATCATTCATCATTTCTTTCAATGTTTGTTTTCTGCGTTCAACAATACCATTAAATTGAGGTGAATAAAGAGAAGTAATTTCGTGAATAACTATATGCTCAGGAAAAAAAAATTCAAAGGGGGAATCATATTCTCCACCTCTATCACTTCTTATTATTTATCTTTTTGTTGAGTTGATTCTCAACTTCAGTTTTGTAGTTTTCATATATTTCAATTACCTCATATTTGATTTTAGGCGAATAAACATAGCAATATCGAGTGCACTCATCAATAAAAGTAATTGTACAAATTTTAAATCACATATATCAATATGAATTACCTCTAGAGGTTCAGTATTCCTTTCGACATAACGAAATGACATTTGTGTTATTTTTGATTCCACACATATTTCAAATTTATGATTGTGATCCAATTCGCATTATGGTAATATATTTAATGCAATTAATATATGCAAGGTATCATAATTAATATGTCATAATATTCCATACCAAATAATAAAAGACTCAAGCAAGTAATAAGATATGGTCTTATTATTATTAATAGAATTTGGTATACTAGTCATTACATTCACCTTAACGAGCCCATTACTAAAATAGACCTTACCTACAGACATATCACTCTTACTTGAAGCCATTTTGCACAAGTAAAGACCCGGATATTAAATTCTTTCGAATATCGGGCACATGAAGCACATTGTTAAGTGCGAGTTCTTTGCCACTTGTCATTTTCATCACTACCTTTCCATGTCCTTCAATTTTAGAAGACGGAGTGTTCTTATGTAAAGTTTCTCATCGTTATCAATGATGTTGTAATTAGAGAGCACTCATTTTTGTACACATATATGGCGAGTAGCACCAATGTCTACCTACCATTATTTGGTGTTGCCAACCAAGTTGCATTCTAAAATCACCACAAAGAGGTTGATGTCATTAACATCCATTGTTCATATAATTCTATCACAATTGCTTGAACATTTTTTTCTTTAAGTTCTTCGGCTTTCAACTATCCTTGGAGCGATGCCCCAGTTTGCCATAGTTGTAGAACTTTTCTTTGAACTTCTTAGCACCCTTAGATCATTCGCTTGGACCTTAACCATTGTGCTTTTTCTTTTTGTAAGTCTTTGATCCCCCTTCCACTACATTAGCTTTTGATTCCATGTATTGTATTCCTCCACTCCTTTTTTTCAGATTTGCGATTATCTTCCTCAATGCTCAAACAAACAATCAATTCTTTAAGTTTCATCTATTTGTGTTTATGCTTTAATTAACTCTTGAATTCCTTCCATGATGGTGGAAATTTTTCAATGACTTCATCCACTTGAAAGGATTCACTTAGAGACATCCACTCCATGAATATCATTGAGAATAATTTGAAGTCATAAACTTGGGATATCATAATTATACTATCCACCATTTTATAATCCAAGATATAACCAACAATGAATTTCTTCGTACCGACATCCTCAGTTTTATATTTGTTATCCAAAGACTCCCAAAGTTCCTATGCCAATTTAGCATTACAATACACATTGTATATTATGTTATTGAGTCCATTGAGAACATAATATCTAGACAAGAAGTCAATGTGTTTTCACGCATCCACCGCATCCCCTTTTTCCTTCCTAGTCTCATTTTTATAAAGAGTGGGAAATTCTTCATTGAGGAACTTAGCGAAATTAATATTTGTCTCATCAAAAAGCATTTTTTGTTGCCAATGCTTAAAATTCATGCCATTGAAGTTTTCAGGCTTTTCTCCAAAGGATGTGCTAAATGTAAAGACAATAAGGTTTCAAGATGAAACGGTCCTTTTACAAAAAAGAAGATGTGTGTTTAGATTTATAAATAATTAATAGATAGAACAACAACATATGCAAAATACAAAGCCCTTTTTATAGATGTGCTTATGACTATTTGAACAATGACCATGGCTTTCCAAACAAACAGACGCAAGTGTTCGGTATTTTTCCCACACAAATAATAAAGCCAAAAACGAACCCAAATAAATTGGTTAATTGAAACTTGGACTAGAAAATTTATTATATAAATTTTCATGAAAAGATTAGGCATACATATTTTATATTTATTCCCTTAATTTCGGTACTTTTATGGTCCCGTGCATTGAATTTAACTCGGATTCATATCATATTCATGCTACTAACCCTTTTCGACAAGTATTTCGTGTTTTATATATTTCTCGTGTGTTTAATAGGTATTTCATGCAAGTGAATGAGGGAGAGAAATTGAAACAATGAAAGAAACAAAGGAAAGGATGTTGAAGGGTATTTTCATAATTTTCAGCCATAATCCGTAGGAATATCTTGAAGTCACAAGAATACTGGAAGAAACGGTGCGTTAATCCGAGCTACGGTGAGGAAGTTATGGTCGTTTGAAGTTCAGAAAGAAATCCAAAGAAAAGAGAAGTAGCAAGTCAATGTAGCAAGTTTCCTAGAACCGCACCCCGAACTGGTTCGCCATTATCCACGACCTAGAATTGTGATAAAAATTTAGTCACGTTTTAAAAACCGTGACAAATTATCTGAAGCGGAATTTTTATTTTTGCCCTATTTTTTAGCCTAGAGTAGTATGGGTTTAGGACTCTTGTAAAAATGGGTTCATTGAGTTGAAAACATAATTAGTCATATCTAACTTGGCTTTAACGTAGTTTGGATATCTTTTGTAGGCAAGGAACATAGGAGGCAAGAAGATCATCAAAGATTATTATTTTATCATTATTTTGCACTATATTCTTCAATATAAGTATTGCTTCCTTTAATGATTTCAAGATCCATGCTGTAACAACCCAGACTTTTGAGCGACTATTTTATATTATTTTGCCCGATGGGCTAACTCTATAAAATAAGGAAAGTTGGAGTAAATATTGTTTCCCTTGATATTAAGGGATAATATTTACTATAATTTGTCTATTTACCGTATGAGAAGGTAAATGGCATTATATTGTGATATATTGCGTCGTTATATGTAAAACGACGGTTATGACTCATATTTAAATTGAGGTATAATTAATGAAATAAAATAAAATTGGAACATAATATTTGTTCACACTTTCCCGAATGCCAAAATAGGGGGTGCGGTTGTTTTTAGAATAGTCGAGATAGTCGAAATAAGTGCCAAGTTGTAATTTGGAGATTAAGGCACTTTTAACGCGTTATGACTCAATTATGTGGATATGAGTCATTTTAATGGTGTATTAGCAATTAAAAGAGGGCATTTATGTTTCAAGACCCGTTTAAGTACCCCCACCCCTTTTCTTTCTTCATTTGTGTTAGAAGCCAAAGGGGGGAGGGAGAGAGAGAGAGATGGGAGAAATTGGAGAGAAAGAGAGAAAATTGAAGATTGAGGCCGGAAATCGTTACTACCGAAAGATGATCCGAGACTACTAACATCGAGGCAATTTTTCTACTTGCTAGATGTGATTTAATGTGATAAATTGCATGTGTAGTTAAGTTTTGGAGGTTTAAACCCTAAATGGGTTCTTTGTTGATTTTGAGGATTTAACCCTTAAATCTTAGTTTTAATTTGATTTGAGGATAAACAATTAGTTATTAATGGTGTAGAAATGATTTGGGAGAATTAGGTGTTGTTGATGTTGGATAAAATAAAAGATTTGAGGTTTTGGGATTTTAGGGTTCATACAACCCGTAGCCCAAACTGGGCAAAATTTCAGGACCGAATCGATTCGGCCCTAGGGGCGAATCGATTCGGATAAGGGGTAGGCTACATGTCTGGCAGACCGAATCGATTCGGGTTAAGACCAAATCGATTCGAAAAATTACAGAAAGTCAGTTTTGCTCACCGAATCGATTCGGCTGTTTAGCGAATCGATTGGCAAGGGCGAATCGATTCAGTTCCCCTGTTTTTATGAGATTTTCTTAGTTTGATTTTTAGACCTGTTTCTTTTAGGTCCAAGGTTTAGGGCCTTCCTTTGGGACATATGGAGAGTCCAAGAGGGTGGTTTTTGGGTAGACTAATGTCCTAAGATTAACGGGATGATTTGGCTTACCCCGAGGGCTAGAGTGTATAGGTTGGTGTCCGAATGAAATAGGAGATTAACCGAAAGATAAATTGAGGATAAAATATTAATGTTGAGACAATTGGGAGACACTCTTTGAGGGAGTTGCATTTTAACAGTTTATGTTATTATATTAAAGTCTTGGGGACTAGTTGAGGTTAATGGCACTTCAGGTCTTAATTCATTAATAAAATATGACTGTAAGAATAAGAAATGAATATTATTTAATGTTGTACTAATAAATAAGTACAAATGATTTTGAGAATGTAAAAATGGATGTTTTCAAATGAAAAGGAAGATGATTTTCATAAATGTTAAAAAAAAGGTATGGAAACACACCCTCTCTAAATCGCTATCTTAAGGGAAGTTCACGCGTTGTGGTGAATCCCCCTGACTAAAAATGCAGGGTGGATATAGTCCCTAGGCCATGTGAGCATTTGTGATTGTATATTTGCTGCTATGGGTAGGAGATTCCGGGTGTGGTCTTGACTATCCCGCAAGCACATGGCCGTTTCCCGACGTTTCGATAGGATCCCAGGTTGTCTAAATGATAGGCCCTGGAAGATGATAGCCATTTAGGGGTGCGCACAGTGGGGAAACCCGAATGAGTTGTCTTAGAATCGTTATATATATATGATTATAACTATTCTAAATCAAGTTGGACTTGATGTATGATGGGTGCCATAAAGAGCACAATGAAATGCCATAAAAAGCATGAGGAAATGCCATAATGAGCACGATGAAAATGCCACAAAGAGCATATGATGATGATTATATTCCTGATAAGGAAGAGATTTTTACAAAATGTATAATTGAGATAAAATTCCATAAAGAGCATAAAAACTATGATTATATTTCTTGATAAGGAATGGAATTATGAAATGGATTAGTATACAATGAAATTGATTGGTAAACATTTGATAAAATGTTGTACCATTTATATATATTCCTAAAGAAAGAAATGGGAATTATGTTTTTAGATGGTGAATGGATATAATTATGTACCCTTGAGTCGCAGTAGATGAGACCTCTCATTTATATATATATATAATATTTTGCTAAGGGTCTAATGCATCTTGACGATCAGCCTTGCCTAGTAGTAGTATATCGGGGGGGTTCCTTGTTTGGATTTCGCTTTGCGAGACACTCAACGTAGGAATAAGGGCATATTGTTGCGACTGGGGAGAAGTTAGCCTTTATTACTTAGATTAATTAGGACATGGTCTAATGTGTCTCGACGATTAACCTTGCTTAATAGTAGTGTATCGGGGGTTTCTTGTTTGAATTTCACTTTGCGAGACACCCCACGCACGAATAAGGGTATAGTGTTGAGACTGGAGAGAAGTTAGCCTTCTGTTCTTTGTTTAACTAGAACATCATCATTGATATTGCGCTAGGTTGCTTTTAGATTGAGAGGGGAGAATGTTATTGTTAACTGCGAGAGATTTACGCACTTAATTGTCATGCATTTTATTCACATGGGAATCATATCAAACCGGGACCTGACTCGTTTATATTTCTGGTTTATGCACATACTCTTTGCCATTACAGGTGCTCTACCGCATGGACACCCGTATTTACATTTCCATTCCGGATGTCATGGAGCTACGGCATAATGCGAATGTTGTAGGTTACTTGTTTAGACGCTTCTTTCCATTGTACTCTAGTTGTGCTCAGTTGTTTATTCGAACGTGTTTGTCCAAGTATTGCACTCATTTACTATATTGTAAATATTGAAATGTAATACTCGGTGTAACTATTTGTATTAGTCTGTGCACCGACAGCTTATTCGGTGACTATTTATGATATTGTCGTTCTTCATTTATCAATTTTTGATACCCACCATTTTTGCACATGGAATTTTCTAAATGTTTTTCTTTTATTTTTAAAATTTTCTCTTATTGACAGTCCGTTTTCTAAAATGATTGGTGGTTATCTCGTACTATTATTTTAATCGATAGTGATGCTGAGAATGGACCATCTATGATTCGTGTGATTATTAGTGTATTGGGCTGGCCATTTATTATTTTAGTAGGCGGGTTGTCACAGATGGTATCAGAGCATTAGGTTCTAGAGTCCTTAGGAATCTGTGTGGATGTATTTCTCATTCAACGTTACTTCTGATTTGATATAGAGCCTTAAGATTAAGATCGTTGATTTTCTTTTGAGAGATCTCGTTCTCCTGTTATGTTATGAGAACCCCGAAGATCTTTTGGTGTTCGCGTGAGACTAGTAAGTCGTCAGATGAGGGGAATCAAGGGAGGTTGTCGTGAAGGAGTAGCAAGACGGGATTTCTAAGAGCGGTAAGCTGTAGTCAGGGATGTGGGCCGCTTTAGAGGTCACTCCCTTTTGTAACATTTTCTCATATTGCTACTGTGACTACTAAGTACAGTAGAGTTGATTTTTCCATGTACCGCTGCCAGCAGAGAGTGGTACTAAGCTTGGGATTCCAAGCAATGCCAATCTAAATATTGGGAAGTCCTTGATGAGGACCACATATGGAAGTTCGGTCGGATTGGAGATAGTGTAATATCATTCGGTGGAAGTATTAGGCCCGGGAGTTTTGGCTAAGAGAGGGGTATAGAAGTGCCCAGGTGCGAAGATTAGAGGAAAATATTCTCACCCATAGGAGTAAGGCTGAAGTGGCAAAAATGGTAGTCTCCATAGTAGGGTGGTGCAAGAAGCTTTGCCCAAAGAGAGAGAGCCATTCGATAGAATGATAGGCTCGCGAGTAAATGTTGTTAACACTACAGGAGGAGGAGTATTCACAAGGCCCCATTGGTGGACATCCACCTGGGGAAGGCTCATTGAACCAAGGCGAAGGAGGCCAGTGGAATGTTCCCTTTATTGAAGAAGTTAAGGGAACTATGCGGGTAATCGCTAGAGTAGCTAGAGATATAAGTTGTTTGGTTCGGTTCAGACTAGAATTATACGTCCAGGAACCATTGGTAATGGCCAAAGAGATTGGCTAGTATGTTGGAGAGAATTTCCACCATAGATGAGGGTGGAGCGTTCCTTATGATAAGATTGAGTAGTATTGTACTTACCCTAGATTCGGGTGTGTATATTAAGCTTGTGGTAGTATATCTACATAGCTTCCATGATAGGGAAGTTCTATATTTTCTTTCACTCGTTATGGGGAAAGTGCTGATATGCGTGGTGTGTGCTACTTGTATTATATGTAAAATACGAGTAGAGATGTTCTCGGATTGGTTGGTGCGATAGCAAGTGAATAAATCGCAAGGCTATCCTATTCTAGTTCTATAAAGGAACTGGATGTTCTATAATATCTCACCTAGATATAGGATTGAGACTTTATAGAGATGTTTTATGGTATGTAGGTAGTTTTCATTTTTTTTTGTGTGTCTTGCTTTATTCGTTTTCTTGATTGTTTGCTTGATTTGTTAGATTTGCTTGTGTATGATGTTGACTGATCTCCACGACCAACAAGTTAAGGGATTGTGTTAGAGGGGTTCCTTGTTTGGATTTCGCTTATGCGAGACGCTCCACGCATGAACCTTAACGAAGTTGGAAGTGGAGAGATGTTGCATATTCTTTTCTTTTTCTTTATTTACTTTTCTGTTAGTTGAGATGCTGGGTTGGAAAGGTTTAGCCAAGAATCACGTAAATGAGTGATTAAAGGGCTAAGTTGATGTGCGAGATATGAGCACTATGATTGTTCTTCCTCTGATTGATGTGGGGGAGACTAAGATATGAAAGTCGAATAGAGACTTATGGTTATGCCTTAATGAGAAGGCCATTTATAAAGATGTATGTGTGTATATTGGGATAAAGTATTGGTAGCACCTTACAGGAAGTAAGCGCTCGATCAATTAAATTTTTTATATTTTTTTCTGTTGTAGTGGTAAGATGTAGAGTTAGGATTTTAGCGATCCTGATCATGTGTCTTCGACCGTTACTTCTCGACGACCGACGATGCGAGGTAGTAGTGTAACGGGAGGGGTCCTTGCTTGGATTTTGCCTCGACGAGACGTCCCACGCATGGAACCGAGCGACTGTCAAAAGTTAGGAAAGGTCTTGGACACTAGGGATCTAATTAGGATTATACTTATACGACTCGATTAGGATAGATAGATTGATGTTAGGATTTTTAGAACGTAAGGCCCTTAGGGCATGTAGCATGATTTTTGAGAGGCGGTGTGGAGTTGACCACAATAGGTTTGTGGGTTAACTCTAAGTTGGATTTAGTCCCTAGAATGAGGAAGTTTAGGAGCTTGAGTGATTCGAAATGTTAGGCCATTAATGGAGGGGCCTTTCTTAGATAGAGCGTTACGTCGGTAACCTATCTTCAGAAGAGTTAAAGTATGAGTTGACTTTTACTCCTGCACTCATGTTGTTATGATCGAGAGTGAATTCGATGAATGCGTCTTTGCCAGGAACGGGAAGTATTAATGCTAACGCATGAACCCATCGTTTATGCATCTCGTAGACTTAAAATCCATAAGAGGAATTATTCCCCGCTTGATATCGAGTTCGTAGCGGTAGTATTCGCCTTAAGGAATAGAGGCACTACTTCCTGGGTAGGAAATTTATCTTTTCACAAGCAAGAAGTTGGAGTTCGTGAGGGACTATTGATTGAATATCCCCTTCCGCTAAGGAAATGCGGATGGGTTAGTAGATGCGCCGAGTAGGGAACCGTCAGAGAGATTAGGGAAGGTACGGGATGCCAAGTAGAACGAGCTTCACCGAAGGGTTGCTATAGTAAGAGCGTTCATGTCCGTGATTGACCGACTCACCTACTAGTGTGAAGAGACTAGTGGTGGGACGAGGAAGGACGGGAATAATAGTTTGTAGGGATTGAAACCTCTGTAAAATTGTTCGGATCAATTCTTGTAAGTAGGGTTCCGGGATGTTTAAATGTCTCCTTCCGTAGTAGAAAGGTATGATCGCTAGTTTTAGAGGAAAGATTAGGTGCTATGTTAGAGCAAGTTGAAGGTAGACTAAGATCGAATGATGATGACCTTAGTCCGAGCCCAATAGGGATGCCATTTTTTTTTTACCAAGGGTTTACTAGGAATGATGGAAGGATAGTTTAATATAGTATACCTTTATATGGTTATACTGTATGCCAGAATTTTGAGGGCAAAATTCCCTTCTAAGGGGGGGAGTATGTAACAACCCAGGCTTTTGAGCGGCTATTTTATATTATTTTGCCCAATGGGCTAACTCTATAAAATAGGGAAAGCTGGAGTAAATATTGTTTCCCTTGATATTAAGGGATAATATTTACTATAATTTGTCTATTTACCGTATGAGAAGGTAAATGGCATTATATTGTGATATATTGCGTCGTAATATGTAAAACGACGGTTATGACTCATATTTAAATTGAGGTATAATTAATGAAATAAAATAAAATTGGAACATAAAATTTGTTCACACTTTCCCGAATGCCAAAATAGGAGGTGTGGTTGTTTTTAGAATAGTCGAGATAGTCGAAATAAGTGCCAAGTTGTAATTTGGAGTTTCGGGAACTTTTAACGCGTTATGACTCAATTATGTGGATACAAGTCATTTTAATGGTGTATTAGCAATTAAAAGAGGGCATTTATGTTTTAAGACCCATTTAAGTCCCCCCCCCCACCCCTTTTCTTTCTTCATTTGTGTTAGAAGCCAAAGGGGCGGGGGGGGGGGGGGGGGGGGGGAGAGAGAGAGAGAGAGAGAGAGAGAGAGAGAGTTGGGAGAAATGGAGAGAAAGAGAGAAAATGGAAGATTAAGGCCTGAAATCGTTACTACCGGATGATGATTCGAGACTACGAACCTCGAGGCAAGTTTCTTACTTGCTAGATGTGATTTAATGTGATAAATTGCATGTGTAGTTAAGTTTTGGAGGTTTAAACCCTAAATGGGTTCTTTGTTGATTTTGAGGATTTAACCCTTAAATCATAGTTTTAATTTGATTTGAGGATAAACTATTAGTTATTAATGGTGTAGAAATGATTTGGGAGAATTAGGTGTTGTTGATGTTGGATAAAATCAAAGATTTGAGGTTTTAGTATTTTAGGGTTCATACAACCCGTAACCCGAACTGGGCAAAATTTCAGGACCGAATCGATTTGGCCCTAGGCGCGAATCGATTCGGATAAGGGGTAGGCAACAGGTCTGGAAGACCGAATTGATTCGGGTTAAGACCGAATCAATTCGGACAATTGCAGAAAGTAAATTTTGCTCACCGAATCGATTCAGCTGTTTAGCGAATCGATTCGCAAGGGCGAATCGATTCGGTTCCCCTGTTTTTGTGAGATTTTCTTAGTTTGATTTTTAGCCCTTTTTCTTTTAGGTCCAAGGTTTAGGGGCCTTCCTTTGGGAAGTATGGGGCGTCCAAGAGGGTGGTTTTTGGGTAGACTAATGTCCTAAGATTAACGGGATGATTGGGCTTACCCCGAGGGCTAGAGTGTATAGGTTGGTGTTTGAATGAAATAGGATATTAACCGAAAGATAAATTGAGGATAAAATATTAATGATGAGACAATTGGGAGACACTCCTTGAGGGGGTTTCATTTTAATAGTTTATGTTATTATATTGAAGTCTTGGGGACTAGTTGAGGTTAATGGCACTTCGGGTCTTAAGTCATTAATAAAATATGACTCTAAGAATAAGAAATGAATATTATTTAATGTTGTACTAATAAATAAGTACAAATGATTTTGAGAATGTAAAAATGGATGTTTTCAAATGAAAAGGAAGATGATTTTCATAAATGTTAAAAAAAAGGTATGGAAACACACCCTCTCTAAATCGCTATCTTAAGGGAAGTTCGCGCGTTGTGGTGAAGCCCCCTGACTAAAAATGCAGGGTGGATATAGTCCGTAGGCCATGTGAGCATTTGTGATTGTATATTTTCTACGATGGGTAGGAGATTCCGGGTGTGGTCTTGACTATCCCGCAGGCACATGGCCGTTTCTTGACGTTTCAGTAGGATCCCAGGTTGTCTAAATGATAGGCCCTGGAAGATGATAGCCATTTAGGGGCGCGCACAGGGGGGAAACCCGAACGAGTTGTCTTAGAATCGTTATATATATATGATTATAACTATTCTAAATCAAGTTGGACTTTATGTATGATGGGTGCCATAAAGAGCACAATGAAATGCCATAAAGAGCATGAGGAAATGCCATAAAGAGCATGATGAAAATGCCACAAAGAGCATATGATGATGATTATATTCCTGATAAGGAAGAGATTTTTACAAAATGTATAATTGAGATAAAATGCCATAAAGAGCATAAAAACTATGATTATATTTCCTGATAAGGAATGGAATTATGAAATGGATTAGTATACGATGAAATTGATTCGTAAACATTTGATAAAATGTTGTACCATTTATATATATTCCTAAAGAAAGAAATGGGAATTATGTTGTTAGATAGTGTATGGATATAATTATGTACCCTTGAGTAGCAGTAGATGAGACCTCTCATTTATATATATATATATATATATATATATATATATATATATATATATATATATATATATATATATATATATATATATATATATATATATATATATATATATATATATAATATTTTGCTAAGGGTCTAATGCATCTTGATGATCAGCCTTGCCTAGTAGTAGTGTATCGGGGGGGGGGTCCTTGTTTGGATTTCGCTTTGCGAGACACTCAACGTACGAATAAGGGCATATTGTTGCGACTGGGGAGAAGTTAGCCTTTAGTACTTAGATTAATTAGGACATGGTCTAATGTATCTCGACGATCAACCTTGCTTAATAAGAGTGTATCGGGGGGGTTCCTTGTTTGAATTTCGCTTTGCGAGACACCCCACACACGAATAAGGGTACAGTGTTGAGACTGGAGAGAAGTTAGCCTTCTGTTCTTTGTTTAACTAGAACATCATCATTGATATTGCGCTAGGTTGCTTTTAGATTGAGAGGGAAGAATGTTATTGTTAACTGCGAGAGATTTATGTACTTAACTGTTATGCATTTTATTCACATGGGAATCATATCAAAACGGACCCTAACCCGTTTATATTTCTAGTTTCTGCACATACTCTTTGCCGTTACAGGTTCTCTACCACATGGACATCCGTATTTACATTTCCATTACGGTTGTCATGGAGCTACGGCATAATGCGGATGTTGTAGGTTACTTGTTTAGACGCTTCTTTCCATTGTACTCTAGTTGTTCTCAGTTGTTTATTCGGATGTGTTTGTCCAAGTCTTGTACTCATTTACTATATTGTAAATATTGAAATGTAATACTCGGTGTAACTATTTGTATTAGTCTGTGCACTGACATCTTATTCGGTGACTATTTATGATATTGTCGTTCTTCATTTATCGATTTTTGATACCCACCATTTTTGCAAATGGAATTGTCTAAATGTTTTTCTTTTATTTTAAAAATTTTCTCTTATTGACAGTCCGTTTTCTAAAATGATTGGTGGTTATCTCGTACTATTATTTTAATCGACAGTGATGCTGAGAATGGACCATCTATGATTCCTGTGATTATTAGAGTATTGGACTGGCCACCTATTATTTTAGTAGGCGGGTTGTCACACATGCTTTCCAAGTTATAGTTATGATTTGTCCTAGAATAGTAATTGAATACATGTTCGTTTGCAGTCCATATGTCATCATGAATCCATGCAAAGTAGAATCCATGCTTAAATTTAGATTTACCATGTCCGACTAGGTTTTAAATGGGTTGGGATACATGAACCCAACCTAGGTATTATGGATTGATATAAAATATAACTTAATTAAATAAATAATTAGAGACTTAATACTTTGTCGGTACGAGTATTGTAAGCCTTTTAAATTCGTTTGTCGTAGGTAACCAGAGTGTTTAAGGGTGAAATATGTGTGTCGCAATTTTGTCATTCACTTTAGATTTATTTTTGACTATGTATTGTGCAGAGTACAATCCTCATATACTAACTTCTTAGATAAATTTAAAGTCTTCTCTCAATTATATATTTGATTCTTAAAAGATTTTATATCCGACATAATTACTAACGGTTTGGGGGAGTGTGTTCCAATACCATTTTTTGAACATAGTTTTAATAAAAAACTTTTCATCTTTGCATACTTAGTTAATTCGCATTTATTAATTAGGTCACATTAGTTAATTAGAATTTCTCATAAAATCACCACCTTTTCTTTTCTTTTTCGTGAGTCGGTCATTAGGTTTTAGACACCATTATTAGTAGTTGTTACATTCCACGTCTTAGTCCCTGAGTTCGACACCCAGTTCACCAGATTATTACATGAGCGACTGGCTTGCACTCGAGTCGTAATCACACACGTTAGAGATACAATTACCTAGTCACATCAAAAATATAATATCCAAGGCCAGGTGGCGCCAGGTCGAGCCGATCGGCTAGACTGTGACGCGCACTCGTGTTTGGTTTAAACCCATAATTTCCTAGATCCTCTACCCTTTACAAAATTGGACTGCTTCTTGGAGCCCAAACCAATGTGCAGTGTATGAGTATATTAACTCTTCCACTTTCCCATTATCTTCATGTGTGGGACAATACTTATATACCAAGTTTACAAGTGGGTGACTTTAGAGACAATTTCTCATCCAATACTTAATGGGTTTTGACATGTAAATATACCAAGTTACTCTCCTCGAAAAGGAGGACGTGATTATGCGTGGTCCCACTAAATCGGAGTACGAGTTCCACTTAAAATTGGGCTCAAAGCTGCCCAAAATCTGATAAAAAACAACCCATTTCCAATGAAAACAAGCTGTAGTGAATAATTTTATATGAAAATGACTGTCAGGAGTTTTGTGAAAGTCAACTTTAATGCAACCTTATCTTTGAAAGTAACACACTCGGTATTGAGGCGGTGTTTTGAAATGACAAGGGTAGCTTTATGATGTATATGACATCAAATGGGACCAAGTAGAAGATAGCTCTTATTTAAACTTTCTCAAATCAATATATCTCGGGAAGAATGCCTCAAATGAGGTTACAAAAGAGTATTTATAGGTGGAAAGTGACTTGGGCTTTAAGCTATATAACTAATTACAATTATGTCCCTAAATGCCACTTGACGTTTCCACCTCTAAGTACTAACAAAAAGAAAAATACTAGAAATATACAATGAAATACTAGAAAGAATAAAAAACTAAAAAATTGAAAAAAGGTCCTTATTCATATCACTCTCCCCCTGAAAGAGTTCATCCTTGAACTCAAAGGGAGACGCCTTCATTATCACCATCGAAATTAATAATGAGGGCATGCTGGGGTGGAGCCTCCTCCGTTTCCTTGAGATACTCGGGGTCACCTGAAGCTAGTAGAGCGTGACGCCATGGAAGGGAACGATTATGTCCAATGACCCCATAATTGTAACATTTAAATGTTACAAGGTGAGAGCGTGAAGGAGGTGGGACTGTGGAGGTCATGGTGGCTGAAGTAGGTGGGGGAATGTGAGCATTAGAGGCAACTGTGGCTGGAGGAGCAATAATAGAGGGACCAGGTGGTGGAGGGGCAGTTTGATGGGAGGACTCTACTTTGGTGGCGTACTCGACCGCCTTCACAAAGGAGGTAAAGTCACGTAAAGTAAGATCCCGCTAAATATAACTCTGCAGTTCGCGTATATAATGACTAATCCACTTCTCCTCACTCTTGCCTAGATGGGAACGAGTACAAAGAAGCTGAAAATGCTCCTTATAGCCTAAAACTAAAGTATCTTGCCTAAGAGACTGTACCCGAGGAAGAGGTTGCACTCATACGTAGTAGGAACAAAGGTGGTAATCAACTGTGCCCATAGCTCATCCTAAGACTGAATACTAGGTAGGCCCTCAAGGGCATGACACTGCTCCAAATCATTCCACCATACACTGGCGTAGCCCTGAAACTTGGTCGCTGCTAGTACAACATATCAATGACCCTACAGTCGCTTGTACTAAAAAATTCGCTTCATCACAGCGATCCAATCAATAACGACGGCAAACTGAAGGTGACCATTGAACATCGGTACATCCACCCCAATATTGCCCTGCATGCTCGTCGAAAACAACTGGAGGGCTAAGTGTGTGATGGCATAGCCACCTTGTAGGGTTAAATCACCATCATCTAGGTCATCATCACTTAGTGGAGGCTCATCGATCTGGGCTCTCTACCACTGTCTCCAAGGCGGTGGATGAGGAGGATCAGGAGTTGGTGGTGGTGCCTCTAGAGGGACTGGTGGATGAGGAGGAATATAGGGTGGTACGACCTCCATAGGTGGAGGAGGAGGAAGATTGAGAACCATAGGCTGTCAATTGGGGTAGTAGTCCATCTGGTGCCCATTCTGGTAGCACAAAAAGCATTGCCTCTAAGTGATAGGCGCATATGGGGTGACCTTAGGACTCAGAGAGTCAAAAGGTGAGATATCAGTACGCCAATTAGTGGGAGAGGGAGGTGCAACATCCAAGAGAGAATGAGGTTGAGGTGAGGGTAGACCGTCAGGTGGAGGTAGGCTAATCACCACTCGTACCCTCTCAAATGAATCAACAGGGGCATAATGGGTGGAGCGCACATCCTATATAGAATGGGGGCGGAGAACATGTCCCGGTTGTCCTGTAAGTGAGGAAGTGTGGAGCATAGTGTGACACCCCGCCTAATAAAATACCGGGCGATCAATCCTGTACCAAATTAAAGCAGGAGTCTCATATAGTTCATTCTTAACATCACTGTCGAAAACCAAATTAATTACTAACAACCTATTAGGCCGGCGTCAAAATTTTAATTAACTAATCTTTTTAAACAAACCATTCAAATAAACCATCACACAGTTTATATATAAGATTAAAAATGAAATAAAATAACCGAACACTCGGTTTAACAATAATACAACCCAATAGAATTTCACAATAAAAGGCGGTAAAAGAATAAATAAATGCAGTTGGGCTTTTGACCCGAGTGATACTACAATGCTTCCGATCGAGATCGCAAGAGTAGAAGCGTCTAAAAGAAACCTGCATGCATCCACAGCTGTTGTAGCCAACGTCTGACTCGAAGGAATCATCATCCAGGCGTCCCTGTATCTGGAAACCTATATATATATATATATATATAGCAAAAGAGAGGAAAATAGATAAACGGGTCAGAGCACGAGTTGTGAAAATATTTTGCAAGTGCATAAATGCTTTAATTATGAAAATTATATTTTATCTCATATTTAAATTGGTATCGCACTCCCATGAGATACCCCTCACCCCTCCTCTAATAGTGCACACCTAATACATCCTAATAGACAACCTAGTTAAGCTACTCTGCCTAACTAATCCGTTCCATCAAAACTTTAAAAATCCTAGTTAATCCGAGTACTAAGGGATAAACTTCTCCCTAGTCACAACACTGTGCCATGTTCGTGCATGGGTGTCTCGCCAAGAAAAATCCAAATAAGGAACCCCCCGATACACTACTAATTGGCAGTGTCGATCGTCGAGATCCATTAGACTCTCAGTACACAATGTGTGTATATATACTCATATAATTATATACATTGTCATATTCACTTCCATATACATATCACAATATAAGTCCGGATAAAGTCTCCCGGAATGAGAATGCATCTTTATTCATTTTATCTCTTTACTCTAGTTAGAGATATATAATATCTTGTTCTCATACACAGGTTATACACATGAGTAAAATAACCATCCCAATGAGCTATAACTCGATGATGCGGTCTCTATGAAATCATTTGCCAGGGAATCACTCATTACCATCCTGGGTACCAATGGTCGGAATCTCACACGGCCTTGGCAAAAGCCAAATCACAACGTATGGGAAGCGTTCATTGTTCCTCCCTGAAAGTAAGACGAAACATGCCCACCACGTCTCACCCCTAATACAAATCACACAATAAAAAATGGACGCTATGACCTGGGGACTATACGCTCCATGCTCCTCAAGCCAGGAGCCTCACCCACATCACGCAACTTCCCATGATAGCATATAGGGGGTATGCTTCACATAAATATATATATATATATATATATATATATATATATATATATATATATATATATATATATATATATATATATATATATATATATATATATATATATATACCATTCACACATATATTTATATACATATTCATATCATATATATATATATATACTGTAATATATATATGATGTGATTACATTTACTCAAATAAATAGGCTAGAAATCCTTAATTTGGGAATTTATCCCATATAAATTGAAAAAAACAAAACTTGCCCAAAATTGTGTAGGATCGATCGATCGAACAGGGCAGCCGGCCCTGCTTCTTCTCCAACGAGTCCATTTCGGCCATTAACAACCCACCAAGGTTTTTACCTCTTCTGCCACCAACATATAACTACACCTAACTATATATACACAAAGGAAATAGGTTTTAATCATCCTAGAACTAAGAATCAACAACTAAATTTACTTAATTTCTAAGTTTCTCCAATTTGATATTTTCTGGGGTTTACCCGTTAAACTTTCGAAAAAATCGTATTGATTCACGAAAACCCAATCCCAAAATCATATAGTTTGTTATTACCAATTATGATATGATATTTATGATAAAAATAAATAACGCAAGTAAACACTTGCCTCATGGATAAAATCCGACGACCCCGAGTCGAATCCCGTGGAGTTTGGCAGGAATCCCCCTTTTTCTTCCTCTTTTCTCTCTTCCTTTCCTCTCCTCTCTCTTTTCTCTTTTTCTTTCCTTTCTCCCACTATCTCATGTCTTTTATAGGAGCGAAAAGGGTTTATCCCTTATTAAACCCAAAAATGACTCGTTTACATAATTACAAGTCTCTGTTGGTCCAAAAATTCTCGGAATCCAAACAGTACTCCTGGATACTCTATTCTGACTATCTCGTCCATTTTGAAACTAATCGCACACTTGAAATCTCCATTCGAGATACTTGACCGCAATTCACTATTTAAACCCAACACGTCTCAATATGGGTTTTCCAATTAAAATATTATCCTTTGTTGCTTTACCCAACTGTGACATGTAATTGAAATAGTCCAACTCATTTACTTAATCCCCAAAGTGAATGTAGCATACATCGGAAATCATCCAGCCCACATAAACTCCAAAAATTATTTTTCTCAGAAATTTTCCAAATTTCCAAATTACACCCATTTATTAAATTTAAATTATCCATAAAAGTACGGGGTATTACATACTCCCCCCTTACAACGGAATTTCTCCCAAAAAATTCAGATGCGAACGGTACTACTAACCTAGGATCGCTAATTACACCTCAACCATACACTCGTTCGGTACCTACCTATCTCAAGGTTTATACTATAACGCACTAGTTTACTAAATCCATATGTTATATATTACTACCTCGTCGTAAGGTGACTCTAATAATGCTACATCACACTCAACGTTTCTAGTACCACATATGGAGAAAACGAGCCTATAGCTACCGCTCTAATGTCTAAATCTCACCGGAGAATCATGATTATAAGCGTCCTCTCATTTATATCAGGATATCCAATTTCCCTCAAAAGGGAAATTACTCTAACACTTGACTACTCCCGTAAGTTTCATCACTTATCTTGAGCATGCAACCTCTTTTTGCCCTATACAATTGGATTATCGCATACCTCTTACGAGATTCCATCTGACCCATTTCAACTCCACTTATACTGCCTTGCAGCATAATTTTCAACTTTATATACTACGCCCCTTCTATTTCAGGCGGTATATAAAACCAACTTACCAAGCTGCCTATACACCTTTTAACTCGTGCTTCTCTGCACAACTATTGTAAACGTCCGACACGTACAATCTCTCTAAACAATGGGCCTTATTTTATCGGCGTAATACTCACATGTGGGTTTTCCTAACCCGTAAAATTCAATTCTTCCTATACTTGGGATTCCAATCCTTCTCAAGGTTAATCAACCAATCTTCTTGTGGTTAATTTTCCAACAATTTTCCTATATCGATGCCACTAGCTCTACTGGTCTTACTTCCCAATAATTCTAAGATCGAAGCATTTCCTACATATGTAAAATAGTACTATTCTAACTATATCCCTAGTGCCCAAGACCTCTCTCAACTTCTGACATTTACTCAGTTTCATGCGTGGGACGTCTCGCAAAGCGAAATCCAGACAAGGAACCCTCCCGTTACACTACTTCCTCGCATCGTCGGTCATCGAGATATAACGTCCTAAGGCACACCAGCGGGACGTCCTAAATCTTACCTCGCGAACCTACTAATGTACACGACCTTAGTGAAATGGAAAGTCTAACTAATCGAGATGCATACTCTCTCCAAATAGATTTCAAACCTCATACCTCAAAACATCTTACCTCCAAAATGTGCCTTTTCACCAAGGCTTGTCTATAAGCCTCCCATCGATTTCCTTTACCTTACCTCACCCACATACTTGTGGCGAGAGAACAACTCCAGTGCTTCTCCATAGCACTTATGTTTCCATAAGCATACCAGCATCCTACGGCTCTCAGTCTATAGTGTTTTCTCCACACTAAGTGACTTATCATCCAAAACCAACATCTTTGCATTCCATAACATCTCTCCACTCCCGACGTGGTTAAGGTTCATGCGTGGAGCGTCTCGCAAGCGAAATCCAAACAAGTAACCCCTCCAATACACTACTACTTAACTTTGTCGGTCGTGGAGGTCCGTTAGCTTTAATGTGTAATCGGGATAACCCTATCCCTTTTTTCAACAAAATGTGGTCTGAACTCCTATTTCTTTCTAGGAGCTACACCACCAAGCGCTCGTACTAGCAATAAGTCCTTAGCGCAAAGAATAATGAGCTTAAACTCACAGCTCAACAAATTATGCATACCTTAAATCATATATAAGGTAACCACGCACTCAAAGCTTGATAATGAAACACATACACATCGAGGTTCCATCTATTTATATAATAAAGGTGAACTCAACCTGTATCCAGGTGAGATATCGCAACAACAACCTATTCCACCCTGGAACCGCGAACACGATAGTCTTGCAATCATTAGCCTGCTATCGCTCCGATCAATTAAGAACATATTATACTCAAAATAACACCATACTCTTATAACACATACAAAACGGGAAATATAAACCTGATATAAACTCAAAATACTAATACCCGCTTTTCACAACGGATGAAGGAAAATAGATCCCCGCTATCGCGAAAAAACACATAAACATATACTATATAATGTTATCAATACTACTAGTAAACTCGAATCACACATGAATCTAAGGTTAATAAAATACCATGACATAATCTTATCACACAAAATATACCTCCTTCATCCGAAGTAATACTCATAACAATAACTTCGCCAATCTCCCAAGTTACTCCAAATGGTTCCCGAACATGATATACTTGCCCTAACCGAAACAAAACTACCTTAATCGATGCCCCACCTCAGCATCCTATTCTTGTCCTTTAACTCCTACCGGGCAAGGTCAAAGCGCATGGATCTACATTCCTCGTTGCAACTTTCCCCACCTTTATCCATCCTCACCAGGTTAAGATTATCAGTATCACGAACTCTATAGCCTTGATCCTGATGACTGCCTTCTTAGTTCCCTTAACTTCTTTATTAAAAGGAAACTCCTCCACCGGCCTCAACAGCCCCGGTTCAATGAATTCCCTGGGTGGATGTCCACCAATGGGGTTCTATAGATACAAATTCTCCACAAGTGTTTGCAACACTTATCCAGTGAGCCTGTCATTCCACTGAAGGACTCTGTCTTCATTGTACCTACCTTACTTCGGAACTAGGTTCACTTCTCCATATCACTCTTTATTCACTATCGGCCTCTAGACCATCCTTATGTGAATAATCCAAAACTTCATTCTCTTCCTTCCTAATCAACCGAAGGAATTTGCGATTAAAACCGTCCGTGAGATTCCTCTACGAGCAACACATCCTGCTCCCCCGAATATGGTGACCACCATTCCCACCATTTCAATATTACTCCCATGAGTGAAACATTTTCCTCAAAATTTCACATATGGGTATTTCCACACCCTGCCCTAAGCCAAATCTTCTTAGCCTTTCACTTCCGCTGAATCACGTTACACTTACTCCGTATAACTTAACTTCACGGTATGTTCCTTATCGAAGACCTTTTGAACCTTTTTCCCAATTTGACTTCGCTGGGTAATTCAAGTTTATCACCACTCTCTACTACGTCGGTACTTGGATACTAATAACTACTATTCTTTAGTAGTCATTGCAACCATCCTTGATAAATGCCATAAGGAGAGTGACCTCTACTGTGGTCCTAGTCTCCGACTTCAACTAACTGCTCCAAATAAGTCCCGCCTTCTGCTACCCTTGCAATGGCCTTCAGTGTTCGTCCTTCATCGATCATCACACGAATCTCGAACGAGCGTGCAAAATATTTCTATAATCTTATGAAATGGTAGGAGAACGAAATTTCACAAGAGTAATCAACAATCCTAATCCTAAGGCTCTATATCAAATCAAGAGCAACGCTGAAAGCGTAGTACGTCCACACAGATTCTTAAGGACACTAGAACCTGAGGCTCTGATACCATCTGTGACATACCGGGCGATCAATCATCTACCAAATTAAAACAGGAGTCTCATATGGTTCATTCTTAGCATCATTGTCAAAAACTAAATTAATTACTAATAACTTATTAGGCTGGTGTCAAAATTTTAATTAACTAATCTTTTTAAACAAACCATTCAAATAAACCATCCCACAGTTTATATATATGATTGAAAATGAAAAATAAATGCAGTTGGGCTTTTGACCCGAGTGATGCTACAATGCTTCCTATCTAGATCGCAAGAATAAAAGCGTCTAAAAGAAACCTGCATGCATCCACAGCTGCTGCAGCCAACGTTTGACTCGAAGGAATCATCATCCAGGCGTCCCTGTGTTTGGACACCTATATATATATATATAGCAAAAGAGAGGAAAATAGATAAACGGGTCACAGCACGAGGTGTGAAAATATTTTGCAAGTGCATAAATGCTTTATTTATGAAAAATATGTTTTATCCCATATTTAAATTGGTATCGCACTCCCATAAGATACCCCTCCACTAATAGTGCACACCTTACGCATCCTAATAGACAACCTAGTTAAGCTACCCTGCCTAACTAATCCGTTCCATCAAAACATTAAAATTCCTAATTAATCCGAGTACTAAGGGCTAAACTTCTCCCTAGTCTCAACACTGTGCCATATTCGTGCGTGGGGTGTCTCGAGAAGCGAAATCCAAACAAGGAACCACCCCGATACACTACTACTTGGCAGTGTCGATCGTCGAGATCCACTAAACCCTCAGTACACAACGTGTATATATATACTCAAATAATTATATATATTATCATACTCACTTTCATATACATATCACAATATAAGTCCGGATAAAGTCTCCCGAAATGAGAATTAATCTTTATTCGTTTTATCTCTTTACTCTAGTTAGAGATATATAATATCTTATTCTCATATACAGGTAATATACTATACACACAAGTATAATAACCATCCCAACAAGCTATAACTCGAGGATGCGGTCTCTATGCTATCATCTACCAGGGAATCACTCATATACCATCCTCGGTACCAACGGTTGAAATCTCACACCGCCTTGGTAAAAGCTAAATCACAACGTATGGGAAGCGATCATAGTTCCTCCCTGAAAGTGAGATGAAACATATCCACCACGTCTCACCCGTAATAAAAATCACACAATATAAAATGGACGCTATGACCTGGGGACGATACGCTCCCTACTCCTCAAGCCAGGGGCCTCACCCACATCGCGTAACTTGCCATGATAGCATAGAGGGGGTATGCTTCACATAAATATATATATATATATATATTAATTGTAATCACATCGTATATATATTCTACATCGTTCCTCAAATATAAATGGCCATAATTGTCAATCACACATAATAATATTTAAGTATTCTCCAACTTAAATACTAATCCCATAAGTATTCTCTTACACCAATATAACTCGCACCTTGATCACTTTTAGGGATTTGTACACTCTCCGAATATCCCAATTCAAAACCATTTGATAAGTAAAACATCACTTATCTTTAGCCTATAACCCAAATTCCATCCTAGTCGCCTCATAGGATTTACTCAATTATAGTCGGCTTACAATTACATTTTCTATGCGCACAATTATATGGGCTCGATTGCCCGCTGAAACTATACCAAAAATATTCATCCCCAAACACCCTTAAATTAGATAAGTCGTGGATTCTATTTTCCACGAACCCAAGGTCTACAATTTTATCAAATAATAATTTAGAGGTCCCCATTCTATTTTTGGGTACCCTAAATATTTAATTCCTCAATTTATTCATTTTTCTTGAAAATATACTTTTAGTGCCACACATTTATAGTACCCTCTTAGCCCCCATATATTCCCTCAATTGAATGAATATTTATTTCTTAGTTATGCATTCATTTACTCAAATAAATAGGCTAGAAATCCTTAATTTGGGAATTTATCCCATATAAATTGAAAAAAACAAAAATTGCCCAAAATTGTGTAGGATCGATCGATCGAACAGGGCAGCCGACCCTGCTTCTTCTCCAAAGAGTCCACTTCGGCCATTAACAACCCACCAAGCTTTTTACCTCTTCTCCCACCAAGATATAACTACACCCAACTATATATACACAAAGGAGATAGGTTCTAATCATACTAGAACTAATAATCAACAACTAAATTTAATTAATTTCTAAGTTTCTCCAATTTGATATTTTTCGGGGTTTACCGGTTAAACTTCCGAAAAATCCGTTTTGATTCACGAAACCCATTCCCAAAATCATATAGTTTGTTATTACCAGTTATGATATGAGATTTATGCTTAAAATAAATAAAGCAAGTAAACACTTGCCTCGTGGATAAAATCCGACGGCCACGAGTCGAATCCCGCGGAGTTTGGCCGGAATCCCCCTTTTTCTTCCTCTTTTCTCTCTTCCTTTCCTTTCCTCTCCTCTCTTTTCTCTTTTTCTTTCCTTTCTCCCACTCTCTCGTGTCTTTTATAGGAGAGAAAAGGGTTTATCCCTTATTAAACCCAAAAATGACTCGTTTACTCAATTACGAGTCCCTGCTGGTTCAAAAATTCCCAGAATCCAATCAATGCTTCCGAATACTCTATTCTGACTATCTCGGCCATTCCGAAACCAACTTCACAGTCGAAATCTCCATCCGAGATACTTGACCGCAATTCACTAATTAAACCCAACACGTCTCAATATAGGTTTTCCAATTAAAATATTATCCTTTATCGCTTTACCCAACTGCGACATGTAATTGAAATAGTCCAGCTCATTTACTTAATCCCAAAAGTGAATGTAGCATACATCGGAAATCATCTAGTCCACATAAACTCCAAAATTTATTTTTCTCAGAAATTTCCCAAATTTCCAAATTACACCCATTTACGAAATTTAAATTATCCATAAAAGTACGGGTTATTAAACATAGGTGGGGACGGAAGCGTGGGAAAGGAAATGTGGGATGTTGGAGGGTTAACAGCGGTGGGTGGGGCCGGGGTATGGAAGGAAAATAGTGGGTTTCATGATTTTTTTGAGGGTGGTGGCGTGGGTAGGTTGAAATGTGTTGGAGGTGAAGGTTATGGTGGATGGAGAAGGGACTTGTGTGGTAATTTTGGGTGGGTAAATGTGATGATACGAGTATGTGAGGTGGTGGGAGATGAGGAGATGGAGGACGATGGTGCTGTGGGGATAATTTGGGTGGTGGAGGGCTCTTGGGTGATTCTTGATAATTTTGGAGGATGGGGGCGTATTGGTTTAGGGTATCGAGTGTAGAAATAGGTGTTTGATGGGTTCCAAACACAAGAGCGTAAATGTGGAGGTTAGAGTTTGTTTGTATGGTTTATTAGACGTGAGAGGGTAGAAACCCTAGGATTTCTTGTTCAAGATATTGCCCATTGAGCAATATGGGCTCATTTATTACTGGAATCATGTCATTTGGGCAAGATTGTGGGTTGTTGGGCATCTTGATTACTGAATTGATGTTGGAAAAACTTTTAACACCGTTGGTGGGTTTTATGGTTTCTTTTGGTCGTCGGAGAGCACGAATAATGTTACCGATTGTGGGAGAAGGGTTTTCGACCATTGAAGGAGTGGATTGCACCTGAATTGGTGAGTTTTGTGCCAAAAAGGAGTGGGGCTGCATGAACTGGGCCGAACCACCCTCAGTAGTGGAAATGGGTTGTCTCATGTGACTCGTCGTTGGGACATCAAGAAGGCTAATCGACTTAGGGGAACTTTTGACTGGAGCCATGGCAACATTTCTTTAATTCTGTGTTGCTAGCAGAGGAGGTAAAATAGTGGTCGAGGATAGATAAGTCATTGTCGACGCCGAAGGGGGGAAAGGCCATCGATCAGACTGTTATTCAAGATTCCAGCCTTGGAATGGGTGCGCCGCTGCAGAGGAGTTAGGGTATTGCCCTTTTTGGTGGTTGATGTCAAAATCCGAGGGTGGTGAGGGGTTTCTTGATTTGGTGGTGGACTCAGGTGGCTCAAGTTGAGTTTTTTTTTTTTGGAAATGGTGAGGAATGATTTGATACGGGTGAAATAGGGTTAAGGTTTTGAGATAGTGCCGAAGTAGTACGAGGGCGGCCAATGGTGGCTGTCGGTGAAGGAAGACAGGTGTCAAATTCGTCTATTGGGGCCATTAACTGGTTGATAACCTCCTCGAGATGCTCATTAGAAGTTTCAACGAAGGTGTACTTTCTTCTTTGACCCATCTTGACGTTGTTTATGAGTTTTTATTTTTTTTACAATAACAACAACAGGGTAGATCCAACAAGACTTTGATACAAATTGATGTAAATGACGTCAAATGTGAGCAAACAGAAGATAACTCTCGTCTAAACTATTTCCAATTAATATACCTCAAAAGGAAAGAATGCCTCAAGTGAGGCTACGAAAGAGTATTTATAGGTGAGAAGTAACTTAGGTTCTAAGTTATAGAACTAATTACAATTATGTCTCTAGATGCCACTTGTCCTTCCCGACTCTAAATCCTAACAAAAGAAAAATACAAGAAAAAATACAATGTAATACTAAAAAGAATAAAAGAATAAAAAAATGACGAAAAGCCCTTATTCATATCACTTTATAATGGGTCTATGGAAATGAATTTTACCTCTTGAACCGAAACAAGTGAGTATCCTAGATTCATATTGGAAATGGACTTTCTGCCAGTTATCAGCAAGTTGAGAGATGAGAGTGAGGATCAGGTTGTAAATGGAAACATTATTGAGGACATAAACTATTGTTCGAATGTGTCAATGAAAAAATTGCAAGTCCTGAATAAAAGATGAAATAAGAAACTCAGATTTCTCACAATTACCATTATAATGCATATAAGATTGGAGAGGAGTGAAGTAATATATTTAAAAATAGGGTGCAGAGATTTCTTATATAATTCTCATGTATACATACGATGCTCCTTTTTGGATCCATTACTTCACTCTTTTCGTATATGGTTTTCCTGCGTTGTTCTAGGTGTGCACGATCTCACAGGTTTTCGAGCACTTTGGAAACACTCATAATCTGTCACAAGTAGGTGATGCCCTCTCTGAAGCCCACTGAAAACCAATCACCATCTTTGTCAAAACTTCTCCTCTCTTCAAAAAGTACTCTACCAGCTGTAATTCACATTCCTGCCCACCAAACTCTTCAATATTAATTTCCCTAAGATTTTTTTTGGTAGCATACCATGAGGTGTCTAGGCCAAGCTTATGCGCAGCTCGATTAATCCCCATTCGCAGTTCGTGGCTTCCCCATTCCCTAAGATGTTGAGACAAACATACAAGCACACTCTTAGGAAGACGATACTTAAATTTTGTTTTGACTCGATAGTAGTGTATAAAACCCTGTTGAGGAAACAAAACCTTCAGTTGAACAACAACAATAAAATGGCAATACAATTCAAACTCCATCCCAACTCACATCATAAAAGACAAGCACTTGAAGATTAGGCGAACTTTCGAGTAACTTTGGTAACAACTGCCATTCGCCAGTATGGCCAGCACCAAGCTTCATTAGGGTCAAATAATAAAATGTTGATAGTGAGCAAAGAGAATATTAGACAACCTTCATTCAAATATGGCAAACAATATACAATTAGGAGTTATGTACAAATTCTCAAATTTACAACAATGCGAACGAAGTGCAGAAAATTTACATCTAAAAGAGGATCTTGATAAATTAAGGGACCTGACATTATGCATCTCATTAATAAACAGAGCTACCCTTTGGCCACAAAACAAGCAATTTTCTTCCTCATGTTGTTCCTCACTGAATATAGCATCAATATCAGTTATAACTAGAGAGCTCAAGTTCTTCACCGAATAACCCCCAACACCATTAAAACCAGAAATGTACTCCAAATTCTCAAGATTGGGGTATCCAAAATAATGTCCTACATTCCAGTACAGGCATTCATAGTCAAAATCCTAAGTGACATTATTGAAATATCAAAACATGGATTTCATCCAATGTATATTTGTATAATTTCAAATCCTCAAGCACATAACATCTTGAAAAAAACTTCCCAATGGAATCGTCATCAGTAAGTTTAAGAAATTCAAGATGTATCACCTTGAAATTCGACAAATTAACCGAATTCGGAACATTGAGAACGAAATAGGAACCAAGTTTCAAAATTTGAAGGGTTTTGCAGGTTAAAATTTCAGGAAGAAGTGTGCAAAACTGGAGCGTGGTCTTCCAGGCGAAAACGTCAGAGTTGTTGAACATTGCGGGATAACACAGAAGATATCCAGGCGGTAATAATGTCATCATGATAAGTCATTTTACATGTGAGGCAGAATGTATGTATATAGGGTGCATTTCGTTGTAGAAGTAGCCTGTAGACCAATTTTGTGAAGTCGTAGGCAATTGTGAGAGTTGATTGGTGAGGATGTAAAATCATGTACGCAACTATGTTTTGGAATTATATTACGATTAAAGGAAGTTTCGTGTTTAGCAAATTCAGAATACAATGGCTTCTTTCTCTAACTACCATGTAAATAAATACATTCTTCAGTTCTACTTGGTACCCACACACTTTATTTACGCACACATTTTATTTATGCATGTTTGGTACCCATTTCTGATGGTTTCTGTAAACTTTCTAAAGTATTCATTGACATCACTTTTAATTGTGAAATTCGATTGCAACCACTTCCAAAACTAGCCGTTAGGATTTCTACATAAATACCTACTAGCTCCTTCATTTTCCCTATATTCTACCACTGCCTAACCAAATAAATATTAATAAAAAAGCATTTCAAAATTGTCTAAAAATATTTACAAAATATATAATATAAAAAATAGTTAAAATTATGAAAAATTGAAGAAAACTATTAAATTTTTTTCGAAGGTTAAAGAATATATTTTTAAAATAAGGATAACATGAAAATAAATATAAATTAAAAAATGTTTTAGAATAATATAATTTGTTTTCAAAGAAATAAGGAAATAATGAAAAAAATATTTCAAAATTCATAGAAAAGCTTTTTTAAAAATATGAAAGTTATTAAAAAATATAAAAAATGGAAGTATTTGTACAAACTTTTAAAAAAATTGCAAATAATAGAAAAAACAGTTTAAAAGTATGAAAAATTGGGAAAAAATTAAAATGATTTGAAAATAATAGAAAAGGCAATTAAAAAGTTTAAAAAATATTGACAAAATCTAGAAACAATATAAAAATATTTAATAAAAACATATTTCCAATAATAAAAAATAGGCTTCCAATTTAAAAGAAAAACAAGTTTTCAATTAATCAAAAAAATCCTAATAAGTAAAAAACAGATTTCAAATTAAAAAGAAAAAATACAAATCAATTAAGGATGGTGATAAGGTCCATGACAATTCTGTCAGGGGCAGTCCTCTAAAATTATTTTTTTACCTAAAAACAGTTTACTTTTCCTCCTCTCTCTCCTAGGTAAAACATATACCATTTTATTTCACTAAAAATGTGTGATATATATATATATAGTGGGGGTGTAGTTGTAGTTCTTGAATATATGTATTTGTTTATTGTAAAATAATTATATTTAGCTTTCATATATTTTAGAAACAATTTGTGCAAAATCTAGGTTTGAACATTCAAACCATTGTTTATTATAATGTGAATATTTGACTTTGATATTTGTTTGGACTTGAATGTAATGTGTGTTTATTGTAAAATAGTTGTATTTATATATATGGCTTTTATATTGTTAGAAATAATTTGTGCAAAAACTAGGTTTGAACATTCAAACCATTCTTTATTACAATATGAATAGTTGACGTTGATATTTGTTTGGGCTTGAATATAATATGTTTATTTGTCATAAATATAATCATTTTGTTTAAAAAAATTAACTTGTGGTTTTATTTAAGAATATGAAGGATTTTGGGATTTTGATGAAAATGGCAAAGAACACAATGAACGTTCTTCGATAATTTCTATGTTTTTCAAATGTACATGAGTTTTGAAAGGTGGTGCGATTAGGTTATAAAGTTTAATTAAAACCAATTTGGTATGTATAAACAAATTAGAGTTTCAACATGTATTGTTTCAATATTATTGTTTAAACATGATAAGTTGTTAATTAGATTGTGCTTGTGTCCGAGTTAACTAATTATTTAACAGCCTCAAGGGGATAAATTAACTTGTAGAACTACCACGAGTAACAATGTAGAAATGGTAGGTAATGATAAAAGTATTCTCACCCCATTTGTTCACACATGGTAGGTAACGATTTCTATAAGCGGTTATGGAGTATCCTTTATACCAAGAGTGAATGGATGAGACAAAAAAAAACTCGATGTATGGTAGAGGAAAGCTCAGGGCGCGGGGGATGTGGAGGCACTTTATTATCCAAGCCCTGCTCGACCAGGAGATCTTGATTGACTTGATGCTCTAGTGGTGGTTGGGGCTGTGACAGACGATAATTTTAACTAGCTGGTTCTAAAGAGCATGTTGTTGTTCTCTGAGGCCGTCGATGACCTGCATCACCTGGTTCTTATTCATTGCTTTGAGGATTGTTGTTCCCATAGACGGCACCAAATATGTTGAGGTGAAAATATCATTTATACAACACAATGAATTTATAATGAAAAATAAACCAAGGAAATGGGATGAGAGAAGAGATAAAACAATTGATATATGTAATTTGGTCGGGCTTGACCTACGTCTATGAGATGAAGGTATGGGGGAGTTATTTTATTACTTTATAAAGAACAAAGAGTTACAAAGGTTGACAAATCTCGAAAAAAACTTGCCTTCATTCTATGTTACACAGACTTTATATAGTTCAACAGTTACATCATCTTTCCTACTTCCCCGAACGTACGTTGGAGATATTCAAATTTCAAGAGGACACGTGTTCGTCCCTTTTACCTTCATGCTTTCCAATGTCGCCCCGTTCACTGATATTCTCGCTTGTGTTAATATGGAACTTGTATATCTTTGGGAGCCACAACCTATTGACAAAATCATTGAAGTTCAAATAGTTCATTCGGGTCATCGAGATGGACCATTCGACTGCCATGAGATGATCGTCAGTTTGACACCTTCGGATGTTCATCCGATCAGTGGTCTGTTATCCACCAAATGGCTTGCTACCCCTTTTTACTCATTATTTCGTGATTGTAATATTCAACACTCTGGGCTAAACCGTTCGGAAATCATTCAAAAATTCCCCTCATCGGTTATGTTTCACTTTCAGGTCGAACAACGAAAATGTAAACAAAATAGAGTAAAACACAGAGCACGATTAATATGATTAAGAGAGAGATAGGTCAATAAAAGAATAGCACGGTTATCATAGGATTCCATATTCACCTAGTGTAATAAACACAATACATAGTAAAACCCCATACACGCAGACGTAAATTTTAAATCGACACAATAATTATTTGGTAACAATTGTAATAGTTGTCTGAAGCATTTCGAAGGGTTCTGCTAGCATAGATATTTTGACCCTAAATGTGAAAACCATAATAGTAAAAATTCTAAAGGTGAAAACAATGCAATCTGAAGGAACATAGATATTTTGCTAGGGCATTGTATAGAGAATATCACACACACACACACACACACACACACACACACACACACATACACACACAGAGAGAGAGAGAGAGAGAGAGAGAGAGACGTACCTTACTAAGAGTGATAAACGATGGAGAGGGTCATATTGAGGAGGACAAAAGATGATGCTCTAATTTTTACCCCATTTGCATATCCGTAAATGGAGAGGGAGATGGAAAGTTAAAGTTGGTACAGAAATATGAATCGGTTTTCAAACTGGGTGAGAGGCTGGAAGCTATAAGTTGCAGCAATTATGATTTATGAGAGAATATAGAAGAGAGAGAATTGTGGGCCAAAGAGGATAATGGGGGAATAGAGTAAAAAATGTAGACACGGGCGTTACTTGGTCTAGGGATACCGTTTTTATATTAGACGCTTAGATTGTCGTAAATTTCACCTTAGTGGTGTGTTTGTGTCTACGTCCGGTCCGTGTCGATGCTTTGTCATATTTGTCTCTCGTATCCATGTTCATGCTTCATAGTACTTTACTGAATTATAGCTTGGATTGCACATTATTTTGGTACATATAAACAAGAAGAGCAAGGAGCTAAATATGAATATACAATGCATAAGAAAAATCTCTATACCCGTGATATGTCATGTGGAAATACATTCATGAAGCAGACTGAAAAAATAGCAAGCAATGAATAAATGATGATATAAAAAAACTCATATTTGAAGCAGAACAGGCCATCCAAGATAGAGATACCCTCCATCATAATTACCATTACCACTATAATAAACAGGGGTCCAGAGATTTCCTATAGAATTCTCATGTATACATGCTAAAAACGGTGTTCTTTTTTGGATCCATCACTTCAATATTTTCAATCATGATTTTCCTGCGTCGTCCCAATTGAGCACAATCTCACAGGTTTTCGAGCACTTTGGAAACACTGATAATCTGTCATAAGTAGGTAATACCCACTCCGAAGCAGACTGAGTACTGATCACCATTTTTGTCAAAACTTGTCCACTCTTCAAAACGTATTCCACCAGCTGTAATTCACATTCCTGCCCATAAAATTCTTCAATTCTAATTTCCTTAAGATGTTGAGACAAACATATAGGCACAGCCTCAGCAAGACGATACTCAAATTCCAGTTCAACACCATAGTAGTCTATAAAACCCTGTTGAGGAAACAAAACCTTCAGTTCAAAAATTCTAATGAAAAGACTACATAATTGAAACTACATCCCAACTCACGTCATAAAAGACAAGCACTTGAAGATTAGGTGAACTTTCGAGTAACTCGGGTAACAACCGCCATCCGCGGATATGGCTAGCACCAAACTTCAAAAGGGTCAAATTACAAAGGTTCCACTGTGACAAAGAAGTGCAGAAAACTCACATCTAAAGAGGAATCTGATAAATTAAGTGACTCGACATTATGCATCTCATTGAAAAACTGAAGTACCCTTTGGCCACACAACAAGCAATTTTCATCCGCTTGTTGTTCTTCACTGAATATAGCATCAATATCAGCTGTAAGTAGAGATCTCAAGTTCTTCACCAAATAACCATCAACACAATGTCATACATACCAGAACAGGCACTCACATTCAATTTCCTAAGGGAAGGGATGGAAATATCAAGAACATGGATATTATCCAATGTACATTTGTGTAATTTCAAATCCTCAAGCACATAACAGCTCGAAAAAACCCTCCGAATGGAATCCTCATCAGTAAGTTTAACAAACTCGAGATGTAGCACCTTGAGATTAGGCAAATTAACCAAAGGCGGCACATTGAGAACGAAATACCCACCAAATTTAAAATTCTGAAGCGTTTTGCAGGTTAAAATTTCACGTGCCTGACCTTGCAGGCGAAAACGTGGAGTTGTTGGACATTGCGCGATACCATAGCAGATATCCAAGTGTTGATGGTGTCACTGTCGTATGGAGATGGAATATGACATGTATATGGGGTGCATTTCGTAGTAGAAGCAGCCTGTAGACGAATTTTGGGCAACTGTGAGAGTTGATTGGTGAGGATTTAGTAGTAGAGAGTCGTCGAGATCGATTATGGGGATTGAAGAGAAAATGTATCTCCAGCGGGTAGATAGAAGAATGGAGGTGGCTACTGCGTATTTTGTGGGCAGAAAAGATAGGATCTGGCAAATGAGGGCGTCTGGTAAGCTGCTGATTTGGTCAGTGTATCTGTTGGGGAAGATGTGGGTAAAGAATTGTCTATTGGAGAAGAGAGAAAATATAAAGAAAATGTAAATATAAATCGCAGAAACACAATGTGTAAGTGGGGTTCAGGAGCGTTAAAAAGAAAATCGTTAAACATATAACCATTGAGACTGGCCGTTAAAAAGAAAATCGTCCAGATTTTTGGAGGTTTAATATTTATCCGTCCAACCACAATTTTGAAAAAAAATAAATAAATAATATCAAAACGGTAACTTTTGTAACGGCTAAAACATATTTACAACAATAACTTTTATTTTTGTGTATATATATTACACCCCTCAAAAACTTTGAACACAAGAGTATTTTATATCTTTGAAAATTATAATTCAAATAATTATAATGGATTCTTCTTCTCAAAGTACTCAGCGTAATTCTAGCCGATTGTCAAATTTTAATGCACATGATGAGGTGTTGCTTTGTATGGCATACATTAAATTTTCTATAGATGGTGCTATGAGGACTAACCAAGCAATTTCAACATTATGGGAAAAAATTACGAAGGAATATAACTCAAGCGAGGGTGTCATTTACAAATGATCTGAAAATACATTGCAGGAAAAATTTCGAAAAATTAACATAAATAGTGTGTTGTATACGACGAACTTGTCCAAAGCATACGGTAGGGGGAAAGAAAGTGGCACGTCGGAGGTTTCATGGGTAATTACAATTAATATTTAATTATTTTATATTTATAATTAAATTCATAATTTTGCAAAAATAATGCGAGAATATTTTTTGATAGGTACAACGAGCTCGTGATAGCTTTCTATCAAAAACGGGTCATAAATTCAATTACGACCACTACTACGAGGTGCTTAAGGATTTGCCAAAGTATTCGATGTCGACAATTGGTTCACAATATGTTGATGAAGAAGATAATGGAAACCCGCTTAATTCGAACGACAACGATACAAGGGAATTCAATAATCCGTTGAAAAGACCAGAAGGACGTAAAGCTGTGAAACTGAAAGGGAAGAAAAGAGCGGCAGCCAACAGTGCGGCTTCACAAACGCTCATTTTAGAGAACTCTTATGAATTCAACAAACTTTATGACAAAAATTCTGCAGAATCCCAATCAATTAAAAGAACTCTAAATGAAAAGATTGATGATTTAATTTCAATTCGCACCAAAGAGTATGAAGCTCAACTCCAACGTGACGAAGATCACATTATTTACATGGATACAAGTAACTTCACTCCCCAACAAAGAGCCCTTCACGAGATGCGATTGACTCAGATAATGCAGCGTCGGGCTCAAGCATTTCAGAACTTCTAATAGTAGATTATTAGATTTATATGGTTATTTATGTAATTCAAATTCATTAATTACTAGTTTTTCTACCAATGCTCATCAATGGCTAGTTTTGCACAAACATATTTTATTTAGCACGAAGAAAATTGTCTACATATATTAGGTAGGGTAAATGGATAATATTGATATTACAATCAAGATGATGATTCTGCATGACGATTCCAAATGTGTTCCATAATGTCCTCACGTAACTAGTTATGTGCATCCGTGTTCCACATCTTTGCCTCCCGCACCTGGTACTGATAATGGCCAGCGAGACTTTACCTGCTTAAGCGGGGGGGTGGGTTACGTAAGGGCAGGTCAGCTCGCCAAGTCCCGTCCCGCAACTCTTCCTCGACAATCATATTGTGTAAAATGAACAAGCCTTCATAATTACACGTAAGTCTTTATATTCCCAAAAATTGGCCGGGTTTCCAATGAAGTGGAACTGTTGTTGCAAGATGCCAAATGCCCGTTCCACATCCTTTCGGGCTCCTTCTTGGGCTCGTGTGAACACCTTTTGTATTTTACTGATCGGTCTCTTGAAACTCTTAACGATAGTTGCATAGGGCGGATAGATACCATCTGCAAGGTAGTACCCCGTGTCATACGTGTTTCCATTGATTTCAAAGTGCATAGGGGGAAGATTTCCTTTCAGAAGTTCTTCAGACACGTGAGATTTCGCAAGAACATTCAGATTATTACATGCACCAGGCATTCCAAAAAATGCATGCCAAATCCAAGTATCATAAGACGCAACTGCCTCTAAAATTATAGTGGCAGCATGGGAATGACCCTGATATTGTCCTTTCCATGCATGTGGACAGTTATTCCATTCCCAGTGCATGCAGTCAATGCTCCCAATCATCCCGGGAAACCCACGTCGTTCATTTTATGGTTGCATGTGGGCTATATCTGCGGCTGTAGGTGTGCGGCAATACTCCAGGCTAAACACCTTCACTACAGCCCTACAGAAAGGTTTTAAAGTCTGAATCGCTGTTGTCTCGGCTATTTTCAGATATTGATCTTGTAAATCCCCGCATCCACCATACGCCAACATACGAATTGCACAAACAATCTTCTGTTGAGCGCTTAATCCCATTCGTCCAACACACTCCGGTTTCTGGATGAAAATCATTTTCACAGACTGCTTCCAAAATATGATTAAAGCTCGCCTTATTCATCCTGAACCTACGCCTGAACATTTCTTCAGGGTATGTGGGGTTCTCATGAAAATAGTCTTTCCATAAATTGTGATGAGCCATCTCTCTATCTTAGCGCACCGTTCGTCGCTCATGTATTTCACGACTACTGTGAAGTAAGGACGTCTGGTGTATTGCATCTCAAAATTTATTGTGTACCGCGGCAGCTTCATCATCGGAGTCGAGATCATACGTTTGGGCAATCTGTGCTAATATCATCTCCTTAATATCGTTGTTAGACATGGTAAATGTTTATATTGTAGGAGTAGTAGTTGTGATGCTCAACATCTATCAAAGTTGTATATTTATAGTCCTCATATTTATGCTCAACATCTATCAAAATCTGAAAAGATTCAGGTCCAAAAAATATCAGTCCTCATATTTTACATGACGTGACAAATCATCCTTGTTGTACGATAAAATAAGTCCCGCCCAACAAGTGTACAAGACTAAATCTAAAAAGATTCAGGTCCAAAAAATATCAGTCCTCATATTTTACATGACGTGACAAATCCTCCTTATTGGACGGTAAAATAAGTCCCGCCCAACAAGTGTACAGGACTAAATCTGAAAAGATTCAGTTCCAAAAAATATCAGTCCTCATACTTTACATGACGTGACAAATTTTCCTTGTTGGACGGTAAAATAAGTCCCACCCAACAAGTGTATAGGACTAAATCTAAAAAGATTCAGGTCCAAAAAATATCAGTCCTCATATTTTACATGACGTGACAAATCGTCCTTGTTGGACCGTAAAATAAGTCCCGCCCAACAAGCTTATATATAAAACGCTTTTTCATCTAACATTACCAACATGGCTTCAACTCCATACAATTCATCCATTTACAATGGATCATACACCGATATTGCCGACAACGTTTGGTATGGAAAGAAACAAATTTTTCAAACTTATCTGATTGATACTTCTCAACGTTTTCTTAATGACTATGGTCATATTTTCATAATCTCCCCTACTTCTGAACCAGAAGACGGAGTTGAGTACCCTTGGTAACACCTGTCATGGCCAGAAAAATATGATGAAAGGTGTGACTTGGAGGTTCTTTGCCATTACCATCATATACCTGCGCCGAGAAATTGGGCTGCCGCACTTTGGACAATATCGTATCCCGAAGAAGCGGAGATGTTTTGCCTTGATTTATTAGAGGAAGAGATATGGCAGATGGAGAGGCGCTTACAACGTTATCACAAAGCACAACGCGCGATGCAATCTGGTTGTCACATTCGGGAACAAATGATTGACATATATAACGATTTTGCGTTGGCATCAGATAACGACATTTCAAACTACACCAATTCTGGTTATGATTACTTCTCGGAATGCGTATATGAAAATGATGGGGAAGAGTACGAACCAAATATATCAAACTATAACAAAGAATATGTTTATTCTAATACGCAACGATCATACTTACCTAAATGTTTAGTATGCAATGGGAAACCATTTTGTTGTACTTCTACTAGGTTTGACCTAAGCGTTTAAGCGTTTGTACTACATAAGTATGAGTTTATTGTCCACTAGGCACACTATTTATGTTGGTATTTTTATGGTGTTTGTATTTTAACAATCTAATATAAACCACATCGTTATTAAATAAAAATAATTTTATTATCAAAACAAATTATTACATTGCAATGTTAACTTTACATCGGAACCCACTAAGATATTGCTGATAAGGAAATTCGTTGAATAGTCCAAAACCATCATCGGTAAGAGAGGTTTACTGACCGATCCTCCAGGGTCTTGTGATGGTGGATGGGCTATATTAGGAGAAGCAATTGGATATTCGTCTCCATATATGTCAGGGGGGTGTATTGTGGAATGGGGTTGTGCCCGGTAGACGAACTAGGCCCAATGCCTTTAAGCTCTCTGACCCACCTTTTCCACATAAGCTCTCGTTCTAACATTATTGATTTAAGTTTCCTTAAGCAGTCCTCTCTAAAAAACCATATCACGCCATTGGTCGCGTGAGTAAAATGTGCCGGGAGCTAAGTCATTATGAGTGCTTGGCGGGTCTACTTGAATGACTGTTGTGCCACTCAAATTTGTATCTACAACTTCAAACTCCCTAGACAAAGGTATAAGATTTGACGATGAAGATTGTCCTTGTGTGTTGTATATATGGGGAGCCTCCCATCTATCTGTTGGTGCGCTGGGTACCCGTAAATCAGATGATGCAATCGAGGCGACCCCCACCCCGTCATGATTTTTCCACCGAATTAGGGAGGGTAATAGTGCAGCTTTACCCATAATCTTTCAGTATGTCAACCATTCGTCCTCTGATGAGACTGAGAGACGAGCAATTGCAGGTTGCCAGTTGCCAATTTGTTCCATATATATATATCCCTTGGAATGAATGCCATTGGATACGGTGAGTTTTTTGGAATTGTAACGAGACTTGTCATTTGGCGGTAGCAACGATCTCCGAGATACCAAGTTCCACCTAACTCGATATCTAAAAGCATTATCTGTCTTTGCCCCAAATCGTGAGCAATTGTAACGATATTAAACTGGTTTTCTGCTAATCCCATAAAAGGTTGCCATATGATTGACTCGAGAGAACGCATTTCCAGTTGCTCTTGCATTGCCAAACTTTTAAATATCATCTGACCCAATAAAGCCCCACGTTGGTCAGACACCCATCGTAGCATACGCGACCATCTTTCCACAACATTATTGTGCAATATGGGAGCCATCGTGTGAAGGTACTCGTAGCCAAAGTACTGCCGGTTTAAGGAAAAACTCATTAGAATTCAGGAGATTATTAAGCTAAAAAAATTTAATTTTAATGATCGTGATACAAATGTTAAATTGGAGGGAAAAATACCTCTATTAGTTGCCAAAAACAATTTACTGATTTCTGCGCATTTGTGGTGCTTGCGTCAAGCGCATAGTAAACACGCGCTAAAATGGCAGAACCCTAATCCTTAGCAGCCATGTCATTAAGATTGTTTAAATAAGTTGCCCAATCCACACACAAGGTGTTATCGCTTGTCGGGAAAAAAATGGAGCTCAACACAAATACAATAAAAACTCTGGCAATCTGTTTTTCACTCGCTAGTCTTTGCTCCGGAACTTGTTCGCACCAATCCAACATGTATTTTTTTACTGTGTTACAAGAAATATTTCTTCCTTTGAACTCTGGGCGGCCTATTCCAGGAAAATATAGGTCGAACATTTTCTCCATAGTATACTGACTAGATGTTGGAAAACTAGGCAAAATTAGATGGATTCTAATTGGAATTCCTAAAACCATATAATTAAGAATTATTAAATATGGTAACATTCAACAATAATTTATAAAAATACAAATATAATGGGAAAAAATATTTCTGAAATATTTACCTGATAAATGAACAAAATCATAAGGGGTAATCCCCAACTCCACACTCGGTAGATGGAATGTCTGAGTTATTTCCGACCACCTACTTACGAGCGCTCCAGTCAATTAGTTGTCAAAGTTACGAAAAATTTCGCTAAATAAATGACTAAAATCGAAATTCTCAATGGCCGCTCGCACAAATGGAATCTGGGATAATTCATCATACACCTCTATCGGACCGTGGATACTACCGTGCATATGAAATTGACTGTCGGTTGGATTCATTGTAGGATCAACAATCATGTCTCTCGCATGTAAAAAACTATCGTCAAACAACTGATGATAATTCCGATACAAGACTGGAAAATTCGGTGGTGGGGGTGGAATGGGATTAGGTTTTGCAAGTTTGCCACACCATTTTCTTTGAATAGATAACATTTTGTTTGCAAGTTTGGGATATAAAAAATATTCAAGGGTGTTGTAGGAATAATTTTGGAATTAATTTTGAGAGTGAAATATAGGGGATAAAATTTGTTGTAGGATTAATTTTATAATAAGGATGAAAAATAGAAGAGGAGAAAATGTTATTTATAAGGGGTAAATGCATAATTAATATTAAGTTATAACGGCTATATTTGCAATGGGTATAAACGGCTAGGGGATAATGACTGGAAAAGGGGGGAAGATCTGGGCGGTAATATGTTGTCCGCCCAGATCTGGGCGGTAATATGTTAAACGCCCAATTCCCTCCACGTCCTCCTTTTGCATTGTCCCAGTGTAAAAATTGGCGAAACAATCTAAGCCAAAAGATGTAAATTTATATCTCCACATCCTCATTTTACACATTCCCACTACAGATGGCCTTAGAATTCATGGCTTCTTCGGATATGTTGAAGGTATAACAAAACTGGGAAACTGAAACAAACCTGAGGCGCGCCGTGCTTATTAGAGGGTTTTTAAAGATGAGGGATACTCTTATTTTCACTCGCAAGAAGATTAGTTTGGAGAAATATTATTTATTTTTCGGGATTGATTATTAAAAATTCTTTCAAATATTTTAAATATATATTTAGGTTTCATTTAATTTGCTGTATAAGGAGTTGGATAGGATACGATAAGAGTTGAATTTGATAAGGATACGAATGAGTCGGATAATTCTTATTTCAATACTGCATTTAGAACAGTTACAGATAAGAAGACGGGATGTGATATAATAATACAATCATGTGTTTGAAATCCTGTGTATCCCTATGACTAGGACATTTGATTATGTTTTTCAATGCTTGGATTGTTCTTAATCGTGTTTGCGTAAACTAGTTTGAAATTGATTTGCATGATGGATTCACTTAATATATGTCATTGCATACACTTTGCACAAGCTCTTTTGGATTTTAACTTCATAGGTCATACGAGCTAAGTGAAGTATTCTCCCAACAATCTTACCGTATACATAAATTTTTTAACCATGGGGGATTTGTTCATGTCAAAACCATTGACCATGATTTTGATGATTCATACAAAATTTGAGTGTGTACAGGAATGGGCTACAAAAAGAGCAATCTTCTTTGCATGAAAGGCCACCGTTGGTAAGAGCCTAAAAGGTTGAGAGGCAATATAAACAGGAAAAATTGCTAAGGCCAATTTTTTTATATTGATGCTTCAAAAATTAAATATCTTCAGAATAAAAGGAGAGAGACAATTATGTTTATTTTTTAGGGTGTTTGGTTGAAGATAGGGCTGTAAACGGATATTCGAAAATCCACATTCGTCCGATATCCGAATCCGAATTTGCGTATATTTATCCGTAAGTAATGGAAACGGATATGAATATGGATACTGTATAAAAATATCCGAGAAAACGGATACAGATAGTACTAGTATCCGGTACGAATATATATATATATATATATATTAACTTAACAACTCACGGTCACCCCAACCACTACACAACATAACATAATCCTAAACCTCAATTCTTATTTCTCTCTCTCTCTCTCTATCTACAAACTGCTTAGGCCAACGGCTACAACCTACAACACCTCCACTGTAAGTTCCGTCCCTTCCCTGTCCGGCTTCGTCCCTTCCCTCTCTCTACAAACCCTGCGTAGTCCATTTCATTTTCTCCAGTCGCACAACAAGATCCAATACCTGACGACAGAAGTTAAAAGGTTTCAGATAACCAAGATCCTTCACGGACCATTTTTTGTCTTCCATATACGCAGCCTATCAGCATGTTTTCAAACATTGTTAGTGGCTATTTTTATTTCCCCTTTCAAACATTATTAGTGATTGTTTCCCCTTTCAAACATCACTGGTATTGTATATATTTGATGTAAAATCTTTTTTAATACAGTCACATGTCAAGCTCTCCTTATTTTATAATTTCCTTTTTCATATTTAACCACACGGGTACTTACACTACATAATCTAATCCCCATCCATTACTGCTATTATATAATTTTGATGTAAAATCTGTTTTAATATATATATTGTTTACATAAGTGCTATGTTGTTATCTATTTTAATTTTAATGTAAAATCTAATTTAATATAATTTTGATGTTTAATTTCCCCTTTCAAACATCACTGCTATGGTATAATTTTGATGTAAAATCTGTGCTAATATAATAATCTGTTTTTAAAAAAATGTTTTGTAAGTGTTGTTTTGAATTTAAAAAATGTACTATTTTTTGTGGGTATGGACCGAATAGGACCGAGACCGAACACGGAGCGTTTGATAATCGAATAGGACCGAGACTAATATTCCGGTCCGATCTCGGTCCATAATTTTATAGAACCGATTAATGCGGTTCGGTCCCAAAAATACCTCAAAATCAGACCGAACCGGACCGCGAACACCCCTAGACGAAACAATATAAATGGATACGGATATTATCCGAATTCTGAGGTATCTGAGCGGATGCGGATATGGATACGGATATAGATAGTTGTTTTAACTATCCGGGCGAATACGGATATGAATATGGATAGTGCATCTAGATAGCAAATACGGATATGGAAAACATGGTATCCGATCCGTATCCGTCCGTTTACCACCCCAGCTGAAATTCAATGGGTTTACACAATGAGTCCTAATTAAGTTAAATTATTTTAAAGTTATTGATTTGAGAATCATAATTTTTTTAGGCTAGTGTGCATTGTATTTGTTTGTCCTTTTGAGTTATATATTTGGCATATGAGGCTAAATTTAATGTTGATAAATTATTTCTTTCAAATAAATCTGCTTGGACATTTTTAAGTGATTAGGTCATTTTCACTTATTTTTAGTTCACCCCCCTTCACTCCGCATATCCATATAAAGACACATTGGTACTATGTGTAGACACCCCATCGTAATACTCTTTAAATGCCTTCTTAGGTCCCTAACACTTCTCATCCCACCAAAAGACCCTAGGTCCTACTTCGACCCCTGATCTAGAGTCTAACGAGCACTTTCGAGCCCCATTTGACTTTGGTCAACCCTCCAACTTGAGCGAATCTCATTTTAACTCTCATAGGGCTCTAAATCCCCTTTCCAATGGTCCATACTGTGTGCGAATCGGCCTCACAGTTCGCGCGTACCCACCTTTTTACTCCAAGCCTTGACCCAGAGGCCACCAGGTACTTCCGAGCCCCATTTGACTTTAGTCAACTCTCCAACTTGATCAAAGCTCATTACAATCTCATAAGGATCTGAATCCCCTTTTCAGCGATCCATACCATGCGCAAATCAGCCTCACGATTTGCGATTCTCATCTTTTTACTCCAAGCCCTGATCCAGAGACCATCGGCCGCTCCCAACCCATGTATAACCTTGGTAAACTCTCTAACCCAATACAATCTCATTGAACTCTCACAGGGATCTTAATCCCCTTTATACCTGTCGATACCGAGTGCGAATCGACCTCACGGTTTGTGCGTGCTTGCCTTTTACTCCCAAAACCTCTGTTTAGAGGCCATTGGGTGCTTCCAAGCCCCATTTGACGTTGGTCAACTATCGAACCTATAACATCCCATACAGATTCGACGTCGAGCTGGCCAGTCATCAATGCCATCCTACGTCGGGCATCACTAATCAAATACCATTCTTAGCATGTGATAAAAGTATGAGACTTAATTTTTTTTTCACAAGATATAATTTAAATAAATCCAACGACTATAAACATCCATGCAAATAAAATCCATCTCCATGCTAACTCCAAAAATAAATCCAACTCCAAAGGATAGAATAATATCCAATAATAATCCGACTACAAATATCTAACTGAAAACCGTAAACAACTGTGGAACCGAATGACCCACCAAATTCATTATAATTGTCTCATAAATAAAACGATGGAATAAAAATAATATAAACTACTAAAGGAATACAAGTAAATCTCTATTTGCACTCAAAAATCTTCAATCCATCTTATGTGGCTACTCCAACACCTATACCTAGAATGTTAGTCAATGCAATAGGTCAGAGCCCACCGCATGAACACTAGCTACTCCTTTAAATTAGGGTAAGTGAACCCAGACATGAGCATTATACATGATAAATATTACAATAGATTATCTTAAATTAACTATACCATAACATGTGAGTGAAGTAACACAACACTAACTACCCACATAACTAAGCCACCCAACTATTCAGGTTCAAATATTATAATTACAACATTAATTTAAATAGTAGATCTTACTCAATTTAATTATGCAATTATTCTTATACGTGCGACACCACTATATATAGTCACCCTTTTTATTGGTCTTGCACATACTCTTGACACGCTTAAGTTCCAACACATCACACCCATTCCCCTCGCTATAGCTACTCAACCAAATTTCATAGCTCTGCACATACTTGTGAGGTCTCACGTACGACACATCACTATAGTTAGTCGGCCCAATTATCGTTAGCCCTGCACATACTCGTGATGCCAACACACACCAACATCGCTATATCCAACGAACCCAATTATTGTTAGTCCTGCACATACTCGCGATACAAATTCATGTTAATACTAGTTTATTATCTTAGGCATTACTTAATATTTTTTGTTCAAATTCTCTTTATTCTCAATTAGCCCCACCCTTAATTCGGGTACTAAAGCCTAAAACTATTCATAGTCCCATTCCTAGAGATCACCAAATCATAAGTATCACCTAGTCTATCACCTAGGAATAATACCTACAATAAATCACCACCTAGTCTCGCACCTAGGCTAATAGAAAACACTTGACGACATACTACTATAATACCCCGTATTTTTATGACTTTTAAATTTGGGGATTTATTAAATTTAAATTGAGATGTTAATTTAATATTAATTCGGAAATTATTTTAAATACTTACTAGCGTGATGAGAGTTAGTAATTATCGGAAATTTGTTGAATATTACTTAATGGGTAGAGTAATATGTATAATCGAATTTATTAAAATTATCATGAGTGTATAATTTGTTAATTGTGGAAATTAAATCGGGATGCGTCTGTGTCGTGTCGGGATTAAATTATTATTATTAATAGTGAATAAATTATAAGTCACTCATATGGTCATTTCGAGTACGCCAATATGTTCGAAAGGGTTGAGATAGTCAAAATAATGTACTCGGGGGGTTTAGTTTGGGTCTCGGGACGTTTTTAAGCCTAATTGGCATCCCAGGAGGGCATTATAGACATTTTATATTTTTGGGTAATTAAACCCATGAATTTTCTAAGGATATATCAGCCTTTAGGAGTTGTCTTCTAGGGTTAACAAACACAAAATCAAAGAACGACCATTAGAGAAGAAGTTGGAGAACTTTTCAACTAACTCAAGGCCAAAGACTCACCCGTTCGCACCGCCACCACCACCACCACCAAAACGTAGATCGCGTGATAAGAAACGCAACCATACCTCTTTCGTCCACAAATCAGAAACTCAAATTCCAGGCAAGTATCTATCTTGCCTTATTTTAGTTAATGTTTCAATCATGTTAGTCTAGGGTTCTTTAGAACATGTTTCATGGAAGAAATTAATATTTTTGAGACTTAAAATCATATGTTGTAGAGGAAGTAGACATATTCTGGGCATCTAAATCACATGTAGAGGATAAGCCACAAATTTGTATGGATTTAGAAGCAAGTAATCTGGAATAGAATTGGAAGGATGGAAATTAAAGAAAAAAATTAGGGTTCTTGAAGTTTATGTCAATTTTACTCCATGTAATCATTATACTTGATGAAATCGGACATATTTTACATAGAAAATCATGTATTTAGGTATATAGTACCTGTAGTAATGTTGTTTGGGAGTTTGGGGATCTATAATGGAGATTTGGTGGAGGTTGGAGAGGTAAACTTGTAACTTGTCAATGACAGAATTCATTATAACTGCTTGATCAATCGATCGATCAAGAACATCGATCGATCAACGGTATCGATCGATCGACCCCATTCCTCGATCGATCTATCCCTCCTGGAAAACTGCGTATTGTTCTTCTTTAAGTTTAATCTGGTTAAAATGCGTAGGAACCCTTGATCATCATTGATAGAGCATAATGAATTATAAAGAGGACTAGTAGGGTCTAGGTAGACCCCGTTGAGTGAAATTTAAGGAAAGATGAAATTATGGGTTAGAGGGGAGTTATTCAGACCTAAGAAATAATGCGTACGTTTAATAAAAGATCGAGACTTATGAGGGAGTTAGACCAGAAGGTAAGAGAGAGTATGCCTACTGAAATTATACTTAGGGAGATATAATACTTCGAGAGATGAGAAGTAAGTATGGAGTAACTTATATATTAGAATAAAAGTGACGAGTCCGTTATGCGAGATAATCGAGTAAAATGTGCAAAGAACGGTTACTTATAATTATGGGTCGTGGGTGCACCTAATTTAGAAATGTGAATATATATATATATATATATATATATATATATATATATATATGATTGTGTGATTATGCATATATTATATATCTGTGTAAAAATCATACCCGAGCTACTTGCTATCACGGGAGTTTCAGCTCCAGGACAGTCTTATCTCGATTGGGCCTTTATGGGGATAACGACTTGTACCCTAGAAGATAGTATCCTTGATACAGGCTATTTGAGTTATGATCAGACGGTCCTAAGAGACGTGAGGGTATGTGCTAACCTCTTAGTGACTTGGAACTATACTTCGCCTCCAACTGTATATGTTTTATGTTAATACAGTTCGAGAGTGATTTCGAACTAGTATTTCCCTTAGTACGAGTGATACGGGGACTTGATAGCAGAGTATGCCAGCACTATAGATTTTATGTGGCGTGCCGATAGTATATATATTATATGAGTGACTAGTATAAAAATATATACTTAAGTATGAGAACTTTCTACTGTGCATAAAAGTAGTTAAGTAATGAATAAATACTCCAACTTTATTATAAGTGTTTGAGAATTTAGTGACATCACTGGCTTATTTTAATTAACATAAGATATATGAGAGAGCTTAATTTTCAGAAATTAATTATCTTAGCCATAGTATTTATCGGAATGAAACCTTATGGGAAAGTTAAGATAAAATAAACTTTTGAGATTAGTAGTACAGTACGCGTGTACACTAGATGAAATGTGAGAATTTCTCAAGAGAGTGTCGCATACTAACATGCTTGTTTCATTAGCCGGTAAGCATTTTGAATACTTGCTAAACTATTTTTAAACTGTTTGACACTCGGGCTCTGACCCGTTTCATGTGATTTCTTTTCTCTTATATATATATGTATATATTACAGGTGCCTAGCCACAAGGGGCGTCATGCTTAGATTCCTTGGAACGGACGCGCTGCAGCTTAAGTGGGAGTTGCAGGCCATTTCTTAGACGACCTCGTTGTTGACTCTACTCTTATTTTAGTTCTGATTAGTTAGGGAATGTGTCGCCCGTTTCCCTATTCAGTTGGATTTGTCAGAGATTTATGTTCATTTATTTTCTCTTTGGGATGTAATTCGTGTCAGGATGATTTCATTTGTGGCTTTTAAACTTGGTATTAGTTTATCTGAATGGTTAAATTCTTGTGTGTTAATTGCCATCTTTAACATTTATATCTGTTAATTATTGAAAAGGTTTTCATATTGGAATTAAATAAAATGGAAATGAGGTTTTAATTTGTTTTGACACTTAGCTTAACTATTTAGGGTGTTTAAATTTGAAATTTTATTTTGCGACAGTGATGCTAAGAATGAACCAACCATTCACCTTGATTTTAATTTAATAAAGGACTGATCACCCGGTATTTAATTAGGTAGTGTGTCACCGGTGGTATCGGAGCATCAGGTTCTAGTGTCCTTTAGGATCTGTACGACTTATTTTGCTTCCAGCTTAGCATCCTTGATATAGATCCCTATTTTTAGGACTGTTGTATTCTTGTATTTACTCTTTTGTCTTTAGCTATTTGAAATTTAATAATAACTGTAGACTAATAAACTCCCTTCTCGTTTCAGATGCCTTCGAGATGTGCTCCCCGAGACAGGAATGCCCAGGCCGAGCAGCCAGCATCTCCGGGTCAGGGAATGATGAACGCAACTGAGGTAGCTTCTATTGTTGCTCAGGTGATAAATGTCGCATTAGCGGTGGTGCAGCAGGCTCCACCCCAAATTCAGGCAGTGGCGCCAGTACCAGCACAACTTCCATCCGTATGGGATCGGGTTAGGGATGCCTTTCAGAAGGCGCATCCCCCAGAGTTCTCGGGTAGTTTGGACATCGTAGTCGCCAGCCAATGGAAAAAGGATATCCAGAGGCATATGCACATGTATGAGTGCACTGACGTGCAGAGTCAACTATTGGCTTCCTTCAAGCTGGTGGGGGACGCTTTGTAGTGATGGGAGTCCACTACCACCTTGGATGAGAGGGACAATATCAAGATTCAGTCATTCTGGGTGAGATTTGATCGTAAGTACTTCCCATCCGCTGTGCAGACTGAGATGACGCGAAAGTTACTGAATCTAAAGCAGGAGAGTGTAACTGTTGCTGAGTACGAGGATGAGTTTACTATACTTCTCACTATAGTGCCATATGAGGCACCCACTGAGGAGAAGAAGATACTGTTGTTTGTAGATGGATTAGCCTAGAAGATCCGTCAACATCTCATCGGTAATTTATCATTGAGACCTACAGTGATGTACTCAACGCTGCTTTGTTACACTATCAGGATCACCGCTTCCATCTGCAGGGGAGAAAACAAGCATGGGAGTCTAGCCAACAGGGCAGGACGGGGGGCAGTAGTACTGGTGGGGCACCAACAGGCCAGGGGAAGACCCGTTACAGTGAGAAGAGTTCTCATCAGGGGGACCCTGCCAAGCGATTCCGATCAGGTGACTCCAGACAGGGATTTAGGGGATTTAAGTAGGGCCAGTAGGGCCAACACCGTCAACAGCAGGGACAGCGGCAGGGCCATCAAGGTCAACAGCATTTCCAGCAGGGCCAGTGGCGGGGTAGTAACGGCCAACAGGGTCGTGGTCAGCAGGGGAAGAAGGGAGGTAACTTTAAGTTCAGGTGTTTCGGATGTGGCAAGAATGGCCATAGGCGCCAGGATTGCCCAGAGGGAGATAGGGCCCCACAATAGTAGGGTATCCGTAATGAGTCATAAAGTCCATTCTTTCTAGCCGCCCTTCCAGTGCCAGCTCAGGTTCCATCCTTACCCGCCATCCCAGCAGCTTCAGTTCAGTAGGGGCAATTACAGTACGGATGTGTCTATAACGTCCACTAGGCAGCAGCACCTCAGGCACCACCCTCGATTGAGGGTACGTTTCCTATCCATGGCACTATAGGTCGGGTTTTATTTGATAATGGGGCATCGCACTAGTTTATAGCTACTCATTTTACACGGGCCTTAGGGTTATTAGACACGGCAGAGAGCACTGTGACATGCGTAGACTCACCACTGGGGAATAGGTCTTTAATTTTCTTTATATGACGGGGTGTAGGAGTAGAGATTGGTAGCTTGATTTTACTGTCAGACATGATAGTCTTAGAGATGCATGAGCACGATGTTATTATTGGCATGGATGTACTCGTTGCGTACAAATCCATAATAGATTATTTCGGTGGGAGTATTATCTTTGCCATTCCGGGGCAGGAGATATTTTTGATGGCGATGCCTCGCCCAGAGGGAGGATCTTTCTCCCATTTGTACTATATATAGGAGGATACCTCTAAGGAGATTGTGATTCCCTTAGATTCGATTCCAATCGTTCGTGAGTATTCTGATGTATTTCAGGAGATACTGAGCTTACTCCCCAGTCGAGAGATATATTTCATCATAGACTTGATGTCGGGCACTCGAACGATAACACGTGCATCGTACCGTATAGCTCCAGCAGAGATGAGGGAGTTACGGGATCAGATAGAGCAACTGTTAGGTCGGGGCTTCATTCGTAGGAGCAGGTCACCTTGGGGCACTCCAGTGTTATTTATGAAGAAGAGAGATGGTTCACTGAGGTTATGCGTGTATGATCGGGAGTTGAACAAGGTCACGATACAGAACAAATATCCGTTGCCTCGAATCGATGACCTGTTTGACCAGCTGAGGGGAGCAACCTTCTTTTCGAAGATAGATTTGAGATCGGGATACCATCATCTATGAATTAGGGACCATGATGTGTCGAAGACTGCTTTCTTGACAAGATATGGGTCCTATGAGTTCAGAGTCATACCGTTTGGGCTGACAAATGCTCCAGCCGTACTCATGGACTTGATGAACCGAGTGTTCAGAGAGTTCTTGGATCAGTTTGTCATCGTTTTCATAGATGACATCCTGATATATTCACACACTGAGGAGGAGAATGACGAGCACTTGAGGCAGGCTCTTAAGACTCTATGAGAGCATTAGCTGTATGCTAAGTATGAGAAGTGCGGATTCTGGTTACGGGAGGTACAGTTTTTGGGGCATGTTGTGTCGAAATTGGGAATATCGGTTGACCTGAGAAAAGTGTCGGCGATGAGGGAGTGGGGACAACCCACGACATCGACGAAAATGCTTAGTTTCTTGGGGTTAGTCGGTTATTACAGGAGATTCATCTGAGGCTTTTTGAAGATAGCGGGTCCATTGACGAATCTAACTCATAAGGGAATTCCGTATGTCAGGGATGATGCTTGTCAATTGGCTTTTGATGAGCTAAAAGATAAGTTGACATCTGCGCCAGTTCTTACTTTGCCCAAGCCGGGAGTAGAGTATCTGGTGTACACTGACGCCTCTTTACGGGGAATCAGGGGAGTACTTCAGAAGGAGGAGAAGGCTATAGCTTTTGCCTCCCGTAAGCTAAAGACTCACGAAAGGAATTACCCCACCCACGACCTAGAGCTAACATCGTTCATTTTTGCATTGAGGATTTGGAGACATTACTTGTTGGGGGAGAAGTTTCGCTTGTTCACAGATTACAAGTCACTACAGCACTTGTTCACTCAACGAGAGCTGAATATGCGTCAGTGCAGATGGTTGGAGTTTGTGAAAGACTACCGTTTGAGATACAGTACCATCCGAGAAAGGCCAACGTGGTTGCTAATGCGTTAAGCCGTAGACTGGTGGGCGATGTGGCAGACGTCTGGAAAGCGAAGTGGAAAGATTAGGTCACTAGGACGCGATAGCCCGTTCCTTTGTATTTGTCATGACAGTCACACTAGATATTTTTACGAGGGTGATATAGGCATAGTCATCGGATTCGTTTTGTTAGGAACAGATTGTATGGCTTTTAGCTGAGGGTACTGAGTCCTATTCAATAATTTTTTATGGAGGTTTGAGGTTTAATGGGAGATTGGTGGTCCCATAAGGAGAAGACTCATGTCATGCAATGATGACACAATCTCACGGGTCCAGATTTGTGGTACATCCCGAAGGAGATAAGATATACCAGGATATGCGGCGGCAGTATTGGTCGAGTGGGATGAAGAAGGACATTGCTGAGTTCGTGTCCAAGTGTTCTACTTGCCATATGGTAAAAGTAGACCACTAGAGACCGTTGGGGTTACTTTAGCCGTTGGAGATACCAAAGTGGAAGTGAGAGAGTATTTCCATAACCTTCATTACTGGGCTTCCTACATCACAGCGGGGTCACGACTCCATATGGGTTATAGTGGATCATTTGACAATGGTGGATCATTTCTGCCAGTACGGACAGACTATACCAAGGGCCAGTATGCATAGTTGTTCATTGCCGAGGTTATTAGGCTACATGGGGTGACCCTGGATATTGTGTCTAATAGAGATAAGATTTTGTGACGTGCTTCTGGGAGAGCTTTCAGGAGGCCATGGGTATAGAGTTGAGATTGAGTTCAACTTATCACCCACAAACGGATGGACAAACATAGCGTACTAATCAGATGTTGGAGGATATGCTACGCATGTGTGTCCTTTATTTTGGAGGAGGATGGGAGCCATATCATCCACTGGTGGAGTTTGCTTACAATAACTCCTATCAGTTCACGATCGACATGGTTCCATTTGAGGCATTGTATTGAAGGCCTTGTCATTCTCCCGCTTGTGGGCTAGAGGTGGGGGACAACAAATTGGTCGAACCTGAGGTGATTCAGGAAACTTCACCTAGGATTGAGCTCATCAAGAGTCGCATTCGGGTAGCACAGGACAAACAAAAGAGCTACGCTGATGCGAAATGGTTTTTTCGAGAGTTTAGTGTCGAGGACTAAGTATTACTGTGTGTATCTCCTGTGAGAGGATTAATGAGGTTTGGAAATAAGGGGAAGTTGGCTCCGAGGTATGTGGAACAATTTCGCATTATCGAGAGGATTGGGCCGGTGGCATACAGGTTGGGGTTGCCATAGCATTTGCACTGCATTCATGATGTGTTCCACATCTAGTCGTTGAGACAATATCTTCGGGATGACATGGACCATACTCACATCACGATAGAGGATATTGATTTACAGCTCGACAACTCTTACGAGGAGATACCAGTGGCTATCCTAGACCATAGCGAGAGGAAATTGAGGTCGAAGGCAGTCCCACTTGTACGGGTCCAGTGGGAGCATCATAATGTGGAAGGCAGATATGCGTGAAAAATATCCAGATTTATTTTTACCAGGTATGCCTTATTTTCTGAATTTCGGGACGAAATTTCGTTATTAGGGGGGAAGTATGTAATACCCCGTATTTTTATGACTTTTAAATTTAGGAATTTATTAAATTTAAATTAAGATATTAATTTAATATTAATTTAGAAATTATTTTACATATTTGCTAGCGTGATGAGAGTTAGTAATTATTGAAATTTTATTGAATATTATTTAATGGGTAAAGTAATATGTATAATCGAATTTATTAAAATTATCATGAGTGTATAATTTGTTAATTGTGGAAATTAAATCGGGACGCGCCTGTGTCGTGTCGGAATTAAATTATTCTTATTAATAGTGAATAAATTATAAGTCGCTCATATGGTCATTTCGAGTGCGCCAATGTGTTTGGAAGGGTCGAGATAGTCAAAATAATGTATCCGGGGGTTTAGTTTGGGTCTCGGGACGTTTTTAAGCCTAATTGGCATCCCGGGAGGGCATTATAGACATTTTGTATTTTTGGACAATTAAACCCACGAATTTCCTAAGGATATATCAGCCTTTAGGAGTTGTCTTCTAGGGTTAACAAACACAATCAAATAACAACCATTAGAGAAGAAGTTGGAGAGCTTTCCAAGCAACTCAACGCCAAAGACTCACCCGTTCACATCGCCACCGCCACCAAAACGTAGATCGCGTGATAAGGAACGCAACCATACCTCTTTCATCCACAAATCAGAAACTCAAATTACAGGAAAGTATCTATCTTGCCTTATTTTAGTTAATTTTTCAATCATGTTAGTCTAGGGTTCTTTAGAACATGTTTTATGGAAGAAATTAATATTTTTGAGACTTAAAATCATATGTTGTAGAGGAAGTAGACATATTCTGGACATCTAAATCACATGTAGAGGATAAGCCACGAATTTTTATGGATTTAGAAGCAAGTAATCGGGAAAAGAATTGGAATAATGGAAATTAAAGAAAAAAAATAGGGTTCTTGAAGTTTATGTCAATTTTACTCCATTAAATCATTATACTTGATGAAATCAGACACATTTTACGTAGAAAATATGTAGTTAGGTATATAGTACCTGTAGTAATGTTTTTTGGTAGCTTGGGGATCTATAATGGAGATTTGGTAAGGTGGGAGAGGTAAACCCGTAACTTGTCAATGGAAGAATTCGTCATAACTGCTTGATCGATCGATCGATCAAGAACATCGATCGATCGACCCCATTCCTCGATCGATCGATCCCAAAACTGCGTAATTTTCTTCTTTAAGTTCAATCCGATTAAAATGTGTAGGAACCCTTGTTCATCGTTGATAGAGCATAAAGAATTATAAAGAGGACCAGTAGGGTCTAGGCAGACCCCGTTGAGTGAAATTTAAGGAAGGATGAAATTATGGGTTAACGGGGAGTTATTCACACTTAAGAAATCATGTGTACGTTTAGTAAAAGATCGAAACTCATGAGGGAGTTAGACCAGAAGGTAAGTGAGAGTATGTCTACTGAAATTATACTTAGGGAGATAGAATACTTTGAGAGATGAGAAATAAGTATGGAGTAACTTATATATGAGAATAAAAGTGACGAGTCCGTTATGCGAGATAATCGAGTAAAATGTGCTAAGAATGGATACTTATAATTATGGGTCGTGGGCGCACCTAATTTAGAAATGTGAATATATATATATATATATATATATATATATATATATGATTGTGTGATTATGCATATATTATATATCTGTGTAAAAATCATACCCGAGCTACTTGCTATCACGGGAGTTTTCGCGCCGAGACAGTCTTATCTCGATTGGGCCTTTATGGGGACAACGACTTGTACCCTAGAAGATAGTATCCTTGATACAGGCTATTTGAGTGATAGTCAAATGGTCCTAAGAGACGTGAGGGTATGTACTGACCTCTTAGTGACTTGGAACTATACTTCGCCTCCAATTGTATATGTTTTATGTTAATACAGTTCGAGAGTGATTCCGATCTAGTATTTCCCATAGTACGAGTGATACGGGGACTTGATAGCAGAGTATGCCTGCACCATAGATTTTATGTAGGGTGTCGATAGTATATATATTATATGACTGACTAGTTTAAAAATATATACTTAAGTATGGAAATTTTCTACTGTGCATAAAATTAGTTAAGTAATGAATAAATACTCCAACTTTATTATAAGTGTTTGGGAATTTTGTGACATCACTTGGTTGTTTTAATTAACATAAGATATATGAGAGAGCTTAATTTTCAGAAATTAATTATCTTAGCCATAGTATATATCGGAATTAAACCTTATGGGAAAGTTAAGATAAAATAAACTTTTGAGATTAATAGTACGGTAAGCGGGCACACTATATGAGAGGTGAGAATTTCTCAAGAGAGTGTCGCATACTAACATGGTTGTTTCATTAGCCGGTAAGCATTTTGAATACTTGCTAAACTATTTTTAAACCGTTTTACACTCGGGCTCTGACCCATTTCCTGTTATTTCTTTTCTCTTGTATATATATGTATATATTTCAGGTGCCCATCCATAGGGGCATCATGCTTAGATTCCTTGGAACGGACGCGCTGCAGCTTATGTGGGAGTTGCAGGCCATTGCTTAGACGAACTCGTTGTTGACTTTACTTTTATTTTAGTTTTGATTAGTTAGGGCATGTGTCACCCGTTTCCCTATTCAGTTGGATTTGTGAGAGATTTATGTTCATTTATTTTCAGTATTTGTTACTCTTTGGGATGTAATTCGTGTCAGGATGATTTCATTTGTAGTTTTTAAACTTGGTATTGATTTATCTGAATGGTTAAATTCTTGTGTGTTAATTGCCATCTTTAACATTTATACGATTCTTAAACTGTTAATTATTGAAAAGGTTTTCATATTGGAATTAAATAAAATAGAAATAAGGTTTTAATTTGTTTTGACACTTAGCTTAATTATTTAGGGTGTTTAATTTTGAAATTTTATTTTGCGATAGTGATGCTAAGGGTGAACCAACCGTTCACCTTGATTTTAATTTAATAAATGACTGATCACCCGGTATTTAATTAGGTGGGGTGTCACAACTACCTAACCCCACTCAGGAAATACCCAACTGTACAAACCTACACTCCCTAGTCCCATACCTAGAAAGTGTAAACCACAACAAGGCCTTCCTACAAGTCCCATACCTAGCAAGTAACCTAAAAATAAGGGTAAAAACATAGCCACCCCAAAAATCTCAACGTCCTCACGGTGTCGAAATATTAACACAATCAATATTCACATAAAGCATATTTTCAATTTATAGCTACAATTCTTCCAATTAATTCTCCAATTACAATATCATCCAAATTACGTCCGTTTAATTTTATAATCAAACAAGTTATATGAAAAGTCAGACGAGTTGTATCATTCTATAATTTCTATATAAGTGTCATTTTTCGATTAATATAAGATTCTATTTTCAACATGCATATTCATCACATTACACCATAATAAATCCATTTTAATCATTGCATAAGTAAAACAAACAAACAATCAACATAAAACTCTCTCTTTCTGGGGTTCTAGGGTTTTTCGAGGTTTTGCATGGTTCCTCCACCTGCCTCCCTCATGAGGGTAGGTATTACATTCTCCCCTTCTCTCTTAACATCTAGCTATTATTTAGAAACATCTCTTAAAGATACTCACAAATTCTTTCAAACCATTTAAACTTCAGAACCTGTGAAACATAGAAGTTTTGCATCTGTCCTTGGTTCTCTATTGCAAAAAACCTTATCCTTGTAAAAGATCTCTTTTTATAAAGGAGAACCAACCATTATTTGAGAAGAATCCACCCTGAAAGAGATGGAAACACCTTTTAAACAATCAGTTATGGGGAAATTCTCGCATTGAGAACTTTTGTAGATGACATATGTAAATTCTTCTTTTCTCTTCATCTTAAAGTCTTTTTTCAAGTAGGTTTAATTGATTAAAAACATATATTTATTAGACTGGATCATGAAGAAGATTTTTAGCGACTTTGGTTGAAGGAGACATGGCACATTCATAGAGATCCCATGTGTATCTTCAAATGGGATATTAAGTTTCATCCTGATAAAGAATCTTTGATAGTTTCTTGTTGGATATTGTTGCCCCTCCTCCCAATACACTTATACAATAGGAATGATTTGTTTTCTATTACACAAGTGGTAGGGACTCCCCTCAAAGTTGATAATGCCACTAATTCTCTATTAAGAGCTAGCCAAACAAGGGTGTGTGTGGAAGTTGATCTTAAGAAGACTCTGCCTTCTAGAGTTTGGATAAAGAATAAGGAGAAGGGTACAGGTTTATAGCAACCAATAATATATAAAGACCTTCCACCCTTTTGTTACTATCATGAGATGAAATGTCATCTCCGAGATAGATGTTTTATGAATCAAACAGAAGAAGAAGAAATGCAGAATACAATAGACTACCAAGTAACAAAACTAGGGCAGGAGAATAAGAAACAAGGGTCTACTAGAGAATGCATGAAGAGATCATTTGCATAACAAGCTATAGAAAATGGGATAAAGGAGAAGTCATATGTAAACTAAAAGATGGTGAATTCAGAAGAGAGCCTGAAAAGATTGAGAAGTTGCCCAATTAAAAGATTATAACATCTTTCTTTAATAAAGAAGATAAAGAATCAAGGCATGTGGATATAGAGTTCTGAAAGATCCAAAACCAGGAAATGATGAATGACCATAGTGGAAGAATAAAGAAGCAAATCAAATCCAAAAACATTGGGTAGTAGAAGCAAAATAGCTAAACAAATGCAACATAACCAGTCAGGCACTCAGTAACAATTTGATAACTCAGGTGAGGAGGAAAACTAATGGAATTATTTTATCTCAGAAGATGAGCCTCTTATGGGAATAATGATTAGTAATCAGTAGATGGTGTCAGGAAAGGAGCAGAATAATAATAAAGAAAGGTATAAATCAAAGCAATAAAAGCCTGTTGTAGTAGAAGAGCAAAGTCAAGAAGTAATAGTCAGGACAAAAGTAAGGGTGCACTACACCAAAAACAATAATTTGGCACACCTTGATATAAAAAATCTGGCACAACTTAAAACTATACCAAATGTTGGCACGGTTTAATGACAATCTAGCACGCTTTAAAATTGTGCCAAAATTTAGCACTGTTTAAAAATGTACTAAAATTGAGCACACTTAACAAAAATATAAATAGTCTAAAAAAATAATAGTTAGGGGTGTGCACGGGTCGGTTCGGTTCGATTTTGGATCGCAATTCAGACCGAACCGATCGGTTCGGTTTTGGAAAAAATCAGACCGAAACCAAACCGACGATGAAAAAAACCGCCGGTTTCGGTTCACATCGGTTTCGGTTCGGTTCGGTTTCGATTCGGTTTTAACCGATTATCAGTTTTGGTCGGTTTTTTGTAGGTCGGTTTTCGGTTTTGGTCGGTTTTGGAGGTTGGTTAATAGTGTTTGGATATAAAAATAAAAGATATTTAAGGGTTTTTTAATATATAATATTGATTTCGGTTTGGTTCGGTTCGAATCGGTTTTTTCTTTGTCTAAACCGACAACCGAACCGATATTGTCGGTTTTTTAAATCCTTAAACCGCAAACCGAACCGGGCTAAAAAAAACCGCCGGTTTCGGTTCGGTTCGGGCCGATTCGGTTCGGTTTTCGATTCGGTCGGTTTTTTTGCACACCCCTAATAATAGTCATCTTTCCAATTTTTTGTCTCCCGCTCTCTCTCCTCTCTCAATCAGCTCTCCCTCTCCTCTTCGTCCCTCACACAAGACCTATTTTTGGTCTCATCTCTCTCTCTCTCTCTCTCAAGATGAAACCTCAAAGGTTCCCAACAATGGAGACAAGTGTTCAATTTGATTTTTGAGCAGAGGGTTTTTTCTTTTAATTTGGGCTTTTCGTTAAAAAATGCGAGTTTCTTTGATTTCGATTTCCTGATATCTTCCAGATCTTCAATTTCGATTTGTTTTAGATATTATATTTGCTTTTATATTTAGGATTTTGATTTAACTAAATTCATTATTAAAAATAAAAAGTGGTTGGTTGGTTGTAGAGAGGGAAAGAGCATTGTGGTGGTGGAGGCAGACTAAAAAGGCCGATGCCTTTTCCCTTTTATTATTATTTGTATTGATTAAACTTATGCTGTGTTTTTTTGAATTATTAGTACGCAGCAACAATAATATGTTGATACACTTGAGGAAGACCGATTTTTTGGGGCGCAGTTAATTTTGGTCTTTTATTTTCTTTTTTGCTTTTGCATTGTATTATCACTTTTATATGAAATGGGGCTTACGAGTCCTACATAAATTTCATTTTCTCCGTATCATATTAATGACTTTTTTTTGGATATTTGGACCTCCACCCCTCCCCTTTACTTTGGGCATGTGGTGAAATCATCTTATGAACAAATACACATTAGAATATTAAATAAAAGTTATCCTTTATAAGTGTTATAGGCTCCTAAAATTTAATGACTATGAAAAGAAATATGAGACTCCAGTTAATATGAGATATTTTTTGTATGTTACAAGCTATTGAAAATGTCATGTGCAATGTCTGAGTTGAGTTCTTTAACATAGTTTATATTTTGTTTGGCGCCCTCTCTATATGTAAAAAGGAATACTTATGATTGGAGGATTTAAATTATGACAAAATTAGGAATGGTTTTGAACCGTGTCAGATTGGGGCACGGTTCATGAAAGTAACCTTTGGATGCATACGTAACCTTTCATGTTTTGTTATTTTAGGTGCCTCTAATTCTTATTCAAAATATTTTCACTCAGATTTTCTCTTATATCAATGTCTATTTTTTCAATTTTTAGTTGCCCTGCCCCGGTTCGTAGCTGACACATTTAACATTAGGTAACCATATTAACTTGTTAACTGTATCACTTTTAGTTTGACCATGAAATCCTCTGGTGCTTTCTTAGATGATTGTTTTCATACTTTTTAAATGTATTTTTCTATTTTCAGTTTGATGAGGAGGACTTCAATGACAAACATAATTTTGTTAGGGATCTTATTCAAAAGATGTATAATGATGATCTAGAAGAGATGTTAAAGATAATACTTGCTTTTGTTATTAATGGGTGCATTAAATATTGTTATGTTTGGTGTTATAGATACTTGGGTTCTACAAACATTTGATAATGATTTTTGTGTTGAGTATGCATCAAGTTATGAAGCGCGGGCACAAAGTCACGGACACAATACAACATGGACTGATATAGCAAATCGTAACAAATTAGAATACGTATGCTATAATAAATTAGAATATCTATAATAAAATTTCAATATTCTACGAAATCACATTTGAGATGCATTGCTATTTTAGTCATTATTGAACAAGTATGTTGCAATACCGTTGTGTAATGCGAGGTATTACGTTTTGGAGGAAAAAATCGACTGTCTTTGGTTTATAGAGGAATGGCCCTAGTTGGGACCAAGGAAATCATAAATGGACTATCTTTGCAACTAAATTTTGTGTCTTTGAAAATTCTTTGTTGTGTTTCAAGTTCCCAAAGCTTAATGTGATTGATCATTAGCATGTGTGTGCATATTGTCTCCATTGCTTGATATAACGATTTCATTGTTGTTCCATTTTGTAAAATCATTCTACTCATTGATTCATCCCTTGGTTGCTTGAAGGCCTGTGTTATTTATATTCTTAGTGTGGGTGTAACTAATCAAATGAATAGCTCATATTCTTGGTCGCTTGAAGGCCTGTGTTATTTATATGTACTTATACATCAATTCAGTGGTAAATGAATAGTTTGGAAAATTATTTCTAATTTACTTATCTATTGAGGCTCTCTTTATCATTATACAATGACATTAACATATGATACTTAATCACAATGAAATTTTCTTCTGATTTGATAATACGGAACACTATCTCATGAAACAGATCATACATATATTTTGATGTAGTATTCGTGCTGCTGGTCTAAGGAAAACAGAACTACAAACAAAAATAGGATACAAATATGATGATAATAGGATCATACGTAAACAAAAAGACATATCAATGATGTGAAGGTGGTATGTTTGCAACATAACTTCAGATCACTTTCTTCTTTAATAACTCATTTTTCTTTATACAAACTTAGTTCAGTTAAGAAATTTAACTTTGATTGTAGGGAAAAAAATTGAGGACGGATAGATGAAGTGAAAATGATGGGATAAAATGATGAAAATAGGATGGTGTATGGCACTGGATTTGTTGCCTTCAATACTGAGTTTGATCTCAACGGCTGCGACTCAATTGAGGAAAACATTAGTGGAACACTCGAGGACTTCGACCTACACTTTACCTGTTACATTTTACAACTTGAAGACACTGAGGTTCGTATCAATTTCTGTCAGAGACTATAGTGTTAGGCAGGGCATGAAGTTTATGGATGTGGTTGAAGAACAATTGACCTATAAATTGATAAGGTATAAGGTTGGGATAGTGCTATGAGATGACTGTATTTAGTAAATCAGCCTATTACAGAAAATATGGAGTCTCTCCCATTCGACGAAGGAAGGCCATCTTTGAAATCCATGGAAATGTATGTCCATGGTTGGGAGGGTACATGTCCAATCGTAGTCCTTTGGAAAATGTCACAACCTGAGACTAATTGATCTATATCTTTCTTCATATCAAGCCCAAAAGTTATTTTGCCCTTTTGAGTGTAACTTTTCTCCTTGAGTGTCCATGAGTGCTAGAGTCATGCAAATCCTTAATGATTAGATGTCTTAAATGACAATGGCACCCCACATAAGCCTTCCTTGGTACCTAATCACTCCATTTACCACTGTATAGCCGGGTAAATCAATAGTCTTTTTTAGCAACTTCACCATAGTTTGTTGAGACCATTCATCGTGCCTTATGCTTGTGTATATCTTGTATCCATGATGCTTGTATAGTAGAAATGTGGTAGAAACTAGAGCCCAATCCTTCCTTTACAAACCATGCATCTGCGACCTTGTTTTCCACCCCTTTTTATATGCAATTTCACCCTCAATATCTTACTAAGCCATTTTTATTGAATCGTAGAATTCAATCTCTGTTTAAGTAAGTACGTAAGACTTTGATGGTCAGTCTTAATAATGAAGTTATGGTCAAATAAGTATGGTCTTCATTTATTAACATCATACACCAATGCCTATAACTCTTTTTTCATAGGTTAACAAAACATTGCCTTTTTAATAGGTAGGACATTACAGATAAATGTTAGAGGCTTCCCATCCTACATAAGTATTTCCCCATTCCCATTTACGTTGGCATTAGTTTTTATCACAAAAGTTTTATAAAAGTTTGGTATGGTGAGAAGTGGTGTGGTACTCTTGGTTTGTTTTAATTTTTGAAAAGCTTTGACAGATTGAGCATCCCATTTAAAGTTTTTTTCTTGATTATATTGGTTAATGGCATACTGATGCAACCATAACCCTTGACAATCTCCTGAGTAGGTTGTCAGTCCTAGTAATACCCTTAAGCTCTTAATACTTTTGATAAGTTGCGAACTCATCATAACTTCCACTTTATTAGGATTTGCAACAACTCCACCTGATATGATGTGCCCCAAGTATTCTAATTTTTTCTGGCCAAAAAAGCACTTGGACTTCTTAGCATATAACTGGTGTTCTCTCAACATAAGTACGACATTTGTTAAAATTTAGTTTCTACTCAAGTGTAATATAAAAAAATACGTACTTTCCTAGAAATTGATATAAAAATTGAATTTATGAGAGCTTGAAATAAAGCTGGGGCATTTGTAAGGCCAAAACGCAGCCTTCGTGCATTCTAAAGGTTGTCTTGGGTATATCTCGGCCATGAACTATAATTTACGAATATCGAAATCTTAGATCAAGCTAAGAAAACATTTCAGCACCTTGAAGTTCATACAACAACTCTTTTATAACTGGAATTGGGAATTTATTTTTATGGTTATATGGTTTAACCCTATAGAGTCTATACAAATTCTCCATATTTTGTCTTTCTTCTTCACCAATAAGACCGGGGATGCAAATTGGCTACAAGAGGGTCTTATGATGCCGAACCTAACATTTAATTAATAATATGGTCAATTTCAGCCTAAAATTCCTAGCCTTGCTTGGTTTAGTGTAACTTAAGACAAAAATGAGTTGTTACATATTTGGCTACCATCAGCTATAATAACCATCATCATGTTGGTACTCATTACCCTCAAATCCCACTTGTTTAACTATTTTCGGATATATAAAATTTTGTGAGTTGTCGGTGTTTATTGAAATGGTGATATCATGTTTATTAATTTTTCCATTAACAAAGTTTGATGAGATGGACTTTTAAGGCCGGTAATGATATGGGCATATCAATGCTCACCTCTACTTCTAAATTATGTCAATACACTAGACGATATATCTTCTTTCGATGCATTTTCTTCTTCAATTTCAGTACTAAATGTATAAATACTTTTTAATTTACATTTTTGGTTCCAAGAATAGGGTTCACCACAATGGTAGCATAGCCCCTTTTCTCTTCTAGACTGCATCTATACAAGGCTTATCTACTTTATGGGAGGAAGGTGATGGTTACTGGTATAGGGTGGTTTAGGATAAGTCGAAGGATTTGGTAAAAATGGTGTGAGGGCATAGTTATTGGTTTTGGCATGGTTAGAGTATTGATAAGAAGGGTTGTTTGTAAGTTTCAAGCCACTTTGGTTTATAATAGGTGGAATTATCTTGGCTATGAATTTTTTAGGTATAATTTCTACGAAATTTTTTTATAACTTGGCAACTTCGATGGAGTCGTCCAAGGTTTTTGGTTTGAACATATTAACTTTAATTTTGATTTCCTCTCTTAAGCCACTAGTGTATCTTAATACAAAGTACTTTGATAACCCTATATTCTTGGCCAATGTCAAGGGTCTTAGGTTCTAAAACTTTTCTTGATAACTTTTTACGAATCTTGTTTGTTAGAGCTTATTGAATTCATCCACAATATCACCTTGACAAGACCATATAAATCTTATAGTCACCATTTTTAGAAATTCCTCCCATTTTAATTCTTCAGTAGTGTCAAATTGAGATTTAAGCCATGACTCAGCTATCCCATGAAGATGTAGGGATATAAATACCATTTTATCTTCATCACTTGCGGGATTTATGGAGAAGAAGCATAAACATTTTTTAATCCATCCTCTCACATTATCCCTATAGAATTTTGGAAATGCAAAAATGCTGAGATTTGGGTATTATTTCTACTTTCCCGTGGTGGGATCCAAAGAATAACCCTAGTACTATTATATACCCCATGGTTCTCTAGCCTATCCCTATCCATATGATCCTTGCATCTTTTAAACTGTTATGTGATGTTCTATAACATGGCCTCAAGGATTTTTGCATGTTGGATTCTTGAGTATCTCACCGCCTTTGGAATTATGACAGTTTGGCTTCAATTGCTTTTCTTAAATTTCATCTCGTGTCTCTTTGTCATTTTGGTATTAATCTCTCATAGTGTTAAAATGCTTTGATACCAATGTTAAACTTTCAAGAACCAGTGGTTAATGGTAATTTGATAGATTTTAAAAGAATAGAGATAGAAAATGAGAATTTAGTAAAAGAGGAATTAAAAAGCATCCTAAAGCATCAGATCTATAGACTCATTTATTTGTTTGAATTCCTCAAATGACTTATGATAAGGGGACTTAGAAACTTTAAGTTCATGAGATTCAAGAACATAATTGAACTCACCAATAATAGGCCAAGACAAATGATGTTGAATATGAATTTGATTAATTAATCTCCAATAATTTCTCCGAATAACATAATCACTAGATTATAAACAAGTAAGAATTGATCAGTTATTGTTCCTAATTATCTTTAATTACACAAACTTTTTGTGAGAAGGATTCTTGGAGTGCACGAGTACCATTCGAAGTGCATCAACCTAGAAATAGATTCAATTTTCAAAGAGTTTATCCAAAACATCTATTGACATCTGAAGGTACAGACAATTCTTTCTACCATATTATTTCAACTGATACTTATATACATAGTAATATAGCATGACTGGTTTATATCATAAAGTGTGTAAAGGTTCATATTGTCATGTGTTAGGAGTTCTTACAAATTTGATGATCTATATTATACTAAGCATAACAAACTCAAACTATGCAATTCTTAACACAAAAAAACCTTTGTTAGTTTATTCAATTTGGTGAATATGGTTTGGACATCTTTTAGGTTGAAATAGTATGGTGTAGTGTATGTATGTGCTTTTATCGTGAGTGTGTGATAGATATCCTTTTCTTTTGATTATTAAGTATTAAGAAATTTTGATCTTTGGAAACTCTTGCTTTGATAAAAATGAGGGGTTGAACCTGGGGAAGCTTCATTTTTTATACGAACATGACACCTCGCGACTTCGTGTCTAAATGACTTAATTTTGTATATCTCTCATTAAATCAATCACTAAATCGATAAAACAATATAGCTTACTACCTATCGGGATTAATGACGGCCAGTGATGTTCTTATTCGTGACAGTATATATGTAACATATATGCATACTACAACATATATGTAGTGTATTCATATATGTTGCATATATGCATATAAGAGCATAATATATGCAGCAACATATATGCAACGGCTGCATGCATATATGCTGTTATGCATATATGCATACAGTTGATGCATATATGTTGCATATATACACATTCGTATATATGCATGCAGTCGTTGCATATATGTTGCTGCATATATGCTCTTGTATGCATATATGCTCTTGTATATAAATTGAGGTTGTTAAATACTATAGACTTTAGTTAGGTTGATCACTACTTATAAATACGAGTTTTAATTTAGACTCATACATGTGTGATCCCTACTACATTAGCAATTGTGGGACCTAGAAAAGTTTTAAGGAAGAGAGCTGGAGCATAGGTGAAAAGATTACATCGGATGACGTTGTGAAATCCGATATAGGAGTTTGAATTGAGAGATCATAAGTTCCCACAGTGATAATATGGTTTTTTGAGATCCTTAATAAATAAATGTCTATATTACCAACCAATGACACAAATTGTAAATTAATCAATGATTGCAAGTGTTGATGCAAGTTGAAAATTAAATTTCTTCTCGATTGTATTCTCTACTTGTATCTACGATTGTGAGGAAAACAAACAGATAGAGTTGAAATTGGTTTGTTCTGCGATTTAAATGAAGGAACATCAATGCTTGCGCTTTAACTAACAATGTGGGAAAAGGAAAAAAGGGATTAAAACCAAACTAACTGGCATCTATGTATCTTCCTAAGAATTTTATTGTGCCCAACCCTCATCTAACAATACCTCATATCTCTCAATATCAAAGGTTCCATACATGTGTTACATATATAACCAAAATTCATCTTTAACTATTAATTTGTATATATGCTAAGCATGTAAATAATCTATTGATATTGACAAGGCTTTAATACCTCTCAAGATTACATGGCTTCAATGTGTTAAAAAATAGTACACTTATATATACATAATAATTATTTGCAAATTATTCACTGATTATATTCTCTCTTAACGCGACTCCCTTTTACTTTCATACCCCGTCGTGCACTTGCTGGTAATTATTCACTGATTATATGTGCGGGTAATTGGATTGAATCATGTTCCATTTGTTGGGTATGAGTTTGAGGTTGTGGATTCCCTCGACTTTGCACGTGAAAAGGCAGTGTCACGTGTAGAGTAAATTTGATATGAATGGATCTCAGCCAAGGATGGGATGGGAAGGTCACCCTTTCATCCTTTGCTTCTGCAGTTTTCTCAGAAAGGCATACTGGATTAGACTTGCACTAGCTGAATATTTTTATGAAGGTTGACCTCCAAGTATGCATATCAGTTATCTGCAGGACAAAATCTCAAATTATTTAACATGGATGATAGTTTCCTATTTAGAGTAAGCTTAAAAACATGCCATTAAAGGGTGAAAACCCAAAACAGTCCTCAAATAGCCTCGTAAGAGGCATGAACACCTCGCACTGGACTAATGTAACTCGTAGGAACTGACCGCGTAGTTACGGGACTTATGGTTTGAGAATATGACGATAATTTAAAAATATCATGAATTTGGATTAAAAACATGTCGTCAAATGGTGAAATCCCAAAGTAACCCGAAACGGCCCCGTAGGAAGCAATAACACTTCACATGGGACCAATGTAACTCGTAGGAACTGCTCGCTTAGTCATGGATCTCCCGGTTTGTAAATATGATGATAATTTGAAAACGTCTAGAGTAAGCTTAAAAATAAGCCATTAAAAGGGTGAAAACCCAAATGGCCCTATAAGAGGCATGAACACCTCGTATAGGACGAATGTAACTTATAGGAACTGACTGCGTAGTCACGGATCTCTCGATTTGTGAATATGACGATAATTTGAAAATATTTAGATTAAGCTTGAAAACATACCGTTAGAGGGTGAAAACCTAAACAAACCCTCAAACGGTCCCGTAAGAGGCACTAACACCTCTCATGGGACTAATGTAACTTGCAGGAACTGATCGCGTAGTCACAGGTAGGGGTGGAAATTCGGGTCAACAGCTCATGTTTTGGGCCGACACGACACAATAATGTTTTTTCAGATAGGAACACGACACGACATGAATTCATGTTTTTTTGTAGTTGACACGAACACGACCCGGATAAAAAATAACACGGCACGACACGACAACTAGAATTTCTTAAATTTCAAGCCTAAAAACACGATAACACAACATGACACGACTCATAATTAAGACACGAACACGACACGACATGATTTCGTGTAAAAAAACACGACACGAACACGAAACATCGTGTCAATTTCGGGTCAATTTCATGTCGTTCCGTGTTATTTTTTCGTGTCGTTTCTAAAATTGCCACTCTTCGTCATGGGTCTCCCGGATTGAGAATATGATGATAATTTAAAAATATCTAGATTAGGCTTAAAAACAAGTCGTTAAAGGGTGAACACCCAAACGGTCCCGTAAGAGGCATGGACACCTCGCATGGGACCAATGTAACTTGTAGGAACTAACCGCGTAGTCACAAGTCTCTTAATTTGAGAATATGACGATAATTTGAAAATATTTAGATTATGCTTAAAAACATGTCATTTGAGGGTGAAAACTCAAACTAGTCCTCAAACGGCCTCCTAAGAGGCACTAACACCTCGTACGAGACTAATGTAACTTATAGGACCTGACCGCGTAGTCATGGGTCTCCCGATTTGAGAATATGACGATAATTTGAAAATATTTAGATTAGGCTTAAAAACAAGCCATTAAAGGGTAAAAATTCAAACTAGCCCCCAAACGGCCCCGTAAGAGGCATGGATACCTCGCACGGGACCAATGTAACTTGTATGAACTGACCACATAGTCACGGGTCTCCCAGTTTGAGAATATGACGATAATTTATAAATATTTAGATTGTGCTTAAAAACATGCTGTTTGAGGGTAAAAACTCAAACTAGTCCTCAAACGACCCCGTAAGAGCCACTAACACCTCATATGGGACTAATGTAACTCGTAAGAACTGACCACATAGTCACAAGACTTTCGGTTAGAGAATATAATAATAATTTTAACTCATATATGCAATTTTTCATCTTGAATAAGATTTTTTTAAAATTACTTGGTTACTAATATCATCTCTTTTTTGTATTCTATTTTTTTGCAGGATAACATTTCATCGTTAGTTTTTATCCACGTGGAACACACGAAGAAGTCAGTGGTTTACAACAAGGGGATTATTTATTTAATGTCATTAATATTCAGGATTCTATTTTTTTTTGTTATGGTCGTGCTGGCTTTTGTAGTTTTATTGTTAACTTTTATGGTCGTGCGTTCTTTTGTAATTTTATTGTTATATTTTATGGTTGTGCGGGCTTTACATTATGCAGGTTTTATATTAGTAAGTTTTAAAATGTCAAAAAAATAGAGGAAATTCTGTCCCATTTTTTGGTCTGTGAACTATTAAGACTTGTAATATTTTGAAGTTTGTATGCACATTAGTTTATCAAAAACGTGCGAGATTCGCGATTTGTGAATTTTCTTGCTCTCAAATAATATTTTTTTTCTTTGATCCAAAAATTTGGCACAGTTTAAAACTGTGCCAAAAGTGTATAAAATTTTGGTACAATTTTGAACTGTGTCAAAAGTGTACCAAAATGTACTTAATTCGGCACAGTTATAAACTGTGCCAAAAGTGACCTAGAAATATCAAATTCTGGCACAACCTAAAAGTGTGCCAAAAGTGTTCATGTTTGGTCAAATCTGATACACTTTTAAATCGTGCCAGGAAGAAATGGCCATTTTGGAACACCTGACTCTGGTACAGTTCAAAACCGTGCCAGGAATTTGATCTGGCTCGATTTTAAACCGTGTCAGATTGGTTTTTTTGGTGTAGTGGTGATCCTAGTCTTGAGGAGACATCACATACTCCATTTAAGGGGGTTGAACAAAAATATGGTTTTACAGTAGTTACAAGGAAGAGGAAAAATTCTAAAGGGGTAAGATTAAAGGATTCTACTTATGGCTCTGATAGAGTTCTTAGGTCTCACTCTAAATCTCCTTTTCTTAATTATTCTAATATTAGGAGCCTTAATTTGGAATATTAGAGGCATCTAAAAAAAAGGTGCAATGAGGAGATTAAAAAGGCTTAATAAAGGTTATAGGCCTCATATGATGTAGTGATGGAGCCTAAGTAAGAAGTGAATAAAATCAAATCTTTTTGTATCCAATTAAGTTTTGGTTTATTTGTATCAAACCTAAACAGTAAGATATGGTGTTTATTTAAGGAGGAAGTTCAATGGGAAGTTGTGCCTGAAATGTCCCAACGTATTACTTTTAAAGTAAAGATGGATGATCTTAATGATAGTCTGTAATGTAGCCTGATTTATGCTAGCTGTAATATAATTCAAAGAAGGATCTTATGGGAATATTTAAATGAATGCAGTACCCAATATCCATGGTGGATAGGTGGAGACTTCAATATTGTAACCGATGTGTCTGAAAACGTAGGAGGAAATGAAGTTAATTTAGGTGAAATGTATGAGTTTCTTAAATGCAATGAATTGAATGGCCTTACTGATGAAGGTTATATAGGTTCCAAATTCAATGGCATAATAAAAGGTCTAATGAATTTAGTATATGGAGTAGACTGGATAAAGTCTTAATGAATTAAGCCTCCTGGAAATCAATTGCAACTGTAGTGTCTCTCATCTTTATAGGAGTATGTCAGACCATTCTCCTCTATTGTTTAAAGGACAAACTCCTACTAATACAACTTAAAGAAGTTTTAGATTCCTCAATTATTGGACTGAGAAGATGGAATGTGCTGATATAGTAAAGTAAATTTAGTATGAAGTAAACTGTCATAATCCTATAATGGCTATCTCTCTCAAACTTAAAGAAATTAGGAGGAAATTGAGTGTGTGGATTAGGAGTACTTATGGGGATATCTTTCAATTTTCAAGAAATGTAGAGGATTTTCTTCTTAATGCTCAGATTAACTATGAGTTGGATCCCACAAAGCAGAAAAGGGAGGACCTCAATAGAGATACTGCTCCGTATAATAAGCGGAAAATGGAGGACCTCAATGGTGCCAAAACGCACATGAAAAAGGGATTCAGAAGGGAATAGAAACTCTGCATACTTCCTGAGTTGATTCTAAAGATGAAATCCATGCTGAGGCAATTGAATATTTCTCCCATCAATTCCAATCAAATGAAGTGTTGAATCCTACTAATAATAGTAAGTTGATGGATGCAATTCAAACTATGATTATAGAGGAAATGAATTCTAAGTTAGTTGACTGGTCAGCTATGGATGAACTGGAGAAGGCAGTCAGGGGATTGAATGCTAAAAGTGGGACTGGTGTTGATGGTTTTGATGGACAATTATTCAACTTCTTTTGGGAGGATATAAAGGAAGATTTACTAAGGGTAGTGCATAGTTTTTTTTTGCAGGTTCATACCTTCTAAAAATATGCACTACCAATAGAATATATCTTATTCACAAATTAAATCAACCTCAGTCTTTTAATGCTTTCAAGCCAATTATTATGAAGAATTTAGTGAACAAAATCTTTTCAAAGATTTTAAATGATAGATTTTCAAACATTTTCCTCTAATATTTCTCAAATTCAATCAGTTTTCATTAAAGGAAGATCAATCACTGAGAATGTTCTTCTAGCCCAAGAATGTATGTCTAGAATGCATTTAAAAAATAGAGGAGGCAATATTATAATGAAGTTGGACATGACAAAGGCTATGATAGAGTTTCATGGTGGTTCTTGCTTAAGGTCATGAGGAAAATGGTATTTTGTGGGAAGTGGTTGGACCTTGTATGGAGAATTCTTTCTAGTAATTAGTTTACAATCTCGATGAATGGAGAGAATGTTGGATTTTTCCATGCTTTAAGGGGTTTGAGGCAAGGGGATCCTCTCTCCCCAAGAGTTTTTATTATCATTTAAAATATGCTCTCCAAAAATCTTCACCACCTAACTTTAAATATTAGATTTTTAGGATATAAAATGCCAATAAGCTATCATAAATTCAACCATTTCGCTTTTACTGATGATGTGATCATTTTCAGCTTAGGAATGAAGAGAGAAGTTAGGAAGATTATGGAAGTTATGACCTCTTATGATCAAGTGTCTGGGAAAATCATAAATAAATCTAAAAGCTCTCTTATAGTCTCAAACAAGATTAAACCTAAACCCTTATCCTTCCTAAAGCAGTTCACAAGAATGAAGTTGAAGAAAGGTCCAATCAGTTATCTAGGGTGTCAATTATTTAGTGGGAGAAAGAAAATCATATACAAGAATGAAGTTGAAGAAAGGTCCAATCAGTTATCTAGGGTGTCCACATGGTGAAATAGAAACTGACTGGACGGAGAGCCCAATGTTTTAGCACAGAGGCGGAACTAGTCCTTATAAAGTCAGTTTTAGTCTCAATGAATCTATATTTGTTAACTGCTTCGTTTCCTCCAAAGGCAATTTTCAATATACTTCATGCTCTAATAGCAAAAACATTTTGGAGTTAAAATTATAGAGAGCAAAGAAATCATTGGTGTAGGTGGGAGGCAATTTCTAGACCAATCCAAGAAGGAGGGTTAGGGATTAGAAACCTAAATGTTGTTTCAAATTCCTCTAATTTTTTTCAATTTTATATCTTGTTTGTCATTTAAAGGAGCTATATATAAAAAATCAAGCAAAGTCAAAAGTAAAAAATAGGTTGGAGATTAAGTGGTTGGTTCCTCCAAATGGAATTCTGAAACTTAACATAGATGGTAGATTTTTTATTCAAAGAAATAAAAAAGGAGACAAGATTTAGGCTTTCAATGTTTCTCTTGGAGAAGTATATAATATAGAGGTAGAAGCTCAGGCTCTAAAGAAAGGTTTAGAATTCTTCATGGACTTTAAGGACTATGAGATGTTTATTGAAAGTGACTCTAATGTTCTAGTGGATATTCTTCAAGGAAAAGCCAATATCCCTTCGAAATTAAAATGGTTAGTCCATATGATTGATGAACATTTGAAGAAGTTAAAGTATACTCTCATTCATATATACAGGGAAGGAAATCAAGTGGTAGACTTTCTAGCTAAAATAGGAAGTAATAAAGATAGAGAGCTATCCTCTCCAAATGTAGAAGACTTTCCAAAGAGAGTAAGGGTTCTGATTAAAGTTGACAAATAGGGCCTCCCCAACTTAACGTATGAATAGGTGTAGTTGGAGTCTTATGTTGGAAAATATTGTGTTTTTACACAAATTATTTTATAACCAAATTAATATATTGGTCAAAGTAGGACCAAGTACGTACGCGTTCCTTGTAGCATGTCAAGAGTCACGCGATATATTTATTTGTTTAAAACGGATAAATGATGAATAAGAAATTTGGTATCAAAGTGCCCCATTTATGTATGAAGTTTATTGGGAAATTTTATTTAATTTTCTGGGACGGTTTTTCGTAACTGTCGCTAAAGGTTGTGACTGTTCGCTATATAGTGACTGTTTTCGTAACCGTCCCTAAAGGTCGTGACTGTTCACCATAAGTTGTGACAGTTCATGAAAAAACGTCCCTAAAGTGACTGTTTTCTAAAAGACATGTCTTTTCATGAAAAAACACTTTGTTTTCTATAAATACATGACTTGTCTTCATTTTTAAAGAGAGGAAATAAGGAGGAAAAATATTTTCTATACTTTCCATTCCCAATCGAGTCGGATAGAGTATCAAACATAATTGGTTCGTGGGACACGCACACTGAAGTGCTTCTTGCGCGTGTCGAGACCGTTTTATCCTGGGAGGCAAACGCTCATTGTTCATTGCCGTAAGCACCGTAGCGGGAGCGCATTTTGTCTTAAGGAGAGAGTGTCAAACACTTGACTCGGTCATCTTCTTCATTTGTAAGTTCTAATGGTATAATTTTTATTGCATAAATATGATTTATTTCATATTTTAATTTTGATAAAACACAAAAGTATATAGTATATATAACATCTTATTCATTCCACTGGTAGTATAAAGTTAGTTTTAATTTGTTCTTCAATTTCTTATTCTCTTGTAAAGTATATATATTATAAAGAACCCCATTTTAAGTTTCTTACTTTCAAGTTTTAGAGACATGGATATGGATGTAAGCCATTTATAAGAGGCAATTTTTTCTAAGCTTCATAAATGAATAAAATGGTCTTTCTTAAAAAAAATCCATTCTATAACCTACACATAAAAATCGTGACTTTTCGAGTCGAAACATTATTACAAATTCATATTTTTAATTTTAATACTCGAAACATCCCACAATTCTATCCAAATCCCAATCTCTAATCTAAGCATGGGATTGTTTTGAATTTTAAGTTATATTATATTTTTGAATAAAAATAGCCTCATAATTACTTTCAATTTCTCTAATAGTCTTCTTAATTTATTTAAAGAAAACACCATTTATTAAAGTTTATGCAATATCTAAAAGGCATAACACTTAAGAGGAACAATAGAAGCATTCATGCTTGTAAAGAAGTCATCTTGAAAATCTAATTATATGGTTGCTTTCTTCTCGCGAAAACAGCAAAAACATGTCATTAGATGTTCTTGAGAAAACTTGATTTGGATCTTCAAACTCGGGTTGAAACCTGTGTTTAGTGGGGTTTAGGCTTTGTAGAAATAATAGAGAAAATTATGAGAGATTAAGTTAAACACGAACACTAAAAAAGGACCACCTACGCACCACTGTTGGTGCGAACTGGTTCACCCCCAAGGCCGAACTAGTTCGGTTTGACTAACACTCCAAGAATCCCTCGATTTTATATATTTAAATCTAGAAATTCCCAATTTTACTCTCGAATTAAGTTCCACTTAGAAATTTATTTTATATATATGAAAGCCAACATTTTTTTCATCCTAAAATTAATTAAATTCCAAAAAATTATTTTCCTGAAATATTCAATTATCAAATATTTTTATGGATTAAAATTATGGGGTGTTAAAGAACCCGGGAGTGGATCAATGGATATTTATAGGTCTTTAAATACCATTTCCAACGGTCCCGACCATGCATGATTCGGACTTACGGTTTGCATATTATGCCCGTTTTTCTGAAAAAAATCGTTTCGAATTGCCTACAGGCTCCCCAGACTCCCTGCTTATTGGCACAGTGTACTTTACTTCACCAACAAGCCAGGGGTGTGCCAATAGGCAGTAAAAGGCCTATGACGATCGACTCCCCTCTGAACCCTTTTTTTTAATATTAAAGGAGGTCGTGACCTCATTTCCAAAGGTCCTTTTCGGAGGTCAGAGACATCCCCTCGAAATCAATGCACCAAAATTCCATTTTCCCAAACATTCTCCCCATTTACTTGCATCATCCTTATCCATTTTTCACCATACATTTTATCTTTACCCCACCATCAATCAACCACCATAAAAATCATCCTCTCCTACTCTAAAATTATAATTAAAGTCCTATAGAAGGTCCACTCTCATCCTTTTACAACTCATTTAATTAGTATAAGTCATATATTTTTCTTTCAGTTTTGGTATATCTTTTTCTTTATTTCATTTACTCACCTCAAAATATTCTCCTTTTTTATTATTAATACCCAAAAAACATATTTTCATAGAACCTAGAAAGCTAAAAAGAGGGTTTTCCTATAAACCCTAAAGTATAATTTATGTGCACCTTTTCTTAAAACAAGCTAAGGGAAGTTCTAATTTTGGATTGAAGGGTCAAACCCCGTCCTTGTGCATCATGGAACTACATGTACTTTGATACCTTTTGTCTATATAGGTGTCCCGAGCCAATCTCGGGATTCAAGTCATGTTTTTCTCATTTAGTTACTTTATGTTTTTTCTCATTTAGTTACTTTATGTTTTCTCGCATTTAGTATTATTGCGAATATGCATAGTCCTATATATTAGTGTTCTCGCTTGATATACATATTTACTTCCTCATAGTGCATTGTGATTCGATGGACACTAACATCATATTTTTATGATTTTCTTTTGTACACTCCTTAGAATAATTCTGCTCTATCCTTCCCATGACGTGAGTGGGATAATTTATTTTTCGATTTATTTTCACACTGCACACATTGCACATATGAGTCATATTTTGGAGAAAAGGAGAACATTATCATATCCCATGAGATATATGAAGGGAAGAATGGGTGACTAACACCTTCCCTTTCTATAACTTGGTCCCCAGAACCCCTACTCATTTGATTTTGTGCGCATCAGTTTGTCTTTTAATGTCGTTCTCTTAGGACGGATACATTCTTTTACCTGTTTTGAGCATAATAATTTAGCGACTCCATTTTTTACATTTTCCTACCCTTTGATGACGACCAATTTATATCCGTGGTAGCCCATGATCGCGCGAGTGGAAGAAGAAGTATTCCTATCCTTGAATCACCGCACGCGCAGAGAGATTTCTCCATTTTCTCTCACTCTAACTTCGGGGACAACCAACGCTAGAGGAATCCTCCCTGGATGGCCACACTATGCAAATGTGTAATGCTTATACAATACACACACACACACACACACACACACACACACACACACACACACACACACACACACACACACACACATATATATATATATATATATATGGTATGCTTTGTGATTTGAGTCTTTGTTATTCCATTTAATCAATGATTGCCTTATGCTTAATCTTTGATTCTCATTGCCATGTGTTATGACCATCTTGGTATCTTAAACTTTAATTCTTGCATCCTAGTTGATATAATTTGTTCATAGTTTAGATTATTTGAGCTTATGTTGTCGATCTGTTTGTCGCTGCATGTTTGCTTCACACTACTGCGTGATATATTTTTTTCCCTTTATGATTCCAATGCTTCACTTAGGGGACATTTGGTTTTATTAGGAGAAGTGTGAATTATTGTGCACATTATTCTTTGTTGTAACTTGAACAAAAAGGGTGGATTAATGGCATCTACCTCTTTTCGTGTGGGGTATTTCTTTAACTTAGGGGGAGATGTCCTTTCTTAGGTAGAGATGGTTAGACAAAGGGGGAGGTTTTTCATATACAGTTTATGTATTGTTATATTCTCTTTGAATTTTAAGGTATGCGAAAAAAGTTTACACAAGAGCAAATCTACTCATGTTTGTGTCGGTCAAGTGTCTACAACTTTTTTCCTTTGGAGTTGGGAATTGAGTCTTAGTGAGCTTAACAAAGGGTGATATTTGTAAGGAAAATTTTCAAATTGAATCAATTTGTATGTATTGGCTTTATTCCGTGATTGGACCAAACTTGTTTGAGTCATAGGTTAGGACTTGAGTTGTTTGTCCTTCAAGCTTGTGACGTGTTATTGAAGACTGTAACGGTGAAAGATAAAACGTCATCAAGTATTCATATCATGTTTCGAGCCGAGTTTCATCTTCATTATCCAAGTATCTCAATGAGGTATGCATACATGTTTAGGTTTGATCCCTGGATTAGCCTCCATAGTTAATTATGACATAAATAGTCTTTGTAATGCACGTGACTTTTGTGATAACACGTATAATTTAATACTTAGTTTGATCTAGTCTAAGAACTAAATTATACAAATTTTATTTACAATTAAATACCATTGTTAGCATGAGATGAGACAAATGGATAAATATGTACAAGATAGAGTGCGATAAGATAAATCCTAATGACAAATAAAAGGGAATGGGTTACCACAAACTAACAGTAAATAAACCATGAGTTGTCTCAATAAAATCCCAATGATTTAACGTAAAAATAAACCTCCACCATCATAAACCATAATAAAACATTATTATCTCAATCCCCCAATTAAAACTAAGTACATTCTCCAACTAATATGAAGTAAATAAAACTCGCATATCCCATGCAAAAAGTAAATAAAAAATGGATAGATAGCTCCATACACTTACATCCTCTAACAAACGGTGAAATTGGGAGAAGTCTCGGTGCTCAAAATAAGAGTATTAAGTGGGACAATCACGAGCCACTGAAATGTGAGTTTAAAAGCAATAGGGTAAGCCCACCGTAAACTTACAGAGCTACACAACCAAAAATATCCTACAAGTGTATAATACATCCATAAATATTATCCTGCACGATTCCCATTGCATGAACTTTCCTTGCTGTTCATTAGTTAACCATTAAAAAATTGTAATTTAATAAATTTCTTAAATTAAATATCCGAGATCATGTTTAGCCTTCAGTCCCTATCGAGGTCACTAGTCCCGCGACATGCCCCTAGAAAAAATCAATTAAATCAAAATCCCTAATGTCATAAGCGATCCCATCATTTACTCATAAATAATATCAAATCTCCACCATATACACCTCAAATCACAACATCACACAATCACAAGGTTCACCATCCGTGTTAGAGTGGAATGCTCCGATACCACCATGTTAGTGCGTATGAACACGCTCGACGAGGATGGTCCTACTAAAAAATCTATTTTGTATTTTTCCTAATTAAGTCCCAATCACACAAATCCAATTTTAAATAAATTTTAATCTTTGATTAAATGAGGTGTGAAGGAAAATATGTGTTCTAAATATAATGATTTAAACTACGCATGCAAAGAACATATATATTGAGGAAAAATCCCTTTTCAGTACAAAAAATTTTAATCATCACTTTGGGGAGTTTTACAAGACTATTGACCGATAGAATACTTGATACACCTACTAGTATAACGCACAGTGTTTTCAAAACCTCTAAAGAAAATGTCTCAGTTCAGAGTCGTCCACATGTGGCTATCCACCCTTAGTATCCACCGATCACCCTTCAGCCTTCTTCTTCCTTCTTCAGCTATGATCCCTCGGGTTCAAAAATTCAACCATAGAGAATCCTTTCCACATGTGTATCTAAGGTACGAAACTTCTAGGGTTTCAAAAAGATTCATAAAACTATTTAGAGATGTAAAATGTGAATAAAAAAGTATTTGGAAACACAAAAGATGGAAAAACTTTATAAAGATATTCTGTTAACGTTTTTTTCGAAAGTCCCATGAAAAAAGAACTCAAAACGGGTATTTATAGACCTGATACAAAATTCGCGGCAAAAAATTCGTTCGAACAAAAATGGAAGTCATTCAAACGAGAAAGAATTTCGTTTGAAGAAAAACACAGTTCATTCGAACAAGACTCCAATATTGTTTGAACCAGCTTCAAATGAATTCAAACAAAAAGCCCTCATTGTATGTTCGTTCGATGTAGGATCTAACGAGCCTTCAAACGAAAAGCCAATTTCATTAGAACAAGATAAAAAAAATTGACTTTAAAAAAAAACACCAGCTGCGATTTTTATAAAAAAACATCCCAAATAAAATTACGAATAATTTTAAAATCCTAAAAGCTTTATACCTTTTTGAGATATAGGGAAGTCAATCTTGGAGATATTGGAGTTCGGTTCATCATTTTGGCGTGTGTCATTTTGTAACGAAATATGCCAAAGTGTATATAAAATAAATAAATAGCCTAAGCTATAATATTTGCCCTTACAAATATTCCCCTTTGGCTATTTCGGTACAAAACTAACCGAAATCCAAATTACAACAATTTTCCCTCAAATACGAAAATTCTAATAGCCTTCTTAAACTTTAGAAATTGAATGGCATAAATAAACTTTGTTTTCAATCTCCACTTGTTCTTCCCTTGGGCACTTTATCTTCATTCGGTGAAATATGATTTTTCGTAAGTACCTACACACATGAAGAAAATAAAATACCCCGTGATGCATCGAGTTTGAAATAAAAAATAAAAACAAAACGCATAATGCGATCTCCCCTATAAATCAAACTCATCATCAAAATCTCCCCCTTAATTTGTTCTCCCCCTCATTGTTCGAAATAGACAAAGGAGAAGAAGCTAAACATGAAGAATAACACATCACATAGAAGAAGTAGGATATCATCACAAAGTTATGTAAACAATGCACGTGTAATGATAATATCAAAGGCGTAACCAACTATTTTTGAAATTTTCAAAATTTTCAAAAAGTCTAAATATTACACATACAACACGATACCATACAAAATATATGCAAATTATATCAAAGAAAATCTGACACACATATATAGGCATAAACGACCACTAACTCGACACAAAACACATAATCTTTACACACTAGCATAGTATCGATGTGTGTAAGCATGTGGGATAGAATGAATGGGCGTGAACTAGATATAAATGAATTATAATCCAAATATTCAAATATGTTCAAGAAGTTCTAATTGATCGCAAAACTTTGTCAAACTAAGGTTTAGCCTCAAGTGATAAGATAAAGTGAACATAATGAATAAATAATCATAATACATACAAATCTAGCGTCATGACAAAATAAGCATAACTAGGAATCATTGTGCAACCCTGTTGATCTTCATATAAACATCCTCAAATGATAAACAATTATATTTTCTATTCTTTTCTTTTCATGATTCTTTTGAAGTTATTTCTTTTGAAGGGTTAAAAATTTAAACTAAGCTGCCCCCTCCCCCCCCCTGGATTTTTTTCTATTTTTATTGCCTTTAATATTTTATTAGGCTCTTGCCAATGGTGGTTTTCAAGCAAAGGAGATTTTCTCCTTTCGTAGCACTTTCCCATGCACACTCATATTTTTTCAATACTAAACAAAAGTGCACATGAAAAATAATTCTTACATGGACAAATCCCCTGTAGTCATATAAACATTAAGATGACAAAATTGATGGGAGAACATCTAACAAGGATCAAATATACATGTGAAGTTAGCGTTCAAAAAGCTCGTGCATGTGTGTGCGAAGGCATATACAAAATCGAATCTATAAAGCAAATCTTGTTCGAAATAATTCCATGAAAACATGATTAACAACAATATAAGTATCTATAATCATAACCAAATGTTCTAGCCATATGACAAATACAGAGTAAAGGGGATTCTAACGTACAAATATGCCATACCAAATGTGTAAAACTAAAATACACAAAAAAACCAAAAATCTTTTTGTATTTTTCAAAAGATTTTATCAAAACAAAATCTTTTTATATTTTTCAATACGACTCAATAAAGAAAAATATGATACAAAAGATACACATGTCATAACACTACCAAACATATATCATGAAGCACAACCAGAGTATGACAAACAAAAATACATAAACAATCATCCATACGGTATAGCATGTGAAGAGTCATGTGCAAGCATGTGAGAATCAAGTAGTCAAATATTTAGCGCTTCTAAAAACGATTTCCTAACCAAAAAGATGCATACTTAACGCGTCGGGTTTTGGGAATAAAAAGGACACTAGAATTTAACTTCCTAGTACCTCTTCCAAGATCATAACAAAACTCCTTAAGCTGACCTTTCCTACCATAATGCGAACATGTGTAAACTCGAGGAAATTTACCCAAAGTTTGACCTTTTATAACGTCATTAGATGCAGTTGGCCCTATAAAATAAATAATGGTTTAGCTTTGACACTAGAAGCATTAGAAACATGGGAGCCAGTACTATCACTACGAACACTACTTGAGTCTTTTAAATCATTTTTTATCTTCAAAATTTTAGACTTGAGAAAAGAATTTGACTCTTCAAGCTTTAAGGGCTCCTTATTTACATTTTTGATCATTCCTAGAAGGTCATCTGGCTCCCCCTCAATGCAAGAGAATTTTCCCCTAAAAGTCTTCATACGTGCTCTCAAATCATTAGTTAATTTATCATTATCCAAATTGGCATGTAAACTAACCTTAGAAATTTTTTAGTCCTCTAATTCTTTCTTTAAAACCCGGACTCTCCTATCACTCTCTTTCTTGGACAACTCTAAATTTTTTAAATTACATCCCATATCCACAAGCTTCTCACGAAACAGATCTCTTTGAGCTTGAATAGTTTACGAAAGATCCATAGCAGCTTTAAAACGAAAATTTTCTTTTCAAGAATTTTAATTCCTTTCGCAAACTTCAATTACAGACGAGGTAAATTTTCACTATGGCTATCCATCAAGAAAAAACTAAATAAACCAACACAATATATATGAATAAACAACCACCCTAAACAACACTAAATAAGGATCTACACGATAAAATTAGTGCAACTCGCTCTGATACCAATTTTTTTAGAGTGGAATGCTTTGATAACACTATGTTAGCGCGTATGAACATGGTCGACAAGGATGGTCACAATAAAAAAAATTCTATTTTTGTATTTTTTCAAATTAAGTCCCAATCACACAAATTCAATTTAAAATAAATTTTAATCTTTAATTAATTATGTGTGAAGGAAAATATGTGTTCTAAATATAAGTATTTAAACTATGCATGCAAAGAACACAAACATTGAGAAAAAAATCCCTTTTGAGGGAAAACCCTTTTAATAAGAACTTAAGAGAGTTTTACAAGACTATCGACTAATAGACTACTTGATAAACCCACAAGTATAATGCACAGTGTCTTCAAAATATTTAAAGAAAATGGCTCAGTCCAGAGTCGTCCACAAGTAGCGGTCCACCCTCGGTATCCATTGATCAACCTTTAACCTTCTTCTTCCTTCTTTAGTCTTGATCCCTCGAGTTCACAAATTCATCCGTAGAAAATCCTCTCCACAATGTATCCAAGATACAAAACTTCTAGGGTTTCAAAAAGATTCACAAAACTATTTAGGGATGTCAAGTGTGAATCAAAAAGTGTTTAGAAGTCCAAAAGATGAAAAAACTCCTGTAAAGATATTATGTTTACGTTTTTTCCAAAGTCCCATGAAAAAAGAACTCAAAACAGGTATTTGAAGACCTAACAAGAAATTTGAGGTGGTGAATTCGTTCGAACGAAAATAAAACTCGTTCTAATGAGGAAGGCATTTCCTTTAAATGAAAACACATATTGTTCGAACGAGACTCCAATCTCGCATGAACCATATCTGACGAGCTTCAAATGACTTCAAACAGAAGGGCCTCATTGAATGTTCGTACGAACGAGGTAAAAAAATGTTTTTTTTTCTTTTACAAAAAAATCGAGCCTCAATGTTTATAAAAAACAACCTCCCAAATAAATTTATGAATATTTTCAAAATCCTATAAGCTTTATACCTTTTTGAGATGCAGGAAAGTCAATCTCGGAGATGTTGGAGTTCGGTTCATTGTGTCACCGCGTGTCATTTTTATAACGGGATATGCCAAATATGCCAAAGTGCAAATAAAACAAATAAATAGCCTAAGCTAAAATATTTACCCTTACAATCCGCTAGTTATGGAACCAAAATAATATCACACCTCCATCATATACACCACAAGTCACATCATAAATAAAAATCTAACTCCCCCATATACACCCCATGAATATTCCATCAAAATAAAAATTAACCATGTCCCTTCACACCGCATCATGCATTAAAAATTATAATGTTCACTACTGACACACCACAAATATAAATATACCATTATAAAATATTTTACCATTTATAATTGCATCCTCATTATATTATAAAATTTATTTCAATCCCCTGTCTCTTTATGTAAAAGCAAATTTTATAAGTGCTGATTATATTTTTTGTTTGGCTTATCCCGTTACACCCAACTGCACCTTCATGACCATTCTCAAGTCTTTGAAAAGAAGAATCGTTGGTGTCACTCACAAGATTGAAGATCATTCATCACAACATTATAAGAGAAGTGTTATGAGGTGGTTTGGTAAAGCTTAGAATGTTCAGGGTTCATTTTTTAAAAGAGTTTGTTTTAAAAAGTTTTTAAACTATTTTTAAAAGAATTTTAAAATTTTGGTCAGCTCGTTAAAATTACTTGACATGTCATTTAAACGAGATGCAGCGGGTCATTAGAATGATATTCCCATGTTCGAACGAGATTTGAAGCATCTTTTTTTTTATCAGCTCTGGAATGTCATTCAAAGTTTCATTGGAAGGTGTTCGAACGAGATCAGGTACATCATTTGAACGAGGTAATAGTTCATTTGCACGAGTACGCGAGATTTTGTTGTTATCTGAAATTAAATGAAATCTTTCATCCCTATCTACTTTTAACAACTTTTCCTATAAAAAGAGATACGAGGATGCATTTATTTCCAAGTATTTTGAGTTCTTTTTGTGATCAAACTCTACAATTTTTTAGGATCACTTTACAAAACAAAGAAACACACAATCCAAAGTTCTAAACCATTTTAGAGATTTTCTCTACTGCTAATCGGTGGATATCGAGGGAAGATCCACTTCTTGTGGGTGTTGTTGGACTACATCACTTTTTGTTGGAAAAATTGAAGACACTTGTGTATCATATTTAGTGGATCTCTAAGTAGTTTGTAAGTCATTTGAGTTTTTCAAACTATTTCACAATGCTGAATTATAGGTTTTGCCCAAAAGGGATTTTTCTTCTTCTTCTTCTTCTTCTTCTTCTTCTTCTTCTTCTTCTTCTTCTTCTTCTTCTTCTTCTTCTTCTTCTTCTTCTTCTTCTTCTTCTTCTTCTTCTTCTTCTTCTTCTTTGGTTTAGAAATGCGCTTCACTTTATCTTGCATGATCACTATTGTTTAATCAATATAAAATTTGGTAATAATCGAATCTTTGTGTGTGTAAACTAAGATATAAGTAAATCCATACAACCTAGAATTTTTAGATTGGTATCAGAGCCAGTTACATTAATTTATTATTTGATGTATATTTTTGGACTATATGGATAATTTGTATAATAGGCTACCTGTTTTTGATGGGTCAAATTATGCATATTAGAAAGCTCGAATGAGGTCGGCATTAAAATTGATTGACGAACATGTCTAGATTATTTGTGAAAGAGGATGAACCCCACCTACTATGACTAATGACAATGTCATAGTCTTAAAATTGTCAATGCTTGGACTGGAGATGATTTTAAATGGAGTCATTTTAACTCCCCTGTCTTGAGAGCAATTTCTGTTGTAGTCACTCTCGATGAATTTTGTTGAATTATGACGCGTACCATGTCTAAGAAAAAGTGGGACACCCTCTAGATCACTCATTAAGGTACCAACGCTATGAAAGATTTTAAGCTACAAAATCTAACCACACAGTTTGAGACCATTAATATTCTAGAAACTCAGACTTTTGATGAGTTTTATGCTCGTTTATCTGATATAGTCAATTCTATCTTTACTTTGGGTGACACAATTCATGTGACGATAGTTGTGAAAAATATTTTGAGATCCCTGTCGTCCAGTTTTATCTCTAAAGTCATGATCCTTAATTCGCTGGGAATCTTAGATAGTATTAGGTTAGAAGAACACGTAGGAGACTTTCAAACTTACGAAATTGATATGTTTCCCAAAATTCAAAAGCCAACGAAAAAAGGAATTGCTTTGAAACCCCACTCCAAAAAGATAAAAGAGGAGGTTTCTTCTGACTTCGAATTTGATTTTGAGCTTGATGATCTTGCCTTATTTGCAAAAAATTTCAAAACATTTCTCAAATTTAATAGAGAAAATTCTTCCACAGAAAATAAGAGTTTTGAGAAAAATGAAAATGTCAATGAGGGCAGGAATGTTTGTGAGAATGAGGTGAGATGTTTTGAATGTGAGGGAAAATAACCCAAATCCCATAAGTGTCCCACTAGGCTAAATAGACAGGGAAAAGGAAAAGTTGCATACAAAGCCACTCTTAATGATAGTGACATCGTGTCGGAGGATTAATCACTACATAAACCTAATTTTTGTGTGCATTTAAGGCTAGTCATGTGAGTACTTATAGTTTGTCCCATGCCGATGAGGACATTTTAAAATGTGATAGCCTAAACACTTTGTCGAATCATTTTAGAGAGAGAGAGTGATGAGGAGGATTTGAGCGAGGGAGAAGGTGGACTTCAATGCGCCTATGCCAAACTTTACAAACGGTCCTTGAGAACCAAAAAACAAAATATAAGTTTGACACTTTGGGTGTTTAATTTATAGAAGGAGGTGAAAGTTTAAGAGAGTGTGAGACATCAGTAAGTCAACTCGAGAAGTTAAAAGTTTCTTTGTGTGAGAAATTAATTATGGTTAGTAGGGAAAAGATCGATTTGACCAACACAGTGGATAGTCGTATGGGAGATCTTCAAGCATCATCAGAGACTTATGAGAGACTTGAATCCCATGTTTCTTAATCCGCGAAAGATCTCAAACGTGTTGGATAGATCAAGGTCACGATAGAGGATACATCAAAGAAGGTTGGAAAGATGTTCCTCGGTCTCGCGCTATGCTTTAACTAGAGGTAAAGAATAGGTTATGACGGTGTATCCACTTCCAATGCCACACCCTAGCCAGTTCTTGAGTTTGTGATGGATCCTTATGGTCCTCGTTCGATTTCACCAAGGACCCCTAACCCACCAAGGAGAGCATGTCCTATACATTTTAACCAAGGTTGACCCAAGACTATTTATGTTTATTCCTATTGCAAATAAAGAGGTCATCTTGGGGAGTCTTGCTTTAAGCTAGGAATATTTTCACACGCATGTGTTCCTCGATATTCTCCCACACGAGTTCACACAAATGTTCTTACATGCACTCCTATACACAATTACACACATGCTCCCACACATCACCACAAAAATTTTGAGAGTTTTCGAGAGCAAGTGGAATTTTTAGTCAAAACTTCTCCAAGTTTGATAAAGGAAATTAAAAGGATGTCTACTCCTTTTGATAACTCCTCTCGGGCTAATGATTGAGGTTCTGACTTGCATCTAGCATATGGTGCTTATCATGTTCATATCATTTGTCCTTATTGTTAGATTGTATTCTCATGTTTATACATGCTTTTATTTTGAAAAATCCAAAAAGATTTTTGGTTTTTGAGAAAAAGTTAGAAAAATTCCAAAAAAAATTTATTTTCGATATTTTTTTTAAACAGATAAATAGATTTTCGTATTTTATTTTTTCACCATATATGGATGTGCATTTCAGTTGTTCGAATCACCCTTCCATTCCATCCATTCATGTGATTTTTCATGGTGTTTTGAGATGTGACTTCATCTCTTTAGTGTGCTTAATAATGTGTGGCTAACATTTCGTTATTCATTGATGATTACTTTCTTTATACTAGAATTTTGATCACCTTTATTGCACCCATGCACGGACTTAGTGAACATTATACTTGCTTATCATGCGTCGAATATGGTATTATCATCTCAATATTGTTTAATAACAAACCAAATGTGCTAGAGATAAGTTGTGCTTATACAAACCATTGCCTGAATTTCGTTTCCCAAAAAAATTATTTTATGTTAATCAATGGAAAGGGGTTACGAAAGAGAAAATTATCTTCATGTTAAAAGCCACGATTTGCAAAAAGAGCCTAAAAGGTTAACGACACAAAAAATAAAAGTGCCAAGGCCATTTTTATTTCATTTATTCTTCACTACACATGAGCATTATGATATCTTCATAACTTTGAGAGTAAATTCTTAACTATGTGAGATTTTGAGGGTGTTATAAAGTAAAAGATTAATGGGTTTGCATAACGGACTCTCTTGAAAAATATTAAATAGTTTGATGTTATTGTTTTGAAAAGCATTTAAATTCATCGCATGTTGTATAAGTCAAGTAAATTTCATGTTGTTTAACATTCTTACACCGAAGGTTAAAATTAAGTGCTTTCTTTAGAAGTATCTCATTGACTTCGTGTAACTTTTTTACGTATGCCTATGTTGATTTGCCTATGGATCTTACTCACATAATTTCATTCCCCTTTTGTGATTCGAATATTTTAGTGTTATTTTATGGTGTATTGTTTTTGTACCTATATGTACTTTTTATACAAATACTTGAGAAAATTTTGAAAAATTAAAAAATTTAAAATTAGCCATCTTCGGGTTTCTTTCTTTTGCATAGCCTTTTTGAAATTCATTGCATCTGCTTTATTGATTATATTTATGATGATTGTTTCTTTTTGATTCGCATGATGCTAACATTTTAGGATTAGTTTCTAACTCTCTGTCTATTACAGAAAAACGGGGAGAAGAAATTAAAGGGGAGTTTTTCTTTTAAACTCATTCTCGTCATAATATTTATTTCCTCTCATGTGTGTAGATCATTCAAACTTGATGATTTCATGGACCACACAAGATGAAGACTTTCAGTTTAAGGCATACATTTATGTGTTTTTATTTCTTAGTTTGAGGGCATTAGTTGTATTATTCTTAGGGATCAATTTTTCTTCGATTTGGGTCTTGTACCGGAATTGCCAAAGGGGGTGATTTGTAAGAGCAAAATTTATAAGTGCTCATTTTATGTTTTATTTGTCCTATCCTATTACACGCCCATTACAAATTCATGACCATTTTCAAGTCTTCAAAGAGAAGAATCAGTGGTGTCACTTGAAAGATTGATAATCGTGTTAGAATACATCCAGTTAATAGTGTGGAAGACAAATTTTTTTTACTAACTATATTCATATGTATCCAGAATAAATCTCGCGTATTTACATAGCACACAAAACTATAAATACAAAAACTAACCCGTTGTAACGTGCTTTCCAATTCTCAATCAAGGATGCACTGGGTTGGGTTCGGGTGATGAGCTGAACTTGGTAATCCAAGTAGCCTATGTATCCATTAGCAAAACGGAATCAAACTCCCCAAGCATAGTTCCCAAATTTTACTAAAAGAATTCGGAGCAATTCTAGGCTTGAAATGATCTCACAATTTTTTTTACATTTAATGAATTTCTCTCAACCAAAGGCTTATATAATTTTATATTCTAGTTGTTATTCTCTTAAATACAAGGCTTGCAAAGCCTTGTATTTATACCCAAAGTTTTGGAAATTTAATTTAATTTCAAATTAAATTCAATTCTAAAAAATGATTAATTAATGGTTAATGGTGGAATCCCACTCCATTAAACAAACTATAAGTTATGAAATTCTACACACTCCACTAATTTCTTAATCACTTACCTAACTATGATAAAGCCAAATTTACCTATCTGTTGCTCGTGACACAAATCTGTTGAGTGATGCTACTCGCCCTGTGAGACTTTGTACCTCCTTTTTTGTGGTTGGTGATCTTAGCTCTAATAAGGCCTTGATCTTCTCAGGATTAGCTTCAATTCCACGTTGATTGACAATATATCCGAGGAACACTCCTTCTCATACTCAGAATATGCACTTAGTGGGATTCAACTTCATTTTATATTTCTCTACTTGATCAAAGGTCTGACCTAGGTCAATTAGATGATCAGCAACTTTCTTTCTCTTTGTCAGCATATCGTCAACATACACCTCCATATTATGACCTATCTGTTCTGCAAACACCTTATTCATCAGCCTCTGATATGTCGCACTTGCATTTTTAAGACCGAAAGGCATAACATTATAGCGATAAGTTCCCCTTGGGGTGATAAAAGAGGTACTCTCCCCGTCTTCAGGTTTCATTTTGATCTGGTTGTAACCAGAATAAGCATCCATGAAACTCAACAAATCGTGTCCCGAGGTAGCATCCACCAATTAATCGATTCGAGGTAAAGGAAAATGATCCTTTGGGCAGGCTTTATTAAGATCAGTGAAATCCACACACATCCTCCACTGGTTGTTTTTCTTCTTCACCATTACCACATTTGCCAACCAATCAGGATATTTGACATCTTCAATAAAAGAGGATTTTTGCAGTTTCTCTACTTCTTCTTGTATGGATTAGTTCTTCTCGGGACTGAATACACTACACCAAAATGACAAAATTGTCACCTTTCAGCTGGCCACCTTGTCAAGGTCATTGACCGTGACAAAAAACAAGCGTTTTGTGTCTAAATAGTAGTGTGGATGACTTGGCTGCTCCTACCGAATATCAATCCATTTTTTATGATAACCCGAATTTGGAACAATTTTTCAATTTGTAATAAATATTTCAATTTGTACTGAAACATCAATTTTTAATGCTTTTAATTGATTTGCACTTTATCATTTTCACTCTTGTGTGGTGTGCATGTGTGGAGAAGAGATTAATACATAAATATTCCAACTACATCTAAGTTTTGTTTATACTAATCCATGAATATACGCTTCTTACCTTTAATAGGTGATTAGTACATAGTTATTTGCGGTGCCCTATTTATGGAGAGGAGATTGAATCTCTTCGTCTATCCGAACACTAAGAAATGCCATAATCCTATAGAGTTATGCTCTGCAAATTCCTCTCAACCGTTATGTAGCCAAACATCACCAGTTGAAGTTGTCAATTCCACTTTCCATACCCCACCACTTGGAACCTCTAGCAAAACATGGGAGACCATTGAAAGGTGGAATTGACAACTTCAACTGCTGATTTTTGGCTACACAACGGTTGGAAGGAATTTGCAGCGCATAACTCCATAGGATTATGGCATTTCTTAGTGTTTAGATATGAAGAAAATTATATTTGACACGATTGCCCGGGGTACATTAGTTGGAAAGAGGTGCCATATGAGCTCAATTTAACTGTTTGGGTGACACTACAGGTAATGTATTTATATTTATATGTCAATTTCGATTTCAATTTTAATTTCAATTTTGATTTATATTTATCTATATTTGCGAGGGGGGGGGGGGGATACTAATTTTACTTTATTTCAATTCAGGGGACAGGGAGTGGCCCTGAGGGTAGGCCACAAATGCTCGATACTTACGTGGCTATTCGGACGAGAAGGGAAGGATAAGGAGGTTTCCCCGAGCGTCGCGGTACAAAATCTTTTTTCCAGCTAAATAGTTTGTAGATTTGAGATAATTGATGGTGATGTTGTTTCTTCTTAAATAGTTTCTATTTTGAATATATATTTGCATTATCTTTAGTTTGTTTGGATATATGACGTTTGAACAGGTACAACATTGCTATAACAGGTACAAATATACTGTTGGGCAGTGGCAGTGGCCATACTGCCCAGTAGATTTTTTTTAAATTCTGTCCAGAATTGTCACGATCATTGACCGTGACAATTTTTTAAAAAGAGGACAACGCTTTGTCACGGTTTTTAACCGTGACTAAACGTGTCACGGTCATGGCCCGTGACACGACCATGACAATTTTAACGAACTTTTCAAGGTCAATGACCGTGACATGTCCGTGATAAAAAAAGTTGTCTTGCCCAGTATTATCACGGTCATTGACCTTGACAAGTCCAACTTGTCAAGGTCAATGACCGTGGCAATAGTGCAAATTTGGTGTAGTGATGCCCTTCGTCGTTGCTTCACTGGCTTGATTTCCTAGTTCACATTGAGCTCGTGACACAAGAAATTTGGGTCTAATCCTGGCATATCTTCGTGACTCCATGCAAAAGTCTGCTTTCTGCGTCTTAGAAATGCTATCAACTCTTGCTTTATTGACACATCTAGTGACACACCGATTTGAGTTGTTCGTTCGGGATGCTCGTCATCCAGAATGATATTTTCAGTAGCCTCCATGACCTGGCCCTTAACGAGCTGAGACTCATCTCTTGGGTCTAAAGTCTCAATCTCCGCATCTTCTATCTCATCTACCTGATAAGTAGTAGTCTTCTTCCTGGATTCTTCACGCTCTTCTTGCTGGGAAGATGAATAGTAGCATTCCCAAGCTACTTTTTGGTCTCCCTTCACCACTCCTACTCCGAAGTTGGTTGGGAATTTTAAACATTGATGTACAGTAGATGGTACTGCTTCAAACCTTTTCAAACCTACCCTTCCCATGATGATATTGTAAGTTGATTGAACATTTTATCCATCACAAAAAATGTACTCTTTATGTTCGACAAGCAGGCCATGTACCGATGAATATATCCAACTTGATCGTCCCAAGTGGAAAAACTTTCTCGCCAGTAAAACCAAGGAGGGGCCTATGATATGGTTCCAACTGGGATAGCTTTAGATTCAAACTATCAAAACATGGGTAGAACATGATATCTACCAAGCTACCATTATCCACTAATACTCGTGAAATCATTACTTCCTTCATTCTCATTTTGATCACCAATGGGTCATCATGAGGATATAGCACACCTGCGAGATCGTTCTTAGAGAAAATGATGACCAGTTTGTCCTTGTTCACCTTCCTCGAACGATCATCTTTAGCCAAATTTATTCGCTGTATGTATGAGAAATCTTGAGCCTCATTAATGTAAGCTTTCCTTTCTGCGGTAAGATCTCCTCCTCCTGCATCACCACCTGCAATGACATTACACTCAAATGATCCAAAGTGGATTGAAAATACCTCACGTTCTGGATGTCTTGGTATTTTAGGGAGATCGGGGTCATCTTCTGAATCATCTTCATGATCTCTTTTCTTATCATCTTTTGTCCGAAGAGGATATTTAGACCTTTGCCTTCCTCGTTCGTTGGTTTGACCACTGCTTTGACGATCAACATACTTGGTGGTGAGTGCTTCAATTTCATTCTGAAGAGCTATTCAATGCTTGGTCATATGACCGTGATCTTTGTGGAATTCCTGATATTTGGACTTGTCTCTCTTATCAGGATCTGCCTTCATTTTTTATGGCCATGCTAGCTCCTCGTTGTTCTTGATCTCTTCCAGAATGTGATTTATATCCACCTTCAATGGAGTATAATTTTCGTATTTCTTCATCTGTTCCAATGCTTGCTTACCCTTTGATTGCCTATTATGACCATTGTTCTTTTGATCCTTCTTTTCAGTTTTTTCATCTTCCACCTTGGTCTCCTTAGTGTCTGCGTTCTTCTTCGCAGCCATGGCTTCCTCGACATTCATGATTTTGGCTACTTTTGCCATCAATTCTACCATGGTCCTGGGCGGATCTTTGGCTAAAGTGTAGTACAATTTATTGGGTAACAATCCACTTATCAAAGCAGTATTTGTAGTTTTCTACTCATAATTAATTACTTCCAGTTTCTCGTTATTGAAACGAGTAATATAATCCCTGGTGCTTTCACCTATTTTTTGTCTAACACTTAGCAAGTGTGCTACTCGTTTGACTGACTTTGCTCCAAAACAAAAATTTCCAATAAAAAGTTCTACTAGCTGAAAGAAGGTCGCAGTTTTCCCCCGAAGAAGGTTATTGTACCACATCTGAGCAGATTCGGTAAGAGTTCCTGAAAATGCCCTGCATCGCATCTCATCTGGAACAGCATAGATATCAGCAACTACTTGGTATTGTTCTATATGTAGAACAAGATCAGTTTTTCCATCATTTTTTGGTGTTACTATCGGGGCTTTAAATTTTGACGGTGTGGGAAAGTCCACAATATCTTGTATGAATGGTGTTCCTCGGACAAAAGTCCTTTGTAGAGGATTCTTGGTTTTAGCCATCTCCCCTAATCTATCCTCCAACCTTTGAATTAAGCCCTTCCATGCATCATTTCCTTCTTCGATCCTATTGGTTCGAGCAACTGATCGTGTTGAATTTGCCTATTGGGATCTTTCATGACGAGCAGCTGGTCGTGATTAGGTAGAGCCTTCCTTTAAATCAGATGGTCGTTGAGAGTTCCTCGACATAATCCTAGGGGGACTTCTATTCCTCCTAGGATCCAAACGATCAAAAGGAGAGACTCTACTCAATCTTTCAAGAGCACTTGTCCTTTCTAGAGATAGAGTGATGTTTTGTTGAGTTTCTGTAGCTCGTACCGAGGAATTCTGTCTAGGATGATAAGAAGGATCATTAGATATCTCATTACGATATGAATCAGTGCATCTGAACTGATATTCCTCTGGGAATAGCGTTTGCCTAGTTCGCGAAGAGAGTAAACGAGTATTTCTCTGAACGCTTCGTTGTCCTGATTGGGCTGGCACTTCGCCCTGAGCGGTTTGTATGAGTTGACGCATGGTTTCTTGCATGGTCGTTTGCCCTTAGGCCAAATTACCCACTATACCAGCCAGATCTAAAAAAATTGGGGGAGCAGAAGGATTCGGGGGAATCCCAGTGTTTCGATTACTGGATTCCGGATTATCAGCCATTGATGATGAGTTGTTTTGATGAAAAATGCTAATTACAGTCGTTTCCCACAGACGACGCCAATCTGTTGATGTAAAAAATTAGATTTGACCTAATAATAGACAATAGATTTTTAAAGTGGTCCAGCCTTATAAGAATGGCCTACATCCACTGTTTTTGTATTGCTGACTGTTTGCTTGGAATTCTCGAGGAATGGTGTTCTCGAGAAATTCCAGTCTCCTTTCATGAGGATGTTACAATGTATTTATAGCCTTGAGGTTGTACATGTGAAAGAATGATGCGCTGTATTTTAGCAGCCGAATACATCTGTACAATAATAAATGCACATTTAATGTGTAGTTGTCTTTTGGTATACTTGACGCGTACGCCACAAGTATTTGAGTTGCTCGAACAGCCTTGAGTTACTCGAACCGCTTGAGTTGCTCGAATCTCTTAAGTTAATTGGATCGCTTGAGTTGCTCGGACCTTATTCCTCTAAAGTCTTCGTATTCACCATGTAAATGGACACGCGTCTTTATATGATTGATCCATGTCAGCAGATTAAATTTGGTATCAACACTGGGTATGATTTTTTTACACAAATTCATAATATATACACAGTCACACAGTCATATATATAAGTATTCACATTTTCTAAATTAGGTGCACCCATGACCCATAATTAAATTATCCGTTCTTAGCACATATTACCCGATCATCTGGCATAACGGATTCGTCTCTTTTATTCTCATTTATAATTATTTCATACTTACTTCTCATCTCTCGAAGTATTTTATCTCACTAAGTATAATTTCTGTAGGTATTCTCTCACTTACCTTCTGGTCTAAATCCTTTACGAGTCTCAATCTTTTAGTAAATGTACGAACAATTTCCTATGCGTGAATAATTCTCCGTTAACCCACAATTTCATCCCACAATAAAATTCACTCAACGAAGTCTACCTAGACCCTACTGGTCCTCTTTAAAAACCCGTTATACTCTATCAATAATAATCAAGGGTTCCTACGCATTTTAACCGGATTAAACAAAAAGGGGAAAAATATGCACTTTTCCAGGAGGGATCGATCGATCGAGGAATGGGGTCGATCGATCGATGTTCTTGATCGGTCGATCGATCGATCAAGCAGTTATGACAAATTCTGCCATTGACAAGTTACGGGTTTGCCTCTCCAACCTCTACCAAATCTCCATTAACGATCCCTAAACTCCCAAACAACATTACTATAGGTACTATACACCTTACTACATGATTTCCTACGTGAAACATGTTCAAATTCATCAACGGTATCGAAATAATGGGGTAAAATTTACATAAACTTCAAGAACCCTAATTTTGGAAGAAACATTCGTTCTTCTAAGTTTTTCCCAGATTTCTTATTTTTAAATCAATGCTAATTCGTGGGCAATCCTCTACATATGATGGGTATGTCCAGACAATATTAAATTTCTCTAAACATGCGATTTATGATCTCAAAATTATTAACTTCTTCCATACAACATGTTCTTGATAATCGTAAACCAATATGGGTGGGACATTAACTAATAACAAAGCAAGATAGATACTTGCCTCGAGAATATGAGTCTGAACTTCTGAGATTTGATGATGTGGTTGTGTTCTCCTTCTTCCGATCTACTCTCCGACGGTATTTGTAGTGAAAATGGTGCAACTATGATGGCTCTAGCCTTGGGAAGTTCCTCACTTTCCTCCTCTAATGGCCTCTATGAAATATGCAGGTTCTAACCCTAGAAGACAACCTCGAACACCTGATATACTTCTCTAATTTTCGTAGGTAATTAAATTCCAAAAATAGAAATTACCAAAATGCCCTCCCAGGTTACCGGTTAGGCCTAAAAACGTCCCGAGACCCAAACTAAACCTCCGGGTACACTTTTCTGACTATCTCGACCCTTCCGGACACATTGGCGCATTGGAAATAATCATACGGGCTACTTATAATTTATTCACTTTTAATAATAATAATTTAGTCCCGACACGACACATGCGCGTCCTCACTTAATTTCCATAATTATCATATTATTCCCTCGTGACAATTTTAATAAATTCAATTCTACATATTACTTTACTCAATAAGTAATATTTAACAAATCAACAAATTTTCAATAATTACTAACTCTCGTCACGTTAGTAAATATTTAAAACAAATTTCTGGATTAACATTAAATTAATCTATCTCCATTAAATTTAATAAATCCCTAAATTTAAAAGCTAGAAAAATATGGGGTATTACAGTTTGAAGTTGCGCTAAGACACTTCAAACGAGATGGCATCTCGCGCGAAGCTGTCGTTCGGGTGACCTGTCTTCTCGTTCATACGAGATGCAATCTTGTTTGAACAACGTGTCTGAATTTTAGAAATTTCTAATTTGTTCCTATTTATGTGACGTATTTAATTCAAGTTAAATAAAATGTTATACGAGGAACTCAGTCTAGTACAAAAATGTTGGAAATAATTGGGTGCAATGCTTTAAAGTATTTTCGAGAGAGGAATTTTATTTGGAAATTACGAGATAGAGAATATTTGTAATTTAATAAATATATCGTAAATAGTAATGAGAATAATACTACGTATGAATTATAATATTTGGGTTGTGTGTATACCTTATGATCTTGATAGGTTGTGTGAATACTTATAGTAGTATTTATTATGTGTATGACATACTCACGCTGCTTGCTATTGCGGGAGGTTTTTTTAAGGGGACAGTCTTATCCTGATGAGCCCATTGGGGGGATTTTAGATTTAGTGCCTCATAACATGGAACCTAGGTACGGGCTATTTGTGATTATGATAATGATTATGGTCATATAGGTGCGTAGGTATGTGCGTAGCCCATAGTCTTGGAACTATGTTCGCCTCTAATATGTGTGATTTGTATTTATATGGTTTGAGAGTGATTCCGAACAGATTGTCCTTATTCAGTATGAGATGTTCCAGGACTTGATAGCAGAGTATGTATTCACCACAACTGAGCCTAGGGATGCCATATATATATATATATATATATATATATATATATATAGTGATGAATATCTATATATACTTGTGATATTATCTACTGCGTGAAATTTGTAGATAAGAAAGATAATGAATTCTTAAATAACTTAAGTATGTGAACACTTAACCTTATTGTGAAACTCTTACTCGTGGTAGTAAATGTAGAAACAATTAATAATAATAGCATGTGAGCAATACGGGTTGTTACTATAAGTGATAGTTAAAAGGTTTATGTCTACAATCTAGTTATGTATGATGACGATGACTATAATGGTTTAGAGGTACGTTAGGCGTGCACAATATTTGAAAGGTGAGAATCTTTGGTGAGTGCTAAAAATGCTAACATGTATATAGTATTTGCTTTACCGCATTTTAAATACTTGCTAAATTGTTTTAAAATATTTTACGCTTGGGCTCTGACCCGTCTCTTGAAAATCTATTTTCTCTTGTACAACTATTTTAGGTGTCCAACCACAGGGATGTCAGGCGTAGATTTCTAGACTATTTGACATGTTGTAGCTATTGTGGGAGTTGCAGGTCCTCATGATTAGACGCCTCTATTTGTTTTCACTCAATTCATGTTTTAGCTATTTCAGTTAAGGCATGCTGTCCCTTTCTAGTTATCATTTATTTAAGAGAGATATTGTACTCTTTCATTTAAGTTTTGTGGGATTTAGTATTATTATGGTTTGTTGGTTTTGCGATATTTAACTGGGACGTTTATTTTAGTTTTATTTGATTCCGTTAGATGGATTATTATTCATTATTATTTTATTCATGAAAATGGTGAATGTATTATCGGTTTATATTGTTGGATATTAATTAATCGATTAAATATTTTTGACACTAGCTTAATTAATTATTAGGTGATTAATAAAGTAAATGTTTTTTGACAATGGTGCTAAAAATGAACCAACCGGATATTCTTTTATTAAAGGACTGATCACCAGTAGTGAATTGGTCGGGGTGTCACAAATGGTATCAGAGCATTAGGTTCTAGAGTCTTTTAGGATCTATGCGACTTATTATACTTTCAGCGTAGTGTTCTTAGATATAGATCCCTATGATTAGGATTGTTGCATTCATGATTATATGTTGACATCTTCAGCTATTTTGAGATTTATTGGCTTGAAGACTTATAAAAATTCTTTCTCGTTCTAGATGCCCCCCCAGACGTGCACCACGAGCCGCCAGGAATGCCCAACCTAAGCCTCAGCCAGCTCCAGCCTAGGTAACTATGAATGCAACAGAAGTTTCCACCATCGTTGTGCATGCGATTAATGCAGCATTAGCGGTGGTACAGTAGGACCCATCCCAAGCACAAGTAGTGGCACATTCTCATGCGCATGTGTTCCCTTATACTTGGGAGAGAGTCAAGGATGCCTTTTAGAAGGGACATCCACCAGAGTTTCAAGGGAGTGTAGATGTAGTAGCTGCGAGCCAATAGAAGAAGGATATCTAGAGTCACCTTAGGATGTATGAGTGCACAGAGGTATAGAGATGGATAATAGCTACGCTTAAGCTATTAGGGGTGACATTAAAGTGGTAGGAGTCCACTACCACAGCTGACGACAGAGACATTATGACAATTCAGGATATCTGGGTGAGGTTTGATCGCAAATATTTCCCTTCCATCGTTCAGACTGAGATGAGGCAAAAATTACTGGACCTCATCGAGGAGGGGAAGACCATAACTAAATATGAGGAGGAGTTTATGAGACTGATGAACCTAGTACCAGAAGAGGTACCTATTGAAGAAAAGAGAATCCTTTTATTTATGGATGGCTTGACCTGGAGGATTCGATAGCATCTCCTGGGTAACCTTTCCTTGCAGTCCTATACATATGTACTCAATGCTTCTTAATTACACTGTCAGGACCATCGCTTCCATGTTAAGGGGAAAAATCAATTTGGAGAGTCCAACCAGCAGGGTAGGATAGGGAGAGGTAGTTCCAGTGGGGCACCAATAGCTCAGAGACAGGGAGAGCAGGGTTCCCAACAGGGGATGCTGCTAAGAGATTTAGATCAGGGGGTTCTCGTCATGGAAAAGGAGGTTTCAGGCATGGCCACCAAGGTCATCATGACCAACAAGGCCAGCAGCAGTTCTAGCAAGGCCATCAGGGCCAAAGGAGATGTGGTAACGCCCAATAGGGTTTTTAGACATGATCGACACTAGAGTGACTTGTGTAGACTCGTCGTTGGGTAATGGGACGCTAATTTTCTTTATATGCCGGGGTGTGAGTATAGATTTTGGGAATCTTATTTTCCCTTCCATTATGCTTGTGTTAGACATGTCAGAGTACGAAGCCATTATAGGCATGTATTGGCTAGTCGTGTATAGGGTGATGATTGACTGTTTCAGTAGGAGTATTATTTTTGCCATTCCTGGTCAGGAGATGTTCGTAGTGTTTGGCAATGCCTCACCTCGAGGGAGGATCATCCAACCATTTATACTATGTAGAGGAGGATATCTCTACGAAAGTGGTGATTTCCCTTGACTCAAATTCCGGTAGTATGTGAGCCCGTTAATGTGTTCTAGTAGATACCGAGACTACCGTCGAGTAGGGAGATAAAGTTTGTGAGTAATTTAGCATAGAGCACTTGTCCGATAGCTCATGCACCTTATCGTATGGATCCTATGGAGATGAGGGATAAGATTGAGTAATTATTGGGATAGGGTTTCATCCATAGGATTACCTCACCTTGGGGGTGCCCCAATTTTGTTTGTGAAGAAGAGGGATGGATCCTTACGACTGTGCGTAGATTATCGAGAGTTGAATAAAGTCACGATAAGGAATAAGTATCTGTTGCCCAGAATCGATAACTTATTCGACCAGCTGAGGGAAGCAACCTACTTCTCTAAGATAGACTTGAGGCCAGGGTACCATCAGTTGAGGATCAGGGAGCAAGATGTGTCTAAGACTGTGTTTTTGGCGAGATATGAATCCTATGAGTTTCGAGTTATGCCATTTGGGCTAAGCAATGCACCGAAAATATTTATGGACTTAATGAAAAGGGTGTTTAGAGAGTTCTTAGATTAGTTTCTCATTGTCTTTATAGATGACATCCTGATTTATTACCAGATTGAGGAGGAGCATACCGAGCATCTGCGTAGAGTTCTGTAGACCTTACTAGAGCACCAACTGTATGCCAAGTTTGAGAATTATGGGTTCTGGATATGTGAGGTACAGTTTCTAGGTCATGTCATGTCAGATAGGGGGATAACAGTGGACCCAAGTAATGTGTTAGTAGTGAGGGAGTGGGGACAACCCACGACACCGAAGGAGGTGCATATTTTCTTGGGCCTAGCCAGGTACTACATATGGTTTATTCGGGGTTTTTCAAAGATTACAGGTCCGGTGATAAATCATACTCATAAGGGTGTACAGTTTATTTTGGATGAGGCGTGTCAGTTGGAATATGATGAGTTGAAGAACAAGTTGACTTCATCACCTGTACTAGCACTTCCCAGACCAGGTGTAGAGTACCTTATCTTTACTGACGCGTCCCTACAGGGACTTAGTGGATTGTTGCAGTAGGAGGATCAGGCCAGAGCTTATGCTTCCTACAAGCTTATGACTCACGAGAGAAATTATCCCACCCATGACTTTGAGCTACCAGCAGTCGTGTTTGCCTTTCGAATTTAGAGACATTACTTGTCGGGGGAGAAATTTTGCCTATTCACAGATCACAAGTCACTACAGTATTTGTTCACTCAGAGGGGGTTGAATATGTGTCAGCGCAGGTGGCTTGAATTTGTGAAAAGGCTAACGTAGTAGCTGATGCATTGAGTCGTAGGCCAGTGGAGGAGGTTTTTGAGGTGTGAAAATCCAAATGGAAGGAGTTGGGACATCAGGATGCATTTGCCCGATTATTTATGTCAGTTATGACCGTGGCACCCCAGATTGTGACGAGGGTGGTACAAGCTTAGGCAGCGGACCCATTTTGTCAGGAGAGGATTAGAAAGCTTTTATTTGGGGAGCAAAGTCTTGCTCAGTGAGTTTCGAGGGAGGCTTGAGCTTTAACGGTAGACTGATTGTTACCGAGGTGGAGGAGTTGCGACATGCAGTGATGACAGAGTCGCATGGGTCTCGATTTGAGGAACATCCCGACGGGGATAAGATGTACTAGGATATGAGGCGATAATATTGGTGGAATAGGATGAAGAGGGGCATTGCTAAGTTCGATTTAAAATGTGCTACCTGTCATCTAGTTAAGGTGAACCACCAAAAGCCAGCCGGGCTTCCGCAGTTGTTAAAGATTCCTATATGGAAATGGGAGAGAATTTCCATGGATTTCATCACAGGTTTGCCTACTTATCAGAAGGGTCACGATTCCATATGGGTGATAGTTGATCGGTTGACTAAGGCAACCCACTTTCTGCCAGTCCGGATGAATTATACTACAGCACAGTATGCTTAAATTTTCAGTATCGAGATAATAAGACTACATGGGGTACCCCTTGATATTATGTCCGACCGGGACAAGATCCTTGTGCCTCGTTTTGGGGAGAGATTCCAGCAGGCCATGGGCACCAAATTGCGTCTAAGTACGGACTATCACCCATAGACAGACGAGAAAACTTAGTGTACTAGTCAGATGTATAGGATATGCTGCGGATGTGTGTCCTTGATTTTGGAGGAGGTTAGGAGCAGTATCTTCCACTAGTGGAGTTCGCGTACAACAACTCCTATCAGTTCACTATCGGCATGGCTCCATTTGAGGCGTTGTACGGTAGACCTTTTCGTTCTCCTACTTGTTGGCTAGAGGTGGGGGACAAGCTACTCGATCCAGAGGTGATCCAGGATGCATCGGTCAGGATTGATATGAGTCAAGGTCGCATATGGGTAGCCCAGGATAGATGGAAAATCTACGCCGATGCTAAGCGGTTCTTCCGAGAGTTTAGTGTGGGGGATCAGGTGCTACTGCGAGTATCTTCTATAAAGGGGATCATGAGGTTCGAAAATAAAGGGAAATTGGCACCGAGATACATGGGCCCATTTACTATCATCGTGAGGATTGGATCAGCAGCGTATAGTCTGGGGCTGTCAGAGCACTTGCACTATATTCATGATGTGTTCCACATTTCTTCACTGAGACGATATCTTCGAGATGAGTTGGCTCACACTCACATTGCATTATAGGATATTGAACTGCATCCTGATAATTTTTATGAGGAGAGACCGGTGGCTATCTTAGGCCATAGTAAGAGAAGATTGAGATCGAAGGTAGTTCAACTTGTGCGTGTTCAGTGGGAGCACCATAATGTCGAGGAGTCTACTTGGGAGCGCGAGGATGAGATGCGCGAGAAATATACAGAGTTTTTCTTACCAGGTATACTTTTATTTTTAAAATTTCGGGATGAAATTCCGTTATTAGGGGGGAAGTATGTAACTTCCCATATTTTTTAATGATTTTTAAATGTGGGAAATTAATTAATAATTAATCGGTTTAAGATAAATATTAACTAGCGAGATAAGGGTTAGTATTTATTGATGAGAATTATATTTAATATTACCAAGCGAATACATTAATATGTGATTGTGAATTTATGAAAATTATCGCGAGTGAGAAATATGATAGTTACGGTAATTAAGTCGAGACGCACATGTCAGTCGTGTTGGGACTAATATAATGGAGTATAAAAAGTAAATATATTTTGAGTCATCCAAATGGTCATTTTGAGTGCGTCAATGTGTCCAAAAGGGTAAAAATAGTTATAAAAGCCCACCCAGGGGTTTAGTTTGAGTCCCGGGGCAGTTTTAGGCTAAACCGACATCCCAGGAGGGCGTTTTGGTAATTTATATTTTTAGAGAATAATTAACTACGAAAATTATAGGGATAAAATAACTTGTATATGCAAGGAGTTAGGGTTATCAGTTGTTACACACAGAGAGGCCAAAGGAGGAAGGAGGAGGAGAGTTTCAAGGGCTAGAACCTCTATTGCTACACCTTTTACAACACAAACACCACCACTACATAGATCAGAGAGATGGGATCACATTTATACCATATTCTTTATATGAATCGTACGTTAATTCCAGAGGTAAGCATTTAAACTTACATACTTTTAGCAATAATTATGTCCATATTAGTGTAGGTGAAAAATACACAAGAATTGCATATGAATTGGGTGAAATTAGGCGATTTAATTCATAACTTAGGACTGAATCTAAATGATTTTAACCCCTTCATGTATGTAGATTTGAACCCACAAAATTTGGATTAATATTGATGAACGAATCTGGGTTAATTTTGTTCTTAAATTGAAAATTGATGAGCTAGGGTTCACATGATTATATTTGGGGATTTCAAATTTATTCGATGATTATTAATGATTTAAAGATATCGGAGTATTAGAAATCATCCTTATATGTTAGAATGTGGATTGGAATTAATTGTTGGGAGTTTAGGAATGATTTGTAGAGGTTTCAAAACTCAAAAATGGTGAAAGCGCAAGTTCTTGAGGTTAGAGACGAAACATGCCAGGTCGTTTGAAGTCATGCGAAGACACTCCAAACGAGATGGCATCTCCCGCAAAGCTGTCTTCCGAGCGACCCGTCTTCTCGTTCGAATGATGTGTCTGAATTTTAGAAATCTTTAATTTGTTCCAATTTATGCAACATAGTGAATTCGAGTGAAATAAAATATCATACGATGAACTCAGTCCAGTACAAAAATATTGGAAATAATTGGGTGCAATGCTTTAAAGTATTTTCGAGCGAGGAATTTTCTTTGGAATTTATGAGAGAGAGAGTATTCGTAATTTAATAAATATATCATAAGTAGTAACGAGAATAATACTACGTTTGAATTATAATATTTGGGTTGTGTGTATACCTAATGATCTTGATAAATTGTGTGAATGCCTATAGTAGTATTTATTATGTGTATGCCATACCAATCTGCTTGCTATTGCGGGAGTTTTTTTAAGGGGACAGTCTTATCCTGATGAGCCCATTGGGGAGATTTTAGATTTTGTGCCTCACAACATGGAACCTAGGTACGGGCTATTTGTGATTATGATAGTGATGACGATCATATAGGTGCGTAGCCCATAGTCTTGGAACTACGTTCGCCTCCAATATCCGTGATTTGTATTTATATGGTTCGAGAGTGATTCCGAACCAATTGTCCTTATTCAGTACGAGATGTACCAGGACTTGATAGAAGAGTATTCTTGCACCACATCTTAGCCTCGGGGTGTCGTATTAATGTATATATATATATATTATAGCGATGAATATGTATATATACTTATGATATTATCTACTGCGTGAAATTTGTAGATATGGATGATAATGAATTCTTAAATAACTTAAGTATGTGAACACTTAACCTTATTGTGAAACTCTTACTCGGGGTAGTAAATGCATAAACAATTAATAATAATAGTATGTGAGCAATACGGGTTTTTACTACGAGTGATAGTTAGAAGGTATGTGTCTACAATCTAGTCAGGTATGATGATGATGACTAGAATGGTTTAGAGGTACGTTAGGCGTGCACAATAGTTGAGAGGTGAGAATCTCAAGTGAGTGCTCGAAAAGCTAACATGTATATAGTATTTTCTTTACCGAATTCTAAATACTTGCTAAACTGTTTTAAAATATTTTACACTCGGGCTCTGACCCCTCTTTTGCAAATCTATTTTCTCTTGTATAACTATTTTAGGTGTCCAGGCACAGGGTTGCCATGCACATATTTCTAGACAATTTGACGTGTTGTAGCTATTGTGGGAGTTGCAGGCCCTCTTGATTAGATGCCTCCATTCTTTTTTACTCAGTTCTTGTTTTAGCTATTTCAGTTAGGGCATGTTGCCCCTTTCCAATTATCATTTATTTCAGAGAGATGTTGTACTCTTTCATTTAAGTTTTATGGGATTTAGTATTATTATGGTTTGTGGGTTTTGTAATATTTAACTGGGACATTTATTCTAGTTTCATTTGATTTAGTTAGATGGATTGTTATTAATTATTATTTTATTCATGAAAATGGTGAATGTTTTATCGATTTATATTATCAGATATTAATTAATGGATTAAATGTTTTTGACACTAGCTTAATTAATTATTAGGTGATTAATAAAGTAAATATTTTTGACGGTGATGCTAAGGACTGATCACCCGATGTTTAATTGGGCGGGGTGTCACATCCCCATCCAAGAAAACAAACCCACCCAAATAACTCTCTCTTTCTCTCTCAATGCAAATGAGCTCCAAACAAAATCCCTCCACCACTACCTCCCATCGATCGTCGTCACCTTTAGTCCCTATTCCACCATTGCCACAACCGTTCATACATTAGACCTCACTCACCCCTAACCATTAACCCTACGCACCACTGACACCATCATTGCCCCACCATCACTAGCCACCTATTCGAACCAACAACAACCACCCTATGCCAATCGACTTACCCAAACAAACCCCTATGTCACACACCAACATTTGTAAAACCTTTTCCTAACACCGTGTCCATCTATTTCGTTTACCCCCATTTTTGGTATATTCATATATATATATATATACACAAACGTGTGTGTGTGTGTGTGTGTGTGTGTGTGTGTGTGTGTGAGAGAGAGAGAGATTTCTAAAATAACTACAACTAAATTTAAATATAAATAAAATTTAGAATTTAAATTTAAATCACAACACATAATTAATTAAATATGATTAATAAAATTTTTCTCTTTTAATTGAATTATTCTATTTCTTGAATTAATTTTTTGACTAATTTATATTTTAAAATATTTATAAAAAATATGGGGTATAATAACTTTTAAAGGGCAAAAATATAAATTGACATCCCAAACATCCCCTTAACAATATTAAAAAGCCTTATCCGACCCAAAACCCCATCCAAGAAAATAAACCCACCGAAACAAACCATTTTCTCTCTCAAGCCAAAACGAGCTCGAATAAAAAACACCCCTCCACCACTACCACCATCTGTCATCGCCACACTTAGACCCTATTCCACCGTTGCCATAACGGTTCATACATTAGAACTCACTCACCCCCAATCACTAATCATAACCACCCTCAACTTGAACCACTAACAACTACCCTACGCCTTTTGACTAACCTAAACCAACTCCGATGCTACAAACTCCATCCATGCTTCATCCTCCACCACTAGTGAGTCCCCTATCCAAAACATCAACATTTTTAAACCCTTTTCTAAACACCCTGTCCATCTATATCGTTTACCCCCATTCTTGGTATATATGTATATATATATATATGTGCAAAGAAAGAGGTCGTGGTATGTGTGTGTGTGTGTGAGAGAGAGATAAATGGTTAAGGTTTTTCAAAAAGTAGTTTTAGGGGTCATTTTTTTAGGTTTTCTGTAAAATCAAATTTGAGTATAATTATAATTTTACCCTATAATATTCATAAGAACACTCTTTTGGCCTTGAAAAGTCATGTCCCTTTCACATGACTAATTTTTGTTATATTTAACTGTGGAAACTAAAGTTACGACCTAGAGAGATATTCTCATTATTTTTTAGAGTGTAAACTCTCGACAAAGCTACCCAAATATAATTTATTACCGAATAAAAAGATAATTTCTTTCTTATTTCGACAAAAGGTAAACAGCATCCTAAAAGTAAATGTGACAAATTTTGTATCATGATTTGAATCTGACCAAAATTTATCTTCTTATTAAGACAAGTGATTTTAATAATATGGAAAGTTAAAATAATTCACACGACATCGGATGTACAATAAAAATCCCATTAAAGAGAAAAACTTCAGACTCAAATGATTGGTAAATGTACTATGGTAGATATTTACTAAATAGGATGAAAGATTTACAATCCAAGAACGCGCTAACTTCATTATCCACTCTTTCACACCTTATCTTTTGAAAAAAGGCACCAACAACTCGAACACGCTGCACCACCTTGATCGATTTTGGCCTCGACTAATGTCTTAAAATATTATGTCAATGAAATATGCATTGAAGTGGAAGAGAACTTTATTCCAAAGTAATGAAACCATTAAGTAACCACCATTCTAAACCAAAGATGTGTGAATCTATCTTATGGTTTAAAATAGGTAGAAAAATGTATACTTTCTTTAAAAACTCATGTAGTTCATTTTAATCTGTGAATGAAGATATACTCAAAAACAAAATATTTTATATAATAGATTTGTCAAATAATCTAACTGCACCTCAATCTGTGAATTATAAACTACCAAATAACACCACGAATATAAAGATTTCCTTAAGGCTTTTAAGAAAATATTTTATATCATATTTTAATATAAAACTGGGTAGTCCACTTAAACTTTAAATATTTACATTCGTCTCCGCGAACATCCTAAAAAAACTAGTCGTAAATAAACTAACTTGTTTAAGACTCATAATTGATATTTCACCCAACTCCTATTGAAAAAAAATTGTCCTTTTACTTTCTCTGGCATCACATTAAACCGAAAGTCAGTGTGTAACTAATATGAAACTAAAACTTATTTTTTCATATGTGAATAATGTGTCATGTTTATCAAATCTACAATGGGGTTCTAAAAGTAAAGTAAGGAAGAAAAAATATTAAGGTGAGATAATATGTGGCGTATTAAGTAAATATGAGTTTCATACATTCTTCCATCATATCACCCGAGTGGATAATGGAAAGGAGATAATGGAGTTCCCTAAGGGGAAAATTATCATTGCTACAAGTTTGGATGATTGGTCATAAACAAGTACATAACCCCCATAGAGTTCTTATTTATGTACATGCCTAAGGGAGATACCGTGAATGACCCAAGTTATTTACACTTTTGATCGTGGAGTCCTCATCATAGTTTGATTAACAAAAAGACCACCAACATTAAATTTTTGAAAGTTAAGAACTTGTTTGTCTTTATGTATAATCAAAAGATTCTTCCTACGGAGTCCAACTATGAGAAGATGTACCTCATTCCATGAAGGGGTCACCCCTATGAAAAAGGTTGATTCCTTTATATTTTTTGTCAAATGAAAAGGATACAAAGAGAATTTAGAGAGAGTAAGTCTTTCATTTCATTAATATGTCAATACTAAAGGGGTATAGCCCATATTTATAATACAAAATAAGGCAATCCAATAGACCCCTTAATAATTGCTAAATGCGAGTGGGATGGAATACAAGTGAACATCCACTTAAATAAATAATTTATAACATTCCCCCTTGGATGCACACTATATACACCATTAAATATTTGTTGCCTAGTTAAAACCTTACTAAGGAAAAACCCACTGGGAAAATTCTAAGTGAAGGAAAGAGAGTATAACTTTTGAGATCATTAAATCGGCATTGGACGCTCTTAGTGTTGCCTCATTAAAACCTTTGACTGGAAAACCTAATGGGCAAAAACCTAGTTAAAGGAAAAAGAGTACAACGTGCATATGTCTAAAACATCATGTTCTTAGATTCTCCCCTTGATAAAATAATCTCCTTGATTGGATATTCCCACCGATTATGGTATTTCTTTGATGATTGAGTCGATGCATATTAGTCTCATACACAACTTTCTAAAATATTGCTTTGACATGGTGAATTGATTTAATCGACTGTTACTTTAATTTTATTTTTCTTCATAAACATGACTTTCGTAAAATTTGGATAAAGAGGGATAAACATGTCACTTTATGGGATCTATTTGACTTCAATAGCATTACTTTTATGGAGTTTATATGTTGCATAAGTCCTTTTGAGTTCATGGATGTATATTGATTGAAATGTGTTAGTCATATATCCCTTGATGTGGCATTTTTAATTTGCGGTCTATAAAATAACCATTGCCTTCATAAGTACTACTACTAGTAGTAGTAGTAGTAGTAGTAGTAGTAGTAGTAGTAGTAGTAGTAGTAGTAGTAGGAATATATGTTATTGAGGCAAGTCATAAGTGATTTGAGTTTTCCTTATGAGGATCTCCGAAATAATCTGTATCAATATAACTTACTAGACAATTATGATTAGATATAAAACATGATTGATATTAGTCCCATACTTTTTAGGTTAGATGATAATTATTTCTTGCAAAGAGATTGACTGTAATTATTATGTCCGATATTGTGTTATGTATAATAATATACTAATAACATAAAAAAATACAATAACAACATGCTAATATGGTACTTCTCTGCCAAGTATATATTTGACATTCTTTAACATGATATTGATATTATAATATCCAAAGACCAGACATCACGGGTATACCAAAATGGTTTGCTTAATATATGATAAATCATTTCAAGACTTTTCAATCCATTTAAATAATGGATGATTGTTTAACATAAACTTTGCTCGATCTGAAGGCCGCGATAATAACTAGTTATCTAAGGTCATTCTTTTTTTAATTCTTTATTTGGATGCTTTTGCATTTCAATTGAGCTCTTCAGGAGCACAACTATTTAAGGATATTTTATAATGGCACATTTGCATATATTATTCTTTTCATACCCTTACTTAGGAAATATTTACTAACACGCTTGCACCTATATCCATTTGGATTACCAGCTGTACAGTGAACATCTTACTGCATTTGAGTACGTACTCTTTATCTTTGCTTCTGGCAAAGAAAATCCTTTTGAAATTTTCATATGTATTATTTGTCTAAGTCCCATACAAACAAGTAGTTATAATATTCACGAGTCTCATATAATATATTTAAAAAAATTGCTAAGCTAGTTCGATATCTGAAAAGTATTTATGGCCAAAACGGGATGACATATTTGTATATAATCAATTTTGGTTTCTTCAGGAAACTTTGTGCCATAAACCGTGCACTTTTCAATGAGTTTTAACACTTCATATACTTATAAACACTCAGTCATAACCTTCAAGATTGATATCTTTGGCGGTTTACTATAGGTCCAAATACAACACGTATAATAAGAGACTCGAATTTTGCCATCATGAAATTTTCTCATTTTGGCCAACATATTCTTTGTTGACATTCATTCAAAGTAGGTGGATTTGTAGTATCATTTCCCTTTGATTTTTATGTAGCTACAACATATAAAATTATATAATCGATTATCATCTTTATTGATCCTACTTTCTCTTGTATATGTATAAAATATAGAGATCTCATTCAATATTGGGTACCTTTGCCAACTTCAGGGCCTTTATAGTCACTTCAGGGACTCGTGTCTTTTCATAGACAATAACCACTTTTGGGGTTTTAGATAAAGTGGATCTTTTGTTCAAAACCTTGTCTGGAGCATTATGTATAACCTATTTTGGAGCGTTATTTGGATATGATTTTATTTAATCTCCACTTCCGGGGAGTCAAGTAGTTAGGATCTAGAGGTTTGCCACACTTCTGGTTTGTAAAAAAATTATTTGTTGCCAAATTTATTTTATCCTTTTGGGATAATGATTTTTTCAAGCACATTCACAACTAGTCCATATGACATTTGTTGTTGCAATATAATTTTTTTTACTTCATTTTCGCATTGAGCGATACAGGGGATTATATGAGACAATGTGGAAATAGGCCATAATAATTCTCGTTGTTCTTCAGGAACATACCGTTCTTTAAGTATAGTTGTACTTATAATACATTATATCCTCCTCATCACGGTGAGAATAGTGCCTCATGAAAATAAAATTACATATATACCTATAACACCTAGTATTTCTGAGTATTTAGAATTTAATTAATTCGATTATTTTAAATTACATGTGTACCATAATTCAATTGTATTAAATACTATGTGTTTATTAAAATATTAATCGAGGAGATAATGATTAATATTTAGGTAATGATATGGGTATAAAAATCTCCCTCAAAACCTTCCCCAAATCTAATGTGGATTCCACATATTCTCTCACCTACCTATTAAACATTGCCTTGTGGTATGGGGTCTCGCTAGGGCATAAAAAAATATGACTTTTGAGGGAGACTTTGTGGAGTTATTTTGTACGCATAACACTACTCTAATATTTATGGAATAAATTTACTAAGTGAGTAGTAAATAACTTGCGATAATTATTATACATCATAGCGAGTGATATCAATGTGTGTTATATCGCAACCGGGAGTCATGTGTAGCTTATATCGAGGTTGAGATAGGAAATTTATATAGAGTGACTCAGATGACGATTTTTAGGTCACAGTTTATTTCGAATAGGTTGAAATAGGCGGAATAGTGTACCCGAGTGAATTGATTGGGTCCTTGGGCGATTTTCGACCAACTCGGCACCATGTAAGGGGGTTTTGGTCAATTGGGAGGCTAGGGTAGAAGGAACTCCGAATTTGAGAGATCTATATCAGCCCCTTTGAGTTATGCGCTAGGTTTACAACACTGGGGAAAGAGAGGAGACCATTGGACAGGAAGGAGAGAAGAAATATAGGCAATTCCACACCTTTTCGCATCACTAAAGTTGCCGAAATTGAGATCGGAGCAAGGGAATAACATCCTCATCATCTTAGAATGAAAATCAGACCTGTTATTACAAGGAAAGTTTTAATATATCCATTATTTTAAGTATGTTATAATACCCATGCCGTGTAGAGTTTCAATTACGTGATTTATGTGTATTCTTGGGATTTAATTTGGTATAATCCATGATTTAGGGTAGGATTCATGTTCGAATTAATCCCTCTATGTAGATAATAAAAAATCTAAGATTATATGATGAATAATTTGAAATAAATCTGGTCATCTTGATGAATATGCATGAACAACACTATAAACTAGGGTTTTATGAATTATGGGATCTAATCTGTTCTTGGGTAGAGTTCTTATAGATTTGATGTATTATTTATGTTAGAAATTGTATGTAGACATATGTTTGAGGTTTGGGTATGTTGGATGGGAGGTTGGAAGGTTTCATGGATGTTTGAGGTGTTAACCATGGAGAAAAACGAGTTTGGGACGAAGTAGCCAAAACCCAAGATCGATTGATCGACCAGCTTTTGTCGATCGATCGACCGACTAAAGCGGAAATGGGCTTCTTTTTTTATTTAAATATTTGTCCTTACTAATGATCGTGGGGGACTTTGGTAATGTAATTGTAACTATATAGAGACTTATATAAGATCAGTAGACATATGGTTAAGTCCCGATTTAATCTTAATGAGTGTAAAATTGGGATTTGGATCGACAGTAGTTAACCGATTGTTTTGCGTATCAAGAATTTGCAAATTGGGTTATGGGAAGAGAAAATGATAACCTAAGATCAATACCAGTAGGATAGTGATGTGTTAACTACTGAATTTACTTAAGGGGTAAGTAGGACCCTTCGGGTAGTGAGTGATACTCGAAAAATACGAAAATAATACTATGTGGGAATCATTAGTACGTTGAGTATTTGAGAGAGAGATATACTACGTAGGGAATATATTATAGGTTGTGTGTACACTGTTCTAAAAAACCCGCCTAGGCTCCGCCTAGGCACGCCTAGGCTTGAGGCTTGGGAGAAACGCCTCGCCTTAAGATTTTCACGCCTTATTCTTGGTAAAACCCTTAAGGCGCACTTTTTTTCTAAAAATAACAATGCTTTAGTGAAATGATATTGCCTTTTAACGAATTTTTTTACAAACTAGACCATTATCTCACCCAAAATAATCAAATAGTACTTTAATTTGCAAATATTCAGACATCTTTTTATGATATGTACAATTTTAGTTTTATAATAGCCTTGTTATGGTTAAAAAATATTAAAATGCATTAAGAAGGCCTAAACGCCTTTTGACGCCTTTTGACGCCAAGGCCCGCCTAGGCTTCTAAGGCTTAAGGCTTGGCCTCCACGCCTCGATCACGCCCCGCATTTTTTAGAACCTTGGTGTATATATATATATACCTATTATGTGTTTTTTTATACGTGTGAACATACCTACGTTGCCTTCTATCACGGGAGGTTCCGCTCAAAGGGCGATCCCACCTTGGCGATTCTAGCGAGGTTTGGATGTGTGCCCTAGAACATAGAACTTAGGGAAGCTCATTATGTGCAGTGTATTAGTGGGAATGGAAGATCATTTGGGTACATTAGGTATGTGCGTAGCCCAAAGGCTTGGAACAATGTACGCCTCTATTTTGTGTTATTTGATTATTGTTTAAGGGGACATTCCGAACTGATAGTCCCTGATTCGGTACAAGAGGTACATGGACTTAATAGCAGAGTATGCATGCATCGCAGTGGCCATTCTGTGGGATGATGTAGTTTTATATATTATAGGGCGATAAATATATACAAATGCTATTTTTCTACTTATGTGCGATGGTAGAAAAGATAGATAATGTATATCTAAAAGTAATTTCAGTTTGAGAAACTTAATCAATGGTGCAATAATAATATTCAGTTAATATGAATTATTGGCTTTATGGTATCTTATTATATGGGAGGTACGGGGGGACCTAAACCTGTTTTGGTTAGATAATTAATTATGGGTAGTTAGGTTGGGTAACATAGCTAGGTGGGTTTAATAGGAGACATTAGGTGTGGACTATAGATGAGAGGTCAGGAACTTAAGGGAGTGTATGTGGAACTAACGTGTGTATCTAGTAACTGCTTTTAAACTTCAATTTAAGTAGTTGCTAAATATTTTTCAAAGGTTTTGGGTTCTGATACATCTCAAATGTATTTTACAAAACATTTTAGGTGTCAATCCAAAGGGATGCCAAGCTTGATGATTCATTCCAAGGATGCGTAGATGCAACACTTGTGAAGGCTTATAGGATTTTTGTAGACGCTTCAGTTATTCATTCCTAGATTAGGATTTATGATTCAGTATTTCTTTTGGGCTTGTTACCCCTTCAGTTGATATATTCTTTCAATTTTATTTATTAGACTATGTATTTGGATTCGGTTTATTTCAGTAGACTTATGGTTTGGATATCAGTTTTGGAATCGATGGTTTATTCAGTATTTATCATTTATCTATTTATCTTATGATGATTCAGACTTCTATTAATTTTGTGGATGGATGAGTTATTATTTTAATTTCTGCATGCTATTATATGTTAATTAAAGATAAAATTTGGCATCGGCTTAATTTAACATAGGTGGTTAGTAATTTAGTAAGTCTCGATAGCGATGCTAAGAATGGACTAAATGGGTTTACTATTTATTTTGATAAAGGACTAATCACACATAGTTAAAATAAGCGGGGTGTCACAGATGGTATCAGAGCATTAGGTTCTAGAGTCCATAGGATCTGTACGGCTTACTACGATTTTAGTGTAACGTCCTTTGATATAGATCCTTATTATTAGGATTGTTGCATTTATTTTTACGTATTTGAGATTACGTTATTCTGCTATTATATTTGTATTGGCTGTGAACTCATACAATTTGATCAAATTTCATATGCTACCTAGGAGAGGATGACTGACAAGGGCAACGGTAAGAGACGATGAGGGAGAGGCTCAATATGAGCCACATGCACCACAGCCACAGCCACCGTAGGGGACACTAACGGCCGTAGAGGTGTTCGTTATTGTGCATACACAGTTAATGCTGCTATGACTACTATGGTACTCCACTTTGCTGAGGCCCAACCACCACATCAGCTAGTGGTACCGATTATCCAGGCCCACCCAGGTTTGTCAGATTAACAGAGAATGAGGGAGGCATTTTAGAAGGGCCACCCACCAAAGTTTCAGGGTAGTTCTAACGTGATCCTAGCTTTCCAGTGAAAGAAGAATATTCAGTGCCACCTTCATATGATTGAGTGTAGAGACATTCAGAAGAAGATATTGGACACTTTTAGGGTAGGTAGAGAAGCTTATAGTAGTGGGAGTCTATTACCACTATTGAGGAGAGGGACAGTATGCCTATTGCTGAGTTCTGGGTGCGGTTTGATCTCAAGGACTTTTACGTCGACTATTGAGACAGAGATGAAAAGAAGTTTAATGAGGTGGTTCAAGATGACCATTCAGTATCTATGTACGAGGAGTTCACACGTCTGGCTAATTTTACGCCCGATGAGCTGAACAGTGAAGAGAAGAAGAAAATAAAAATTATGGATGGGCTCACCTGGAGGATTAGACAATACTTGATAGGAAACCCCGCATTGAGGACTTATACTAAGGTCGTTAATGCCGCACTTAATCATTTTCAGGACCATCTCTTCCATTTAAAAGGAAGCAAGAGAGGGGGTGAGCCTATTCAGCCATGCAAGGCAAGAAAAAATGGTGCAAGTGGAGCATCACAGCAACAGACGAGAAGCCACTAGGGGTAGGATTCCCGACAAGGGGATTCAACCTAGAGATTTATATTTGGAGGTTATCGACCTGAGGATGGTGGATTAAGGAAGGTCCAGTAGGTTCTTCAGTATCATAATGTTCCTTAGGGTCGTTATGGCCAAGGGAACTATGGGGGAGTCCAACAGGGTCGAGGACACCATTACCAATAGTAAGGGCAGCCTCGACATGGCCATTAGGGCCAGAGGTAGAAACACTTCTCAAGATGTTATTTTACTTATGGACAGACATGCCATAAGAGCAGAAACTACCCACAATAGGATAGATCCTACAGTAAAAGGGTGCCAACAGGGGCAGCAGGCCCAGTTACCCACGACAGCACCAACATCAGCCCTACCAGCCCCACCGCAGAAGGGGAAGTTATAGTATGGAAGTGTCTATAGGAACCTCAAGCGCCACCAGTAGTAGAGGGTACGTTTCCTACTCACGGGTTTGAGGGTAGTATTTTGTTTAATACGGGGGTGTCACACTCATTTATAGCTACCAGATATGCATGTGCAACCGATTTATTAGAGACAACTGATGGTCTCATTATGTGTGTAGAGTCACCTTCGGGTAGTGGGTCGCTCATACACTCAATTTGTAGGGGTGTGGATATTGACGTGGGGAGACTATGTTTAGCCACCGACCTTTTAGTGTTAGATATGGAGGGTTATGAAATCATTTTGGGTATGAACTAATTAGCTGGATACCGGGCGATAGTGGATTGATTTAGGAGGACCATTATGTTCTCTATTCCAGAGCTGGAGATGTTCTTAGTGGCGATGCCTCTTCCCAAAAGAGGGTCGAGCACATACCTGTATTATATTGAGGAGGAGACCTCGTAGGAGGTGGTTATTTCTTTGGGTTCGATTCAAGTGGTGAAGGAGTTTGAGGATGTGTTCTAGGAGACACCCATACTGTCGACCAATCAGGAAATTGAGTACGCCATTGACTTGGCGCCGGGTAGAAGACCGATTTCCCAAGGGCCTTATCGCATGGCTCCTTCAGAGATGCGGAGATTCAATAGTTTTTGGGTCAAGTTTTCATTAGATGCAGTACATTACTGTGGGGTGCGTTGGTGTTATTCATCAAGAAGAGGGATGAATCACTTCATTTATGTATTGACTATAGGGAGTTGAATAAAGTCATGATTTGGAATAAGTATTTGTTGCCTCGGATCGATGACCTGCTCGACCAGTTGAGAGGAGCAACATACTTCTTCAAGATAAATTTGAGATTGAGATATCGTTAGTTACGCGTCAAAGAAGAGGACATTCCTATGATTGGTTTCCTAATACGGTATTGATCGTACGAGTTTAGGGATATGCCGTTTGGGTCACCAATGCACCAACAATGTTCATAGATCTTATGACCTGGATTTTCAGAGAGTTCTTTGACCAGTTCATGATCATATTCATCGCTAATATTCTAGTTTACTCTCATTTTGAGGAGGAGCATGTCGAGCATCTACGTATGGTTCTACAGATGCTATGGGACCATCAAATGTATTCCAAATGAAAAAGTATGGGTTTTGCCTACGTGTGGTACAATTTTTAGGCCACATTGTATCTAATAGGGGCATTAATGTTGATCCGAGTAAGGTATTGACGGTGAGGGAGTGGGGACATTCCATGACACCGACCAAGGCTCGCAATTTTCTGTGTTGGTCGAATAATGTCGTCACTTTATTAAGGGTTTCTCTAAGATTACAAGTCCGTTGACAAACCTGACTCGTAAGGGGGTGCTGTTTGTTTCGAACGATCACTATCAGTTAGCTTTTGATGAGCTAAAGGACATATTGACCTCAATACCTATGCTCATATTCCCTAAAGGAGAAGTGGAGTACCGTGTTTATACAGATGCATCCTTGTAGGGATTTGGGGGTGTACTACAATAAGAGGAGAGGGATAAAGCTTATGCATCTCGCGAGCTTAATCCCCACGAGAGGAATCACCCCACGTAATGACTTGAGTTAGAAGTGGTTGTGTTGCCCTTGAGGATTTGGAGGCATTATCATTAGGGGGAGAAGTTTACCATGTTCACGAACCATAAATCACTTCAGTATCTATTCACGCAAAAGGATTTAAATATGAGGTAGAGGAGATGGTTAGAGTTTGTAAAGGATTACCGGTTTGATATTCAATATCATCCTAGAAAAGCTAACATGGTGTCATACGCGTTGAGATGACGACCTAAAGGGGGTTTGGAAGGCAAAGTGGAGGGAGCTTTAACATAATGACGAGGTTTCTAGAGCTTGTATGTCCTTATTGGCTATCACTCCCGATATTGTTATGCGAGTGGTCGAACCACAGGTAGGCGATCAGTTTTTCCAGGACAAAGTAAGACAGTTATTAGCTGATGGAGCGAAGACTTATTCGATTAGTTATGAGGGAGGCTTGCACTTCAATAGGAGACTCGTAGTTCCAAAGGATGAGGACTTGAGACATGCAGTGATGTCATAGTCTCAAAGGTGGAGGTTTACGGTACATCCCAATGGGGATAAGATGTATCAGGATATGCATAGATAGTATTGGTAGTCGGGGATGAAGCGGGACATAGCGGAGTTTGTCTCAAAGTGTGATACATTCTAGCTCATAAAGGTAGACCACCAGAGACCTAAAGGGATATTACAATCATTAGAGGTTCGAGTGTGTAAGTGGAAGAGTATCTCCATGGATTTAATTACCGGGTTACCGATATCGTAGAGAGGTTATGAATCCATCTGGGTGATAGTGGATCGATTGATTAGGGTAGCCCATTTTCTTTTGGTTCGTACAAATTTTAAGAGAGGTATTATGCCCAGTTATTTATTGCTAAAATAATGAGGTTGCACGGGGTTTCGATTAATATTGTGTCGGATCGGGATAAGATTTTTGTGTCCCACTTCTAGCAGAGTTTTCAGGAGGATATTGGCACAGATTTATGTTTGAGTACAATGCATCACCCACAGACTAAAGGGATGATGAATTGAGTTAATCAAATGCTAAAGGATATGCTGAGGATGTGCATACATGACTTCGGGGGAGGATATGAGTAGTACCTTCCATTATTGGAGTTTGCGTTATATAACTCCTATTAGTTCACCAATGGCATGGCACCATTTGAGTCACTGTATGGATGGCCTTGTCATTCGCCCTCTTGATATTTAGAGGTTGGGTACAACAATCTATTAGGGGGAAGAGATGATTCAGGATACCACTGCCAAGATTGAGATGATTTGAGGGCTCATCTGTATAGCCTAGGACAGGCAAAAGAGTTACGTTGATGTAGACAGGATGCATATAGAGCTAGAGGTTGGTGACCAGGTTTTGGTATGGGTATCTCCTATTAAGGGAGTCATGAGATTCGGCAAGAAAGGGAAGCTAGCACCAAGATATGTAGGTCCTTTTTTATTATCGAGAGGGTGGGGCAAGTTGCATATAGGTTGGGTTTACCAGTGCACTTATAGAGGATTCACGATGTGTTCCTTGTGTCACGTGGATTGCTGAAGAGATAATAGAGGAGAGAGAAATATTTTTGGCACGTTCCATTGGAGGAGATAAACTTGCAGCCAAATATGTCTTATGAGGAGAGATCGGTGGCGATACTTGATCATAGTGAGCGTAAGCTACGGCCTAAGGTGGTACCTTTGGTTCGAGTTTAGTGGGGGAACCACAATGTTGACGAGTCGACGTGGGAGAGGGAGGATGACATGAGTGAGCAATATCCAGAGTTATTCATCACAGGTACGTCCCAATTTCGAGGAAGAAATTTCTTGGTAAAGGGGGAAGTATGTAGCACCCCCGTATTTCTGAGTATTTAGAATTTAATTATTTCGATTATTTCAAATTACACGTGTGCCGTAATTTAATTTAATTAAATATTATGTATTTATGAAAATATTAATCGGGAGAGATATTAATTAATAGTTATGAAAGAAATTTACTAAGTGCGTTATAAATAACTTGCGATAATTATTATACGTCATAGTGAGTGATATCGACGTGACTGTGTTACATCTCTACCAGGAGTCGCGCGTAGATCATAATGAGGTTGAGATAGGAAATTTATAGAGAGTGATTAGGATGACGATTTTGAGGCCACGTTTGATTCCGCATGGGTCGATATAGGTAGAATAGTGTACCTGGATGCATTTATTGGGTCCCAGGGTGATTTTAGATCAACTCAGCACCACGTAAGGATAATTTGGTCATTTGGGAGGCTAGGGTAGAAGGAAATTTGAATTTGAGACTGTTATATCATCCCCTTTGCATTATAGGCCCGGGTTAAAACACATGGGAAAGAGAGGAGGCCATAAGAGAGGAAGGAGAGAAGAAAATTAGGCTATTCCACACCTTTTAACATCACCAATGTTGCCGAAATTGAGATCGGAGCAAGGGAAGAACATATTCATCATCTTAGAAGAAAAATTAGACCTATTATAACAAGGCAAATGTTTATCTTGAAATTATTTTAAGCATGTAATAATACCCTTATAGTGTAGGGTTGCAATTACATGATTTGCGTGTATTCTTGGGATTTATTTAGGTATAATCCATGATCTGGGGTAGGATTCATGTAACCAAATTTGTAAATTCTCGATACGCAACGCAATCGATTAACTATCATCTATCCACATCCCAATTTTATACTCACCTAGTTTAAACCGGGCCTTAACTATATGTCTACTGATCTTATCTAAATCTTTATATAATTACAATTACATTTCCAAAGTCCCCCACGATCGTCAGCAAGGAGAACTATTTAAATAAAAAAAGAGGCCCATTTTAGCTTTGGTTAATCGATCGATAAAATCTGGTTGATCGATTGATCTATCGATCGATCGATGCCCCATGATCGATTGATCGATCCTGGATTTTGGCAGCTTCGTCCCAAACTCATATTTCTTCATGGTTCACACCTCAAACCTCCTTGAAACCTTCCCAACTTCCCATCCAACATACCAAAACCTCAAACATGTGCCTACGGATAATTTCTAACGTAAATAAGACATCAAATCTATAAGAATTCTACCTAAAAACTTATTAAATCCCATAATTCATAAAACCCTAGTGTATGGTGTTCTTCATGAATATTCATCAAGATCCCCAGATTTCTTTCAAGTTATTCATCACATAATCTCAGATTTTGTATTATCTATATAGCGGGAAGAGTAAACGATAACCTAAGATCAATACTAGTAGGATATTGATGTGTTAACTACTAAATTTACTTAAGGGATAAGTATGACCCTTTGGTTAGTGAGTGATACTCGAAAAATATGAAAATATTACTTTGTGGGAATCCTTTGTACGTTCAGTATTCGAGATATATAAGTATTACGTATGGGAAATATTATATGTTTTGTGTATACCTATACTAAAGATATATATATATACACACGTTGTGTGAATACCTATTATCTGTTTTGTTATACCTGTGAACATACCTACGCTGTCTGCTATCCCGAGAGCTTCTGCATAGAGGGCGATCCCACCTTGGCGATTCCAGTGAGGTCTGGATGTGTGTCCCAGAACATAAAACTTAGGGCGGCTCACTATGTGCAATGTATTAGTAGAACTTACAGGTCATTTGGGTACGTTAGGTATGTGCGTAGCCCAAAGTCTTGGAACTATGTTCGCCTCTATTGTGTGTTGTTGATTATGGTTCGAGGAGACATTCCGAACAATAATCCCTGATTTGGTACGAGAGGTACATGGACTTGATATCAAAGTATGCATGCATCGCGGTAGCCATTTGGGGGATGATGTAGTTGTATATATTATAGTGTGATAAATATATACAAGTGTGATTATTCTACTTATGTGTGATGGTAAAAAAGATTAATAGTGTATATCTAAAAGTAATTTAAGTGTGAGAAACTTAATCAATGGTGCAATAATAATATCCGGTTAATATGAAATATTGGCTTTACAGTAGCATATCGTATGGGAGGTATAGGGGAGCTAAACCTGTTGTGGTTAGTTAGATACTTATGGCTAGTTAAGCTGGGTAGAATAGCTAGGTGGGTTTAATAGGAGACGTTAGGTGTGCACTATAGATGAGAGGTGAAGAACTCAAGGGAGTGTACGTGGAACTAACGTATGTATATAGAAATTACTTTTAAATTAAAATTTAATTACTCGCTAAATGTTTTTCAAAGGTTTTGGGCTCTGACCCGTGTCCAATCTATTTTCCAAAATATTTTAGGTGTCCAACCATAGGGATGCTAAGCTTGATAACTCATTCTAGGGATGCGTAGCTGCATAACTTGTGGAGGCTTGCATGATTTCTATAGACGCTTCAGTTGTTCATTCCTAGAGTAGAATTTATGATTTTGTATTTCATTTGGGCTTATTTTCCCTTCAGTTGATACATTCTTTCAGTTTTATTTATCAGACTATGTATTTGGATTCCGTTTATTTCAGTAGACTTATGGTTTGAATATCAGATTTGGAACCAATGGTTTACTCAGTATTTAACATTTATCTATTTATCCTGTGATGATTTAGACTTCTATTAATTATGTGGATGGTTGAGTTATAATTTTAATTTCCACATGCTGTTATATGTTAATGAAAGATAAAATTTGGCACCGTATTAATTTAACATAGGTGGTTAGTAATTTAATAAGTATATAGAATTATGCTAAGAATGAACCAAATGTGATTTTTATTTAGTTTGATAAAGGACTGATCACTCGTGGTAAAAATTGGCGAGGTGTCACAATACTATAAGCATTGTATTTATCAATGGTTCAATAGAGGGTAAATCATAATCACCATATATATCCTTGTGATAGATATTATTTCATTCACAACGTCTTATGAAAAATAATTAAGGTGACCAAAATGGTTATTGCATAATAATAAATAATGGAGCCATGGAGCTTCCGGTCTAGACAAAGTGAAATTTTACAATGTTAAATAATGTATAATATAACCCCTTGAATAATGTAATGATTGTTTTCTAATGTAAGCTTGTGGCTTCTAACACTATAAGCAATTCATAATTACTTTTCGCTATTTATTTTATTATGGTACCTATGTATACTGATGCCCATAAGACAAAGAACATTACTTCTAGAATTTATTTCATATAACTCATTGTATATGTATGGAAGGGTACCAAATAAAAACATCACATAGGCTCTTCTCGAGCCTTAGGTTCATCTTTGGTTGAAACTTTTACTATATTACACACCAAGTTAGAAAAAACCTTCTGAATTTTCATAATAGCATGATTTATTCATTATCTGCTAGAAAAATGCCATCACGTGATGATTGTTCACAACCGTAACTTTTAAGAATCAAGATTGAAATATAGAAATGCTTAAGAATACAATAATATATGTTACAATCAAACTTTTATTGACCAAACTTTAAGATGTTAAAGTATTTAAAAAAAATCGTATCAGATAATTATTAGATATTCAAAGAATGGGATAAATGACAAAAACTTTGCCAATTGATGAATCAAAAGTTTGCCAATTGATGAATAAAAAAAAATCGTATCAGATAATTATTAGGTTGATAACTGATGAATCAAAAGTTCATAATCTTATGATATATGAGAGACTTCAGACTCAAAATTATGAAACTTTAGGTTTCTAATATATAACTAGGGCCATTAAAATAATTATGAAAAATATTTTGTTTTGAAAAGTAATGAGAACTTAAGATTCTCTAGTTAATGCCACATATATCTTTAGGTTGATATAAATTATCATATTAAAACCTAGAACTTTATGCCCTATATTAAAATAACTCACAAAGTGCCTAGTAAGAATTATGTACAAAATTTTAAGTTTTTGTCATTTATATGTGAGAACTTCTGGTTCTACACAAATAGTACACTACACCAAATCCTGCGAATGGTCACACCCAATGGGTTACGGCCCAAGTCCGCGACCAGCTGGTCGCGGACTTGAGCCGTGACCAACTCAATATTTGGTGTGACCATATTTATTACCACACTAAATTATCGATGCTCTGGAAGTGGTCATGGACCAAATCCCTGACCACTGTGGGTCACGGACTTGGGCCGTGACTAGATCGTGACCATCTTGGTGCCCAACTCACGCCAAAATTACCTCCAAGCTTGGTCGTGGATGGGTAATGTCCCAAGTTCATGACCCATGGCATGAAGAAGGAGAAAACATACACATATGGGGTCACGTCTTAGGGGCTTAACCATTTCTTGATGTGGGTCACGATTATGGGCCGTGACCATCCCTCAAATGAAGGTCTGTTGTTGGTCACGCAAGAGGGTTATGGCTGTAGGCTGTGACCATTCATCAATAAGTAGCAGGTATAGGGTCACGGCTAAGGGCCATGACCATTTCTTGGCCTTGACCACCCCTAAATTCTTGGTCTGATGTTGGTTACGCCTGGGGGACAAATCTGTAGGCCGTGACCATTCGTCAATCAGTAGCAGGTAAAGGAACTATAATGGGTCGTAAAAAGAAAATGCGCTTTTCTTAGACCCTAAGCATTTGCGATTTCGTCAATCAGTAGAAGCTTTGGGCGATTTTGCGATTCAATTTCGTCTAAGGTGCGATTTCAGCTCTAAGATGTGACACCCCGCCAAATTAAATACCGGGCGATCACTCCTTTATTAAATTAAATCAAGGTAAACAGTTGGTTCATTCTCAGCATCACTGTCGATAAAAAATAATTTTTCCAATTTAACACCCTAAATAATTAAGCTAAGTGTCAAAACATTTTCATACATAACTTTCCAAATTTTATTTAAAGAAAAAGATTTATTTATTTTATTAACAACATTCCAATAATTAAGAATCACATCACAAAAAACCTGGAACACAAAATCCAATGACTATAATACATTCGTCAATCGAATGTCCACATACGAAAACTAAAGTCACAAATCCAAACTGAATAAAACCCATAGTAACAATACTGGAAATAACTGAAATACAAATATCCCAACAATAATGAAATAATGGAAAGGGCGACACATGCCCAATAAATGAGAATGCTAGAAGTGGAGTCAATAAAGGAAGCCGTCTACGCAAGTGACCTGCAACTCCCACCAAAGCTGCAGCACGTTCCTCTCAAGGGATCCTAAGCAAGACGCCCCTGTGGCTGGGCACCTGAAATATATACATATATATACAAGATAGAGAGAGAAAAAGAAACGGGTTAGAGCCCAAAAGTGTGTTTGATTTTAAAATACGTTTAGCAAGTATTTAAATTGATACATGCCAATGAAACAACATATTAGAGCGTCACTCTCTTGAGAAATTCTCACCTCTCTCCTAATGTGCACACCTATCGCACTAACCTTCCCACGGGTTTATCTTATCATTTTATCATACTAACCTTCCCAATAATTAAGCGTATTTTAACTTACTCATAAGATTTCAAAACCGAACAATATTATTGTTTAGAAAAAATACTTCCAATTAACAGCACAACTCTCGTTTGAACTTTTATTAATTTATAAAGTTTTCTAGTGACATTTTATACTTTCACAAAACAAGTATTTACTATACGAGTCATCAACCATGTCCTACTTATCAAATCACAGTAGGCAGTTTCAAATTTCCAAATCTTATATATATATATTAACTACTCGCATAATATATATAAAAAAACAGCACCCCACATAAAACTATGGTGCGTGCATACTTCTACTATCCAAACCCCATACCACTCATACCAAGGGGAATACAAGTTCGGAATCACTCTCGAACTGTATTAACACATACACAAACAATATCGAGGCGAAGCATAGATTCCAAGTCTCTAAGAGGATGGCACATACTCGCGTCTCTTAGGACCGTCTGAACTATCAATTCGATAGCCTGTACCAAGGATATCTATCTTCTAGGGTACAAGTCAATATCCCCCATAAAGGTCCCATCGAGATAAGACTGTCCCAGCGCGGTAACCTCAAGGATAGCAAGTAGCGCGGTATGTTTTTCACAAGTATATAATATATGTACACACAATCATATAAATATACCACTTTATCATATTAATATAGGTTCTTCTCGTCACCCATAATTACAACATATTATCCTAAATTTCACATTTTTAGTATTACGTATAAGGTTTCATCTCTAACCTTAACTCGAAGGGTTTTCTCACTTATTACGTGACATTCGTGGACTCTATCCTTCCAAGTAGAAAATTCAGTAATTATACCTCTATTTACTACCGTAGCTATTCGCCGTAATCTCTCACTTGAAATACGTAGCTTCATCGTTCATTATACAATTACCCCAAAAGTAAACTTCTCGTCTTATAATAAAGTTCCCAACACTTATTCATAGGTCCTACTGGTCTTTCCTATCTCCCAAAACATTTTATTAAGAATACCCAAGAATTATTTCACGATAATTTAATTTAACCAATTAAACAAGGGAAATAAGAGTCTGCCAGGAGGGGTCGATCGATCAAGGTCTGGGGCTCGATCGATCGAACCTTCGATCGATCGAAGCTCTAGGCTCGATCGATCGATCAAGCAGGTCTGCGAAAATTCTGCAGAAATGCAGTTACGGGTTCTACCAAATTTCTTCATCCAAAACCATGTTTTTCCATTCCAATCGTCCCAAAAATCCTACTACTATCATTATAACAATATACCAGATGTTTTCAACGTAAATCATGTGTATATCTCACATTAAACATGGATAATTAACCCAAAATCCCATCTAATCATCAAGAACCCTAGAGTTTTTCTTAATCAAGGTTCTAATCTGTTTTTACCAGAAATTCCTTCTCATATATCATAAAAATTTCGTGGGTTATATTCCTCTACATGGCAAGGGTTCCAGAATTTTCATATAATCAATACTACATGCATTTTCCTAACACAAATTGGGTTTTCTTCCATAGTTTTCATCTCTAATCAATCCTAAATTAATATGAGATTGCATTAACGAAAATACACAAGTTAAATACTTGCCTGGGATTTTCAGAAGTCTGGTTTGTAGATGAATCCGGTGTGGTTGCGTTCCCCTTCTCGCGATCTACGCGTTGGTGGTGGCGGCGGCGGTGCAAACCGGTGACTTTTTGGCCTTGAATTGCCTTGGAGCTCTCTCCTCTCTTCTCCAATGGCCGTCACTTATTTTCTGAATATTCTAACCCTAAAAGACTAACCTAAATGGCTTATATAGGTTGCTGAATTTCGTGGGTTTAATTACCCAAAAAGGTGAAATGACTAAATTGCCCTCCGGGGGTACCAATTAGGCCTAAAAACGCCCCGAGAACCAAACTAAACCCCCGGGTACACTTTTCTGACTATCTCGACCCTTCCGGACGCATTGGTGCACTCGAAACGACCATACGAACAACTTATAAAATATTCACTTTTTATTTAACAAAATTAGTCCCGACGTGACACGGGCACGTCCTGACTTAATTTTCCGAAATTGTCATTTAATTCACTCATGACATTCAATATAACCAATATAGTATATTACTTTGCTCATTAGTAATATTCAACAAATTTCCCATAATTACTAACTCTCGTCACGTTAATAATTATAACATAATTAATTTTCGGATTTTTATTAAATAAATCATTCACGTTAAATTTTATAAATCCCCAAATTAATATAGCATAAAACTACGGGGTATTACATACTTCCCCCCTAATAACGGAATTTCATCCCGAAATTCAGAAAATAAGTCATACTTGGTAAGAACAACTCTGGATATCTCTCGCGCATATCTGCCTCACGCTCCCAAGTGGATTCTTCCACATTATGATGCTCCCACTGGACCCGCACAAGTGGAACTATCTTCGACCTCAATCTCCTCTCGCTATAGCCACCGGTCTTTCCTCGTAAGAGCTATCAGGATGTAAGTCGATCTCATCTATCGCAATGTGAGTATGGGCCATATCATTCCGAAGATATCGTCTCAACGACGAGATGTGGAATACATCGTGGATGCGATGTAAATGCTCTGGCAGTCCCAACATGTATGAAACCGGCCCAATCCTCTCGATTATGGGAAATGGTCCCACGTACCTCGGAGCCAAATTTCCTTTCTTCCTGAACCTCATTACTCCCTTCATAGGGGATACGCGCAATAACACTTGGTCCCCCACACTGAACTCCCGGAAGAATCATTTCGCATCGGCGTAGCTCTTTTGCCTGTCCTGGGCTACCCGAATGCGACTCCTGATCATCTCAATCCTCACGGAGGTCTCCTGAATCACCTCTAGTCCTAGAAACTTGTTATCCCCCACCTCGAGCCAACAAGTTGGAGAACGACAAGGCCTACCATACAAAGCCTCAAATGGAGCCATGCCAATCGTGAATTGATACGAGTTATTATAAGCAAACTCTACCAGTGGAAGGTGTGGCTCCCAACCTCCTCCAAAATTGAGAACACACATGCGTAGCATATCCTCTAACATCTGATTTGTACGCTCTGTCTGTCCATCTGTCTGTGGGTGGTAAGTTGAACTCAACCTCAACTCAGTACCCATTGCCTCCTGAAAGCTTTCCCAGAAACGTGACACGAAAATCCTGTCCCTATCTGACACAATATTCAGGGGCACCCCGTGTAATCTGAGAATCTCAGCGATGAACAACTGAGCATACTGACCCGATGTATAATCTGTCCGCACCAGTAGAAAATGGGCTACCTTGGTCAAACGGTCTACAATTACCCAGATAGAGTCATGGCCCCGCTGTGAGGTAGGCAACCCTGTAATAAAATCCATGGAAATGCTCTCCCACTTCCATGCGGGTACTTCCAATGGCTGAAGTAACCCTGACGGTTTCTGGTGGTCCACCTTCACCAGTTGGTAGGTAGAACACTTGGACACGAACTCGGCGATGTCCTTCTTCATCCCACTCCACCAGTATTGTCGCCTCATATCCTGGTACATCTTATCTCCTCCAGGATGTACTGCAAATCGGGACCCGTGAGAATGAGTCATCACTGCATGACGTAATTCTGCTCCTTCTGGAACCACCAATCTCCCATTAAACCTGAAACCCCCATTAGAACTAACAGAATAAGACTCCGCACCCTCGGCTAAAAGTCGTACAATCTGCTCCTGGCAAAATGGGTCTGTGGTCTGTGCCTGTATCACCCTCGTAACAATCTCGGGTGTGACTGACATCACGGATATGAAAGAACGTGCTACTACGTCCTGGTGACCCAACTCCTTCCACTTTTCTTTCCAGACATCCGCTACCTCGTCTACCGGTCTATGACTCAACGCATCAGAAACTACATTGGCCTTTCCCGAATGATACTGTATATCGAACTGGTAGTCCTTCACAAACTCTAGCCATCTGCGCTGACGCATATTCAGCTCTCGCTGAGTGAACATGTACTGCAATGACTTGTGGTCTGTGAACAAACGGAATTTCTCACCCAATAAGTTGTGCCTCCATATCCTCAATACAAAGATGACCGCTGCTAACTCCAGGTCATTGGTGGGGTAATTCTTCTCATGCGGCTTAAGCTTGCAGGAGGCAAAAGCTATAGCCTTCTCTTCCTGCTGAAGTACTCCCCCAAGTTCTCGTAAGGATGCATCGGTGTAAACCAGGTACTCCATACCCGGCTTCGGTAAGGCAAGGACTGGCGCTGAAGTAAGCTTGTCTTTCAGCTCGTCGAAAGCCAACTGACAAGCGTCATCCCAAACATATGGTACCCCCTTGCGAGTCAGATTGGTCAATGGACCCGCTATTTTGGAGAATCCCCGAATGAACCTCCTGTAGTATCCGGCTAACCCCAAGAAACTACGCACTTCCGTCGGTGTCGTGGGCTGTCCCCACTCCCTCACCGCTGACACTTTGCTCGGGTCAACTGCTATCCCCTATTCAGAAACAACATGGCCCAAGAACTGTACTTCTCGCAACCAGAATCCACACTTCTTGTACTTAGCATACAACTGATGCTCACGTAGGGTCTGAAGAACCTGCCTCAAGTGCTCGGCATGCTCCTCCTCGGAGTGTGAATATATCAAGATGTCATCTATGAAGACGACGACAAACTTATCCAAGAACTCTCTGAATACTCGGTTCATCAAGTCCATGAAAACGGCTGGAGCATTTGTGAGTCCAAACGGCATCACCCTGAACTCATAGGACCCATATCTCGACAAGAAGGCAGTCTTTGAAACATCCTGCTCTCTAATACGTAACTGATGGTACCCCGACCTCAGATCTATCTTCGAAAAGAAAGTTGCTCCCCTCAACTGGTCGAACAGATCATCGATTCGAGGCAACGGGTACTTATTCCGTATCGTGACCTTGTTCAGCTCCCGGTAGTCCACACATAATCTCAGTGAACCATTTCTCTTCTTCACAAACAAAACTGGAGCGCCCCAAGGTGAGGTACTCCTGCGAATGAAGCCCTGACCTAATAGCTACTCTATCTGATCTCGTAGCTCTCGCATCTCTGCCGGAGCCATACGGTACGGTGCGCGTGCTATAGGTCTCGTATCTGGCAATAAATCTATAACAAAGTCTATCTCTCGACTGGGGGGTAGGCCTGGCATCTCCTGAAACACATCGGAATACTCCCTGACAACTGGGATCGAATCTAAGGGAATCACAACCTCCTTAGAGGTATCCTCCTCTATGTAATACAAATGAGCGGTCGAACCTCCCTCTGGGCGAGGCATCGCCACTACAAACATCTCTTGCCCCGGAATGGCAAAAATAATACTCCCACCGAAGAAATCAATCATGGCTCTATAAGCTGCGAGCCAATCCATACCAATAATCATATCATGCTCGTGCATGTCTAAGACTAACATGTCTGCTGGTAATACCAAGCTACCAATCTCTACCCCCACTCCTCGGCATATAAAGAAAATAAGGGACCCACTCCCCAGTGGTGAGTCTACACACATCACGGTGCTCTCTGCTGTGGCTAACAACCCTAAGGACTTCGCAAAATGTGTAGCTATAAAACAATGTGTTGCCCCCGTATCAAACAAAACCCGACCCATAGTATCATGGATAGAAAACATACCCTCACTCGCGGGCGGTGCCTGTGGAGCTGCTTCCTGGTGGACGTTATAGACACGTCCATACTGTAATTACCCCTGCTACACTGGAGCTGCTGGAATAGCTGGTAGGGCTGGCACCTGGGCTGGAGCTGGGAGGGCAGGTGGAAAAAGTGGTCTCTGCGGCTCATTACGGGTTCCCTGCTGCTGTGGGGCCCTATCACCCTCTGGGCAATCCTGACGCCTATGTCCATGTTTACCGCACCCAAAACATCGGCCTTTGAAGTTACCTCCCCTCTGACCCTGCTGTCCACGACCCTGTTGGCCGTTACCTCCACGCCACTGGCCCTGTTGACCCAGATGTGCACGCTGTTGGCCCTGCTGTCCCTGCTGCTGTCCCTGCGGTCGGTGTTGGCCCTGCTGGCCCTGATGATTAGGCTGGCCCCGATGGCCCTGCCTGAAACCCCCGAATCCCTGCCTAGAATCACCTGAACGGAATCGCTTAGCAGGGTCCCCCTGATGGGAACTCTGCTCGTGCTGACGAGTCTGTCCTTGAGGTGGTGCCCCACCGGCACTATTACCCCCGGCCCTGCCCTGCTGGCTGGACTCTCCTGCTCTCTTGCTTCCCTGAAGATGGAAGCGGTGATCCTGGCAATATAAAAATGCGGCATTGAGTACATCAGTGAACGTACTCAGGGATAGGTTCCCAATAAGGTGTTGACGGATCCTCCAAGCTAACCCGTCGACAAACAGCATAATCTTCTTTCTCTCACTAGGTGCCTCATCTGGCACAATGGTGAGAAGTCTCGTGAATTCCTCCTCATACTCAACTACAGTAAGGTTCTCCTGCTTCAGATTTAGTAATTTCCGCCTCATCTCAGTCTGCACTGCGGGTGGAAAAAATTTGAGGTCAAACCGCTTCCAGAACAACTGAATAGGGATCGTGTCCCTCTCCTCCAAAGTAGTAGTGGACTCCCACCACTGTAAGGCGGCTCCCACCAGCTTAAAGGAAGCCAATAACTGCTTTTGCACATCAGTGCACTCATACATACGGAAATGCCGCTGGATGTCCTTCTTCCATTGGCTAACTGTAACAATATCGGAGCTACCAGAAAACTCAGGGGGATGCGCTTTCTGAAAAGCATCCCGAACCCTCTCCCATGCAGATGGAAGTTGTGCTGGTACTGGCGCTACTTCCTGAACCTGGGGTGGAGCCTTCTGAATCACCGCTATCGTGGCATTCACCGCCTGAGCAACAATGGCGGCTACTTCGTTTGCATTCATTGTGCCTGGTGCCGGAGCTGCTGGCTGCTCGGCTTGGGCATGCCTATCTTTCGGAGCACGTCTCGGAGGCATCTGAAATGTGAACAAGTTTATTAGTCTACAGTTACTATCAAATCTCAATAGCTGAAGACTTAAACGTAAAAGCAAGAAGACAACAATCCTAAAAATAGGGCTCTATAGCAATAACGTTAAGCTGAAAGCGAAATAATCCGTACAGATCCTACGGACACTAGAACCTGATGCTCTGATACCACCTGTGACACCCCGCCTAATTAAATACCGGGCGATCACTCCTTTATTAAATTAAATCAAGGTAAACAGTTGGTTCATTCTCAGCATCACTGTCGATAAAAAATAATTTTTCCAATTTAACACCCTAAATAATTAAGCTAAGTGTCAAAACATTTTCATACATAACTTTCCAAATTTTATTTAAAGAAAAAGATTTATTTATTTTATTAACAACATTCCAATAATTAAGAATCACATCACAAAAAACCTGGAACACAAAATCCAATGACTATAATACATTCGTCAATCGAATGTCCACATACGAAAACTAAAGTCACAAATCCAAACTGAATAAAACCCATAGTAACAATACTGGAAATAACTGAAATACAAATATCCCAACAATAATGAAATAATGGAAAGGGCGACACATGCCCAATAAATGAGAATGCTATAAGTGGAGTCAATAAAGGAAGCCGTCTACGCAAGTGACCTGCAACTCCCACCTAAGCTACAGCACGTTCCTCTCAAGGGATCCTAAGCAAGACGCCCCTGTGGCTGGGCACCTGAAATATATACATATATATACAAGATAGAGAGAGAAAAAGAAACGGGTCAGATCCCGAAAATGTGTTTGATTTTAAAATACGTTTAGCAAGTATTTAAATTGATACAGGCCAATGCAACAACATATTAGAGCGTCACTCTCTTGAGAAATACTCACCTCTCTTCTAATGTGCACACCTATCGCACTAACCTTCCCACGGGTTTATCTTATCATTTTATCATACTAACCTTCCCAATAATTTAGCGTATTTTAACTTACTCATAAGATTTCAAAACCGAACAATATTATTTTTTAGAAAGAATACTTCCAATTAGCAGCACAACTCTCGTTTTAACTTTTATTAATTTATAAAGTTTTTCAGTGACATTTTATACTTTCACAAAACAAGTATTTACTATACGAGTCATCAACCATGTCCTACTTATAAAATCACAGTAGGCAGTTTCAAATTTCCAAATCTTATATATATATTAACTACTCGCATAATATATATAAAATAACAGCACCCCACATAAAACTATGGTGCGTGCATACTTCTACTATCCAAACCCCATACCACTCATATCAAGGTGAACACAAGTTCGGAATCACTCTCGAACTGTATTAACACATACACAAACAATATCGAGGCGAAGCATAGATTCCAAGTCTCTAAGAGGATGGCACATGCTCGCGTCTCTTAGGACCGTCTGAACTATCAATTCGATAGCCTGTACCAAGGATATCTATCTTCTAGGGTACAAGTCAATATCCCCCATAAAGGTCCCATCGAGATAAGACTGTCCCAGCGCGGTAACCTCAAGGATAGCAAGTAGCGCGGTATGTTTTTCACAAGTATATAATATATGTACACACAATCATATAAATATACCACTTTATCATATTAATATAGGTTCTTCTCGTCACCCATAATTACAACATATTATCCTAAATTTCACATTTTTAGTATTACGTATAAGGTTTCATCTCTAACCTTAACTCGAAGGGTTTTCTCACTTATTACGTGACATTCGTGGACTCTATCCTTCCAAGTAGAAAATTCAGTAAGTATACCTCTATTTACTACCGTAGCTATTCGCCGTAATCTCTCACTTGAAATACGTAGCTTCATCGTTCATTATACAATTACCCCAAAAGTAAACTTCTCGTCTTATAATAAAGTTCCCAACACTTATTCATAGGTCCTACTGGTCTTTCCTATCTCCCAAAACATTTTATTAAGAATAACCAAGAATTATTTCACGATAATTTAATTTAACCAATTAAACAAGGGAAATAAGAGTCTGCCAGGAGGGGTCGATCGATCGAGGTCTGGGGCTCGATCGATCGAACCTTCGATCGATCGAAGCTCTAGGCTCGATCGATCGATCAAGCAGGTCTGCGAAAATTCTGCAGAAATGCAGTTACGGGTTCTACCATATTTCTTCATCCAAAACCATGTTTTTCCATTCCAATCGTCCCAAAAATCCTACTACTATCATTATAACAATATACCAGATGTTTTCAACGTAAAGCATGTGTATATCTCACATTAAACATGGATAATTAACCCAAAATCCCATCTAATCATCAAGAACCCTAGAGTTTTTCTTAATCAAGGTTTTAATCCGTTTTTACCAGAAATTCCTTCTCATATATCATCAAAATTTCGTGGGTTATATTCCTCTACATGGCAAGGGTTCCAGAATTTCCATATAATCAATACTACATGCATTTTCCTAACACAAATTGGGTTTTCTTCCATAGTTTTCATCTCTAATCAATCCTAAATTAATATGAGATCGCATTAACGAAAATACGCAAGTTAAATACTTGCCTGGGATTTTCAGATGTCTGGTTTACAGATGAATCCGGTGTGGTTGCGTTCCCCTTCTCGCGATCTACGCGTTGGTGATGGCGGCGGTGCAAACCGGTGACTTTTTGGCCTTGAATTGCCTTGGAGCTCTCTCCTCTCTTCTCCAATGGCCGTCACTTGTTTTCTGAATATTCTAACCCTAAAAGACTAACCTAAATGGCTGACATAGGTTGCTGAATTTCGTGGGTTTAATTACCCAAAAAGGCGAAATGACTAAATTGCCCTCCCGGGGTACCAATTAGGCCTAAAAACGCCCCGAGACCCAAACTAAACCCCCGGGTACACTTTTCTGACTATCTCGACCCTTCCGGACGCGTTGGCGCACTCAAAACGACCATACAAACAACTTATAAAATATTCACTTTTTATTTAACAAAATTAGTCCCGACGTGACACGGGCACGTCCCGACTTAATTTTCCGAAATTGTCATTTAATTCACTCATGACATTCAATATAACCAATATAGTATATTACTTTGCTCATTAGTAATATTCAACAAATTTCCCATAATTACTAACTCTCGTCACGTTAATAATTATAACATAATTAATTTCCGGATTTTTATTAAATAAATCATTCACGTTAAATTTTATTAATCTCCAAATTAATATAGCATAAAACTACGGGGTATTACATAAGATTTGTGAAAGGTATGTGCGTATATGTTTGTGCATTTCATTTTGTTGATTTGTGGATGATGTGTGTATGTGTGTGCATTCCTCAAAATAATTCCTCTAAATTGATTTCAACCAGCATAAGCCCTCACCGCCCAAAACTTGTTTATAGGTCATTGAAAATCAATTTCTATTTGGGTTATTACTCTTGTTTGTATGTGTGTTTATGTATAAATTTATGTTTGTATATGTGTGTATGCATATATTTATGTGTATATGTGTGTTTTTGTATGTAACTATGAACAAACAAATTATTTTTTTATGTCAATAAACCCTAGATTGTATGAGTGTGTATGTATAGATTGTATGTGTGTATGTATAGATTTATGGCAAAAAAAAATATTAGGGTTTAGAAAACCCTAGATTTTATGTGTGTGTATGTATATATTATGTCAATAAATCGTAGATTGTATGTGTGTGTATGTATAAATTATGTCAATAAACCCTAGATTGTATGTGTGTGTATTTTTTGACAAAATATTATTCAAAACACAAGACATTATTTTTTTTGACAAAATATAATTAAATGGAATTTTAATAAGTAAAAAAAAATTACATCCACCTTGTTGTGGGTTATATGCATGTCATCATATTATATTGGAGGTTATATTCTTGTCATGATTTTTTTGACAAAATATAATTAAATAATTTTTTTTACATACTAGTCGCAAACACGTGTGCACATTATTATTGTGAGATGCTGTTGGCTTGGTTGTTGGATACTATGTTGGATTTATTGAATTGATATTAGTGTCCATAAGTGTACATGTTATTAAATTTGTTGGGTGTGTTCTTTATTTGCCTATGAAAAAGTATATCACTTATCTTGCGATTAATGTGCATTTTTTGACGTTTATGTCAAGATATTAGGAGGCTACAACTTGACATGGAACAAAGGCAACTTGATTCCGTTCATTCATATTTTAACTTGACATGTATGCCATTATTTTGTTGATTTCATACAAACTGTTTTAGTTTGAGATTTGTTGTGATCAACTTGATTGGATATGTATTTTAAAGCCTTAAAATGGCGGCATAATAATCACAACTACATTGATATTATAGGCACCGGGTTGATATTATACATTTTTGTTCTCCTTTGCCATTGTGTACTTTTCTTTACATATTATAGGCAACAGGTTGCTCATGTTCGTTCGAATTGAGATGTTAAAATGGTGGAATAAATCTGCGTCATATGTAAATCTACGACATATTATAGGGAGCAAATCTAATTCTTCAGTGGTATTGTGAGGTACTTTCTTTAATTTTACATACCCGTTCTTCATAACACATTGTTTACATATTGCAGATCTAACCCATTGGATATCAGTTCTTCATTACATACCAGTTATTCATTACACACCAGCTACTCTTAACTTTAACAAAAGTAGTTATATAATTGATATGCATTATCTATTAAATCTTTTAGATGATAGAGGAGTACGGGATAATTATTGATTTTGTTTGATTTGGCTATTGGATAATTATTTGTTATTGGCTAGTTGTTGGATAGTTGTTGGATAGTATGTTAGAAAGTATGGGATAATTAGCAGTATGGGATAATTAGAAGGAGTATGGGATAATTATTGGTTTGATTGTTGGATAATATGTTGAAAATATTTTAGACTCTCGGTTTCAGAATACGAAAATAACTTGCTAATGTCTGAACTTAAGCATAAAAACATGGCATTAAAGGGGAGAAACCCGATACATCCCCCAAACGGCCCCGTGAGAGGCACCAACACCTCGCACGGGACCAATGTAACACGTAGGAACTAACCGCACAATTACGGGACTCCCGATTTGAGAATACGACTATAATTTGAAAATATTTTAGACTCCCGATTTGAGAATACGACGATAATTTACATATTTATAGACTTAGGCTTAAAAACATGACGTTAGTGGGTGAAAACCCAAAAAATCCCCCGAACGGCCACATGAGTGGCACCAACACCTCGCACGGGACCAATGTAACTCGTACAAACTAACCGCGTGATCACGGGACCCCCGGTTTGAGAAATCGACGATAATTTATATATTTCTAGACTTAGGCTTAAAAATATGGCATTAGTGGGTGAAAACCTGAAACAGCCCCCGAACGGCCCCATGAGTGGCACCAACACCTCGCACGGGACCAATGTAACTCGTACGAACTGACCGCGCGATCACGGGACCCCCGTTTTAAGAATACGATGATAATTTGCATATTTCTAGACTTAGGCAAAACATGGCATTGGTGGGGGAAAATTCTAAACAGCCCCCGAATGGCCTCGTGAGTGGCACCAACACCTCGAACGAGACCAATGTAACTCGTACGAACTGACCGCGTGATCACGGGACCCCCAGTTTGAGAATACGACGATAATTTGCATATTTATAGACTTAAGCCTAAAAACATGGCGTTAGTGGGTAAATACCCGAAATAACCCCCGAACGGCCCCGTGAGTGGCACCAACACCTCGTACGGGACCAATGTAACTCGTACGAACTGATCGCGCAATTACGGGACTCCCGATTTGAGAATACGAAGATAATTTGAAAATATGAGGACTTAAGCTTAAAAACCCGAAATAGACACGAACCCGAAATAGACACGAACGACCCTATGAGAGGCACTAACACCTCACACGGGACCAATGTAACTCGTTAGAACTGCCCGTGAATGAACGGGACTCTTGATTTTAAAATACGACGATAGTTTGAAAATATGAGGACTTAAGTTTATAAACTAGACGTTAGAGGGTGAAAACAAGAAATAACCCTCGTACGGTCCCGTGAGAGGCACCAACACCTCTCAGGGGACTAATATAACACGTAGGAACTAATTGAGCAGCCACGAGACTTTTGATTTGGGAATACGATGATAATTTGAAAATATGAGGATTTGAGCTTAAAAACAAGGCATTAGAGGGTGAAAATATGTAACAACCCCAATACGGCCCCGTGAGAGGTACCGACACCTCACACGGGACCATGTAACTCGTAGGAACTGACCGCGCAGTCACGGGACTCCCGATTTGAGAATACGACAATAATTTGAAAATATAAGGACTTAAGCTAAAAAATAAGGCATTAGAAGGTAAAAACCCGAAACAACCCCGAATGGCCCCATGAGAGGCACCAACACCTCACACGGGACAATGTAACTTGTAGGAACAGATTACGTGATCACGGGACTTCTGATTTGAGAATACGATGATAATTTGAAAATATGAAGACTTAAGCTTCAAAACAAGGAGTTAGAGGGTGAAAACACGAAATAGACCCCGTACGATCTCGTGAGAGGCACTAAAACCTCTCACGGGACCAATGTAACTCGTACGAACTGACCGCGCGATGACGAGACCCTCAGTTTGAGAATATGAAGATAATTTCCATATTTCTAGACTTAGGCTTAAAACATGGCGTTAGTTGGTGAAAACCCGAAACAACTCCCGAACGGCCCCATGAGTGGCATCAACACCTCGCACGGGACCAATGTAACTCGTACGAACTGACCGCGCGATCACGGAACTCCCGATTTGAGAATTTGAATATAATTTTAAAATATGAGGACTTAAGCTTAAAAACAAGGTGTTAGAAGGTAAAAACCCGAAACAACCCTTGAACGGCCCTGTGAGAGTTACTAACACCTCACACGGGACCAATGTAACTCGTCGGAACTGACCGCCGCTTCACGGGACTCTCGATTTGAAAATACGACAATAATTTGAAAATATGAGAACTTAAGCTTATAAATAAGGTGTTAGAGGGTGAAAACACGAAATATCCCCCTTACGGTCCCGTGAGAGGCACCAACACCTCTCACGGGACAAATTGAACACGCAGGAAGTGACCGCACAGTCACGGGACTTCCGATTTGAGTATATGATGATAATTTGAAAATATGAGGACTTGAGCTTAAAAACAAGTCATTAGAGGGTGAAAACATAAAACATCCCCCGTACGGCCCCGTGAGAGGCACTGACACCTCAAACGGGATCAAAGTAACTCGTACGAATTGACCGTAAGATCACGGGACCCGTGATTTGAGAATTTAATGATAATTTGCATATTTCTAGACTTACTCTTAATAACATGGTGTTAGTGTGTGAAAACATGAAATAGCCCCCGAACGGCCCCGTGAGTGGCACCAACACTTCGCACGGGAGCAATGTAACTCGTACGAACTGACCGCGCGATCACGGGACCCCCATTTTGATAATAAGATGATAATTTGAATATTTCTAGACTTTGGCAAAACATGGCGTTGGTGGGGAAAAATCAGAAACAGCCCCCGAACGGCCCCGTGAGTGGCACCAACGCTTCGCACGAGACTAATGTAACTCGTATGAATTGATCGCGCGATCACGGAACCCCGATTTGAGAATACGATGATAATTTGCATATTTCTAGACTTAGTCTTAAAAACATTTGAAAACCCGAAACAACCCCCGAACAGCCCCGTGAGTGGCGCCAAAACCTCGCACGGGACCCATGTAACTCGTACGAACTGATCGCTCGATCACGGGACCCCCGATTTGAGAATACGATGATAATTTTCATATTTCTATACTTATGCATAAAAACATGGCGGTAGTGGGTAGAAACTCGAAACAGTCCCCGAAAGGCCTCGTGAGTGGAACCAACACCTCGCACGGGACCAATGCAACTCGTACGAACTGATCGCGCGATTATAGGACCCCCAGTTTGAGAATAGGATGATAATTCGCATATTTCTATACTTAGGCAAAACATGGCGTTGGTGGGGGGAAACCCGAAATAGCCCCCGAACGGCTCCGTGAGTAGCACCAACACCTCGGAAGGGACCAATGTAACTCGTAGGAATAGATCGCATCATCACGAGACTTTTGATTTGATAATACGATGATAATTTGAAAATATGAGAACTTAAGCTTATAAACAAGGTGTTAGAGGGTGAAAACACGAAATAGCCCCCGTACGGTCCCGTGAGAGGCACCAACACCTCTCACGGGACCAATGTAACACATAGGAACTGACCACGCATTCACGAGAATTTCGGTTTGAGTATACGACGATAATTTGAAAATATGAGGACTTGAGCTTAAAAACAAGTCATTAGAGGGTGAAAACATGAAACATCCCCCGTACGGCCCCGTGAGAGGCACTGACACCTCACACGAGACCAATGTAACTCGTACGAACTGACCGAGCGATCACGGGACCCTCGATTTTAGAATTCAATGATAATTTGTATATTTCTAGACTTAAGCTTAAAAACATGGCGTTAGTGGGTGAAAACCCGAAACAGCCCCTTAACGGCCCCGTGAGTGGCACCAACACCTCGCACGGGAGCAATGTAACTCGTACGAACTTATCACGCGATCACGGGACCCCCAATTTGAGAATACGAGAGTAATTTCATATTTCTAGACTTAGGCTTAAAATCATGGCGTTAGTGGGTGAAAACTCGAAACAGCTCCCTAACGGCTCCGTGAGTGGCACAAACACCTCACACGGGACAATTGTAATTCGTATGAACTGACCGCACGATCACGGGACTCCCGGTTTGATAATACGACTATAATTTGAAAATATGAGGACTTAAGCTTAAAAATAAGGCATTAGAAGGTAAAAATCTGAAAGAGCCCCCGAACGGCCCCGTGAGAGGCACTAACACCTCCCACGGGACCAATGTAGCTCGTCGAAATTGATCGCTGGTTCACGGGACTCTCGATTCAAAAACACGATGGTAATTTGAATATATAAGAACTTAAGCTTATAAACAAGGCGTTAGAGGGTGAAAAAACTAAATAGCCCCCGTACGGTCCCGTGAGAGGCACCAACACCTCTCATGGGACTAATGTAACACGTAGGAACTAACCGCGCATTCATGTGACTTTTGATTTGTGTATACGATGATAATTAGAAAATATAAGGACTCGATCTTAAAAATAAGTCATTAGAGGGTGAAAACATGAAACATCCACCGTACGGCCCGCAAGAGGCACTAACACCTCACACGGGACAAATGTAACTCGTAGGAACTGATCGTGCTGTTACGGGACTCCCAATTTGAGAATATGACTATAATTTCAAAATACAAGGACTTAAGCTTGAAAACAAGTCATTAGAGGGTGAAAACATGAAACATTCCTCGTACGACCCCGTGAGAGGCACCAACACCTAACACGGGACCAATGTAACTCGTAGGAATAGATCGGGTGATAACGGGACTTTCGATTTGAAAATACAACGAAAATTTAAAAATATGAGGACATAAGCTTAAAAATAAGGCGTTAGAGGGTGAAAACATGAAATAGCCCCCGTACGGTCCCGTGAGAGGCACCAACATCTCTCACGGGAAGAATGTAACTCGTACGAACTGACCGCGCGATAACGGGACCCCCGGTTTGAGAATACGTCAATAATTTCTATATTTCTAAACTTAGGCTTAAAAACATGGCATTAGTGGGTGAAAACCCGAAACAACCCCTGAACGGCCCCGTGAGTGGCACCAACACCTTGTACGGGACCAATGTAACTCGTACGAACTGACCGCGCGATCATGGGACCCGATTTGAGAATACGATGATAATTTACATATTTCTAGACTTAGGCTTAAAAACATGGCATTAGTGGGTGAAAACCTGAAACAACCCCCAAACGGACCCGTGGGTGGCACCAATACCTCGCACGGGACCAACGTAACTCGTACGAACTGACAGCGCGATCATGGGACCCCCAGTTTTGAGAATACGATGATAATTTGCATATTTTTAGACTTAGGCAAAGCATGGCATTGTTGGGGAAAACTAGAAATAGCCCCCGAATGGTCCCGTGAGTGGCACCAACACCTCGCACGGGACCAAAGTAACTCGTACGAACTGACCGCGCGATCACGGGACCTCGGTTTGAGAATACTACGATAATTTGCATATTTCTAGACTTAGGCTTAAAAACATAACGTTAGTGGGTGAATACCCGAAACAGCCCCCGAACGGCCCCGTGAGTGGCACCAACACCTCGCACGGGACCAGTGTAACTCGTATGAACTGACCGCGTGATCGCGGGACTTTCGATTTGAGAATACGACGATAATTTGAAAATATGAGGACTTAAGCTTAAAAACAAGGCGTTAGAAGGTAAAAACCCGAAACAGACCCGAACGGCCCCATGAGAGGCACTAACACCTCACACGGGACAAATGTAACTCGTTAGAACTGCCCGTGCATTAACGGGACTCTTGATTTGAAAATATGACGATATTTTGAAAAATGAGGACTTAAGCTTATAAACTAGGCGTTAGAGGGTGAAAACACGAAATAACCCCCGTACGGTCCCGTGAGAGGCACCATCACCTCTTAGGGGACCAATGTAACACGTGGGAACTAACCGAGCAACCACGGGACATCTAATTTGGGTATACATTGATAATTTGAAAATATGAGGACTTGAGCTTAAAACAAGGCATTAGAGGGTGAAAACATGTAACAACCCTCGTACAGCCCTGTGAGAGGCACCGACACCTCACACGGGACCAATGTAACTTGTATGAACTGAACGGGTAATCACGGGACTCCCGGTTTGAGAATCTCACTATAATTTGAAAATATAAGTACTTAAGCTTAAATATAAGGCGTTAGAAGGTAAAAACTCGAAACAACCCCCGAACGTCCCCGTGAGAGGCACCAACACCTCACACGGGACAATGTAACTCATAGGAACACATCGCGTGATCACGGGACTTTCGATTTGAGAATACGAGGATAATTTGAAAATATGAGGACTTAAGCTTCAAAACAAGGCGTTAGAGGGTGAAAACACGAAATAGCTCTCGTACGATCCCGTGAGAGGCACTAAAATCTCTCGCGGGACCAATGTAACTCGTACGAACTGACCGCGCGATCATGAGACCCTCGGTTTGAAAATACGACAATAATTTGTATATTTCTAGACTTAGGCTTAAAACATGGCGTTAGTGGGTGAAAACTCAAAACAACCCCCGAACGGCCCCGTGAGTGGCACTAACACCTCGCACGGGACCAATGTAACTCGTACAAATTGACCGTGCGATCACAGGACTTCTAGTTTGAGAATACAACTATAATTTTAAAATATGAGGACTTAAGATTAAAATCAAGGCGTTAGAAGGTAAAAACTCGAAATAGCCCTTGAACGGCCCCATGAGAGGCACTAACACTTCACACGGGACCAATGTAACTCGTCGGAACTGATCGCCGATTCACGGGACTCTCGATTGGAAAATACGATAATAATTTGAAAATATGAGAACTTAAGCTTATAAACAAGGCGTTAGAGGGCGAAAACACAAAATAGCCCCCAAACGGTCCCATGAGAGACACCAACACCTCTCACGGGACCAATATAACACGTAGGAACTGACTGCGTAGTCACGGGACTTCCGGTTTGAGTATACGACGATAATTTGAAAATATGAGGACTGGAGCTTAAAAAAAAGTCATTAGAGGGTGAAAACATGAAACATTCCCCGTACGGCCCCGCGAGAGGCACCGACACCTCACACAGGACTAATGTAACTCGTAGGAACTGACTGCGCTATCACAGGACTCCCAATTTGAGAATACGACTATAATTTCAAAATATAAGGACTTAAGCATAAAATAAGTCATTAGAGGGTGGAAACATGAAACATTCCCCGTACGGCCTCATGAGAGGCACCAACACCTAACACGGGACAATTATAACTCGTAGGAACAGATCGCGTGATCACGGGACTTTCGATTTGAGAATACGAAGATAATTTAAAAATATAAGGACTTAAGCTTAAAAACAAGGTGTTGGAGGGTGAAAACACGAAATAGCCCCCGTACGGTCCCATGAGAGGCACCAACACCTCTCACGGGACCAATGTAACTCGTACGAACTGACCGCGCGATCATGGGACCCTCAATTTGAGAATATGATGATAATTTGCATATTTCTAGACTTAGGTTTAAAAACATGGCGTTAGTGGGTGAATACCCAAAACAGCCCCCGAACAGCCCCATGAGTGGCACCAACACCTCGAACGGGACCAATATAACTCGTACGAACTTACCGTGTGATCATGGGACCCCTGGTTTTGAGAATACGATGATAATTTACATATTTCTAGACTTAGGCAAAACATGGAGTTAGTGGGGAAAACTCGAAACAACCCCCGAACAGTCCCGTGACTGAAACTAACACCTCGCATGGGACCAAAGTAACTCGTACGAACTGACCGCGCGATCACGGGACCCCCGGTTTGTGAATATGACGATAATTTGCATATTTCTAGACTTAGGCTTAAAAACATGGCGTTAGTGGGTGAAAACCTGAAATAACCCCCGAACGAGCCTGTGAGTGGCACCAACACCTCACACGGGACCAATGTAACTCGTACAAACTGACTGCGCGATCATAGGACCCCAGTTTGAGAATACGATGATAATTTGCATATCTCTAGACATAGGAAAAACATGGCGTTGGTGGGGAAAAACCCAAAACAGCCCAAGAACGGTCCCGTGAGTGGCACCAACACCTCGCACGGTACCAATGTAACTCGTATGAACTAACCGGGCGATAACGGGACCCTCGATTGAGAATATGACAATAATTTGTATATTTCTAAACTTAGGCTTAAAAACTTGTGAAAACTCGAAACTGCCCCTGAACGGCCCCATGAGTGGCACCAACACCTCGCATAGGACCAAAGTAACTCGTATGAATTGACCGCGTGATCACGGGACCTCCAGTTTGAGAATATGACGATAATTTGTATATTTTTATACTTAGGCTTAAAAACATGGCGTCAGTGGGTGAAAACCCGAAACACCCCCCAAATGGCCCCGTGAGTGGCACCAACACCTCGCACGGTACCAATGTAACTCGTACGAACTAACCGCGTGATCAGGGGACCCCTGATTTGAGAATACGATGATAATTTCCATATTTCTAGACATAGGAAAAACATTGCGTTGCTGGGGGAAAACCCAAAACAGCCCCTGAACGGCCCCGTGTGTAGCACTGACACCTCGGACGGGACCAATGTAACTTGTAGGAACAGATCGTGTGATCACGGTACTTTTGATTTTAAAATACGACGATACTTTGAAAATATGAGGACTTAAGCTTCAAAACAAGGCGTTAGAGGGTAAAAACACGAAATAGCTCCCGTACGGTCCCGTGAGAGGCACTAAAACCTCTCGCTGGACCAATATAACTCGTACAAACTGATCGCGCGATCATGAGACCCCCGATTTGAGAATACGACAATAATTTGTATATTTCTAGACTTAGGCTTAAAAACATGGCGTTAGTGGGTGAAAACCCAAAACAACCCCCGAACGGCCCCGTGAGTGGCACTAACACCTCGCACGGGACCAACGTAACTCGTACAAACTGACCGTGCGATCATGGGACTTCTGGTTTGAGAATACAACTATAATTTAAAATATGAGGACTTAAGCTTAAAATCAAGGCGTTAGAAGGTAAAAACTCGAAATAGCCCTTGAACGGCCCCATGAGAGGCACTAACACCTCACACGGGACCAATGTAACTCGTCGGAACTGACCGCCGATTCACGGGACTCTCAATTTGAAAATACGACAATAATTTGAACTTAAGCTTATAAACAAGGCGTTAGAGGGTGAAAATACGAAATAGCCCCCGTACGGTCCCATGAGAGGCACCAACACCTCTCATGGGACCAATGTAACACGTAGGAACTGACCGCGTAGTCACGGGACTTCCGGTTTGAGTAAGCGACGATAATTTGAAAATATGAGGATTGGAGCTTAAAAACAAGTCATTAGAGGGTGAAAACATGAAATCCCCCGTACGGCCTCGCGAGAGGCACCGACACCTCACACAGGACCAATTTAACCCGTAGGAACTGACCGCGCTGTCACAGGACTCCCAATTTGAGAATACGACTATAATTTCAAAATATAATGACTTAAGCATAAAACAAGTCATTAGAGGGTGGAAACATGAAACATTCCACGTATGGCCCCGTGAGAGGCACCAACACCTAACACGAGACCAATGTAACTCGTAGGAACAAATCGCGTGATCACGGGACTTTCGATTTCAGAATATGAAGATAATTTAAAAATATAAGGACTTAAGCTTAAAAACAAGGTGTTGGAGGATGAAAACACGAAATAGTCCCCGTACGGTCCCATGAGAGGCACCAACACCTCTCACGGGACCAATGTGTGACACCCCGACTAATTAAATACCGGGTAGCTACTCCTTTATAAAATTAATTCAAAATGCCAAGTTGGCTCAGTTAATAGCATCACTGTCGAAAACATTTTATTATTTCTAACCACCTAGTATTTAAAAAGCAAGTTGCCAAATTTTAATTTAAGTCTGATTAACATGCAACAAGAGTAATGAAGAAATAGATAACACCATTCACCATATTGAAGTAAAACGAATAACCATCACAATAAAGTAAATAATAGTCTGGAGGAAACTCCTCACTACAATCCCATAACTGAAATAAATAAACTGAAACAATACATGCTAAAGTCTGAAAACTGAAATGTAAAAGATGCTCTAAATAGAAATGGGCAACATGCCCTACAACTGATAGATAGTGACTCTGGAATCCAAAAGATAGAAGCGTCTATAAGCAAATCCCTGTAGCTTCCACAAACAGCTACAGCTCGTCACCTGAATGAGAATCCTATGCTTGGTGTCCCTGTGGCTGGGCACCTAAAATGGTTTTACAAAGAAAAAGAGATTTGAAAAGCAAACGGGTCAGAGCCCGAATGTGGAGTTATATTTTAAAAACCTGCAAGTGCTTTAAAAACATTTAAAACATTAAATGCAAAGTACATGTTAGGACGTACACTCGCATGATATTCTCACCTCTCGTCTAACTGTGCACTCCTAACGTAAGTACCCATCTATAACGACCCATACTACTAGTTAACTGACAACATAACTAGCTAGACTGCCAAAGGTTCTATCCACATTACTCGGTTCCATTTAACATAACAACGCTCGTAATTAAATAGAGGTTTAATGTAAACTCAGTTACTAAATATGCCATTGATATAACTATCAGTTAACTCATTATATATTTCGAAACAATACCGTACTATTTCACAACATTCACAAGAGGATTCTATTAATATAATGTATATTATTCACATCATAAATATACGATACAAGCACCCCGCAATCGAAGCTATGGTGTACACATACTCTGCTATCCATCCCGGTACATCACGTACATAAGGATCACATATTCCGAATCTCTCAGGAATAGTTCAGATAACACAAATCACAAATAGTGGAGGCGAACACAGTCACCATCACATGGGTCACGCACATACCTACGCTCCCATGATCATGCAGACTTATTAATATCACAATAAGTCCTTCTATGACCTATGTTCATCAAGGTACCAGTCTATATCCCCCCCGTAGGCACACAAGGATTAGAGGGTCCTAAGCGAACGCAAACCTCCCGTGATAGCAAGTATGGTAGGTATGTCATACACACAATCCATATACCAATACTAAGTAAACACACATCTTAGTAATATCGTATTTTAATAAGGTATACTCTACATCATAATACCATTATTCCAAACATATATATCTCAAGTCTCCCGTTAATATAAAGTTAAATTGCCGACACGTCTCACGCCGTAGTCCCTTATCCTTAAAACTTATCCATAATAGAATATTAAGTCTCCCATAATTCCTACATATGACATCTTTATACCTAAGGTCTTTGCTTCTGCCCCAAACCTTATTTCATCAAATTACACAATTTTACACTATTAACCCAAACGTTATCTCACTTATCGAATTTCAATAATCTAGAAAAATTCCTCGAATTGCATTCTAAATAAAGTCCACTATAATAATCACACCTACTGGTCTTCTTTAAGGGTGAGGGTATTCATAAAGTCTCTAAACATATTCTCCGAGGGTTACTACCATTAAAACCAAATTAAGGAAAACTTCACTCATTCTGGGAAGGTCGATCGATCGACCTATGAATATCGATCGATCGATTGAGTCGATCGATCGACTGATGAATGTCGATCGATCGATCAAACAGGTATGGCTACGGACTGCTTCGTTTTACAGATTTGAAAACATCCCAAAACTTATTTTTAAAGCATGATTGTCTAATATAACGTTATAGTAATGTCATATAATCATCCTACAACATTTCTAACGTCCATAAATCAATATTTCAACAACTAAAGGCTACATAAGGATCAATCTTCATCAAAAACCTAGTTTTTCCAATTTATCTCAAGAACATTCATAAACTTCATCTTAAATCCGTTTTTGGTATAACAAAAGTCAGTAGTTCTCTTAATATAATCTTCCAGTAACATTCTACATGCAACCTATATCCCAAAATTTAAACTAAGAACTCCAATCTTATGGGTTTTTCATTATCTTCCAATAACACATAAAGTTTTTGAATAATCTAACATGGAAGGAGCATTATCCGAAATTTAAATGGAATAAATCACTTGCCTTGATTTTCTCTGGATTTGGTGTTGGATTTGTAAGCTCTTTCTGCAGATTTTCTGCAGAATTCCTCCTCTTTCCCTTCCTCTCTAAGCTTTCTTCTTCCAAAGGTGGCTATGGTGGCTAGGGTTTCCTTTGGGAGAGTTGGAAGACTAAATGATAACCTACGTAGCTTTCTAGGTTAATAAGGGTTGGTTATGGGCTTAGTGGGTCTTATCCACATCAGATTTAATTAACCAAATTTTCGTCACTTTTAATTCCTCAAAACGTGAAATTACCAAAATACCCTTTAAGTTGCCGGTATGGCCTAAAAATACCCCGGGACCCAAACTATACCCCCGGCTAGTGTTTTCTGACTATCTCGACCCTTCCGGACGCGTTGGCGCACTCAAAATGACCATACGGATTATAGATTTTAAATTCACTTTTTATTATCAAAATATTATACCGTGACGCGGCGGTCCCACGCGTCTCAACAAAATTTCTAAAATGCCGTATATAAATCTCACGACAAATTTTTATAATACCAAGTACATATATAATCATATATGCACATAATCAAATACCAACTCGCATCACATTAGTATTTATAACCCGGATTAATTTCCAATTAATACGCATTTAATTAATTAATCCCAAAAATAAATATAGCCAAAAGTACGGGGTATTACACAATGTAAGTCGTACAAACTGACCGCGCGATCATGGGACCCCCGGTTTGAGAATACGATGATAATTTGCATATTTCTAGACTTATGCTTAAAAACATGGCGTTAGTGGGTGAATACCCAAAACAGCCCCCGAACGGCCCCGTGAGTGGCACCAACACCTCGAACGGAACCAATATAACTCGTATGAACTGACCGTACGACCACGGGACCCCTGGTTTTAAGAATACGACGATAAATTGCATATTTCTAGACTTAGGTAAAACATGGAGTTAGTGGGGAAAACTCGAAACAACCCCCGAACAGTCTCGTGACTGGTACTAACACCTCGCATGGGACCAAAGTAACTCGTACGAACTGATCGCGCGATCACGGGACCCCCGATTTGTGAATATGACGATAATTTGTATATTTCTAGACTTAGGCTTAAAAACATGGCGTTAGTGGGTGAAAACCCGAAATAACCCCCGAACGAGCCTGTGAGTGGCACCAACACCTCGCATGGGACCAATGTAACTCGTACAAACTGACTGCATGATCACGGGACCCCCGGTTTGAGAATACGATGATAATTTGCATATTTCTAGACTTAGAAAAAATATGGCGTTGGTGGGGAAAACCCGAAACAGCCCCAGAACGGTCCCGTGAGTGGCACCAACACCTCGCACGGTACCAATGTAACTCGTACGAACTAATCGCGCGATCACGGGACCCCCGATTTAAGAATATGACAATAATTTGTATATTTCTAAACTTAGGCTTAAAAACTTGTGAAAGCTCGAAATTGCCCCCGAACGGCCCCATGAGTGGCACCAACACCTCGCACAGGACCAAAGTAACTCGTACGAATTGACCGCGTGATCACGGGACCCCCAGTTTGAGAATATAACGATAATTTGTATATTTCTATACTTAAGCTTAAAAACATGGCGTCAGTGGGTGAAAACCCGAAACACCCCCCAAACGGCCCCATGAGTGGCACCAACACCTCGCACGGGACCAATGTAACTCGTACGAACTAACCGAGTGATCAGGGGACCCCCGATTTGAGAATACGATGATAATTTGCATATTTCTAGACATAGGCAAAACATTGCGTTGGTGGGGGAAAACCCAAAACAACCCCTAAACGGCCCCGTGTATAGCACCGACACCTCGGAAGGGACCAATGTAACTTGTAGGAACAGATCGCGTGATCACGGGACTCTCGATTTGAAAATACGACAATTGTTTGAAAATATGAGGACTTAAGCTTCAAAACAAGGCGTTAGAGGGTAAAAACACGAAATAGCCCTCGTACGGTCCCGTGAGAGACACTAACACCTCTCACGGGACCAATGTAACTCGTACGAACTGACCTCACGATCACGAAACCCCTGATTTGAGAATACGATGATAATTTGCATATTTCTAGACTTAGTCAAAATATAGCGAACTCGAAACAGCCCCCGAACGGCCCCGTGAGTTGCTCCAACACCTCAGACGGGACCAATGTAACTCAGAGGAATAGATCGCGTGATCATGGGACTTACGATTTGAGAATACGACGATAATTTGAAAATATGAGGACTTAAGCTTCAAAACAAGGCGTTAGGGGGTAAAAACATGAAATAGCCTCCGTACGGTCCCGTGAGAGGCACTAACACCTCTCACGGGACGAATGTAACTCGTACGAACTGACCGCCCGATCATGGGACCCCCGATTTGAGAATACGATGATAATTTGCATATTTCTAGACTTTGGCTTAAAAACATGGTGTTAGTGGGTGAAAACCCGAAACAGCAGTCGGACGGCTGTATGAGTGGCACCAACACCTCGTATGGGACCAATGTAACTCGTATGAAATGACCGCGCGATCACGGGACCCCCAATTTGTGAATACGATGATAATTTACATATTTATAGACCTAGGCTTAAAAATATGGCGTGAGTGAGTGAAAACCCGAAACAGCCCCTGAACGGCCCCGTGAGTGGAACCAACACCTCGCACTAGACCAATGTAACTCGTAGGAACTGATCGCACGATCACGGGACCCCCGATTTGAGAAGACGGTGATAATTTGCATATTTCTAGATATAGGCTTAAAAACTTGGCGTTAGTGGGTGAAAACTCAAAACAGCCCCATGAGTGGAACCAACACCTCGCACGGGTCCAAAATAACCCATACTAACTGACCGCACGATCATGGGACTCCCGATTTGAGAATACGAGTATAGTTTGAAAATATGAGGACTTAAGGTTAAAAACAAGGCGTTAGAAGGTAAAAACCCAAAACAGCCCCCGAACGGCCCCACGAGAGGTACCAACACCTCTCACGGGACCAATGTAACACGTAGGAACTGATCACGCAGTCACAAGACTTCTAGTTTAAGTACGACGTTAATTTGAAAATATGAGGACTTGAGCTTAAAAACAAGTCATTAGAGGGTGAAAACATGAGAGGCTCCGACGCCTCACACAGGACCAAAGTAACTCGTAAGAACTGATCGCTCTGTCACGGGACTCCTGGTTTGAGAATACGACTATAATTTCAAAATATAAGGACTTAAGCTTAAAAATAAGTCATTAGAGGGTGAAAACATGAAACATCCCCCGAACGGCCCCGTGAGAGGCACCAACACCTGACACGGGACCATTGTTACTCGTAGAAACAGATCGTGTGATCACGGGACTTCCGATATGAGAATACGACGATAATTTGAAAATATGATGACTTAAGCTTAAAAATAAGGCGTTAGAGGGTGAAAACAGGAAATAGCCCTCGTACGGTTCCGTGAGAGGCAACAACACCTCTCACGGGATAAATGTTAATCGTACGAACTGACCGAGCAATCACGGGACCCCCGATTTGAGAAAATGACGATAATTTGCATATTCTAGACTTAAGCTTAAAAACATGAAGTTAGCGGGTGAAAACTCAAAACAGCCCCCCAAAGGCCTCGTGAGTGGTACCAACACTTCGCATGGGACCAATGTAACTCGTACGAACTGACCACGTGATCACGGGACCCCCGGTTTGAGAATAAGACAATAATTTTCATATTTCTAGACTTAGGCTTAAAAACATGGCGTTAGTGGGTGAAAACCCGAAACAGCCCTCGAACGACCCCGTGAGTGACACCAACACCTCGCACGGGACCAACGTAACTCGTACGAACTGACCGTGCGATCACGGGACCCCCGATTTTGAGAATACGACAGTAATTTCATATTTCTAGACTTAGGCAAAACATAGCGTTAGTGGGGAAAACACAAAATAGCCCCCGTACGGTCCCGTGAGAGGCACTAACACCTCTCACGGGACCAATGTAACTCATACGAACTGACCGCGGGATCACGGGACCCCCAATTTGAGAATACGATGATAATTTGCATATTTCTAGACTTAGGCTTAAAAATATGGCATTAGTAGGTGAAAACCCGAAACAGCCCCCGAACGGCTCTGTGAGTGGCACCAACACCTCGCACGGGACCAATGTAACTCATATGAAATGACTGCGCGATCACGGGACCCCCAGTTTGAGAATACGACGATAATTTTCATATTTCTAGACTTAGGCTTAAAAACATGGCGTTAGTGGGTGAAAACCCAAAACAGTTGTCGAACGGCCCCGTGAGTGGCACCAACACCTCGCACTGGACCAATGTAACTCTTACGAATTAATCGCGCAATCACGGGACCCCCGATTTGAGAAGACGATGATAATTTGCATATTTCTAGACATAGGCTTAAAAACATGGCATTAGTGGGTAAAAACCTGAAATAGCCCCGTGAGTGGCACCAATACCTTGCGCGGGACCAATGTAACCCGTACGAACTGACCGTGCGATCACAGGACTCCCGATTTGAGAATACAAGTATAATTTGAAAATATGAGGACTTAAGGTTAAAAACAAGGCGTTAGAAGGTAAAAACCCAAAACAGCCCCCGAACGGCCCCACGAGAGGTACCAACACCTCTCACGGGACCAATGTAACACGTAGGAACTGATCACGCAGTCACAAGACTTCTAGTTTGAGTACGACGTTAATTTGAAAATATGAGGACTTGAGCTTAAAAACAAGTCATTAGAGGGTGAAAACATGAGAGGCTCCGACGCCTCACACAGGACCAAAGTAACTCGTAAGAACTGATCGCTCTATCACGGGACTCCTGGTTTGAGAATACGACTATAATTTCAAAATATAAGGACTTAAGCTTAAAAATAAGTCATTAGAGGGTGAAAACATGAAACATCCCTCGAACGGCCCGTGAGAGGCACCAACACCTCACACGGGACCAATGTTACTCGTAGAAACAAATCGCGTGATCACGGGACTTCCGATTTGAGAATACGATGATAATTTAAAATTATGAGGACTTAAACTTAAAAACAAGGCGTTAGAGGGTGAAAACATGAAATAGCCCCCGTACGGTCTCGTGAGAGGCACCAACACCTCTCATGGGTCAAATGTAACTCATACGAACTGACCGCGCGATCACGGGATCCCCGGTTTGAGAATACGATGATAATTTGCATATTCTAGACTTAGGCTTAAAAACATGGCGTTAGTGGGTGAAAACCCGAAATAGCTCCCGAACGGCCTCGTGAGTGGTACCAACACTTTGCACGGGACGATTGTAACTCGTACGAACTGACCGCGCGATCACGAGACCCCCGGTTTGAGAATACAACGATAATTTTCATATTTCTAGACTTAGGTAAAACATGGCGTTGGTGGGAAAAAATCCGAAATAGCCCCCGAATGTCCCCGTGAGTGGCACCAGCACCTCGTACGGGACCAATATAACTCGTACGAACTGACTGCGCGATCACGGGACCCGATTTGAGAATACGACGATAATTTGCATATTTCTAGACTTAGGCTTAATAACATGGCATTAGTGGGTGAAAACCCAAAATAGTCCCCGTGAGTGACACCAACAACTTGCACGGGACCAATATAACTCGTACGAACTGACCGCGCAATCACGGGACCCTCAGTTTCAGAATACGATGATAATTTGCATATTTATATACTTAGGCTTAAAAATATGGCGTTAGTGGGTGAAAACCTTAAACAGCCCCTGAATGGCCACATGAGTGGCACCAACACCTCGCACGTGGCCAATATAACTCATACGAACTAACCGCGTGATCACGGGACCCTCGATTTGAGAATACGATGATAATTTGCATATTTTTAGATTTAGGCAAAACATGGTGTTGATGCAAAAAACTGGACCGAATCCCATTTTTATGATCACAGATAAATAGATGAAAGAAATCCAATCAAGCACATAAGAGACAAAGATTTTTAAAGCGGTTCAGCTATGAATAAAGCCTACGTCCACTGTTATTTTATTCCCAGGGGTTTACAATAGCACCATAGGGTGTAGAGAGAGAAAGGATTGTATCTTGTGTATTAGGTTTTTAGGTTCCCCCCCCCCCCCCCGGATCTCCTCTCTTTTGGCTAAGGGGATACATGTATTTATAGTGATGGGAGATAAAGAGATTCATTGTATGTAGACATTTATGTCTACATTCAACGAATCTAATTGTTGAATTGATTGGTATGCTATGTGTTGTCATCTATTAATACAGTATAAATGTACATTAAGGCTCATTAATGCACATTAAATGCATAGTTATCCTTTGATCTTCCTGGTTGGTATGCCGACCAACTCTCCTCGGGTGCCGACTAACTCTCCTCGGGTGCCGACCAACTCTCCTCGGGGTCCAACCAACTCTCCTCGAGTGCCGACCAATTCTCCTCGGGTGTCGAATATTGCCACGTAGGATGACATGTGTCCTTTTCTGATTGGTCCTCGTAGATGGAGAATTTTTGCATTAACAGAAGCCCCCAATGCTCCATGCTTGATGGTTTACTTGAAAGGATGGAGTATTTATTCTGCAGTGTTGCTCGGTGCTCGTGAAATTCTTGATCTACCTTCTTGATTTGTTCAACATAAAGAGCATTATCTCCTGGACGACATATGATGCAGGCTGATCGATGGTTGCTAATCTTTCTTTTGAGGAACTCCGTGTGCTATGTATCACCCCTGAGAATTTGGATGCAGCCATGCCATACTATGCAACTTCTAGCTTGTCATAATCTTAAAGTATGTTGATTGGTTTGCTAGCCGACCAACTGCCTCTTGTGCCGAGCAACTGAGTGATAACTTCACGTGCTTGATTCTTCTGATTTATGATCCTCTGAATACTTTGTCGAGTAACATAGTAGCTTTTGAACCCAACTCTTCAATCTGATTAGTACCAAGCTAGTGGTGGACTTCGAAACATTTTCATACAACTTCTTCTTCAATGTTGGTCGGGACAGTAGTAGTAAAGATCTCAGTGCTGTAGATACTGAATTTCACTTCTGAACTTCAATAGTATGTGCATAATAACTCCTAAATATGCCTCCTGAACTTTAATATACCTCCTGAACTTCAATATACCTCGTGAACTTCAATAGCCTCCTGAACATCAATATAAAAAATAATTCCTGAGCAAGAAAAAACAACTCCTGAATGGTGATTGGTCGGGGCCCCGACCGTGTGAGTTTGTGGAGTTGAATTTGATGCTCGACTGCATGATGTTATAAGAATGTGCCACTGAATGAACAAATGTATCTGTAATAGAAACCCCAAGTGTGGAATGTGAACTTTGAATGCTTTTTTCTTGATAGCTTTCACATACTCATAAAATGTTTCCGACCAACTGTAGTTGACAGCTTCTTATTTCCGACCAACCTGAGTTGACATTTTTGGGAATAGATTTACTTCCTAACCAACATAAGTTGGTATTTTTAGGAATATATAGTTTTACTTCCCGTAGGAATACAAGTAGTTTTACTTCCCGGAGGAATACAAGTAGCTTTACTTCCCGGAGGAATACAACTAGCTTTATTTCCCGGAGGAATACAAGTTTTACTTCCCGGAGGAATACAAGTTTTACTTCCCGGAGGAATGTAAGTAGCTTTACTTCCCGGAGGAATACATTTTTGATAATAAATGATAGAGACTTCCTCAGAGCTGACCAACAGATTGTTGGGAATAGAATAAGAAATAATAAATGCTAGAGACCTCCTCGGAGCTGACCAACAGATTGTTGGGAATAAATTATAATAAATGCTAGAGACCTCCTCGGAGCTGACCAACAGATTGTTGGGAATAAGATATAATAAATACTGGAGACCTCCTCGGCGCTGACCAACAGATTGTTGGGAATAAGATATAATAAATGCTGGAGACCTCCTCGGCGCTGAATATATGATTATAAATATTTGTCGAGCTCCATGCTGAAATAAGAATAGAATATGCATCCAAATAGATATAAAGAATAATAATAAAGTGCCTCGTTGATCTGTCGAGGTAGAATTATATAATGCCGAACAATAATAAGATCTTCCAGAACATAAGAATATGGCCGAGAACGTTGTCAGGCCTGAATATAAATAAGAATTATCCGACCAACTATCCGTTGGGGGTGAAATACAACGAATGTTGTAATTCTCCTTAAAGCTGAATAAGTATCTTGTCGAGGCACAATTGCATAATGCCGAATAAGAATAATATTTTCCAGAACATAAGAATATGGCTGAGAACTTTGTTGGGCCTTCATATAAATAAGAATTACCCCGACCAACTATCCGTTGGGGGTGACATATAATAAATGTTATAGTTCTCCTCGGAGCTGAATATGATAATAAGTATCTGGCCGAGTTCCATGCTGAGATAAATATAAAATATGAATCCGAACGGATATAGAATAATTTGTGCTTGAGCCGATATCTCTGAGTGAAATGATAATAGTTTCCAGATTGTTTCCGAGCATTCGTCGGCGTTGAGTCTTGTACCTGTAAAAATTAATAATTTGCTCTACCATATGTGTAGGCTGAATTGATTAGTCATGAGAATAATTTACTCATCCAATCAATATATGATATGTATATGCTTGAGAAATAAAAATATTAATTTCAAAAAATGAAATAATATATGTTGGCTGATATGTCGAGGCACAATTGCCTGATGTCGAGCAATACTACTTTTCCAAAGGTTTACGAGAGCTTTCATCGGGATTGAATCTCGTCCCTATGAAATTTTAATAGGCTGCCCAAGCACCTGTCGAGACTAGAGAAAATAATTATTATCATGAGAATAATTATTCAGTCAAACAATATGTGATGTGTATCAGCATAAAATAATAAAAAATTCAAAATATGAAATAATATTTTTGTGCCAAATGTGTGTGAGATAGACAAATTTTTATCAGATATGCATCATAAATAGGACGTAGAGTTTTTTGTAAAGTTATTTAATCTCCAACAACTAATCAGGTATAAGTTGATGTTTGAAAATTATTTATCACTTGGCTTTAAAAATATTTTTTGGGATGATCACAAGTTAAAAAAGACTTAAGCCCCTGTTTGTCCCCGAGCTGAACTCGTGTTTAAAGAAATATCTGGGGTGCTTCGCATTTTTTAATACCCCAAGATTCTAATGCTGCCGAGAAACGGCATGGATGTTGCCGACCAACATTTAAGGATATCTCAAGTTATAGAATATACGGTGCCAACCAAGAAGCAAATGGTCCCCGACCAGCTGAGCAATTTCGCCGATCAACAAAAATGGTGCATTGACAGCACCGAACAACATTAGATGTCACCGACCAAAAAGTGGATGGTTGGATAGTTGCCGACCAGTAAATTGAACCCTCCAAACAAGACTGAGATGTCGCCTATCAAGAAGTAGATGATCGTCGACCTGCAATTGGTTCCATCGAGCTACAATAAGAGTCTCTGACCAACAATAAGATACCTCGTAGTTGGATAAAATTATTTCAACGTTGCTGATGGATCTTCACATCTTTTCTTCGACAAATAAAAATGGTCTGGTTAAGCTTCCCTTTAATAAAATATGGCCCAAGATGATGCCGACCAACAATATAGATGGCTGACCAGAATATCTCGAATCCTTAGATCAAAAAAATAACATTCGATGTAAAATTTAAGCATTAGGAATGTTAATTAAATGAATAATTATATAATCTACTAGATCGTGTGATTTCGTCAAAGAAACCTTGTGATGTGATGAATGAGGGGCCAACATATCAAATTTGTGTCGAGAGTCTTAATATGGCCATGATTGTTTTTCTGATCCTTTTTTAGAAGAGGTGGGTAATGATTTTTTTGGTGAGAGAAAATTATTTTTTATATTGATCCCTTCCTATTCCCCATTTGCATAGATAAAAATATCTTGAATGATCGAAGTTATTACAAAATTTATATCAAAAATCAATCAATGAGACTTTATTGACATAGATGAAAAATGAACCAAAATAAGTATATAGTTCATAAAAGTGAATGCAAAGAGACTCAAACTTGAAGAGAGAGAAAATAGATCTGGGTCATGATTTCCATGAGGAAACTTTTTATTGTCTTTAACCTTTTCCCATTCTTTGATTAAAAATATGATGGGAATTTGAATAGTCCTCAAAGATCTTTCAAAAATTATTTCAAAATCAACAATGAAAATTATCAAATCTTATCATCGTCGTATATATTGGTATATGTAATCATTTAAAATATTTATTCCATGATATAAAATTGAAACTTAAGAATCAAGTAAAAAGTTATGATTTATGAAATCCACTATTTTTCAGATTTCTAAATAAGAATGAATCTAACAGTTATGATTTAAAAATCATGATATGCAATATTTTGCAGATAAAAATTGGACAATTAATTTATGTATATAAACATAAAAATCATGATTGAATTAAAAAGATGTATGTATAATTGATTATACGTAGAGAAAATAAAAACTTAGCTTTTGATGGAGAACAATGCTTGTAACACGTTCCCATAGACGGCGCCAATCTATTGATGTAAAAAACTGGACCGAATCCCATTTTTATGATCACAGATAAATAGATGAAAGCAATCCAATCAAGCATATAAGAGACAAAGATTTTTAAAGTGGTTCGGCTATGAATAAAGCCTACGTCCACTGTTATTTTATTCCAAGGGGTTTACAATAGCACCATAGGGTGTAGAGAGAGAAAGGATTGTATCTTGTGTATGAGGTTTCTAGGTTCCCCCCGGATCTCCTCTCTTTTGGCTAAGGGGATACATGTATTTATAGTGATGGGAGATAAATAGATTCATTGTATGTAGACATTTATGTCTACATTCAACGAATCTAATTGTTGAATTTCTTGGTATGCTATGTGTTGTCATCTATTAATACAGTATAAATGTACATTAAGGCTCATTAATGCACATTAAATGCATAGTTATCCTTTGATCTTCCTGGTTGGTATGCCGACCAACTCCCCTCGGGTGCCGACTAACTCTCCTCGGGGGCCAACCAACTCTCCTCGAGTGTCGACTAATTCTCCTCGGGTGTCGAATATTGCCACAGGATGACATGTGTCCTTTTATGATTGGTCCTCGTAGATGGAGAATTTTTGCATTAACACATGGCGTTGGAGGGGGAAAACTCGAAACAGCCATCGAACGGCTCCGTGAGTAGCACCCACACCTCAGACGGAACCAATGTAACTCGTAGGAACAGATCATGTGATCACGGGACTTTCCATTTCAAAATACGATGATAATTTGAAAATATGAGGACTTAAGCATCAAAACAAGGCGTTAGAGGGTGAAAACACTAAATAGCCCCGATACGGTCCCGTGAGAGGCACTAACACCTGTTAAGGGACCAATATAACTCGTACGAACTGACCATGTGATCACAAAACCCCCGTTATATGAATACGACGATAATTTGCATATTTCTAGACTTAGGCTTAAAAACACGGCGTTAGTGGGTGAAAACCCAAAACAGCCCCCAAACGGCCCCGTGAGTGGTACCAACACCTTACATGGGACCAATGTAACTTGTACGAACTGACCACATGATCACATAACCCCCAGTTTCAGAATACGACGATAATTTGCATATTTTTAGACTTAGGCTTAAAAACATGGCGTTAGTAGGTGAAAACCCGAAACAGCCCTCGAACGGCCCCGTGAGTGGCACCAACACCTCGCACGGGACCAACGTAACTCGTACGAACCGACCACGCGATCACGAGACCCTCGGTTTTGAGAATACGATGATAATTTGCATATTTCTAGACTTAGGAAAAACATGGGGTTGGTGGGGAAAACCCGAAACAGCCCCCGAACGGTTCCGTGAGTGGCACCAACACCTCGCACAGAACCAAAGTAAGTCGTACGAACTGACCGCGCGATCACGGGATTCCCGATTTGAGAATACGACGATAATTTTCATATTTCTAGACTTAGGCTTAAAAACATGGCGTTAGTGGGTGAAAACCCGAAACAGCCCCCGAACGGCCCCGTGAGTGACATCAAGACCTCGCACGGGACCAATGTAACTCGTATGAACTGACCGCGCGATCACGGGACCCCCGATTTGAGAATACGATGATAATTTGCATATTTTTAGACTTAGGCTTAAAAACATGGCGTTAGTGGGTGAAACAGCCCCCGAACGTCCCGGTGAGTGGCACCAACACCTCGCACTGGACCAATGTAACTCGTACGAACTGACCGCGCGATCACGGGACCCCCGATTTGAGAATACGATGATAATTTTCATATTTCTAGACTTAGGCTTAAAAACATTGATATGTTGATAATTATAACTCATATTTGCAATTTTTAGCCTGAATAAATTTTTTGTAAAACTACTTTGTTACTGATATCATTTTTTTTTGTATCCTATCATTTTTAGGACTTTTGTACGTGGAACAAATGAAGAAGGCAATGGTTTACGACATGAAGATTGTTTATATAATGGTTTAGGCGTTCAGGATTATGTTTTTTATGTGTTACAGCCGTGCGGGCTTTTATTGTTTAGTTTATGGCCGTAGGGGCTTTTATAATTTGATTGTTAAATTTTGATAGATGTACGGGCTTTATAATAAGCATGTTTTATATTTACAGGGTTTGGAATGTCCAAAAAATAGAGGAATCTCTGTACAATTTTTTTTGGTCTATGAATTATTAAGACGTGTAATATTTTTAAATTTGTATATATATTTCTTTATTAACAATGTTCTGAATTCGCAATTTGTGATTTTTTTTATTGTTTTGCCAATAATAAATATTCGCAACCAGGCAATCACAGGACCCCCGATTTTAGGACTGGACCAAAAAAGAACATTTTTTAAAAATTATAGTTAAATATGGTCATGGACTTTATCCATGACAATTTTTATTTTTTCTGTCGCGCATAAAAATGGTCACGGCCAAAGTAAACGATCATTTTTTTTTCTTTTTTTTTCCTTCGCGGCGTGTCGCGGACTTTGGCCACGACCAATATTTGTCACGGTTGTGGGTCACGGCCCAAGTCCACGACCATTTTTTCCTTTTTTTTCGTCACGGCGTGAGTCGTGGCCAAAGTCCATGATCAATTTTTGTCACGGTTGTGGGTCACGGCGCAAGTCCACGACCTTTTTATCCTTTTTTCGTCACGGCGTGGGTTGCGGACTTTGGCCTCGACCAATTTTTGTCACGGTTGTGGGTCACGGACTTGGGCCGTGACCATTTTTTTCCCGTCGTAGTATGGGTCACGACCCAAGTCCGCGACCATTTGCCCTAACCCACTGTGGGCCGTGATCATTTTTGGGTCACGGACTTGGGCCGCGACCCACGAAATTGGTCACGCCCAAAATGATTACGGCCCAAGTCCGCGACCCACAGTCTTGGTCAGGGATTTTGTCCGTGATCAATCGCCAGTTTTGGTGTAGTGGTAGAACTTCAAATTCAATATTATTATTGTCGAAAGATATTAAATACTCTACCCTTATGTATCAAAACTTTAGGTTTGATTAGGGGTAAAAATGTTAGAGAATCTTCCAAACAAATGCCAAATAATTTTTATTAACTCCGACTAATAATAATCGAGCCTCTTTATTAAAAAAAATTAGGGGATTAATTTTTCACATTCTCTACACATTCCCAAGCCTCTAATGTACAATTAATAATTAGAATGTGAAAATGAGTTAAAATTAAATACGATTAAAAGTAATGTAATAATCAAATGAAGCGAAGAGCCAAGAGACAAAGGTTTAACAGTAAAACCATTAATATGATAGTTAAAGGGACACTTAACCATGAATATAGTATTTTAAAAGACATTTCATTAGTAAAGAAAATGAAAAGCTAAGAAGTTGAAAAGTTGTGGTTAATAACTCAATTTATATTGAAATTAATTCCCCAAAAATATTTTCTGGAGGTTCAGGTCCGGCTTATAAATACTTATTTTGAGAACTTTCAAAAATTTTACCTCGCGAATAATTATAATTTCAAGTTTTTATTTATGCTATATTTTGTTGGAGCTTGAGGCCCACATATTTTAAAAACTTGATAGCTTCGGGCCTCATATTTTATATCCCATATTTTATATTCCAATGATAAAGAATATTTATTGAACTTCTGGTCCCAATAATAAATATGGATCGTCATATAAAAAAATAAATGATAATTGGGGTAGTCTATACCCTTTCAATTTGACAATTAAAACTTCAGGTTTGATTATGATATGTTTTCTTTTGACACTTTAGATTTTTAGAAACTTCAGGTCCCAAAATCTGAACGGGAAAAAAATTCAATTTCCATATTTGAATAATTAGTGGGAAATTTCAGGTCCCAATTGTAAATAATAAGGAACTTTGTATCACAACATTAAATATTTAGAGACTTTAAACGTTCCGCCCAATTACTTCAAGTTTGATAAGGGGTAACATTATTTGGAACTTTAGGTCCAAACTATAAATAGTCAATATGGAACATTTAATATCCTTACCCTTATTATATAAATAATCAAAACTTCATGTTTGATTACAAAATTATTGGAGCTTGAGGTTCAAATTATAAATAATTGCAATGGAACTTTTAGTATTCCTTTCCCTATTATAGAAATAATCAAAACTTCAGGTTTGATTTTAGAGCATATTTTATCATCATGTCCAAAAATTTGAACAATAATTGAGAACTTTTAGTTCCAATACAAAATGATTTGAGAACTTCTAGTTCCAAATTAAAAAAACTTACATGGGAACTTTAGGTCTCAAACAAAAATAAATGTTTGAGAATTTCATGTCCCAAAATATAGATAACTATTGGAAACTTCAAGCCCCTAGTAATAGCAATTGGGAATTTGACGGCCCAAATTTCAAATAATATTGGAAACTTCAGGTCCCAAATTTGAATGATAATTAGGAACTTTAGATCATAATAAAAAATAAAAATAAAAACTGATGGCTCCATAATTTAAATAAATAAGGAATTTCACGTTCCAAATTTAAAGGTAACACTGAAACTTCAAGTTTCAATTATTATAGGAAACGCCATGTACTAATCTTTAATTTTTTTTCGTATACAAAAAATTAGGCGTGACATAATAATTTTTCACAATTAAATATTCAAAATATGAATATGTAAAAACTTTATGAATAACTGAAATTATGGGATTTATATAAAAATAATTAAAAGTATGAATACGTGTAATTGCATTTTGAGTTGTAAAACTTACTCATTCGTGTACATTTAGAACCATATCTCTCTCCTTTGAATTCATAGTGGGTTCTCACCAAATCAACCATATGAACATTCACCTTACGATGTCAAAATAAGAAATCAAGTTTTCCATGTCCTTTGTTTTTTCATTAAACAACAAATTTGGGAGCAATCATGCTGATGACGTAGTAGTGCATCTTTTATTTCATTGATATGTTAATATTAAAAGGGTATGACCCATATTTATAATACAAAATAAGGTAATCCAATAAACCCTTAATAATTGCGAAATGTCCCAACTCTTCTTGAGAAATAGGTGGGCTATTTCTTTGCATAATTGTTCCCCATTTCATATGTGAGAATTCCGCCAAGTTCTCTTAGTTAGTTGAGGGAAGAATTTGCCCAACATCCACTTAAATACATAATATATTATAATATCCTAACTTTTATTTTCGCAATCTTTATATAGTTTATTTGTTTACTTTTGTTTTAACACTTTCTTTTTCGCAAATTAATAAGGCCAGTCTCCAAGATAAAACAAACAAAAGAGGGAAATTAGCGATAAACCTATCTAGAAGTATGGAGGTATTCAGGGATATGGTCACTGACCTTGAATGTTAGGTATTATACACCCCCAAACATGTTCTTATTAAAAGAAATACAATAACCAAGGCTACTCTCTTAATATCAACTACATATGTGGATTTGCTTTACCTTCATCATTTGATGATTGACTTAAACCTTCTACACCATTTGACATTTAAGTTAAGGACGTCATTAATATGGTTCCCATGGCCATCTATAACTGAGAAGGTCAAGAAATAACTTCAGGAAGAAGACAAAAGAGAATAAAAGTATTGAGAAAGTTCAACGAAGACCTATCTGTTTCATTCCTCTATTGCTAGAAAGGTCATGGTTGTCATCAAGAATTGGCCATAAGTTAAAAGGTTATTCTTAAATATTTTTTTTTTGTGTCTAGTACTCGTATTAATGTTTCTCCAGTGAATTTAGGATTAGTTCAATATCTTGAGGTGACAAAATTTGTTGTGTCAAAATCTTTGTGGAATTTTTTCCCTTTCCAACTCCTAAAGAAAATTTTGTTAATCATCAAAATGTGCATTGGTTTGGGGTGCTTTAGTGTAAGTTTGGAAAATTTTGTCATGATAAATTAAGATTAACAAATATCACAAATAGATGGTCAATCCGAAAAAATCAATATTTTTATGGTAAATTTTGTCAACTTACGCTATCAAAATGTATTCTAAACTTTTATGTTATTTTTTTTCAAACATACATTTACAATTGCCCATTTTGAATTTAGTACCTTTTACAAATTTAATTTAATTTAATTTTAGTTCATTTTATGTTAGAAGTTTGTTAGTGACAATGGTCATGTTCTTCGTACAAGGCCTATCACAAAAGAAAATAATTAATAAATTAGAAAAAATTAAAAAATGAGAGAAACAACTAAAAAGTGGAAAAAGTCCCTTGATCATCAACGTCGTCATCATCTTTCTCTTTCTTCTTCTTCTTCTTCTTCTTCTTCTTCTTTTGGCCCGATGCTCAAGTTAGATCGGTACACATACATGTTTATATTTTTATATTCTTTCCATTTTGTTCTATAAGCATATAAAAAGTGAAAGATAGTGTTCAAAATCATAAATATTAAAGATCTTAGGTTAGAGGGTCTTTTTTCTTGGGATTCTGCCTAATGACTTGAGCTTAATGCGATCGGTCTCACCTCTACTTTTCCATTAAAGAAAATCCATTTTACATAGTTACATCAAGTCATTATTCTTAAAAGAAAATATTTTCAAACTCACTCAGATCCAATCATTTTTATAATCAAAATATACATCAAAGGGAGTTGAGCTCCCCCACACTGAGTATAAGTAAGATATAATCCCTAGAGGAAATTTGAGAACTATGCGGACTTTTAATCACTCTATGTGATTATATAGCCTCAATTGAACCTTTATCTAAATGAACAAGTCCATCTTCGTACATATTTTTCTTTTATCTATATTAACTATGCGCAAGTCCCACAATTCACTACACAACTTACATACACATTAAATGTTTAATCATTTCGTTTCTTTTACATATAATATGCTAATTTAAGTATACACATCTACATTTTACATTGAAATGATATAGGGGGTGCTTAACAACTTCTCACTTCGTAACCCAGTTCCCCGACTCTAACATTCTAGTTATAACATGCAGATCGCTTGACATCACTGGGTCTCTACGGAGGTCTATCTCTTTTTTTCCTTTTGTGTTTTATATAAAATAGACTAAAGACTCCATATTTTCGAAAGAGAACGAAGCGATGATTGCACGTCATCTCAATGGCCCAATTCTCTATACATCCATGCGTGTGCAAAGTCAAGTCGCGTCATGAATCCTAATCCTAATAGTACACGTCAAGTAATGTATTGGTAGATGCATATATGCTATTGAGATAAATAAATTTCTCATCGAGATTAGAAAATCACATCCAAGAGCAATGGCTTCAAGCCAAAGCTCAATTAATAATAAACAAGACTGACACTCTACGAGGATTTTTGAGCAAATGAGAAATTCTCTGAGCAATGAGGTAAAGATATATTAAAAGCATTGCATACTAATATATTTTATCACACGTGCTAAATACTCATATATGATTACACACTTATATATAGCTTCGTACACACTACTATTTTGTTACAACAAGTCTTCCAACACAAATTGGAACTCTAACAACAAAATAATGAGCGGGAGAATGAAGTCAAAGATCTCCAAAAACTTTATTCACCCACAGGATAGAAAGTCGTCATATTGCTTGAGGCCCATCAAAACTTGATGGCACTGAGTCAAAGAAGTTGATTTAGTACAATATGGTAAAAATAATAATCTAACACCTGTATACTTTTTAAAAAGGCACGAAGAAGAGGATAAAAGTAGAACAAGTCATAAGGGAGAAGGATAAGAAGCTTGTCACAATGTGAAAAAACGCATTGAAATAATTTGTCAACTAAGTAATTCGTATGATATTGGGGGGGATCAATAAAAGATAAATAATGGTGTTGGTCTACAAACCACAATAACTTTTGGAGTCCAAATGCCAAACAACCCTTAACATATATTGGCTTACAACTCTAAAAAAATTATATATCTTTAATAATTTTATATCATTTATGTTATTAATATATATATTTATTTTATTTAAGTGGATGTTCAAATAAAGGGTGAGCCCCCCTCTCCCCCTATTATTTACGCACCAGTTAATGAAAAACTCCTCCTCTCTTTGAAATTATCTTTGTGCCCCATTTTTCCTTAACACTTTGAGTTGTTTCGTGTGGTTAAAGTTCATCCCCTCTCAAAAGAGTTTGGCCATTGCATGCCTCTCCCAACTCTCTGTCATATTGTGCAGTAAGTCATTTCCACATTAAGCAAAGGAGAACAATTTTCTCCTTTTTTTTGTAAACCGTGCAATCTTCTATCAATGACTAACAGATACCATGTGATATCATATTTTGTTTTTACGGATTGATTGTAGATGAAATCACATATCACAAATTTTTAGGAGCATGATATATATATATATATATATATATATATATATATATATATAGAGAGAGAGAGAGAGAGAGAGAGAGAGAGAGAGAGAGAGAGGCTGGATCTTATACGGACCTAGTTTACGGACCGCTACCGTCCAAGGATTATCTAGGGACCGTTTTGTCTATTTAGGACCACCTTTTGGGACCGCGATGTCTTTTAACTTTTTCTAAGTTTTTGGGAATATTAATTCTTACCCCAATGATTTCTAAGGTCTTTTAAGCTTATTTTAATGCTTAATTAATCTGAAAGTCTAAGTGTGGAAGTTTCAGGGCTACTGCTACTTCTCAGTCTTCTTCCGTCACTATCGTATTGGAATTCTGAATAGCGAGGATTATCTATATAAACAGTTTCTTCGGGGAGTCTAGAAATTGAAATAGGTCTTGATGGAAAATATTCTAGTCTTAAATACCTTATACGGTATCGTGGATTTATCTGTCTAGTTTCCTTATATATTTGATTAACAATATCAATTATATCGTTGTCTATAAATTCGTCTAAATTATTATCACTATAAGATGACAAAAATCTACGGTATGTTCTAGGGGCAGCTGTCTCCATGTTTTTAAGGAGAGGACGGATTCCTCCGGCTCTAATTAAAGTAGTCTTTGTTTCAGCTAACCTTTTACGTCTAACAAATTTTAATACGTCTATACTGTCTTCAAGTATCCTAGTGTATTCTTGATATTTTCCAGGTCTTGATAGTTCTTCTGCAAAATCTTCAGTTCTTAATTTTTGTCTAAAGAGATCTCGGATCCCTGTTCTAATTATTTCTATTTTAGGTATTTATCTTCCTAACCACTCAATGATCTGGTCTATGTATTTAAAAGTACCACCTGCGTTTACTAAAGCAGATTCTATAAGTTCTTTATCTTTAGGGTCTGTAAGAGTCCAGTCTTGAATTTCTCTAGTTAAGTCTAAACTTGTTTGATTAATAAATTCTAAAAAGTCTTTAGTGATTTGTAAGCTCATATAAGATTCTTCTTAAAACAATAATATGTAAAGATAGTTAAGGGTTTGGTTCGAGTTATACCTTCTTTCTGGTCTGCAGTATCTTTATCTTCTTCCCTTTGTCTCTTCAGCTTTGTCACTATTCTTCTCCGGTCTCGGCCTCCTACAACTCTCTCTTTATGTGTTGCACCTCAATCCACTACTTTGGCGGCTGACCCGTTTCCTGCCTATACGCCTTCACGCCTAACGCCCACCCTGGCTAACGGCTCACGGCTAATCGGCACCTGACGGCGGTTCACCAGTATAACACCTTGTGTGCTACACCAGAGGTTCAACACAATAGTCCTCTATGAACAGAAAGTGGGAGACAATTTGGACAATAATAACAACTTAGCATAAGAGATTTCTGGAAAAGAAAATACTTTTATTGCATAGCATAAGTAAATACAATTCTTCACTCTACCCTAACTATGAGAGGTTTACTCACTCATGTACATATTACTCTCTATAAGCATACTCTCTCTAAAAGTCTAACAATCTCTCACTCTCTAACAACTGATGTCTAAAACACAAATGGACGCTCCCTTTTATAGATCAAGGGTACTACAATATGACTGGTAACCGGCTACCAAAAACAATCCGGTTGAAAGCATCTAATTATTAAAGTAACATTGTCTTTCGAATCTTCACAACTGGGTCTACAATCTTTTATCTTCTTTTGATAATGGGGGGACCTCTTTCTTTTTTAAAAAAAGGAAAGGCGTGCCAAGTCTTCATCATGGACTTGTCGTTTTGTAATAATGCAAGAGCATAAAACAAAGTCTTCATCTTTTTCATCAGTCTGGTGGTCCATGTGGGGCATGGGTCTTTTTGCTTTATGGAAAGCATGGTCTAGGTAAATGATTCTTCCATCTTTATTAATTCATCCACCACTGAGGGGCCCTTCTTTGTTGTGTCTGTGTCTTCTTCTGCCTTGTCTTGATTTGGGAGGGTATTATTGAAAAATTCATCAATAAGGCCTACCGTTCTAAGGCTGGCTGGCAAAGCTATCTCTACCATTTCTTTGGATTCTTTCTTGAGCCTTCCATTGAATGGCTTATCAGCTTGGATTATCAAGTCTTCTTTGTGGTAGGCAGTGTACCACCTGTCTTCTCCTGTTAATAATTCCATGATCTCAATTGTTTCCATTGCCTGAGCGATCTGGAGTTTGGACTTATCAATAATTAAATCTTTAGTCTCGTCTTCAGATAGGATCTCAATGTCTTCAAATGTATAATTAGAAAATCTAACAAGTCTAAATCCTTCCACCCTCATTCCTCCGCAGGAACTTGGAGCAATCTGATAAATTCTAGCAAATAAAGGAAGGAAATCTTCTACCTTTTTAACGTACTCATGGACTATTTTTCCAAGAGCAATAGAGTCTTCTATAGTCTCAATTTGGATGAGTTCGATGAACCCATAGTCTGCTAAAGTTATCTGGGCAATTTCTGCTTTCCCAGCAAGATAAATCTTTGGAACGTCTTTGAAGAAACCTTTTATTATTAAGGCATCTCCATTAGTCTCAGATAATAACATATTGAAATGTTCAATAATGCTATTAGATTCTTTCTTATAGTCTTCTGTTGATGGAAGATTATTATGACCAAAAGGTATAACAATCTTAGTCTTAAAAGTCTTTTTCTGATAACAAAAATTATCAGTGGGTCTAGCTTTGAAGGATTCTCCAAGAGTCTGAGCATAGGTTTACGTCTCAGGTCTAGGTATAGCAGTACCACTGAGTTGGGTAACTGCAAGTCTTTGAGTTCTCATAAATCTGGCAATAGCTACCAAATTTTATTTGAACTCGATCCACAGTCTATTCTTCACGTTCCACCATATGGCATCTACAAGGGTATTTTCGTCTTCTGATAATTCTCGTCTAAATTTGATCAAGTCTGGGTATCTTTGATCAGGTCTATATTGGGGGAAATACATCTTCCCAATGAGTCTATTTTGAGAAATGATCTCTTGTCTAGATTTTCCAGGAGGAACTAAGATATCATCAAAGTTCTCTAGGATTGGTCTTTCTTGAGAGTCTTGAATATGAGTCTGTCTTTGCGTTATACCAGCATTTGGTCTTACGCGTCTAAGATAGTCTGCAATGTCTTCCTTGTTCAGTCTATTTGTTCCATAGGAACTCATGTCTTCTGGGTCTTCTGTTTGCAACATAAAACATGAAATTATATTAGTGTTAGCAAACATTGGCTCTCTTGATATAATGTCTGGAATGGTATTTTTTACTTCCCTTAACATGTATAACAGAGAAGTCATAATCATTAAGCAATTGTTGCCATCTAATTAGTCTATTAGTCCTTGACCTGGACAAGTCTAGATCTCTGAATTTTACTGCATAAGAAGAGTCAGTATAAACAGTAAAATGCTTAGGTCTAAGAAACAACATATATTTTTCTATTTCCCTTACGATAGCTAAAACTTCTTTTTCATGGGCAGTGTATCTTGTTTCTGGGTCTGTAAAGGTTCCAGAGCTATGTCTACACAGTTTCTTCTTTTTTGTCTGATGATCAATGGCAAAGTATACTGCTCCCCATTTCTTATCAGAGGCATCTGTTTCTACTATAAACTGGTCTTCTGCATTAGGCAGTTCAAGTAAAGGAATATTCTTTACTGCATCTTTAGTTTGTCTTATGACTTCAAAATCATCTTTAGTCCAATAAAAGGGATTAGTTTTGTCCGTTCCTTTTAATTTGGCTGTTAAGCTTTGTCTTTTTGAAGCAAGGTCTTTAATAAAATCTGCAGCACAATTAAGCAATCCTAAAAATGATTGTAATTGTTTTCTATCTTTGAGTTGGTCTGGGAACTCAAGAATCTTTTTGGTTATGTTTTCTGCTAAGGACAATTTTCCTTTATTAATATGCATTCCCACAAAGTCTATCTCAGTCTGAAATAATTGCATTTTCCTTTCGGAAATAACAATACCATGCTTGTCTAATTCTAGAATAATCTTTTTAAGATGATCTACATGCTCTATCTCAGTCTTACTGGCTACAAGAATATCATCTATGTAAACAAGACAAAATTATGAATAAGGTCTAAATATATTATCCATTCTTCTTTGGAAAACTTGAGGATCATTCAAGTATCTAAATGGCATAACTAGCCATTCGTATTTTCCTTGGGGCATACTAAAGGCTGTCCAAGTAATACTGTCTGGATGCATCTTAATTTGCCAGAAGCCTGATTTGCAATCAAACTTACTGAATATAATTCTATCTTCGATTAAATTAATGAAATTATTCTTGTCTGGTATCTTATAAGAATCAAATTCACAATTCTTATTTAATTGTCTATAATCTATAACCATACGTCTTTTTCCTCTTTTACGTTCAGATTCATTTTGAACATAGAAGGCTAGGCTATTATGTCTAATTTTACTTTCTCTAATAATGCCTAACTTAAGCATTTTGTCTACGTCTTTCTTGAATTCTTCCCTATCTTCTTGTGAGTATCCTTTCTTATAGGTTCCACCATTAATAGTGGCGTATGGGTTAATAGGGATGATTTCACAATAGCTTTGGTCTTTATCCCACTTAGCGATGGGATTTTCTCCTAAAGTAGGCTCTGCTAGTTGCCTAATCTTTTTCTTTTCTACTTCTATATCCATTTTCTTTTGTTTGGATATAGCTTGCACCTGTAATAAGGTCTGCTAGGCTTGATCTAAAATGTCTTGCTGTATAAGCGCTATTTGCTTATAACGCTTTTGGTCTGGACACTTACACTCTTTTTGTAAGGGTTTAGTTATTTATAAGGCTTCTTGTTGGGTTGTAGGTCTAGGTCCACCATGCTCAGCTGAAGAACTCTGATGTTTGATGGGTCTATAACTGGGCTTGACCTGCATAAGGTCAAAGGCAGTTTTATGATCTATTAGAGGAGCTTTAATATTAAATTCCTCTTGGTCACTAATTAATATCTTATCATTATACTGAGTATAAGGATGATATTTACTAATAAAGTCTTGTCGTAAAATAATGTTTCCTGTGAAAATAGGACGAGGATCCATTATCCAAAACCGATGATTAACGGTTTTGTTGGTCTGATTTCCTAATTTAAAGTAAATAGGAATAGTCTGGAAATATAAGGTAAATGGATCTCCATTAGCCACTTTACCATAGATTTCTTGAGTACTTTCTAAAAAGTAGTCTTCAGGGAAGGCATTAGCCTTACAAATACTCTAAGAGCACCCTGTATCTATAAAGGCTGAAAGTCTTTTAGGATAGTCTTTATGTTGAACAAACAATTCTACAAAACAAGCATGTGGTTTAGTAGAAATGCCTAAATTATTCTTTTCTAAAATAGATATTCCTTTCTGAGGTTTATCTATAAAATCTAAGGGTATTTGGTCTTCTGAACTATCATCAGAATGGTATTCGTCTAAGTCATAGGAAATTCCTTTTCCTTTGAAGTCTTCATTTTCTTGCAGTCTTTTGGCTATATTCCTATCAATGTCTTGATAATAGGTTTTAATATCTAAGTCTATTTGAGCGTCATACTGGCTAGTATAAATTGCTCTAAATCTTTTTCTCCAGCAGTCTTCATAGTAGTGTAGTTGATAAATGATACAAACTAGAAACAATTATGTTTGTATAGTCTCAAAGCATTCTACACATCTAAAGTCTTTTTTGCTACATTTTATTTCAAATGTGCAATAACGTCTTTCGTTGAAGTAACATCTAAGTATATAGGTTAGTAACTCAGGATTACTAACTGTCCATCTCTTCTTTAAAAAGGGACTTAATATACACTTATACCAAGCGTCTTCAAAGTCTATATATTCATCATCTAGATCGCCTTGATCAGTCTGCATCATATATAAGTCTAGGGTATCCTGAGAGTCTTCATACTCATTAGTATCACTATAGTCTTCTGAATCACTGTCTGTGTAAACACTATAGATACTAGTGTTATCATCATCTTCTATGTCTGATATTTCTATAGCATATAAGATATCTAATTCTTCTTGATCTGCATAGTCTAATATTGTATTAATAATCTTAATACTTTCTTTATCTTTCTTATTAGGGCAGTCTTTAGCAAAGTGTCCTTCTTTGCCACAAGTCCAACATTCTTTGGTGGAAGTCTTAGATTGAGCTATATCTTTTTCTTTCCTATAATTAGGAACCTTCTTATACTTACTAGTATTCTTCTTAAAGTATCTTCTTTGGTTAAATCTATTTTTCTTAGTCTTAGGATTCTTCTCCCTAAAGGTAGTAGATTGTCTAAATTTATACTTCTTTGGAAATCCTAAAGGTCTAGTCTTAAACTTCCTATGTTTCCATTCTATTTTCTTCTTGAATTTCTTAGATTCACTTCCACATCCCCATTGGATTGGAGCGATGTCTCTTTCGTCTTTGATTGGAGGGATCTGCTTGAAAGTCTCTTCTATCAACTTTCCTTGAGTTATATCACGTCTCTTAGATATGATATAGTCTTTGGCGAAATTAATTCTTTCACCAAGGGAGTTATTCTTAACTCCAGATACTCCTGGCCAATTCCTATATTCATTAATTAGGATTTGTCCTATGGCTGGTATCTTTCTAAAGTATTCGTCTTTTAAGGTCTCTCCAAATTCTTTAATTTGGTAATATAGCTGCTCATAATTATTGCTATATTCATTTATCTTATCTAACTTGCAAATGCTAAGGAGGGCTAACTTAGTTTTTACTAGGTCTTGTTCATTGATCTGAGCTAAATGTCCAGCTCCAATGAATTCTGAAGTGAACAATTGAATATATTCTTCAATTGATCTTTCTTCTAGGTTTTCCTTTATCTTTTCAATCTTAGCTAAGGAGTCTTAATCTGTAGCCTTTCTTAAACTATCTAAGTAGTCTTTTGCAATACCTCTAATGGATTGCTCAGCGTACTGCTTACATAAACTTGCATCCCATTGTTCATTAGATGCAAAACACATGTTCATCTGATACGCCATTCGTATAAGGCCTTCTTCCTATCTTGAACATTGTCTAGGTTAAGGTATATACCTACTGGATTTATGGCTTGGCTTGCCATAGTCTTAACAAGAGTGAAACTCTTGTCACTAGTTGGGAAGTCTTTTATATAATCAGGTTTAGTCTTAACTACGGTGCTAGAGTATATAGGAATATTTATTCCTATTGGTTTACTAAAAATTTTAGGAGCATATTCTAGCATACTACTACTTCCTATATCTTGTTTGCTAGGCTCTACTTGTGTAGCTGGCATTAGTCTTTGTTCTCCTTTTTCTATTAGTCTTAAGTTTCTAAGAAGTTCTTTAGTATTCTTATATTCTTTTAGTTTTAATATGCGATCTTGGGCTATCATATTAAATCTTTCTCTTTCTTGAAACCTAACAGAATGACTTTTCTTAAGGTTATCTTTAAATGTCTTCATATCCACTTCTGAGGGCTCATGTCCAAAGTTTTGGATCCTAGCTTTTTCTTTAACTAAGTATTTTTGTTCAAATGATCTTCTAGGTCTAATTATCGGAGCTTGTCTAAGTAAACTAGCACTAGTCTTACTACTACATTCTCCTTCTGAAGGATCATTGATTATGGCTTCTCCCATATTCCTAAATCTAATTTCTTCGGTCTGGATATTCTTATTGACAATCTTAGGGGGACCAAACTGGATGGTAACATTTCCAGTGACGTCGTCTTGATTAATAAACAAGGGTTTATTTTGTATAGTCTTAGTTTCTTGAAATTCTGGCAATTTCCAGAGAGTCTTAGCTTTCTCTTTCATAGGTCCAGTATTCCTAATACTGTAAGTATGATTATAGTCTAATACATTGGTTCTAACTAAGATTTCTTCATTAAGTATACCACTAGGAATTCCCGATTGCATTCCTTCATAAGGAAATTGGGAGAACTTCACATAGTTTTGAAATTCTATGTTTATATTAGCATCTGGGATAATATAGTCTTCATAGCCACTAGCATATAAGATTAACTTAAAATGCTTGGCTGTGTCTACGGTTACTGTAAAAGCCGGAATGACATTAAAGTATCCTATGTTGTCTGACATTTCTAATTGGGCTATCCCAATAAGACTTTTCTCAAAGTCTTTCCATCTTTTGTCTACTAAATAACATAATATGTTGATATTATTTTGGGGTCTATGTAATCCTTGGATTCTTGCTTGAAAGAGTCCAAAGGTTAGGAATTGGAACTTCATATCAGTTCCTCTAGATCTAAGCCATTCTGAGTCAAATACTTGGAGCTCAGTATAGGATTTGTCTAACACATGATTTCTACAATGGTAGGTCATGTTATAATTGGGAGTCTTAGGAGTGACACCTTCTTTAAACAAGTCTATGTATCTAACGGCTGGAAGTTGTCCATTATGAATGGAGTCTTCAACAATCTTCCAGTCAACTTCACCCCACTCTTTCCATTGGAGAGGATTGGTGAAATTTCTCTCTTTCCACCATGTCCTAACATTGGAGGATGAATCCTTAAGTCTTTGGAGCATATGATTACTCTGTCCAATATTTGGGATAGAGCTGGCTATCTTGCTAGTCTTATCTAATCCGTCATTTATGACTCGTCTACCTATGGTATTCCTTTCTCTAGTTTCTATGGGAAGGGATTCTTTAAACTTACAGGTGGTTACCTGTTTCTGTTCAAGTCTTTTTTTAATTTTTTCTAAGAAGTCTGAATAATCTTTTTTTCTTTTTATCTGATTAAGGATTTCTTCTTTAAAATTCTTATTCTCTTTTCTAGTCTTTTCAGAAGTTTCTTCACTATGTCTAGCTAGAGAATTAACGATGGTTTTACCAACGTTAGTGATATAGTCTTTTACTTCATTATCTTTTTCTATTTGTTGCATAGTTCTAACTTCTATGGCTTCTACAGTCTTTTCAATTTTATCTAACCTAGTTAGAATAAAAGGCGAGTCTATTTCTGCTTGGGAAGGTTTATTATATACGGCCTTAATTCCGTTTATAATTTCACTGTATTTTTCTTCTACTTGGGCCATGTCTAGTCTAAGTTCATTAATAATACTATCCATTTTGGATAGATTATGTCTTTCCATATTATTAAGGTAATTTGCTAAATTCTGTTGAAATTTAACAAAGTCTGTGTAGAAGGTAGTTAATCCTTCTGTCTTGGCCTTTAAGTCTAAATGCAAGTCTTTAACAAAGCTACTATTATAGTCTTGGGTAGCTGCTATAGATGTAGAAATTAAATTCAATCTTTCAAATATAAGTCTAGTTGCCTTAGCCGCGTTGGCAATCTCATTCTCATTTATCTTATAATAAAATCTATCATCATTTATCTTTTCTAAAATTCTTTGATAAAATTCTAATAATGTCTGAATGGAGAGGTCTCTTGGTACCTCATTCCAGTCTGATCTAACTATCTCCATTAGGAAGATAACTATCAAGTCTAGGGATAAGCTTAGCTTGTTCTTTAGTAAGTTTAATTAACTCACTGTCTTGATTTTTGATTAAAGTCTTAATTTCTAGAATATCTTTGTTAAGGACTTCTATATGATTAGTCTTATTATTTATTTCTTGTAAAACGTGGACTAAGTCTATTGGGATTTGATTATCTATGTCTAATAATCTTTTAGAGATATTTTTTATCTCTGTTTCTAAAGTTTGAGTGTCTTTTATTAATTGTCTTAATATAAGCAGTATACACTTATTTTGATCTATTATGCTATTAATAGCACTAGCAGTAACTTGTCTACTGTCTGCGTGTTTGGCTGGGATATGTTCAATATATGAACAACCGTCTATGTGTGTGGTTAAACAACCTTCTGAGTCTAAATCTGTTATGGGTATAGGTTGGTAGTCTGGGTTGGTTCCAAAAATATCTTGGTAAATGCGAGGGATAAATCCCAAGGGCATTAAAGTCTTTTTACCGTATGTCTAAAAGGAACGTCTTATGGCTCTGATACCAGAATTAGGGTTTTGGTCGGAATTTGGTGAGGTTCTAAAATCTATGAGGTCTTGATACCAATTTTGGGTCTAAATTATAAATCTCTTAATTATATAGTCTTAAACTAAAGTTTTAGTATAAAACAAGAGGGGGACCATCTAGGGTAAATAACAAAAGTCTTTGGGACCAAGGGGGGCCACTTTCGGGATAAGGGCAAAGTCCGCACGAAAATTCCGCACGGGAAGTCCGCACCTGAGCCTGGGTCTCTCTCTCTCTCTCTCTCTCTCTCTCTATATATATATATATATATATATATATATATATATATATATATATTTGGGAAGGCTCACCTGCATCATGATATATACATCACACCATATATCATACCTAGTTCTTGCGCATAAGAAACCTTTTTTTTTAATTTTTTATTTTTCTATTGAAATTTATCTTCCAATCAAATCATATTCAAAAAATTAGGTAAAAAAATATTTTTTAGATATTTTTAAAAAATCTACAAAAAACTGTTGGCACAGATCCTTATAAATAAGATATTTTAAGCAATTTTTTGTGATGTTTTTAAAAATAGTTATAAAATATATTTCGACCTTATTTTTTGAACATGGGTTTATTGGAAGGTTAATTTGAAGAGAAAAATAAAATTTTGAATTTTTTGTTAAAACCAACAACTAGGTGTGATGTATGAATAATGTAGGTGCGAATTCTCTTATATATATATATATACACCCTGTGAACATTTTGTTTCCATAAATTCTTTTAGATCATGTATCTATACACGTCTACTTGGTTTTAAGCATTTTTTAATCAATTGCAACATATGTATATAAGTATTGAAACCACTTGCTTTAAATTATTGCTTAGTACAATTTAAATAATATCATGATTTCTTACGCAATTGTTAGATTTGTATGTCTATAATTACCACTTTTTTAAGATTGATCCTATATGATTTGGCAAAGTCAAAAATTTAGTTATATGTTCTATATAAATATAAAAAAGAATAGAACACGTGTTTCTATATTATTATAAATTTAGCGTTCGAAGTTCCCAATTGTAATATAAAATTTGGGGACTGAAGTTCCCAATTGTAATATAAATTTGGGACTTGAAGTTCCCAATAATTGGGGTCTAAAGTTCACAATTGTAATACAAACTTTGGGACTTTAAGTTTCCAATAATTGGGGCTAGAAGTCCTCAATTACCCCGGGGCTTCGTCTAATGCATCATATAATGGGGCCGGATATGATATGATAAGAGTCAAATTTGATAGGATAAGGATGGACCGAATAAGACTTATTCCAATACTCCGTTTGAAACAGTTCTGGATAATAGGACCGGATGATATCTATTAACACAATCATGTGTTTTAAATGCTCTGGCTGGGATTAATTTGTCTTCAGTTTTTCAAAAATACACTTGTTTTGTATTTAATAATAAAAAAATACAAAAATTTACTTTAATTCCACATGGGATGTTAAAAAAACAATATTATGAGATGACAATAATAAGATGGATATATTTATTTGAAATTTTTATACAGTCAACCACTAGTAATTACTCACACATATACAAAAATCGTGTGCACACAAACTAGTCGCTGAAAATAATGAGATAGTAAAACTGATTGTTTACTATCTTCTCTTTCTACTCAAAACAATCCAGACGCTAAAAAGTTATTTGAAGCCACAACTGGATAACTGACGCGACTAAAATAAAGTGTGTACAATGCGTGTATCAACATCTCAAGTGTAAGCCAGTCGCTCAAGTAATACCCCGACAAATCGGGTGTTGAACTCAAGGAATAAGACGAAAATCGTGATGAGAGCTATGGAAAGGCATCTAAAACCTAAATATTAACTCACTAAGGAAATAAGAAAAGGTAATGAAATTGTCTATGCAAAGTCCTACGAATTAATGAAACTAACTAAGGAATGCAATTTAACTAATGAAAGTGAGATTAAATTTTTTTGACTTTTTAGAAATACACTATATGAGAAAATGGGGATGGAATACACTCCTCCGAACTGTCGGTAATTATGCTGGATATAAAAATTTCAAGAATTAAATATATAATCAAGAGAAAATCTTAAATTTATTTAAATACTAAACATATGAGGATTTTACTCTGCACAATATCTAGTAAAAAAATAAATTTAACGCGATTGACAAAATTGTCGACATGCGTATTATATCCTTAAATACTCCGGCTACCTATAGCAAACGAAGTTAAAAGGTCTACAATAATTGTTCTGACAAAGTATCAAACCTCCTAATTATTTATTTAATTTTATCTAATTTTACATTCATCGATAATACCTAGGTTGGGTTCATGTACACCAGCCGTGTAAAAACGTACCCGGACATGATATTGTTCATCACTGCACAGGAACTATCAAGATTACATGAAGACATGGTTATTGAATAACAAGAGTAAAGCATTAAAAAACATTACGAATATGTAGAGAATGATGAACAGGGAATAAGCTTGAACAATTTCTTGAATATAATCAATTTCTTATTGAATTTTGCATAAAAAGAAAGCATAAATTTTGATCCACTTATTCCTAGGGTTCTTATCTACTTTCTATGAATGCCTATATGATAATAATAATACTCCCAATAACTCTTTACAAGTCATGGAAGTCGATTTTCAAATTGCTAAACTAACACAACTTTTGTAGCTAAAAATAAGAAGAAAATGAGAATTCCCGTATTAATCAATCAGGTACACCGAACCTACTCGCCCCAGCGGACCCTAACCTGCTCGTAGTCCAAATCTATTCACTCTAAAATTTGAATCGGTTCACGTACTTCTACTGCCTAAGTGCTCTTTCGTCCTCTTTTTCTCTTATTTGCACTTTTCACCCCTGAATTTTTATCCCAACTTCAAACGCGCATGACTTCTTCACCGTATCTCGTATTGAGGTGTTGTTTCTTCTAGAGAGCTCATGACTTTGAGTTCTTCAACTTTTCAGGTAGCTCTTCTTCCGAATTTCTAGCTGAATTTTTTTTAATTTTTCCTTGACTTTCTTTCCCCGGGTTTCCTTTCACTATTTTGATTTCTCTTTCGTGTCCACTTATATAATTTACCTGCAAAACAAGCGAGAAATATACAAAATACGAAATACTTTCCAAAAAGGGTTAGTAGCATACTTATGAGATAAATTTGGGGAAAATGCAATGCACGGGACCGTAAAAGTATCAAAATTAAGAGGATAAATATGAAATATTTACGCTAAATCAAATTCTCTAACTTAGAACGATGCTTATCCCAAGCAATGTGAAAGAATAAGAGCAATAGTTTATATAGACTTTTAAATGACCAAGGTATAGAATACCTTTTTTTACGGATAAGAGATTACATTTAGCGTATGCAACAAGCTGTTAAACCCCTAGGCTAACCTAGTAGGATGAGTGGTGTCTTTTGAGGGTTTGAAGTGAATATACCCACAAAATTCTCTTTTCACATTACTCAAAAAAATATTAAAAGAACTAAAATTCATACAATTTAAATACCAGAAAAAAATCACTTCAAATTTTTATTCAAAAAAATCTCAATTTATAGTGTGTGTGTGTATGTGAAACCTAAAATTTAACCACTTACTTCCACCGATTGATTATTATGTTACTTTTCAAAAATTCTCTTTAATTTAATTTTCACGAAATGCATTTAAAAATGAATCACTCGGATTGTGACTATTTTCTCTAAGTGTGCGTGATATTTAGAGTAAATATAATGAACACAAGTTCACGCACATAAATTTAAAGATGAAAATATTTAGGGTGAAAAGATCTCATGAACGAGTTACGGTCACTGAAAAACGAAAAACAACATTCTTTATTCGCACCGTTTTGTCTATTTATTATATTTTCGTATTTTAGCTCTCCACACGATAATTGATTTTATTATTCAGACTTAGTTAGGACTTTTTCGGGTTAAGATATTTTGGGTAATAATGGCAATGTTTGGGAAATTTCGAAGTTAGAAAAGTTTCTTTCGATGTACGTTGGCACTTTTTCGGGCTTTTGCTTATTTTTTTCTCGTTTTCTTTTCTTTTTTCCTTACGTTTTTCATATTTTTCTCATTTTTATATTTTTCTCATTTTTTTTCTTTCTATTTTTGTGTGAGAATTTTTTCTATATTTCTTGCCCCTTTTTATATACCGGACATTTTAAATTGATGAATTTTCAATTTTCACCATTCTGAGCCAGTTGGATTTTTCAGGTTAACAAACGAAAAGGATATAAGTTATACGTTTCGAGATTGATTTTAATTTTGAGACATTTTTAAGGCTTTTTCAAAACAATAACTTCTCATTTTCGTAATCGATTAAAAAAGAATATAGGGATCATGAGTGACTTTTTATCACTGAATTGAACTTTGAGTTAGCTTTTAACTTAGAGTGATTTAATTACTCGAAATAAATGACAGGCTGAAAATCTCGTCAGGTTAAAAATCTCCACATTTATTCGTTAAGTCGTCAATTTTTTCTCAATTTCGGCTTAGTGCATTACAAATTGAGACTTTAAACAAAAATTTAGTGATATTTTTGAAGAATTTAAATCCTAATTTTTATTTATTTTAGAAAAAAAAATTAATTTTTTTTTAAAATTTCTATTTTTTGGGGCATTTTAAAATTTGTGAAGTTTGAAATACACATGTGTCACCCTTCCTAACTTAGACTTTTGCATTGTCCTCAATTAAAAGGACTAAAATCTAAACAAGAAAAGAAGAGTGCGAAATAGAAACAAGCAAAATTTAAAATGCAATAAGACTCTAGATAAACATAAACAACTTGCATTAATGAAAGATAGAGCAATTACACAGTTCTTGAAATATATAATTAAGGAAAAGAAGGAAGTAAATAAATGATAGAAAACATGGCCTATAAGCTACTGGGATGGGCCGGGGGCATTCGAGTCTCGATTGTATGGGTCATAGAAATAATTCAAGAATTATGCGTCCGTACCCATATTTAAACTGTACATGTCCTCTTGAAGCCGCATAATCATGCTCATGTCACGACGATATCCAACCATCGATCCTCTCGGTATTCGGCAATAAACCCATCGAGGCGCATCTCAATATGATTTATACGCCTATGAATGACCGCCATGTTGTAAGCGCACTCATAATAATCAGCCTTGTAGTCTGGATCGTCTTCCTCGTCGTCCTCACTACACCAAAAGGCCAAATTGTCACCTTTGAGCCAGCCAGCCTTGTCACGGTCAGTGACCATGATAAAAAAAAATACGCATTTTTTAAAGTCCGTGACAAATAAACTTATCATGGTCTTTGACCTTGACAATTTTTTTGGTTTTGTCACGGGCTTGTCACGGTATTTGACCGTGACAAAACTTGTCAAGGTCAAAGATTGTGATAGGACCGTGACAAGTCTAATGAACTTTTCGCGATCTTTTACTGTGACAAGTCCGGGACAAAGATAGTTGCCATCCCCAGAATTGTCACGGTCAAAGACCGTGACAAGTCAGCTGTTTTGGTGTAGTGCATCATGGGTTTTCCCCCCAATTTCTCCTTCCTCCTACGCATTTTCATCACTTTCTTCCCACTCTCCCAATTCCACATTTTCAAATATAGGCTCGGGTGGGCCTTGTACGTTTCGCAACTGAATGGATCTATATTTGATGGAGGTAACGTTAATGGCCTTTGGGGTACGTGTGACGGGGCCCCATTTGGAGGCCAAAGCATCGCGAAAAAGTGAGCAAATGAGCTGCCCATAGGGGAATGACATCTTTTCGGTCTTGTCAAACGTCGCGGCAATAATCTCCTCAAGATGGATGTAGGAAAGGCTAATCCAAGGGTATTCATTGACAAAATGGTAGAGGAAAGTTCCACGACGGAGCCAGATTATGGATTTATTTTTCGTTAGGAGGAGTGTGCCATAAACGATGATATTGGAATAGTGGGCATACAGGAGGAGTTTCTTGGAGTGGAATGTGTCACGGGTCCACTCGGTGCCCAGCACCAAATGGTCGGCACACGCTTGGAGAGCGGAGGAGCGACATTAGGATATGTGTGAGGTTCGTACATGTTGACGCCCGTGGGTCACATCTTTCACTTGATTATGTTTAGGGAGAGCGGGACTATCGTGCCTTTAACAAAGGCCTCGTATTGGCCTCGGAAAGCATGGACAAGGGTTCCGTAGAATAGGAGGACAATGTCTTCACAGGCCTCGCTCGCGGTGTTTAACCATTGGCATCAATCACGATAATAAAAAAGTTGCGTAATGGTGGTGGGAATTTAGTCCCACACCACTCGTCTCTTGATAAAAAATATACGGGTGGATCCAAAGTTTTTTATTGACCCAATTACGCTCTTGAGTGGAACGAAAACCCGCCCGTGCATCGTCGTCTTCAATGTACATCGAGTTGTATTTTGTCATTTAACGCACGGGGAAGGTGGCATGTCTTCGAGGAACGGTGGGAGAAGGAAATTTGGGGATAAGGGAAGAGTGTGTAATAGAGAAGAGAAGTTTCGGTGTAGGATAAATGCGGGAGGGGGAGGGTTGTATAGGTGGGTGGGGGTTGGAAAAGGGGGGTGGGGATGAAAGGGTGTTGGTGGGAAATGGGGGGGAGGGGGGAAGTGAAAATGAAAGATTTTGGTGTGGGAGGGAGTGAAAAGGGTGAAAATTCGTCTATGGAGGGAATGGGGGTGTTTTGGGTGGAGGGAATGTGAAAGAGTGTGAGGGAAGATAAGAAAAAGGGGATGAATCTCGTATTTGCAGCACAGGGACGCGAAAGGGTTCGAACTAGGGGCAATTCGGTTCGGATCAGGGGCGAATCAGTTCGGGGATATGGGCGAACCAATTCGGATACTTTTGTTGCCTAAACTACTTTTTGGCCTCTTTTTCACTCTTTCTCGGCCTCGGAGGTAGGGGAATGGTACAAACTCTCCATAATGATTCTAAATTGAGTAAAGGTGATAAAAAACACTCAAAATTCTCCACACTACCGACTTTCTTTCACTTGGGGTGCGGTAGGATAAAATCGATGCTCGTATCTCTCACTAATGCGGACTCGAGTCACATCTAAACACTCTAAACACACACATGACTAAAAAACACTAAAACTAATTCACCCGATACGCGTCGAGGGTGCGATAACCACTCACTCAAACCTACTCATCGACGTATACGGGGTCCGATAACCAAAACATGTCGGCTTTCTCAACACACGCCTCTAGATATGGATTTAGGCGTTATCCATTCACTTTGAATGTGTTCCCACCTTTCAGATTTTCTAATTCTATAGCACCGTGGGGAAACACTTCTCTTATGATGAACAGGCTGGTTCACCATGAATGTAACCTGTCGGGAAACAAGTGTATCTGCGAGTTATATAAAAGCACTTTTTAACCCGGACGGAACTCTTTTCGAATGATAGTTCATTCGTGTGCGAGTTTAATCCTTTCCTTCGAGATGCGTGTGCTTTCATACACATCATTGCGTATGTCTTCCAACTTGTGCAATTGCAATTTTCGCAATTCACTGGCTTTATCAAGGTTATAGTTCAACCTCTTAATGGCCGAATATGCTTTGTGATCCATTTGATAGAAAGACTTTTGTGTATCGTTGTTGCATAGCCTCTCCAATCAAAATCCCTGAAAACCTAATAATATAAACATGTATAGCGATAAGTAAGGATGTCAATCCAACTCTAAGGATTAAAATACAAGAAAATTCATGTAATTCATTTTTCTAGTTATTTTCTTACCTTTTTTTACTTTATTTTCTATTTTTTATGGATTTTTTAATATTAAAACAATTTTCAAGGGGTGGTGAAATAACTAAACTAAGTGACTAAAAATGAAGAACAAAATCAAACACCAAAATAAGGGATAAAGTGAGGTAAATAAATGTGAGAACAATCAAGGAATGGGACTACACCACAAATTATACTTATTCTAAATAATTAATTCACTCATTTGAAATCTCCCAAGTTAGTATTGAAATTACAAGTCAACTCTCATCACAAATGCAATTTTAATACTAAACTTTTAGAAAATTAAATTCAAGCCCCCACGACTCTAGAAAATAAATTTACATTCCTTTTAATAAATCACCTGCTAGGATCGATTCATCAAAATTCATATAAATAATAGAAAATAAAATTTAGAGTATAAATTCAAGGAATAATACCACACTTGAGAAACCCTATCTCTAGTTCGATTCTAAAATGGTTATTATATCTTGAATTTTGATTTTCTCTCGAAAATCATTTACCCTCTCTCGAGGCGTAAATTAAAAGGCGAAGGATCAAAATTAACATTCAAAGGGAATTTCAAATAAATAAACTAATTAATTAAAACAACATAAAATAAGGGTTCATTCCACCCCTTGAAAGGGGTTTTTATCCTAACATTATATGAAACGTGATAATCAAATGAACAAAGGCACTAAAATAAGAGTAGAGAAGAGAACAATCAAATAAAATCTTTTTGAGTGAAATTGAACTTCATTCCTTGAATTTTGAAGCATACACCTTTCATTTGAGTGATCAATAAAAATATAAATGAAAATTCTCACACTCAATTTGAAACTCACCACAATTTAATTCCCTCAATTTAAATATAAAAAAATAAAAATAAAATAACAACCTAAAACTAAAATTTATTTCAACCTAAAAATCTCTCTCTACTTTGTGTCTAATTTTTTCTCTCCAAATCGGTCTTCAACTTCTTTTATAGGAGATGCATTTGGCTAGGTGTATAATCGGAAGAATTAATAGTGCATGAGGTATGGGAGATATTTGCGTGAGGGTAGTTTTGCGAAAGGGTAGATGTGCATGTGGGAGAGGTGTATAGGGGTATTTTGGGTAATAAAGGTATTGGATAAGTTAGGGAGAGGATATGGGGTATTTTTGGAAAATGGGGAATATGTATTTTTGGTTTTATTTATTTGGCTTTGGTTTTACGAGTTGGCAACTTCAATTTTGGTTCATGGGTTAAAATGGGAAGTAAAGTAAGAAGGAAGGAGGCTAGTCTCCAAAAATGCTCTGCGCGTAGGTTTGTTTATCATTGGGGCTTACAATTCACCTTGTGACTCATTCCTCTTACTGATTATGGCGATCATTCTTCGGGCGTCGATCAATCTCAATCACAGACCGCTCTGTCTTTGTCAGATATTTGGTTATCTGAACACACTCGAAATTATGTATCTAGTTATAATATTTTTGCCCCTGCTCTGTAATTACGTAACAAGTTTTTCCGGATGTTTTCTAGGATCAGAAGGAACCGCTATAATGAATGACTTCTTAAGACGTAAGCTCATTGGTTTAAGAGCTACTTTGCTTCTCGCTAACATCCCTATTCGCTTAGCTAATTGAAATGGGTATTCCCATTGCTTCAGTTATTTGATTACATAACCAACTGTTTCCACATATCTAGCTATAAATAAAGATAGAAGACATCGATTGGTTCACGCACTTTCTGTCATTTCACTTCGCAGTCCAATTCTCTTGGTTATTTAAATAATGTGATTTCTCATGTGCTCTTTTGTTCTGTGCTCTATGCCCAAGTGAGAATGCTGAGGGAAGGGGAGGATGATCAATCAAGGATTCTTTTTCCTCTACTTCTGCTCGGCTGATAGTATGTTGTATTTCATGGAGTTGATCGAGACGAGACTTGTTCTGCATAACTCTTTTCTTCTTTCACCGTATTTTTCTAAGAGACTTCGCTTCTTCCAGACTTTTTCGTGGTGATTTTGTTCTAAGAAGGTGGGTTACAATGGGTCAAGGCGGGTGGAATTATGGTCTAGGTCGGGTTACGAGTTTTCAGCCTGGCTTGATTTACGAGTTTTATTCCGGGTTTAAAGGTCGCCGAATTTGATGTTCGAATTGGAGCAGTGATCGGGTCACTAATTGGATGGAGTTCTAATGGGTTTAGGGATTATTTTGTTACAATATCGGGGGCCAGGGCTTGGTTCGGGGTAGATTTAGGCTACGAGACTTGGGATTTAGCACTTTTAATAACATCTTTGCCACGTTTTGCCTTGATTTAATGCTTTTGAACCCACAAACATCGTTTGACCTAAGAGATAAAAATGAACGCGCATAAGAATCATTTTATTGAGAATTATCAATTAAAAACTATCTATTTGGGGTTTTATTTAATCACTTTTGGGTGTTTATCACACCACCCCCAATGAGAACATTTCTTGTCCTCGAGCAAAAATAGAGAGAAAGAAAGATAAGAAACCAAACGTGTACCACTTTTGCATGCGAGCAGTTGTGATTACGCTTAGCATGTGTAACAAGCATTTAAACCTATAGGTTTCCCTATAGGACGGGTGTTATCTTATGAGGGTTTGTAGTGAATGTACCCATAAAATTCAAATTCTTTTTGAAAACGATTCATTAAAAAGGCAGTCTCTTATTTAACGATGGAAAGACATACAACTCTTTTGCAAAGACTTCAAGGATTGCAACGTTCAACTATCAATGCATGACATAAAATTACTTAGTACCAAAGGAGTAATCCTTCCTAAAACCTCTGCATGTGTAGTGTGAAACAATCTCAAGTATCATAAGAGCCATTCCTAGATCGCCCTTTATAGAACAATGCTTTGACTTCAAATCTCACTAGATATGTCTCTCTAAATCGAACACTCTGAGATTTGGGTAAGTGTATATCTTTAGTGTGTGAGTTGGTGAGTAAATTTATACAAGTTTAAACGTCTCATACACTTATAAGAAATGGCGAATACCTGAAAGAAATTGATCTCATGAACGAATGCTAACCACTATGTTGAGAATGTCGAGCCAATTACCATGCAGACTTTTCGTTTGCTCGAATACCTCACCAATTATGAAAATAAGTCTTATGTAAGGAGTGACGAGAAAATGAGATGAAAAAGATTAATGATAATGAGGGTAGGTTTTTAAGATGAATGGAACACGATATGAATAACCAATGCCTTCATTTTGTCAAACTTTGATCGCAAATTTATCTTTTTTTTCATGTTTTTTTTTTTTCTTTCTTTATTTATTTTTGTTGCGATGCATTTCTCTTTTTAAACCAACAATGAACACATTTTAGATTTGGACTTTCAAACACTATTTTTCTCAAAAAATGATGGATGATAATGATTGGAAATGATATACGAATGGTGTGGATAAGGGAAATATGGGAAGGTAATGGGTGAAGTGAATGGTAATGTGATATGGAGATTTAGTGAGTGTATGATATGGTTTGGTGCTAATGACAAACTACAAGACACATGTTTCTTATGACTCGAAAGTGATCTCATTTTCAGTGGTTATGTCAAAGATGAAGAATAATGAGATCATTCAACGACTCAATACGGTACCCAAAGAAAGTTGAGTCATCTTGTGACTTGGAGATAACGTAACAACCCTAAAAAAGGTGAATAACTCAAGTCTGACGGGCTTAAGACTACACAAGTGATCTTTTAGGGCTCTCTTTAGAATGTAATTACTCTTCAACTTTTGATTGTAAAAGTGAAAGTGCAAATTTGCTGAGTTTTGGAATTCATAATGCAAATATGCCTTAAGTGGTACTACTTAATTTTCTGGTAAAAGTGTAATTTTGGAAGGAACAAGGGTAATCTGAGACTTATAAATAAGGGACGATAAACATTTCAAGTCATAAGAAAAATGAGTTAAAACTGCACAAAAAAATTAAAAATAACTTGTTTCAGACAAAAATTTCAAAAGAGGTACAATTTTGATAAATTTACCCACCCCAAACAAAAGAGAACATAGTCCTCAATGTTTAAAACTATATATGAAAATTGAACGTACAAGGTAGGAAAGAGATTAGCATAATTAATCACTAAAGTATTCTGGACCGCATGATGAAATGAAGTGAAAAACCTAAAGAATAACATTGGCACAAAAATATGTACAAGTCTATAAAGCATGATAAAGCAGTGGGTGATGTGAAACACCACCCCAAACAAGATAAGACTCATACATCGAAACAGACAAGACAGGTTGCCTCCCAATAGCACTAAGTTTACTATCTTTAGCCAGACCGAAGGGAACTCACCCTAAGGATAAGAATAAGGGAAGCGCGGGGCTATAGAAAAATGGGGAGATGATAATCACCCCCAAACAAGACTAAAACGTCAGTCTTGTTGGATAAAGTCTAAAGAGGGTCAATGCACTTGTATGGCAAAGTGCTTCACACTATGCAATGCATCGGTGGACTAAGGGTGAGTGGGGAGAAAGGTATATTGAAGAAAGGTAAGGGTGAGGGTGAAGAGGCACCGATCGTGGACCTTTGTGAGCCGAAAAGCATGATGCTAAATTTGGAGGGGGGAAGAACGGTTTGCTAATTGGAATGTGGTGGGGGTCATAGAAAGCACATGTCCATTCTATAAATGGACGATGTTAATGGTCGCATTATGACACGTTGATGAGCTGATAATGGGAAAAATTAACACCACAAGGAAGTGGCGTGCGTGAAGGAACAAGCTCAATGTCACCGGTGAGAGTGGCACCACATTTACTCTCATGAATGGTGGAGGGTGATGTCAAGTAAGGACCTAAATGGATAGATGAAAATGGTAAGGGAACAAGGTCCAGTCATGGTGGCGGAGAGGGTGAACTAATGGGTGGATCGGGTGGGATAAAGGGTGGATCGGGTGGGACAAAGGGTGGGGGAAGATGATCTAACTCAAGAGTAGGATACACACACTCCTCATGAGGCTCAGAGTTATCCTCAAGGGCACTCGTAGGAGGAGGTGTGGAAGTAAACAATTGAGTGATCAACTTATCCTCCCGTAAGTCACCATTTGAAGTGGTGGTAAACTCTAACAAGGCACTGGGATCGGAGAGAGAGCAATCACTAGAGATATTGGGCTCAAAGGGAGTCATGTATAGTGGGAAAGAATCCATATCCAGAAAGGTGAGAACCGTCTTAGATGCAATCTAGAAAAAATGGCGAGAACTCGTATCCAGAGCTAACTTACGATGAAGTGGTTCCTCGGGAACATACGCGGGGGGATCAATTGGTGTAGACTAGGGGATTTTGTTAGATTCAATGGGAGGATAAATAGGATCCTTAATAATGGTTTCCTGAAATGTGATGAGGGCAGGACCACTCTCACAATCGATGGATAAATCAACACAATTGTCAACTTGGGGCCCGGACCACAGGGTGGTCTGAACATCGTGATTCTCGGGATGATAGGATTGGTCACACTCAAAATCAATGTCATAAGACTCATCATTGTTCCACGTGGGTGCAACAATGGTTTGATTTGGGATGAAATCCAACTCTCTTGCACACTTAAATTCATTAAGGCGTTGTTCAAGACGTTAGAGGGCTTCATTTTGATATTGAGTAGCTTACTCTTGCTCGAGGATGAACTTTTGCAAGAGGCTTTAAATAGCGGATGCAGATGATGGTGGTGAAGGGATGGTGGGTGGCTGCGGTGGTTGAGTTGGACATAACTCACTATTGACATTAGGAAGTGGAGAATACTCAAATGAAGTGTGGGGAACGAGATCAAGTTATTCATACACGAGAGAAACATCTCCGTGAGAGACAAAAGGATGATAACCGTTGGGTGAGTAGTGAGGGGACTGATTGAAATGGGGTGCACTTGATTGCCATGATGACTGTTGGAACATGTGAGGATACGCAACATAAGGCTGGGATTCATATTGCGTGGGAGGGTGATAAAGCCTCCACGAATAGCTTGGCTACTCACACCACTCGAAATTGGATATATCATGACAATAGGACAAGATGGGTTCCTAAACATTGTCATATGGGTACACTTGGTCCATAGTTAGTTCGGATGGATATGGAAGTATGGAAACTCATGGGAAAAGTGATCATCTTGAAAGCAAGAGGTGCATGACGAAGCATTTAACGCGTTGACACTCATCATCGGAGGCGATGAAATGTGAGGTGCCTGCGTGGATGAGGCACGAGTATCAACGGTGTGTGTTTGAGAGTTAAATCCAGTATGTAAAATGTAGAGGTTGGAATCGGGCTCAACTCCAAACATGCTTCGAGCGAGTGGAAAATGACCAAAGTAATCCCGTAAAGGATGTTCTTCGACTATGACGATAATTTATTTTTTTTAAATATTTTTCAAAAGGAAAGAAAATATTTTTGGACTTTTATAAAAATAAAGGAAGAAAATGTTTTTGGAAGAAAAGATGGGGGAAAAATATTTGGACTCTCGATTTGGATAAACACACTAAAACCGACTATCGAAAGATTGAATTAGACACACAAGTCAAGGATGAATCCTAACTAGTACGTAGCAAATTTTTATCTTTAAAATTAGTGAAAGGGTAGCCAAATTTTAGTTAAGTCCGCGGGCGACAAAAATCACGAAATTTATCTTTGTAATCGCCTTTGCAAAAATATGTTCTTACTTGGCAAGCAATTTAATTGATTTTAAATTTAATGATAGGTAATGTAGCACATAATGGATAAGCGAGTGAGGGTGATGAAATCCCTTCTCATTTCAATGACCAGGTCGGGGTCATAGGTTCATTAATTCATCATACCATTCAAATTAAGTGCGATGCGAAACTAATCACACAAAAAATGAACTCGTTTGCAAGAGATTCGTGAGTGATGAAAAATGTACCTCCCACCTCTTTTACACACGTCGGGTGAAAACCTATTTCAGTCGAACGGGGGAGATCGCCAATCTCAGTTGGCCCCGGGAGTCTTATCGACCCAAAGTAGAGAGGCTTTTAAATTCTCAACTTTGGATTCCCTCTCTCTACTTCGTCCGGTTTCCTTATCACGTTTTTTTTATTATTACAAATTTAAATAAAAAACGGTGTCTCCAAGCACCGCAATACAAGTCAAATAATAAAATCTTACTACAAAACTTCTAATAAAAAGAAAAATAGTACTAAAAAGTAAAAACGAAAAACAAATGAATTATAATACAAAATCTTCACAAGTGCTTCACGCTCCGAAAAGTGGCAACGACGCCATTTGATAGAAAAGCTTTTAGTATCATTGTTGAATAGCCTCTCCAATCAAAATCCTTGAAAACCTACAAATATGATATAAACTTGCATAGCGATAAGTAAGGATGTCAATCCCAATCTAAGGATTGAAACACTAGAAAAGTCATGTAATTCATTTTTCTAGTTATTTTCTTACCTTTTTTTATTTTATTTTCTATTTTTGTGGATTCTTAAATATTAAAACAATTTCAATGGGTGGTGAAATAACTAAACTAAGTGACTAAAAATGAAGAACAAAATCAAACACTAAAATAAGAGATAAAGTGAGGTGAATAAATATGAAAACAATCAAGGAATGGGACTACACCACACATTCTAGTTATTCTAATTAATTAATCCACTTATTTGAAATATCTGAAGTTAGTATTGACATTACACTTCAACTTTCGTCCCAATTGCAATTTTAACAATAACCTTTTAGAAAATTAAATTCAAGCCCTCGCAACTCTAGAAAATAGATTTACACTCCTTTTAATAAATCACCCGCTAGGATCGATTAATTAAAATTCACATAAATCATAGAAATAAAATTTAGAGTAGAAATTCAAGTAATAATACCACACTTGAGAAACCCCTATCTCTAGTTCGATTTTAAAATGGGTATTATATCTCGAATTTCAATTTTCTCTCGAAAATAATTTACCCACTCTCGAGGCGTAAATTAAAAGTTGAAGGATCAAAATTAATTAACATTCAAAGAGAATTTCAAATAAATAAACTAATTAACTAAAACAACATAAAATAAGGGTTCATCCCACCACTTGGAAGGGACTTTTATCCTAACATTATATGAAATATGATAATCAAATGAACAAAGGCAATCAAATCAAATCTTTTTGAGTGAAATTGAACTCAAATCCTTGAATTTTGAAGCATTCACCCTTCAATTGAGTGATGAACAAAAATATAAATGAAAATTCTCATACTCAATTTGAAACTCACCATAATTTAATTCCCTGAATTTAAATCTAAAAATAAAAAATAAAATAACAACCTAAAACTAAAATTTATTTCAGCCTAAAAATCTCTCTCTACTTTCTCTATAATTTTTTCTCTCCAAATAGGTCTTCAACTTCTTTTATAGGAGATGCATGTGGTTAGGGGTATAATTGGAAGAATTAATGGTGCCTGAGGTATGAAAGGTGGGTATTTTGGGTAATAAAGGTATTGGATAAGTGGGAGAGGGGATAACGGGTATTTTTGGAAAATGGGGGATATGTATTTTTGGTTCGTATTTGTTTGGCTTTGGTTTTAGGAGTTAGCAGCTTCGATTTTGGTTCATGGGTTAAAACGGGTTGGATTTGGATGTTGCTCTAAGAAGGTGGGTCAAAATTGCTCATGGCATGTGAAATTAGGGTCTAGGTAGAGTTCCGGGTTTGTTCTCTGGGTTAATTCACGAGTTCGATTCTGGGTGTAAGGGTCACCGGATTTGAGGTTCGAATCAAAGCAGTGATCGAGTCGCTGGTTTGGATGGTGTTCCGATAGGTTTAGGGATTATTTTAGGACAGGACGTGGGTCAGGGCTTGGTTCAGGGTAGTTTTAGGCAGTGGAACTTGGGATTTAGAACTTTTAACAACATCTTTTTCGCATTTTACCTTGATTTAATGCTTTTGAACCCGTAAACGGCATTTGACCTACGAGGTAAACATGAACTCTCATAAGAACCATTTTATCGAGAATTAGCAATTAAAAACTATCTATTTGAGGTTTTATTTAAACACTTTTGGGTGCTTATCACACCACCCCCAAACAGAACATTGGTTGTCCTCGAGCAAAAATAAATAGAAAGAAAGATAAGAAGTGAAAAGTGTACCACTTTTGTGAGAACTTGCGATTGCACTTAACATGTGCAACAAGACTTTAAACCTATAGGTTTCCATACATGACAAGTGTCGTCTCATGAGGGTTTGTAGTGAATGTACACATAAAATTTAAAAATTTATTAAAAATTATTTATTAAAAAGGCAGTCTTTTATTTAACGATCTATACAACTCATCTATTAAGACTTCAAGGATTATAATGTTCAGCTATCAATGAATGACATAAAATTAGTTAGTACGAAAGGAGTAATCCTTCCTAAAAACCTCAGCATGTGTAGTGTGAAACAATCTCAAGCATCATAAGAGTAATTCCTAGATCGCTCTTTATATAACAATGCTTTGACTTCAAATCTCACTAAATATGTCTCTCTAAATCGAACACTCTGAGATGTGGGTAAGTGTATCTCTCTAGGGTGTGAGGTGGTGGGTAAATGTATACAAGTTCAAATGTCTCACACACTTATAAGAAATGACGGATACTTGAAAGAAATTGATCTCATGAACAAAGGCTAACCACTATGTTGAGAATGTCGAGCCATTCACCATATAGACTTCTCGTTTTCCCGAAGACCTCACTTATGATGAAAATAGGGCTTATGTAAGGAGTGAGGAGAAAGTAAGAAGAAGAAGAAGATTGATTATAATGAGGCTAGGGTTTTAAGAAGAGTGGGACACGATATGAATAACCAATGCCTTCATTTTATCAAACTTTGATCGTAATTTTTTCTCTTTTTTTCATATCTCTTTTTTCCCCCTTTTTTTTGCCTTTTTTGTATTTTCTTTTTATTTATTTATTTTTGTTGTGCTGCATTCCTCTTTTCAAACCAATTATCGAGACATATTACATTTGGACTTTCAACCACTCTTTTACTCAAAAAATGATGGATGATAATGATTGGAAATGATATATGGATTGTGTGGATAAAGAAAATATGGGAAGGTAATGGGTGAAGTGAATGGTAATTTGATATGGAGAATTAACGAGTGTGTGATAAAGAATGGTTTGGTGCTTAGGACAAACTACAAGACACATGTTTCTTACGACTCGAAAGTGATGGCATTCTTAGTGGTTATGCTAAAAATAAAGAAAAATGAGACCATTCAACGTCTCAGTACGGTACCCAAAGAAAGTTGAGTCATCTTGTGACTCGAAGATATGTAAAAACCCTCAAAAAGGTGAATAACTCAAGTCTCACGGGCTTACGTATCCACAAGTGATATTTTAGGGCTCTTTTTAGAACGTAATTACTCTTTAACTTTTGAGTGTAAACGTGAAGGTGCAAATTTGCTAAGTTTTGGAATTCATAGTGTAAATACGCCTTAAGAGGTACTAGTTAATTTTATGGTAAAAGCGTAATTTGGGCACAAACAAGGGTAATCCGAGACTTCTTAAAGAGGGATCATAAACATTTCAAGTCATAAAAAAAATGAGTTAAAACTGCCCAAAAAAAATTAAAAATGACTTGTTTCGGACCAAATTTTCAAAAGAGGTACGATTTTGATAAATTTGCCCACCCCTAAATAAAAGAGGACATCGTCCTCGATGTTTAAAACTATATATGAAAATTGAAAGTACAAGGTCGGAAAGATATTACCATAACCAAACGTTAATGAATTTTTGACCGCATGATGAAATGAAGGGAAAAACCTGAAGAACAATATTGGCACAAAAACATGTACAAGTCTATAAAGCAGGATAAAGCCTTGGATAGTGTGAAACACCACCCCTAAACAAGATAAGACTCATACATCGAAACAAGACAAGATGGGCTGCCTCCCGGTAGCACTACGTTTAATGTCTTCAGCCAGTCCGAAGGGAACTCACCCTAAGGATAAGAAGTAGGAAAGCTCGGGGCGGCAGAAAAATGGGGTGATAATAATCACTCTCAAAAAATATTGACGTGTCAGTCTTGTTTGATAAAGGCTAAAGAGGGTCAATACATGTATGGAAAAGTGCGTCACACAATGCAACGCATCAGTGGACCAAGGGTGGGTGGGGCGAAAGGTATAAGGAATAAAGGAAGGATGAGGGTGAAGAGGCACTGATCACGGGCCTTATAGAGCCGAAATATGAGGGAAACAAGGGCCATATGAGCATGATGTTCAATTTGGATTGGGAGGTGGAAGGGTTTGGAAATTGGGATGTGGTGGGGATCATAGAAAGCACACAATCGTTCTATAAATGGATGATGATAATGGTCACGTCGTGACACGTTAATGAGCTGACAATGGGAAAAATCAACACCACAAAGAAGTGGTGTGCATGAACGAACAAGCTCAATGTCACCGATGGGAGTGGCAACACATGTACTCTCATGAGTAGTGGAGGGTAGTGTCAAGTAAGGACCTAAATGGATAGATGAAAATGTTAAGGGAACAAGGTCCAAACATGGTGGTGGAGAGTTTGAACTAATGGGTGGCTCAGGTGGAATAAAAGGTGGATCAGGTGGGATAAAAGGTAGATCGGGTGGGACAAAGGGTGGGGGAAGATGATCCAACTCAATAGTAGGAGATACACACTCCTCACGAGGCTCAGAGTGATCCTCAAGGGCACTCGCAGGAGTAGGCGTGGAAGTAAACGATTGAGTAATGAACTTATCCTCCCGTAAATAACCATATGAGGTGGTGGGAAAATCTAACAAGACACTAAGATTGGAGAGAATGGAATCACTAGAGATATTAGGCTCAAAGGGAGTGATGCATAGTGGGACATAATCGATATCCAGAGAGGTGAGAATCATCTATGATGCAATCTCGAGAGAATAAGTTACACTCGTATTCTGAGCTAACATATGATGAAGTGGTTCCTCGAGAACATATGAGTGGGGATCAATAGTTGTATACTCGGTCATTTTTATGGATTCATCTGGAGGGTAAATAGGATCCTCAATGACGGGTTCCTTAAATATGATGAGGTCAAGATCAATCTCCGAATCGGTGGATAAATCAACACAATTGTCAACTTGGGGTACGGACCACATAGTGGTCTCAACGTCGAGATTCTCGAGATGATAGGATTGATCACACTCAAAATCAGTGACATAAGACAACTCATCATCATTCCACGTGAGTGTAATAATGGTTTGGTTTGGGATGATCTGACTCTCTTGCATACTTAAATTCATTAAGGCATTTTTCAAGCCATTGAAGGACTTCATTTTGATATTGAGTAGTTTTCCCTTACTCAAGGATGAACTTTTGTAAGAGGCTTTCAAGAGCAGATGTGGATGATGATGGTGAAGGGATGTCGAGTGATTGCAGTGGACATAACTCGCTATTGACATTAGAAAGTGGAGAATACTCAAATGAAGTGTGAGGAGTGGGATCAAGTACTTCATACATGGGAGAAGCATCTCCATGAGAGACAAAAGGATGATAATCGTTGGGTTAGTGAGGGGATTGATCGGGATGGTGTGCATTTGATTTCCATGATGATTATTGGAACATATGAGGATCTACAACATAAGGTTGGGATTTTTATTTAGTGGTAGGGTGATCAAGCCTCCACGAATATCTTGGTCACTCACACCACTCCGAATTGTATATGTCATGAAAATAGGCCGAGGTGGGTTCCGAAACAGTGTTATATGGATACACTTGGGCCATGGTTGGTTCAGATGGATATGGAAAGCATGGAAACTCATGGGACAAGTGATTGGTTTGAAAGTAAAAGGTGCACGATGAAGCATTTAATGCGTTGACACTCGTAATCGGAGGCGATGGAATGTGAGGTACGTGTGTGGACAAGGAATGAGTGTCAATGATGTCAGTTTGAGAGTTAAAGCCACTATTTAAAGTGTAGAGTTTGGACTCGAGCTCAACTCCAAGCATGCTTCGAGGGAGTGGGAAATGACCAAAGTATTCCCGTAAAGGACGTTTTTCAACCATGGTGAGAATTTAAAAAAAAAATATTTTTCAAAAGGACAGAAAATATTTTTGGATTTTTGTAAAAATAAAGGAAGAATTTGATTCGATCGGGGGTAGATCGCCATTCTCAGTCGGTCCCGGGTGTCCTATCGACCCAAAGTAGAGAGGCTTCTAAATCCTCGCCATTAGATGACCTCTCTCTACTTTGTCCGGTTTTCCTATCATAATTTTTTTTAATTATTACAATTTTAAATAAAAAAAAATGGCGTCTCCAAGCACCACAATACAAGCCAAATAATAAAATCCTACGACAAAACTTTTAATAAAAAGAAAAATAGTACTAAAAAGTAAAAACGGAAAACAAATGAATTAAAATAAAAAAAATCTTCACAAGTGCTTCACGCTCCAAAATGTTGCAATGAAGCCATTTGATAGAAAAGCCTTTAGTATCATTGTTGAATAGCCTCTCCAGTCAAAATCCTTGAAAAACTACAAATATAATATAAACTTGCATAGCGGTAAGTAAGGATGGCAATCCAACTCTAAGGATTGAAACACAAGAAAAGTCATGTAATTCATTTTTCTAGTTATTTTCTTACCTTTTTTTTACTCTATTATTTATTTTTTGTGAATTTTTTAATAATAAAATAATTTTCAAAGGGGTGGTGATATAACTAAACAAAGTGACCAAAAATGAAGAACAAAATCAAACACTAAAATAAGAGATAAGGTGAGATAAATAAATGTGAGAACAATCAAGGAATGAGACTACACCACAAATTCTAGTTATTCTAATAAATTAATCCACTCATTTGAAATCTCCCATGTTAGTATTGAAATTAGAAGTTAACTCTCGTTAGAAATGCAACTTTAACTCTAACCTTTTAAAAAATTAAATTCAAGCCCCACAACTCTAGAAAATAGATTTACAGTCCTTTTAATAAATCACCCGCTAGGATCGATTCATCAAAATTCATATAAATCAAAGAAAATAAAATTTAGAGTAGAAATTCAAGGAATAATACCTCACTTGAGAAACTCCTATCTATAGTTCGATTCTAAAATGGGTATTATACTTAAAACCAAAGCAATTTTAGTCGGGTGACGCCGAAAAACAGGCAAAAAAACTTATGTGATGCCCAACAACAATGAAGCATCTTCCTTGTGATGCCCACCGATACCAGTGAACCAAGACAATTTCGTCGAGACTAGGATGGTATCAGATCGACTTCGAGTCCCCAACTTTCGTTCTTGATTAATGAAAACATACTTGGTAAATGATTTTTTAATTGTTCATCCAGCAGTGCGCAGATGCTGAAGCACGCCATTACGGTGCGCGCTGCCCACCACGATCAAGGCGACGACGTCTCCACGTGCATATCAACAGCACGGGCTTTAGCCGTCGCCCTAATCTTCACAAGTCCACGCACTGAGTCGATTTGGAGTCACCTAGACATGAATGGGAATAGATCGACCAACTTACTGGGTCGTTTAGGAATCACCTTTAAGGAATTGCATTGGTGCTAGGCATCACGTGGAAGATGTTACCTTATCATGTCGGGACTTTTGTGGGTGCCAACTTGCATCTTGGGTTGGGCAACCCAGGTTGGCGCCACTATTTCTTTACGCCCAACAAGGAAATTCATTCAAGGAAGGAACCTCATGTGCACAAGAAAACTCGGCATGCTCTCGAAAGAGAATTCTGCGCATCTGATCCCTAGCACCAAGGCAAGGTCGATCGGATGATGCTTAGAAATAAGGAATGTCGGTCGGCCGATGCAACGCAATGTCGATTAGCCGACAATACAGTCGGTCGACCGACTCCCAACAAGGAAATTAATTCAAGGAAGGACATTTTTGTTTTCTCTTGAATATCATTTACCCTCTCTCGAGACTTAAATTAGAAGGTGAAGGATCAAAATTAACATTCAAAAGGAATTTGAAATAAATAAACTAATTAAATATGGCAACATAAAATAAGGGTTCATCCCACCCCTTGTAAGGGGTTTTTAGCCTAACATTATATCAAACATGATAATCAAATGAACAAAGACAATAAAATAAGAGTTGAGAAGAGAACAATCAAACCCAATCTCTTTGAGTAAAATTGAACTCCAATCCTTGAATTTTGAACCATACACCCTTCAATTGAGTGATCAACGAAAATATAAATGAAAATTCTCACACTCAATTTAAAGCTCACCACAATTTAATTATCCCAATTTAAATCTAAAAATAAAAAAAAAATAAAACAACAACCTAAAACTAAAATTTATTTCAACCTAAAAATTTCTCTCTAATTTTCTCTCTCCAAATGGGTCTTCAACTTCTTTTACAGGAGATGTATACGGCTAGGGGTCTAATTGGAAGAATTAATGGTGCATGAGGTACGGAAGGTATTTGCGTGAGGGTAGTTTTGGGAAAAGGGAAGATGCGCATGTGGGAGAGGTGTATAGGGGTATTTTGGGTAATAAAGGTATTAGACAAGTGGGAGAGGGGATAAGGGGTATTTTTGGAAAATGGGGGATATATATTTTTGTTTTTTATTTGTTTGGCTTTGGTTTTAAGAGTTGGCAACTTCAATTTTCGTTCATGGGTTAAAATGGGTTGGATTTGAATTTTAGTCTAAGAAGGTGGGCCAAAATGGTTCAAGGCAGGTGGAATTCAGGTCTAGGTCGGTTTACGGGTTTGCTTCTTGGGTTGATTAACGAGTTAGATTCTAGGTTTAAGGGTCGCCGAATTTGAGGTTCGAATATGAACAGTGATTGGGTCTCTGATTTGGATGGAGTTCTGACGTGTTTAAGGATTATTTTGGGATAGGCTGGGGAGTCAGGGCTTAGTTTGGGGTAGGTTTAGGCTACGAGACTTGGGATTTAGCACTTTTAACAACATGTTTGTCGCGTTTTGCCTTAATTTAATGCTTTTGAACCCGCAGGCAACATTTGACCTACAAGATAAACATGAACGCTCATAAGAACGATTTTATCAAGAATTAACAATTAAAAACGGTCTATATGGGGTTTTATTTAAACACTTTTGGGTGTTTTTCAATCGAGCTCGATGGGGAGATGACAAGGCTTGCCATACATAAAGTGAAATGGCGACATTCCGAGGGAGTTCTTGTATGCATTCCTGTAATCCTTTAGTGCATTGATTAATTGTGTAGACCAATCGTTGCAGTTAGGATCGATATTTTTTTGAGAATTTGTTTGATATCTCAATTTGCAAACCTGGCTTGCCCGTTCGTTTGGGGGTGGTAAGTCGTCCCAACCTTGTGGACAAAACCATACTTTCTCATTAATTTTTCAAACGACCTATTGCCAAAGTGTGTGCCTTTATCACTAATAATAGCCTTCGGAGCACCGAAGCAAGATAATATGTGTTCAAGGGTGAACTTAGCCACCACCTTATTATCATTCCTCCTAGTAGTTAAGGCCTCTACGCACTTCTACACACAGTCTACCATGACAAGGATGCGTAGAAAACCAAAGGAGGGCGGGAAACGTCCCATGAAGTCGATGCCCCAACAATTGAATATCTCAATGATGAGAATAAGGGTCAACGATATTATGTCTCATCGAGCAATAGCTCCCATTATTTGGCATCTATCGTAAGATTTACAATGGGTGTTCACATCTCGAAAGATTATGGGCCAACATATACAGCTTTGGAGAATCTTAACGGAAGTCTTTTTGTGTAAAATTGGCCTCCATAAGCTTTCGAATGACGAAATCGAATTACATTAGGGATTTTGTCATCCAGCACACATCTCTGGATAATTTGGTCAGCACATTATTTAAACAAGTACGAATCGTCGTAGAAAATATACGCGACCAAGTGAAGAACTTCCGCTTCTCTTATGGTGTCCAATTGGAGGGGACGACCCCCATGACTAGATAATTAATAATGTCCGCAAATCAGGGTGAGAGGAAGTGGCAAATAATTGCTCATTTAAAAAATACTCGTCTATGGGTATATGATTCTTAGGTACATCGAATGAGAACCTCGATAAATGATTGGCTACGATGTTCTTTACTCATTTCTTGTCTTTAATGGAAAGGTCAAATTCTTATAGTAGTAAGATCTACCTAATGAGGCGCGGCTTCGCATCCTTGTTGGAAAGGAGATATTTGAGAGCAGCGTGGTTGGTCAAGTAGGTTATGGGTGAACCAATGAGGTAAGAACGGAATTTGTCTAGGGAGAACACTATCGCTAGAAACTTGTCCGATTAAAGTCCGACTAGCGTTGTATATGATGTTGGACTTCTTATCTCTCCATTTCCCTAAAATAACCCTTATCACATAATCACTAGCATCACACATAATTTCGAATGAAAGATTCCAATACGGAGCTTGTATGATGGGAGCGGAGATTAACATGCTTTTTAGTTTTTCAAAACCTTCTTGGCATGCTTCACTCCACTCAAAGGGGGTGTCCTTCACATGTAGGTTACTTAAGAACCTAGAGGTGGCACTAAAGTCCTTAATAAACCTAGGATAGAACCCAGCATGGCTCGAGAAAGAGCGCACTTCTTTTAGTGACTTAGGTGGAGAAGTTCAACAATAACGTCAATTTTCGCCCTATCCACCTCTATACCCTTGGATGACATGATGTGTCCAATAACTACGCCTTCGTAAACTATAAAGTGTCACTTCTACCAATTTAATACCAATTTCTTTTCCACACATCGGGCTAACACCTTCTTGAGATTAGCGAGGCAATGGTCAAAAGAGGAGCCGAAGACACTTAAATCATCCACGAACACCACAAGTCCCTTTTTTACCATGTCACTATATAAACTAAGCATGTAACATTAAAAGGTCACGGGTATATTACACAATCCAAATGGCATAAGTTTGTAGGAAAAAGTGCCAAAAGGACATGTGAACGTGCTCTTCTCTTGATCTAAAACATCCACCTCAATTTGGTTATACCCAAAATAACCATCTAAAAAATAGTAAAATGGGTGGCCCGCTCAAGCATTTGGTCTATAAACTACAAAGGAAAATGGTATTTTCTAGTTTCGACATTGAGCTTCCGGTAGTCAATGGAAATGTTCCACCAGGTGGTGGCATGTTTTGGGATAAGTGCCCCCTTTGCATTTTCGACCATAGTCATTCCCGACTTATTTGATACGACTTTAATATTAGTCACCCATTTAGTATCTAATATGGGATAAATGATGCCGCATCCAATAACTTTATAATTTCCACTGTTACGACGTCTTTCATCGTTAGGTTAAAACTCCTTTACATCTCCTAAAATGGTCTCACATCCTCCTTTTATGGGTATAAATTAAAAGATTACACACTACAAATTTGTGATGCGCCAACCAAAAGCACTTTGGTGCTTCCTCAGAATGGACATAAGCTTTCCCTCTTTCTCTTTATTTAGGCTTGAGGAGACAACAATGGTATGTGTCTCATCATTTCCTAATAAGAATATTTGACATTAGAAGGAAGTTTTTTTAATTTGAATGTAGGAAATTTCTCATCGGAGGGAACCATGTTCGATTCCCTTAATGGTAGTTCATCGAATCGAGAGACCCAACTAATATGTCTCATGTCTTCATCACTCTCTTCCTCATCCAAATACTCTATTATGTCCCTCACCTCTCTCTCTCAAAACTGGTGTATGCATTATCGCTCTCACTCGTCATAACAAGACATGACTTTATTAGATCCCTCATGTGATTACCCTCAAAGTATTCATGTACTAACTCCTCTATAAGATTCGACTCGTGTAACTCATCCTCATCACCCATTTTCTTGGTGATGTTGAAGATATTAGTCTCGAGTGTCATGTTCTCGAACGTGAGTTGCATTTTCCCATTTCGCGTGTTAATCAAAGCATTATCCATAGCTAAGAATGGGCGTCCAAGTATCACGTGAATATGATGGCTCGAAGGAGAGGAGGGATTCGTGTCCTAAATGATAAAATTTATCGGGAAGTAAAAAGTGTCAACTTGGACGATCAAGTCCTCAAAAAATCCCCTGAGGTATCTTCACGGAACGATCCGCGAGTTAGTGAGTAATTGTTATGGGCTTAAGGTCCCCCAAATCAAGTTATCTGTATATGGAGTAATGGAGAATATTAACACTCTCCCCTAAATCTAATAACGCTTTCTCAATTTTACTCTCTCTCCAATGGTGAACGAAATGGTAGGTGCAACCGAATCCTTATACTTCGGCGGGAGGTCGCTCAAAAGTATCAAACTTACATTTTGTGCTAAGAACACTTTATTATTTACCTTTAATCAACGTTTCACCGTTAGTAAGTCCTTAAGAAGCTTTGCATATGTGGGAATTTTCATGATTGCCTCGAGAAAAGGTAAATTGAGCTTTAGTTACTTAAGAATTCTCACAGGAGGCCCTTTTAGGAGGAGAGACCAACCGTTAAGGGTAAGGAGCGACATTAGGAGGTTTCATTACCACCTCAGGACTAACTTTGCGATCTTTATCACTCTCGTCCAAGGGGGAATCTTCGACCTCTTACGTGTTGGGTAAAACCTCCTTGTCATTTTTCTCATCGTGTCGGGAAGTGAAAAGTCAACAACTCTCCCACTATGTAGAGTGTTAACCACTTGACATTTCTCGTCATTCTCGTCGGTATTAGGGCTAACATAATTTTAACCTTGGGGAGTTCTTTGGCCTAGGGCGGGAAATTTGCCTTTCTCTTGGACACTTTGGGAAGATTGCAACTTAGATAATGATGCCTTTAAGTCGGTAAAATTTTGGGCATTTTAGGCGTTTATCCCCTACTGAGTTTACATGAAATGGGATAAAGTGTCCTCAAGACTCTTTCGTTGTGGGATTATATACGACGCAGGAGGGGGCACTTGCATATGTGGTTCTTGTTGGTAAGGTCGGAGTGGTGGCGGTTGTTGGGCAACTTATGGATTCAGGTTCATTGTTGTGTTCGGTTTCCCATAACTAAAACCGGGATGGTTTTGTCATGAGAAATTGTAGGAAATCCCGTGTGGGGGGGCATTAAAATTATCCTTATAGTCTTCCACCGTCTCAACTTTCTCTTGGAGAATAACTTTGCAGGTGGGTATTGTCAGACATTTCTTTGTTAAATGTCCCACCTCACAAATGGCACACATCTCCTCCTTAATTGCTCGAGTGGAGTCAGATAATTCTCTCCCCTAGCCTCGACCCCATATTCTAACCTCTTGGGTAGTTTATTAATTTGAAGCTTTACCTCGGCGTCCTTGTCCAATTGTTATAATACGGATAAAACAGGAGCCGTGGATGTGTGCATAGCTTTAATTGGGTGTTCGGATCCTATTTTTCCCATGCTGGAGTAGTCTCAGTGACATACATAAGTGGGCCTCCACATTATTCGTGTCTAATCCTAAGAACTCTCCGGGGCACATAGTCTCAATGACTTGTTTGGAAATTAATCTTATCCCACAATGGAAGTAGGAGATGAGTCTCCACTTCTCAAAATCGTGTTGTGGGCACATGTTAATTAACACGTTAAACCTCTCCTAACATATATCGAAAGACTCGTTCTTGATTTGCTAAAAGGTCTGAATTTGATTCCAAATAGAATTGGTCCTATGTTCGGGAAAGAACGTTTAGAGAAACTTATCCAGCATATCTCTCCAAGTGCCTATAGAGTTCGAAGCTAGTGACCAAAGTCAAGTCTTGGCCTTGTCCTTAAGAGAAAAAGGAAAAATCTTGAGGTGCAGTATGTCTTGGGTGCAAGTACGATCGTTAAACATCTCGCACACCTGCTCAAACTCTCTAATGTGGAGATAAGGCTTAGTCGAGTCCATACCATGAATAGTTAAGAGAATCTGAATCATCCCATTCCTAAAGTGGAAATGCCCCGCATTATATGAGAATATAATGCATCTCGGAGTGACGGTTTGCTCGGAGTATAAGAGTTCCCTTATAGAATCACTTTCCTCATCGGAGTTTCTAGGCTATGACTCGTGGTGTGACTACTCGATGTAGGAGGTGTGACCCAAAAAATTGGAGTGTTTAGAGTGTTATTGCTAAAAGGTGGGAGTTCGACTATAGGCACAAGATTTAGATTGGGATGAGTATTTTGTATTTAAAGCCTCGAGAGAATATTTTTATTGTTATTTTTCTGATTTTTTTAGATATTCTATTTTTTTGTGTGTGTGATTTTTTTTGGCTTTTGTTAATTAGAGTCAAATTCTTAGATTAATTAGACCTAAATTAGTATTTCTACCTAGTCTTCGGCAATGGTACCAAAAAATTGACGCGACTAAAAATATGTGTGTGTAATGCTTGTATCTACAGCTTAAGTGTAAGTCTTTCGCTCAAGTAATACTCCGGTAAGTCTGATGTAAAACTCAAGGAATAGGACGAAAATCGTGACAAGAACTATGGAAAGGCATCTAACTATCAACTCAGTATGGAAATAAGAAAAGGTGATGAAATTATCTATGCAAAGTCCTACGAATTAATGAAACTAACTAATGAATGCAATTTAACTAATGAATGAGAGACTTAATTTTTCTGACTTTTTTAAAATAAACTATATGAAAAAATGGGGATGGAATACACTCCTCCGAATCGTCGGTAATTATGTTCGATACAAAACTTTCAATAATTGAATATATAATCAAGAGAAAACCTTAAATTTATCTAAGTACTAACCATATGAGGAATTTACTCTGCACAATAACTAGTCAAAAAATAAATTTAATGTGAATGACAAAATTGTCGACACGCGTATTATATCCTTAAATGATACGGTTACCTATGGCAAACGATGTTAAAAGGTCTACAATACTTGTTCTGATAAAGCATTAAATCTCATAATTACTTATTTAATTTTATCTAATTTCATATTCATCTATAATACCTAGGTTGGGTTCATGTAAACCTTCTAAAAACCTAGTCGGGCGTTATATTGTTAATCACTACACATGAACTATCAAGATTGCATGAAGACATGGTTATTGAATAAAAAGATTAGAGAATTATAATGACGTTATCAATATGTAGAGAATGACGAACATGTAACGAATAAGTCTGAACAATTTCTAGAATGGAATCAACTTCTTATTGAATTTTACGTGAAAAGAAATCACAAATTTTGATCTACGCGTTCCTATGGTTCTTATCTACTTTCTATGAATGCCTATATCTAATAATAATCCTAATAACTACTTAGAAGTCATGGAAGTCATTTTTGAAAGTACTAAACTAACACAACTCTTGTAGTTAAAAATAAGGAGAAAATGAGAATTCCTGTATTAATCAAAGAGGTACACCGAACCCATTCGCCCCAGGGGACATGAACCGCTTCGCAGGTCGAATCGGTTCACTCTAAAATCCGAACCGGTTCATGTACTTTTGTTGCCTAAGTGCTATTTTGTCCTCTTTTTCTTCAATTTGTAGTTTGCACCCCTAAATTCTTGTCCCAACTTCAAATGCGCATAACTTCTTCACCGTAGCTCGGATTGAGATGCCGTTTCTTAAAGAGTGCTCGTGACTTTGAGTTCTTCAACTTTTCAGTTAGCTCCTCTTTTGAATTTTGGTTGGGAAATTACAAATTTGTTCTTGAGTTCCTTTATCGAGTTTCTTTCACCGTTTCGATTTCTCTTTGGCATCCACTTGCATAACTTACCTGTAAAACATGAGAGAAATAAAGAAAACACGAAATACTCAATAAAAAGGATTAGTAAAAATGAACATGACTGTAAAAGTAGCAAAATTAAGTGAATAAATATGAAATATTTATGCCTAATCAATAACATCGATTTTACTCAAAATAGCCACCGAAAACATACGAAAACAAACAAACTGAATTGTACATGGCTTTCAACTTGTCAAGCTGGTGGGTTAACAATCCGTAAAAAAAATATTTGTAACAAAATATTAGCGGTGGCATAAAAAAATAAACTTTAAACTTGTCTAGCTAGTGGGTTAACGTAATATTTACATCGATTTAAACCAAAATAGTAGTTCATGATAAAGCGACAAACATAAAAAATAAAAAATAAAAACATGAAAGGAGGAGACTACCTATTGTGATGAAAATGTGAATGGAGATTATGTAAATGAAAGGGACTGACGCCTACTATCTAATATTTGAGAGAGTGAAAGTTTAATGAGTTTCTTTAAACTTAATAAGGAGAGGGAAGTGATTTCTAATCAAATCTTGGCACTGAATAATTTTATACCACCTTAGAGGTGGGATTTTTTTTATCCCACTCATTGTGGGATAAGAAGATTACTTGGTATAACTTACCACTTATAATATCCCATCCTAAACTACACCAAACATTATATAGGATAATTTTATCCAATACTATCCTCTTATACGACGCATTAAATGAGGGCTTAAAATTTAGGACTTGAATTGTTATTTAAATTTGGACATGAAGTTCTCATATATTTATTTACAATTTAGACCAGAAGTTCCCTAAATCAATTTTTAATTTGGGGCAAGAAGTTCCTAGCATCATTTAAAATTGGGATCTGAAGTTCTCAATTGACTATTCAAATTTTTGAAAATAACAATAATAGGACCTGAAATCAAACATGAAGTTTTTATTATTTATATAATAGCGGAAGGGATACTAAAAGTACCCTAACAATTATTTATAATTTGGATATGATGTTTCAATAAAATATAACTTAAATCAAAATCTAAAGTTTTGATTATTTTTTTTTTTTTAAAAACTCTGATCAAACCTGAAGTTTTGACATAATAGGGTAGGTAATTTGAAGTCCTTATACTTATAAAATTAACCTAAGTTCAATTATATTATATGTTGACCTGAATTTCCTACAAATATATAGCAAAAACTGAAGTTTTACTTCTTAAGCAAAGTACTTAAATTCCTAATTGTACATATATATTGAGTTATTATTTTTCTTTATTACGTATTACATAATTTTTATTGTAATTTATTAACTGGACAATTTAAAAATGTCAAATATTTCTAAACTCGAATTCAAAGCACTTGAAGTTTTTGGAATGATTTATCTTAATTGGTACCAAGAAGCTGAATTCCACCTCCAAGCTCGGAACCTCAGTGATACAGTAACACTTGAAAATACCACATATCGGCAGGACAAAGCTAAGGCTCTGATATTCCTTAGGCATCACATACACAATGAATTAAAAAGTTAGTACCTGGCTATGAAAGATCCTTTGAGTTTTTGGAATTCCCTGAAGGAGCATTATGACCACTAAAAACTAGTCATACTTCTATGTGCCTGCCATTAATGGATTAACTTGAGATTTCAAGATTGTGTCTGAATACAATTCTTCTATATGCCCTCCTCCTTGATTGAGAAATTTATAATGTTCTTTGTTAAACCATCCATTATCGCTTTCCTCTGCTTAGCAACACCACCACCACCTAGGTACTTGGCTTTAGCCTTATAATTACAAATACCATCTAGCAACACCAACACCACCTATAGAAAATCATAGGACAAAGTAAAAACACGAGCCAACTAAAATACACAACTCTCATATTTACCAAGATATAAAGTAATAAAATACCTTTAGTACTTAAGTTCTTGGAGTATTACTACTTGATATAGAAACTACAATGATCAAGGGAATTATGATAGTTATCCGCATAAATTTCAAACCAACCCTTATTAAAATCAGAGCGACACCTTGTCCACTCCTCCTATTTTTTCTTTAAACAGATTAATATAATTGGCAGAGCAAGAGGGGAAATCCTATTCAAAACTTCCATCACATCAAGCCTGTGGTTACCATGTAAACGTTTAATGCACTTTAAATGGAGAGCTTAATAATAACAAAGAGAAAAATACTTTAAAACCACATTAGAAATTGGATATCATAGAGCTATCGTTACTAAGTGGTGTTTATCGTGATGTGTCAGATGGAAATATATAACTACAAAAATATGAATTGTCACCTGGTATATAGCTACATAAAAAAATGGAACTATACATATATAGTTTTGATAAATTGTTGGAGATGATGGCCACACCCAAATACTATAAAATTGGTTCATTTATTCTATAATCTGATTTTGAACGATATTTATCCGATCCGTTTGACAATTATATCATGATCTCGCTTGACAAAGGTCTTTGTAAACTGTGCTTCCTTACAATTAATTGAGTGATAAATCAAAAAATAAACAAATAAAATCATATTAAACTACAACCATTTAGTAGCAGTCTTAAATGATACGATTAACATAGATGGTCTCGATTTGTATGAACATACAAACTAGCAATTAGAACAAAAATAACAACCATAATTAACATAGATGGTCTCGGTTTGTACAAACTACATGAGATTTCCAATTAGATTTAGTTATACAATTGTTGACATATTTCTTTGGCGACTGAGTGTGGAATCATCCTGATACAATTTCCACCATTACATACATGATTTGTATCTATACTTTGATATATGCCATGTGTGTGATGTATATATATGTGTATATACATATAAGCTTAGGGTAAGCTGCGTGTGTGTGTAAGCAATTTGAAAGCAAATATCAAATGAGAAAAATCACGTGATTAACAAATTGCAAACCCATTTGAATACTCAAATGAAATTTTTTTATAACAAACTAATTGAGCCACAAATCCACAAAACCCTAATTCCTCCTTAGATTTGTTCACATATCCACAAAACAAAACCAAACATTAATATAAAATCCCAAATTAAAAAAAAAAACATGCATACACGAACTCTAAAATTGAATTAAATGTTTGAATGAATTAGATTTAAACCCTAGTGGAATTGAAATATATGAACTAGTGACAAAATCAATCAAAGAAAGGGGTGAAAACAACCTAAATCACCAGAGTTCAAGACGAAATTCAAATGAAATTGAAATATTAAACTAATGACAATACGTAATATTTTAGGTTTTCTATGGATATGTGGAGCTTTTAAGTCATACATTGAGTCATCACCCGCCACTAAATCTAAACATCAACGAGTGTCTTGGTAAAGTCCATAAAAAATTTACGTAAACAAATTCTAAGCATGGGTTTATATGTTGATATTTGGACAGATTACAAAACTTCTATATAAAGGACTAACTTTTAAAACAACGATTTCAAATCTACAAAATAACAATCAATAACCTAAAAGATTTAGCTTTAATCGATTCAAATTATAGATCGGCGTTTATACATAACTAACAAATTCATCTAACTATTCAAGGACAATAAACATGTAAAGAATATAGATATATAAATATGTGTACACACAAAGAAATCTAAATCGTTCCAGTTCCAAAAGTAAAATAAGATTAAATAATTATACTACACATCCCCATTAACAATAAAAAAAAAAACTTATCCGATCCAAACCATCATCCAAGCAAACAAATCCACCCAAACTACCCATTTCCTCTCTTTTTCTCTCAAGCCAAAATGAACTCCAACAAAAAAATCCCTTTAGCACTACCTCCATCTGTCATCGAGTCCCTAGTCCATCGTTGCCATAACCGTTCATACATTAGACCTCACTCACCCCTATCCACTAACCCTAGGCACCACTGATACCCTCATTGCCCCACCACCACTAGCCTTCAATTCGAACAACTAATAACTACCCTACGCCCATCGACTAACCCAAACCAACCCCTATGTTACGAACTCCATCCATGCTTCGTCTTCCACCACTTAAATTTTTTTTTTAAACTTAATTTTTAAAATTTAAAGCAGTTTAAAATTGTAAAGAAAAAGTTTTTTTATATTAAAGTAACTTTTATTTTTTTTAAACAGTTTTTTTCAAAAAAAAAATGAAAATAGTGTTTTTAACAATACAATTTTTCTAATTTATAAAAAAAATTCTTTTCTAATAAAAAAGTTTTTTCTCTAAATAAAAAAAAAATTTAAGTAACCTTACTAAATTGTTTTAAATTTTAAAAATTAAGTTTAAAAATAAGGGGTGCCTAACACCCAGGTAGCCTAACATTATTCTTTTTTAAAAGTAATCTCAGGAGTCATTTTTTAGGTTTTTTGTAAAATCGTATTTGATTAAAATTACAATTGTACCCTATAATATTCATAAGAACACTCCTTTGACCTTAAAAAAGTCATGTCCCATTCACATGACTAATTTTTGTCATATTTGACTATGGAAATTAAAAAGAGGACCTTGAGAAATCTACTCTCATTGTTTCTGAGAGTGCGAGCTCTCAATAATAGCTACCCAAATCTAATTAATTATCGACTAAAATATAATTTTATTGGGTAAATGACATCCTAAAAGCAAATGTGACAAATTATTTTATGAAGATTTGAATCTAACCAAAATTTATCTTCTTATTAAGACAAGTGATTTTAATAATGGAGAAAGTTAAAACAATTCACACGACATCGAATGTAAAAGGAAAACCTCACTAACAAGAAAAACTTCAGACTCGAATGATTGAAAAATGCACCATGGTAGATATTTTATAAGATAAAAAGAAAGTTTTACAATCCACGAACACGTTAACTTTATTATCCACTCTTTCACACCTTATCTTCCGAAAAAAGGTGCCAAAAACTCGAACATGTTACATAACTGCAACCGTTTTTTGCCTCAACTAATGTTTTGAAATCTTATGTCAATGAAATATGCATTGAAGTTGAAGAACACTTTATTCCGAAGCAATGGAACCATCGAGTAACCATCATTCTAAACCAAAGATGTGTGAAACTATCCTAAGGTAAAAAATATGTAGTAAAATGTATGCTTTCTTTAAAAACTCATATAGTTTATTTTAATCCGTGAAAAAAGATCATAATCAAGAACAAAATATTTTATAAAACAGATTTATCAAATAAATTACGTCTAATTGGACGTCAATCTTTGAATTATAAATTATCGAATAACACCACGAATATGAACAATGTCCTTATGGTTTAAAGAAAATGTTTTATATCGTTTTTTTAATATAAAATTTGTCAGCCCACTTGAACTTTAACTGTTGGCATTCATCTTTGCAGACATCCTAAAAAAACTAGTGGTAAATAAAACTAACTTGTTTAGGACTCATAATTGATATTTCACCCCACTCCTATTGAAATCAGTTGTCGTCCCATTTTCTCCCGCATCACGTCGAATACAAAGTTAGTGTGTAACCACTATGAAACTGAGTTTTATGTTTTGAGCATCTTATTTGACCATTACTTATCTTTTTATGTGCGAATTACGTGTCATGTCTATCAAATCTACAATGGGGTTTTAAAAGTAGGGTAAAAAAGAAAAAAATACTAGGGTAGGATAATATATGGCTCATTGAGTAAACAAGAGTTGCATATATTCTTTCATCAAGATTTCCTAGGTGGATAATATCCAGGAGATAATGGAGTTCCCTAAGGGGAAAATTATCACAGCTACAAATTTGGATCCATTGGGCATAAATAATAAGTACATTATACCTATAAGGTTCTTATTTTTGTACATGCGTAAGGGAGACACCGTGAATAACAAAGGTATTTACACTTTGGATCAAGGGGTTCTCATCATGATTTGTTTAATGAAAAGACCACAAACATTAAATTTTAAAAAGTCAACAACTTTCTCTAAGGAGAATCAAAAGATTCTTCCTAAAGCTGCTGGAGGTTAATTCCTTTATATCCTCACTTTTATTTCCGCAATATATATATAGTTTATATGTTTACTTTTGTTTTAACACTTTCCTTTTCGCGAATTAATAAGGCTAGTCTCCAAGATAGAACCAACAAAAGAGAGAGATTTTGCGATAATCGTATCTGGAAGTATGGAGGTATTCAGGGATTTGATTATTATACATTGTTAGAAAGTGGGTATTGGACAACAAATTTTGAATAACTTTGAGATCAAATTTAGATAGGATCCTCATCACGATATTTGTCGGACCATATACGAGCGCGCTCTTCTTCACAAGGAGACTAACGCTGTATATTCACATGTGCAATTTCATTAAGTTATGAATGATAAATATGTCTCCAAATTGATTCATGTAAGAATGAAAGTTAATGAATTGGGTGTGTATTACTCTTGTCCCACATAGAAAGAATAATGAAAATTTGAAAAGTTAATAAAATCCCAAATGTTCACTAAGCTTGGATGCCTTTGGGGTATCCCAACTCTTTGAAGGGGACATGGCCTACACTATGCAAATGTTGGGCTTGGACCAAAAACCCACATGCGCACATCGTCCGTCAGCCGGACTCAGCTCGGTTTGGGCTTGGTCTTGTAAAAAGTCTTTTATTTTTTTGACCGAATTTAATTAACTTTTTGGGCCAAATTAATTAATTCCAAAACTAATCAATTTAATTATTAATCGAAATTAACTATTAACTGTTTGACAGTTAAAAACAGTTTTTCTGAACAGTCACTTACTTTTCCTATAAAATACATATTCTCCTTCTAGCTTTGACTTATGAAAAAATAAGCGAAAAAGCTACATCATATTCTCCAGAACCAGATTTCCTCCATTATTGTATACATTTCATCAATATTATTAATGTTATTTGATTGAGTAAAAAACACATAATTGTGTTCGCTGGAATTAATCATTACTCTGCTTGATTAATTCGAAAAGTTGTTCTATCTTGGAAGACAATTATTCAATACTTTGAAGCACATTGGAGGGAATAGTTTGTCTTAAGGAAACTGTTTAAAGAAGGGCTTGGATTATTTATGTCTAAATATTATTTTTATATTCTGCAAATTCAGTCTACTTCAAGTAAGTTTCTTAATTTCATTTATATCTAAGTTTCTGAATTTCATTTCTTTATGCAATTTCAGTATTTACAGAATTTAAATATTATATTTTTTTTCTTTTGAATTTATAATATCAGTAATAACATACACCCCCCAACATGTCCTCACTAAAAAAATACAATAACCAAGGGTAGTCTCTTAATATCAACTACATATGTGGATTTGCTATACCTTCATTGTTTGATGATTGACTTAAACCTTTCTACACCATCTGACATTTAAGTTGAGGAAGTCATTAATATGGTCCCCATGGCTAGCTATAACTGAGAAGGTTAAGCAATAACTTTAGGAAGAAGACAAAAGACAAATAAAGTATTGAGAAAGTTCAATGATGACCCAACTGTTTCATTCCTCCATTACTAGAAAGGTTATGTTTGTCAATAAGAATTGGCCATAAGTTAAAATGTTATTCTTAAATAGTATTTTTTTTGTGGCTAGTAATCTTATTAATGTTTCCCGAGTTCATTTAGGATTAGTTCAATATTTTAAGGTGACAAAATCGTTGTGGAAATTTTTTCCTTCCCAACCCCTAAAGAAAATATTGTTAATCATCAAAATGTGTATCGGTTTGAGGTGCTTTAGTGTAATTTTGAAAATTTTGCCATAATAAATTAAGATTATCAAATATCACAAAAGAGGATAAACACAAAAAATTTCATATTTTTTATGGTAAAATTTGTCGACTTACACTATCAAAATGGCCCATAGTATCCTAAACTTTTATGTAATTTTTTTTCAATCATACATTTACAATTACCCATTTTGAATTTAGTACCTTTTACAAATTTACTTTAATTTTAGTTTATTTTATCTTAGAAGTTTGTTAGTGATAACGGTCATGTTCATTGTAGAAGCCCTATTACAAAAGAAAATAACCAATAAATTAGGAAAAAAAAGATAGAAATGATTGAAAAGTGGAAAACTTCCCATCATCATCATCATCATCATCTTCTTCTTCTTCTTCTTCTTCTTCTTCTTCTTCTTCTTCTTCTTCTTACCCCATGCTTAAGTGAGATCTGGTACACATGCATGCCTATATTTATGTACTCTTTCCATTTTATTCCATAAGCATATAAAAAAGTGAACAATAGTGTTCAAAATCATAAATACTAAAGATATTAGGTTAGAGAATCTCTTTATCTTGGGATTCTGCCTAATGCCTTGATCTTAATGCGGTCACTCTCACCTCTACTTTTTCATTAAAATAACTCAATTTCCATAGTTACATCAAGTCATTAATCTTAAAAGAATATATTTTTAAACTCAGTAAGATCCAATCATTTTCATAATTAAATCATGCATCAAAGGGAGTCGAGCTCCCCCACATTGAGTTAAAAAGTAAGACATAGAATATCTATAGGAACTTTGAGAACTACGCGGACTTTTAATCTTTTTATGTGATTATATAGCTTCACTCATACCTTTGTTTGAATGAACAAGTCCATCCTCGTACATATTTATGTTTTATCTATAATACTTACCCACAAGTCCCACAATTCAGTACACAGTTTACATACACACTAAATGTTTTAATCGTATCGTTTCTTTTACATATAACATGTTAATTTAAATATACACGTCTATATTTAAGATCGAAATTATAGAGCGGGTGCTTAACAGCTTTGCACTTCGTAACCCAATCCCTTGACTCTAACTTTATAGTTATAACACGCAGATCACTTGACCTCACTGGGTCTCTTTGGAGGTCTAGCTCTTTTTTTTCTTTTCTGCTTTGTATAAAATAGAATAGCGACTCCATATTTTCAAAAGAGAATGAAGTGATGACTGCACATCATTCCAAAGGACTGCTTCTCTACACACCTATGGATGTGTTGGATAATATGAATGCAAATACAGAAATGGAACTCTTTATATATCACAGTAATGTCAACTTCAATACAACAATGTAACTTCTGAATAGATACTAGAAAACTTCAAGGCGTGATGTCACTTTCCTAAATACAATATTTGCCCCACACGAATAACTTCGGTATACAAACGGGAATCAACAAATCTGTACTCAAGATACAATGAAGCAATTGCACTGTCTGCAAATTGTATGTTTGAAAACAGCCCTTAGATGCAACAACGAAGAACAGTCAATTAAGTTCTTATTTTGTTTCTGTTCACAAAATAGAGTAAGAAAATTTATATCTCCTGAAAATTGTAAGAGAGTAATAGCAGGGTTTGGAAATCTGAAACTGGGTTTTGTTATGTATGCAATTTCGTTTTAGGCAACCTTTATTTATAGATAATGAAAAGCTTTGTCTTCAAGAGTCATGACTGTTGGATTAACAGTCTTAATCAATTTCGAAATGGTATGACTGTTAATTACCAATAGTCTTAAGTCATTTCGAACCACTAATAACTACCCTACGCCCATCGACTAACCCAAACCAACCCCTATGTTACGAACTCCATCCATGCTTCGTCTTCCACCACTTAATTTTTTTTTTAAACTTAATTTTTAAAATTTAAAAGAGTTTAATAGGGTTACTTAAATTTTTTTTTTTATTTAGAGAAAAAACTTTTTTATTACAAAAGATTTTTTTTTATAAATTCGAAAAATTGTATTGTTAAAAACACTATTTTAATATTTTTTTTTTGAAAAAAACTGTTTAAAAAAAATAAATGTTACTTTAATATAAAAAAAAAAAAATTTCTTTACAATTTTAAACTGTTTTAAATTTTAAAAATTAGGTTTAAAAATAAGGAGTGCCGCTGGCGCGGACCTTTAAAAACAAGATAATATTGGGCAAATGGGTGTTTGAGGGACTAAATAAGTTGAAAATAATTAAAAACATAATTTTTTATTTGATTAGTTTTTTATGCAAATATACAAAAATTATTTTAAATGTTGCAAAATTAAAAAAAAAGTTTAAAAATAACGGTTGCCGCTGGCGCGGACCTTTAAAAATAAGAGAATATTGGGTAAATGGGTGTTTGAGGGACTAAATGAGTTAAAAAAATTATTAGATTAGTTTTTTAACGCAGAAATACAAAAATTATTTCAAATGTTGTAAAATAAAAAAAAAAAAGTTTAAAAATAACGAGTGCCGCTAGCGCGGACCTTTAAAAATAAAAGAATATTAAATAAATGGGTGTTTGAGGGATAAAATGAGTTTAAAAAAATTAATTGAAAAAAACAAATAAACTATTCTAATAAAAAAATATTTTTAAACCATTTTAAATGAGAAAAAAAAAGGTATCCCTGTACTAGCCCGGGGTTAACACTCGGGTAGCCTAACATTATTCTTTTTGAAAAGTAATCTGAGGAGTCATTTTTTAGGTTTTTTGTAAAATCAAATTTGATTAAAATTACAATTGTACCCTATAATATTCATAAGAACACTCCTTTGACCTTACAAAAGTCATGTCCCATTCACATGACTAATTTTTGTCATTGACTATGGAAATTAAAAAGAGGACCTTGAGAAATCTACTCTCATTATTTCTGAGAGTGCGAGCTCTCAATAATAGCTACCCAAATCTAATTAATTATCGACTAAAATATAATTTTATTGGGTAAATGACATCCTAAAAGCAAACGTGACAAATTATTTTATGAAGATTTGAATCTAACCAAAATTTATCTTCTTATTAAGACAAGTGATTTTAATAATGGAGAAAGTTAAAACAATTCACACGACATCGAATGTAAAAGGAAAACCTCACTAACAAGAAAAACTTCAGACTCGAATGATTGAAAAATGCACCATGGTAGATATTTTATAAGATAGAAAGAAAGTCTTACAATCCACGAACACGGTAACTTTAATATCCACTCTTTCACACCTTATCTTCCGAAAAAAGGTGCCAAAAACTCGAACATGTTACATAACTGCAACCGTTTTTGGCCTCAACTAATGTTTTGAAATCTTATGTCAATGAAATATGCATTGAAGTTGAAGAACACTTTATTCCGAAGCAATGGAACCATCGAGTAACCATCATTCTAAACCAAAGATGTGTGAAACTATCCTAAGGTAAAAAATATGTAGTAAAATGTATGCTTTCTTTAAAAACTCATATAGTTTATTTTAATCCGTGAAAAAAGATCATAATCAAGAACAAAATATTTTATAAAACAGATTTATCAAATAAATTATGTCTAATTGGACGTCAATCTTTGAATTATAAATTATCGAATAACACCACGAATATGAACAATGCCCTTATGGTTTAAAGAAAATGTTTTATATCGTTTTTTTAATATAAAATTTGTCAGCCCACTTGAACTTTAACTGTTGGCATTCATCTTTGCAGACATCCTAAAAAAACTAGTGGTAAATAAAACTAACTTGTTTAGGACTCATAATTGATATTTCACCCCACTCCTATTGAAATCAGTTGTCGTCCCATTTTCTCCCGCATCACGTCGGATACAAACTTAGTGTGTAACCACTATGAAACTAAGTTTTATGTTTTGAGCATCTTATTTGACCATTACTTATCTTTTTATGTGCGAATTACGTGTCATGTCTATCAAATCTACAATGGGGTTTTAAAAGTAGGGTAAAAAAGAAAAAAAATACTAGGGTAGGATAATATATGGATCATTGAGTAAACAAGAGTTGCATATATTCTTTCATCAAGATTTCCTAGGTGGATAATATCCAGGAGATAATGGAGTTCCCTAAGGGGAAAATTATCACAGCTACAAATTTGGATCCATTGGGCATAAATAATAAGTACATTACACCTATAAGGTTCTTATTTTTGTACATGCGTAAGGGAGACACCGTGAATAACAAAGGTATTTACACTTTGGATCAAGGGGTTCTCATCATGATTTGTTTAATGAAAAGACCACAAACATTAAATTTTAAAAAGTCAACAACTTTCTCTAAGGAGAATCAAAAGATTCTTCCTAAAGCTGCTGGAGGTTAATTCCTTTATATCCTCACTTTTATTTCCGCAATATATATATAGTTTATATGTTTACTTTTGTTTTAACACTTTCCTTTTCGCGAATTAATAAGGCTAGTCTCCAAGATAGAACCAACAAAAGAGAGAGATTTTGCGATAATCGTATCTGGAAGTATGGAGGTATTCAGGGATTTGATTATTATACATTGTTAGAAAGTGGGTATTGGACAACAAATTTTGAATAACTTTGAGATCAAATTTAGATGGGATCCTCATCACGATATTTGTCGGACCATATACGAGCGCGCTCTTCTTCACAAGGAGACTAACGCTGTATATTCACATGTGCAATTTCATTAAGTTATGAATGATAAATATGTCTCCAAATTGATTTATATAAGAATGAAAGTTAATGAATTGGGTGTGTGTTACTCTTGTCCCACATAGAAAGAATAATGAAAATTTGAAAAGTTAATAAAATCCCAAATGTTCACTAAGCTTGGATGCCTTTGGGGTATCCCAACTCTTTGAAGGGGACATGGCCTACACTATGCAAATGTTGGGCTTGGACCAAAAACCCACATGCGCACATCGTCCGTCAGCCGGACTCGGCTCGGTTTGGGCTTGGTCTTGTAAAAAGTCTTTTATTTTTTTGACCGAATTTAATTAACTTTTTGGGCCAAATTAATTAATTCCAAAACTAATCAATTAAATTATTAATCGAAATTAACTATTAACTGTTTGACAGTTAAAAACAGTTTTTCTGAACAGTCACTTACTTTTCCTATAAAATACATATTCTCCTTCTAGCTTTGACTTATGAAAAAATAAGCGAAAACGCTACATCATATTCTCCAGAACCAGATTTCCTCCATTATTGTATACATTTCATCAATATTATTAATGTTATTTGATTGAGTAAAAAACGCATAATTGTGTTCGCTGGAATTAATCATTACTCTGCTCGATTAATTCGAAAAGTTGCTCTATCTTGGAAGACAATTATTCAATACTTTGAAGCACATTGGAGGGAATAGTTTGTCTTAAGGAAACTGTTTAAAGAAGGGCTTGGATTATTTATGTCTAAATATTATTTTTATATTCTGCAAATTCGTTCTACTTCAAGTAAGTTTCTTAATTTCATTTCTATCTAAGTTTCTGAATTTCATTTCTTTATGCAATTTCAGTATTTACTGAATTTAAATATTATATTTTTTTTCTTTTGAATTTATAATATCAGTAATAACATACACCCCCCAACATGTCATCACTAAAAAAATACAATAACCAAGGGTAGTCTCTTAATATCAACTACATATGTGGATTTGCTATACCTTCATTGTTTGATGATTGACTTAAACCTTTCTACACCATCTGGCATTTAATTTGAGGAAGTCATTAATATGGTCCCCATGGCTAGCTATAACTGAGAAGGTTAAGCAATAACTTTAGGAAGAAGACAAAAGACAAATAAAGTATTGAGAAATTTCAATGAAGACCCAACTGTTTCATTCCTCCATTACTAGAAAGGTTATGTTTGTCAATAAGAATTGGCCATAAGTTAAAATGTTATTCTTAAATAGTAATTTTTTGTGGCTAGTAATCTTATTAATGTTTCCCGAGTTCATTTAGGATTAGTTCAATATTTTAAGGTGACAAAATCGTTGTGGAAATTTTTTCCTTCCCAACCCCTAAAGAAAATATTGTTAATCATCAAAATGTGTATCGGTTTGGGGTGCTTTAGTGTAATTTTGAAAATTTTGCCATAATAAATTAAGATTATCAAATATCACAAAAGAGGATAAACACAAAAAATTTCATATTTTTTATGGTAAAATTTGTCGACTTACACTATCAAAATGGCCCATAGTATCCTAAACTTTTATGTAATTTTTTTTCAATCATACATTTACAATTACCCATTTTGAATTTAGTACCTTTTACCAATTTACTTTAATTTTAGTTTATTTTATCTTAGAAGTTTGTTAGTGATAACGGTCATGTTCATTGTAGAAGCCCTATTACAAAAGAAAATAACTAATAAATTAGGGAAAAAATGATAGAATTGATTGAAAAGTGGAAAACTTCCCATCATCATCATCATCATCTTCTTCTTCTTCTTCTTCTTCTTCTTCTTCTTCTTCTTCTTCTTCTTCTTCTTCTTCTTCTTCTTCTTCTTACCCCATGCTTAAGTGAGATCTGGTACACATGCATGCCTATATTTATGTACTCTTTCCATTTTATTCCATAAGCATATAAAAAAGTGAACAATAGTGTTCAAAATCATAAATACTAAAGATATTAGGTTAGAGAATCTCTTTATCTTGGGATTCTGCCTAATGCCTTGATCTTAATGCCGTCACTCTCACCTCTACTTTGTCATTAAAATAACTCAATTTACATAGTTACATCAAGTCATTAATCTTAAAAGAAAATATTTTTAAACTCAGTAAGATCCAATCATTTTCATAATTAAATCATGCATCAAAGGGAGTCGAGCTCCCCCACATTGAGTTAAAAAGTAAGGCATAGAATATCTATAGGAACTTTGAGAACTACGCGGACTTTTAATCACTCTATGTGATTATATAGCTTCACTCATACCTTTGTTTGAATGAACAAGTCCATCCTCGTACATATTTATGTTTTATCTATATTACTTACCCACAAGTCCCACAATTCACTACACAGTTTACATACACACTAAATGTTTTAATCGTATCGTTTCTTTTACATATAACATGCTAATTTAAATATACACGTCTATATTTGAGATCGAAATTATAGAGCGGGTGCTTAACAGCTTTGCACTTCATAACCCAATCCCTTGACTCTAACTTTATAGTTATAACACGCAGATCACTTGACCTCACTGGGTCTCTTTGGAGGTCTAGCTCTTTTTTTTCTTTTCTGCTTTGTATAAAATAGAATAGCGACTCCATATTTTCAAAAGAGAATGAAGTGATGACTGCACATCATTCCAAAGTACTGCTTCTCTACACACCTATGGATGTGTTGGATAATATGAATGCAAATACAGAAATGGAACTCTTTATATATCACTGTAATATCAACTTCAATACAACAATGTGACTTCTGAATAGATACTAGAAAACTTCAAAGCGTGATGTCACTTTCCTAAATACAATATTTGCCCCACACGAATAACTTTGGTATACAAACGGGAATCAGCAAATCTGTACTCAAGATACAATGAAGCAATTGCACTGTCTACAAATTGTATGTTTGAAAATAGCCCTTAAATGCAACAACGAAGAACAGTCAATCAAGTTCTTATTTTGTTTCTGTTCACAAAATAGAATAAGAAAATTTATATCTCCTGAAAATTGTAAGAGAGTAATAGCAGGGTTTGGAAATCTGAAACTGGGTTTTGTTATGTATGCAATTTCGTTTTAGGCAGCCTTTATTTATAGATAATGAAAAGCTTTGTCTTCAAGAGTCATGACTGTTGGATTAACAGTCTTAATTAATTCCGAAATGGTATGACTGTTAATTACCAACAGTCTTATGTCATTTCCGAATAGGTACAATTAATACCGAATCGGTTTTCCACGGGTCAACCAAAAAGTGACCGCAATCCGACCCGGACGAATTTCGGCAACCCGCTACCACTGCGGACAAGCGACAAAGTGCAAAGTGCGCCACTAGCACCTCTACAGCCCACTGCCCAGCACCCGCGCGCGCGCGCGCGTACGGTGCTTCGCACTGTATTGAGGTCTCTTGAATAGCCTCTTAAATGTTAGATGGATTAACTCTTCATCTTCCATTTGTATTTATTAAGTGCACAAATTCTTAATATTTTTCCAATGTGGGACTCAAAGGTTGCCCACTCCTTTTATCGCTTAAAGGTGACACTTAGCTTTGTACATTTTCTAATGTGAGATATTATCCCTTTATATATTTGGATTATCTTTCCACCTCTTCCACACACTTCCAATGTGGGACAAGCTCTTTAAGCTCTTACACCCAAAAACTCTTACTCACTTATTTTATAAAATCTCCAACAGGATGTGCAAAGGAAAGTCACGTCCCGAATTCTGATTCCGATAGTACACGTCAATTAATGTATCTGTAGATGAATATATATTATTGGTATAAATAAATTTATCACCGTGATTAGAAAATCACATCCAAGAGCGATGGCTTAATGTCAAAGCTCAATTAAAAATAAACAAGACTAACACTCTACGAGGATTTTTTAGCAAAGAGAAATTCTCTTAGCAATGAGGTAAAGAAATATTTTTTAACATTGCATACTAACATATTTTATCACATGTGCTAAATACTCATACATAATTACAAACTTATGTAATGAGTCGGATAAAGAAGTCAAAGATCTCCAAAAACTAAATTCACCCACAAATAGGAAGTCAACATATTACTTAAGACCTATCAGAACTTGATGGAATTGAGTAAGAGAAGTTGATTCATTACAATATGGTAAAAAAAATAATCTAACACATGTATACTTTTTAAAAGGCTTGAAGAAGAGGGTAAAAGTAGAACAAGTCATAAGGGAGAAGGATAGGAAGCTTGTCACAATGAAAAAAATGCGTTGAAAAATCGGTTAACAAAGTAAATCGTATCATATTTTGGGGGGGGGGGGGTCAATAAAAAAGAAATAATGGTGTTGGTCTACAAACCACAATAACTTCTGGAGTCCAAATGCAAAATAACCCTTAAAAAATATTGATTTACAACTCTAAAAAATTATATATCTTTTCTGTTACAAATATTTATATTAATTTATTTAAGTGGATCTCCACTCCTATTAGGACTCTAACAATTTATAATATAAATAAAGGGTAACATATCATCTCTCCTTCCTCATTATTGACACACCAATTAATGACAATCTCTTCATCTCTCTCAAATTATTATCGTGCCTCATTTCTCTTTAACACTTTGAGTAGTTTTGTATGGTTAAGGTCATCTCCTCTCAAAGGAGTCCGACCATTGTACGCTTATCCCAACTCTCTATCATGTTGTTAAGTAAGTCATCTCCACATCAAGCAAAGGAGAACACTTTTCTCCTTGTTTTTTATAAATAGTGCAAGCCAAAAGCAGAGACCTATGCAGTCTATCAACCATTAACTCATAAAGCCATGTGATATCCGATTTTGTTTTTAATGATTTGATTGTCCTTGACATCACATATCACAAATCTGTAGGAGCACAATATATATATATATATATATATATATATATATATAGAGAGAGAGAGAGAGAGAGAGAGAGAGAGAGAGAGAGAGAGAAACTCTCACACATACCAAGTTTACATACTAATTTTTTTTATAATAGTAAAAGAATCATTTTTCAGTTGAATTTTTTATATGGTAGTTAAACATTTCTATGGACCCATATAAAAAAAATCATCTTAAAATAACTTTTTGCTATTTTTAAAAATTCGATCAAACTTTCATAGTTTTTATAGAACTTTAAAAATTGTGAAAGTTCGACTGATTTTTTAAAAATTAAAAAAAAGTTATTTTGAGCTTATTTTTTTATATAGGTCCCTTGAGATATTTAAATACACATAAAAAATTAAAATTAAAAATATTTGTTTTAGTATTTTATTAAAATAGGTTTGCGCCAGTAAGTATGTAAACTTGATGTGTATGAGAGTCTCTCTCTCTCTCTCTCTCTCTCTCTCTCTCTCTCTCTCTCTCTCTCTCTCTCCATATATATATATATATATATATATATATATATATATATATATATATATATATATATATATATATATATATATATCGGTTTCCACAAATTCTTTTAGATCATGTATGTATCAAAATCTACTTAGTTCTAAGAATTTTTTTTAAAATCAATTTCAACATATGTACATAAATATTAAAACCACTTGCTTTAAATTATTACTTAATACATATTTAAATAATATGATGACTTCCTATGCAATTGTTATATTTGTATGTCTAGAATTACTATTTTTTTTATATTGATCCTATCTGATTTGGCAAAGACAAAATTTATATCATATGCACTGTCTAAACATAACAAAATAATAGAACATGTGTTTCTATGTTATTTAAAATTTGGAGTCGATCCCCCAATTGTAATATAAAATTTGGGGCATAAAGTTTTCAACTGTAGTATAAAATTTGGGACTTGAAGTTCTCAATAATTGGGGTATGAAGTTTCAAATTGTAATATAAATTTTGGACTTGAAGTTCCCAATCATTGGGGCTTAAAGTCCTTAATTACACTGGGGCCTTGCTTGATGCATCGGGGATAGGATAAGGATGGATCGGATAAGACTTATTCCAATATTGCGTTTAGAACGGTTCTGAATAAGAAGATGAAATGTGAAATAATAATACAATCATGTATTTGAAATGCTCCGTATAGGATTAATTTGTCTCCAGTTTTTAAAAAATACCCTTATTTTGTATTTATAATCAAAAAATACAAAAATATACTTTAATTCGACGTGGGATGTAAAAAAAAATATTATGAGATGATAATAATGAGATGGACATATGTATTTGTATTTATATTTATAATTTGTACACAGTCAACTACTAGAAATCACTCACACGCATACAAAAACTGTGTACACACAAACTAACAAATGAAAATAATGAGATCTGTTACTATCTTCTCTTTCAATTAAAAAAAATGGCGGCTAAAAAATTGCTTGAAGCCACAACTGGGTAACATCGATTTTACCCCAAATAGCTGCCAGAAACATATGAAACAAACAAACAAACTGAATTGTACATAGCTTTCAAACTTGTCTAGAAAGTGGGTTAACAACACATAAAAAATATTTATATTAAAATATTAGCGATGGGTTAACATTACATAACTTTCAACTTATCTAGCAGGTGGGTTGACATAATATTTGCAGCGATTTAAACCAAAATAGTTGTTTATGATAAAACAAAAAATAGAAAAAAAAATAAGAAAGGAGGAGGATGTTGTGTTTGATGATGAAAAAAGTGAATGGAGAGTTGTGGAAATGAAAAGGGACTGATGACTGCTATGTAATATTTGAGACAATGCAAGTTGAGTGAGTTTGTTTTAATTAACAAGGATAGGGTAGTAATTTCTAATCATATCTTAAGAGTGGATAATTTTATACTACCTTGGAGGTGGGATTTTTTATCCCACTCCTTGTGTGATAAGGAGCTCACTTGGGATAACTTATCCCATCTCGTATCCCATTCTAAACTACACCAAACATTAGATAGGATAATATTGTCCAATACGACCCTCTTACACGACGCATCAAACGAGTCCTTAAAATTTAGTACTTGAATTGCTAATTAAATTTGGACCTGAAGTTCTTCTATAATTATTTTCACTTAGGACTAGAAGTTACTTATATCGATTTTAGTTTAGGGCAAGAAGTTCCCAACATCATTTAAAATTGGGATTTGAAATTCATAATGAACTATTCAAATTTTTAAAAATGACAATAAATATGCCATAAAATCATACCTGAAGTTTTGAGTATTTCTATAATAGCGCAAGGAATACTGAAAGTAACCTAAAAATTATTTATAAATTGGTTCTGAAGATCCAATAAAATATAATTTAAATCAAAACATAAAATTTTGATTATTTATATAATATAGTAAGGGACATTAAATGTCCCCAAATAGTTTATAATGTAAACTTGAAGTTCCAAGTAATTTAAAAAAAACTCTGATCAAACCTGAAGTTTTGACACAATAGTGTAGGGACTTTGAAATCCTTATAATTAATAAAATTGACTTGAAGTTCAATTATTTTATGTGCTGACCTGAAGTTCCTACAAATAAATAACACGAACTGAAGTTTTACTTATTAAATAAAGGACTTAAGTCCTAATTGCACATATAATATTCCTATTAATATTGGGTTATTATTTTTCTTTATTATGCATTATATATTTCTAATTGTAATTTATTAACTGAACAATTTAAAAATGTCAAATATTTCTAAACTCAAATTTAAAGCACTTGAACTTTCTGTGATAAACATTCTTAATTGGTCTCAAGATGTTGAATTACACCTCTAAGTTTGAAACCTCGGTGATGCAGTAACACTTGAAAATGCCATATCTCAGCAGGACAAAGCTAAGGCTATGGCATTCCTTAGGCATCACATACACAATGATTTGAAAAGTAAAGGGTCCTCTAGATTTATGTAATTCCCCAAAGGAGCGTTATGGCCACAAAAATTCGGTCATACTTCCATGTGCATGCCATAAATGGCTCAACTTGAGATTTTAAGATTTTAAGATTTTAAGATTATGGATGAATACAATTCTTCTATGTTCAAAATTACCTCTAAGCTAAGGCTATACAGGGAAAAGGTAGAGGATGCAAAAATGTTAGAAAAAACTTTCTCAACTTTTCATGCCTCGAATATGATCATGCGCCAAACATATCGAGAGCGAGGGTTTAAAAGTTACTGCAAACTAATATCATGTCTCCTAGTTTCTAAGAAGAACAATGACTTACTGATGAACAATAATATATCTATATCCATTGGATATGTATCACTTCCTGAAGTGATAGCTCACTTTGCTCAAAATAAAATAAAAAACTCGAGAAAATATGAGGCAGGTATGTGGCAACTCCAGAAGAGGTGACTACCATAATCAAGGCCCTAGAAAGAATAAAAAATTGAAGAACCACTAGAAGTGGAATTATCATAACAATAAATGGAATTAGAATTCAAATCCATCAAATTCATATAATATTTGTAATAGATGTGGCTATAGTGGGCATTAGGCACTGTTAATGCAAAAAACTGGACTAAGCCTAATTAATTGATCACAGATAAATTAAGTAAAACAAACAAAATACAAGAATTTTTTTTTAAAATGGTTCGGCTCAATGGAATAGCCTATGTCCACTATAATGTATTGATTGCCTTGAGTTGTTTTTCGATCCCTTGCAATGAGGGTGATACAGTGTATTTATAGCCCAAAAAGGAGGGTCTTCATCGTTGTCATGTGAAAGAATTGAATGCCTTTATTAGTTAGGCATCTACATCAATACATAATGAGGATTAATTATATGAACGTTGTCGCTTCACAGGCAATACAGGCTGTAAGACTGCTAGCGCTTGGTTGGTTGTGCAAAATGACTTTTCGGTTGTTGGTCGGGCTTCTTTATTGGTCGAGTTTTTCTATCATGCTGACTTGGAGTTATGCCACATAGGATGAAACATGATGGATTGTAATTGGTCCATGTAGGATGGTAAATTTTGGTATCAACAGAAGCCCCCAATGTTTCATATTTGAAGTTTATGTGAAAATGTGGAACATTATACTCGCGCTATTTAGTTGGCTGCAGAGCTTCCAGACTTGTGAAATTTATTTTCTTGATAATTTTTGAGTGAGAATAACAATTTTGTAAATATTTTAAATTTTAGCAAATACTTTTGGGGTAACTTTGTCGGTTCGTGTGTTTAGTTGTCATAAATCTAACAGTCGTTCGCTTTAGTCATTACTTGGTCCAGTTTCCAATGCATCTTATAAAAGGGGTGGTAAAAACTTCGATCATTTTTCACCTCTTACTTCTGATCCTGTTGTTGTGTTCTTTGCTTTCGTGCGATCCTTTTCTTTCTCGTCTTCAGTTCTTGCCGAATCTTTAAATATTTGTAAGAATCTTTCTTCTCTTCTTCTTTATTTTCTTCATCATGGTTTACTCTATCGAGTCACTTGAAAAGTTTAGAGCTGATTTTAACATTTCGTCTTAGGTGGTATTAGAAAATCTCACTTTTCTTTCTGATTTTTTCTCTCTTGCTAAGGGTCATTGGTTCCCCTCTATCTTTGTTGCTGAATGTGGTTTCATATTTCCTCCCAATCCCTTGTGTTTGGAGTTTTGTCAATATTTTGATGTTGTACCTGCAAGAGTAGCTCCTAACACATGGAAAGTTGTTAATAGAGTTTATAAGTTAAATCAAATTTATGGAACCCATATAGGGATTTCAGAAATTGTGTTTTATTATAAGTGGGTAACTAGTGATACCACTTTTTATTTAAAAACTAGGGTCGTTAATAAATATTTGGTAGTCAATCTCCTTAATTCTAATAGAGACTATTTTGATCATGGGGTAGTTGTAAAAAATTGTCAACACCCCCCTTTAATTGGAGGTGCTAAATACCAAGGACCTAGATGTCCACTCTTTGGCAATAGAATAGGTTGCTTCATGTTTTAGTAAATTTTCCCTTTTTATATTTGATAAAATGTCATATTGACTGTTGTTTTATAAAATATTTTGCAGTTGAGCAAAAAAGAAAGTGCCCCAAAGAGAGCGAAGTAAGTTTGAAGGAGTTGAAGTTTATCTGGAATCTTCATAAGGTAGTTGTTGAGGAGCACGTGACGTCTGCTTCCTACCTGCTCTAGTACAGGAACACTATTTCCTCTTTTATTGCCAGGCCATCTACTTCTCCTGCTCTAGTAATTGATCTTGACGCAGAGACTGCTGTTGATTCTAACACTCCTATGTGTGAAATTATGAAAAAGAGGAAGTTTCCTAATCTATACAGTGGTGTTGCACCTGGCTCCCAATCATCTGCTGAGGGAGCTAAGAACAAAATTGGGGATGTTATAAAGCCCCCAGATCCCAAGAGTCCAGTGCCCAAAGATCCAGCTCCCAAAGACTTGGTTCCTAAGGAGGTAGCTCGTAAAGAGGTTGAGGTTCCTCCAAGGAGACTTAGGAGAGGGGTTGTAGAGAAGCAAGTCGATCAAGTGCCCGACCAACAGTCCTTGGTCAATTTTACCTCATCTGATGATGTTCTTCCAACAGCTATTACTCCTAGTTTGGCTAGGAAGTTGATCAAGTCTGGTACTCTTCCAAACTACATGGGGGTGGATTCCAAGCTCCTCAGAATAAAGATCTCTGAATTGGATGCTCAGAACCTTGCATCAGTAAATAATTTCCATTGTCTTGGTTTGGTTTTTATTTACATTCTTCATGTGCTCACTATGATCTTCATTTTTTAGAGTTCTTGGTACACTTTAATAATATGCTGGAGAAGGATAATGCAATCAAGGCTTCTTCTTCTTTAAATGAGGTGGAGGAAGCTTTGTCTGGTTTGAAGAAGTCTCTACTTGAGTCTCAACAAGCCTTGGAGACTGAGAGGAGAACTTGGGTAGAGAAATTGAAGACAGCTGAATTGGCTCGTTAAACCTCTAATATAAATATATTTGAAGCTGAGCGCAAGGCAAAAGAGGCTGGGCTTCAAAAGTATAAAGCTGTGGGTGAGAGAGAGGAAATTAAGTGCCAGAAATAGAAAGCTGAGCGCAGGGCTAAGGCTGGTGAAGATCTTATTTCCTCTGCCCTGGCGAAAAGAAAATCTGTTATGAAGACTTCCTTCAGCGTTGGTTGGGATAAGGGCTGGAACAAGGCCATTTCTGATGCTTCTGCTCAGATTGAGTACATGAATCAGAAATGTTTCAGAGATGGTTGGGTTACCACCTTTCAGGAGTTGAACACAAATAAAGACTCTGAACTTTTTCAGAGGTATATTCATGGTCCTCCTCTAGCCATACAGGATGAGGTTAAAGATGAAAATGCTTCTGAGGAGTCTTCATTTGTGGTTGAGTCTGCTACTAAGCAACCTGAAGTCCATGAGTCTTCTATTCCTCCATCTGAGCAAATCGAGCAACTTCAACCAACATGCCCTTCTTTTGAGGAGAGTAAGAAGGTTGAAAATGATAGGGAGAAGGTGTAATGTTGTTTGACATTTTTCTCTTTTATTTTTATTGTTCCTTTTTCCTTTATTTTTATTGTACTTCAATTCTTTGTTATCAATAAAAGAACCTTTTGTTTCTCTTTTCTCTTGTTGATTATACCTGTTCTCCATTCTTGTTGTTGATTGTTGATTGTTGATTATTTCGTCTTGCTAGTTTATTGCGAAGATGGAATAACTGTCTTCTCATGATACAGAGCTACTGAGGAAATGCCATGCTCTTTTTAATGTTGGCCATATGGACTTGTTCGATGCAGAAGTTACCCAGTTGCTCGGTGATAATGCTTCAGAGCAAGTTAGAGAATCTTACAAATATTTGAAGTACTTACTTGATCGAGCGGTAGCAAATAATGTTACCTATAATGAAATAATAGAAGAACTTCAAGAACAGTATAAGGAATCCACTGAGTTGATGTATCAGAGTTATGAGCAGAAGTATCAAAGCTTGAGTGAAGGTCGGGGCTTTAATAAGTTTGTCTCTATTTATAATAAGATAGAAGCTTTACTTAAGCTTGAAAATGAAGAAACTAGGACCATCGCCAAACTCCTAGAAAAGGAGAATAATAATTTGAGGAATGAATTGAATCTTCTAAAGTCTTCCTCTAGAGATATTATTGCTACTACCGATGAAGGTCATTCCTTTTTAGAAGCTGAGAACGCCACCTTGAGAGATGAATTGGAGACCTTGAAAAATATTAAGTTCGCTTCTTCTTCTCGAGCTAGAAATAGGGTTGTCCGAGGAACTACAGAGGAGCTTAGGACCTAACAAGCCCTGACCGATCAAACTTCATAATTAAAAGCGAAGGATCGATCTATTGCTGAGATGTCTCAAAAACTGCAGACTTTATCTGAGCAATTATCTACTCAATCTTCTTAATTAGAAGCTAAGGATGGGGTGCTGAAGAAACTGCAATCGCAAGTTGATAGATTAGCCTTCTAATTCCATAAGCAGCCCAAAGAATTTTGGATGGGTGGTTATAATAAAGCTTTGGGACATTATGATGATAGACTCCAACAGGCCCAAAATGAGTCCTACAAATGGGGTTGGATTAATGCTTTAACTGTGCTGAAGGTGGATAGAAATGATATTATCTAGGATTGGTATGATCCAAGCTTGCTGCAGCTTGACAATCCTCCATTTAAGTTAGATGTCAAATGGGTACCTGTTCATCGTGTTCCCTAATGTTTGATTTCTAAGTATTTGGGGGATTACGAACTGCATGACGAGCTTGAGATCGTTTGACCTCCTCATTTGCTTGATCGTCCTAGTAGCAGCAATACCAGGATGCTTCAGGATATTAACTTCATCAATTCTCCTTTTACTTTGGATGACCCCGCAACTGGCATGGATCTTGTTTCTAAAGCTGAAGGAAAATGTCATGTAGGATAACTTTTTGTGTTTTGTTTTATATTTGAGCAACAATATGTAATCAAGAAATAATATATAATAATTTAAATTTTATGGAAAGCTTATTTTGTGAATGGATCAATTTTTAGTTAATCTTTGAATGTCTGTGAATGTTTTTCTAGTCTTTGACTATGAATGGATCAACTATTTTAGTTAATCTTTATTTTTTCACCAGTTCTATTAATATTCTTAGGATTATCCTAAGTTTTATACCAATTACCGATGCTTCACCATGGTTCTACTAATGTACCAGAATTTTATGGTAATTGCATTAGTTACCTTAGTTCCCAGGCGTAAGTGAAACATTTGTCCATCTTTTAGCCAAGTTTAGATGAACATTTGTCATTCGGGTCGTCATTAACCAAGCATTTGGGACTTACGATTTTCCCTTGCATGATTTTATTGATGCCGACCAACTTTATTGGTGGCCTTGTTGATGTCGACCAAATTTGTTGGTGGCCTTGATTGATGCCGACCAACTTTGTTGGTGGTCTTGGTGGATACTGACCAACTTTGTTGGAAGTATTTATTGATGCAGACCAACTTTTTTGGTGTTGTTTGTTACACCGACTAACTTTATTGGTGACCTTGGTGGATACTGACCAACTTTGTTGGAAGTATTTGTTGATGCAAACCAACTTTATTGGTGTTGTTTGTTATAGTGACCAACTTTGTTGGTGTTATTTGTTATACCGACTAACTTTGTTGGTGGCCTTGGTGGATACTGACCAACTTTATTTGCAATATTTGTTAATGCAGATCAACTTTGTTGGTGTTGTTATCTTCATATTAGAACTGCTATCATGGTGCTACAAGTGCATAACACTAATACTCCGAAAAAAGAAAACAACACATAATAATTTCCCAGAAAGTCATGTTCTCAATAATATTGAAATGAATTGAGTACAACACAACTACGTTTACTGATAGTACTTCAAGTGCTTTGCATTCAATGGGTTCTTGAACTCTTCCCCTTCCAAAGTCTTAATCCTATATGTGCCTGGTCGGACAACTGCAGTAACACGATAGGTCCCATGCCGATTGGCTTCCAGCTTATTACTCTTCTAAATGACCTTCTTCAAAACATAATCTCCCTCCTTTAAGTTTCTTGGCATGACACTCTTGTTGTAGAAGTGTACAGTCCTTTGTTGATAGGCGGCATTTATTAAAGTTGCAGCTTCACGAACTTCTTCCAGTATGTCTAAATCCAAGCTTCTCATCAAATCTCTAACTGGGGTATTGAAGTTAAGGACTTTATGCGTAGGTAAACCTAGCTCAACTGGGATTACAACTTTAGTGCCAAATGCCAATAGATATGGAGTTTCTCCAGTAGCTGTTCTGGAAGTTGTTCGGTAAGCCCATAGGACTGAATACAGTTCATTAATCTAAGTTTCTTTTGCATCTTCAAATCTTTTGTTCAGACCGTTCAGCAAATTTCTATTAGTTACCTCTATTTGGCCATTGCTTTAAGGATGGCCAGGAGCAAAATGGATTTTTTGGACATTGGATTAGGCACAATAAGCATCAAATTCTTCATTGTCAAACTGTGTACTATGATTAGTTTTAAAGGCATAAGGTAAGCCATACCTGCATATAATACTTTTCCAGATGAACTGGTAAAACTTTTCATAAGACATATCAATCAATGGTTCAGCTTCCACCCATTTTGTAAAATAATCAATAGCTACAACAAGGTACTTGAACCTTCCTCAGGTGGTTGGTAGGGGCCCGACCAAGTCAATTCCCCATCAGGAAAAAGGCTAGGGTGAACTGATTGGTGTTAAAAGGGCTTGTGGGGCCTTGTGTATACTCGAAAACCTCTAACACTTGTCACATTTCTTAGCAAAATTTGCACAATTTTCTCGCATGGCTGGACAATATTATCCTTGCATATGTATTCTTTGTAGTAACGTTCTTCCTGCTACGTGGGGCCCACAGGATCCTTCATGAACTTCTTCAATTAAATTCTTTACCTCAGTTGGATGCACACACTCTTCCAAACCAACAACTAATCTTCTCCTCTATAACACACCACCATCTAGTATATATCTTGTAGCTTTGTATTTCAGCCTCTTAGCTTCAAGTAGATCAGTTGGAGGAATTCCATCTTTAATATATGCTCTTATGGGATCCATCCAAGATGGCCCCATATTAACTACAATAAAGTTGACTGTCAAATCCTCATCAATGCTCCTATTAGCAAGTATCTCAATAGGAATAGTTCTTCGTATTTCCGTTCTGGTTGCTGAGGCTAACCAATCAAGTGCATCTGCTCGGGCGTTCTCCAATCTCGGAATCTTGACCATTTGAACTACTAACAAAGTGGCAATTACTTCCAAAGTTTTAGCCAAATATCTGGTCATCAGTTCTCCTTTCGCTGCATATAAGCTCAACACTTAATTTACAACTAATTACGAATCATTGTACACCATAACTTGCTCGGCGTTCAATGATTTAGATAGATTTAAATCAACAATCATAGCTTCATATTCTGATTCATTATTCGAGGCTTGAAATTGGAAACGTAGAGCATACTCTATGTCTAGCTCGTCTGGGGTGTTGAGAATGATTCCATCTCCACATCCTGTTACACAAGATGACTCGTCGACGTACAAAATCCATATGGGGATATTAATGTCAAACGATTGGTTTGTCAAAGTCCCTTGATGGAATATTTTATCTTTCTCCTCCTCATATGTCTTCTTCATTTCCTGTACTCCACTGGACGATTCTGATTGATCTTTTTCCACAGTGTCTCCTTTCTGGAGTTGGTCGGGCATATTTTCAGTGGGTCTACTAACTCCTGTATGTTTCTCGTCTAGAGTCCCTTGCTGCTCGGGGACCTCTGGATAAGTGAATTCTGTAATAAAATCGGCCACAACTTAGACTTTTAAAACAGTCCTTGGTTTATACACAAGGCCATACCCCCTAACTCCACAGCCTAATACATCAGTCTCCCAGATTTCTCCGGCTTGTGCAAAGCCTGCCTTAATGGCATATCAGTGTAGATCACTATGGTGTGGGCTTGGAAATATGTCTTTATTCATCTACTAGCTTCAATTAAAGCCAGTGCTAATTTTTCCAGTCTGGGATATCTTACTTCTGCTCCTTAGAAATCTTTGTTGGTGTAATAAACTGGCCTTTGAACCCCATTTTCTTCCCTGATCAAAGTAGAGCTAAGTGCAGACTCAGATACTGCTAGATATAGATACAATTTTTCTCCCATCATTGGTCGAGAAAGTAGTGGTGGTACTCTCAGGTACTTCTTCAACTTCAAGAATGCCTTTTCACATTCATCGTTCCATTCAAAGGTTTTTCTGAGTACCTTGAAGAATGATAAGCATTTATCTATTGCTCTTGACACAAACATATTGAGTGCTGCTACACGTCCAGTTAGCCTTTGAACATCTTTTTTATGGTTCGGGGACTTCATTTCGATCAGAGATTTAATCTTATCTGAATTGGCTTCAATTCCCCTTTGATTCATTATATATCTGAGGAACATTCCCTCCTGCACTCCGAAGACGCATTTGGTGGGGTTTAACTTAATTTGGTGCTTTTCCAGTTGATCAAACGTCTGATTGAGGTCGTCAATATGATCAATAAATTTTTTACTTTTTGTGAGCATATCATCAACATACACTTCCATATTCTTGCCTATCTGCTCCTAAAATACTTTGTTCACCAAACTCTGATAAGTAACACCTGCATTTTTCAGACCAAACGACATAACATTATAGCAATAAGTTCCTCGGGGAGTGATAAAGGAAGTACTTTCTCTTATGGCTTCATTTGATCTGGTTATAACCAATATATGCATCCATGAAACTCAGCAATTCATGTCTTAAAGTAGCATCTACTAGTTGATCAATTCATGGCGAAGGAAAATGATCCTTCGGACATAATTTATTCAAATCAGTAAAATCCACACACATCCTCCACTTGTTGTTCTTCTTATTGACCATAACTACATTGGCCAGCCAATCAGGGAACTTCACATCTTCAATAAAGGAAGCTTTTTTAAGCTTCTCCACTTCTTCCTGTATAGCTTGGTTCTTCTCTGGGCTGAAAACTCTTCTTTGCTGCTTCACAGGTTTGACTTCCCTATTGACATTAAGTTCATGACACAGAAAATTTGGATCTATGCCTGGCATATCTTCATGACTCTAAGAGAACACTTGTTTTCTTTGCATCGAGAAAGTTGTCAACTTTTGCTTAAGAACTGGTTCAAATAATGCTCCTATTTGAGTTGTTCGTTCTAGCTTATCATCATCCATAACAATGCTTTCTATTACCTCCATCACTTGGCCTTTCACAAGATCAGATTCATCTTTTGGATCTAACGTTTAACCTCAGACTCGTTGTTTATCTCGGTTGTATCCACTTGATAAGTGGTTGTTTTTCGTTTGGCCTCCAACATATCTTCTTTCTCGGCAGAGGAATAGTAGCACTCCCGAGCTACTTTCTGGTCTCCTTTTACTACTCCTACTCCAAAGTTGGTCAGTAATTTTAGGCATTGATGAACAGTTAAGGGTACAACTTCAAACTTTTTCAGACTAACCCTCCCCATGATCATATTATAAGTAAAATGAACATTTTTGTCCATTATAAAGAATTGTACCTTCTCTATCCTGCTCGTTGTCTAAGTCCCGATCAACACATTCAGTTTGGTAGTTCCCAGTGGAAACACCTTCTCACCTGAGAATCCAATGAGTGTCCTATGGTATGGCTCTAATTGACTGAGTTTTAAACCCAAACTATCAAAATAGGGATATAACATGATGTCTTCCGAACTGCCATTATCCACTAATGTTCTTGCTATCAATACTTCTTTCATCCCGACTTTGATAACTAAAGGATCATCATGAGGATATAAAACTCCTAACAAATCATTTTTGGAAAATCTAATTACGTGCTTATCCTTGTTAACTTTTCTTAGTTGGTCTTCCTCGATAAGGTTGATACGCTGGATATAGGAACAAGCTTGAGCCTCATTAAGGTAAGCTTTATTTTCAGCCGTGTGATCTCCTCCTCTGGTATCTCCACCTGTAATCATGTGACAATCAAAATATCCAAAACTAAGTGTGAATACCTCACATTTCTGTTGTCTAGGTTTCTTGGGGAGATCGGGATCATCATCATGGTTCCTCTTCTTATCTTCTTTAGGCTTATTTGGTGATTTAGATCTCTGTCGACCTCTTTCTCCATTTTTTTCACCCTTTTGATGATCAATAAATCTATTTAACTTTCCTCTTTAGAAGAGTTATTCTATCTCATTCTGTATGGCAATACAACGGCTGGTAGTATGGACATGATCTTTGTGAAACTCGCAATACTTGGACTTATCCCTTTTATCAACAGGTGACCTTAGATTTTTAGGCAAACTCAAATCATTATTGTGCTTGATTTCCTCTAATACGTGATGTATATCTACTGTCAAATGAGTGTAATTAGTGAATTTCCTGAACCGATCTAGGCCTTCCTTTCCCTTCAAACTCCTGCACTCATTATGATTATTTTGTTCTTTCTTATCTGACTTCTCTTCTGCTTTTACTTCCACCTTTGCGTCTGAATTCTTTTTAGCAGCCATAGCTTCTTCGGCATTCATAATCTTTACTACTTTGGCCATCAATTCTATCATTGTCTTCGGAGGATCTTTTCCCAGAGTATAATATAATTTATCAGGAAGCAAACCACTCATGAGGGTGGTGATTGTGATTTTCTCTTCATATTTAATTACCTCTAATTTCTCATTGTTAAAACGAGTGATATATTCTCTAGTACTTTCTCCTTCTTTCTGTCTCACATTGAGTAAAAGAGCTACTCGCTTCACTTGTTTTGCTCCAAAATAAAAATTACCAATGAATAGCTCGGTTAGTTGTTAAAAGTAAGAAATCTGCCCCCGAGGAAGGCTGTTGTACCAGATTTGAGCAGATCCAATGATTGTTCCTGAAAATGCCCTATATCTCATCTCATCTCATCTCATCTCATCTCATCAGGAACGACATAGATGTCAGCAGCTGCCTGGTACTGCTCTATATGGAGAACTGGATCAATTTTCCCATCATATTTGGGAGTCACTACTGGAGCTTTAAACTTGGTCGGCGTAGGGAAATCCACGATGGTTTGCACAAAAGGGTATCCCTTAAAAAAATTTCTTTTAAGGGGATTCTTGGACTTGGCCATTCACCTAATTTGTCTTCCAAACGTTGAATGGATCCCTTCCACGCATCACTGCTAGCGCCATGGATGACAGCTCTTTTATGCTGACCTCCAGATCTGCCTGAACTTTCTTCCTATGAACTTTATTTCTGACTAGACCTTTTAGTTCGTCGGGTATTTAATCTAGATTGGGTTGAACCTTCCCTTAGAACACTTGGTCATCGAGTATTTCTCGACACAACCCATTGGGCATTTCCCTGGGGGTCCCAAATGATCGAAAGGAGAGGCCATACTTAGCCTGTCTAAGGAACTCAATCTTTTTGGGATGAGAGATTTCCCATCAGTGGAGTTGGTAACCCTAATAGAAGAGGTTGATCCAAGTAGATATGAAGGATACCTACCAGTTCTGGAACGACTGTGCCTCATACTCCAGGTTAGCGACAGTGGCATATTCCTATGATTAGATTGTGCAGGCACTCCATCTTTCATAGTTTGGGACATATGTCATATAGTATCTTGCATGACCTCCTGAACCTTAGCCAAGCTAGCTAAAATTCCTGTCAAATCATTATTGTTAGGAGGGGAAGAGGGATTAGGAGAAATACCCTCATTTCTAGTGGTTGATTCTAGAATTTCAGCCATAGGTGATGAATGATGAATGAGTGAAAATGTTTTATAATACGTTCCCACGGACGGCGCCAATCTGTTGATGCAAAAAACTAGACTAAGCCTAATTAATTTATCACAGATAAATTAAGTAAAACAAACAATACACAAGAAAACTTTTTAAAGTGATTAAGCTTAATGGAATAGCCTACGTCCAATGTTATGTATTGATTGCCTTGAGTTTTTTTTCGATCCCTTGCAATGAGGGTGATATAGTGTATTTATAGCCCAAAAAGGGGGGTCTTCATCATTGTCATGTGAAAGGATGGAATGCCTTTATTAGTTAGGCATCTACTTCAACACATAATGAGGATTAATTATATGAATGTTGTCGCTTCACATGTAATACGTGCTGTAAGACTGTTGGCATTTGGTTGGCTGTACACAATGACTTTTCGACTATTGGTCGGGCCTCCCAGTTAGTCGGGTAACTATGTTGGTCGGGCTTCTTTATTGGTCGGGTTTTTTATCATGTTGACTTGGAGTTGTGCCACATAGGATGAAACATGCTGGCTTGTCATTGGTCTATGTAGGATGGTAAATTTTGGTATCAACAGGCACATTCCTTTCGTTCATTTAAAAAATTAGTGAAAAAATATCAAGCCTTAAAAAGAGAACGAAGATAAACATTGTGGAAGGTCATGAAGACGGTTAGAGACTTGATGGCACTGATCTCAATTTTAATGAACATAAGGATGGAAATGCTATTGATGATAATATGCTTGGAGAACCACCAATAGCGGTCCTGAAGACCTAAATGATTATGTTTTGTTTATTATTTAACTGCTTCATATTTACTATTGAGACATTAGTAGTTTAGCAGTAGAGCGTAAACAAATTTATTTAATATCTTTATATTGTGACACCCCGACTAATTAAATACCGGGTAGCTACTCCTTTATTAAATTAAACCAAAATGCCAAGTTGGCTCAGTTAATAGCATCACTGTCGAAAACATTTTATTATTACTAACCACCTAGTATTTAAAAAGTAAGTTGCCAAATTTTAATTAAAGTCTGATTAACATGCAGTAAAAGATTTAATGCAAGAATAATATCACCATTCACCATAACGAAGTAATAGAATAACCATCACAATATAAATAAATCCGGAGGAAAAACTCCTCACAACAAACTCCACAACTGAAATGAATAACTAAATACTGAATACTGAATCAATACATGCCAAAGTCTGAAAAACTGAAATGGAAAAGTCTCTAATAGAATTTGGGCAACATGCCCTACAACTGAAGAATACTGAATATGGAATCCAAATGGTAGAAGCGTCTAAAAGCAAATCCATGTAGCTTCCACAAACAGCTACAGCTCGTCACCTGAATGAGTATCTTATGCATGGTGTCCTTGTGGCTGGGCACCTAAAATGGTTTTACAAGAAAAAAATAGATTTGAAAGAAAACGGGTCAGAGCCCGAATGTGGAGATATTTTAAAAACATGCAAGTGTTTTAAAAACATTTAAAACATTAAATGCAAAGTACATGTTAGGACGTGCACTCACATGAAATTCTCACCTCTCGTCTAACTGTGCACTCCTAACGTAAGTACCCATCTAAAATGACACAAACCACTAGCTAAGTGACATCATATCTAGCTAGACTGTCATAGGTTCTACCCTTATTACTCGGTTCCCATTAACATTATAACGCTCGCAGTTAAATAGGGGCTTAACGTAAATTCAGGTTCTCATATAAAAGTAATACAACTCGTTATAGATTATCCCTTTTATATTATTCCATAGTTATACACACAATACCATATGAAAGTTATCATTTTACTAAGTGTATATTTCCCACAACATAAATATACAATATAATCACCCCGAGACTAAGCTGCGGTGCACACATACTCTGCTATCCATCCCGGTACATCACGTACATAAGGATCACATATTCTGAATCTCTCAGGAATAGTTCACAGATAACAACATCACAAATAATGGAGGCGAACACAGTCACATCACATGGGTCACGCACATACCTACGCTCCCACGATCAGCGGACTTATTAACATCCCAATAAGTCTTTCTCTGACCTATGTTCATCGAGGTAACCAGTCTAAATCCGGGCAACACAAGGATTAGAGGGACCTAAGCGAACGCAAACCTCCCGTGATAGCAAGTATGGTAGGTATGTCATACACACAAATCATGTATCAATACTAAGTAACACACATCTTAGTAATCACTATAATATATTGGTTCATATCGCATTCTCGTACCAGCTTAATATATATACCACTTATATAATCCCGGTCCATATTTATACGCGCCACAATTTATTCTCACGTCGTAGTAGGCACTCACGTCTCAATCCAAAATGTTCATTTGATCCGTTCCACAATTATATAATTTACTCCTCATTATATCCCAAATGTCTCAAGTATACTAATACACCATCAAAGGAATGTTATCTCTATCCTCGAACAAGTTTACGGGACTCCCAAAATCAAAACAGGCCAAAAAGGCCTAAACTGCCAGCTCGTTAGAAGTCTCGTTCGAACGAACTGGGCTATCTAACGAGATCTCGTTCGAACGATATTATCGAACGAACATCCCTCTCATTAGAACCCCAAACTGTCAACTCGTTAGAAGCTCGTTCGAACGACCTGGGTAGGTCTTCTAACGAGTGACCAAATTCAAGCCCAGAAATCCTATCTCGTTTTTCACCAATTTCTACTCCTCAATACTCCTCTAAAATTCGTCCCAACCATGCTTTAAGGTCTCTAATAAATCCTAAACATATCAAGGTCACATACTAACGTGTTTTAAGGAATCAATTCATCCTAAACAACATTAAATCATCAAGTCTCTTCACTTTTCCCCAAATTTTCAAGAACATAAACCCTAGAATTTAATATCATCAATTTACTCAATTTAGATCCGTTTTTGTTACATCCAACATACATTAACATCAGGGTAATCATCTCTATACGATTCTACATGCAATTTCTTCTCAAAATTTAAGTTCTAAGTCCAATTAAAATGGGTTTTTATTAAACTCCCAAGAACAATTTGATTTATTGGATAGTCTAAGCATGGAAGAAGCATTTACTGCATAAAAATGTAATTTAAACCACTTGCCTTGATTTAATCTCAGATTTTGATGACGATTTGATGAAGCTCTCTATTCCTCTCTTTCTGCATAATTCCTTTCTATTTCTCTCTCTCCAAGCTTTCTTCTCCAATGGCTATGGTGGCTAGGGTTTGCTTTGGGAAATATTAGAAAACCTAATTCTAATAACCTACGTAGCCTTCTAGGTTAATATGGGTTGTTAATGGGTTAAGTGGGTCTATTCCCAATCAGATAAAAACTCTTAATTTTCGTCACTTTTAATTCCCAAAAATACAAAATTACCAAAATACCCTTTATGTTGCCGGTATGGCCTAAAATTACTCCAGGACCCAAACTAAACCCCCGGCTAGTGTTTTCTGACTATCTCGACCCTTCCAGACGCGTTGGCGCACTCAAAACGACCATACGATTAATAGAATTTTAATTCACTTTTATAAATAAAATAATTATAACCTGACGCGACTGTCACCCGCGTCCCAATAAAATGTCCAAATTGCCGTATATCAATCTCATGACAAATTTCATAATTCAATATTCATAAATCATCATATATACTCAATATAGTCAAATACCAACTCACATCTCGCTAGTATTTTATCCGAATTAATTCCCAATTAATTCTCATTTAATTAATTAATCCCAAAATAAATATTGCCAAAAATACGGGGTATTACATATATTAGCTTTTATTAGTTAATGGAATGGTTTTTACCATTTTTTTATTGCTTATATAATTGATGGATTGAATTTAAATTTATATTTAATGATGTTAAAGGTATGGATCCGAAAGTAAGAGCACTCGATGATACATGTCTTGCAGATGACGGGACAATCCACACCATTTCGAAAAACTAAAACTTTTTCTCAGACTTGATATACAATACGTGGAATGTTTCCACTATAGCTGGTCCTTCTAAATCATTGAAGTTCCGGAAGAGTCCACATGGTGTTACCAAGTGGGACCTAATTATTCATAAATATTTCTATATACTTAAGAAATTCCAGAAGAAATTTATTGAGTTTTAAAGATATAATAATGAACATGTATCATATGAAAAAATGTAATAACAGTAATAAAGAGTGCATTTGCATTATTTATATTGTTGAAAGCAAGAAGCTCACTAGAGAAATTTCCTACACTATCTATAGGGTTATACCATACAATAACTATTGTTGTAGAATCACATACTATGAAGAGTCGAAAACTCAATGATCCAAATAATTTATTATTTTGGGATAATCACTTGGGTCACCCTAGATCAAACATGTTGCGTCGAATAATAAATAACTCGCACGGGCACTTGTTAACAAATAAATAATTTACCTTATCCGATGATTATTTTTGCACCCCTTATTCTCAAAGTAAATTAATCACTAGCCATTTTTTCTTAAAATATCTTCTGACTCACCATCCTTTATGTGTCCATCCCCCGATCCTCGCGGCGGGTGAGATAGGAGTATCCTAGGTCCCGCGCGTCCCTCTCGGGAGCGCTTCAGTCGGCGTCGTTAATGAGGTGAAAAATGTAGAGAGATGGAGTCGCCGGTCTATTTTACTCAAAACAGACAAAAGAAAGGGAGCCGTCCCGTAGGACATCATCCAAAGACATACTGATACATACGAAACCAAAATGATTCAAAAAGGGTCCGGAGGCTAAGTTACGAAATGGGAAGGTGTTAGGCACACATTTCGCCCTTACGGTCTCTCATGGGTTTTTCGCTATTTTCCTTTATTTCCCCGTGATGTGTGTGCATGTGTATACGTATCAGAGATAGGAATCATCGACTTGTATCATGGAAGAGATAAAGTGAGTCATCCGTATGAATGTTCATCAAGATAATATTAAAAAATAGGATTTACGCGATTATGCTTGCGTTGATCGTTATAATGGAATGATAACGCATGTGAAATAATACGCCACTAAGAACAAATATATATATGTGTGTGTAAATGTATAGAATCTAAGAGAATTAAGTTCAGAGAAAATACAATATGAGAGAAAAAGTAAGAATAGGACTCGAGTCTCAGGTTTTACCCCGAGACGCCTACGTAGCCTATAGAGGCATCAAAGTTTACATAGTTCTCATGCAAAATGAGGGGTGGAATTTATCCCATAAATCCAATTGGGGCTTCTCTTACGTGTGTGTGTAAAAAAAGTGTTTTAGTTGTGAGAAAAGTGTGAAAATTCCAGTTTGGAATTTATGAGCAAACCCTTTTTTTCTTATTTTTTTTAGTTTTTATTTATATGAAAATAAGATATGTGCAATAATACTAAATAAAAAGTATATTAGGATATGTGAGATGAGAGAATAAAAGTGCTAAGTAATAAAACAAGTTAATACGAATTTATGAGAATTTAAGGAGAGAATTGAGAAAATTGGACCTTCTTGAAGATCTTGAGCTTGATCTTGAATATTGGAGAGCAGCCCTTGCACTTAGATGATGATGAAGGATAGTTAATTTACCAATTTTGATGAAAAGGATGATGAAAAGTGAAGGTTGGAAAGGGATTTGGATGTGGAAATCACGCTGATTTCGAGAGAGGTTTTCTGGATTCGTTGAGAGTGAGGTATTTCAGATCTGGGATCCCTTTGCAATGAGGTTAGTCCCTCCTTTTTATAGGCCCAGGGAATTTCTGATCAGCATAGCCCTAGTTCTGCCAATCGGAAGGTGCATTTAGGCACACTGCCTATAGGCAGGGTCTGGAACCTGCCGTTTGGCAGTCTCTTTTAGGATCCTTCGAAAAATCGGTCGTAGAGAGAAAACCGTTGATCCAAATTATGCACGGGTAAAATCATTGGAAATGTAATTCAGAGATCTTTGAAAGTCCTTTGGACCTCTCCCGGGTTCGGGAGTTGACTTTGGGTCAAATGTGTCTCTGAAGCGCTCATCGATCCTTTGGACGGGGAAACTTCGGACGTAAACGGATCGTTCGTCCGTATGGTAAGTTAGAATCGTTCATGGGGAAGACCATTGTTAGGAGATGTAATTCGACATTCCAAAGAGTTTGACCCGGTTTGAGGAGTTGACTTTAGTCAACCGGGCCCTGGAAGCATTCGATGACCTCTCGGAGTAAAATGGATCGTTTGTCCGTACCGTAAGTCAGAATCGTACACAGGGCAACCCGTTGGAAAGGGGTTTCAGTGCCCTTAGAATATTCATTCAGTCTCGGTCGAGCTGAAGAGTTGACTTTGGTCAAACGAAGCCCGGGAGTGCCTGGTGGCCTCCTGATCGGGTTTCGGGGGAAAAAGGGTTGTTCGATTGCATGGTAAGTCAGAATCGTGCAGGGGACGGACCATTGGAAAGGGGATTCAGTGGCCTTCGAAGATTCATTCAGTCTTGGTTGAGCTTAAGAGTTTGAGATTTTGGTCAAATGGATCCTGGGAGCATCCGATGGCCTCTAGGTCAGTACCCAAGGTATGAATTCGGTTGGTAGTGATGACGGGAGGTGCTAGGGACCTAAGAAGAGTTTGGTTGGGGGGTAATAGAATGGGATGTCTACAGAGCCCCTCGACAGGTGAGTTTGGAATAAATGCTAGCCGTCGAATAAACACCGTATGATGCCTTTTGAAAGAGGTCGATTTTACGGACCTAAGGAAATGAGGATGACCAATTCAGAGGGTCGAGGCCAATTCTGAGGACCTAAGGAAACAAGGATGACAAATTCTGCGAGTCGAAGTCAATTCTGAGGGCTTAAGTGGAGGTGACCAATTCTACGGGCTTATGTAGAGATGGAAAATTATATGGGTCGAAGCTAATTCTGCGGGCTTAGGTTGAGCTGACCAATTCTGCGGGTCGAAGCCAATTCTAAGGGCTTATGTTATGATGATTAATTCTGTGGGTCGAAGCCAATTCTGTGGGCTTATGTAGAGATGACCAATTCTGCGGGTCGAATTCAATTCTGTGGGCTTATGTAGAGGTGACCAATTCTGCGGGCTTAAGTGGAGATGACCAATTCTGCGGGCCGAAGCCAATTTTACGGGCTTAAGTGGAAATGATCGATCCTATGGGTCGAAGCCAATTTTGCGAGCTTAAATGGAGATGACCAATTCTGCGGGTCGAAGCCAATTATGCGGGCTTAAATGGAGATGACCAATTCTGCGGGTCAAAGCCAATTATGTGGGCCTAAATGGAGATGACCAATTCTGCGGGCTTAAGTTGAGATGACCAATTTTGTGGATCGAAGCCAATTCTGCGGGCTTAAATGGAGATGACCAATTCTGTGGGGCGAAGCCAAGTCTACGGGATTAAATGGAGATGTTCTCGTGGAGCTCTGTTGGGGAAATTACCTTGTGATGCTGGGGAGATGATTGCTAAAGAAATCTTTATGATTTTGAAGATCTTACGGAGGAAAGGCAAATTTTATGCTGTAAACTCCATTGGGGAAGTGATTAGGTGGTCCAGATATTGGACGTATTGCTCGAGGAGGTTTGACACCTTTGGGGTATAGGAGACGATCCTTAGAGATCCTCTAGGGACGTCACCGGGAGAAGATTCACTTGGCTTTTGAGAGTTTTGTTGGGTAAATAGGGGCTTCACTTGAGGGAGTGCGAAGTTTCCTTGGTGAAGATGTTCTAAATCTTTCCTGGGGTTTTTAGGATTTTTTTGAGGATTTTTCAAGGTTTTTGGATATTTTTGGGGAATTTTTGTATGAACTTTTAAGGGGGTGCCGGTCAGCATGGTGTAGAGGGTGCCATTCGGTAGTGGAAAGACCATTTGGACTGCCTCGAGAAGGTAAAGGGGGAGTGTCGATCAGTAGATGGGGGGTCAGTGCCGATCGGCATAACCCTTGGCATCCTATATAAAGGGGGAGAATTCCTTTCATTTTTCACAGCTTCTTGCCTTCTCTCTTTCTGTAATTTTCCTCTACGAATCATTCTAGCATTTCGTAATCTGAAAAATGGCTGCTTTTATGAGAACTGTTGTAAATAGGGAGTGGTTTCATGATGATGACTGGGCGAACGTGGAATGGAGGGCCAGGGTGGCTCTTGCTTTGGGAGCGAGAACTCCTTTGATGCGTTTGAGATAGTTGAGGATGAGAGGACCCTTCTGCGGGAGCCATCATGTCATCGCTCTTCGAGGGTGGTGAACCCTGGCGGTTATGTAAGTAAAAATGACCTTTGGCATTCCTTTTTTGTGTTTTCCTCTTTTCTTGGATTTTGACAAGGATTTTTCTTTTTGACAGTCCGATGTCTCTTTGAAGAACATGCGTGCCCGCGGGACGACGGGGCTTAACGATGTATGGGAGCATCTTCCACCTGTGGTGCGTTGGGTGGTATTATCAGCGGTTTTGGGAGGTTGGCGTCTGCACTGGATGAGACGCCTCGTTCAACAGCGGTCTTATGCACTCTAGGGGAGAGATTATGGGACACTACCCACACCTTCCATTTTGGCTTCGGGGAGATGACTGTGACTCCCATAGATGTGCAGCAGCTGTTAGGGATGGATTGCAATGGGGAGAAGATAGATGTGGATCGCTCTCTGCGGGTAAGACCGGAGGTGGTGCGGGCGACGCTCGGTGACGTGGGGAGGATAGTATTCGGCGATTCCATTCAGCTATTCCTGTTGAAGGATGTTTTGTTGGGTAGGGTGGTTGACGTGGAGGACGGGCTGTAGGTGAGGCAGATGGCCCGATTATTTATCTTGCTAGGGATTTATGGTGGCATCGAGCGGCGACGTCGTCCACTTGTGGTTCTTGCCATATTTGAGGGTGTTTTTAAACATCCCTTTCTATGATTGGGGGAGACTGACTTTAGCAACCCTCTATTTCTCTCTTGATGCATTCAGTCGGTGCTGCTGGCAGACTTTTACTGAAGTCATGTATCTTCTTGAGGTATTTTTTAATTTGCGCATTTTCCTTTCATGCATTCTCACGTTCCTTATGCATATAATTTTTTGATTATAAGTTCTTATCTTTGATAGACGTGGTTCTATGAGGTGATTGGGTGTAATACCCTGATGATCACTCTAAAGGATGAGACTGTTGGGGACTTCTGTCGGTTGTATCGATGGCGCAAGGCCAATTGGTAATCGAGAGGATCTCTTTCTCTGGAGGCGGTGCGTCAGGTCTTGAATGGCCTGACTAGTGATAGGGTAAGACTTTTACTTCCTTAGTTTTATTCTTTATATGCTCTAATTTTATATTGTATTATACTTGCTTGGGATTTTTAGGTGACCTTTTACCCTTGGGGGATTGCTATTCAAGACACGGGGTTGACTGGGGTGAACGCATAGCTACGGCGCTTACTAACGCATGAGTTTGGCCACTCTTAGTATCTCGGGGAGAGGGTGGTTCAACAGATCACTGAGGAGGAGGTGGTGGTGCCACCTACGCGGCCTTCTATGTCTATGAGGCGGGAGCATCTGCTATCGGAGGATGCGAGGATTACGGCGATGATCGACGAGTCCTACCTGTTGTACACTGATACGGCTGCACCGTATGATTACATGGACTTTCTGACGAATTGGATGATGGTGCCCAGCATATATCATGCCTTGTATTTCCCTCCTACGAGTTCGAGTCGGCCGGTGGGGTCCTCCCATAGTGGTGGTGGTCCGTCGACGTCTGCGACGGCGGAGACTTCGGAGGTTCCTTTCGTGCGGCCCCTTCGTACAACATTCGGCGGGCTGATGGAGGGATTGTGCCTATGTTGCATTGTCCTCATGCGATGGATCCGGAGGAGTTAGGCTTGACAGAGGAGGTCCTTCATCCTGTGGTATACCTTTCTGTTCCTCTCTTTTTTTCTTTTTGATTTCTTTTCTGCTTTGATACCGATTCTGCCTTTTTTTGCAGCAAGTTCAGGTGTCGACCACTTGGCTGAGGGATATCAGAGATTGGATATCTTTGATGACTGCCCATATTCGGGATGCGGTCTCGGTTCCTTCTTACTTGGTGTCGTCTGCTTCGTCTGGGGAAGAGTCTGGCTTGGGTAACGGTGATGCGTCGTCTCGTCGCAGGGGGAAGAGAGCGCGTCGCAGGGGTGAAGTTTAGGTTAAAGGGAGAGAGAGAAAGTGTGGGTTCGGGTTATGTCCCATTGTTTTTGCTTTTCTTTATTTCCTTAAAAATTTGATGTATCACAGAAAAACATATATATGCAATGCAATGGTTTTTTTTATTATCTTTTGTTAATAATGAATGAATACATGTACATGTGCTTTTTACTTTACTACTAAGACCGTAAAAAGAGATATTTTTGGGATTTTGAAGGAAAGTTTAAAAGGTGAGAAATTATACAAGGGATTTTTGAAATTCTGTTCAGAATATCAGTTTATTTTTAATGAGTTTCTGATTTTGAAAAAAAAGGAAATTTTCCAAAAATTGGAGGTTGCCGATCGGCAAGCCCCTTGTCCTGCCTATCGGCGGTCAAGTCCAGTCCCATCAATTCAAAACCTTGATGGGTCTCCTTCAGCCTTTTGTACTTTCTGGGGCAGTATTCCCTCCAATTTCTTCAGGGGTTATGTCCTTTTGTGAGGGTGGGTGGAGTATTTCCATCACACCTTCACACTTTTACTTTCCCACATTCTCACTTGCTTACTATTTCTTAATCTTGCAAGATGGCTCTCCCTGGTAGCATTGAGTTTGCTAACTACCTCGAAGCCCTGGAAGCAATGTGCTCTTATAATGTCGACTACGATGCTTTCAACATGCGTCGAGTCACTTTGTGGCGCAATCGTCCCATTGAATGGAACATACTGATGGCGGCGGTACAATTTTGGTACCCCGAAGATCATGTATTCCGCTTTGGGTTGGATGAGGTTTGTACTACCTACGAAGAGTTTTCTGCCATGCTGGGGATAAATCCCAGCGTTGCTGCGGCTTTACCTGAATTTTCACGTTCTCCCAGGGATTTATTGGTCGGGCTTCTTCGTATTTCGCCTTCGGCGGCTAGGCCACTAGTCTGTAATACCCCGTACTATTAAAGATATTTAAATTACAAAGGTGGGCATAATTTGGTAAATTGAGAAATTTTTGTGAATAGTAATTTTATAGTAATTTTGGAATTTATGAGTGAAATTAAATAAATTTAATGTTATAAAGTGAATAGTAAATATTAGTTTTCAAGTGTCGGACTAATATTTACATGGATTATATTTTCTTACGAGACTAATTATATGAGTGGATTATTTTTAATTACATGTCGCAAGTTGGGAAAAGCGACAAAGGAAATATTTTATATGGAAAAATACGTGTATTGAACGTGTTGGGTCAAAATAGTGAATTTTAGTTAAATGACTCGGATGGAGATTTTGACTGCACCATTGGGTTCAGAATGGCCGAGATAGTCAAAATAGAGCACCCGGGGGTAGTATTTGGGTTCCGGGCATTTTTGGACTAGTAGGGACTCGTAAATGAGTATACGACTCATTTAACAATTGGGTATACACCCAATTTCGGATTTAATAAGAGAAAACCTTCATTTTTGCCCCAAAATCAGATCTAAGAGAGAGAAAGAAAAGAGAGAGAAGAAGAAGAAGAAGAAGAAGAAGAAGAAGAAGAAGAAGAAGAAGAAGAAGAAGAAGAAGAAGAAGAAGAAGAAGGGAGAAGAAGAGATTTTCAGTCAAAATTCGCGGGATTCGACTCGGGGTCGTCGGATTTAATCCACGAGGCAAGTGTTTACTTGCTTTATAAATTTAGTGTGTTTATTTCTCATATTATAGTTAGTGTATAAAACTATAAAGATTTTTGGGATGAGTTTTCGTGAATCAAAATGGGTTTTTCGGAAGATTAACGAGTAAAACCCGAATAATATCAAATTTGAGAAATTTAGGAATTAATTGAAATTAATTGTTGAATCTCGGTTCTAGGATGATTAGAACCATTTCTATGTGTGTATTTATGATTGATTGAGGTTGTATGATGATGGGTGAGAAAATAAAAACCTCGGAGGTGTATTAATGGAGGTTTGGGATTTTGGAGAACACGATGAATAGTAACTCCGTAGCTTGCGGGATAAATTCGGACATGAAGAGGGCAGATTCAGCTCTCGGTCAAAACACAAAAGTTTTAGATCTTTTCGATACGGTCGCTTGAGCGCCACCGCGTATTTTTTTGATTTTTCAATGAATTGTTATGATTTTTACAAGATGGCAGTTCCGGGATGAAACCACCAACTCGGAAATGCACTCGGGAATTTGGAGAAAAAAAAGGCTAAAATTCTTTGGAGATAAATATTTGGGGTTCCTAAAAATAGTGTGGGGACTTCTAAATATGTTTTTTAGTAAGGTGTGTATCTTAGGTTAGATGAAAGTAAACCCCAAAATTTACCCAAATAGGGGTGTTTAGGAGGAGTAATAATGGGGGTGATGCTTAGGTGGACAAAATTTTATATAAGTAATTGTGCGCGTAGAAAACACACTTATATGCCAATTTTGGTTGAGTAAAATCCTATGAGGTAACTAGGATGAAATTTAGGATACGGTTTAAAGAGAATTGAGCAGTCATCCGATACGTCTATTTATGACAATTATTATAGGTGAGAGGAATGCCTATCGTTATTTATTGGACGAATAAATATATCGGTGTTGTTGGTATTGTCATCGTGCGGTGAGAAAAGCTCAAAAATAATATATTGAGGATTAGTCAAAATTGAAAAATGCGTAGGATATTCGAGAAATAAATATACTACGTAGGAAATTTATTATACGGATTGTGCGTATGCCCGAATGTTATTATATACGTAGGTTAAATAATTACCTATGGGGAATTATGTATAGGTGAGAGAAATACCTATAATTATAATATGGTTGTGTGAATACCAAATTGATGATATATTTATATAGGTGGAATGTGTACCTATATGATTATTTATTATGTGTATGACATACCTACCATACTTGCTATCACGGGAGGTTGGCGTTCATGTGAGGACAATCTTATCCTGTGTTGCCTTCCGGGGGATTTTAGATTTGGTACCTCAAGAACATAGGACTATGAAGGGCTTATTTGTGAGTCGATAAGTCTGCTGACTATGGGAGCGTAGGTATGTGCGTGACCCATGGGTATGTGAACTATGTTCGCCTCCAATATGTGTGATTTGTATTGATACGGTTCCTAAGTGATGCGGAACGCGTGATCCTTATGTGCGCGATGTACAAGGATTTGATATCAGAGTATGAGTGCACCGCAGCTGAGTCTAGGGGTGCCATATATCTATATATATGTATTGTGATTAACATATATGTGTACTTGAGATAATCTACGGATGCTTAGTAAATGAGAATGACTAAGCCACTTATATTATAGTTCAGTGAATGATTAATATACTTGTTGCGTATAGTATATTGTTTATATATATGAGATGAGATATCATATAACCTAACCTTGTATAAAATGAAAAGAATGAATAAAGTGCTATATTACTTCCGGTAAATGAATATCCAGATTTATATGAATATGAATCTTGTGTTCTAATGAGAACTATTAATAAATACGGGATGGTATAAATAGGGTATATACTGAAGGCCTAATGGATCCCGATGATCAACATTGTCACGTAGTAGTGTATCGGGGGGTTCCTTGTTTGGATTTCGCTTCGCGAGACACCCCACGCACGAACGTAACGTAATGTTGAGAATGGGGAGAAGTTTAGTCCTTAGTACTCGAATTGATGAGGATTATTAGAAGGTGGGTAATTACATTAGTTAGGCATGGTAGCTTAATTAGGTTATTTAAAAAGGTATGCGATAGTTGTGCACTGTTAGAAGAGGGGTGAGGTGTATCTCATGTGAGAGCGATACCAGTTTAAATATGAGAAATAACATATTTTTTTAAAATATGGATTTAATGCACTTGCTAAAATGTTTTCAAAACTCGGGCTCTAACCCGTTTCTCTATTTTCCCCTCTCTTGTTATATCTATATATATATAGGTGTCCAGACATAAGGACGCCTTGATGATAATTCTTTCGAGTCAGACGTTTGCTGCAGCAGCTGTGGATGCAAGCAAGTTTATATTAGACGCTTCTATCATTGAGATCTAGATAGGAGGTATTGTAGAAACATTCGGGCTTATGGCCCAACTGTACTCATTTATTATTTTATCTCCTTTTAGTACGGCATTCGATTTGGTTGTATTATCGTACCGAGTGTTCGGTTATTTTATTTTATTTCATTTCAGTTGCTGCATATAAATTGCTATAATTGTTCTATTTGAATGGTTTGGTTAAAAAGATTAGTTAATTAAAAAAAATTGACGCCGGCCTAATAGGATATTAGTAAATTAATTGGTTTTCGACAATGATGCTAAGAATGAACCATATGAGACTCATGTTTTAATTTGATATAGGAGTGATCTCCCGATATTTTATTTGGCGGGGTGTCACAGGTGGTATCAGAGCATCAGGTTCTAGTGTCCTTAGGAATATGTGCGGACGTACTACGCTTTCAGCGTTGCTTTTGATTTGACATAGAGCCTTATTATTAGGATTGTTGATATCCTCGTGTGAGATTTCGTTCTCCTACCATTATGTAAAATTATTATAAATCTTTTGCGCACTCATTCGGGATTCGTGTGCTGATCGACGAAGGGTGACTAGGGAAGTTCGTTGTGTGGGCAGTAGGAGGCGAGGCTTAGTTAGAGCTATAAGTTGATATTGGAAATGAGGACCGCGGTAAAGGTCATTTTCCTTGTGGCATTGTCGGATTGCTGCAATGACTACTAAAATATAGTAGTTAAAACAATCAAGAATCGTTGTACTTGAGAATGGTGCTAAACTTGAATTAACAAGTAGAAGACTCAGAAGCTCTTGCTTAGAGTTCGGTATGGAATTACCCATATGTGAAAATTTAAGGAAATTTTTTCACTCGTGAGAGCAATGTTGAAATGGTGGGGACGATAATCACCACATTCGGGGGAGCATGACGTATTGCTCATAAATTAATCTTACAGATGGATTTTTTTCCCTTAATAAGAATGTGAAATTTGGTGAATTAGATGTTAATCACTAAATAAAAATGGAGTTTTTTATAGATGAAGAAAATAATTTTGGGTTTATGTTAATATAACTCATGGGAACATTTATGGATTTGTTGGATTGACTTGAAGATTGAAAGGATTTAATCCCTAAACTATGCTAAGAAGCGTTTTAGGGTGACTTATAGTGGTTTGGGAACCTTGTGTTTGGGTTGGAATGAGTTTTGGATTGAATTAGAAGAAGGAAAAATGGGAAGAATTTTGGAAGATGAACAGTGCATCTGCAGAAATCTCGTTAGAAGTCTGCCTAGGTCGTTCGAACGAGACTTCTAACGAGGTTCCAGTGGCTAGTTCGTTCGATGTTGGAAATGTCGTTCGAACGAAATGTCGTTCAAATGAGAATTTTGGGTCTTCTAACGAGATTTCAGAATGACTCTTAAGGCCCGATTTTTGTTCTGAACTTCTCGTAGGCTTATTTAAATGAGTGTTAAGACTGTACGAATGTCGAGTAACTTAAAATTTATAAGTGAGCGAAGAATATGCATGATTAGCCGAAGAATATTATATATATTATGTATATATATACACGGGCATATTCAGACGTATATATGAGATATGTTAAGTATATATGTGTGTGATTGTTATACTTATATGATATGGTTTTTACCGAGTCGGTGTGATCGTTCGACCACTGGTGCCCAGGATGTTGTGTAATTAATTCCCTGGAAGATGATAGCATTGAGAGACTGCATCCATTGGGTTATAGCTCTAAGGGATGGTTATTATACTTATATTGTGTGTGATATATAAGTATGGATATACTTGATGTGTATAGTATATTGTATATATATTTATATGAGATGTGAAACATATATATACGGACATATTAAAGAATGGAATGGGAGATAAATTATGGATGAGCTCGCCTTGATTATATGTTTAGATGGAACTTCGATGAGGAGATGTTTCATTGGCATGATTTGAGTGCATGGGGACCTTATGGATATAATTTAAGGTATGCAGGATTTATAGTTAAGCTGGGAGTTTAAGCTTGTTGGTGTTCGCGCGAAGGACTTAGTGTTAGTACAAGCGCTTGTGGTATAGCTCCTTGACAGAATTGAGAGTTCTGGCCATATTGTGTTGGTAGATGGGATGGGATTATCCCGGTTGTATATTTGAAGATAACAAGACACTCCATATGTGAACCTTAACGACGTCGGGAGTGGAAAAATGTTAGAAAATGCAAGAATGTGAGTTTTGACGATAAGTCATCTAGTGTAGAGGAAACACTATAAAGTGAGAGCCATTTGATGACTATATAATTATATAGAGATATAAGTGCTATGAAGAAGCACTGAAATTTTCCTCTCACCGAAAGTATGTGGGTGAGGTAAGATAAATGAAATTAATTTGAGACTTATAGCCAGACTTTGAATATAAGGAAAATTAAAAGGAAATACATTTTGGGTATGATGTTCATAATATTTTTTTGCAGAGAGTAGGTTCCTTAATTAGTTGGACTTTCCATTTGTACAAGATGGAAGGATATAGTTGTAGAAGTACATTAGTAGTTAACGAGGTAGGATTTAGAATGTCCCTTTGGTGTCTCTTAGACCGCTATATCTCGATAACCGACGAAGCGAGAGAGTAGTGTATCGGGAAGGTTCCTCGTTTGGATTTTGCTTTTCGAGACGTCCCACGCACGAAATCAAGCAAATGTCGGAAGTCGAGAGAGGTCTTAGGCACTAGGGATATAGTTAGAATAGTACTCATATTACGTGTGTTAGAAACACCTTAATCTTAGGACTACCACGAAATAAGGCCAGTTGGACTAGTGGCGCTGATAAAGGAAAATTGTTATGAGTTAACCACAAGAAGATCGATGTGATAATTTTAAGAAGGATTGAATTTCCAGGTATCGGGAGAATTAAATTTTGAATTATTCGGGTTAAGGGATACCTAGGTGTTAGTACCAAGCCAATGAAATGAGGCCCATTATTTAGAGTGAGTGTAATGTATCAAAACGTTTGCAATGGTGGTGCATATATGCACGGATGATAGGGGGTATGGGTACCCTGATTAGTAAATCCCAAAAATATCCGAGATGGATAGATGTGAAAATAAATATGTATAATATATGCCTAAAGGGCGTCTATAAACAAGGTTAAATGGTATAGCGTATTGAATGTCGTGCGAGAATGACGATAATGCAAACATTTATGTGCAACGAGAGCTAACACACCCGAGATGGGATTGAAAGGATGTGGAAAGTCATTTAAAAAGGTACCTCTTAATGAAAAGGTTACCCAATTTATTGTGAGAAAGTAAAGCGGAGTCTTACTCAAGCGAGTATTGAAGAGTGTCTTGCGTGTGACTGTATGGTTAGCATACTCCAAGTAAAGAAGGAGTGTATGTAGTACCAAATTCCGGAAAAGTATATGAGAGTTAATACTTTCATTATTCGGTATAGGGAATATACCTTGTAGATTACGAGAGAGATAGTAATCTGAATATTTATATAATACGTAGCGATAAGAATAAAATACGTATGAGAAGTGTATGATTAGGTTGGAAATATGCCTATGAATCTTAATAGGATGTGTGTATACCTATTATGTGATATTATTATTAAGAGCACTAATGGGTGATAACTCGGGGGTGCAAGACCATTACTGATTAAGTGAGCTAATGGGTGTTAACCCGGGGGTGCAGGATTAATATATATATGTATAGGGTTGATGTGACTATATGTGTATATATATGGATTTGCGAATATTTCTACTGTGTGAGACTAGTAGATATGGTATTAATAATAAATACTTTGCGCTAAGGGGTCTTAACAAAAAGGGTGCAAGATTAGTGTAAATATAAAGAGATGATGAGACTATATATATGAGCATACGCCTTGAGATGGGTGGAATATAGTGAGAGACCATTGTGTTAGGCTATATCTAAATTTGGTTAAGCTAGGACGTAATGTATATATCGATCCTAGAGTAGTGGTACATGCTATATCTGAATTTCGAGGACGAAATTCTGTTGTAAGGGGGGATGTATGTAATACCCCGTACTTTTAAAGATATTTAAATTACAAAAGTGGGCGTAATTTGGTAAATTGAGAATTTTTTGTGAATAGTAATTTTATAGTAATTTTGGAATTTATGAGTGAAATTAAATAAATTTAATGTTATAAAGTGAATAGTAAATATTAGTTTTCAAGTGTCGAACTAATATTTACATGGATTATATTTTCTTACGAGACTAAGTATATCAGTGGATTATTTTTAATTACATGTCGCAAGTTGGGAAAAGCGACAAAGGAAATATTTTATATGGAAAAATACGGGTATTGCCAAAATAGTGAATTTTAGTTAAGTGACTCGGATGGAGAGTTTGACTGCACCATTGGGTTCAGAATGGCCGAGATAGTCAAAATAGAGTACCCGGGGGTAGTATTTGGGTTCCGGGCATTTTTGGACTAGTAGGGACTCGTAAATGAGTACACGACTCATTTAACAATTGGGTATACACCCAATTTCGGATTTAATAAGAGAAAACCTTCATTTTTGCCCCAAAATCAGATCTAAGAGAGAGAAAGAGAAGAGAAGAAGAAGAAGAAGAAGAAGAAGAAGAAGAAGAAGAGAAGAGAAGAGAAGAGAAGAGAAGAAGGGAGAAGAAGAGATTTCGGCCAAAATTCGCGGGATTCGACTCGGGGTCGTCGGATTTAATCCACGAGGCAAGTGTTTACTTGCTTTATAAATTTAGTTTGTTTATTTCTCATATTATATTTGGTGTATAAAACTATAAAGATTTTTGGGATGAGTTTTCGTGAATCAAAATGGGTTTTTTGGAAGATTAACGAGTAAAACCCGAATAATATCAAATTTGAGAAATTTAGGAATTAATTGAAATTAATTGTTGAATCTCGGTTCTAGGATGATTAGAACCATTTTTATGTGTGTATTTATGATTGATTGAGGTTGTATGATGATGGGTGAGAAAATAAAAATCTCGGAGGTGTATTAATGGAGGTTTGGAATTTTGGAGAAGACGATGAATAGTAACTCCGTAGCTTGCGGGATAAATTTGGATAGAAAGAGGGCAGATTCAGTTCTCGGTCAAAACACGAAAGTTGTAGATCTTTTCGATACGGTCGCGTGGGAACTGACCGCATATTTTTTTTTCTACGAATTGTTATGATTTTTACAAGATGGAAGTTCTGGGGTGAAACCACCAACTCGGAATTGCACTCGGAAATTTGAAGAAAACAAAAAGGCTAAAATTCTTTGGAGATAAATATTTGGGGTTCCTAAAAATAGTGTGGGGACTTCTAAATAATTTTTTTTAGTAAGGTGTGTATCTTAGGTTAGATGAAAGTAAACCCCAAAATTTACCCAAATAGGGGTGTTTAGGAGGAATAATACTGGGGGTGATGTTTAGGTGGACAAAATTTTATATAAGTAATTGTGCGCGTAGAAAACACACTTATATGCCAATTTTGGTTGAGTAAAATCCTATGAGGTGACTATGATGAAATTTAGGATACGGGTTAAAGAGAATTGAGTAGTCATCTGATACGTCTATTTATGACATTTATTATAGGTGAGAGGAATGCCTATCGTTATTTATGAGACGAATAAATATATCGGTGTTGTTGGTATTGTCATCGTGCGGTGAGAAAAGCTCGAAAATAATATATTGAGGATTAGTCAAAATTGAAAAACGCGTAGGATATTCGAGAGATAAATTTACTACGTAAAAAATTTATTATACGGATTGTGCGTATGCCCGAATGTTATTATATATGTGGGTTAAATAATTACCTATGGGGAATTATGTATAGGTGAGAGAAATACCTATAATTATAATATGGTTGTGTGAATACCAAATTGATGATATATTTATATAGGTGGAACGTGTACCTATATGATTATTTATTATGTGTATGATATACCTACCATACTTGCTATCACGGGAGTTTGGCGTTAGTGTGAGGACAATCTTATCATGTGTTGCCTTCGGGGGGATTTTAGATTTGGTACCTCAAGAACATAGGACTATGAAGGGCTTATTTGTGAGTCGATAAGTCTGCTGACTATGAGAGCGTAGGTATGTGCGTGACACATGGGTATGTGAACTATGTTCGCCTCCAATATGTGTGATTTGTATTCATATGGTTCCTAAGTGATGCAGAACGCGTGATCCTTATGTACGCGATGTACAAGGATTTGATATCAGAGTATGAGTGCACCGCATCTGAGCCTAGGGGTGCCATATATGTATATATATGTATTGTGATTAACATATATGTGTACCTGAGATAATCTACGGATGCTTAGTAAATGAGAATGACTAAGCCACTTATATTACAGTTCAGTGAATGATTAATATACTTGTTGCGTATAGTATATTATTTATATATATGAGATGAGATATCATATAACCTAACCTTGTATAAAATGAAAAGAATGAATAAAGTGCGATATTACTTCCGGTAAATGAATATCCGGATTTATATGAATATGAATCTTGTGTTCTAATGAGAACTATTAATAAATACGGGATGGTATAAATAGGGTATATACTGAAGACCTAATTGATCCCGATGATCAACATTGTCACGTAGTAGTGTATCGGGGGGTTCCTTGTTTGGATTTCGCTTCGCGAGACACCCCACGCACGAACGTAACGTAATGTTGAGAATGGGGAGAAGTTTAGTCCTTAGTACTCGAATTGATGAGGATTATTAGAAGGTGGGTAATTACATTAGTTAGGCAGGGTAGCTTAATTATGTTATTTAAAAAGGTATGCGATAGTTGTGCACTGTTAGAAGAGGGGTGAGGTGTATCTCATGTGAGAGCGATACCAGTTTAAATATGAGAAATAACATATTTTTTTAAAATATGGATTTTAATGCACTTGCTAAAATGTTTTCAAAACTCGGTCTCTGACCCGTTTCTCTATTTTCCCCTCTCTTGTTATATCTATATATATATATATATAGGTGTCCAGACACAAGGACGCCTGGATGATAATTCTTTCGAGTCAGACGTTTGCTGCAGCAGCTGTGGATGTAAGCAGGTTTATATTAGACGCTTCTATCATTGAGATCTAGATAGGAGGTATTGTAGAAACATTCGGGCTTATGGCCCAACTGTACTCATTTATTATTTTATCGCCTTTTAGTGCAGCATTCGATTTGATTGTATTATTGTACCGAGTGTTCGGTTATTTTATTTTCTTTCATTTCAGTTGCTGCATATAAGTTGTTGTAATTGTTTTATTTGAATGGTTTGGTTAAAAATATTAGTTAATTAAAAAAATTTGACGCCGGCCTAATAGGATATTAGTAAATAAATTGGTTTTCGACAGTGATGCTAAGAATGAACCATATGAGACTCATGTTTTAATTTGATATAGGAGTGATCGCCCGATATTTTATTAGGCGGGGTGTCACATGGTCGCTGGAGGAATAATCTCCCTTTCTGCGGTGTTACAATCCGTGCATTTCCAGGTGGTTGGCGATGCTGGATACGTCGGAGCCGTTATTCTAGGCTTGGTTTCAAAATTTCTACTGGTGACTGAGGAACTGCTGGTGGACCCACAACTTGCAGCCGCTACTTCATGGAAATCATACCGTCGCAATCTTACGACGGTGATACTGGCAAAGTTTTTAAACGACCTGGATCCCTTGTGAGAAGGTCGTTCTGACTTTCTAAGGGGTCGCCCCGTGATGCTGTTCATGTGGTTGTCTGAAAGACTTCGCCTGGTGACTCCTACAGAATACCCTTTGTCGGATATACCCAACTTCTTTTTGTTCCATTTCATCAGTGTTGGCCCGAATATTGAGAGCCGGGAGAACTAGTTCATGGAGCATGGGGATCTAAATCTGTACTTGTCAATACCTTGGTGGGGACAACTGCTACCTATTCTGGAATTAGGAGAATACCCGTATGTCCGATTGGTTGGTCTTAGACAGACCTCTTTCTATTTCCCTTGGCATCTTCTGCGCCAATTTGGCTGGGAGCAGGTGGTGCCACCTCGGACACTAGACTTCTTTTCGGTAGAAGATTTGATAGAGCATCTGCGCATGCGGCTTGGCTCTTTGTGGGAGAGTCGACGTCCGTTGTCCCGTCCCTCTCAGTCTGTTGGGAGAGTTTGGCACATCCCTGAGGATTATATGAAGTGGTTGTGGAGGAGAGTAGTTAGCAAGATGTTGGAAGTGGAGACTGGACAAAGATCGTTTGCCTTATTTAATACCATGGAAGGAGCTGCTGTGGCTTTTTCGAAGCTGGTTCGAGCTTATCGGTCCATGGAGGGTCTGCGACACTCTATTCAGGTAGGGAAGCTTGGGGACCACAGGATGTAGATGATGATGGCAGAGCAGTCTCCTCTAGTAGTTGTGGATAGGACTCTTGGAGAGTTTATTTTGTACCGAAAAATAAGTTTGGGGATTTTATTTGGCTTTGGAGGTAGGGGAGGGAATTATCCATTCCTTTTCTTATATAATTGTACCGTAATTTCTTATTAGTGAAATAAATAAGTTTTTCATCATCCAGGTGTGCCTTTTTGATGAGTTTTGTATTTTTGAATTATCTATACTGATTGCTAAGGCATATATAATACTTTTGTTCAAGTATATGTTAGAATGAACTGCCGTTCTCGGAGATAAGAAAAGAATAGTCATTTGTGAAAAAGAAGGGGAGGTGCTCATGTAAAATGTGTGAGCTTCCTAAGTACCTCTAGGGTTTAATTTTTTTTTAATTTGCTTTAAAATGTTTTTTGCAGAGGATCTAACCCACGTAGTTCTGGGTAGAGGAAAATGAAGATTTTTTTAGAATAGAAGGGAGATGAGAAGAGTCGTAGCGCACCGAGATTTCGGACTAGGGGTAGAATTTGTTGAGACGGTCCAGGATGGCTGGACGAGGAATCTCTTCTCCATCTAGGTCGGTAAGCATGGCTGCACTGCCGGACAAGATCTTCTTGACAATGTATGGGCTGCTCCAATTAGGCTTAAATTTCCTTCTGGGGTCCCAGATGGGTTCTATTATTTCTTTGAGGGCTAAATCCCCCTCTCGAACACCGCGATCCTTGACTCTCTTATTGAATGATCGGGATATTTGGCGATGGTATCCTTGTATGTGGTATAAATCTTTCAATCTCCTTTCATCTAGGAGGGTCAGCTCGTCAAGACGGCTTTGGCACCAGTCTTCTTCACTGACCTTGCTTTCAAGTATGACGCACAACGAGGGTATTTCCAGCTCCACAGGTAGGACTACTTCCATGCCGTAGACTAGAGAGTAAGGGGTAGCCCCAATAGAGGTTCATATTGAGGTCCGGTATCCCTAGAGGGCGTAAAGGATTCGGTCGACCCAATCTCGATAGCTTTCGGTCATCTTACTGATGATGGCTTTGAGGTTCTCGTTAGCGGCTTCGATTTCACCATTGGTCTGAGGTCGGTCGGGAGAAGATTTGTGTTTCTGAATCCCATACTCGCTGACCACTTCTATAACTTCTGCCTCGAAATGCAACCCATTGTCTGATACTAGCTCGTGCGGGACCCCATATTGGCAGATGATGTTTTTCTTGAAGAATTTGACCACTTTCTTGGCGTTCAGCACTGCGTATGACTTAGCTTCGACCCATTTGGTGAAGTAATCAATGGCAACTAGGATGAACTCATGCTCGTTGGAAGCCTTCAATGTAACCTTCCCTATGATGTCGATACCCCAGGTGGAGAACGACCAGGGAGAAATCATGTTGTATAATTCACGCGGAGGCAGAAGCTAAATATTGGAGAACTGTTGGCAATTGAGGCATCTCTGAACATAGGCGGTGCAATCCTGGGTCATGGTAGTCCAGTAGTAGCCTTGTCGAATGATCTTCTTGGCAAGTAAGTGACCTTTTATGTGGGGCCCACATTCCCCATTGTGGATTATCTGCATTACATCTTCAATGCCAGCCCATGCGATGCAGTTTAGATGGGTTCCATCAAAGTTTATCTTGAATAATGCTTTATGATAGATGATGTACTGGGCGGCCAGTCTTCGGAGGGTTGCTCGATCTTGACTAGACGATATCTCTCATTCAGATCTAGTACAGGATCTCACACTATTCTATGTATGGACTTGTAGTCCGGTATCAGTCTGAGATGTCAGTTTCAGACTAGTAGTTATTTTATTGTTGTTTGGGATTTTTAGCCGATGGTTTATTCGGTAATACTTTTGTTCTATTGTACTTATACTTTGCTGGTTTGGGTTTTAGTACATGGTAATTGTTTTACTTTTTCCGCATGGTTGATTTTTCTGTTTAAGAAAGATAAAATTTTGGCACTGGGCTAATTTTCTCTTAGGTTATTAGTAATTAAAAAGTTTTTGACAGTGATGCTAAGAATGAACCATTTGAGAAACCTGTTTTAATTTAATAAAGGCCTGATCATCCGATGTTTAATTAGGCGAGGTGTCACAGACGGTGACAAGCTCAATGTGGTAGCAGTGGGTAGGTTTATCTTGCTTTTAAACTAGGAAGGGGTTCATTATCTTTCCTTTGGGCATGTCGACCATGGAGGCCAAGGTAGCAAGGGCATCGACTAGGTTATTCTTTTCTCGAGGTAGGTAATGGAAGGTGATATATTGGAATTGGGTGGCTAATTCTTCTAAGTGGGCATGGAAGGGTTGGAGTTTCTCGTCCTTGACTCTCCACTTTCTGAGCACTTGACTGATGATGAGGGCGGAATCTCCGTAGACATATAGGTATTGAATGCCTTTCTTGAGAGAAAATTTGAGGCCTAGCATGCATGCCTCATATTTAGTCATGTTGTTGGTGCAAGGGAAATCCAATTTGATGGCGATGGGAGTATGGGAGTCATCTGGGGCAATCAGAAGTATCCCAATGCCAGATTCCTTTTTGTTGGTAGCGCCGTCAAAGAACATTTGACACCGGAGATTGTCCTGGGCAGTGCAGAGGATATTTTTATCTGGGAATTCGGAGATCCAGACATCATCTTCGTCCATGGGGTAATCAGTAAGGTAGTCAGAGATGGATCTTCCTTTCATAGCTTTCTGCGTGACATACGCGATATCGAGCTAGGCTTGGAGCATCAACCACCAGGCCATTCGGCTGGATAAGGTGAGTTTCTCAAGCAGGTATTTGATGGGGTCCATTCAAGATACAAGTTTTATGGGGAAGGCGAGCATGTAGTGTCGCAACTTTTGGGTAACCCAAACAAGCGTGACACATGCCTTTTCCAAAGCAGTGTAGTTGACTTCGTATCCATCCAATTTGTGACTGGCGTAATAGATGGTTCTTTCTTTGAGGGAATCTTTAAGGTATCGGGTTAGCAAAGCCCCAGCTGCAGTGTCGGTTATGGTTAGGTATAGGAACAAAGGGAGACTAGGTTGTAGTGGCATGAGTACCGAGGGTTGGGGAAGATATTGCTTGATTCGATCAAAAGCTTCTTGGCAGGCCTCATTCTAAACCTTAGTTGAATCCCTTCAGAGTAGTTTGAAAATGGGTTTGCAGATGGAGGTTAACTGACTAATGAATCGACTGATGTATTGCAATTTCCTAAGAAAACCTCGGACTTCTTTCTTCGTTCGGGGAGGTGGCATCTCAAGTATGGCTTTCATCTTGGCAGGATCTGCTTCTATACCTTTCTCACTGACCATGAATCCCAAGAGTTTTCCCTTTATAACCCCGAAGACGCATTTATGTGGATTGAATCTCATCTCATACTATCGCAGTCGTTCGAAGAACTTTCAAAGAGAGGGAACATGTCCTTCTCTAGTCTTGGATTTGATAATCATATCATCCACATAGACCTCAACTTCTTTATGAATCAGATCGTGCAGGATGGTTGTGGCAGCCCTCTGGTAGGTAGCCCCAGCGTTCTTGAGACCAAATGGCATGACAGTATAACAAAAGGTTCCCCATGGGGTGATGAACGCGGTCTTTTATTGGTGGTCTGGGTTGCATTTTTATTTAGTTTTATTCGACAAACCCGTCGACGAATGACTTAAGTTCGTGACTGGCTGTGTTGTCCACGATCATGTCAATATTGGGTAGCGGGTAATCATCCTTTGGAGAGGATTTGTTCAAGTCCCGGTAGTCTATGCATATCCAAACTTTCCCTCCTGATTTTAGTGCAGGCACTATGTTAGCTAGCCATATGGGATATTCGATCACACGAATGAAGCCCACATTCAGCTATTTGATAATCTCCTCTTTGACTTTGAGCGACCATTCGGTGCGGAGCTTTCTCAACTTTTGTTTAATCGACTTGTGATCTGGAAGAGTGGGGATATCATGTTGAGCTATTTTAGGATCAATGCCAGGCATATCGTCATAGGACCATGCGAAGACATCCACAAATTCCTTTAGCAATTCTTCGAGTTGTGCACGCTCATGCTCGTCAAGGGTAGCCCATATCCTAATCTCGCGCTGTTGGCTACTAGAACCGAGGTTAATAACAATAGCCTCTTCTTCATTAACTTAAACGCGATTATGTTATTTATTATTAACCTTATTTAGATCAGTTAAGAATTGTTCATTTGCAAAATCATCATCATCAAAAGTTTGATTAGAACCTAAACAGTTAATGTAAGGCACAGCAAGATACTCAAAATCTTCGTTTATTTCATTGATAGGAAAAACAACATTGAGAACCTCATCAAAGGAGGCCTCGATTACATTTGAGCAAGGATAGACAACAAAAGAAGAAATGGGGTAAACATTGGGATTAGGGGATTTTCAACAGGTAGAACTGGCACAGTATGCCAGTTGAGGAGAGGTGTATCAGCAGCTTTAATCAGGTGGGATGGATCCAATGATGTAGTGCCTGAATGAACCATGCAGAGTGTCAGCCCTAGTGTTTGTAAGTTGAATGAGTCCTCGGAGTCACTTTCCTCAGAATCTTCGATATCTTTGATGAGCAGTTGTAAACGGTGTTGGGAACTTTCGGCCCATTGGTAGCTGTCTTGAAAAAAGATCTCTATTCCAAGCTTCATCTTCTTGTCTCTATGGTCATACCATTGTTTTGAAAATCAGTAAAAGGGGAAGTCTTCACCCTCTTTAATGAATCGCCCATTCAAGGAGTCACCTGGGATGGTTTGTACGCAGTCTAGTCTCCTCTTTGGTTGAGACTGGCTAATCATTGTGAGCTCTTATTCTGATGGTTGATACCCTAAACCACAAGGAGGGAAGTCTTTCTTCAGTTCAATGGGCCCAAATATCCCTTGTTGTCTTTGTCCTAGGCCCAGTCCGAGCATGAAGTGCATGTTTCTGAATATCTGAATCACATTGACGTTGCCATGAGGGTCGTATTCCGGACAAACCCTTTCTTTGAAGTCGTCTCCTATCGAGATTAGAGGTGGCTCAACTCGGAATCCTCATAGGAGCATATCATTCAACCCGTGTTGTATCTCAAGGACTGGATTGTTGGTGCTTGCACCCTCGGCATTATCAATGTCGCCTAAGATGGTGATGACCCGTCCGTCGATGGAGAACTTCAATTTCTGATGGAGTGACAAAGACACACCCTTGATACTGTGGAGCCAAGGTCATCTGAGAAACAAGCTGAAATAAGCTGGGATGTCAATAACTTGGAATTCAACGACAGGGTTTATAGGGCTAGCCCTTATTACAAGTTTTATGGATCCCATCACCTCCCGACGGGTATTATCGTAGGCACGTACAGCAGCGGAGGTTAGAGTGAGGTCACTTTCCTTCAGTCTTAAGCATTTGAAGGTTCTTAGTGGGAAAAAATTCAAGGCGGATCTATTATCGACAAGAGAGAGTGGTACGACCCACCCCATAACTTTGACGGAGATGTTGAGTGCATGATTGTGGTTTGGCCCAATTATGGGGATTTCTTCTTCGAAAAAGGATAGCATTCGGGTAGAGGTCAAGGATTCGACCAAATTGATCGCCTCTTCTGGTGTGGTAGAAGGAGGAACTGTGGGTCCAGTGAGCAACTTGATCAAATCATTTCTGTGCAGCTGAGAAGACATGAAAAGCCCCCATAGAGTGATGCTAGCTTGAGTTTTATTTAGTTGATCGAGGATCTTGCTCTCTTCGAGGGTCATCTCTAGCATAGGAAGGTTTTTAACGCCCTTCCCTTTGTCATTTGCCGGTAACGAGCTTGAGGTCTGGTAATGCCTCCCTGATCTGGTCATGTGATTTATCGAAGAAGGGAAGAACATAAACCCTGTCTCTTCGTCAATCTCGGGTTGTTCTGCTATTTTAAGTATTTCTCCGAGGATATCCTCAAATGATATCATCCCACACATGTCGGCTACTGGGACAGTTTTCTCAAAACGTGTTCTTCATTCGAATCTCCGAATTCTTCCCCCCATCTGGTGACAACAATTATGTCTTTCCATGTAAAGTCGATGCGTTCCGCAACTTTAATGGCTTCTTCATACAGGTCTTCCCATTCTGTGGGGATATGTTAGGGTGAGGGGACTAGGTGCCCTTGTAATTTCAGAGTATCAAGTAACTCGATCATACTGAAGATGTCATTGGTTTACCTGAATAATTCTGCCATGATCTGGATGACATCATCTAGGCTGACTTCATCGGTGGGTACCATCCAACGGTCTGACTCTCGAGCCCATTTTCGTTCTTCCAAGAATAGCGTACTGAACCTCTGTCAATCAATGGTCATCTGTGAGGGAAATTTCATCCTGAACTCCAAGAGTTGGTTTAACACTTATGATAATTCCATACTTCCATTTTCGAAACGGGTACGGACGACAATGCATGCTTTAGCAAGGAGTGACAGTGCCTGATCAGCGAGGCTAGTAGGGTGTAAGAGGAAATATAGGCAAGTTTGGATAGGTTTAGGAGAGTATATGGATGTGATTTGAGTTGAGGGTTTAAATTCTGGGTTCTCTTCTAGGAATATGGCCTTGACATGATTTGGGAGTGGGTTGTGAGTAGTGTTTGGCTTAGGATTGGCTGGTGGGGCAATAGTACCCTGATCAATTAGACCTTGGATTGTGTTTCGGAGCTGAAAGCATTGGTCGGTGGTTTGGTTAAAGGCGCAATGGGAATCTATCTTGAAGTTTCTTCGGAGTGGATTTGGCAACGGACGGGGATCCAAGGGTTTGAAAAGCTTTCGGCTTAGCATGGCTTGATAAACTTTGGAGAGGGGAGCATGGAGCTCGGTGTATTCGTTTCGAATTGGGACAGGGCGACTTTCTGGTTCCCATGAAGTGGTTGGTTGAGAGATGTTGTTGATGGTTGAGACTGCAGTACTGGCAGGTTTATCACATTTTCTGGGGGTGAATTGTCCGGACACCTTTTTTGGTTCAACTTCTGTTTTAGCAAGAACTTCCTCGATTTCCACTCCTGCTTCTCTGAGAGCTCGAAAGTGGGGATAGTATTGTCCTCCCATTGTTGCTCGGACATGGGGCAAGAAGTTCTTCTTCACTATGCTGACTTGTTCTTCCTCGGAAGGTCGGTTGGTCATGGTAGCTTTTTTTCCCTCCATCGGGCTATGAAGTTACTGAATGATTCCCTAGAGTTATGTTTGAGTAACTCTAAATCATGCTGGGTGACCTCAAGCTCTTCGTTGTACTTGTACTGCGATATGAATTCTTGGGCCACATCCTCCCAACTACGAATTCTGGGCTCCTCAAGAGATAAAAACCATCGGAGAGCGTTATCCTTCAAAGTTTGCATAAATAATTGGGATATCACCTCTTCGAAAGCCCCTAGGAGAGTCATAGCATGGTGAAAACTGCGAAGATGGACAATCGGGGGTCCACTTCCTCCGAATTTCTCGATATTCGGCATCTTAAACTTCTCGGGTAACCTTGCCTTAGGATAAGGAGACATGTGGGTGTAGTCCATGTAATTTTCGGAGATTCGGACTTGGTCGAACTTCTTAGTTAGCATCTTGAGATATTTTTTGACCTTGTTCAATTCTTCCTCTTTCATATCAACGATCGCAGGCAAGTTAGCCCCAGGCTGGACAAGGTTCGGCATAAGAAGCTGGGCAGGCAGCGACCCATTAACAGGAGGGGCACGTGGAGCGTGCTGATACTTTTTGAGAACTCAGACAGGCTTGGGTGGACCCATAGCACGAGGGAATAGGGCCTCGCGCTCTTGAGGAACAGGAACCTGGTTTCCTTGCATCTCCCGAACCTTAGTTTGAAGGTTGTCAATCTTGGACACGAGCTGAGCTAGGACTGCCGTCAGATCCGGCTGAACAACGGGTGCTTGGTCTTTGTTCTCCATGGAAAGAGGATGGATATCAAAATCGAAAGAAGTAACAGGGGAATGGACATAACTCCGAGATGATTTGACTGAAGACCGAAGCCAATAAGGAGTTAGGCCAAGGGCGCGCGATCGACCTGAGAAGGCGTAAAATGGGATTTATTTTTGAGAAAAAGAATGAAAATATTTCGAACATTTTTTTTTCTTTTTGAGATTGAAAGATAAAATATTTTTTGGACTTTTGATAAATAAAGGAGAAATGTTTTTGGATTTTTGATAAAGAAGGGAGAAATGTTTTTTTTTTTTTTTATTTTTGATAAAGAAAGGAGAAATGTTTTTTTATTTTTTGGGAGACGGTCTCAGCATGATTATTATGATTATTATGTTCTCACTTGTATTAAATTCTCCTGAATGTAAAATGAAATGCCGGACGGGACCCGAGCCTAAAAAGTTGGGTTTGTGATATGTATAAAGCTATGGCTGGACTTGTAACCAGGCTCATAATCGGGGTCCCGTTTTAAAAATGCACAAAAATTTGGGCAGCAGACCAACTCGGAATTTCGAGTTGAAACCGATAATCTTATATGTGTGTCCAAGGCTTGACACCTATACGCGGGTATACAGTTGGTTGGGTGAATCGAAAAGGGCTATCCCCTTCGGCGTGACTTCCACGATATACGTCTTGCTCTTGCGGGCAATCGGTATGTGTGGACAAGTCATTTGATATACCTGAGTGTACGTGAATTGCCTCACTATATACTTCGTGGGAATGGTACGTGTGAGAGAGAATTCGATATACTCGGAGTACGTGAACGAGTTCCCTGCGATATACCTCCGATCATGACTTCGGTCAAGCGGTACGATGCGGGGGAACCGTTCGATATACGTCGAAGGTACTTGGCTAATGGAAGGTGAGAGTCATATCGCTTAGGCTAACTGCGCTCTGTCGGATCAGCGCCCATCACGAAGTGACCCTCCAGTTACTAGACATAATTTGGTCAATCACAATGCTCTTTGGTGATGTCGTGTGAATCATGCATGATTCTCTTATTAGTATCTTATGATGAGAATGTCTTTCTTGATTATGCCAAATAGGGAGCAAAGTACAAGTACTAATGGTACACCAAGTATGGATGGGTGATGCGTGAAACATATGGATATATGTGATCCTAGGTGCACGTGGTGTGAAGTGTACATGGAGAATTTTTCTACAAGTGTGTGAATAGAAGCATAAGTATGGGGTACACATGGAAAAGGGGAACATGCAAAATGGGGGAAAATATAATCAAGCATAACATCCATGTAAATAGAGTCTAGCCATCAAAATAATATCCCCATCAGAGTCGACACTGTGGCCATCCCCCGATCCTCGCGGCGGGTGAGAGAGGAGGATCCTAGGTCCCGCGCGTCCCTCTTGGGAGCGCTTCGGCCGACGTCATTGATGAGGTGAAAAATGTAGAGAGATGGATTCGCTAGTCTATTTTACTCAAAAGAGACAAAAGAAAGGGAGTCGTCCCGTAGGATAGCATCCAAAGACATACTGATACATACGAAACCAAAATAATTCAAAAAGGGTCCGGAGGCTAAGTTACGAAATGGGAAGGTGTTAGGCACCCATTCCGCCCTTACGTTCTCTCATGGGTTTTTTTCTATTTTCCTTTATTTCCCCGTGATGTGTGTGCATGTGTATACGTAGCGGAGATAGGAATCATTGACTTGTATCATGGAAGAGATAAAGCAAGTCATCCGTAGGAATATTCATAAAGATAATATTAGAAAATAGGATTTACGCGATGATCCTTGCGTTGATCGTTATAATGGAATGTGTAATACCCCGTACTTTTGGCTATATATATTTTTGGGATTAATTAATTAAATGTGTATTAATTGGAAATTAATCCGGGTAAAATACTAGCGAGATGTGAGTTGGTATTTGACTATATTGAGTATATATGATGTTATATGAATATTGAACTATGAAATTTGTAGTGAGATTGATATACGGCAATTTGGTCATTTTATTGGGACGCGTGTGACAGTCGCGTCAGGATATAATTATTTTATTTATAAAAGAGAATTTAAATTCTATTAACCGTATGGTCGTTTTGAGTGCGCCAACGCGTCCGGAAGGGTCGAGATAGTCAGAAAACACTAGCCGGGGGTGTAGTTTGGGTCCCGGGGTATTTTTAGGCCATACCGGCAATATAAAGGGTATTTTGGTAATTTTGTATTTTGAGGAATTAAAAATGACGAAAATTAGGAGTCTTTATCTGATTGGGAATAGACCCACTAAACCCACTAACCAACCCTTAATGACCCAATAAGCTACGGAGGTTATCAAATTAGGTTTCCAACTTTCCAAAAGAAAACCCTAGCCACCTTTGGAGAAGGAAGCTTATAGAGAAGGAATTCTGCAGAAAGAAAGGGAGAGAGAGCTTCATCATCATCATAAAAATCAGAGATAAACTTAAGGCAAGTGATTTAATTCCATTTACTTTCAGAGAATGTTCCTTCCATGTTAGATAATTCAAATTTATGTTGGTTCTTGGAAGATAGTGAAAAACCCATGTAGTTTGGAACTTAGAACTTGAAATCTTGAGGAAAATTGCATGTAGAATGGTAGGTAGATGATTTTTCTGATGATATTAGTTATTGGATGAAACTAAAAACGGATTTAAGTTGGGTTAATTCATGATTTAAAAATTTAGGGTTTATGTTCTTGAAAAATTAGGGGATAGTGATGAGCCTTGATGATTTAATGATGATTGGGATGAATTAACTCCTTAAAATACGTTAGTTTATAACCTTGTTATGAGTAGGATTGATTTGAGACCTTAAAACCTTGTTAGGACGAATTTTAGAGGAGATTTGAGGAGTAAGAATTGATGAAAAACGAAAGTAGGAAAATCTGGGCCGAAACTGGTCCCTCGTTAGAAGACCTCTCCAGGTCGTTCGAACGAGCTCGTTCGAACGAGCTTCTAACGAGTTGACCAGTCGCTTCTAACGAAAGGGAACTTCGTTCGATAACTTCGTTCGAACGAGATTTCGTTAGAAGGTACAGTTCGTTCGAACGAACTGGAATCTCGTTCGAACAGCCTCGTTCGAACGAGACTTCTAACGAGTTGGCAGTTTAGGCCTTTTTGGCCTGTTTTGATTTTGGGAGTCCCGTAAACTTGTTCGAGTATAGAGATAACTTTCCTTTGATGATATATTGATAGATTTGGGACATTTGGGTTATATTGAGGAGTAAATTATATACGAGTGATTTAAATAATGGTTAGTATGGGATTGAGACGTGAGTGTTTACCACGACGTGAGAATAAATTATGGAGCGTATAAATGTGAACCGGGATTATATAAATTATATATATTAAGTTGGTACGAGAGTGCGATATGTACTACAATTAATTACGGTGATTACTAAGATGCGTGTTTACTTAGTATTGGTATATGATTTGTGTGTATGACATACCTACCATACTTGCTATCACGGGAGGTTTGCGTTCTCTTAGGGCCCTCTAATCCTTGTGTTGCCCGGATTTAGACTGGTTACCTTGACGAACATAGGTCATAGAAAGACTTATTGGGATATTGATAAGTCCGCTGATCGTGGGAGCGTAGGTATGTGCGTGACCCATGTGACTGTGTTCGCCTCCATTATTTGTGATGTTATTATCTGTGAACTATTCCTGAGAGATTCGGAATATGTGATCCTTATGTACGTGATGTACCGGGATGGATAGCAGAGTATGTGTGCACCGCAGCTTAGTTCTCGGGGTGCTTGTATTGTATATTTATGATGTGAATAATATACACTTAATTAATGGGAACCTTCATGTTAATACTGTGAATATAATTATGGTGTTGTTTTGAGAAAAACATAACGGGTTAATCGATAGTGAAATATATTGCACATTGAGCATCTGAGTTTACGTTAAGCCCCTACTTACTGAGATCGTTATAATGTTAATGGGAACCGTGTAATAAGGGTAGAACCTATGCCAGTCTAGCTAGATATGATGTCACTTAGCCAGTGGTTCGTGTCGTTTTAGATGGGTACTTACGTTAGGAGTGCACAGTTAGACGAGAGGTGAGAATTTCATGTGAGTGTACGTCCTAACATGTACTTTGCATTTAATGTTTTAAATGTTTTTAAAGCACTTGCAGGTTTTTTTAAAATATCTCCACATTCGGGCTCTGACCCTTTTGCTTTCAAATCTATTTTTCTTGTAAAACCATTTTAGGTGCCCAGCCACAAGGACACCATGCATAGGATACTCATTCAGGTGACGAGCTGTAGCTGTTTGTGGAAACTACAGGGAATTGCTTTTAGACGCTTCTATCATTTGGATTCCAGATTCAGTATCTATCAGTTGTAGGGCATGTTGCCCATTTCTATTAGAGACATCTTTCCATTACAGTTTTTCAGACTTTGGCATGTATTGATTCAGTATTCAGTTTAGTTATTTCAGTTTGTGGTTTTGTAGTGAGGAGTTTTTCCTCCAGACTTTATTTACATTATGTGATGGTTATTCTATTTACTTCGTTCTGGTGAATGGTGTTATTCTTCTTCTTTATTCTTGTTGCATGTTAATCAGACTTAAATTAAAATTTGGCAACTTACTTTTTAAATACTAGGTGGTTAGTAATAATAAAATGTTTCGACAGTGATGCTATTAACTGAGCCAACTTGGCATTTTGAATTAATTTAATAAAGGAGTAGCTACCCGATATTTAATTAGTCGGGGTGTCACAGAATGATAACGCATGTGGAATAATATGCCACTAAGAACAATATATATATATATATATATATATATATATATATATATATATATATATATATATATATATATGTGTGTGTGTGTGTGTGTGTGTGTGTGTGTGTGTGTGTGTGTGTGTGTGTGTGTGTGTGTGTGCGTGTGTGTGTGTGTGTAAATGTATAGAATCTAAGAGAATTGAGTTTAGAGAAAATAGAAAATGAGAGAAAAAGTAATAATAGGACTCGAGTCTCAGGTTTTACCCCGAGACACCTACGTAGCTTATAGAGGCATCAAAGTCCACGTAGTTCGCATGAAAAATGAGAGGTGGGGTTTATCCCATAAATCCAACTCGGGCTTCTCTTATGTGTGTGCGTAAAAAAATGTTTTAGCTGTGAGAAAAGTGTAAGAAAAGTGTGAGAATTCCCGTTCAAACCCTCTTTTTCTTTCTTTTTTTGAGTTTTTATTTATATGAAAATAAGAGATGTGCAATAATACTAAATAAAAAGTATATTAGGATATGTCAGATGAGAGAATAAATGTGCTAAGTAATAAAACAAGTTAATGCGAATTTATGAGAATTTAAGGAGAGAATTGAGAAAATTGGACCTTCTTGAAGATCTTGAGCTTGATCTTGAATGTTGGAGAGCAGCCCTTGCACTTGGATGATAATGAAGGGTAGTTAATTCACCAAGTTTGATGAAAAGGATAATGAAAAGTGAAAGTTGGAAAGGGATTTGGATGTGAAAATCACGTTGACTTCGAGAGAGGTTTTCTGGATTCGCCGAGAGTGAGGTATTTCAGATCTGGGATCCCTTTGCAATTAGGTCAGGCCCTCCTTCTTATAGGCCCAGGGCATTGCCGATTGACTTAGACCTGGTCCTGCCAATCGACAGGTGCATTTAGGCACATTGCCGATAATCAGCGTCTGGAACCTATCATTTGGCAGTCTCTTTCAGGCTCCTTCGGAAAATTAGCTGTAGAGCGCAAACCGTTGATCCGAATCGCGTACGGGGTAAACCGTTGGAAAGATAATTCTGATATCTTCGAAAGTCCTTTGGACCGCTCACGGGTTCAGGAGTTGACTTTGGGTCAAATGTGGCTCTGAAGTGCTCATCGGTCCTTTGGACGAGGAACTTTGGACGCAAATGGATCGTTCGTCCGTATGGTAAGTCAGAATCGCGCATGGGGCAGACCATTGTTAGGAGATGTAATTCGACATTCCAAAGAGTTTGACCCGATTTGGGGAGTTGACTTTGGTCAACTGGGCCCTGGAAGCATTCGATGACCTCTCGGAGTAAAACGGATCGTTCGTCCGTACCGTAAGTCAGAATTGCACATGGGATGGCCCGTTGGAAAGGGGTTTCAGTTCCCTTTGAAGATTCATTCAGTCTCAGTTGAGCTGAAGAGTTGACTTTGGTCAAACGGAGCCCGGGAACTCCCGGTGGCCTCCTGATCGGGTTTCGGGGGAAAACGGGTCCTTCATCCGCATGGTAAGTCAAAATCGCGCACGGGAAAGATCGTTAGAAAGGGGATTCAGTGCCGTTCGAAGATTCATTCAGTCTCGGTCGAGCTGAAGAGTTTGAATGTTTGGTCAAACGGAGCCTGGGAGCGTCTGACGGCCTCTAAGTCAGTACCCGGGGTATGACTTGGGTTGGTAGTGATGATGGGAAGTGCTAGGGACCTAAGGAGAGTTTGGGGGGTAATAGAATGGGGTGTCTACAGTTTATACAAAGAATTCAGGGAGATATTTGTGGGACATCCATCATTTTAACGGAACTTTTAAATACTTTATGGTTTTAATTGATGCATCCACTCGTTGGTGACATGTTTGTTATCTACATGTAATTTGGCCTTTGTAAAATAACTTGCTCAAATCATAAAACTTAGAGCACATTTTATTGAGAAACACATTAAATCCATTCATTTAGATAATGCGGGAGAATATACTTCTCAAGTTTTTTATGATTATTATTTATCACAAGGAATTAATGTTGAGAACCTAGTCCCTCGTGTCCATACCAAAAATAGTGTAGTTGAGTCTTTAATTAAGTGTTTACAACTTATTGCACGAGCTTTACTTATGCAATCCAAACTCCTAGTCTCTTTTTGGGGATATTCTAAGCTGATACTTATGCTTATCATCCTTTTTCACCCTCTTAAGTTGTGGCTGGATGTCAATCGAAAATATCACACTTGCGTAAATTTGGTTGTGCCGTGCATGTGCCTATCTCCCCACCCTAGAGTACCAAAATGGGTCCCCAATGTTATTTGGAAATATATGTTGGTTAGAATTCTCCATCAATCAATAGTTATATTGATCCACTGACGGGTGATACATTTACCGCTAGATTTGTGGATTATCATTTTGATGAGACACTCTTCCCACCATTAAGGGGAGGAAAGAACATACTAGAAGTACGATCCATTCCTGAACAATGACGAGTATTAACATGGAACACTTTCAATTTGTCTCATCTAGAAGCCCATACTGCTTAATGTGAGCAAGAAGTGCGAAAGATATTGCATCTTCAGGAAATTGCAAATAAATTACCCGATGCATTTAATAATGCTTAAAAAGTAACCAAGTCTCAAATGCCCGTTGCAAATGTGCCAGTAGGACAAATTTTTATTTCAATAGCAAATGAATCTATTGCACGCTCGAAGCATAGCAGACCCATAGGTTCCAAAGATTCTTCTCCCAAGAAGGGGAGATCAAATGAAAAATCATGCTCTCATAACACTCCTAAAGAGGTTATGAATGAAATATTTACCTTATCTGAAACCCTGAAGAGGTTATTGTCTCTGAAAAGATACAAGTCCTTGAAGTGACTATACAAGCCCCTAAAGAGGCAAATGTACCTAATGATAATAATGAGATCTCTATGTTTTATACATATAGAGGTTAAATGTGGGATCGTAAAGAAATTATTATAGATGACATATTTTCATATGCATTAGCTACAATAATTTCCTAGGGCAGTGATAATGATAATGAACCATGTACTCTATATAAATGTCAACAAAGAGTAGATTTGACAAAATGAGAAATTTTCATCAAGGCAGAACTTGAGTCTCTAAATAAACATAGTGTATTTAGACCTATACAAACTCCCAAAGGTTTTAACCAGATAGGTTACCAATGGGTTATTATAGGAAAAAGAAACAAGAAGAATGAAATCACTCGATTAAAAGTCATGACTTGTGGTACAAGATTTCCTACAGAAACTTGAGATTGATTTTGAGAAAACATGCTCCCCCGTTATAGATGGTATAACTTTTAGATATCTGATTAGCTTAGCAGTTTCTGAAAATCCTGATATGAAACTCGATTATATATACGAGGACTTAGATAAAAAAATATACATGAAAACTCCTGAAGGATTTCCTTTGCCTGAAGCGAAGCCAGTGAGTACGCACTCAATCTAACTAAAACGTTCATTATACTGTTCAAAACAATCCGAAAGAATGTGGTACATACGTCTTAATGAATATTTGTCTAAGGCTGGGGATAAAAATAATTCACTTTGCCCCTATGTATTTAATAAGAAATCCTCAAAATGATATGCAATAGTAACATTCTATGTGGATGACATGAATTTAATCGAAACATCATAAGAGATCGAAACAACTGCTAACTATTTGACAGAGGAATTTAAGATGAAAGACCGTAGGAAAACTAAATTTTGTCTCGGACTGTAGATCAAGAAAAACTCTAGAGGGATTTTAGTCCATCAGTTTAATTATACTGAAAATGTATTAAAACGTTTTAATATGGATAAAGCACACCCACTAAGAACCCACACGATTATCCGATCGTTTGGCATAAAGAAAGATTCATATAGTTCTAAAGAGAAAGATGAAGAAATATTTTGTCCTGAAGTATCTTATTTAAGTGCAATTGGTGAACGTGCTTTTTAGATATAGTTAACCAACCAAAAGGTATTGGGATGGTGTCAAGCATATCTTATGATATCTATGTGAAACCACTAATATGGGTTTATTTTATTCTTCTATTTCTAATATCTCCAAATTAGTTGGTTATACAGATTCTGGATATTTCTGTGATCCTCATAAGGGATCAAACAGATTATGTATTTCACAGTGGTAATATTGTTATTTCTTGTTCTAAAAAACTTTAGTACTAATTATTTTAACCACTTTGAAATTTTATCTCTTTATGAAACAAGCCTTGAATGTGTATAGCTGAGATCTTTAATTCATCATATTCATAATTCTTATCAATTGCCTTTCATTACAGATGTTCCAAGTGTCATCTATAAAGAAAATGCAACATGTATAGCACAAATTAAAGAAGGATTTATCAAAGGAGACAAAATCAAACACTTTTCACCAAATTTTTTTTTTCACTCCCAAGATGCAGAAGAAAAATGAGATTAAATCATGCAAGTTCGTTCAAGTGACAACCTACTATAAATCTCATTTGTGGAGAGATTAAGATGGTTTTTCGTATATTTCCTTTCAGTGGTGTTAAAACTAGCTTTTGTTTTGATCTTTTGGAGGCTTTTTCAAGCATAGGTGCTCATATTGCTCATACTTGATGTAAGCCTCTGGTGAGGGGCTATTCCCCGTTGTTATCTTTAATTCTATTATGGGAGATATGAATCCTATTAAAAAAACAGTTGACCATTAAATTTATTCAAGTTTTTGTTAATCCCTAAACATCCCCTCTATTTACATATATAAAAATGGTGTTTTTATATAAACACACATTTTCTATATATAGCCCCCCCAAAATCATTTAGAAGAGGTAACTTTTGAAAGTGGTAAAAAGACTTCCATAACCCTTTTAACAACCCCGAGACGTACTGTATGCAGTTTTGACATAATTATTTGTTTTGACAATTGAATCACAACATTATAAGAGATTGAACTCATATAGGCACTATAAGAATTTTAGGATTAGACGACGTTTAAAAACCATCGGCAAAAAAAAACATTGAAAAAATATATCCCAACGTTTTAAAAATGCCAACGTTTATACATCAGAGTAGATATTGTCGACGTTTGTACCGACGTTTTAAAAATGTGGGTTACCTCCCCACCTACCACATTTAAATAAAAAAAATGTCAAAATTTCTATATTCCACCAGCTTTAAAAAACGTCTGGATTTTTTACTTCAACAATAATAGAAAACGTCGCAAAATATTATTCCAACAATAATATAAAAACGTCACAAAATATTATTTGTCAATTCACAAATATTAAGCATGTTATGATTAACATCAAATTATCAAAACAACATAGTTTGAGCTATTTATAATAACTAGCCGCCCTTTATATACCATTATCCAAAAAAAATATCAACTTCAATAGCATCAAAATAGTATAACGTTCTCCACTTATAACCTAACAATATTAAATATAAGTCCAAAAATCGGATCATGTGAATCCCAAAGATAATATTCATATACTAACATTCTACCCCTAGCCTAATACTAAATATCTGTCTAACATCCGTGAAACACCTTGTCCATGAGCATGATAAAATGCTAGCAAAACTTGCAAAAATGATTAAAAACACAGTGTCAAAGATGAATGAATCAAACTTAAAAAAAAATATTAAGGTTTACAATATTGCAAATTTATCTTCTAGAATACTTGTGTTTCTTTGCCTTCTTTGTTGCCACACGATCCTGAAATAAGAGAGAAAAGAGAAACACTTGATCAATAAATCTATTTTCAAGTTTTTTATATTATATGACGACATAGAATTACATTGAAAATATACACAAAACACATACTAATTGTACTTCGTGCTAACATAAGTTACATGGACACAGTTTAATTTACATTAACAATGCAAGTATAAAAAATAGGGAACAAATAACTAATTAAAATCTAACTAACAATTTTAAATCAAATTTATATTAAAATATAATCAAATAATATGGAACAATAACTACTACTAATATATATATATATATATAGTCACACACACACACACACACAGACGTTGTCTCAAGCGGACGTTCGTAAGTGGATTAACTAAATTTTGCAACTCAAAATTGACAAAGTGGTCAAATATGTCAAGCCACAAAATGACAAAGTGCAAAACCTGTTGGGTCTTATTTAACAACTCATGACTTTAAAAAAATATTTCATTCTAGCAAATGTTCCCTTCTCCGCCCAAACCAAAAGTCCTAGCCGATTTTGTCCAAATTGCTCGCGTTACGTCTCTAATTTACTTGCTGAACTTGCTGATTCACATGTTGCTATTCGTCATATTTATATTCTTGTGTTTCATCTTCGAGCCTTTGGGGTGGAGATTTGACAAAAAACTAACTAAAAAGAAAGTTACCATGAGAAGGGCGCTATTTTTTAAAATTTTACCCATGTTAGCTATTTTTAAGATGAAACGATGGAGAAAAAGATACGTTCCATGCAATAGCGTCGATCTCAGATAGGTTATGTATTTTTTAGTGGCAATGTTGTTATTTCTTTGCGTTCTACTAAACAAACTTTAGTAGCTACTTCTTCTAACCGCTTTGAAATTTTAACTCTTTATGATGCTAGCTATGTATGGGTATGGCTGAGATATTTAATTCAACATATTCGTAGTTCTTGTCAATTGCCTTTCATTACAGATGTTTCAAGTATCATCTACGAAGATAATGCAACATGTATTGTACAAATTAAAGAAGGCTTCATCAAAGGAAACAAAACCAAACACATTTCACCAAAGTTTTTCTTCAATCGCGAGCTTCAGAAGAAAAATGAGATTGAAATCATGCAAGTACGTTCAAGTGACAACCTAGTTGATCTTTTCAAAAAGTCACTAAGAAAGGCGACTTTTTAAAATTTCGTATATGAGATTGGAATGCTTTGACTCCACCAACAGTGAAATTGAACATCTCAATCAGGGGGAACGTCTTATCAGAGGGGAGGATATAAGAACATGTTATTTGGGGCATTTGTGCACTGTAGGTTTTTTCTATTTACTAGATTTTTTCCCACTAAATTTTTCAGTAAAAATTTAAACGAGACTGTATTAAGCACGTCCAACACTGACTCAATGATCACAAGAGTTGTACTCTTTTTCAGTCATTTAGTTTTTTTTTTCATTGGGTTTTCCTTAATAAAGTTTTAATGATGCAATAATCGTTGAATGGTGAAAAATGTGTATATCCAAGGAAAAATATTATAAATATTTATATTTATCCTATTTAAGTGGATGCCCACTCTTCTTAGGATTTTACCAACTTGTATAATAAATAAGGATGACCCCCTTCATTATTGACACACCAATTAATGAAAAAGTTGTAATACCCCGTAATTTTAAATGACTTTTAAAATGGGTTATATTTTAAATAAATGGATTAATTGGATTTTATTATTAATTAATTCATTTGGGTTTTATCCGGACTGTGGATATGAATATGGATGGTTCTGAATATTATTTAAAGATATTTAGGTAATACATGAATGTGATGTCATTGATATGACTGTTTGATATAAATTCGGTTATTTATATTTTTTAGTCAGACGCGGTATGGGACGTGTCAGGACTAGTTTATTAAATTAAAAAAGAAATTTATTTTCTATCGATCTAATAGTCATTTCGACTGCGTCGTTGCGTCCGGAAGGTTCGAAATAGTCAGAAAAGTCTATTTGGATGTCAATTTTGAGTCTCGGGTCATTTGGGAATGAATAGACAACCCGAAAGGGCATTTTGGTCATTTTTCTAGGGGGGATGAATAGTGTTTCGGATTTGGAACTATTATAAGTATTGATAGATTAAGTGAATGGGAGTTATTCATCTCCTCTTCACAAATAAGAGCAGCCATCTTCCTAGAGAGAGTGTGAGAGTGCTTGGGAAAGGAAAAGTCACTTGGGAAGGAGAAGAACAAGAACCAAGGTTCACCACCACCAACCACCACCGGAGTTTGACCGGAGAAGGGACAACCAACTGAGATAAACTACACCAAAGGATCAGACCTACACTAAAGGCAAGTGTTTAATAATGGCAATTTAAGTTTGTATATTGTCCATGTTAGAATAGAATGAAAAGAGAAGATTATTCATGTTTGGAAGAAATAATGGATCATTAAATAGAGTTTTGGAAAACTGAAATGATATAGGAATTTAACTCATGTGTTAGGATGATAATAATCCACGAAATAGTCATGAATCAGTTGTAGAAATTGTGGAAACCATTGATATGTTCTTAAAGATGTTATGATAATAAATTTCTGGAAATAAGGAGATAAACATGCTTTTTAATCCAATCCTTTGATGATTCTAGGATGTTTAGAGTATTGGAAATCGTTCATATATGTTGGTATATCATGTAGTAAAGATTATAAGTCATTTGGGATGTTTAGATGAAGGTTTAAACGATCAAAAGTTGCTAAACTCGTAGTTGCGGAAAATACAGAAAATCAGGCCTGGACCTGAGGGATCGATCGATCGACCCCTACCTTCTATCGATCGACCTCCCCAGTTTATGTAAAGTTGTTTCTTTTTAAATGATGATTCTTATCCCAAACCTTTTTGTGGATCTTTGGTGATTATTATTTTGAGATTATGGGACCTAGAAAATATCAGTAAACCCTTGATAATAGTTGAATTAAATTTGATTTGGATTCGAGTGATTTAAATGTTGGAAATTATATTGAATGGAATTTCGGTTGCTAGATTCATTTGTTAAAATCTAAATGGTGATGTATGAGGATTAAAGATAGGACCAGTAGGGGTGATTTAATATAACACCTGGGTATCCTTAAGTTTACAAGAGGGTTTAATCCTAAGTGAAAGAAGGTGTGTTTATAAGATATTTGGAACTATCGGTTTTAACCTTAATTAAAAGGAGAACTAAACTTGTAGTAGTTCGGGAGAAATAATGTTGTGGACCAGTAGGATATTAGTGACTTCTTACTGAATATATGTTGAGGAAAATCTTATTTGAATCTTGTACATTGAGAGAGGGTAGCCTTAGGGTATGAGGTTATCCCAATCACGTATTTAAAGTTGACAAACCTCCTCGCTCGACAAAGTTAAGTAGTAGTGTAATGGAGGGGTTCCTTGTTTGGATTTCGCTTTGCGAGACGCTCCGCGCATGAACCTTAACGACGTCGGGAGTGGAGAGATGTTATAGGATGCGAGGATAATTAAATTATGAAGTAAAGATATAATATGTTAATACGTGGGATTTAAAAGGGATATAATGCTACGTATGGGAAATATCTTAGGGTAGTGATAATTACCTATTGATATTATATTATAGGTATGATAATACCTATTTGATTGATTGATGATTTACGTGTATGACATACCTAGTTTACTTGCTATCGGTGGGAGGTTTACGCGTGAGGGCAGTCATATCCTGATGAATCCATGGGATCTTTGATTTGTCGCTCGAGAACATAGGTCTATGAAAGACTTATCGGGGAGTTGATAAGTCCGCTGACTGTGGGTACGTAGGTATGTGCGTGACCCATGGATACGAGAACTATGTTCGCCTCCAATTTGTTTGTTGTTGATTGTGGTTCGTGGAATCTTACCGAACCTGTAGTCCCCTATTCAGCGACATGCGATGATGGGACATGATAGCAGAGTAATGCATTGCACTGCAGCTGTGACTCGGGGTGCCGTATTATATATGAATATATATATAATGGATTAAATGATTGAATGGATATTTATTATGGTTAAATCTATCTACGGTGATAATTGTAGATAACGGTGAATAGAGAAAGATAATGGAATTAAGTTAATAAATGGTTATGCTTATAGAATTGAAAAGCTTAACTCATGTTAATGAGAAACGATTCATATTAATGAGCAACGATTCATATTAATGAGAAATGATTCAGTTTAATGTGTAGTGATTCATGTTAATGAGAAACTAAATCATAATGGAGAAATATAGAAATGAATAATAATGTGACGTATGGTATGGGACATACGGGGATTATGTTATGGGAATGGAACTTTAATATGGAGATTAGGAAAGAGGAACCATTAACTAGGAGGTTAATAGGAAACGTTAAGTGTGCACTCTAGTTGAGAGGTGAGAATTGCAAGTGAGAGTTGGATCTAACATGTACATAATAAATGCTTTATTGCACTTGTTAAATACTTGCTGTTTTAAAAATACTCTACACATTCGGGCTCTGACCCGTTTCCTTGCATATTTTCTCTTCTATTGTATCTCTATATCAGGTGTCCAGCAACAGGGACGCCAACCATAGTTGATTATGACGAGCTATGGAGCTATGGAAGTATTGTTTAGACGCTTATCATCTTTTGATTCACAGTATTCTTAGTTAGGGCATGTCGCCCAAAGGATTCAGATATATTTTCTATTGAGGTCAAATTCTATTGTATTCGGGACTTTTTAATACATTTAACATTGTTGGGATTATTGTAAAGGATTTATGTTATTTGGGAATGTTTATTCCAGTTGCACTTAAATTCTTTTGAGTTATTTATTTAGTGATCTGTGTTGTAGAATAAAATGTGTTGTGTTATTCTTAAATTGGAAAGGGATTTTGTTAAATTAAAATTTGGAAAGTTTTTTCTTTGCTCATTCAATTAAAGAGAGAGAGATAGTGGTCTTCTAGCTCGAGTGGCTCTTGCTTTGTCCAAGGTTAGTTTGCTCTGTTTTTTTTTTCCTGTTGAGATTTAATGGGTTTTTTCATGTTGTTATTGTAAAAATCTCATGTTCCTTTTTTGGGGGGTGTTAAAATCCCAACTTTGTATTTTTTGGTGTAAAAGTAAAGATCTCAACTAGATTTGCCTATTTTTTTTGTGTAGAAATCTCTGCTTGCTATTTGATATGTTTTAAGTTTTGAAAATCAATGCTAAATAGCCTAAATGTGATGATTAATTTTAAATGTTAATTTGTTAATGTTAGAGTTTGTAAAATGTTAGGACTTGGAAATGTTAATGTTAATTGTTAGTAAAAATCTCATCTTGCTTTTATTTTAATTTTTGTGTGTAAAATCTGAATTTGCTTTGATTTAATTATTTTGTATGTTATAATCTTGTTTTGATTTTATTTGGGTAAAAAATCTAACCTCATTTTTCTTTTTCTTTTTTTTTTTGCTTTGAAAATGAGGTGATCATGCAATGTTTTCGGAAAATGAAGTCTCGCCGAGTGCAATTATAGTTACTTTTGTAGATGATGGGAATTTTTTGGGATAACTTTTTGTACATGGTTGCTTTTGTCATGTGGAATATGCGTGTGAATTTTCAATAAACTGTATAATGGGTATTTAAAAGAAAAAACGATTCTATACTCTTATGAATCTTTTTAAGAAATTGAAATTTTCCTAATTGGTCTCTCAAAAGTGGTATCTGATCACTTACACCCGTAATGATATTACCGTTATTCAGTATCTATTGTTCTTTTTTAAATTAAGCCTCCGGCGCATTTCAGCATATACTTTCATAAAAAGGATTAAGAACTTTGATTCAATGAACACATACTATGACCATTTCACATGCAAGTGTTATAGATATTTTTTAAACTAAATTACGTATACTTTGATGACGCCCTCAGAAGGACGTCGATGGTGTCACATGGTCTCATCACGAAGCTGCTCCCGCTTGTGGTCCACATAATTTAAGTATTGGTTTTGTTTTATTGTCTTAACAATGTTCGTCTTCTCTTTAATTGGACCATCCAGTGGTGCTATACGTACCTCTCTATCAACTTGTTACTTGTTTATTTTAGTCACCAGCAGCCTCTCTCCCTATATATACCCACCTCCGCCGGATTTTATTTTCATCTACACCGAGAATAACAAATCACCACAATGGGAAGACTATCTTCATTGTTTAGCCTTACCATCTCATTTTTGTACCGATTCTTCATTCTCCATTCCGATTACTCATTGAAGAGTTGCAACTTTGATCAGATTTATCAGTTTGGCGATTCCCTATCGGACGTTGGCAATTTTATTCGAGAGCTGCCTATCGGACCAACCACGGTGTTCACTAGACTTCCATATGGTCAAACTTTTTTCAAAAACGCTACCGGCCGTGTTACCGACGGCTTGCTCCTCATTGACTATATTGGTACGATAATTATACTATTTATTTTGGTTCTTGTATAGCTAACTTCATATTTTAACATGTACTTTAAGTATTTAAATTATCTTTATGCATGGCTAAACTTTATAATTTTTCCCATTTAAACACACACAGCAATTGAAGCCGGTCTCCCATTGTTGAACCCTCACTATAATTATCAAGCAAGTTTTACACACGGAGAAGATTTTGCTGTCGCCGGTGCTACAGTATTATCGGGAGAGGTTCTAGCAAAACATAACATATCATCATGGGTTACAAACAGCTCTCTCGGTGTGCAACTTGATTGGATGTTAGAACATTTTAATTCCACTTGTTACCCAGGTTGGTGATTCTTATTCAATAGTATATATATATTAGTCTTTTATGAAGAAATTATTTTTCAACAAAATATATATATATATATATATATATATATATATATATATATATATATATAGGGTTAGTCTATTTTCACTCCTCTCTTCTCTATCCTCACTCTAACTTTTGTTTAACAATATTAATTGACAATTTTACCCCCAATACCTTTTGAGTTAAATATAAGTATAAAATAAAAAAAATATAAATATAAAACTTTAATTAAAAATTCTAAAAATCACAGAAAAATAATTTTAAAAACAGAAAAATACGAAGAAGAAAAATCTGAGAACTATTAATAGATATTAAAAAATTATATCTAGTAGGAAAAAAAATGCTTCCCACCCAAAAAATGATTTCCAATAATAACAAAAAAAATAGCAAAAGAGATAATGAATTTTAGAAAGAAAGTAAAAAACTATTTCCAATAAAAAATGAATTCCAACAAATAAAAAAAAAACTTTTTTTACCCAAAAAGTGATTCCCATCAACAAAAAAAAAATAACTTAAAAAAAAAAACTATTTTCCACAAAATAAAATGATTTTCAACAGCAAAAAAAATTCCAACAATAAAATAATTTATTTTTTGCTAGAAATTCACCACAAACCTTCAATATTATACCAAACAATTAAATTAATTACTAAAATTAAATTATACTTACCTGGTGAATTTTAATCGAGAGAGAAAATGTAATTTTCATTATATATATTGATTATAATATACCAAAAAAGTATAATTTTTATGGTGAATTAAATTATACTTTTATGGTGAATTTTAATGGTGAGCAAAAGTATTATTTAATATTAATAATTAATTTAAACTAATCACTTTTTATGCAAACTATAAAAATTATATTTTGTTGAAAATCATTTTATTTTGTGGAAAATAGTTTTTTTTTTGGAAATTATTATTTTTTTCTTGAAATTATTATTTTTTTGTTGATTGGAATCACTTTTTGGGTAAAAACAGTCTTTTTTTATTTGTTGGAATTCATTTTTTAGTGGAAATAGTTTTTTACTTACTTTCTAAAATCCATTATCTTTTTTGCTATTTTTTTGTAATTATTGAAAATCATTTTTTGGGTGGAAAATATTTTTTTTCGTACTAGATATAATTTTTTAATATCTATTAATAGTTCTCAGATTTTTCTTCTTCGTATTTTCCAGTTTTTAAAATTATTTTTCTGTGATTTTTAGAATTTTTAATTAAAGTTATATATATATATATATATATATATATATATATATAGGGTTACTCTATTACCACTCCTCTCTTCTCTATCCCCACTCCAACTTTTGTTTAATAATATTAATTGACAATTTTACCCACAAGACCTTTTGAGTTAAATGTAAGTGTAAAATAAAATATATATATATAAATATATGCAGTCCTTCTCTTGTGCGGACTAGTCCTCATTTTAAGAATGCGGACCGGACGTGTGTCACCTAGCGGTGAGCCTAGAAAAGACAGAGAGAGTGCTTATAATTTAGGCGATAATTTCTAGGCGCACCGTTAAGTGATACATGTTCGGTCCATATTCTCAAAATTCGGACTAATCCGCACAAGAGCATTATTATATACACATACACGCACACACACACACACACACAGAGTTAGGTTCTCCAACATACCTCATTAAATATACCTACGAACATACCTATTTTTTTTAAATACGAAAAAAAATAATTTTGAGTGGATATTTTTATATGGGTTCTTGATATTTCAATGTACCCCTGTAAAAATATTCAGATCAAAATAACGTGTTTTGATATTTTTAAAAAATAGGTAAAAAAAACTGACAGTTTTAAAAGGTATAAACTGTCTATTTTTTTACTTATTTTTTAAAAATAACAAAAAATATTATTTTCAATTGATTTTTTTTACAGGGGCACATTGAAATATCATGAATCCATATAAAAAATATCATCTCAAAATTATTTTTTTTACTATTTAAAAAAAGGGTATGTTGCTAGGAGGTATGTTGGAGAGTCTAACTCTCTCTCTCTCTCTCTCTCTCTCTCTCTCTCTATCTATATATATATATATATATATAATTCATAATTAATCTAAAAAATTGTGTTCAACATTTTAATAGATTGTACCGAGTATCTTAGTCATTCACTCTTCATGGTTGGAGAAATGGGAGGTAATGATTATAATTATGCATTTCATCAAGGGAAAACCCTTGAGGAAGTTGAGATAGAGGAGGTGCCCGCAGTTATTCAAGCCATAACAAATACTGTTCGAGTGAGTTTTCATTGTATTTATTTGCATACTTAATTTGAGTCATGTCAATTTGATATAGTTATGTATATTTAATTTTTTTTCATTCATCAATATGTTATATACAATTGACCTGATTGTCTTATGTTTCATTGAAGACGCTCATTAATATTGGGGCTATTCGAATAGTTGTTCCCGGAACGTTTCCCCTAGGTTGTTTTCCAATCCAGCTTACACTATTCCGTACCAACGACTCAGCAGCTTACGATGATAACCATTGCTTGATTAGAGCTAACCAGATGTTGTCATACCACAATGAAAAACTTCAAGAAGCCCTCCAAGAATTGAAACGAGAATTTCCACATGCAATTATTGTTTATGGAGACTACTACAATGCCTTCCTCTGGCTTTACGAAAATGCTAAATATTTTGGTAAGTCTCGTAAATGCAATATAGTAAAATTTAATATTAATCTTGTCCTTAAGTAAAATACATTGCCGATACACTCCCATTTCGAGGCTCCCTAGTCTGAGAAAATATATATTACATGTCACTAAAAAAAATGCACACCTTAATCTCATATATGAACTAAGTATGGATAGTTATAAATCATATATGAACTGAATTAAGCTAGTTGTGAATCATAAAGGTTATTTAGTACTTTATTTATTTTGTCCTAATTATAACCCTATTTTTAAAATGGGTATTCTTATACAATTATCAGTTTTGTTTATAACTAAACAAAACTTTGGTCTAAATATTTTTTATCAGTTCACCCAAAATCTCCTAATCAACCCTAACAGTATATCACATAGATTGATTATAATTATGAAAAATTTGTGTCGCTTTCATATTCATAGGTTTTGACCCGGCGTTGAATCAAAAATCTTGTTGTGGCATCGGTGGTGAGTACAACTATGATAACGCTCTTGATAGGGCATGCGGGCTTCCAGGGGTTCCAGTTTGTCCTGACCCACGACTACACCTTAATTGGGATGGAGTCCATTTGACACAAGAGGCCCATAAAATGTTGGCAACATGGATTATTAGTGACATTTTACCAGAACTGAAGTGTTCCGCTAAATTAGACCCAATTTCCATAGGAAGAAAATCATTGGAGACAAAATATTTTTCTTCCATATAAAATGGAAACCATTAGCCAACCTCTAAAAGTTTACACTAAGGATAAGCATTTGGTTTCCTAACATGAAAGACTATGATGCAATTTTGCAACTACAAAAAAAAAAAAAAAAAAACAGTTGATGGAGAATGATATTATTATGTTGGTATTTGGAATTATTTAGACATTGTAATCAAATTTATCTTAGTTCATTTCAAGAGTTTCCCGTGTTCCCTAACCTGTGTCTTCGCACTTTAATTCTCACCTTTTTGGCTGCTTTATTACATGTTGTGCACTACTTTCCCTTATGGAATTCATTTCTATTCATTATTTATTGCAAGCGGCCCGTAATACAGTTGTGTTGGTAACAAATGTTAAATGACTCCGGACACTAAAATAAACATTAATGTAGTAGCATATGGTTTTATGAGGCAAAGTCATTTCATTTTCAAGGGAAAATAAAACATTTAAAGGTTGAGAATAAATGTAGCAATTTTGTATAATTTCAAATTTATGTTTGAAATTGTGGGGGAAGCATTGTTTTCTATAAGTTCTATTCTCAATACATTAATCCACGATAAAATTTTATGGGAAAGATTGAAAATTCTTATATTCTCAACACATTAGCCCACAATAAAATTTGGTGGAAAAGGTTGAGAACCTTTATATGAATTATGATAAATGTGGGAGTATTTATCAAAAGGCAGTGATTCCTATCCAAAATCGGAACAAGACATGATTCCTAATAAAAATAGGAATAAGACCATTGCATGTGTTTTCTTTGGTTGTATATGTGTGTTTAATGTATTGTATTATTTCCGATGTGAATTTGTTGTGAGAAATGTATATATACATGATTCATTAAATGTTAATTTACACATAAGTACTTTGATCATATTCCAAGATTGAAAACTGATTAAGCGTGTACACGAATATTCAATAGAAAGATAATGGATCAAAGACTATAAAGTATAAATAAGTCGTTTCATGTCCTCGTATGGTGACAAACATAAGATAGACTTTTCTCACACGAGATATACGATTCTTGAGGCTCGTAGTTCCAAGTGAATATGTTAGCATAATTGAAAGTGCTAATCTTTGCAAATCCGCTTAATAATATTTGTACAAGATTATTGACTGAATATGAATTTATCTATTGTAAAAGCAAGGTACCTTTGATAATTTTAAATAGGATGATCCTAAATAAAATTCAAATGCCTGTTGTTGGTATTGACAATCATTGAGAATAATCTCGCAAGTCATGACTTATTAGTTATGACATAAGACCATAAAAAAAATTGTCATAATGGAAACCCAACATAGATGACTGGATATCCCAAGAATTAGGTTCAACGAGACAACCTAATTATGTGCGATTCGATTAGCACATAGAAGAAAATAAACTTTTCCTCCCATTCTTAGGATGAGTAAGTGCACTATTTGCCGCGTGTAACAAGATAAATTTTATTTTTAATAATTTCTATATCTTGAGCATATGGGTTTAGTGGAATATTAGCAGGATACTCTTTATAGAAATCACATATGTTAGTGAGAAGGGGCCACTTCTATGAGAATAACCAACGGCTATATTGTTGAATTCTCTTATACATTCATGAAACCAGGAGGTGTCCAAGGCCAAAACGGACACAACAATGAGAACCAAGAATGTTCGGAGAAAGAATGTGTGAATTCTGTTGTCTCGATTTACACAAAAAGATTGATCAATTCAAGACACCGCATTCATTGATTGGCCAATAAACCCGATAGTCTCTCACTAGGAAAGATTCAAGGCTAGAAGCTATCTTTACCGATGCAGCTCTTTTTCACTGATACTCTTTCTAATTTATCTTCGTGTTCATTTGATTCTTCACCCAAATTTTATTCATGTGGGGGATTGATAGAAAATATTGTGCTTTTACACAAATTATTTTATAACCAAATTAATATATTGATCAACTTTGAGCCATTATAAAAATAGGACGCACACTTCAAACGTGGTGGGACCAAGTGTGTACGTGTTCCTTATAGCAAGACGAGTTACATGATATATATATATATATATATATATATATATATATATATATATATATGGTAAAAACGGACAAATAGTGAATAAAAAATTTGGTTTCAAAGTTTCCCATTTACATATGAAAATTATTGGGAAATTTTATTTAATTTTTTGGGACGAATTTTTGTAATTGTTGCTAAAGGTTGTGATTGTTCGCTGTATAGTGACTGTTTTTTATAACCGTCCTTAAAGGTCATGACTGTTCACAATTAATTATGTCAATTCATGAAAAACATCTCTAAAGTGACTGTTTTCTAAAAGGCATGTCTTTTCATGAGAAAAAATACTTTGTTTTCTAGAAATACAAGACTTGTCTTCATTTTTTAAAGAGAGAAAAAATATTTTTAATACTTTCTGTGGAGGCAATTGTTATGCAACACAAATAAATACGAGAGAAGCAATTATCAAGGAAGAATAAGGAATATAAGATGCCAATCACACAACAAAGGATGTACGTGATTCAGCAAGGATGTGCCTACGTCCACGGTGGTGTAGTCGATATTATTTCTATATACCCCGGAGAGTAATTACAGAGGATACAACTTGTCCTTTTACCCCGGACCTAGGGTTTAATATATACATGTACGTGTAGGTAAGTGGAGGTAATGGGTTTCTCCACATTTTCCATCTCCCGTGTAACTTCCAATTGTGGAAACGTGGGGGAGACCAGATCAATATAAGAGATGAGGGGCCCGAACTTTGGGCCGCCAGGACTGGGCTACTCGTTTGGGCCCATGGTGCTAAATTTCGGGTACCCACAATTGCCCCTAAATTTGTTGGGCCATGTTTATGGGTTCAATGGATTTAAATGATCAGTCATTATGGCTGATTTGCGATTCTTCGAGAACTGTGAAGTTGATTTGGCGGCACCCGCTTCGCTTATTGTGCGCTATGATTAGAATTTGAAGGCTTGTTGGGATAGCCACTTTTTCTCCTGTCGCTTCAGCCTTTCCATTACTCTTCTATCTTCTGAGAACCTTAGCGCCTCGTACCTTCTTCTCTCAGTTTCCATTTCCATTATTTCTTAGTTGTCTGAGCTCGTGCTTCTTCATCACCTGAACCGATCTTCTATTTTGTAAGTTTCCTGTGCCCTTTCCTTGTACTTTCTCTTTGGTTTGTAGCTTTTCTTGGGTCTTCTAATGGCGAAGATTGGGAATAGGTCAATCTCTGAATTTAGGAAATTTTACAACATTCCTGAATGGGTAGATATTGAGTGTTGTGCCTCCCCTCCTAGGAATGTTAGGGATATAGATGATGCTCACTGGATCCATGTTCTGTTACTTTCCCAGGGGGGACTCACTTTCCCTCCCAATGATTCGTTCCTACATTTCTTTGGCTATTTTAATATTGTTCCTGCACAATGCTCGCCCAATGTGTGGAAAATAGTAAATGGCGTCCATAGGATAAATCAATTGTGGTACTAGGTTAGGACTTGCCGAGGTCTGTTTCTGTTATTACTTTTCTCGAACTAGTTCAGGTGTCTTATACCTCAAAGCTAGGAGCCCTGATAGGGTATTGGTAGTAAACCTACCTAATTCCCATAAGGACTACTGGCAAGAAGGTTTCCTTGTTAGGAATTGGCAGTTCCCTCCCCAATTTGAAGGGTCGAGGTCTGAGAGGTTCTCTGTTCCTTTTTACGGGGAGGAATATATAGGTAGACATTGTACTGTTGTTTCAACTTTTGCTGATTTGTGATCTTTCTAACTCTTCTTTGCTTTTTCTTGCGCAATGAAGTCAAAGAACCTAGAACCTGCACTCAACGAGGTTCGTCTTTCAGAATTGGTAAAGGCTTAGAAAATCAGGGAGCCCTTAGGTGACGGCGAGCACCCCAGATCTGCTGCCTTCCTGCTCGAGTATAAGAACGTTAGCTCCAGCTTCATAGCGAGGCCTGTGGATAGTATACCAGAGTTCGATTCCTTCGAAGATACTGCTGCAGAGCTTATCCAGCTAGACGAGGAGGAGAGCAGCTCTGAGAGTGACTTTGCAGGTGCCGTGAGCAATTTGGGTGGAAGGAGCTTTGACAGTACCAGTTCCTCTGACCGTGAGGAGGTTTCTGAAGCTCGGAGATCGTAGAGCACTTCTAGCAGCTCAAGTGAAGACATGGTTCCTCCGAGGAAGAACTTGATTAGAGACGGTGATGATGAGGACCACGTGCTCCTTGCACAGAGGTCGAAGAAACAAAAAGCTACTTCTGGGGTCGTGGCTATTAGTTCTCGGTCCTCTGCTCAGGAGCAGGAGAGGTGGAGGAAGGAAGAGGAGTTGGTGAGAGAGAGAGAGAGGAAAAAATAAGAAGAGAGGAAGAAGTTATAAGAGAAGAGGAGAGCGGAGGAGAGGAAGAAGAGGGATAGCGAGAAGGAGGAAGAAAAGAGAAGGGCTGATGAGGACGAAGGCTGGGCAGGCCTTAGTCCCAGTATCTGCTCTGTCTGACGGGGCCTCCGTGGTAATTTCTCCTCAGCTGGCCCCGGCTCTGCTCGAGAGAGCTGTCCTCCCGGCTGATCGCCAAGGGGCAGTAGGTTCAGAGCACCTGGCCCTTCAGGCTAGTCATAGGCTTGCTCTGGTAAGGTTTCTTTTTCTCTTGCATTTTTCTGACTTCCCTCATTTTCCTCTTCTAATATCTTCTCTTTTTCGTAGTTTGTTACTGACTTCGCCGTGCTGTATCGTTCACGCGACGAGCCGGTGAAGAAGAACAGTGAACTGAAGCAAGACAACTCTGCCCTGAAGCTGAAGGGTAAAGAGCTCGAAGCCAGTTTTAAGGCTGTTGACTCTGCTCGGATCTCATCCAATTTGGCTCTTGCTACTGCGAGTAAGGAGAAGGATGCGGCGATCACGGAGCTACGGGAGCTGAGGCAGGCCTACGACCAAGTTTGCTCGAGTAAACTTGTTGTGCTGGAGGAGAAAAGGGTGCTTGTTGAAGAGCTGAAGAAGAAGGAGTCTGAGGCTGTCATTGCCAAGGAAGACTCTTACACCTCCGGCTGGGCTGCGGCATACGAAGATGCTGAAGTTCAGATAGGTTATATCATCCGTCTGAACTTTAAGAAAGGATGGAATAAGGCTCTCGTAGCTGCTGGGGTGGATGTTTCATCCCGACTTTTCGACAAGCACGACCTAGGGCCGAGGCCAGTCATAGACGAGGACCCTGCCCCAGCTATTGAAGGCCCTGATCCTGTCCCTCAGGCGACTCCTGCTAGCGTTTCTCTTGTTGAGGGGATGGAGGTTATCCCTGCCGAGGACAGTGCTCTTGCTGATGCTGATAAGGAGAAAGGACCATCCACCTCTGGGCCTCCTGAGGTTACTAATTGATAGGGTCTTTGTATTTTTGCATTTTCCAGTCTGTAAATTTTCTTTCTTCAGTCTGATGTAACTTCAATTTTTATTAATGAAAAATCTTCCTTTCTGCTAGTGTTGATCTCTTTCTCTCCTTTATCTTTCTTTCACTTGTAGTTAGTTGATGTGGATGATTACATTCCTACTACTTCCCAGTTGGGTAGGACCCTTGGTCCCAATGCGAGCCCTGAAGTTCGCCAGGCTTTTGTTAAGCTTTGCAAGTCTCTCAGGTCTAGAAATCAGAAATATAAGGAGCAATCCGAGCTAGTGGCTAGGCTGAAGAACAGGCTCTGGGAGATGGAGGACATTGGTGCCTCAGTGCAAGAGGAAGTCAGTGTGCTGAGAACAAGACTCCTAGAGGCCACCGAGGTCAACCAAGTTGGGGAGTTCCTTCAGCAGGAGAACGAAGACCTGAGGAGGTAAGTCTTACAACTTAGGGAGCACGCACCGAGCACTGTTCAAGCAGTATTACAAGGCTCCTCATCATCGCGAGCTGGAGCTGATCATAATGTTACCCCTCCCATGTCGCGAAGTCTCACCCGCCCTCCCCTTCCGCGAGCTAGTAGGAGCACCAGGAGAAGAAGCAAGGAAGGAGAAGAACTTCGCGATAGGGAAATGGAGGAGCTCCGCGGTGATGTTCAGCGAGCATATGTAATCGCTGCTGGGCTTCAAAGGGACGTCACCCGATTGCGGCACTTGTTCAAGAAAGGTCCTCGACAAGCGTGGGCTGATGGTTATGATCAAGGCTGGTCGGATGCTCCAACAAGGCTATCTGAGTTCGAGGAGATTTCTTTCATCAGGGGATGGCTAAGTGCCTTAAAAGAGCTGCAGGTCCCGAGGAACTCGGTGCTACGGTATCTTCATGAGATGTCTTCCTTCACTCTAGTGCCCAACCCATTCAGGAGGGACGATCGATGGATCCCCATCGATGCTATTCCTCGGTAATTATTGGAGTCGGATGCGAATGAGGTTGTGGAAGAGTTTGCTCCCTCTCCTGATGACGGACGAAGAGCTCGAGTGGTTGATTATCTTGCTCGGAGGCTTCCACCCCCTTGAGATTTTTCCAGTTGTTATATATATATTTTTTTATTTTTGATAATGTAAATGCTTTGGACGAGCTCGCCGACTAAACATGTATTATCATTGTTGTAAGATGGATTAATGAAAAGTTTGTGTTTTGGGGAAATTTTGCCAAATAAACGTGTATATCCTACTTTTCGTATCCTTGCTGCTTTATGATTTCTTCTGTTTTGTCATGAAAGTGTCCCTCCAGTCCAGTATAATATCAAAGTACCATTGTGCCCCACCTTACCTTTTAGGTTGTGTCGTCACACTCCCTTAGGCCTAAGTAGGGAAATTGGCGAGGACACACATGGTGTTGGATGTCTTCATCCGATCAGGATTTTGTTCAACCGAAGTAGGTTTGATGGCCAGTATAAGATTTGGTCGTATTGCCTAAGAATCCTCTGTAGGGCTTTATATATTGCCAGGGGCAATGCTAAGAGGTCTCTCGTGTTTTATGATGATGACCTCAGGAGGGGTATTCCCCTTCTGTAGTGATCAAGGTGCTTGTTATTTGGAAAAGATGTGTGATGAATGCAACTGTCACCAATCAGAGTGTAACCAACTAAGTAACTTTCATTAATAATAAGAAAAAATGAACTTCTGTTTTCATAACAAAAGAAATACAAGAAAAAGATCTAAAAATAGAATTTCTTGAGATTAGCTGCGTTCCATGCTCGTGGTATTTCTCTGCCCTCCATCGTTTCCAAGTGATAGGCACCTTGCAGATCGTCTTTAGTTACTTTAAAGGGTCCTTCCCAGTTTGGGCCTAGCTTACCGTCTGACGACTTCACTGTGCTGCCTAGGACCTTCCTTAGAACATAGTCCCCAACTTGGAACTCCCTCGGGCTAACCCTTTTATTGTAATGCTTCACGAGCTGTTGCTGATAGTTCACTAGCTTCACCAGGGCCAGTTCTCTACGCTCGTCGGCTAGGTCGAGTTCGGCGAGCAATGCTTCTTCATTCAGGCCTTGGTCGACAAGGTTGGATCTCATTGTTGGCAAACCTGCTTCTAATGGGATGACTGCTTCTATGCCATATGTCAGCGAAAATGGGGTTTCTCCTGTTGCTCACCGGGGAGTGGTTCGGTATGCCCATAGAACATGGGGTAGCTCTGTTATCCATGCGCCTTTGGCTCGCTCTAATCGCTTCTTTAATCCGTCGATTATAGTTTTGTTGGAAGCTTCAGCTTGGCCATTGCTCTGAGGGTAGGCTACCGAGCTGAAGTGGTGTCTGATCCCATGTTCGTTACAGAAGTTCTGAAAGGGACCACTTTTAAACTGCGTTCCATTGTCGGTGATGATGGTTCTGGGGATTCCAAACCGAGTGATTATATTTCTCCATATGAACCTTATCATATCATCATCTCGGATGTTCGCGAGGGATTCAGCCTCGATCCATTTGGTGAAGTAGTCAGTCACAACCAACAGGTATTTGCGATTGCCGACGACGGTAGGCAGTGGTCCCACGATGTTCATTCCCCATTAGACGAAGGGCCATGGGCTGCACAGGGACTTCAGATCGCTGGTGGGTTGATGGACCATAGGAGCGTGGAATTGGCATTTCAGGCACTTGCGAACATATACTACGGAGTCCTTTTGCATGTATGGCCACCAATAGCCTTCCTTCATTGCTTGAAAGGCTAGAGACCTTCCTCCGATATGACTTCCACAGATTCCTTTGTGAAGCTCGTGTAGCACTTGCTCGACATCACCTGGGTGGACGCATCTAAGGTAGGGACTGGAGAAAGATTTCTTATACAAGTCGCCTACTGTGGATAAGTGAAAGCGAGCAGCTTTGACTCTTATCTGGTGGGCAGTTTTCTTGTCATCTGGGAGCGTGCCATCCTTTAAATAGCCCCTTAAGGGGTCAATCCAGCTGGGGGCTGATCCCACCTGGATTACTTGTTCCACGTTTGGTAACTTATTGTTGTGATTAATGCTCAAACAAATGAGGAAATGGATGTGGATGACCCTCTTAAGGTCAGAGTCAACTGCCGAACTCAACGCTGCTAAGGCATCAGCGTGATTGTTTTGCCCCCTGGGAAACTGCTGGATGTTGATCTCTTCAAAGCTTGACATTAATTCCCTCACTAAGGCGAGGTAGGCTGTCATTCTTTCATCCTTTGCATTGTAATCTCCACTTATCTGATTGGAGACTAGCTGAGAGTCGTCGAACACCTATAAATGTTTTGCTCCTAGAGTTTGTGCCTTTTGGAGACCGACTATTAGGGCTTCGTATTCTTCTTCGTTGTTGGAGGCTGCAAATCTAATCCTGATTCCTTATTCGAGGATTGTATTTTCTAGAGTGATGAGGACAATGCCTACCCCTGCCCCCTTTGAGTTGGAGGATCCATCAACAAAGAGTTTCCAGGTTCTTTCTGTTGCTTGGTTCTTCTTTTGCTTTGTTGGTTGAGGTTGGTCGAAGAGTTCCTCGCCCGTGAATTCGGCTATGAAATCAGCAAGGATCTGACCATTGATAGCTGTCCTTGGTTGAAATTGGATGTTAAACCGGTCGAGATCAATTGACCACTTAGACAGTCTGCCCGACAAGTCCGCTTTCCTTAGGATAACCTTAAGGGGATGCGATGTAAGGACGATGACAGTATGGGGTTCGAAATAATGCTTCAACTTCCTCGAGGCTATTACCAGTGCAAAGGCGAGCTTCTCCAATGGCAGGTACGTTTGCTCGGCGTCTAATAAGGTCTTGCTCGTGTAGTAAACGGGGTGTTAAATTCCTGTAACCTCGCATATTAATGCATAGCTGACAGTGTGATTGGATACCGAGAGGTACAGGTACAAAGAATCCATTTGCTGTGGTATGACAAGCAGCGGTGGAGAGCTTAAGTAGGACTTGAGCTCGTCCAAAGCTCGCGATCAGTCTGGGCTCCATTCTATCAGTTTACTCCCCTTTAGAAGCTGGAAAAAAAGTTTGCATTTCTCAGAGGATTTGGAGATGAAGCGATTTAAGGCGGCGAGTATTCCAGTGAGCTTCTGCACGTCCCGGATTGTTCGAGGGGATTGTACGCTGTTGATTGCATCGATCTGGTCTGGATTAGCTTCTATGCCTCTCTTACTGACTAAGTATCCAAAAGATTTTCCTGGATGGACACCGAAGGAACTCTTGCTCGCATTAAGCTTCATTCGGTACTTCCTGAGGATTTCGAAGGTTTTTGACAGGTCTGAGAGGTGATTTTCCTTCTTCTTGCTCTTAATGAGCATGTCATCGATGTAGACCTCCATTGTGTCTCCCATTTGATCCTTCAATATTTTTGTGACCAGCCGCTGATAGGTTGCCCCCGCATTCTTGAGCCCAAATGGCATGACCTTGTAGCAATATAACCCAACTGTCGTGATGAACGCCGTTTTGTCCTGGTCTGGGGCATACAAGGGGATCTAGTGATATCCTGAGTATGCGTCCAGGAAACTCATTCGCTCGTGAGCTGCAGTGGCATCTACTAGTTGGTCTATCTTTGGGAGGGGGAAACTATCCTTAGGGCATTCTTTGTTAAGATCAGTGAAGTCGATGCAAACTCTCTACTTCCCATTATTCTTCAGAACTACTACTGGGTTGGGCAACCACTTGGGGAATTTCACTTCCCGTATGGATCCTTCATCCAACAGTTTTTAGACTTCCTTTTCGATCGCTTTAGCCTTCTCGGGTGCAGTTCTTCGTGCCTTCTGCGTGACTGGCTTGAATGTGGGGTCGACGTGGAGCTGATGACAGACCATATCAGGACCGATGCCAGGCAGCTCGTATGGTTCCCATGCAAAAACATCTATGTTGTGTCTCAGCAAGGTCGTCAACTCCTTCTGTTCTTGGTCGGTGAGAGATGCTCCAATCAATAAGACTCTGCTACTGTCACCAACTTCGGCTATAACTTCTACCAGGTTCTCGACGACACGCTCGGAGGGGAGGAGCCTGGTCTCCTCTACTCCAGGTCTCCCATACTTTGATTGCTATTTAGAAGGTATCACACCCTCTTCAACTTTCTCGCTGGGTTGACCGGCCTTCTTCTCTGGCTTTGGTCGGATGGCTGCTATGAATCACTTCCTCGCCATCGCTTGGTCGTCGAGGATCTCCATTACTCCTCGCTCGGTTACATACTTGAGCTTCTGATGGTAGGTCGAGGAAACCGCCTTCATTGCATGAAGCCATCCTCTGTCGAGGATGGCCTGGTACGGTGATTCGAGGTCAACTACCAAAAACTCAATCATCTTGGAGACGTTCCCAGCACGAACTGGCATCACTATCTTACCTAGGGGCATGGTCATTTTTCCAGCGAAGCCGACCAAAGGAACAGTAGCTTCCTTTAGGTCGACAACGTTCAACTTCAATTTCCTGAATAGGTCGAGGTACATTACTTCGGATGAACTTCCTTGATCGACGAGAAGCTTGTCGATGTCAAAGTTGGCTATCCTGAGTGTAATGACTAGGGCATCATGATGTGGGGTCCTTACTCCCATCAAATCTTCATCCGTGAAAACAATATGATTGTTATAGTTGACGTCCTCTGCTCGTCGACGCTTTCCTGACTGTGACTTTGCTGGATCGATTTGAAAAGCCTGCATTACCGCTGTAAGTTTTTTCATTTCCATTCGAGCTGAGTTCCCTTGTATCTGCTTGACGTCAGATACTCCGTGGATTACTGCGAACTCGTGTCCAGTATCATCCTCCAGCACATTGTCGGGTCTCGCCTCTCTGTTGGTAGTCACTTTCTCTGCCCTTTTTTCCACAAAGTCTTTCAAATGCCCGGACTGGGCCAACTCTTCGAGGTGAGACTTAAGAGCTTTGCAGTGCTCGGTCTTGTGTCCTCCTTCTTTATGAAAAGCGCATCTCAACGCATTGTTCCTCTTCGAGGGATCTCCTCCCATTTTCCTGGGCCACTTGATGAATGGCTCATCCTTAATCTTCGCGATAATCTTATAAATTGGTTCTTTGAAGACGGTGTTGACCGCCTGGAATACTTTCGACGCGTCATGGTTCCCTCCGTTCTTGGAACCATTTTTTCCTCCGTTCTTTCGTCCTTTCCTCTAGTTCTCAGTTTTCTCACCTACCTTGGTAGTGAGCTTAGCTCGACCGTTTTCTCCTGTATTAGGGCGGGTGACATCTTCCACCTTTGCGTATTTCTCGATTCGGGCCATTAGGTCGTCAATAGTCATAGCTTCCTTCTTCGTCAGGGACTGGTAGAGGAGGGAAGAACTAGGGAGCCCAATTTTGAAGGAGGCCACTGCCACTTCCTCCGCGCAGTCCTCGATCTCATTGAATAACTCCCAGTACCTCTTCGCGTATACTCGGAGGGTCTCTTGAGGCGTTTTCTTCATTGTTAGTAGAGCATCCATCCTTTTGGGATGAGAGCTACTGGTAATGAATCGGGCCGTAAAAAGTTCGGCTAGGGATTTGAAATTCTTGATCGACCGGTGGGGGAGATTTTCGAACCACTTCTGTGCTACATCATGAAGGCTCGAGGGAAAAATGAGGCACATCAGGGCATCTCGGTGACTCCAGAGGGTCATGGCCTGTCGGTATTGCCTGACGTGATCGATGGGATCAGTTTTTCCGTCGTAAATCTTGAACCTTGGAATGGCAAATTTCTTGGGAGCTTCCTCCTCTTCGATTTCTCTTGTGAAAGGTGACTTTATCTGGGTTTTGAGAGCTCGCCTCGCGAGTTCTCTGGTTGATCTTGTTCCGTGGTGAGTGGGATGCTGGTCCATCTCCCTGCGGACCATGTTTCGTATGTTCTCATCGTTGCGAGCAGGGCTCTAGTAGCAGCGAGCTCTTCGCAGCTGTTCATGGAGGTCGTCGTCTAACTCGCCTCCTTCGTCCCTTTGAGATTCTAGCCTAGGGCTCCTTCCTCGGCTGCGAGATTTGCTCACCTGAGGGCTAGGAGTGTGATATGGGCGTCTCCTGTTATCAGGACGAAGCTCCCTCTCCAGTATTCTTTTCAAGCGAGCATTCTCAGCCTCGTATCTGCAAGAAGACTCCCTCTGCTCGTGGAGCCTTGCCTCGTACGCATCAATCAACCTGGATATCTGCGTGGACCTCGCTGGTCCCTGACTTTCTTCTGAGGCTGGTCTTTCCAGGCGAGCTCTCTGATCTGAACGTCGGACTTCAGACCTAATCCTGCGAGGAGCAGGTGGCTCTTAAATATCTCCTGCTTGGGGAGCATTGCTACTGTGGCCGGACATCTTAAACTCCTTTCTTGACGTGGGCTCTTCTCAGGGAAAGATGAACGTTTCCCACAGACGGCGCCAATTGTGGAGGCAATTGTTATGCAACACAAATAAATACGAGAGAAGCAATTATCAAGGAAGAATAAGGAATATAAGATGCCAATCACACAACAAAGGATGTACGTGGTTCATCAAGGATGTGCCTACGTCCACGGTGGTGCAGTCGATATTATTTCTATATACTCCGGAGAGTAATCACAGAGGATACAACTTGTCCTTTTGCCCCGGACCTAGGGTTTAATATATACATGTACGTGTAGGTAAGTGGAGGTGATGGATTTCTCCACGTTTTCCATCTCCCGTGTAACTTCTAATTGTGAAAACGTGGGGGAGACCGGATCAATATAAGAGATGAGGGGCCCGGACTTTGGGCCTTCAGGACTGGGCTACTCGTCCGGGCCCATGGTTCTAAATTTCGGGTACCCACACTTTCCATTCCCGATCGAGTCGGATAAAGTATCAAACATAATTGGTTTGTGGAACACGACATTGAAGTGCTTCTTGTGCGTGTTGAGACCGTTTCATCCTGGAAGGCAAACACTCATTGTTCATTACCGTAAGCACCGTAGCGAGAGCTCATTTTGTCTTAAGGAGAGAGTGACAAACACTCGACTCGGTCATCTTCTTCGTTTGTAAGTTTTCTAGTGGTATTATTTTTATTGCATAAATAGGATTTAATTCATATTTTATTTTTTGATAAAATACAAAGCACGTAATTTTAAATAACATAATTTTATTTTGGTTTTTGTTGGTGAATGAGGTGGAAACAGGTGGACTAGGGAAGCGAGGGTCGCTAATGGGGTAGGATTGGGAGGAGGGGGTTTCAGTTGAGGGAATGATGGTGAATTTTTTATTCTATTTTTTTCTTTTTTTCTTATTAAATATTTTATTCGTTTTTTGATTTTTTGCTTTTTTCTATAATTTTTATTATTTATAATTTCTTTTTTTAATAGCACATGTATGCTCAATCTAAAAGAAATCTCAAGAAAAATGTATCAAACTCAAAGTCAATTTTGTAAAAGTTACTAAACTTAAAATGGGGTATTATGAAGGTACGAAAGTGAAAAAACTATTATATTGTAATATTTTTTAAAAGTGTGGTAAATTTATTACATATTAATCCATCCGTCATAATTTTAGAGCCTCTATTTTACTTGTGCATTTACTAAAGGATCAAATGTCAAAAAGTCTCACAAACATTTTTTAATACACATATAGTTCAAGCTTTTTATTTTGTACCAAAAAATTCCTCAAGTACCCATTTAACAAATATTCTCTGTTTTTAAAGATCCGCACCAGCGGTACGGTGAAAAACTTTTTTAAATTATTTAAAAAACTATTTGGTACATGCCCTTTACTAAAAAAAAAAAAAAAAAAGACTTAGATCAAGCTATTATCATATTTGCTCCATTGTTGTTTGATTAAAAAAAAAAGATTTCTTAATTCGGGACAAATCAATTGGTGAACAATAAGTGTAGTTTCTAATTATTCCTTTGAATAATGATAGGCTTATCGGGTTAACAACGTTTACCCCCAAAATTACTTTCCCTATGCCCCCTTTCACCAAGCATTGATTTCTCTCCTTTTTTTTTAATATTTGTTCATTTGTTAACTGAAAGTAGTACCCTTTTAAACTCTTGTTTTAACCGTTGATTATCTATACTCAACTATTCACTTATAATTAAAAATGGGTTAACTAATGTCTAATTCCTATAAAAATATTATATTTAGGGTTTAGTCCAATATAATTTTAAAAATATATTTTAGTCATTACAAAAATATTTCATTTAATGTTAAGTTCTAATATATTTTGAAAAATAAATTTTAGTCCTTAAATATGTTATATTGGTGTTAATGCCATGACAAAGTCACTAAGGACTAAAAAATATTTTTAAAATATGTTGAACTAAAAATTAAATAAAGAATATATTATGAGTTTTTTGGTAAATGAGTTTTAAAAAAATTTCATCTGTGAGCGCCAAAACAATCCCATTTTTTAGTCTCCATTTACATCCAAACACACTATTAACTCTAAATGAAATTGAACATGCAAGTAAAAATATATGGAGTTACCCGTCACCTATTTTGTCAAGTACACGAGTACAAATCTTTCAAATATTAGTCAATCGATTAACAAGTTTGATAAATTAGAAGTGATAATTTCATAAATGAAACAAAAATACGGCACAAAATGATCCAAAATTGACAAAACAAACTGACATGAAGTCGTATTATATCGTATTCTTGTCAAATTTATTAGTCATGTTGTCGTGTTTACTATGTTTTTATTCTTGAGATAGCGTTTATTTTTATTTAATTGAGCGTAAAAATTATGAAAATCATGGCAAATGTGTCATGTCATGTTCTATGCGAGTCGTATTCGTGTCTATAAAAAACATTGTCATATCGTGTCATGTCGTGTCATTTTCTTGTTCGATAAACTCTTGTTGTGCCCAACTAATATAAATTTATACACCGCTTAAATTTTTTCTTGCATCCATAGGCGGATACAAGGGGCCAAGGGGGCCTTGGCCCCCCCAAACTTCAAAGAATTTTAAATTTTAAACCTATAGTTTTAAAATTTTATAGAAAAAAATTATATTATTATAGTTTTGGCCCCGACAAAAATAAATATTTATTGTTTGACTCCCTCTTACTCACACTTCTGGATCCGCCACTGCTTATATCCTCATTTACACATTTGCATACCCAATGTGAGAACAGAAAAATGTGTTTCACTCAGTTTACCCATCCTATTTTGGATGACCTTTAATATTTTTTTGTTATTTTACAACATTTAAAACAGTTTTTGTATTTCTTAACACAGTTAAAAAAATTAAAAAAAATATACTTGTAAATCTCTCTATGCTTAGTAATTTTTTGTATGCCCCCTCATACTCAGGTTTCTTTTATTTTTAATAAATGTCTCCAAGCTAGAGTTCAATAAAAAAACTAAAACAAATATTTATAAAAAAACTAATTTTTATTTTTTTAAACAATTTTTTATTAAAAAAATTAAATGTTAAAGCGGTGTTTTTAACAAAATAGTTTTTTAATTTATTAAAACGTTCTTTTCTATCAAAATAGTTCTTTTAAATAAGAAAAAAGTCAAATGACCCTATTAAAAACAAGCCCATTATTTCTCAAAAAACAAAACATCTCACCTGGACACATGTACCTCATGAGAGAGCCCATGAATGAGTGTAGGAGTTCCACCTACTACCCAAATGTCAACACCCGGGTACTGTAGCACCACTTTAAGCAAAGGAAAAATATGAATGTTTATAATCTAGAGAAGGGAAGGTTTGGTGAGCCCTGAGACGGTGGTTAGTTCAAGACTCAAGGTGGTAAGGTTTATTAGACATATCCTTGGAATATGCCTTTGAAAAAGGACAAACTATCTAACAACTTTCCCCCCTTTCAATTTTATATATCTTTATAATTGTAATTATCTCAACTTTTCCTTAACAAAATTATTTTTCATAACTAAAACATAATCTAATAACACGAAATCTAGATAAAACTATTGGATATACTCATAATGGATTTTGGATCATAAGATTACTAATCAAGAAGGGGAAAGCACTAGTACGTCCACTAATGCTACTGATTGTATTTCAGGTATTTATAGGAATGACAATTTAATTCGATCCGTAGGAGTCCCGCTTCGTCCTGACCCTAATGATGCGGGTTTTAAAACCCGATTAATAAATTAGGAGTGGGTATGAATTTAAAAAAAATCCGTTTATTAAATGAGGCGCATTAGGAGTTAGCTTAAATAAAGTCGCTCCGCCCATTTAACTTATGTCTACATGAATACAATTTATATATATGTTAATTAGAATTAAAAAAAATATACATATATATATATATATATACACGCGCGCGCGCGCCCACACACACACACTCACACTAACAAGCCCTTATATATATGTTAATTTTGTAAAAGATCTATGTTAAAACATGGATTGAGAATTGAGGGACTATCTCACATATTAAAATATAAACCATTATAGACCTCTAAGAATAATGTAATATTTTAAATTTTACTATTTTTAAAATTAACCTGATCCGTATGAGCTCCGTCCCGCCCTGTTTATTAAATGGGGTGGGTTAGGAGTTAATTTAAATATCCCTCCCCCCCGCGCGCCCCATTTATTAAATGATGTCGGTTAGGATTTTTGAAAACCCGCCATGTTGCCATCCCTAGGTACTTACATCATTCAGACAGACGGGAGCTTTGACATCAATAGCGGGATGGGAGCTTTTGGAGGTGTCGTGGGGATAAGGGAGGGAGATGGATTGTTGGCTTCACTTGCCATATTCAAGGAACGACAAGCCCACTTTAAGCTGAATTGGAAGATGTCTTCCATGATCTGAACATTACCATCAGGGAGAAATGGAAGGGCATCTGCCTCAAGTCCGACTGTTTCGAAGCCGTCCAGCTTTTGGAGTCAAAGGACAAAGGGAACCACCCCCTTGCAAATATCATTGAAGATTGTTGTGAGCTCATCAGATGCCTCAAAGCCAAGGTCATCCACATTCCTAGAGAAAAGAATATCTAAGCAGACTGCATGGCCAAAATTGTAAAAGACTCTCGGGAGCTTTATTTGGAGTATGAGCATACCCTGGAGCGGCTCCTCGTGATGCTTGAATATGCCGAACTTGATGACCCCATGATTTAGTGTTTTGTTTATTGTAGTTTTTTTTTTTTTTAATAATGATAGGAAGACCCAGTTTCTGAATCTTTTTTTTAAACCCAGTGGCGTGCCAGACACACATTTGGTGGTGTTTGTAATGGACCCCATGTGTAGTAAAATTCCTTTCAATATGTATTTGACACGTCACTGAGTTTGAAAAGGGATTCAAGAACTGAATCAACTGATAGTGATATTTAAATTACAAATAAAACCAACTATGTTTGCCAGAAAAGTTAATAGTACTTTGGTATTTGGTGTGACAAAATGAGGCATACTGCATGGGGTTAACACTCATAAGAAGCTAGTGAGGCTTACTTGGTTATGAAGGGTGTTTATTTGCTCATGTATTCTACTTTGGAAATCACTTCTAAAATTCATGGTGATCCTTCGTTGAAACATTAAAATAATAAAAGTAACACTAGGCATTTCAAAGCATCTCAATACATTTCTTATGCTTGTATTTTATTTGGATCTCATCTCAATATATAGATATTTAATGCACTTGAAAATTATTTTGATGAATATGTTTGGAGTACATATCAATATTGAAGCAATATATAAATAATTATAGTTTTTAATATTCTAATCAATGAGATGAGAGGGTCATTATCATCCACTTTAAAAAAATAGGTCTCCAAATTTAGGATAGAAAAAAGAGATTTAAGATATATAAATTTCTTTAAATCTAGAGGAACAAAATCATAAGTTCCTTATATGTTACAAATTGATAAATAATTAGCATGTTTAATATTGAGATATATCATCTCCATCCATGACAACAATCATAATAAGTTGTATCAATATATTTACCCATACTTAAATAAGTTTGACTAAAAAATAAGGGGTGCTCAAGCACGGTGGCCATTGTTTATATATATTGATTATTATTTATATATATGTGTGTATATATAAATCCCCTCTCTCCTCTCTCCTCTCTCCTCTAAGGTCTATTTTCTTTATATAGTAAAAAAAATATTTAAGACAAGTTTTTTTTATGAGATATCCATATAATAATTCTCCCAAAAAATTGTTAGTTTAATGCAACCGATCAGTATATTTTAGTTTATGAGATTGCTTAAAAACTCATTAAAATAATAAAAAAAACTATTTTTGACTGATTTGCACAGTGTATCCATAAACGTTTAGACGCCCTAAAAAATGCTCCATCAACACAAAATATAAAGTTTTTTTACTATTTTAAAAACTGACCTCATTTAAGGACTGTGTATCCATGGAATGTTTAGGCGCCCAAACAAAATTAGCACCAAATAAAAATTTTCTTTAAAAAAAAAGATACTCATAAAATAAAACGATAACAAGTGTGAAAAAATAATATTTTCATACTTTTAAATTATTGCAAAAGTCAGGCATAACTATAATCTTTTATTTTGCCTCTATGAAGACCTCTATTCTGAGAATGAACTTGGTAAGTCATTTTATAAGTTCTATCAGAACATGATTTTATGTGATTGTTGCTGAGTAAATGTTGAATATTGGGGTTTGGTGGTGCTGAATTGCTTTGAAGTTATTTTTGAGTATTTATCAAATAATTATTTCAATATTTAATTATTAAATGAAATGTTCAATCATATACTAACACTAAAAATAATTACTAGAATCCTAAAATAATTTCCCTAGTTTTAAAGATTAATAACATCCTAAACCTCACATTTTAATCGACATTAATATTTGGTGGTGTTAAAATCTTCTGAGAGCTCAGACCCAATAAGTGCTCCCTACAGGACTTTAGACTAGTTATTGGGGAGGTATATCAAAATGAGAGATAAAGATATAAAGTGGCTTGTACCTCAACTGAGTATCTTACTGTAACACCCCATGTTTTTATAATAATTAATTTGGTAGAATTTAATTAAATAAATTTTGTGAATAAATTGCTTGAATATGATAAGCATGTTTATATGATTCATTTATGCCAAATTAAGCGTGTTTGTAGATAAATAAAATGAATGTTAATTAAATTATTATTATTAGGTCATGATTAAACATAATAAAATGTGTAACTTGGGCAGATATTGTTTGAGCGCGTTTCGGAGTGAATTAGGAATTTAAACATCTTAAGTTGGGTCTGGGGCATAGGTATACTCTTAGGGGAGTTATTGGATCAATCCGGGTAATATGTCAGGTTCGTTTAGGGGTCCAAATTGGAGGTTTAGGTGTAATATGGGATTAGAGGTTAAAATATGTTAACAACTAGCCTAAACATTCATTTCCATCCATAAGAGAGTAGTCGTAGCAGCCCCACACCCCTTTGGAGAAATTACCAAGGCTGGAGAAGAGAGGAATCAGTCTAAGGAAAGAATTATCTTACTAAATTAATTGCAATTTGTTTCTTAATTCATTTATACATTTTCTCAAAACAATTCCGAGCTAAAAGTCTAATTGATGATTATGAACAATTGGGAAGAACTCTTTTATTGCCTAGGACAAAGCTGGAATTAATTGTGTTTAAGAATTAAACATTTTTGGTAATAACCCCAGAATTGATGTCATTATTGATGTCTAAATTTGGATATCTACTTAAGTTTTTAGTCACCAAAATTATAATCACGCATAAATAAAATAAAAGAGGCAATAAAGAGTTTTTACGTGGTTCATTTAAGAAATGGAGCCTACATCTACAGGGTAATGTTGGTTTAGGATTTGTTACAATCTCTTAATTACAAGGCGTAGCATAAAGCAAAGGTGTTGATGCTTGTTCCCCTCAAGTGGGGGAAGTGGTGTATTTATAGTAAGTAAGAAATCAAGAGGTTGAATGCCTTTATAGATTCAAGTATTTTCACCTTTACACAATAATATGTAGGTGGGTGTCTTTTCATGTGCATGTGCATGGTAATTGTTGAATATCCCACTTGTATCTTTTCATATGATTGATGGTTCAACTTCTTGACTGTGGTCAGCGAGTCAGCCGACCAGAAGATATCTGAGCCAACCAAAATTTACAAATTGTGAAAAGCTTAATGATGATGTTGACAGATGTCACGGTGTTATCGGTCCAAGTGGCCTAATATTTTCAGGCTATAACATAAGCCCCCAATACTTCATACTTGAAGGTTGAATAAAAGAATGGAGTATTCCTTTCTAGTATTGATCAACACTTCTAAAAGGTTGTGGTTGGCAGTCGACCTCATGTACTTGTATTTTTTTCCTTTCTATATTGAAGCAGTGGCAATTTTGCAAATAACTTGAAAAATAGCGAACCGTCAAAGGGTATGCTAGTCTTTTTATCTTTTAGGGATTTGGGACGTCGTCGATAGTGTACGCTGAATCATTTCAAATCACAAATATCAAGAGTTATCATTGTTCCTATAAATGCATGATTTTCCCTTCATTTTTCCTCACTTCTGCAATCTCGAATTCTCTTTCATCCACTATTGCCTCTCCACCTTGTTGCTTTAAGGGTTTCATAACTGATCCTCGAACTGTAAGAGCCTTTTTTCTCATCTTTTTCTTTCTAAACATGTTAGGATGGTTTATATTGTTGATGAAGGTTCTCTGGAGGAGTTTAGGGAGAAGAGAAAAATCTCTGACTCGATAACTATTGAAAATGGTGTCTGGACCTTGCAACTTGTGTGCCCTAGGTTAAGGCCATTAGCTACCCACCATATTTATAGCTGAGTGTGGGGTTACCTTTCCTCCCAATAATTTATTTTTAGAACTCTACCAATATTTCATTGTGGTCCACACCAAAGTAGTCCCTAATAGTTATAGAGTTGTGAATGGGGTTAACCGTCTTAACGAATTAAATGAAACCTGCATAGGAATAAATAATTTAATGTATTGTTACAATTGGGGGACCACTGGAGATAATACCTGCTTTTTGAAGACATGTCAGGCCAATAGGGCCTTAGTGGTAAATTCGCTTGATTCTAATAAGGATTATTAGGATTATGGAATTATGGTAAAGAATTGGAAACATGACCCCCTTCTCGAGGGGGTAAAATACAATGATCCCAAATGCCCTAGGAAAGGCATGGCATAGGTCGACCCCTTATAACACATTCATTTTGTTTATGTTTGATTTATGTTTTTTGATACACCAACTAACATATTGTGTCTTCCTTTTATAGAGAGAAGAAAGAAAGATCGCCCTCCTGATTTATAGGTGAATTTTGACGACCTGAAGCTCATCTGGCCCATCCAACAGAGGATTGGTGAGGCCCATCCTAGTTGATTTTCAATTTTGCTAGATTATAAGAGCTTCATAACATTTTTTGTATCTCTGTCTATAGAGGATATCCCTTTATCCCCCCATTAACCTATAAGACTCTGTCTCATTACCATTTATTGCTGCCTCTAAATCTCCTTTGTAAGAAGAAGAAAACGAAGGAGATAATGCATTTATAGGAACTTATTCCTCCTTTGATTCCTTATGCTTGACTGTAATTCTGACTACTCTTTCTTCTCTGAGCAAAATAGTGAAGAGAAGAATTCCCAACTTGATCGTTGGAGCCTTCCCCCGTCCGAGAAGAAGAAGGCCACTGGCGAAGGTTACAAGAGACCATTAGTGGTTACTACTAAAAATAAAAAGTGTTGAACCTCAGTTCAAGAGGTTAAAGAAAGGTCCTTTTATTCAGCAGGAACTAGTGCACCCATGCTAATCAGGCATTTGTAGAATGTGCATCAGTGGCAGTGAATCCTAATTTAGCTAGGGTTTTAATTAGTTCAAGAGTATTGCCCGCAGACAGGTCAACGGTTGTTCCCTTATCTTAAGTAAGGTTGATGGAAAGAGATAATCACAACTTAGCTCTGGTAACTATGTACATAAACTTTCCTTCTCTAATTTGACCCTTCTTTAGAATTTTTGCTAATTGCTTTTATTCTTCAATATTTACAATTCTTGGCTAATCGTGACCAACTTTTGATTAGGTATGGATATCTAAGGGCATCATTTACTAATATTAAAGAGGCATTCAAAGAGCTGAAGGACTCCTTGGACACCACCAATGAGCCTCATAAGAGAGATCGAGAAAAATGACAGGTCTTACTTAATACTATCGAGCAAGGAAGGAAGGGTGCCGAGAAGGCTACATCTGATGCTACCAAGGCCACCACAGAGGTGGAGAAAATATTTCAAAACTTTAAGGTTACCCTAAAAAAGGAAGGAAGATGCTTACACCCAAGGGTGGGATAAGGCATTCGCCACTGTTGCCTTGCAGATAGACTATTTGAAGAAGGTTTCCTTTTAAAATTGTTAAGATTTTTCCCTTAGGCAGGTCAGCACTTCCATTAACTTGGATATCTTCTAAAAACATAATCATGGTATCCCTCTTATTGTAGATGAAGAAATGGAAGATGATGAGGGTACTGGAGAGTCTTTCATGGTGCCAGAAACATCAATAGTGGCCCAGTCAACTGAAGAGAAGGCATAAGATAAGGAGAAAGTGTAGCTCCTAGTATTGCTTAATATTTTTTTTTATTTTTCCTCTGTAATACATAAATTCCTTCTGTAAGCTTCAACAGTGATGCTTTTAATGTAATGGCCCTTCCTAAATTATAATAAAATCTTTTATTGGAATTGAACCATTTTGATGTTGTAGATTTTGTTGTTTGATCTTTATGCTCATACTCTGTCTTTCAGTTTAAATCCAGGATAACTGTGATAGTTGCAGCAGAAAGTGACATGTATAGAAGTAGCATTCGATTGTTTGGTGTTGTCCACGAGGAATTAGATGAAGAAGAGTTGGTGGAGTTTCTCATCTTGGATGCCTCCAACCAAGTAAAATAAACCTATGTCCATATTCACAGGTTATTTGACCAAGCAGTGGCGACCAACGCCGCATATTATGACATGATCCTTTAGATGCAAGAAGACCACAAAGCCTCCCTAGCCATCTTGCACTCTGACTATAAGGCAAAGTATGCTCGGCTCAATAGTGAGGTAGATTTTAACAAGAAATTAGAAGCTATTTCATTAGCATACAGGAAAAACGAATTTATGTTGAACTGTGAACGGACCAGTGTTAAGGAGGTGGCAAGCTTGTTGGAGTAGGAGAACAACTCTTTAAGAAATGAATTGAAGAGCTTAAAAAAGTTGTCAAGTGCTGTCGAATAGGATGAGGGTTCCTCTTTCTTAGAGAAGGAAAATACAAAAATGAGGGAGAAAATTGAGATTCTGAAGAAAAATAAGGTAGGCCAGTTATCCAAGCAGGTGGTGGTTGCTCGGTTCACTATTGAGGAGAAAAGGACAAAGAAGACTCTATCCAACCAGGCTGCCTTCATTAAGGACAAAATTTCTACCATCAAGAAGCTAACTAACAATGTTGATCGATTGACCTTTCATTTTCATAACTAGGGATATCTGGATGGATGATTATGATGAAGACTTATCTCACCTTGATGATGAGTTAGAACAAGCCTGACGTGAAGGCTATAAGTGAGGTTGATTAAATGCCTTAACAGTTTTGAAGCTTATCAAAGAGCATTCCTTATGGTGTTGGGACAATTCAACAGTATTTTATTATCCAAACCCACCCTTTAGGCTTGATGTTGATTGGATTCCTACTGACGCCATTCTATAAAGTCTTGTCAAAAAATACTTGGGGTGATTATATCATGCATAATAAAGATACCCATGTTCGACCTCAAATAGGCCAAGTTCCAATCGTCGTGAAAGACTCAGGGATTTGAGATCCACTATTCATCCCTCTACTCTAGATGTTCCTCCAACTGGAATGGAAAAAGGCTTAGGAAAGCGTCCAATGGAGTAAAAATAGTTTACCTTTCTTGCCTTGTAAATTTGAGGGGGAGCTTTTTGTAATAAAATTTCATGTTCTCTTTTGAATAAAAGATAAAGTTTAGTGAATACATGATGTTTATTCCTCCTTTAATATATGTTATCTAAGTGTAGGGCCTACAAGTAGTTTGGAATTTATAATTGTGTGGTCGACCTTTAGCCAATCACTTTGCTTTAATGGTTACCAAATTAGATGAACCTAAGTTGTCCAGCCTTAGGTTCTACTAACACACTTTGTTAGTCATCTAACAGATCTTTTCATTTTTAGACTAAGTGTTTGCACTAGTTACCACTAGCGACCAAATTTATTAGGATTTTATCCTGACTTAGCCAGATAAAACTTCTTTTCCTTGACTTTAAGTCATACATAAAGATTTTAGAGTTGGGACTTCTTATTCTTGACTTATCAAAGACGAAGTCGTACATGTAGTCTTGCCAAAACCTACCTTTTTTCCCTATTTTCACAGTTCGTAGTTATATCATTCGTTATAAAACTGTGATATTGTGACATCTCCCATTCCCCAAAAAAACGAAGTCAATTGTTGTGAAATCAATCAGTTTTCATAAAAGTGGTCTTGATTGTTACATGGTGATAACTTTTCAAACTAAAGTTATTGATAGTACTTCATGATATGCTCAGCATTCCAGGGATTCTTGAATTGTTCCCCTTCAAGTGTTTCCAAACGATAAGTACCAGGTTGGACAATAGTGGAAGTTCTATACAGACCATGTGATTCGGTGAAAATATTTCATATTTATTCTCGTATTTTAGGTCTTTTTAGTATCTCGTGTTATGTAATTGAACCAAATTTATCTCATATTCATGCTACTGACCCTATTTGGCAAGTACATCTTGTTTTTTATATTTCTCAGATATTTACAAGTAATTCATGCGAGTAAACATGAAAGAGAAATTGAAATAGCAAAATAAATCCTAAGAAAATAGAAGTCAAGGACAGTTTTGTAATTTTTCACCAGAACCCGGAGGTTGGTCCAACTGAAAAGTTGAAGAGCTTGAAGTTACGAGAGTACTCGAAAAAATGAAACCTCAATCCGAGCCCCGATAAAGAAGTTACATGCATTTGAAGAGATGAATCCAAGAAAAACTATGCAGTCAAGGTCACCCAAACCGAAGGTCAAACTGGTTCGACAACGAACTGGTTCGCTGTTGGATCCAAAATAACTAACACGCAGTTTTTCGCTTTAATGCCATTTTTTTAGGGTTGGTTTTAAGTGGGACTCTTGTAAAAAACGTGAGGAGGATATTAGAAAAAGACATTCAAATAGTTTGTATGAGTTTTTTTATAGAGAACAAGAGAGAAGGAAGGCCCAAGAGCCCTAGTTTTCAATTAAAAAGATGATTCATACATTATTGAAAATTAAGGTATTCAAGTTTTCAATACCAAGTTTCTTTCCCTGTATTGTTCTTGCATGTTTTCCTTCCCTGTGTGTTTCTTTATTTTCCTGGAAATCTAAATATCTCTTGCATGCTTAGTATTAATTTAATCATGATTTTCCATCCATGCAACATTAAAACTTTGTGTATTTCCTATTTAGTTATGCTAGGCTAAGTTTTTAGCGGGTTGGGGTACATGAACCCAATCTAGGTAACACATATGGATTTAAAAGTGAATAAAAAGTGTTTCATCATTCAAAGGTTTGAACTTTATTAAGATAAAAGTTATTGGTCTTTTAATTTCGTTTTCCCTAGGTAACTGGAATGTTTAAGGATGCAATTGGCTTTTTAATAATTTCTTATCCTCGTCAAATATAATTTTTGATTTGACATTATGCGGAGTAAAGTCCTCATAGGTCAAATTCTTAGAATGTATTTGATATCTCTTAGAATGAAGAATTAGATTTTTGAAGCTTTTACGTTCTATATAATTACCGACGGTTCGGGAGATTGTACCCTAACTCCATTTTCTCCCATACATTTAAAGCTTTATTTAGTTTTCTTGCATACGTAGTTTAGTTATTAAATTAATTAAAATTGTATTAGCTTATAGGTAAAGTCATAGTTCATCATATTTTCCTTCTTTCTCTGTGTTATTCGTTCTTCCTATTCATTATCACGACTCTTCATCTTAGTCCATGTGTTCGATACCCATTTTTGTCGGATTATTACTTGAGTGACCGGTTTACACTTGAGTCGATAAAAGTATGCGTTAGAGACACTTTTAAAGTCGTGTCAAGTTTTTGGCGCCGTTGTCGGGGACTAGGTAGACTTTAAGGTTAGGTCGATTTAATCCCAAATTTGACTCTAATTCTTAAAAAGAAAAAAAAGAAAAAAAGAAAAAAATATAGCCTCTCTCAAATCCTTACATGCAAAATCCTCAACAAACTCCTCAATCCACTCCTACCTGCATTCATGAAAATCCTATAATTGAGTACGACCGCGATAGTCCACACACTCCTAACACTCCTCAGTTTTGGGTTCCACTTCCTACACCACCCAACTCCATCACGATTCACACATCTAGGGCGTTGAGTGAGGATACCGAGTCAATTGGAGAGAGAACGATATAGGACCACACTAGTTATGGTATGGGTGAGGATGAAGTGTCGTATCGTCCCATGAGAGACCTCTTATATCCCGAGTGAATCGTCACTCCGAGATGCATTCTACTTTCATATAATACGGGACACTTTAGCTTTCGTAATGGGATGATCCATATTCTTCCCACCTTTCTTGGTATGGATTCAAAAAAACCTTACCTCAATATTCGTGAGTTCGAAGAGGTGTGCAATACGTTTAGCGATCAAGCTTGTAGTCAAGATATCGTTAGCCTTAAACTTTTTCATTTCTCTTCGAAGGATAAAGTATCACCGAACTCAACAGGATCATGGAGAGATATGCAAACCAATTTTTTTTTTAAATTCTTCCCCCAATATCGAACGAATTCCATCAAAATCAAATTCAAACATTGAGACAATAAGAAAATGAGCCATTTGATCAATATTAGGAGCGTTTCAACGAGTTAGTCAACACATGCCCACATCACAGTTTTGAGAAGTACCATTTTATATCTTTCTTAATCCACGGGTTAAGTATAGCTTCTAAAAAGCGCAATTTTTTTTGTTAAAAAGCGCAATATTTTTTATGGAGTACTTATGTAATCGGATGTCTCCATTTGATGACATGAGTTAGAATTGTGATAATTTAAATAGTTTGAATTTGACGTTTGAGAAAAGAATTGATTTTTTGGGGAAAAAAAATTCGTTTTAAATCCGGTATGGATATTTTGCAAACTGTTCAAAATCAATGAAATTTTTATCGTGAGAAATTTCTTTCTTTAGACCATGAATTTAATGCTTTAAAATTGTCCTAAAAGGAGAGTGATGATAGAGTCATAGTTTTAGAAAAAGAATTGGAGGACCTTAAAAATTCTAGGATTTGTGTTTGTGCCAAAGGGGATAATAATATTTTACTCGATGAGTTTGTGGCACGTGAGGAGACTCTTAGGGATAAGTGTGTGTATTTTAAAAACGAACGTGATAACCTTTTAAGAGTAATTGAAAAATTAGAGAGGGAGTCCCTAAAATTAGAAGAGTCTAATTCTTTACTTGAGTAAAAAAAATTGGAGTTAAAAAATGATTTGACGAACTAGAGTAGTGTTGGTAGCAATGGTAGTGGCTCGTCAGGTTCTAATATTTCGAGTGTTAAAGCCAAGACCATTATTTGTTTTAGAGGGTCAATAAATCCCAAGGACGTTAGAAAAGGTCAACCCATAGGTGTCGTTCCACCCATCTACACATGTTCACATTGTGGTATGAAAGGTCACCTTATGCATTTTCATTTCGATCTACGAAAAAGTCCTAGGAAGTTTAACTTTAGTGTTCCCTTGGTTCTCAAAACCCCTATGCGTCGTTGCACACCTATTTGGGTTAGAAAATCACTTTTAGAGGCACTAGATGTTTAACTAGTTAATTCTCGATTGCTTACACATGATTCTTCTCTTGCTATATCAAATAGATGATTGTGTTCGCATGTTTATCGTATGCTAGTTGTGCTTCATATTATATGTTTACTAGTGTTATGACTTGTGTACTTTTTGTATTAGATTTTTGTTTTTGATAAAACTTTTGAAAAATACAAAAAGATTTTATTTTGATAAAATCTTTGAAAAATCTAAAAAGATTTTTGTGATTTGTTTTGCACCGTATATGAATGGACCTTTAGAATGACTAAGTCACAATTTCATTCCATATTTATGTGACGATTTGATAGTGTTGTGATATGCATCATCATTCCATTTATGTGCTTTACATTGTTTGGAGTCATTAAGATGTGATTTGTTGTTACTACCTACATGTATGACTCATGAGTTCCTTTAATGCACTCTTGTACGGATTTGTTTTATTATTGTTTTTGTCTATCACGTATTGGTGGGAGTGTTGTCATCTCAATTCCGTCTATAAAACGAACCATGTGCGATAAAACTTGATAATGGAAGTAGTTCATGTTAAAATCATTTACCGTGAGGATTTAATTACAACAAAATATAATGAGTGAATCACGGGAAATGGCTGCTAGAGTACAAAATTAACTCGTCGTGAAAGTTACCGTTTAAAAGAGCCCGAAAAAATTTAAAGGCAACAAAAAGATAAATATGCCAAAAAGGGGCCACCTCAAATGAAAAATTATTGATTATTACTTATGAGGGAGTTTGGTTGGAAAGAAATAAAAAATGGGTTTGCACATCCTGATAGCATCATGAAAAAACAATTCACAGTTTTAGACATTATTGGTATGGGAATCATTATTAACTTTGATGTGTTGATGGATTGAGTCAATGTCATTTAAATTCAACACTTTCAATACCTAAGGACGATTTTGAGATTCATTCGTTAGGAGTACACATATTCATCGTGCACATATGTCATGATTGATTTATTTTATTTACCTATCGAGTATGTTCACACCCATTCATTCCGTTTCCATGATTTGGTTGTCTTAGTGTAAATTCATGGTGTGTGATTTTTGTATTTTTTGTAATTTTTTTTTCATTTTTCTATGAAAAATTGAAAAATAAAATATAGTTTGTGGAAGCTTTTGAGTTTCTCTTTGCATGAGCCTAGTTTGATTAATATTTTCTATACATATTTGTCGTGACAACTTCATATTTATTTTGTTTATTCGTTTCCTTGTCTATTTTGGATAAATAAAAAAGGGGGAGAACGAATTATGGGTGAGTTTTTTGCTTACGGGGGAGATTTGATTATTGATTGATTTATTCTTATATGATTTCAAACTCGATGCATCACGAAGGCATTTACTTTACCTCATGTGTGTGGGTACAAAGATTGAAGATAATATGTTGCACACCCTGATGAGAAAAGCATAAAGTATTGAAGTTGAAGATTTTTTTAAGAAAAGTTTTGAGACTTGCATGTTTAGTACCTTTTCAGTTTTGGGTTCATTGGGGGGAGCTATTAGATTTGTATAGGCATTTTGATTTGATAATTTAGATATTTTTATTTTGTACCGGCATAGACATAAGGGGAGATTTGTAAGGACATTTTTTTATTGTCCGACTTACATGTGAGTATGTCATATACCGCTATAACCATCGAAGAATTATTCAAGATCATTCTAGCATCAAGACGGATCCGAATATCAAAGTTCTTCAACATTCAAGCCTCCGGAAGATTAATTGTGATAAGGTTGTGTTTAAGTACCTTAACGGTTCACTTAGAGTGTTGGATATTTTTTACAAAAATATTTTCTAAGTATTGGAGAGGAGTTTTTCGTTAAAGACTTTTTTCCAAGTGTTGAGGCGGACTATTTTCTAACGAAACAAAAAATATTTATTTTTCAATTTCTCGTTCGAGCGACAGAAGGACTTCGTTTGAATGACATGGCTATGTCGTGCTAAGTCATTTGAACAACACGTGTCATCATTCGAGCGACACTGACAACTCGTTCGAGCGATGCGTCGCCTTAATATTTTTATATATAGCGTGTTAAACAACTCCGTTTTTCTTAAGAAGGCCTGCGTTTTTATCAGATATGAAAACTGCTTTGCCAGAATCATTATCTTCTCACTTTTAGGGTTTTAATCATTTTTATTTTCAATTCACAAGATCCCAATAGTTTATGTGAATTATTTTGGAACCCAAGAACACATCTTTGTTGAAGTTTCTCCTGTAGAGAAGATCTCTACTGCTGATTAGGTTTCACTTAAGGGAGGTACTGGGCTGACTGACTGCGCTCAATAGGGAGTACTTATGGGTGTTCCTGGGCTGATTGAACTGTGGATCGTGTGGAGTTGTTGTGGAATTCCATTGTTGATTTAGGTTGCGGCCTATGTGGGTTTTCTAAGGTAATCCATTGCAGATTTCATTGTAAGTATTATAGTGAAATAAAAGGTTTTACCTGAAAGTTTTTTTTTTCCTGAAATCTATGTGTCAGCAATTATTTATGTTGGTTTGATTTTTCAACATGTAGTTGCATGTTATAGGGCTGAATAAAATTGGATTAAAGTTTGACACCGATTAAATAAGGTTGACTTGAAAATTTAAGAATTCATTTCAATCAGTATCACGCACATATTTTACACAAGCACAAAATGTGAGCTCTATTCAATTAAATGATCGCCCACGAAAGTTTAAAGATTAGAGTGCACCAACCATTTCGTGCATCATTGGAGAGAACCTCATAGAGAAAGTCGTATTAGATTTAGGGGTGAGTGTTAACCTTCTTTCTTATTCCATATATAGGCAGTTAGATTTGGGGGACCTCAAGCCCACCAAGATCACTCTTCAACTCATGGATCATACTACGAAGATACATCAAGGAATTGTTGAGGATGTGATTTTTTCATTTGGGACACGAAGCCCTCCATTACCTCGAGTAATCATGCTCATATCATCCTTGGCCACCCATTCTTATCTATGGCTAACGCTTTGATTAATACTCGAAATGGGCAAATGCAACTTACGTTCGAGAATATAACCCTTCAGACAAATATCTTTAGCATCGTCAAGCAAGATGGTGATGAGGACGAGTTTCATGAAGTGGATCTTATCGAGGAGGTAGTAGATGAGCACATCAAGGGAAATTTAAGTGGGGATTCACTATAAGCGTGTCTTATTTCGAGTAATGAGAGTGATGGGACGTACACCGACTTCAAAAGGGAAGGAGGTGATTCATCCCGAATCATAGCACTTATTACCCTCTATACCTACACATTTTAGCCCCCTCGGGTAATTTAATTCCTATAATTATGCTCGATAATCATACAACCTCCATTTTATATGCCAACATGTTATTTAGGTATTATTGAGTGTTTGTAGCTATTGCGGTGATTAGTGTGAAGTTTAATGGCATTCCAATAAAGTTCCATTGACATTCGCACGTTTAGGAGCATTATCGTCATTTTGTACTTCCGGATTTTTGCCTAAAGTATTCACGGAAGTTGTGTACCTCGGAATATACTTCGCATGGCCATGAACGGTGCGCGAATCCTAGTCCAAATGAACATGTTACGGGCCTTTGATCTGGGAGGAAATATAAAGAAATTAACAAAAAAGTAAACAAATAAATAAAAGACCTTTATGTCCTGGCCCTAATTTTGCAGCAGCTGGTCCAATTCAACCATCGCAGGTCTCGATCAAGCTCGAGTCTTGGGTTATCCTATGGAGGCATCGAATTTTAGTTGGTTTATGAACAAATTGCACGTCATGGCGTGGCAAATCAGCTTTGGACATCTTTGGGCCACTCACGATTTGAGATGGTCTTAGCCATATCCATAGTGTTGTCCATAAACAAAATAGCAGGTCTTATTTAAATTAGCAGTGGGTTCCAAATCAATGGTGGCTGGTCTTTGCCCCGAACAATATAGTAGGACTCGGCTTGAACCAAAGAAAGAGTGAGTTGTGCTGCTATGACCAGTCGACCGGGTCCCCACCCGCGATCGACTGGGTCTTCCCATTTTTGACTTGATGCATATGCAGTAGCTGTTCTCCCTTACCATCGATCGATAGCCCCTTGACCACCGGTCGATCGGGCCTCTATTTTTGGTTGAGAGTGTGCTGCTAATTGTTTCCTTTTCTTTTATTTCTTATTTATTTATTTAATTCTCACTTAGTATAAATAGTTGAGTTTTATTTTATTTGTAAGATATCTTATATTTTCTCTTCTTTTTAGTTTAGAACTTAGGTTAATAAACATTTTGGGGATTTTGTTGGAGATCACCCCTCTCCTCCATTTTTGTGGGTAATACCCATTTATGTAAGCTTCACTTTACTATTCATCTTCTTTTCTCTTGAATTTAAGTTTATTCCTTTATTTTCTTGCTTTATTATTTATCTTCATGCCTAGATAATTTGTGTAGTTAATTTATCTCTTTATTACTTTTGTTAATTAATCGTCTTAACTTAGTTTATTTATGTATTTTATCATGCTTAGTGGCTAATTTAAATTAAGTTGTGTCAGATTGAACTCACTTAGGGTTGATTTGGTTGCTTTTCTATGGTGATGGGTTTTTATGAGTTTATTTCGATTAGGTTGTTCTTGTTATTACACCTAGGATATTTAACGGGGTATATCACATATGCTTCCTATTTACGACCTTGCATGTGTAATTTTTAGGGTATTTGTTGATGCAAAATCATTGTATGCTTTTATACGAATTTAAGAGGGTGACGACTCTGAATTTAATTAATTGACGAAATGGGACCCAATCTTGTGAACCCATGTAACCATTTATACTAATTAACTCGGGGTGAGGGATATCTATCACAATCTATAATTTGTATTCCTTTTATTAATCTAGTTTAAATACACTCGCCTAGTTATCTTTTCCTTTTTTTTCGACATCACCTTTGACACTTTTATTTTAGAAGTATTAAATCTACATAATTATAATAACTAGTCTATGGGGATTCGATACCCGTACTGTCCATTGTACTCCCTTAAAAGAGTGTAGTCATAGTTTAGGTTTTTGCATAGTGGTGGGAGCCGAGCATAACTACCGGCGTATATCTTCATACACTTGCACCGTGATTTTCCCCTATTATCAAAATGGCGTCGTTGTCGGGGATATTCTATTTTTGTGGTGTGGGATATTCTATCATAGCCTATAGTTTTTATTCCTTTTGTTAATCTAGTTTAAATACACTCGCCTAGTTATCTTTTCCTTTTTATCAGCATCAGCTTTTTCACTTTTATTTTAAAAGTATTAAATCTATATAATTCTAACAACTAGTCTCCGTGGATTCGATACTTGTACTGGCCTTTGTACTCCCTTAAAAGAGTGTAGTCATAGTTTAGGTTTTTGTATAGTGGTGTGAGCCGAGCGTAACGACCGATGTATATCTTCATATACTTGCACTGCAGTTTTCCCCTGTTATCAAAATGGCGTCATTATCGAGGACTTGTTTGTTTTAGAATTTAATTGATTTAGTATTTTGTAGTATTTTCTATCTATTTATATTCTTTGTTAACTATTTTTTTAGGACTTATACATTTGAGCACCAAGAAACGCTTGAATTTTTCGGACACACATCACTTTGTGGAATTTTCCATCTCAAGCCTTCTTTGAGGTAAGCATGTCTTATTCTAATTCATTCAGTAATCGTAATGATAATTCTCAAAATCTCCCTACACCTATGACTTTTGGTCAATACTTACAAGCCTATAAAATTGAAACATCTAAAACGTCTTTGGGTGAGTATTACCAAAGTCAAGACATGGATTACGAGAATTTTGAGAATGATTATTTAAATATTGGGCCTCAAAATCCTTATGATAATAACTTCGCAACGAATGCCAATATCTTTCAAAATTTTTATGATAATGATTTTGGATAGTAGTTCCGAGGATGATTTTCAAAATTCTCTTTTGCAAGAATCCGAGGCCTATGACTTTCGGGGAGGTCTTGTGCCTTCTTGAAATGAAAATTTTAAAAACCATTATCAGGAAGAAAATCGTTGTTGGGAGTATGAGTTGGATTTATTATTCGAATCCAAAGGAGATTTTTCTTCCTAGACCTTTGAAGTCAAGGAATGTTTTGAACCAAATGAGGATTTTGTGCCTACTTTAGAACAAACCATTTTTTACTTGGCCCATGGTATAATAAAGAAAGAAAATGAGGAAGAAATGGATGTAGTATCCATTTGCAATGAAATAATTTCTTCTTTGGTCCTCAAATAAGTATATTTCATTGAAAATGATCTTATTTACTTCGAAACTCAATCTTCAAGTGATGATGACTCATTTCTTGAGTTTTCGTCCCCATCTTTATTCTATATTGTCGAACCGATGCAAGTACCCGATAAATCGATTCAAAACTTTATAGTTCCAAACCCTTTCACCGATGAGGATTACTTTCTTGAGTTTCTTTCCATGAAGGAATCTTTTTCTCCATGTGCGCCACCTCCCCTTCTAATTTCAAAATATTTGGGAGGAATTTTTTTTGGGTCCCCTTCTGTACTTATCACCCGTTTTATCCAAACCCCCCAGCACCCCTCCAAAATTTTTAATTGGTGATGGTTCATTTCATCCGCCTTTCACATGCCTTCCGTTGTTTGAACAAAATTCCTATTTTCCAAAAGGTATGCATGAATGGGAGGGTCCCCCGTTGATCCTCCGAAGTCAAATCGTGTTTCGGGTGGACCCTCAAAAATTTTAAATTCTAGTATATAGTTAGTTAAAAGTTAAAATTGTAGGTTGTAAATAGTTAGTTTTGTTTTTATTTTTCTTATTCTTATTTATTCTTACTTATTGTCTGTGTAATTAGTTAAGTTTTTATTATTTGTTTTTGTTATGCTTGGTACTAACATATTTTGTAGAATCATTGGACTTGTACTTTCACGAGATCGCTCCATTTTGGGTAATATTACTCTTTTCCTCTCTTTAACTTGGTTCTTAATTCACATTGAGGACAATGTCATGTTTTAAGTTAGGGGTGTGGGATATTCTATCCATTCATTGGTAGTTTTTTTTATTTAATTATATGTTCTTTCCAAGCATGCTTTTCTTGTAAAAATTGAAATTTTCAAAAATATTTGCTTTCCTTTTTCTCCATTGTTGGTCATTTTGCCTTTATTTTCAATGATAAATTTTAATAATTATCTGATCCAATAGACAACTCAATGATTCATGTTCTTCGTTTTAGAAGTTAATAGACTTGTGTCCTCAATTATTGATATTATGAATAACTTCATGAATTAAACTTTAATTCCATGAGCATATGCACTTTTCTTGCTTTATTGATTTGGTTTAAGATATTTATAACCCGGTAATCTTTTGTTGCATTGTATATACTTACACCTAGTGAGATTTGAGGTTTTCTTCGTTTGTGAGTGTTATACACTTCTCCTTACTCATTGAAAATGTTAAATTCGTCGGTAATCTCACTATTATTTCGTTTGATCGTTCATTATTTGAATTCATTAATGAAATGTGTTACTTGAGCATGATTTTCAAAGTTTATTTTGACTCGAGAATTGCGTAAACTTTAGTAAATGATCATAGACCATATTTATTATATCACCCATATTGACCTTGACCTCACCTTAAATGTTTTCCCTCTTCAACCCCTTTGAGCCTTAATATAGCCTTTCGTTTCATAACCCCAAATCCCATAACCAACTCCGAATTGGAGTTATAAACCGTATATATCACCTTTTATACCTTTATTTAGAATGTTACATGGGATTGAATGATGTTCGCATTATGTGGTTGCAATTGAGCATGAGAGAGTGAGAAAAGTAAGGAAAAGAAAGAAAAAGCAGAGGAAAAGAGAAGAAAGAAAACAAAAGAAAAAGCGAGAAAAAAAAAAGAAATAGAAATTTGTATATCTTGTGTATAGTGTTTAATAAGCTTTGTTTACTCTCTCCATTGTTATATTTAATGCTTGTTATGGAATCATATTTCAATTTTTTAATTGTCCGCAATTTTCCATTATCCCGAGTTTTTATCTCCAAAAACTTTGAATCCGTACACATTTCCTTCGTTTCATATCCCAATCCTAATCTACATTACAACCCTATAAAGTCTTATGTGATCCTAGGGTGAATTCAATTTAAAATTTTCAATAGTTTTGATAATTTGTGAAAATGCATTTCACTCCTTTAATGAGCGGTATCTTTTATTGAGATTACATGTTTTTATTTATATATAGTGTTCTTCATTAGTGACATGTGAGCGGCCTTGTTTCCATTTCCATTTACTCTTTATGCCCGCATGTCCCTTGTATTAACTCCCATTCATAGTGATTTCATTTGTTAAGTGTAATGGCCGGTGAGGATTGACTTATATACATGCTTTAACACTTATCCATTTATTTAAGTTTTTGTCAAATCATACTTTTCATGTGCTCGCTCCCCTCCCACTTTTAAGGTTTCAATTCTACGAAGTTCATTCTATAATGTTAATAATACGGACTTTTGTGTGAATTCATTCACGTTTGCCAAAAACATGTTGGAAAACCTTTTACTTATTATTGGGCTTGTCGCATGTGATTGGGCATATATTTTGAGGAAACCAAATGATGTTTGTGGGTTTCATCCCTGAAAATCGTCACAAGACGACACTCGTCCACTAAGGTAACCTAGGGATTTAATGTCTTATTGCATACGCTAAATGCAATCTTTCGCCCGCAAAAGTGGCTTTTATCTCTTTTGTATATATCTCTTGTCTTGTGGTTTTCCTATAGTTATTCTTGCTTTGAATTTCAATGCTATGGACTAGTAATGTGTAAGTTAGGGGATCTGATTCGGCCCAAATCATAGCACTTATTACCCTCTATACTTATGCAATTTAATCCCCTCGGGTACGTTAATTCCTATAATTATGCTCGATAACCAGAAAACCTCCATTTATATGCTAACATGTTATTTGAGATATCATTGAGTGTTTGTAGGTATGACGGTGCTTAGTGTGAAGTTTGGTGGCATTCCGGTAAAGTTTCATTGACATTCGCACGCTCAGGGGAATTATCATCATTTTACACTTCAGATTTTTACCCAAAGTATCATGAAAGTTGTATCCCTCAGAATATACTCCGCATGGCTGCAAATGATGCACAAATTCGAGTCCAAACGAATATTCTACAGGCCTTTGATCGGGGAGGAAATGTAAAGAAATTATAAAAAAAGAAAACAAATAAATAAAAGACCTTTATATCCTGGCCCTAATTTTGCAGCAGCTGGTCCAATTCGACCATGGAAGGTCTTGGTCAAGCTCGGGTCTTAGGTATCCTATGGAGGCATCAGTTTTTCACTGGTTTATGAACAAATTGCAGATATGGCGTGGAAAATCAGCTTTAGCCATCTTTGGGCCACTCACAATTTGAGATGGTCTTGGCCATAAAAAAAATATCAAGCCTGATCCAAATCATCAACAGGTGCTAAATCATTGGTGGTTGGTCTTTTCCCCAAACAATATAGCAGGTTTTGGCTTGAACCAAAGAAAGAGTGGGTTGTGATGCTATAACCGATCGACCGGGTCCCCACCCACTGTCGATCGGGTCTTCCCATTTTTTCCTAGATGCGTATGCAGTAGATGTTCTCCCTTACCACCGATCATCCGCCCCTTGGCCACCGATCGACCGGGCCTCTGTTTTTAGCCGAGAGTGTGGTTATTGTTGTTTCCTTTTCTTTTCTTTTTTTTTATTTATTAAATTCCCACTTAGTATAAATAGAAGACTTTTATTTTATTTGTAAGATCTCTTATTTTTCTCTTCTTTTGAGTTTAGGACCTAGGGTTAGAGAACATTTGGTTTTTTGGGAGTTTTCCCCTCTCCTCCATTTTTATGGGTAATACCCATTTATGTAAGCTCATTTACTATTCATTGTCTTCTCCCTTTTATTTATGCTTTTATTCCTTTTATTTCATGCTTTGTATTTAATTTCCAAGCCTAGATAATAGTTGTAGTTAATTTAATTCTTGGTTGCTTTAATTAATTAGTTGCTTTTCATTATGCTTTTCATTATGCTTAGTGGCTAACTTAAATTAGGTTGCGTTCGATTGAACTCACCTAGGGTTGATTTGTCGTTTTGCTTTGGTGATGGTTTTGATGAGTTTAATTCGAACGCCCGGGAGATTTAACGGGGCATATCACGTATGTTTCGTATTTACGACCTTGCGTGTGTAATTTCTGGGATATTTGTTGACGCCAAAATCATAGTAGGCTTTTATGACGATTTAAGGGTGTGACAACTCTTGATTTAATTAATTGATAAAATGAGACTCAATCTTGGTAGACTCATCGACCCATGTAACCATTTATAGTAATTAACTCGAGATGAGGGATATTTGTCACAACCTATAGTTTTTATTCCACTTTTATTAATCTTTGTTAAATACCCATGCCTAGTATTATCTTTTCTTTTGTTAACAATTATCTTTTACACTTTTATTTGCGAAGTATTAAATTAATATAATTCTAACAACTACTCTATGTGGATTTCGATACTCAGACTGATTGTTATACTCCCTTAAAAGAGTGTAGTCAATACTTTAGGTTTTTGTATTGAGGAGGTGAAACGTATAACGACTGGCGTACTGACACTGCCGTACTTTTCACCCTTAATCAGTAGGGAAGTTAAGAGCGATATTAGATGAGAGACAGTTGGATGAGGAAGTGAGAGATGTGAATTGGGATTCTAAATTCGAGGAACTACCATTGAGGGAGTCGTGCAGGGTTTGTTCTAATGAAAATTTCCAACCCTCGAATTAAGGACACTACCCTCAACCATAAAATATGCTTATTTGGGAGAGGGTGAGACATTTCTCGTTGTTGTCTCCTCGAGCCTAGATAAAGAGAAAGAGGGTAAATTACTAGCGATTTTGAGGAAGCACTGGTGTTATTTTGGTTATAACATTGCGTATTTAAAAGGTATAAGTTCACTGATTTGTACCCATAAAATCCACCTCGAGGAGGACGTGAAGCCTTATAGGGAGATGCAAAGGCGATTGAACCCCACTATGAAAGATGTAGTGAGAGCGGAGATTATTAAGCTATTGGACACGGGCATAATTTACCCAATCTCTAATAGCAAGTGGGTGAGTCCTATCCAAGTCATCCTGAAGAAGTTGGGAATGACTATGGTCGAGAATGCCAAAGGTGAGCTAATTTCACAACGCACCACCACCGGGTGGCCCATTTGCATTAACTACCGGAAGCTCAATGCCGACATGAGAAAATATCATTTTCCCTTACCATTTATTGACCAAATCCTAGAGTGAGTAGTGGGGCATCCATTCTATTTCTTCCTTGACGGTTATACCGGATATAACCAAATTGAGGTAGACGTGCTTGATCAATAGAAGACGACTTTCACATGTCCTTTTGACACGTTTTCCTATAAACGTATTCCCTTTGGATTATGTAATGTTCTTGTGACCTTTCAAAGGTTCATGCTTAGTCTCTTTAGCAATATGGTCGAAAGGGGCCTTGAGGTTTACATGGACGACTTTAGTGTCTTCGGCCCCTCTTTTGACCTTTGTCTCGCTAATCTTGTTTAAGTGTTAGCCCATTGTGTCGAAAAGAACTTGGTATTAAATTAGGAGAAGTACCATTTCATGGTTACTGAAGGAATAGTTCTTTCCCACATAGTGTCATCCAAAGGTATTGATGTAGATATGGAGAAAGTAGATGTTATAGCCAATCTTCCCCCTCCAAAGCCACTAAATGATGTGAGTTATTTTTTGGGTCACGTGGGTTTCTATCGAAAGTTTATAAGGACTTTAGTGTCATCACTAGTCCCTTGAGTAACCTCCTTATGAAATATTCCCCCTTTAAGTGGAATGAAGCATGCCAAAACCTTTTTGAATAAATAAAAAGCATGCTCTTGTCCGATCCTATTATGGAAGACCTGGATTGGTCCCTTCCATTAGAGCTCATGTGTGATGTGAGTGATTACGCTATAGGGTTTTTTATGGACCAAAGAAATGATGAGAAGTCTCACGTCATCTACTTTTCTAGTCGAACTCTAATCGAAACGTAACTCAATTACTCCACCAAGGAGAAAGAATTATTAGCCATAGTTTTTACCCAAGATAAATTCCGCTCTTACCTCGTTCATGCTTTACCGACCACACAATGCTTAAGTATCTACTTTATAAAAAGGATGCTAAGTCGCTCCTCATAAGGTGGATCCCACTCCTATAAGAGTTCAATCTCTCTATAAAAAAAATAAGAAAGGAGTAAAAAACGTCATCGCCATCCATTTTTCCTGGCTTTCGTCTGACGTACCTAGTGATCCTCTACCCATAGGCGAATATTTTTTGGATCAATAATTATTTTCCACTTCTTCTCTCCTCTGGTTTGTGGATATAGAAAATTACCTTGTCAAGGGGGTTGTCCCCTTCGATTGGATACCGCAAGATAGGAAGAAGTTCCTTATTTGGCCAGGTATGTTTTTCTATGATGATCGATTTTTGTTCAAATATTGCGCGAGCCAAATCATCTCACAATATGTACCGGATGACGAGATCCTTAGTGTTATCCAATTTTGTCATACGAAAGCTTGTGGAGGTCATTTTTCAATGAACAAGACGACCACTAAGATCCTTCAAATCGGTCTCTATTGGCCCACAATTTTCCTGGATGTTAGTGCTTATTACAAATCTTACGATAGATGTCAAAGGATAGGACCCATCACACGACGTGACATGATGTCGTTGACACCCTGTCATTGAGATATTTTATTATTGGGGCATTGACTTCATGGGTCCTTTCCCCCTCCTTTGGTTTCTTATGCATCCTCATCGCGATAGACTATGCGTCAAATGCGTTGAAGCCATAGATACTAAGACCAATGACAACAAGGTGGTGATTATGTTCTTGCAAGAACACCTACTCTCTCACTTCGGAGCTCCGAAGGCAATCATTAGTGACAACGACAAAAATTTTTACAATCGGACGTTTGAAAAACTCATGAGAAAGTATGGGGTCATTCACAAGGTTGGGATGACCTATAAACCCTAAATGAATGTGCAGGCCGAGTTAGCCAATTGTGAAATCAAGCACATTCTCGAAAAGACCGTCGATCCTAATCGAAAAGATTGATCTCTCCCGTTGAACTATTCTCTATGGGCCTATAGAACCACATATAAGAACCCTCCCGGGATGTCCCCTTTTCTCTTTGTGTATAGAAAGCCTTGTCATCTCCCCGTGGAGCTAGAGCACAAAGCCTATTATGCGATTAAGAGGTTGGACTACAATATGGACCAAGTCGATGAAGCACGCAATCTTCAATTGAATGAGTTAGAAGAGATGCACAATGATGCGTATAAAAATGCAAAGATATCCAAAGAAAAATTGAAACTCGTACATAATAGAATCATCTGACGAAAAGAGTTTCATTCGGATCAAAAAGTGCTTATCTACAACTCACATCTACACTTGTTTCCCAATAAGTTACGTTCGTGATGGGTGATCCCATTCGTTGTAAGAAAAGTGTTCCCCTACAGAGCCGTTGAGTTAGAAGATCCACAGGGGGAGACACGTTCAAGGTAAATGGACAATGCTTAAAGCCATATCTCGAAGCGTGTGTTGAGGAAGCCAAAATAATTTAGTTATCAGACCCCGTTTACGGGGTTGAGTGAGCTTAACAAGAGAGATCGTCACACCCCCGATGCGTATAGGGTGAATAGGTGTTGTATACTAGTGAGTAGAGTCAGTTATTAGGTCATATAGCAGTCTGTCGAAGTCACGAGCGAGGAAAGGCTTGAGCACTACTTTGAGTTTTAACGCACGAGAGATCGCATGCGTAATTCGAGAAGAGGGTACAGTTCCTCGGTGTCCCAGAGAGCTTACGGAGTCTTAAGATGCATTATATAGGAAAGAATGAGAGTTGGAACGCTTCTAACATGGTAATCTAAGAAAATTTGGGGTGTTATGTAGAAAAGTTCAGCCGAACCGGTTCACCGGCCTACACCGAACCGATTTTATTTCACTAAACAGAATCCATCCCCCTTTTCCATGTTTTTTTCTTCCCTCCAAATTCATCCCCCAATTTTTTCCTTCCCCCCATCCGAAAATCCTCCCTCTAATTCTTCCCTCCAACCATTTCTTCACCCCATTTCACTTCCCTCCATCATTTCTTCCACAATCCCACCTATAAATACCTCCCCCCCTATCCACCATTTCATTCACACAAATCTCTCATCTCCTCTCCTACTATTTCTTAAGTTCTCCATACACTCTCCATGGCTCCTCGTCGTCGCCAAATCGCCATCTCCAAATATAATTCCACCACCATCCTCGAAGAAAGGGCGAACCATAAATTCCGTTCAAATCAAGAACGTGATTGGCACTACGCATATTTTTGAGCCTCTCTCACAACCCACATAAAGCGACGGGTCCTATGGGGAGGAGCTTACTCCCAATGTCACTGCTCTCTTTCACCGTCGAGGGTGGTGTGAATTTTTTAATCCGCAAATTGATAGGGTCTTCGACGAAGAGGTGTACTATTAATATGCAACTCTTGTCCGCAAAATAACCATTCTCCACTAGGCGTACGTCGATAAGCTCTGCATCCCTTTTTCCCTTTCCATTATTCAACGCAAAATGCCTGAGAAAGGTGTCATCCTTCCCCCAAAACTTTGTTTTCCCACATAATAGGTCCCCGTGCACCAAAGTTGAGTGAATCGCCATAATGGCTCCCGATGAAAAGTGGCTCCAAGACACATTTTTGGTGGATTGACTCTCGAAATTGGTGCGTCTCGCCCACCTAATCACTTGCGGAACCATTCTCCAAACCACAAATAATTCGGTGGTTCATTTAAGGCAAGGAAATTTTCTCTCCAATTTTCTCGATCCGGCGAGTGAAATTGACCTCGCCCAACTTTTCTATCGAGAGATCATCCATGCCGCCAACGATGAAAAGGGCAAGGCCTCCCTCCCGTATGCACGTCTTATAACCGAGATCCTGTATAATGTCGGAGTGCGAGCCCTTGATGCGAAACCAAGACTTCCAAAGCCGATTGGCGCCTCGTCCATCACAAGGAGTGAGCATCAAATGCGCATGGCCCACCCCACGCCACCCATTATTGTTGATGAGGAGGAGTCCAGGGGGGATAATGCCCCAATGGAGGATGTGGGGGATGTTACCGACGAGGAAGAGTATGACGAGGATGATGATTCCGATTATGAGCCGAAGAGGGACGGTTTTACTTACCGTATTGACCCACTAGAGGCGAATTTCTAAGGGTTTATAACTGAGTATCAGGCCGATCGTCAATCATAACAATGAGACACTAGTATGATGGCACACTTCCATACCAAGCTATAACGGTTTCAATTTGGGTCGAATATCGTACTATCGACATACTTCTATGACCCTTATGATCCGAGTAGTAAGCCCCGCGATTGACATGTTCGATGAACTTTGTTTTGTGTGGTTCTTTAATGCTATTTTATGTTGATTTTTATTTAACCACATATGTTGTGTTGTTCTTTTTCTCCTCTTATATGCAAGTGTAAGTTGGTAATGAAAAAATCTGCATTTTATAAATTTGTTTGTTTTCCTTATCGCACTTATTATTCTTTCTTATTTAGATTTTAGTCCTTTTAATTTAAGTCAATTCAAAAGTCTAAGTTAGGGGGTGACAAGTGCGCATTTCAGAAACTTCCCGCATTTTGAAAAATGCCCAAAAATTTCAAAAAAAAATAGAAAGTTCAAAAACAAATTGAAAAATTCGAAAGAGCCAAAAATATTTTTCTTCAAAATAAATAAAAATTATTATTTAAAATTTTCAAAAATATCACTAAAATTTTGTTCAAAGTCTCAAATTGTAAAAAAAATCAAGAGCACTAAGCTGAAATTGACCAAAGATGGAAATTGAGCAAAAATTGACGGCTTAACGAATAAATGTGGAGAGTAATTAACTCGGTGAGATTTTGAGCCTATCGAATTTTGGAGAGTATTTAAATTAATCTGAGTTGATAGTTAACTCAAAGTTCAATTTTTCTTTAAATAATTCATTGAGGATCTCTATTCCTTTATTTTGATCGGCTATGGGAAGCGAGTGAGATGTTGTCTTGAAAAGCGCACAAAAAATATCTTTAAACTAAATTGTTCTCGAGACGTATATAGTAAAATAATGAGTAAATCGAATAAATGAAGTTAGGCCATCGTTTGTAACCCAAAAATATTATCTATAAAAAGTTGTGAAAAATTATCCCTTTGTAACCCAATTTGAGTCTAATAAAAAACATTTCCTTTTTGTTTGTAACCCGAAAACCCATTTAGCCCGAAATTGTGAAAATTGAACATTCATCAATTACGTCCGAAAAGTGCACAAAGAGGGGAAAGAAAAAGAGAATAATGCTAAAAAAATAGCAAGAAAAAAAATGAGAAAAAGCCCAGAAAAAGCACTAATGGACATCATAAGAACATTTTTCAATTTCGAATTTTCCAACCATTTCCACTTTTTACCCAATACACCTTAAACTTGAAAAAGTCCTAACTGAGTTCGAATTTTTAAATTAATTACCACGTAGAGAACTATAATATAAAAAGATAACAAGAATGATTAAATGGTGTGAATAAGAGGCGATATCCCCCGTTTTTCCATGACCATATTCCAATGAAGAGATCTTTTCACCATAAAAATTTCTGCGCATGAATTAATTTTCCATTACATTTACTCTTTATGTCATGCGTACCGAGAGAACTAGCCACATTCCAAGTGATTCATTTGTCAGAGCATCCGTGAGAAATTGAATCAAAATGAATTTTTAAAAAGTAACGTAATGATCAATCAGTAGAAGTTAGCGGTTTAATTCTCGACTTCACACACATACACATTGCAAATTGAGACTGTTGAATGTAAATTTACGGTGATTATATTTTAATAATTTAAATTGTGCAATTTCTAAGTATTTTAATTTTTCTTTCAGTCGAAAAATCAATTTTTTGGGTATATTCACTGCAAAACCTCACGAGACACCACTCGTCCCACTAAGGTGGCCTAGGGGTTTAACGGGTTGTTGCATACGCTAAATGCAATCGCTTGCCCACAAAAAAGGTATTCTAACACAAATAAAGTTTTTGTGAGTTCTTTATCCCGGACTCTTATTCTTTTACCTTGCTTAGGTCGATCTAAAGTTCTAAGTTAGGGGGGTTTGATTCGGTGAAAATATTTCATATTTATCCCCGTATTTAAGGTCTTTTTAGTATCTTGCGTAATGTAATTGAACCAAATTTATCTCATATTCATGATACTGACCCTATTTGGTAAGTACACCTTGTTTTGTTTATTTTTCAGATGTTTTACCGGTAATTCATGCGAGTAAACACGAAAGAGAAACCAAAATAGCAAAAGAAATCCCAAGAAAATAAAAGTCAAGGGAATTTCTCACTCAAAACTCGGAGTGGGGCTTACAACAAAGTTGAAGATCTTGAAGTTATAAGAGTATTGGAAAAATAGTACCTCAATTCGAGCCCCGATGAAGAAGTTACCTACATTTGAAGAAAAAAAAAGAATCGAAGAAAAACTATGCAGTCAAGGTCACCCAAATCGAAGGCTAACCCGGTTCGAAATAACTCATACGCGATTTTGTGATTTAATGCCATTTTTTTCTAGGGTTGGTTTTAAGTAGGACTCTGTAATACCCCGTAATTTTCTTGATTTTAGTTAATGGAATTAATTAGATTAAATAGGAATTAATTAGAAATTAATCCCGATTTAAATACTAGCGAGACGTGAGTTGGTATTTGACTATGATGATAATATTGAGTGTTACTGAGTATATATGGTAATATATGACTATGGAAATTATTAAAATTGTCATGAGTCATAAATATGATAATTTGGAAAATTAAGTTGGGACGCGCGTGTCAGTCGCGTCAGAAATCAATTTAATTAGATTTAAAAAGTAAATTATAATTTTATCAACCGTATGATCGTTTTGAGTATGCTAACGTGTTCGGGGGGGTCGAGATAGTCAGAAAACACTAGTTGGGGGTTTAGTTTGGGTCCCGGGATATTTTTAGGCCAAACCGACAACCCGGGAGGGTATTTTGGTCATTTTAAAATTTGAAGAAATAAGACCCACGAATTTTAGGGTTTATTTATGTATTATTAGGAAGGGCCATTATCAGTCAAAAAATAAAGAGTGGGCTACGTGAGTTAGAGGAGAAGTTGCAGGAGGTTTCCAAACCTTAGCCACCACCCACCACCACCTCTTTCGATGGAATTGTGACCGAAAAGAAGGGAAGAATCATCCCTCGGACACCACCAACGAATCTGAACAACAATATTAAGGCAAGTGATTTGATTCCATTAGTTTCAGCGAATATTTCTTCCATGATTAGTGTAGAAATTGTTATTAACCTTGAAAGATGATGAAAACTCATGAACTTTGGTGGAGAACTCTAAATCTTGGATAGGAATTGCATGTAGATTAATTCTGGATGAAATTTAGTAACAAAAACTTGACCCTTGATGGATTAAAAACAAATTAAAGAAGAGAAATATCATGGTTCTTGAAGAAAAAAGAAAACTAGGGTTTTTATGAAGATTTGATCCATATAAGGTTAATTGCTCATGATTTAATGGTTTCGGAACGTTAAAAATATTGTATATAGGTTGTAAAATGATCCCATATACTTAGTTTAGAATTTCATACCTTGTAATGGAGTTTTGGGGTAAATCTGGGACTGAAAAATGAAGCAGCCCGTAGCCTCATCTGGTGCGATCGATCGATCAACATTCATAGGTCGATCGATCGACCCTCCCAGAAATTGTGATATTTTTCCCTTATTCAATTTTAGCAATTTTGACCCTAAAAAATTATTGGTGGGGACCTTTTGAACACTTTTAGATTTAAGGAAGACCAGTAGGCGTCTATATGAGACCCGGATTATTATTAGAATTAAATTTGGGAGTTATGTTAGACTTAATAAGGTTTGACGAGTGGGGTGCTATTAAAGACTACGGTTAAATGAGTTAAATCTATATAGTTGGTAATATAAGGTTAGTGGAGGAAATGTGGACCATAAGAGTATTGGATTAAAGTGTGGGAATAATAGGAGACTTAGTAACCTTTATGAGTTAGGTTTTAAGTACTTGAAACTATGACGTGAGATGTGTCGGTGGACTATATTATGTAACTGTCCGAAAGTATAAAAATGTACTAATTGGATAAATGGTATAGGGATTGAGAACATACCTTTAATAATATTATGAAGTATCTAAGTTGTGTGAATGCTTAGTAAATGGATTTATATGTGTATGACATACCTACCATACTTGCTATCACGGGAGGTGGGCTTTCGGGACAGGTCCATCTAATCTTTGTGTGCCTACGGGGGGATTTAGATTGGTACCTTAAGGACATAGGGATGCGAATGACTTATTTGTGAGTTGATAAGTTAGCTGACCATGGGAGCATAGGTATGTGCGTGATCTATAGGTATGTGAACTATGTTCGCCTCCAATATATATGATTTTTCTTATTAAAATGGTTCCTGAGAGATTCGGAATACGTAGTCCTTATGTAAGTGATGTACCGGGATTCGATAGCAGAGTATGTGTGCACCACAGCTTAGCCTAGGGGTGCCCCAATTATATAATTATGTTGAAATTTATATATTGGTGATGATAACAGACTCCTTGTTAATGTGGGTAAATATCCTTATTAATGTGTGTGAATATTTGCGACACTTTGAGTAAAGTAAGAATTGAGAATTTCCTATATGATTTAATATAAATTAATCTGAGAGATGAAAAGGTAGATTCACATAAGTTAGATTGGAATATCTTGAACAAACCCCTATATTATCACGTGAGGACGGATTGCAGTATAGACTAGTTAGTTAGCGGCATAACTAGGATGGGTCATTATAATACGTTAAGCGTGCTCACTAGTTGAGAGGTGAGAAACTCATGTGAGAGCACGAAACTAACATGTACTTAATATTCATTGTTTAATGAAATTAAACACTTGCTATATTTTAAACTGTTTTCACATCGGGATCTGACCCGTTTGATTTCAAATCTATTTTCTTGAAAAACCTTTTAGGTGCTCAGCCACAGGGACGCCAAGCTTAGGAGTTTCATTTCAGTGACGTGTTGTAGCTGTTGTGGAAGTTACAGAATCTTTATGATAGATGCCTCCACATTTTATATTGATTCCATTTTAGACTTATTCAGTTGTTAGGGCATGTCACCCCATTTCTTTTAGAGACAGTTTTATCACACTCAGTTTCATTGAAGTTTTGAAGTTAATTCATTTATTATTCAGACGTTGTATTTGGTTTTATTCAGTATTTGGGATTATTCAGAGGAGTGTTACTCTAGACTCATTTATTATTTCATTATTATTTTGATGTGACTATGATGTGATGGTGGTGTCATTTAGCTAATAATTTTAATGGGTTGCATGTTAATTTTATTTAATAAAATTTGATAACTCACTTTTTAAATATTAGGTGGCTAGTAATTGTTTAAATAAATGTCTTCGACAGTGATGCTATGAACTGAACCAACTTGACATTTTGTATTAATTTGAATAAAGGAGTAGCTACCCGGTATTTAATTAGTTGGGGTGTCAGAGGTGGTGTCAGAGGTGGTATCAGAGCATCAGGTTCTAGCATCCTTAGGATCTGTACGAATTGTTATGTTTCCGCGTAGCGTCCTTTGATATAGAGCCCTATTATTAGTCATATTATACTCCTCGATTACATTTTGTAGACTACGTTCTTCTGCTACAATGTTATGTATGGTCATTGGACTTATATAATTCATTTGAAATTTCAGATGTCGCTCATATGGGAGGTACAAACCAGCACTACTGATGGAACAAATGCGGGTCAAGACCAATGAGTACCTCAGGTACACCAAGAAAGAACATAAATCATTGAGATGGCGAACATCATGGCACAAGCAGTGACTATCGCAATATTGCAGTACCAAAGTAGCAGTGTTCAGCTTGCAGGCGGCAAAAGAACGAAAAAAGTTGCTCAATAGGACGTTACGAAAGTTAGCAACAAAAGGAAAAAACCGCCACAGAAATAAGTGCCTCAGAGTTGTCAAGGACATAAGGGCAATGGAAATGTAGGGAAGAGCCAAATCCTCCAGAGCCAACCAGGCCAACGGAAGAGGGCTACCACCAAGAGGTGTTTTAAATGTGGACGAAATGGCCATACACGTCTCGCCCAATCGATAAGGACAACAAAGCATGAAAAGGGAAGGGTTTCAGGTTCAATGTAATAAGTGCGAATAGCAGGGTCATAGGCGGAGGGACTGCCCATAACCAGATAAAGTGCCAGGGCAGGATACCCAATATAAGGAAGCCTGGATAGTTACCCCAGCATCACAGGCACCACAACAACATCAAGGAGTACAGTATGGATGTGTCTATAATGCCCGATATGCGGTTATGTCGTTGATACCGCAACTACCACATGCGTTTGGAGGTACGATACTTCATTATAAATTTTATCCTTTAAGATAAAATGGAAATCTCGAATAACTTATATGTGTTACTGTTTATTCCTATGCATTAAGAAACGTGAGTGTAAAATGCATTCTTATCCTGTTATGTTTTGAATTAGCTACAACGGTTTGAATGTTAATAGACCATTATAGTGATATTATATCGTTCATTAGAAATTGTACTAAGTGTCACTTGAGTGGAGGCAGGGCCATATTTATATTTATATATTTTCATATGGTGGCATATAAAGACTTCGTAAAGTACGTCGTCTGGTTATATTTAATTCTGATGGGTAAGGGATGTCTATTAAGGAAATTCAAGGTTTGTTAAAATGTTTCTGAGCATGGGAATTATCCCGTAGTTATATTAGAGTCTAACGCCAAGATAATAGGATAAATGTGTTGAGTGTAGCTGCACGTGTCATGAGAGGAGGTAAGTTAACTTCTTAGCAACAAGTAATGATAAGGGACACAAGTCAAACACCGAAGGCCCCAAATCTCATTAACCAATAATGTTGTATCGAGGGGGGTTCCTTGTTTGGATTTCGCTTTGTGAGACATCCCAGCATGAAACCTAGTGAACGTTAGGAGATGAGAATAAGTGGCCTTTATTACACAAATTAGTACCCTAGATGTCATTCGTAAAGAAAGCGATAACTTAAGTGTTGTCTAATGTCTTACCTCATAAGTGAATCGAAGCGACAAGGAGGATTATAGTTGCAACTATTAGGCTGAATGAGCCTAACCCTATCGAACCTTCGGAGTTACAAGTCCAGACTAGGCAGTGTTTGGGTCAAATCTCCATCTGGAGGAGCGCCTCGCCTTAGGGTGCTCCCGTGTTGTTTGTACGGAGAAAAGAGATAGACATTTACGATTATGTGGCGATTATCGAGAATTGAATAAAATTACGATACGGAATAAGTATCATTTCCCCAAATCGATGACTTATTCGACCAGTTGAGAGGATCTTCTTTCTTCTAAAAGATTGACTTGAGATCGAGCTACCATCAGTTGCGAATCAGGGAACAGGACGTCTCGAAGACTGCCTTCTTGACGAGATATGGTTCCTAGGAGTTCCGAGTTATGCCTTTTGGCCTAACCAATGCCCCAGCCGTGTTTATGAACTTGATGAATAGGGTGTTCAGAGAGAGTTCCTAGACTAGTTAATCATCATCTTCATAGATGACATTCAAGTTTACTCCCAGACATAGGAGGAGCATGCCGATCACTTGAGGCAGGTTTTGCATATGCTGCGTCAGAACGAGTTATATGCAAAATACGAAAAGTGTGGGTTTTGGCTAAAGGAGGTTCAGTTTTGGGGGCATATCATTTCAGACAGGGGGATATTTGTTGATCCGGGGAAGGTATCAGCGGTGAGGGAGTGGTGACAGCCCATAATACCGCTAAGATACATAGTTTCTTGGGCCTAGCAGGTTACTACCGAAGGTTTATTCAAGGGTTCTCTAAGATAGAGGGTCCTTTAACCATATGACTCAAAAGAGTGTGCCATTTATCTGGAGCGATGCCTGTCAGTTGGCATTTGACGAGTTGAAGGACAAGTTGACCTCAGCACCAGTGTTAACATTGCCTGGACCGGGAGTTGAGTATATAGTCTACACTGATGCGTCCTTACTAGGACTTGGGGGTGTACTGCAACAGGAGAGTCAGGCTATAGCTTATGCTTCTTGTAAGCTTAAGCCTCACGAGAAGAATTACCCCACCCTCGATTTGGAGTTAGCAGCAGTCATATTTGCTCTTCGAATTTGGAGACATTATCTACTGGGGGAGAAATTCCGTCTATTCACGGACCACAAGTCCCTACAGTACCTCTTCACGTAGAAGGAATTAAATATGCGTCAACATAGGTGGCTTGAGTTCGTGAAGGATTATCAATTCGATATCCAATACCACCCAGGAAAGGCTAACGTGGTAGCAGATGCGTTGAGCCGTAGGCTGGTAGGCGAGGTCGTCGAAGTGTGGAAAGAAAAGTGGAAAGAGTTGGGACACCAGGACGCAGTGGCCTAATCATTGATGTCTGTGATGACCGTTACACCACAAATCATTACGAGAGTGATACAGGACCAGGAAAAAGACTCATTCTGTTAAGAGCAGATAGTACGATTACTAGCAGAGGGAGCCAAGTCCTATACTGTTAGTTCAAACGGGAGCTTACACTTTAATGGAAGACTGATTATTCCCGAGGGGGAAGACTTGCGACGCGAGGTAATCACAGAGTCGCACAATTCACGGTTCACAGTACATCTTGGTGGAGATAAGATGTACCACTATATGAGGCGACAATACTGGTGGAGCGGGATGACGAGAGACATTACCGAGTTCGTTTCTAAATGTGCCACTTGTCAGTTGGTAAAAGTGGACCATCGGTGACCAGCAGGACTTCTACAGCCATTAGAGGTTCCTATGTGAAAATTGGAGAGAATTTCCATGAACTTCATCACGGGGTTACCTACATCGCAGAGGGGTCACGACTCCATATGGGTAATAGTGGATCGATTGACCAAAGTTGCTCATTTTCTGCCGACTCGTACAGACTACAATACGAGACAGTATGCTAAGATTTTCATAGCGGAGATAGTGAGACTCCACGGGGTGCCTCTCAATATCGTGTCTAATCGAGACAAGATATTTATTTTGCATTTTTTGGAGAGTTTTCAGGAAGCCATGGGTATAGAGTTGCGACTGATTACAGCATATCACCTGCAGACAGATGGTCAGACCGAGCGGACGAATCAGAGATTGGAAGACATGTTGCGAATGTGCATCCTAGACTTTGGAGGTGGTTGGGAGAAGTACCTTCCATTGGTGGAGTTTGCCCATAATAACTCCTATCAGTTCATGATTGGCATGGCTCCATTCGAGGCGTTATACTGTAGACCTTGTCGTTCCCCAACATGTCGTCTAGAGATGGGGGATAACAAACTCCTTGGACCGAAGGTGATTCAGGATACTTCAATGAGGATAGAGATGATACATAACCGTATTCGAGTAGCTCAGGACCGATAAAAGAGTTATGCCGATTCTAAGAGATTCTTCAGAGAATTCAAGGTGGGGGACCAGGTGCTACTCAGAGTGTCCCATATAAAGGGGATTATGGATTTCGAGAAGAAGGAGAAATTGACACCCAGATACGTGGGGCCATTTCCTATTATCGAGAGAATTGGGCCACTTGCGTGTAGACTTGGGTTACTGGAACACCTTCATAAGATCCATGACGTGTTCCATATTTCCTCACTAAGGAGATTTATTAGGGATGATTTGGCCCATTCCCACATTACTTTAGAGGACATCGATCTACAGCCTGATATCTCCTATGAGGAGGGGCCGATTGCGATTCTAAAACACAACGAGAGGAAACTGAGGTCGAAGATAATAGCGTTAGTACGTGTTCAGTGGCGGCATAAAAATGCAGAGGAGTCTACATGGGAGCGCGAGGATGAGATGCGCGAGCGTTATCCAGAGTTATTTTTGCCAGGTATACGAAATTCTTTTATTAGGGGGGAAGTATGTAATACCCCGTAATTTTATTGATTTTATTTATTGGGATTAATTAGATTAAATGGAAATTAATTAGAAATTAATCCGAATTTAAATGCTAGCGAGACGTGAGTTGGTATTTGATTATGATGATAATATTGAGTGTTGCTGAGTATATATGGTAATATATGACTATGGAAATTATTAAAATTATCGCGAGTCATAAATACGATAATTTGGAAAATTAAGTTGGTACGCGCGTGTCAGTCGCATCAGAAATCAATTTAATTAGATTTAAAAAAATAAATTATAATTTTATCAATCGTATGGTCGTTTTGAGTGCGTCAACATGTTCGGAGGGGTCGATAAAGTCATAAAACACTAGCCAGGGGTTTTAGTTTGGGTCCCGGGGTATTTTTAGGCCAAACCGACAACCCGGGAGGGTATTTTGGTCACTTTAAAATTTAAGGAAATAAGACCCACGAATTTTAGGATTTGTTTATTTATTATTGGGAAGTCCATTAGGGCCATTATCAGCCAAAAAACAAAGAGTGGGCTACGTGAGTTAGGGGAGAAGTTCCAGGAGGTTTCCAAACCTTAGCCACAACCCACCACCACCACATTCGACGGAATTGTGACCGAAAAAAAGGGAAGAATCGGCCCTCGGACACCACCAACGAATCTGAACAACAATATTAAGGAAAGTGATTTGATTCCATTAGTTTCAGCGAATATTTCTTCCATGATTAGTGTAGAAATTGTTATTAACAATGAAAGATGATGAAAACTCATGAACTTTAGTGGAAAACTCTAAATCTTGGATAGGAATTGCATGTAGATTAGTTCTGGATGAAATTTAGTAACCAAAACTTGACCCTTGATGTATTAAAAACAAATTAAAGAAGAGAAATATCATGGTTCTTGAAGAAAATAGAAAACTAGGGTTTTTATGAAGATTTGATCCATATAAGGTTAATTAATGAATGATTTAATGGTTTCGGAATGTTAAAAATATTGTATTTAGGTTGTACAATGATCCCATATCCTTAGTTTATAATTTCATACCTTGTAATGGAGTTTTGGGGCAAATCTGGGACTGAAAAATGAAGCAGTCCGTAGCCTCATCCGGTGCGATCGATCGATCGACCTTTCCAGAAATTGTGATATTTTTTCCTTATTGAATTTTAGCAATTTCGACCCTAGAAAATTGTTGGTGGGGACCTTGTGAACACTTTTAGATTTAAGGAAGACCAGTAAGCGTGTATATGAGACCCGGATTATTGTTAGAATTAAATTTGGGAGTTATGTTAGACTTAATAAGGTTCGACGAGTGAGGTACTATTAAAGACTGCGGTTAAATGAGTTAAATCTATATAATTGGTAATATAAGGTTAGTGGCGGAAATATGGACCATAAGAGTATTGGATTAAAGTGTGGGAATAATAGGAGACCTAGTAACCTTTCTAAGTTAGGTTTTAAGTACTTGAAACTACAACGTGAGACATGTCGGTGGACTATATTATGTAACTGTCCGGAAGTATAAAAATGTACTTATTGGGTTAATGGTATAGGGATTGAGAGCATACCTTTAATAATATTATAAAGTATCTAAGTTATTGAATGCTTAGTAAATGGATTTATATGTGTATGACATACCTACCATACTTGCTATCACGGGAGGTCGGCTTTCGGGACAGGGCCATCTAATCTTTGTGGGCCTACGGGGGGATTTAGATTGGTACCTTAAGGACATAGGGTTGTGAATGACTTATTTATGAGTTGATAAGTCAGCTGACCATGGGAGCGTAGGTATGTGCATGACGCATGGGTATGTGAACTATGTTCGCCTCCAATATGTGTGATTTTACGTATTAAAATGATTCCTGAGAGATTCGGAATATGTAGTCCTTATGTACGTGATGTACCGGGATTCGATAGCAACGTATGTGTGCACCGCAGCTTAGCCTAGGGGTGTCCCAATTATATAATTATGTTGAAATTTATATATTGGTGATGATAACAGACTCCTTGTTAATGTGGGTAAATATCCTTATTAATGTGTGTGAATATTTGCGACACTTTGAGTAAAGTAAGAATTGAGAATTTCCTATATGATTTAATATAAATTAATCTGAGAGATGAAAAGGTAGATTCACATAAGTTAGATTGGAATATCTTGAACAAACCCCTATATTATCACGTGAGGACGGGTTGCAGTATAGACTAGTTAGTTAGCGGCATAACTAGGATGGGTCATTATTATACGTTAAGCGTGCTCACTAGTTGAGAGGTGAGAAACTCATGTGAGAGCACGAAACTAACATGTACTTAATATTCATTGTTTAATGAAATTAAACACTTGCTATATTTTAAACTGTTTTCACATCGGGATCTGACCCGTTTGATTTCAAATCTATTTTCTTGAAAAACCTTTTAGGTGCTCAGCCACAGGGACGCCAAGCTTAGGAGTTTCATTTCAGTGACGTGTTGTAGCTGTTGTGGAAGTTACAGAATCTTTATGATAGATGCCTCCACATTTTATATTGATTCCATTTTAGACTTATTCAGTTGTTAGGGCATGTCACCCCATTTCTTTTAGAGACAGTTTTATCACACTCAGTTTCATTGAAGTTTTGAAGTTAATTCATTTATTATTCAGACGTTGTATTTGGTTTTATTCAGTATTTGGGATTATTCAGAGGAGTGTTACTCTAGACTCATTTATTATTTCATTATTATTTTGATGTGACTATGATGTGATGGTGGTGTCATTTAGCTAATAATTTTAATGGGTTGCATGTTAATTTAATTTAATAAAATTTGACAACTCACTTTTTAAATATTAGGTGGCTAGTAATTGTTTAAATAAATATTTCGACAGTGATGCTATGAACTAGACCAACTTGACATTTTGTATTAATTTGAATATAGGAGTAGCTACCCGGTATTTAATTAGTCGGGCTGTCACAAACTCTTATAAAAAATGTGAGGAGGATATTAGAAAAATACATTAGACTAGTTTTTTTTTTAGGTTTTGATAGAGAACAAGGAGATGGAAGGTCGAAGAACCCTAGTTTTCAATTAAAAAGTCAATTCGTACATTATTAAAGATTAAGGTTTTCAAGTTTTCAATACCAAGTTTGTTTCCAAATATTGTTATTGAATGTTTTCCTTCCCTACATGTTTCTTTATTTTTCTGGAAATCTAAATATCTCTTGCATGATTAATATTAATTTAATCATGATTTTCCATCCATGCATCTTTAAAACTTTGTGTACTTCCTACGTAGTTATGCTAGGTTAAGTTTTTAGCGGGTTAGGGTACATGAACCTAACCTAGGTAACACATATTGATGATAATGGAAATGGTATCACCAAGTCAGTGTATATGTAAGCTCAAACCAGCACAATAATAGAGAATGAACAAGTACAAAAATATAGAATGAGATGAGACAAAGAGGAAGATAATACCAAATGCAAGTGGTTCAGCCTTTGAAGGGCCTACGCCCACTGTGTGAGTGTGTGAAATCCATTAAATATGAGCTCTAATGGCCTTGAGATACAAACACTCTAGCTTTATCTCTCTAAGCAATGTTTGGATAGAGTTTCAGTGGGGTTATGAATTTGTCATCCTTTACAATGATGTGGAAGACAAATATTTATTTGCCTAGGGTGGTGTTATACACACCCCAGACATGTATGAGGCGTGCACAACACTAAGTGGTCAATGATACGGTGACATCTATCTCTTCTTTATGTAAGTAATGATTAAGAGGTATTCTCCACATGTGGGGGATAATGCTGTTGTAACGGTTTTCTCCACGTGGGGCTCACATCCAACGTGCACTCTCTCACGCGCGCCCTATTCCAAATTCCCTATCGGATGCCAAACTTCTTATGTTGGGTTGAAGTGTCGACCTGGCCGATTATGAGACCATCCTTGCACCACTGGATTGCATGTTGGTAATTGCTAAGTGTAGTCTCGGTTGTCTAGCGTCAGGCCGAGATGAGATTATAGGCTAACTTAATAGGTATTGACCCCTTGATATAAACGAGTGAGACGTCAAGCCAGTTAAGGTTACACATGGTCTCGACTTAAGACTGAGACAAGATGTACTGGCCGAGACGGGACGAATTAATTGCATAGGATGGATCATGAGAGCATGCTTTGTAGAGTCAGCTTGAGCTGAGTTTGGATTGAGCTAATATAAGGTCTCGTATTGGCATATCAATCACCCCCTATCCCTTTTCCTTCTGCATAGATAGAAGATTGAGGGGTAAAAATATCAAGTTGCATGAAGAAGGTACGTCTCTTACTTGTCATATATGGATTCATTAAGGTGTACGAGAGAGTGATACTTGGCATCTGTTCCTTGGCCTACCATATTCCCTAAGTAGTGGTGGCAACATGTGTACGATTTGGTAGTTATGCCCTAATTATGGGCACCTCGAACATTGAACCCCATCATTATAGGGGTTTAAAATGTTTAACTCAAAACTTTTTCTTCTTCTCTCTTCACACTGACGCGCGTAACTTTCTCTATCTTAGGCTTCAGTTCCAGATCTCTTTCTCCTTCCTCTATTGTCCAAGAACTTTTTGACGACTTTTCTAAGTCCACGGTAGTTATCAGCCCACTCAAACCTTCCAGGTATTCCTCTTCTTCATTTTTTGTTAGATTTACTTCGTCTTCTAGACATTTGTATACCTACTTTGTTTTTTCGATTGTCTACATAATTTTTTCGGTGATTGTATTAGGCAGTTGTTGGGTGGTTTTAGGGTTGAAAGGGTTGGTTTAAGGATTGAGAGAGGCGTCCTTTGTTTTCTCATCTTGTTTACCCCATTTGGCTACTCCAGTGAATCACCGATCACCTTCTTCGATGAAGTATTCAAACTGTTCTTGAGCATTCTTGGCTTTAACTATTCACATTCTAAGCCTTTGATCTTTTATTCAAACCCTAGTTAACACTTTCATTATTTTCCCTTTTCATTATTTCCACCAAGTTGAAGGTCGTCCCTTGAATGTTAAGGAAGTGGTACGAGCTAGCTGAATATTTCCTTACACTCAGAGAGAGGTGCTTTAAGGAGATCAGAAAGTAAGGGATAGAGGAAGCTGCCAAGCGCAAGGTCAAAGCCTTTCCTCTTCGTCCTATTTATCCCATCCCTCTCGTAACCATTCGTCCTCCTGTCATAGAGCTCAGCAACTCCATGTCTAAGTCGACTACTCAGAGTGTTGATTCCTTCAAGGTGGATATGGAGTTCCCTCATGATGGGTCTGAGGAGATCGAAGTTACTTCAAGAGACTCATCCTCAAAAAAGGCTAGGCCATCCAATCAGGTCGAGTCATCAGACCAAGCCGAGTCATTATTAAATAAATCTGAGTCTTCTTAGGGGTCAGATTCTTCGATATAAATCCTCTCACTCATGAGGAGCTGAGAGTGGGTGTTGTAATGCCACCCACTATAGATGTTATCCCTCTCACTGTTATTCTGGGTCAACACTTTACAGGAACTTCTCATGCCCAAGGTGTTATCCCCTGGTGTCATCTCGACTGCAGACCAAGACGACGATAAAGATGAAGTCGATGGCACACTTGACACTTCATGTGCATGTCAGTACAGTTATTGAAGTCGACCTCCTGCTATGGAGACACCTCTATGGAATTGAAACTTCCATTAATGTAAGAGCAACCTCGGTCGACGAGATAGAATTTCAAGGCTGAGAGGGTGAAATTTGTGTATATGAACATATATTTAAGGTCTTCTTTAAGCTAATTGTACATCCAGCTATACGAGCCATTTTAGATAGTCTTAGTCTCATCCCTTCCCACTTATGGTCGAACACATGGACAGTTATCCTTGGATTCATCGCCCTATGGAAGGTAGTTTTTCATATAGACCTTCGATTTAGTTTCTTCAGGGGATGCTACATTGTTTCTTTTACTAAGACTCAGCCTGCCAACTATCATCTCATAGCCAGGAAATCTGAAAAGAAAGCCCTCGTGGTTACCCAGACTTACAATCATAATCAGAAACCTCTCTATTTATTTATTTCGGGAACTTGGTAATTCTGCCTTGATGTCCCTTCCACTTCCTCTGAGCCTCGAGTTCCTCAATGATGGGCTAAGGATCCAATGTCAGCTAATTTGATCCGAGATTAAGTGTTGAAGCCACCAAAAAATTTGAGAAAATTAGGACTCAAGGAAAGGAAGGGGGTCTTGCATAGTTCGAGCAATTGATAACCCCCTATTTCTTAGAGAAGACTGGTATGTCTGAGCTATGTAAGTATTGTTAACATTATTTCCTCTAACTGTTATGTCTTATTTTGTCTGTCTAAGCTTATGAACTTACTCTCTTCATTGCAGACTGACCGCCAAATACTCTGAAAGTTGTGTAGAACATGGCAGCTCTAAGCCTAGCCAATTTTCTCGAATAAGTTGGAAAGAAATCGGTCCCTGTGCCTCAGATAAAAAAGTCCACTACTACTAACCCCAGTCAGGATAAGGGGTCCAAAAAAAGGAAAAAGGGTCAGGAAAATCTCCCCATAACCCATCAAAGAAAGAAAAGTAAGGAGGCCCAGTCCAAGATCGAGCCGAACCAAGCCATCCCCATCTCCTCAGAGGATGCACTTGCTGCACAGTTGGAAAATCTAAAAATCAGCCTCGAGTCTGCCTTGGGGAGCAAGGATAAGGCCATTGAGTTCCTAACCTCCAACACCTCAGAGTCTGACAGAAAATTTTTAGAGTCATCTAACATCTCCCTGATGAATGACATTATCCTTCACAAGGCTATCCAAGTAAGTTATTGTTCTTTTCGTATTTTATCACTTTTATTTTTTTTATTAAAACTGTAAGGTTATCTCCTACTGACATATTTTATCTTATGCGGATAACTATCTGCCTTCAGAAATTCCACCAGTGGATTGAAAAGAAAGTTCCTGAGATTCTTCAGGATCGTCAAGCCATTAGAAATGACGAGACTCAGAGGAATTGCATTGCTGAGCTGGAGACTGAGATTGAAAACCTGAAGAAACAACACTCTGGGGCCATCACCAATCTGAAAAACAACCATAATGAGGCCATTTAGTCTTTGAACAATATGCATACAATAGAGATTGATATAAAGGCCAAGGATGTTGTCAATTTAAAGATCTCGTAGGCTCAGAAATATGTTGTGGAGGTCTGCAAATCTTTTGAAGAGTTCTTGGGATATAGTGTGCTGTACCTTAAAATAGGTGCTTACACTAGCTGCCTTTGGTCAACAATGAAGTTCCCTGAGATCACCCAGCTATCTGAGCAGTTGAAGACCTTCAGTTTGGACGAGTCACTTACCATGATCGCCTTGAGTCAAGTTAAGGGGTCGTTAGAGTAAGAGCCTACAATTCAGACTACGAACCTTGCAGACGAGACAAAGCCCATTGGTGATGGCGAGGCCGAAAGCACTGCAACTGGGGACGTGTCGGATCTTGACGCAATCGACAACCTGAATGTTGAAGAGACAAACCTCTAAGCTTAGCTATTTTAGTCATTATATTTCTGGGCGACCGTTTGTGGCCTAATGCCCCTCCTGATTGTAACTTTTTTAAACACTTGATATGGTTTTTGTAATTTGTTAGCAATATTGTAGCTCTTCTTGAACACTTATCATCTCATATTTTTAAATGAAAAATTCTCTAATAATTTATTATCATACTTTGAATGGATGAATAGTAATCCTTCCCACATTTATAATTTGTCCTTATTCACTTATATATATGCCTCCTTCTGATATTTCATCAAGTAACCATAATAAATGTTGATGTAACCAACTAATGAAATAATGAAATAATGCACACATCATCCCATCTTTAGACGAGACGAGTACAAGTAATAGATTTCGTGAGATGAGCATCCTCTAATTCTAAGACGGGATAAATATAATGATGTTTAATCATAAATTTGAATTCTCCACCAATATACACAAGTCCCCTCTCCTCGTTTTGAGAGTGTATAGACAAGAGCAATCTCGTCCATGCACTGTCGTCTCGGTCAAGAGAGTTCTTCCACTAAAATAATGATGTTTAACATGAACCATAACTAATTTTTTTTAAATTTGAATTCACCAAATTATGGTGTTTTCATCACAAGTCCCCTCTCGTTGTTTTGAGAATGTATGGATGAGAGAAATCTCGTCCATGCACTGTCATCTCGATCGAGAAAGTTTTTCACCAAATTAATAATGTTTAACGGGAGCTACAGCGAAGTGATTCCCCCCCCCCCTCTTGGTGTTATTCAGAGTCCATGGATGAGGTCGAACCAGTTTGGACTATCATGTCACCGAGTGTATCTTAAAGCTATTTCACCACGAATGATGTTCTTTAGCTTAAGATGAGTTGATACATACAACCTAAAATTATTCAAACAACCTTAAAAAATTTCATTCATACTTTTCTTCTCATATTCATAGACAGATAAAATTAGCACAAACTCCTATTGATAGTATTTTTTAAGATGATCAGCATTCCATGGATTAGAGAATGGCTCTCTATCAAAGTTCTCCAACCGATACGTTCCAGGAACCACTTCTTCAACCACCCGATAGGGGCCATGCCAGTGAGGAGGAAGCTTATTGGGCTTTTGCCTAGTTCTAAAGTCTCTTATTATAAAACTTCACTATCCTTTATTGATAGGCGACTTGCCTAACCTCAACGTCCTCCCTTCTCTCTTCCACTAGGTCCATATCCAGTCTGTGTTTAGTAATATTTTTCTCCAGGTCATATGTTTGGACCCTATGGGTTGGGATACCAATCTCTCTCTGCACCACAGCCTTTGAGCCACAGGCTATCCTAAATGGGGCTTCCCCCATTGGTGTCCTCTTCATCGTCCTATAGGCCCATAGGACGGTGTGCACCTCTTCAGTCAACCTTACCTTGGCATCTTCCAACTTTTTCTTGATTCCATCAAGAATTATTCTGTTTGTCACCTCTATCTACCCATTGGCCTGGGGTCGGCCTGGAGTTGAAAAGAACTATTTGATGCCGACCTGCTCACAGTTCTTCTCAAGGGAGATAATCTTAAACTGCTTCCCAGTATCAAAAATCAAAGTGTTAGGCATGCCATATCTACAAATAATGTTTTTCCAAAAAAAATCGAAGGCTTTCTTTTGCGTTATCATTATCATCACCTCGTCCTCCACCCATTTTGAAAAATAATCAATAGCTACAATTAGATACCGATAATTATTCACATCCCTCGACAATAGTCCTACCAAATCAATCCCCCAAACTACAAATAGCCATGGGAAGTAATAGAAGTGAGAGGCTGATGGGGTTTATAGGGGGTGGTGGCAAACCTTTGGCACTTGTGACACCTCTTCACATATGCAACTGCGTCTTTAGCCGGTGTCATCCACTAATATCCCTTAGTGATGATTCTCTTTATTAATGATCTTCCTCCTATATGAATGGAGCAAGATCCCTCGTGCACATCCTTCAAAATATATTCTACCTCAGACGGATGGACACATCTGAGTAGAGGGAGTAGGAATCCTTTTTTGTACATGATGTCTCCTATGATGGAGAACTTTGTCGATTTATACCTTAGTTTCTTCTTTTCGGAATTTGAATCGGGAAATTATCCATCCCTAATGTACTGACTGATAGGATCCATCTAAGAAGCTCCCATGTTCAAGTTCAAGAAAAACTCCACAATGTTATCTTCCTCTTCAATGGTCGATCGATGAAAGATCTCTACCGGCATCGACCTTCAAATTTTTGTTCTTATGATAAAACCTAACCTTCCCAAAGCATCGGCTTGGCTATTATCTAGCCGAGGTATCCTCTTTATCTTCACCTCTCTAAAATGCTTCGTATTGTTTTTACCTTTCCAAGGTATTTAGCCATTCTCTCGTTGATGGCCTCATACTCCCAAAACTTGATCCACAACTAACCCAAAGTCACTATAAACCAAGAGTTGACTGACATTCAATGCTCTGAAAAGGGGGAGTCTTGCCATAAGGGCTTCATACTCCGACTCGTTATTGGAGGTTTTGAAATTGAACCTCATATCATATTCGATGTCAGTCCCATCTAGGGCCGACGCAATCAAACCTGGTCCACTTCCAGCCTCGCATGAAGAGCCTTCAATGAACAAGTTCCAAATAGTACCATCTTTGGAAACATTACCCTCTTTCAGGGTCCCTATTTTGAAGAGGTATCTCTCTTCCTCATTCCCAGACACCTTACTCCTTACTTTACTCGTCTTGGCCTCGGTTGGGGGGAGGCATACTCTTCTTTCTAGCTCACAAGTTGAAGTCTTAATATCTTCTGTATCGGCCACGTGAACTTGGCTATGAAATCAGTTAAAGCCTGCCCCTTGATGGCAGTTTTAGATTGGTATATGATATCGAAATCCCCCAACTCAATTGCTCAGGCCATTAACCTGCCTAATTTTTTAGGTTTATGGATGACCTGTCTGAGAAGAGATTCGTTGAGGACGGCCATAATATGTGCCTGTAAGTACGGCTTCATCTTCCTTGAGACATGGATTAAAGAATAAATCAACTTCTCTATTTTAGGATATCTATGATCGGCCCCCAGGAGGTCTTACTGTTTAAGTACACTTGTTTCTTCACACCATCCTCGTCTCTGACAATGGTAACACTAATGGACGATTCCGACATTGATAAATATAAATATAATTTTTCTCCCTCAACTAGTCTTGTCCATAGGAGTGGAAAGCCGAGGTAGGTCTTCAACTCTTAAAAGGCCTTATCGCATTCCTTATTCCACTCAAAAGCTTTCTTGAGCACCTTAAATAAGGGAAGGCACTTATCGGTAGCTCTGTACATAAAATTATTCAATGTTGCCACCCATCCAATTAACCTCTGTATATCTTTTATCGTTGGTAGAGTCTTCATCTCTATTAAATCTTTGATCTTCTCGGGGTTTGCCTTAATCTCCATTTGGTTCAAATTAAAGCCCAAGAACTTACCTGCTCTTATGCTGAATACACACTTGAAGGCATTGAGTTTCATCCTATACTCGTCCATAATATCAAAAGTTTGCTCAAGTTCGGCCACATGAGTGTCGACCTTGAAGCTCTTTGTCAACATGTCATCGATGTACACATCCATAATCTTCTCAATTTTGTCTTCGAATATCTTGTTTACTAATCTTTCATATATTGCTCCGGCGTTCTTCAGGCCGAAGGGCATGACCTTGTAACAATAAGTCCCTTTGTTAGGTATGAAAGGTTTCTTTTTAGCATCGTCTGGGTCCATTAATATCTGATTATAGCATGAGTAGGCATCCATAAAACTCATTAACTTGTGGCCGGCAGTGGCGTCAACCATCTGGTCTATCCTCGACAGAGGGAAGCTGTTCTTGGGGCATGCTTTGTTCAAGTCCATAAATCAAGACACATCTTCCACTTTCCATTTGCTTTGGGGACGATAACAACATTCGTTAACCACTCAGGGTAGATAACTTCCCTGGTGAAGTCGGTTTTCTCCAACTTCTTGACTCCTTCTCTGCTGACATCATACTTCTCCCTGGAGTATACTCTCCTTCTCTGTCTGATCGGCTTTGCATCCTCAACCACACTGAGCTTATGGAGGAGGACCTTCGTATTGATGCCATGTATATCCTCATGACTCCAGGAAAAAATGCTCTGCCTCTTCCTCAACAGTTTGATCAGCTCCTTTTTTATATCCTTCTTCAGAACTTTATCGATTTGGACAGTTTTTTTTAGTTCATCCTCATTGAGGACAATAGATTTTACCTCCTCAATAGTTTTGCCCTTCTTTAACTTGGTCTTATCTCTGGGGTCAAGATTATAAATATTGTATCTTTTAGTGACCCTTTTGTATGCCTCCCTCTCCTCAGCCGAGTTGAAGTAGTATTCGCATACCTCAACTTGGTCACCCTACACTTTCCCTACCCCATACGGAGTTGGGCCTCAAACTCCTTAAGGTATACCCTTCCTGGAATTATGTTGTAGGCTGAGTAGATGTTCTCATCTATAACAAAGAAACTGATTTTCTTTGTGAGGAATTTTAGCCAACTATTCCCCATCCTAACTTCCATCTCATAGATCCCCAGAGTTTCACTTTCTCTCAACTGAAGCCGATGAGAGGTTGATGATACTGGACCAACCTCTACTTGCTCAACCCCAAACCCTTATAGTAATCCCAAAATATCACATCGATCGAGCTGCTACCATCGACCAATATCCTAGAAACCTCATACCCATGCAGTAGGGTGGCAATCACCAATGGGTCATCATGAAGGGATAATATCCCCTTTATATACATCCTGTAGAAACTAATAATTGAAGTATTCATATCAACTTTTGTTCATTTTACTTCTTCAGCTCAATTTTTATCGAGTGCACTTCTTTGGGCTTTAGAGGAAGAGCTTTGGACTCTACCATAGGAGCCTTTATGTCAGCAATCTCTTTTCCCCCTCTAGCAAGTCCTCCATAAATCATTTTGACTCCAATAGAAATCATATTCAGCCAACCCTTAGGATTGGTGATTGGAGGCGATAAGTCAGGGTCTGCTTCATCATCATCGTTCCAGTCTTTATCATCTCGATTGACTAGTGTGTCATGCTTACACTTGTCATTCCTCCTCTTCCTAGTGTCGTCTCGCCCACCCTTGGAATTTTTCTTGTCAATAAACATTCTTAACTCACCCGCTTTTAGCACTTTCTCAATTTCTTCCTTGAGAGTGAATCATATGTCGATCGTATGGCCTTGATCTTGGTGAAATTCACACTATAGATTCTTGTTCCTCTTGTGAGGAGGAGTTGTCAACTTCTCAGACCCTCTCAGAGACCGATCATTCTTTATCTCATTCAAGATGTGCTCACAACTGACTGTAAGATGGGTATAGTCAGCGAACTTTTTATTTGTCGACCTCTACTTGCTATCCTTATTCTTTTTCTGGAACTTCCCTCCACTGCTTGTTCCCTTCTTATCTTCACCCTTGGAAGACATTGCCTCTTCCGCATTCATGACCTTCCTGACTGTAGCCAGGAGTTCGACTATGGACTTTGGAGGATCTTCGGTAAGCTTCCAAAGGAGATTTCCTTTCAGTAACCCTCCCATTAGGTCGGTCATATCAAGGATCTCCTTGTAATATTTAACGTCTAATTTCTCCTTGTTGAACCTCGCTATATATTCTCTCACACTTTCATTATTTCTCTATTTCACGTACAGTACGTGTGTCATTTTTTAGGGGTGTCCCACCCTGAAGAAAAATTATGTATAAACCTCTCTGCTAGCTGTTTGAAATTCTCTATTCAATTTTTAGTGAGAGAGGTGAACCACACATGAGCTGCACCCGTCAGAGTGCTAGAGAAGGCTCGACACATCATCTCATTCGAGAAAGAGTAGATATCAGCAGCTGATTGGTACATCTCCACATAGTGGACGAGATTAGTGCTCCCATCATACTTAGGCATGACCACCGACGGATTGAACTTAGTTAGGGTTGGGTAACTCACGATCATTGCCACAAAGGGGTAGCCTTCAGTATAAACCCTATGCAAGGGGTGTTATCTCTTCAGTATGTCCCAAATCTTATCTTCTAGTCACTGAATGAAATCATTATAGGGCTTCTCAGTCGCAACTTTTACCTCGGCCAGAGCCATATTATCTCCATCCCTTTCTATATCGGATGATAAAACTGAAGGCTCTATGGTAACTGTCCTCTGTCTTCTATTCACCTCTTATTGTTCCTCGTCTCGACCTCTAGGAGGTTGATGATCATCACATCTATCATTCCTTCTGGAACTAGCGATACTTCAAGATCTGGAGAGGTGATTTGTCAGATCATCTACTGCTAGGCCGAGCCTATTAAAGGTCGACCCTCTTCTTAGTTCATCTAAAGTTGATGCCCTTATCCTATATTCTTGGCTCTGCCTTCCGTTAATCATCGGATGGGCTGAATTGGTCGCATAGTGCCTCTAAAAATTTGATAAGGCTCCCAACATTCTTTGTCATCCTCATCATCGTACTGTTCATCGTCATCATCAGGGCACTCCTGACCCGGACTCCCTAGGCATAAATTCCTAGGATCGTCCACATCTTTGTGACTATGTCGAGGAGGAAGATCTTTGAGTGGTTCCTGGGGTGATCCCCTGGCCAAAATATCTGGAATCCCTTGGTGGTTAGAGTTATAATCTCATCTCCCATACTAGCAGGTCTAACCATCATGTTGTGTCTAAATAGTGTAGTGCCACCGCCACCTCAACCATTTTTTACTAAGGTGGGGCTTGGCTAGTACTGGGTCCACCTATATTAGGAGGATCTAATGCCATTGAAGATTTTCGGTGATCGAAAAACTCAAGTGATGTAGTGGAAGTGAGCTAGATGAACTGAAAGTGAGCTTAAACTCAAACTAAAGCTCTTTCAATGGTGGTTCAAGATCTATCAAGTGTGAGGTTAAACCACCACCAGAGACTCTGGTGGAGTAGCTATAGATAAAGGGAAAAAGATGACTATCTTGGTCCCACAGACAGTGCCAGATTGATGATACTAGAAATGGTATCACCAGTCAATGTATGTGTAAGCTCAAACCAACAAAACAATGGAGTATGAAAATTTATAAAAATATAGAATGAGATGAGGTAAAGAGGAAGATAATACCAAATGTAATTGGTTCAGCCTTTGAAGTGCCTACGTCCACTGTGTGAGTGTGGGAAATCCACTAAATATGGGAACTAATGGCCTTGAAATACAAACACTCGAGCTTTCTCTCTCTAAGAAATGGTTTTGATAGAGTTTCAGTAGGGTTATGAATTTGTTATCCATTACAATGATGTAGAATACAAATATTTATATGGCTGTGGTAGTGTTATATGCACCCCAAGCATGCATGAGGCGTGCACAACACTGAGTGGCCAATGATACGGTGTTGTCTATCTCTTTTGCATGTAAGTGAAAAACTTGTTTATTAAGTTAATAACAAAAAATTATAGATTATGCAAACTCCAAAAATAAACTCCTTGAGCAAAACTCTTTTTGAAATATAACACAAGATGTGGTGAACAGTGTTCTGAATATATTTTCTAGATTTTTTAGTTTGATTACCTTAGGTTTTTAAAATTAGAACCTATCAACAAGTCTTAAGTGAGAAACCATTCACACAAGAAATTAAGAACATTCAAGCAAAAGAACATAGGATTTTTAACGTGGTAAAACTCTAAAGTAAGGGAAACATCCATGGCCCCCTCTACGGAGCAAAACAAAAAAATCCACTAGAAACAATCACAATAAAAGTTACAGCACTAAGTATCCAAGTCAAGATCCTAAATCTAAGTCAAGAAAATATACCTACACGAATTACTCCACTCTCAAAGGCTTCTGACTTGATTTTGATCCCCCACAGTAGCTTACTTTCTTTGTCTTCGTCCACTGATTGTAGCAGATTTTCAACACCCAGTTTCTCAAAAAGAACCACTATATTAAGTGTTCGTGTGAGAGTGTAGGTGATTGTGAAGCGAACTAAATGCATAAATGCAACTCACACCTCTCAGAATAGTTATATAGACAATATCCTACAAATCATGAACTTCTATATGACATGCAAGAATTATATCTAAAATTTAGACTTCTTTTTCAAATCAGATCAGAAAAACAATCTTGCTATAAAAAACAGCAAAGATCCTATATGTCTCAACTTTTATTTATATACAACTTTATTTTACAAAATGTGAAATATAATCAGAGAGACATAAACGTTCTTAATATCTCTTTGAAAAAATCAGAAGTCTATTTTTCAAAAAATAGTTTGAAAAAAAATAGAGAAGGATCTTTTAAAAAAATTACAACGAAAATAAAAATCCAAGAGAGAAAAAAACCTGTAAATGGTCGTGTGATATTCTCTTTTCAAAAGCTCAAGATTTTTAGAGAGAAACTCAAGCTTTTCTTAGAGATAAGTTCTAAGAGAGACAGCGGGTTTTGAAGAGGTCTTCAAACGCCAAAATAACCCAACACCCTTACTCACAGAAACCCTAGATCTAACACTCAAGTTAGGTTTTTATGATATATGAAACAAGAAGGTTTGGATGTATTGTGTTTAGGAGGAAAACACTGATTTTAACTTTGGATGAATAGGGTTTCCTCGCTTCTCTATATTTTTTCTCTCTTTTCTCTCTCTTCTCTGTTTTTTCTCTCAATTTAGACGAATGAGCAAAAGTTCCCAAATGAAGACCAAAGGGATACTTTTATACAGGTTATGGAAAGATCGAGAACACCGACTCAAATCGATGGCTGAGATTAAGGTTGACTATTTGACTCTTAATCAAACGGATGAATGGAGGCGGCGATTGAACGATTGAAGATTGGTCCATTTAGGTTCACTTGAATTAACTAAGGACGCATGCAGAATGTTAATTAAAATTATCCAAAGGCTACGATTACTTTTGCAAACTGAGTCTTAAATGAAACACAAATCAAGCCGGTATAAAGATAACACGTGTATGTCTTGGCTAAGATGCATCAGAAAACGCGCGTGTTTATATTTTTAAAAAATATAATTTTGACCCCAGAAGTCTCTAGCACTTTCAGATTCTACTCTGAGAAAGTTTTTAGGAAAAACAATTTTTGCAAATTAACCCCAAATATTTAAAATCACAAATTAATTAATTTTGAAAAATCATTTTTACTTTTCAAAAAATAGTTTAAGTTATTTAAAAATGTTTAAAAAATTCCTAAAAATTAATATGACCCTTGTCCACACATAATATCAATAATATGCAATGTAGGTGTCATAAAGTGGTCACTAGGTAGAAATAACTTCCCTTTTAGGTGGATCATGAGGTTCTTGGACTAGTTTCTTCTTTGATGCTTGGATACTTTGAGAGAGAGAGAGAGAGGGAGAGAAACTCTTAAAAATCTAGCCTACTTTGTCTCAATATCCAAACTGTATGGAATTCCTATATTATACAGACTCAAGTAAATCAATCATATAGTGTGTTCTCAATCTCCCCCTTTGAATATTAGAGACAAAATTTCCTTGAGTAACCTGTACTTGTGGGTAAAAAGAAACAATCCTAGATTTCCTATACAAAGTATCTAACTACCCTTTCCCATCCTAGAAACGAAAATAAGAGAAGGAAAATACATCACTCAAATACAATACATACCAACACCCTAATAAATAGGACAAGGTATACAATAGGGCCGAAAAAATGCCTGAAATAAATAAACACTCAATGGAATATTAGTTGAGTTAGTACATAATAAAATATAAGGTCTGATTCATGGACATATGTACATAAAATATAAGCCAGGTACTCAAGTTCCTCTCCTCCAATTTTGCTCAAATATACAATGGGGTAAAAAAATATAAAGCATGAGAATATGTACAATGAAAACAACACAAGAAATAACATAATCATAATCAAAGGGTCTCCTACATTAAAAAATAACTATCATACCAATTGCATTACGAAGATACTCAAATCTAATATTATCAAGAGGTTTAGTAAACAGATCAACTAGCTATTTTTTGGTATTAAGATACTCAATGTCTAATTCTTTAGATTCTACAAGATCATGAATGAAATGATGTCTAATTTTTATTTTCTTAGTTCGAGAATGCTGGACTGTATTTTTACATATGTTTATGGCACTCTAGTTATCGCAATACATTGTTAATTTTTCTTCAATGATACCGTAGTCACTAAGCATCTGCTTGATCCATAATAGTTAAGAACAAAAACTACCGACTGCAATATATTCGGATTCAGTCGATGATAGAGAGATACAATTATGTTTCTTACTACTCCAGCCTACTAAATTATTTCCTATATAATAGCAGGCACCGAAAGTACTTTTACTATCGTCCGAACACACCCCAATCAGCATTTTTGTATCGTACAATGGCACTAGTGGTGTCTTTAGTGTACCAAATACCATAATTTTGTGTACCCCTAACATATTTGATGGAACGTTTGACACTTAACATGTGTGATTCTTTGGGTGCACATTGGTATCTTGCACATACACAGAGGACATAGGTAATATAAGGCCAGGAAGCAGTAAGGTATAAGAGGCTCCCTATCATACTTCTATAAAGAGTTGGGTCAATAGTTTTCCCATTTTCTTCTTTGGATAATTTGGTAGTTGTGCTCATGTGAGTACATAAAGGTTTAGAGTGTTTTAACCCAAACTTCTTAATGAGATCAGAGGCATATTTGGATTGATTTATAAAAAGACCATCATTGAACGACATCTGAAATTCAGACTACATTATCGCAGAAAACTCTTTGACTTGATTAGGATATGTTGAGCCGTAAATGATATCATCTACGCAAACTTGGGCTATCATAACATATTTGTCTGATTTCCTAATGAATAAGGTTCGATCGTTTCCACCTCGAATAAATCCGTGAGAGACTAAAAACATAGACAAGCGCTCATACCAAGCTCTAGGAGCTTGTTTCAAATCGTATAAGTCTTTCTTAAGTCTAAACACGTGATCTGGATAAGAGGGATCAATAAAACTTTAAGTTGTTCTGCATATACTTCCTCAGATAAAATTCCATTTAGAAAGGCGAACTTAACATCCATTTGAAAAGGTTTGAATTCTAAATGACATGATATATCTAAAAGAAGAAGAACTGACTCAAAACGAGTAACAGGGGCAAAAGTATCGTCAAAGTCAATTCTTTCTATCTGAGAGTATCCTTGTGCTACTAACCTTTCCTTATTTTTAATGACCTCCCCATTTTCATCATTTTTATTTTTGAAGATCCAACGAGTGATGATAACCTTCTTATTTTCTGGCTTAGGAACGAGATACCAAACATCATGAATCTAAAACTGGATAAGCTCTTATTGCATAGCATTAATCCATAATGAGTCACAAAGAGCATCATTTACATTTTTCGATTGTACAAGAGAAATGAAACATGAAAAATGTACAACTTTTTGAATTCGAGATCTAGTTCTAACTAGATCAGAAGGATTACCAACAATTATATCAATGGGATGGTTTTAGAAACCCAGGTTTGTACAGAAGGAGTTTCAGGTGGCAATGAATCAATTATCTCTGGAGAGTTAGGAATAAATTTGGGTTCTTCATCATTCAAGATGACTGGTTGACTGATACTACTCTCAGCACTAGTATCATTTATAATTACATTGAAAGATTCCATAATGACTTTGGTTCGACAATTAAAGATAACAAAATCTCTACTATTTTGAAAATGTCCAAGAAATATTCATTTTTCTCCTCGGGTGTCAAATTTTGAAAGATGTTCCCTATCCTTGCAAATATAACAGACACGACGTAAGGTTTAAATATATTTTAAGTGAGGCTTTTTTTGGAACCAAAGTTCATATAATGTTTGTTTGGAATTTTTCTTAAGGTAGACACGATTAATGATATGACAAGAGATTTGAATGTCTTCAACCCATAAATACTTGGGGAGATTTTTTGCATGTAGCGTCACTCGAGCCATCTCTTGTAGGGTTATATTCTTATGTTCAACAATTCCATTCTGTTGTGGTGTCTTAGGCACACTAAATTCATATTTATAACCATTACCTATACAGTATTCTGAAACACTAGAGTCTTTGAATTATCCATCTCTGTCACTTCTAATGCGACATACTTGGGTGTCCTTCTCGTTCTCAATTTTTAAAAGAATTTTTAAGAACTCACTGAAGGTATTGAATTTGTTTTTCATAAAAGCCACCCATGTATATCGTGTCAAATCATCCACTATAACAAGTATATAAATGTTACCACAGAAGCTAACAGTTCTAAAAGGACCTATAAGGTCCATGTGGATTAATTCCAAAGGTTTTGTAGTTAAAACATCTTTAACTTTCCTATGAGGAGGTTTACTTATTTTCCCTTCTTGACAAGGACCACGGACAGGATTAAAATAGTTTTTGATTTTTGGTAATCCTCTAACTATTTATTGGGAACCTAACTTACGAAAATTATCAAAATTTGTGTGTCCCAATCAATTGTGCCATAGATCAGAATTTTCTAATCTGGCAATGTTACATGATTTAGATTTAGGAATGATTGTGTAGCAGTTATCCTCATTTATGTTTCATATTAAAATACAGTTTTCCTTTTCATCGAGAATTTTGCAATCTCTTTTTGAAAAGGTAAATAGCCTTGAGACCTTTAGCTAAAAGAACATCATTTAGTTTAGGAAGACCTTCCTCATGCAATGTTCCCTTACCTATTATCTTAGATAAAGTCCCATCACTAAACACAACACTACCTCCAAAGAAGTCAGTTTTGTTTGTTAATTTGGTTTCATCCCCAGTCATATATTTAGAACATCCGGAGTCCAGGTACCAACCAGGTGAAGTGCGTTGTGCCATAAAAGCTACTATGATAATATTGCACTTCGGTTGAGGTAACAAGTCATCTTTTCTAATCCAAATGAGCCTTGTTTTTAAAGATTTGTTGCCCTTTGATTTAGAAAAGTTTTGTTTAGTCTTTCTAAATGGCTTCTTTTTAGTTTTAGACCCTCCCTTCTTCTTGTAGTCAGAGTTCTGTGTGGTCTGCCTAGGAAGAACATAAGTATTCCTACTCTTCCTAGAATAGTTAAAATTTGAATAAGTATGTGTATATAGTCTCTTTTGAAAACATTCGACAACAGTGTGACCATAGATAACATAGTATGAACAGTACTGAAGGGTGGAGGACTTGAGTTTAGTGTTAAAGTCTTTGAAGATTGGTTTGTCCCTAACAGGTATGGTCGTCCATGTGTCATTAGCTTTGGGTTTCTGGCATTGATTTTTAACAGGGGGACAGACGTACTTAGCTGGACCATTAGATTTTGGTTGTTGAGTACACACACTTTGTTTACCCTTAGAGACATTTTTGAAAATATGTTCTTTCTGAGTGTCGAGTATCTTGAACGTTCTGTCCTTGCTTAACAAAAATAACATTTTCAGGAGAAACATGTTTACTAGTAATGACCTTCTCCCCAAAACCTAAGCCAGATTTGTCTTCAGCAAACTTACTTTAATAATTTCTTCATAAGATTTCAGTTGTGTTTCAAAATGTAAATATTTTTTGAAAACATTAGAATTTTTTTTGTTTTAATTCTTTAAGCTCAAGAAGAGCAACTTTATATTTTTTCTCTAAAACAAAATTTGTCTCAGACAAGTCTTTGATTTTCAAAGAAAATTCTTTTGTTTCAGTCTTATGGGCAACACATTGTGCTGTAAATTCTTCAGCGTCCTTCCTGATAGTTTGGTTAAGTAAATCTACACGTTGATTTAACAGCCTCACCATTTTATCAAGACGGACACTTTTCTTAAGTGTTTTCGTGTTTAGCTCTTGAAGATCTGAAAGATCATCGTCAAACTCACTATATGTCTCGTCGGTAGTGTCACCTATGGAGCTCATTTCTTTTTTGGTACTCACACACTTTGGATTTGTCTACAATGTTCGCATTCAGACACACCTGTATACTATCATTTTCATTGCTAATTTTATTACCAACAGAAACTATGTTATCATTTGCAAATGCAAAACATTATCAGGCACAAAAGGATCATGAGTAGTCAAACATTCATCATCATAATTGTATACGATCTTAGTAAAGAATGATATATAAGACTCATCATTATGGGTTGACTTAGTTTCATCAGAATCAGAATCACTAGAGTCATCCCATGTCTTACATATATTTGCCCGATTGTTCTTGTTCAAATTTGTTTTTTCATCTATTAGTATAGTGTCCCATTCTACCACATCTATGACATTTCACATCTTTTAAGTCCATCACGCGTTTATTTTTGTCATAGGGTTTTTGTCATTGTGTCTTTCATAAGGTGTGCGATTTTGATTACCTTGATAATTTTGTCTGCCTTGTTTAGAGGCTATTGCATTTTTAAATTTGATAATATTTTGAAATGCTTGATCATAAGAGCTATTTGATTGTCAAGGTGATCTAAATCACAATCATCACTTAAGTCAAAGTCATAGTCTAAGGGACTGACTTTAGGTGAAGTCAATTGAGATGAAAACACAACATTAGAACCAATGGGTCTCTTGTTTTGGTCAGACAATTGTTTCTTAAACTCTAACTCCATATCAACAGTTCTTAGTTTGCTACTTAACAACTCAGGAGTCGGGTTTGGGTCGTTCATTTCTTCTATGGCATATCTCTTATTGTCAAACTTAGCAGGTAAAGACCTGAGAATATTTTGAACGATTTATTTTCTACTACAGGTTACATCGTTAGCATGTAATTTATTAAAAATATCAGTTAACCTTATGCAGAAATCATCAAAATATTCATTGTCATCCATGATCAATGTATTATACTACTGGATTAACATTTGGGTTTTTCCAGCCATGACACGCTCATCACCTTCGTGGGCGGTGACTAAGGTGTCCCATGCCTCCTAAGAAGTAGAACAAATAGATATTCTTTTGAATTCGTGTTCATTAACGGACATAAAGATAGTTTTCTTTCCCTTATTATTATCTAGAGACATCTTTTTCTCTGTCGTAGTAAATTCGCTAAGAAGTTTCTTAACCCTTGTGGGATCGGTTTCAGATAAAGACTTAGTTGGATGTTTATACCCTTTTTCAATCATGTCCCTCACATCATCACCAAGAGTTCCTTAAATAAAAGCAACCATTCGTACTTTCCAGTAAAAAAAGTTGTTTCCATCAAAGAAAGGTGGTCGGGAAAGGTTACCTAACTTCTCAAATCTTTCATCCATATTCAGAACTAAAAGATTTCGAAAACAGTTTCTAGAGTTTCAGGATCAAAAGATATATGATAAACTCGCTCAGATACCACTTGAAAAACATGTTTACGAAGTTAATAACAAAATGTTATAGGTTAACCAAACTCCGAAAATAAACTCCTTGAGCAAAACTCTTTTTGAAATATAACACAAGATGTGTTGAACAACGTTCAAAATATGTTTTCTAGATTTGTTAGTTTGAATACCTTAGGTTTTAAAAATTAAAACCAATCAATAAGTCTTAAGTGAGAAACCATTAACATAAGAAATTAAAAACATTCAAGCAAAAGAACACAGGATTTTTAATGTGGTAAAACCCTAAAGTAAGGGAAATATCCATGAACCCCTCTACGGAGCAAAACAAAAAAAATCCACTTAAAACAATCACAATACAAGTTACAGCACTAAGCATGCCAGTCAAGATCCTAAATCTAAGTCAAAAAAATATACCTACACGAATTACTCCACTCTCAAAGGCTTCTGACTTGATTTTGATCTCCCACGACAACTTCCTTGCTTTGTCCTTGTCCACTAATTATAGTAGCTCTTACAACACCCAGTTTCTCAAAAAGAACAACTATACTAAGTGTTCAGTGTCGGTGATTATGAAGTGAACTAAATGCATAAATGCAACTCACACCTCTCAGAATAGTTATACAGACAAGATCCTACAAATCATAAACTTCTATATGACATGCAAGAATTATTTTTGAAATTTAGACTTCTTTTTCAAATCAGATCAGAAAAACAATCTTGCTATAAAAAACAGCAAAGATCCTATATGTCTCAACTTTTATTTATATACAACTTTATTTCACAAAATGTGAAATATAATTAGAGAGACATAAACTTTCTTAAGATCTCTTTGAGAAAATCAGAAGTCTATTTTTCAAAAAATAGTTTAAAAAAATAGAGAAGGATCTTTTAAAAAAATAACAACGAAAATAAAAATCCAAGAGAGAAAAAAGCTTATAAATGGTCGTGTGATATTCTCTTTTGAAAAACTCAAGATTTCTAGAGAGAAACTCAAGCTTTTCTTAGAGATGGGTTCTAAGAGAGACAACTGACTTTGAAGAGGTCTTCAAACGCCAAAATAACCCAACACCCTTACTCACAGAATCCCTAGATCTAACGCTCAAGTTAGGGTTTTATGATATATGAAACAAAAAGGTTTGGATGTATGGTGTTTAGGAGGAAAACACTTATTCTAACTTTGGACGAATAGGGTTTCCTCACTTTTCTCTATTTCTTCTCTCTTTTCTCTCTCATCTCTCTCTTATTTGTTTTTCCTCTCAATTTAGACGAATGAACAAAAGTTCATATATGAATACCAAAGGCATCCTCTTATACTGGTTATGGAAGGATCAAGAACACCGACTCAAATCAATGGTTGATATTAAGGCTGGCTATTTTACTCTTAATCTTACGGTTGAACGGAGGCGGTGATTAACCGATTGATGATTAGTCCATTTAGGTTCACTTGGATTAACTAAGGACGCATGCAGAACGTTGATTAAAATGATCCAAAGGCTACGATTACTTATGCAAATTGAGTCTTAGAAGAAACACAAATCTAGCTGGTATTAAGATAACACGTGTATGGCTAAGATGCATCAAAAAAGGCGTGTGTTTGTGTTTTAAAAAAAATATGATTTTGACCCCAGAAGTATCTAGCTCTTTAGAATTCTACCATGAGCAAGTTGTTAGGAAAAATAACATTTGCAAATTAACCCCAAACATTTAAAATCACAAATTAATTAATTTTGAAAAATCAATATTAATTTTCAAAAAATTGTTTAAATGGTTTTAAAATGTTTGAAAAATCTCTAAAAATTAATATGACACTTGTGCACACATAATATCAATAATATGAAGTGTAGGTATCCTAATGTGGTAATGAGGTAGAAATAACTTCCCTATTAGGTGGATCATGAGGTTCTTGGACCGGTTTCTTCTTTGATGCTTAGATACTTTGAGAGAGAGAGGGATAAACGCTTAAAAATCTAGCCTACTTTGTCTCAATATCCAAACTAGCTGGAACTCCTATATGATATAGACTCAAGTAAGTCAATCATATAATGTGTTCTCAGTAAGTAATGATTAAGAGAGATTCTCCACATGTGGGACATGATGTTATTGTAACGGTTTTGTCCACGTGGGGCTCACAGCCTATGCGCACTCTCTCACGCGTGACCTATTCAATCGGATTCCAAACTTCTCCTACTGGGTTGAAGTGTCGATCCATCCGAGTATGAGACCATCCTTGCACCACTCGATTACATGTTGGTAATTGCCAAGTGTAGTCTCGGTTGTCCAGCGTCATACCAAGACGAGAGTATAGGCTAACTTAAAAGGTCTTGGCCTCTTTATATAGACGAGGCGAGATGTTAGGCTAGCTAAGGTTTCATATGGTCTAGGCTTGAGACTGAGACGAGATGTACCAGCTGTGACGGGACGAGTTAATTGTATAGGATGGCTCATGAGAGCATGCTTTGTAGAGTCAACTTAAGTTAAGATGAGGTCTCGTATTGGCATATCACATATGGATTTAAAAGTAAATTAAAAGTGATTCATCATTCAAACATTTAAATTTTATTAAGATAAAAGTTATAAGTCTTTTAATATCGCTTGCCCTAGGTAACCAGAATGTTTATGGATGCAATTGGCTTTTAATAATTTCTCATCCTCGTCAAATACAATTTTCGATGTGACATTGTGCGGAGTAAATCCCTCATATGTTGAATGTTTAACTTATTTGATGTCTCTTAGAATGAAAAGTTGTATTTCTTTTATGATCTATGCAATTACCGACAGTTCAGGGAAGTGTACCCTAACTCCATTTTCTCCCATACATTTAAAGCTTAATATAGTTCTTCTTGCATGAGTAGTTTAGTTATTAATTTAATTCAAATGACATTAGTTAATAGGTAAAGTCATAATTCATCATCTTTTCCTTTTTTCTCTAAGTCATTCATAGGGTTATTCGTTCTTACTATTCATCGTTACGATTCTTCCTCTTAGTCCATATGTTCGATACCCATTTTTACCGGATTATTACTTAGCGATCGACTTACATTTGAGTCGATATAAGTACACGTTAGAGACACTTTTAAAGTCTCATCAAGTTTTTACGCTTCAACTTTTTTCCTTTTTTAATTACCTTTTAAAAAATATAATTTTCCTCTTTTAGGTTGCTCGGCTTGACTCTTCTATTATAAAACCTAGCAGTACACTACTGGTAGGCAGCTACCCGTAATTTAGTATTCTCTCTTGCTTCTTTCATGTGGTATAGGTCAAGCCTCCTCATAAGATCACTTTTGGGAGAGTCATATTTGAGGACTGTGTGACTTGGCAAACCTATTTTTGTAGGGGCTACCGCTTTTGTCCCGAACGCCAACATGTAAGGAGTTTCGTCGGTCTCTATCTTCGACGTGGTTCTATAGGCCCACAAAACACTTGGTATCTCACTGATCTAGTTTGCATAATCAAGCCTCTTTTTCAACCCATCGAGTAGAGTTTTTTTATCACCTTCATTTGTCCATTGCACTGTGGATGTCCTGGAGCAGAATGCAGCTTCTGAATTTTACATTGCACACAATCAAATTCCTAATTATCGAACTGGGTTCCATGGTCCATGATGAAGGCGTATGGCATGCCATATCATCATATGATATTCTTCCATATAAATTGATAAACCCTATCACAAGGCATTTCGACCAGTGGTTCAACTTCCATACACTTTGGGAAGTAATTTTTTGTTGAGTTAGGTCAACATCTCTTGCGTAAGGAGGATATTATCCGATATTGATCTTCCTTTAATAAAACCTGCTTGTGAATCTGAAATTAACTTAGGAAGCAAAACACCAACTCGGTTAGATAAAATCTTGGAAATGATTTTATTTAAACAATTGCACAAACTTATAGGCCTCGAGTTTGAACAATTTTTAGGGTTATCAACCTTAGGAATAAGAACAATATTAGTAGAGGACCAACTTTTTGGTATATCATTACTAACAAAAAAAGATTGAATTGCTCTAATAATATATTTGGCAATGATATTCCAACAAGTTTGGTAGAAAAAAACATTAAATCCATCCGGGCCCGCCGCACTATCTCGTTCCATGGAGAAAATAACTTCTTTGATTTCAGCTTCTTTCGGGACTTTGGATAAGAAGAGGTTGTCCTCCACATCAATTAATTTAGGAATATTATCGCAAATAGAGTAGTCATCCACACAAGCCGATTCAGACCCAAGTAAGTTTTGAAAGTGTGAAACAATTTCGTTCTCCACCTCTAAAGGAGAAGATAACTTAACTCCAGCTGAATTTTGGATATGGTGAATAAAAAGTTTATTGTGTTTCTTTTTTATCACCAAATGGAAAACTTTAGAATTAAGGCCACCTTCTTTAACCCATTTAAGCCTAGCTTTTTGTTTTTAGAAAATTTCTTCAATTTCGAGCTCTCTTTTGAACTTAGCTTAGGCTAAGTGCAAAGCTTCCCTATTAGGGGGAGACGGATCATCATCAAACATTGTTTCCTTGAGAATCACATCATCTTCAGCTTTCTGCACTCTAGAAAAAATGTTAGTGAAAACATTTGTATTCCAAACTTTAAGAGAATGTTTCACATTTTTTAATTTTTGAGCAAAACTAGCCATAGGAGACCTCATAACTTCCATATTCCAAGCTTTAACTACCGTATCCAAGAACGAATGGTGGGAGGTCCACATATTCTAAAAACGGAATGGTTTTGGAACCAAATCATTTTTAGAAATTAATTTAAGCACTAATGGAGCGTGGTCAGAATTGGTGCGATGCAAATGTTCAACATATGAAGAAAATTGGTTGTTAAACCACCATTGGTTCCCAAGCATTCTATCACAATGGGCCCAAATTCTAGAGTCCCCGTCTCTATTATTGCACCAAGTAAAATTAGCTCCTGAAAAAGGTACATCATGAAGATCTACAGAAATCATGGTAGAATTGAATTCTAAGATGGCCTTACGATCAATAATATTACCTCCCAGTTTCTCATCTTATTTATAAACAATGTTAAAGTCTCCCCCAATAATCCAAGATTGAAACCCCAGGGAAGCAATAGTGTTAATTTCCTCCCAGAGACTTCTCCTATCATCTATGTTGCATTTAGCATACACACATGAGACAACATATGGGATAGGATAATTAGGAATTTGAACGGATAATGATAAGATTTGATCCATATCTCTAAGAACATTAACAAAAATATTAATCTTCCAAAGAATCCAGATTTTATTGGAACAGTTGGCAATACCATCTACAAAACCAATTCTTCTAGCTAAAGAATGAATGTTCTCTTCATCAATCTTAGGTTCCTGAATAGCTATCATCCAACTATTATATTTTTTGATGATTCTTTTGAGCCTTCTAACCGACGAATTATTACCCACACCTCTAATATTCCAAAAGAGGATGCTAAACATTGAGATGGTTATGTGAATGAGCCTGAGAGGATTTTGAATGAGACCTGGTTAATATAGAGGAAGAAGACATCTTTCTGGACAGCTTATTCTTTTTTATTTTTTCTGTCACAGAAGCTTGAGGAGGTTCATTAGAATATTTTGGCTCGATGGGGCTTTTATCAATCCAAGAATTTTTTTTCCTGAGTTGCATGGAAAAATCACGAAGCTCTTCAATAGATAAAGACTGATCATAATTGGAGGGAATGTCGTCAGTAGAGGACCAAGCTGGAAGAAGGCATTTTTTGGAATCTTTAGAGGCTAGTGGTTGAAGAGAATCAACTGATTTAGCAGGAAAGTGGGAATGCAAAATATCGGACGAGAATTTGCTTTTTGGGGTCCGTTTGGTTCGTGGTGAAATATTTTTTATCGCGTTAAAATAAAATTCACCTAGGTAAAATATGTGTTTGGTTGGGCATTTAACACGGTGAAATAAAATGAATATGGTGAAAAGTGAGGTGAAACTTTAACCATTTTAAACCATGGGTAAAGTGAATAATTTAACAGGTAAAAACAATGAAATTTATCTTATTACCAAAGTAACCTTTCTTATTTCCACTTACAATTATCACACATTCATTTCTCCCTCTCAATTAATACGATCATCAAATATTCATTTAAAAAAATATTTTTTTTTCTAAATTTCATTTTTTATTTTAAAAAATTAATAAAAAAATAATTTAAATAATTAAAAATTAAAATAAAAAATAAAAAATAGAATAGCTATTCCTACACCCTCTATGTCTTTCCCCACACCCTTTTTAATATTTAAATACTAAAAGATCAAAAGACCCTCTATGCAAATATGATTTGAGCAAATATAATCTTTTCCCAAAAATCTATTATTTAAAAAAAAGGTAATATTAAGAAAAAAATAAAACATAATATTTTGAAAATAAAAATCCTAATATTCTAGAAAATTAAAATTTTAATATTCTGAAAATATAAAAATTATAAAATTATTTTTTCTTTTAAAAAATATTATGTTATTTATAAAAAAACATATTACTTTTTATTTAAATGGACGTTGATAAAAAAACTATTTCGTTATTTATTTTAAAAAATGGACATTCTTTTTATCATTTCTAGTTAAAAAACTGTTTCTTTTATTTATTTAAAAAAATTGTTTCGTTATTTATTTTTTCAGTTAAAAACTATTTTTTTTCTATTTTAAAAATAATCTTTTTACTATACAAAAAAAAGGTCCGCGTCAGCGGTATGTATAGGCAGCGGTATGTATAGGTGGTCAGACCGCCTATACATACCGCTGCCGCAGATAATATTTTTTAAAAATAGTAAAAAGATTATTTTTAATATAGTAAAAAAAACAGTTTTTAACCAAAAATAAAATTTGTAAATAAAAAATAAAACACTTTTTAAGAAAATAGTTTCTTAAGAAAAATAAATTTTACGTTTTATATACAGTTTTTTAATAAAACAAATAGATAAGATTTTACGTTTTATAAACAGTTTTTTTTATTATTACTTATAAAAAACAATTTTTTTTTATTGAAAATATAATTTTTTTGTTTTTATCAAATGTAATTATTTTAGTTCGAGGTGAAAAAATTGGACATTTTGCTTTTATAAATTTAAGGGCGCAATTGTCATTTATTATTCAAAGGGTGTGGGGGAACATATAGAGGGTGTGAGAATATCTATTCCCATAAAAAAAATAAAAAAAAATGAATATTTGTTTGGTGCATGATAATGTGTTGGGAATTTAATTACTAATTGGGACGGTTTCATAGTTGGGAACTATTTTTTTTCAATTCTCTTAATTGGAACACTTTTTTTTATAGTTGGGACTTTTTTTTTTAATTGGGATTGTTTTTTTTCAATGTTGAAAACTTTTCTTTTATTTCGGACTGTTTTTTTATTGTTGAGAACTTTTTTTTTTTATTATGGACTACTGTTTTTATAGTTGACTCTTTTTTTTTTAACTGTGATTTTTTTTTTACAAATGACAGTTTTTTTTCATTGTTGGATTTTTTTTTAAATTGGGACTGTTTTCTTTTTTAATAAGGACTTTATTTTTAATTGTTATTATTTTTTTACTTATTTGTCTTGCGTAGCGAAATATGACTAGTTGTGTGTGTGTGTGAGGGGTGATTATGTAAAATTTTAGTTTGGGGTAAATGCATATTTTTTAATGGCCATTGACACTTGTGTGATGAAAATTAAAACAGTTATATGCATTTGAAGTATGTGGGTAATATGGTCATTTTATTTTTTCACCATATTAATCTTGACCATCCAAACAACAAATGGTGAAAAAGTTAAAATTTTCACCTAGTGAAAACTCGGCCATCCAAACGGAGATGGTGAAAACAAAATCACCGCACTAATAATTCACCTTCTACTTTTAACACGGTGAAAAGTATTTCACCACGAAAAGATTTCACCTTCTTCTGTATCAGAAACCTCCAAAATAGCAAATGGGTTGTGGGTAGGGATTTCCTCATCCGAATCATGCGTAGAACAGTTATCCTCAATCGCTGGAACCTTCTTATTAGTTTTCACAGCTGCGTAAATAATAGTACCTGTACCAGATGTAGAGGCTAGCCCGTGTGGGGTGATTTCTTGGATGCCAAAAGTATTTCCTGGAATATGGGAGAAGTCCATAACTTCCTACTGACACGTTGCAATATTAAAGTTTCTAGTTTTTGAAAGCTCCTTAACTGTAGGAGAATTTTTTGGGATTGCATCTTTGATAACTACACCTAGTTGAGACGTGCATTTCTTTTGCCAAGTCGTTCCTACATTCTTGGGCAGAACATTTGGCTGGACAACAATAGGGTGATCAGAATTATTAACGGTCGGCGAACTGCCAGGGTATAGCTGATCAATATTAGGGTTAGTTACAAACCCTACATCATTATTTTCACATTCAGCTGAGGAATGACCAGCTCTCATACACTCCCCACAAAATTTTGGAAGGTTTTCATACACAATACGCTGCCAATAACCTCTTTTACCATTGACGATCCAAATGCGGTGTGGGAGAGATTTGAGAACATCAACCTCAATGCAAATACGAGCCTGACTAGGATGCATAACATTTGCAGTCGACTCATCCAATTTCAAAGGTGTTCCAATTCTCTGACAAATAGCAAAAAGAGAAGTTTTTGCAAACAGATGGACTGGAAGATGAGGCAAGTTAACCCAAATAGGGAAAATAGGACAATCATACCCTGGTAAAAAGTCAGGCGTCAACTTTATAACCTTTATCCGGGCTTTGAAAATAAACAACTGATTGCGTAACCAAAGACGCATAAAGTCTTCCTCACAGAATAATTTAATTAAAATATGTTGCTCATCCAATAAGCCTATGAAAAAAGATGCTGCCCTTATGTTGAACCGTGGTATCCATAACCTTATGTTGCATGGTAGAATCGACCATTACTCTACTCCCAGGTGCTGCCCTTTGGTGTCATCACTGTCCTTCGCAGACGATATCATGTTTTTCTTAAATGGTAACAAAAAATCTGTTGCTTCCTTCTCTCGGTTCGTCTTAGCTTATGAATGCAACTCCGGCCAGTTGGTCAACTATTCTAAAAGAGGGATCATTTTCTCAGTTCATTTCCCCAAGAAAAGACGGTGTTCAGTCCTTAGTAATACAGGTTTCAAGTTGAACAGCCTGCTTATTCACTATTTGGGAGTTCCGCTTTATACAGGTAGGAAAAGAGATCATTTTTTTAACTCTATTTTGAATAAAGCAGTAGACAAAATTAAACTTTGGAATCATGCATCCATTTCTCAAGATGGAAGGTTGACTCTCATTAAAGTCATTCTCCATTCCATGGGGCTACATATGATAGCTGCTCTACAGCCGACCAAAAATATTTTCAAAGACTTTAATTCCATTTGTTCAAACTTCTTCTGGGGTTCAACAGATGATTTCCACAAACATCACTGGGTGGCCTAGGAGGTTATTTCGCGTCCGAAATTTAAAGGAGGCCTTAGTTTAAGAAGTCTTAATGACATATGCGATGCTTTGGCTTGCAAAATTTGGGTGCGATTTTTTCAGAATAATTCTTATGGGCTAGATTCATGCACTGCAAATACAAAAAATTTGCTTTGCTTAAATTCAGAGGGATTCCGTCTTTTTCCAGTGTTACATGGAAGCGGATGCAAATGGTGGGAGACATTTTTTAGGATTATGAGGCATCTTCTAATCAAAGCTGGATCACACATGGCTTCTCCATTTCTAAAGCGTGGGATGTTATAAGGGAAAAGCACTGCAATCTATTCTCTTTTTCTATGATATGGGACGTTAGAGTTCTCCCTAAAATCTCAACTTTTATGGGGCGTCTTTTGCACAAAGCTGTCCCTCTTGACTCTAATATCAAAAGTATATTTATCCATATGGCATCTAAATGTAAATGTTGTGCCTTATCCCAAGAAGAAAATGATGATCATTTATTTCTGTCCAGTGAGATAGCGCGAAATGTTTGGCATCACTTCGATAAATTGATGGGTGTACGAACTCAGAGTCTCTTTCTTAGATCAAGAATAATGAGCTGGTGGTTTATGTGTCGAGGCAAGAGCATTCGATCCATTCTCTGCAAGATTCTCCCCTCCTATACTTGTTGGCGAATTTGGTGCTCAAGATGTCATGCCACTTTTGGCAATATAGTTATGAATGCCAATATTATCATCCGGGCCATCCACCAAGATATTTTTATGATTTTTAAAGCTTTTCCTTTTAAAGATCCCATTCCTAGATTTTTTCAATCTTATATTGATGATTTTGAGATTGCTCATATTTGATTGTAAGCCCTGGAGGAAGGTTTTTTCCCCCCTTTTATCATTTATAAATTTATCTCTTTGGTAAAAAAAATAAAAATAAAAAAAAAACTTTGGGAAGTAATTTATGGCCACAAACAGGTATTTAAATCTCATTCTTGGTAGTGGTACGACCAAATTAATTCCCTATTAAACAAAAGGCCAAAGGGATGTGATTGACATCAAACTATCCCCCGGTCTTCTATGGATGGCAGCAAACTTCTGACATTTGTCACATGCATAGCTACTATATGCACCAATGATCATCCTGCCAAGTGGGCTCTGTGTGATCACTCTTGAACTTCTTCAATCAGGTCATTTACTTCACTTGGATGAATGCATCTAAGTAAGGACATAGTAAAACCCCTTTTATAGAGGATTCCTCCTTCTAATACATAATTGGCTGCAATGTATCTCAATTTCCTTGCTTCATTTGGATCTTTAGGCAATGATCCCTTGTCAATGTACTCCTTAATTAGATCCATCTAATAGGGGACCAGGTCAACTACTATTAAGTCAATCTCCTCTTTATCAATGCTCCTATTTTCCAGGATTTCCATTGGAATTTTCCTTCTTAACTATGTTCTAGTTGTTAAAGCAAGTCGTGCATGGCCATCTGCTCGGGCATATTTTGAGCACTTGATTAACAATAAACAAGGAGACGTTGTGAGCAATAGTTTTCTCGGCACGTAAAGATTGCGCAATTCCAGTCTTATAATCAGTGCTTCATCCTCCGATTTATTAATTGAGGCTTAAAATTGGAAGTAGAGTTCATACCCCATATTTATGTCATCGGGGTGTTCAGAATCATCCATGCTCCACTACTAGTTGCACAAGAGGACCCATCCACATATAATTTCCAGATAAGGGTTTCCCTATCGAATTCTCCTTCACGCAAGGAGCCATGTATGAACAACTTCTTATTTTGCTCCTCTAATCGTCTGGCTATCTCCCTTATAGCAGATGCTTCTGGAATGTGTACTTTGGAACTATCTTCAGGAGAGATCTGTTCAGTGGTGATCGGCATTGAGCTCTCCTTCAGAGAAGTTTGCTCGGCTAGTACTTCTTTAGATGATTTTTAATCGATAATTATTTCTTTATAAGTAAATTTGGCTATGAAGTCTGCCATAACCTATACTTTTAATGTCGTTTTGGGTTCATAAAGGATGTCATATTCTCTTAATTCTACATCCTAAGCCATTAGCCTTCCCAATTTCTCTGTTTTATGAATAGTTTCCGTAGGGGTAAATATGTGTAGACCACAATGTTGTGTGCCTAGAAGTAGAGTTTCATTCTCTTTGACGCGTTAATAAGTGCCAAATCCAATTTTTTCAGTCGGGGATATCGAATCTCCACCCCCTAAAAGTCGTGCTGGGGTAGTACACATGTTTTTAAACTCCATTCTCTAGTCAGACGAGCGTCGAGCTAACTACTGACTCAAAAACATCAAGGTATAAGTATAAATTTTCTCCTATGACTGGTCTAGAGAGCAATGGAGGTGATCCTAAGTACTTATTTAACTACTGAAAGGCCTTTTCATAGTCTTCATTCCATTCAAAGGTCTTTTTAAGTACTTTGAAGAATGACAAGCATTTATCGGTGGCTTTAGATACAAATCGATTGAGAATAGCTACTCTTATTGTCAATTTCTGGACATCTTTCTTACAAGAGGGAGATTGAATTTCGATACATGCATTGATTTTGTCTGGATTAGCGTCAATCTCCCTTTGGTTTATGATGAACCCTAGAAACATTCCTAGTTGCATACTAAACACATATTTGGTCGGATTAAGTTTCGTCTAATGCTTCTCAAGTTGATCAAACATTTGGACTAAGTCTTTAAAGTTGTTAGTTGTTGTCTTGATTTTAGTAAGCATGTCATCCATATATACCTCCATATTTTTGCCCTTTTATTCCTCGAAAATCTTATTCACTAGACTCTGGTATGTTGTTCCAGCATTTTTAAGCCCAAATGGCATAATATTGTAGCAATAAGTACCTCAGCTAGTGATGAATGAAGTCTTTTCCCTATCTTCTAACTTCATTTTAATTTGATTGTACCCTGAATAAGTATCCATGAAGCCGAGAAACTTATGTCTTGCTATGACATCAACCAATGGGTAAAGGAAAATGATCATTAGGATAGGCTTTATTAAGATCTATGAAGTCCACGCACATACGTCACTTGTTGTTCTTCTTCACCATTACCACAGTAGCCAACCAATTTGGGCACCTGACGTCTTCAATGAAATTTTCTTTATATAGCTTGTCCATCTCTTTTTGAATGGACAAGATTTTTTGAAGACTGAATACGCGAAGATTTTGCTTGATCTTTTTGTCATCCTTGGTGATATTCAGCTCATGGCATGTAAATTTCGACTCAATTTCAGGCATATCTTTATGGATCCAGGTGAGCACGTTCTTTCGCTATTTGAGGAATGTGATTAACTCCTTTATAACAGTTGGTTCCATAGTTGAGACGCCTGTGGATTAAGCGTTAAAAGTAGCGTCGCGCAAAACACTAATCATTGTTTTCGTTTGACCGCGTTAATATAAAAACCTAAATTACAACTGCACTTGCGATACAAGTGCAGCGGTAAGTCGGGTATCAAAAATCCACAGAGACGAGTTGCTAGAATTTATGAGGTTTAGTACTTCAGAAATAAAATTGTAAAAGATGAATATGAACAAAAAGGATAAGATGCAAAAAGGGAAATATTAATCTAGGCGAGGGAAAATAAAGCTAGACTAATAAAGCGGTAAAAACTATAGGTTGCGTCGAATATCCTTCATCTGAGTTAATTAGTAGAAAATGGTTACATGGATCGATGAGTTATTACGAATGCATCTCATTTCGACAGTTAATTAAATCAAGGGTTGTCACGCCCCCAAGTTCGCATAAATGCCAAATACGATTTTGGCGTCAAGAAATACCCCAAAAATTACACACGCAAGGTCGTAAGCATGGAGCATACATGATATGCTCCGTCAAATCTCCTAGGCGTAATAACTAGGACAACGCACCCGAAATAGACCCGTAAACTCCATCACCAAAGCCAAGTAACATGTCAACCCGGAATGACTTCTATTCGACACAACCTAGACTAACTTAGCTAGAAAGCATATTAAAAACGAGGTAAATAAACACGATAAATAAACGTGATAAAACTACACTACAAAGCAAGGAAATAAAGCATGTAAACCTAATTATGAAAGCATGTAAATTAATTACAAAGCAAGAATAAAGGAAATACAACTATATTAAAATGGTAGGGAGGATGAATAGTTAACTTACAAACCCAAATGGGTGTCAAACTAAGTGAGAAAGAAGAAGAACTCTCCAAACCCCCAAACCCTAACCTAAACTATCTTCTAAAACTAAGTCCCTCAAAATAGAAAACCAAAATTGGTTGCTATAGTAAGTTGGAATAAAAATAGAAAAGAAAAGGAAAAAGAAAAGAAAAGAAGACAATCACAAAATATCTGGGAACCGCGGTCGATCGCGGCTAGGGGACGATCGACCGCGCCTTCATTTAAAAGCATACTGTCTCCTTTCCACAGAAAAATCCAAAACCGCGATCGACTGGTCCTTAAACCGCGGTCGACTGACACTCTATTTTCCGTAATTCTTTAGTCCATGAAGAGGGGGAAAAGGTCCATTACAGAAACGGCCATATCTTCATCATCCGGACTCAAAATCGCGAACCGTTTATGGCCACGTGAAGCTTTCTCAATGAACTACACATTTGTGGAATCTTCAGCCAAAGATGAATTGACTAAAATGCCCTTGAAGTAGCGTTCGGCGATGGAACTTCTCTGAAATGCAATGGATCCTCACTTTTAGCGTTCCAATACCTACAAAAGCACAATTAACCCCTGTAAATCATGTATATATCCAAATACAAGGTTTTATGGTTAATGAGCATAAATATAGGCATTAAGGACCGTAAAAGTTCTAGAATGCATAAAGATATAGAGAGGAAACATGCAATATTTGATACGAATCACACCCCCTAACTTAAACATTGTTAGTCCCTAGTAATGAAACAAACAAAACCACTCCACATAGGGGAGTACAAGACGTATATATGCATTGAATATAAATGCCACTTTCATAGGGAACACGATTGCATTTAGCATATGCAATAAGCCATTAAACCCTTAGGTTACCCTAGTGGACGAGTGTCATCTCGTGAGGGTTTTCAGGGATGATACCCACAAACATCACATGGTTTCCTCAAAGTATGCCCAAACCAACATGCGACAAGCCCAACAATAGAGAACAAGATGTCATACACATTATTAGCACATTGAACAAATTCAAACGAAAGTCCGAAATCATTAACATTATAGAATGCACCTCATAGAATTGAAACCTTAAAATGTGGGAGTGGAGCGAGCACATGTAAAGTATGATTTGGCAAAAAACTTATATAACCCGGATAAACATAAAGGAAAGCATATATTCAATCCTCATGTGCATTACACTCATCAAGTGAATTCACTCGAAACAGGGAGGTAACACATGGAACATGCGGGCGCAAAGAGTAAATGTAAATGAAAACTAGGCCGCACACATGTCACACATGAAGAACACTATATATGAAATTAAAACTTGTAATCTCAATGAAAGATACCGCTTATTAAAGGAGGCGGAATGTATTTTCACAGATTATCAAAACTATTTAAACCTTTGGATTACATTTACTTAAGATCACATAGGACTTTAATAGGGTTGTAATGTAGGCTAGGCTAGGGTACAAAATGAAAGGAATCTATATACGGACTCAAAGTGTTCAGAATGATAACTTGGAATAATGGGAAGAATGCGGGCAATATCAAACTTGGAAAACAAGTTCCAAAAAGGCATTGAATATAACAATCCGGAGAGCAATCAAAGCTTCTTGAACACTATACACAACATATACAAACTTTCTCTTTCTTTTCTTTTCTTCTTTTTCTTATGTTTTCTTTTGCTTTTTGCTTTCTCTTTTTCTCTTTTTTTTCACATCTCTTTTCTTTACTTTTCTCACTCTCATATGCCTAAATTGTAACTGCAACACAACAACAACATTCAATCCCAAGTAAAATTCCAAACAAAGGTATGGAAGGTGTATATATGGGCTAAAACTCCAATTTAGAGTTGGTTATAGGATTTTGGGCAATGAAATGAAAGGCTAATATTTAGGCTCAAAGGGGTTGACGAGGGGAAACATATAAGGTGAGGTAGAGGCTAATATGGGTGATATAACAAAGATGGCCTGCGATCATTTCCCAAAGTTTACGCAATTCTCGAGTCAAAACCAATATATGAAAATCATGCTCAAATAACACATTTCAAGATATAAACTCAATTACTGAATGATCAAATGAAAGAATTGAGAGATTACCAACGACTGTAACGTTTTCAAATGGGAAAGAATAGTGTATATACTCACAAATGATGAAAGGTACAAAGCTTACTCTGTAAAAGTATATACAATGTGCTCATGGAATTAAAGTTTAATTCATAAAGTTATTCATAATATCAATAATCGAGGACTAAAGTCTAATAACTTCTAAAATTGAGAACATGCATCATTGAGTTATCTATTGGATCGGGCAATTATTGAAATTTATCGTCGAAAAAAAGGCAAAATGCCCAATAAAGGAGAAAAAAGAAAGAAAATCTTTCTGAAAATTTTAATTTTTCAAAAAAAAGCATACTAAGTGTTGATACCAAAATTAATATGCTGATGTGGACGAATAATACGAAGACACGTGTCAATCTACGTGGCACAATAGCAACGAGGAAGCTCATTCCCCCGACCAACTCATGTTCTCTCCGAACAATAAGGATACACCGAGGAGCTCTATCACTCCGAGGAACTCCAGCGCTCCGAGGAACTCTTGAGTAACGAGCAACTAAGGCGGTCCGAGCTGCATCTCGGCCCCAGCATTGACTGCCAGATAATCAACAGTTCAACTATTCATTTAATGCTTATTATCTTGACGCACACGCTGCATTAAATGTATTACCCTTTCATATGTATATCATTCAATGTATCAACCCTTTCGTGTACAGCCTAAGGGCTATAAATACCATGTATCACCCTCATTCAAGAGGACCGAAATTTCTTGGTTGAAACTAAGAACTGAGAATTCCCAAACACTCAGCAATAACATAACAGTGGACGTAGGCCATTCATACAAGGCTGAACCACTTTAAAAATCTTTGTCTCATTTTATTTATCTGTGATTAAATTATTAGAGTGATCTAATTTTTTACATCAACAGATTGGCGCCGTCTGTGGGAATCGATTGTTATTATCGTTTTTCACCAAAAATCATTCATCACCAATGGCGGATAATCCAGAATCTAGCAATCGAAATGCTGGAAATCCTCCAAATCCCCCTGTACCACCAGATCTGGCCGGGATTATGACAAATCTGGCTCAAGGACAAACCGCCATGCAAGACACAATGAGGCAACTCATACAAACCCTTCATGGCGGCACACCTGCACGTTCAGGACAACGAAGTGGTCAGAGGCAAACTTATTTACTTTCTTCACGATCCAGGCGTACTGAGTCATATCGTAATGAGGAGTCTGATGATTTCTCTTATCAACCTGGGCGAACTTCGTCAATAAGGGCTACAGATACTGATCAACGTATAACTCTCTCTCCAGAAAGACCCAGTGCCTTAGAGAGACTGAGTAGGGTGTCTACTTTCAGTCGATTAGGTCCTAGGAGAAATAGGAGTCCACCTAGGACCATGTCGAGGAGTTTTCGACAACCATCAAATCTAAGAGAAGGATCAGCACAATCACGACCAGTCGTTCATCAAGATAAATCTCAGGAGGCTACTTCAGAACGATCCATTACTCGAACCAATAGGCCCGAGGAAGGAAATAAAGCGTGGAAAGGATCCCTTCAGCGGTTGGAGGATAGATTGGGAGAAATGGCTAAGGCGAAGAATCCCCTACAACGAACTTTTGTTCAAGGGACACCTTTTGTCCAGGCCATTGTGAATTTTCCTACACCGTCAAAGTTTAAAGCACCAGTAGTGACCCCCAAATATGATGGAAAGACAGATCCTGTTCTTCATATAGAAAAATATCAAGCTGCAGCCGATATCTATGCTGTCCCTGACGAGATGAGATGCAGAGCGTTCTCAAGAACTCTTACTGGAGCAGCCCAGATATGGTACAACAATCTTCCTCGGGGTAAGATTTCGACTTTCTTTCAGTTGGCCGAGTTGTTCATCGGCAATTTCTGTTTTGGAGCAAAGCCAGTAAAACGAGTAGCACACTTGTTAAGTGTTAGACAAAAATCTGGTGAGAGTACTAGAGATTACATAACTCGTTTCAATAACGAGAAGCTGGAGGTCATAGATTACGAAGAAAAGACAGCAATCACTGCCTTGATGAGTGGGTTGTTGCCTAATAAGTTGTATTACACTTTGGCAAAAGATCCACCTAAAACTATGTCAGAATTGATGGAAAAAGCGTCCAAAATCATGAATGCCGAGGAAGCTATGACTGCAAAGAAGAATATAGATAAAGACGTCAAGGTGGAAGTCGACAAGTCTAAGAATAAAGAGCATAAGGGCAATGGCGGTGATAAACGCTCCAGAAATAATAAGTCATCATGGGAAGTCCTGAAGAAATACGACAATTATACTCCTTTGAAAATGGGTATTCATCATGTCTTGGAAGAAATCAAGAACAACGAGGAGGTAAAATGGCCAAAGAAACTGAGGTCAGATCCTGATTCGAGAAGTAAGGATAAATATTGCGAGTTTCATAAAGATCATGGCCATATGACTAAGAATTGCATAGCTCTTCAGAACGAGATTGAAACACTCATCCGAAGAGGAAAGCTAGCAAAGTATGTTGATCGGGGAGGTGAAAGAAGAAATAATGATCGAACTAGAGAGAGATCTAGATCTCCTCGTCGAGCAGAGGAGAAAAAGAAGAGAGAACATGAAGATGATGCCGAGGATGACCCCGATCTTCCCAAGAAACCAAGGCAACCAGAACGAGAGGTATTTTCCATACGTTTTGGAGCATTTGATTGTAATGTTATTACAGGAGGAGATGCAGGAGGAGGAGACCTTACTGCAGAAAGAAAAGCTTACCTCGGAGAGGCACAAGCTTGCTCATACATTCAGCGAATAAATTTAGCCGAGGAGGATCGTCCGAGGAAGGTAAACAAAGAGAAGCTGGTCATTGGCTTTTCAAAAAATAACCTGGCAGGTGTTCTTTACCCTCACGACGACCCTTTGGTGATCAAAATGAGGATGAAAGAAGTAGTGATTTCAAGAGTGCTGGTAGACAATGGTAGTTCAGCAGACATCATGTATTATTCATGCTTTGACAGCTTGAATTTAAAATTATCTCAATTGGAACCTTATCACAGACCTCTTTTGGGTTTTGCTGGCGAGAAAGTTTTTCCACTTGGAACGATCAAGTTGGATATATTCATTGGAACTTGGCCTGCTTGTCGAACAGAGAGAATACGCTTCTTTGTGATGGATAAGAATGTGCAGTCAGCCTACAACATCATCATGGGAAGAGTTGGTTTGAAGAAGTTCGAAGCAGTTCCATCTACAGCACATCAATGCTTAAAATTCCCAACAAATTTTGGAGTAGGAGTTGTGAAAGGTGATCAGAAAGTAGCTCGGGAATGCTATTATTCATCTGCCGAGCAAGAGGAGCTTGAAGATTCAATAAAAAAGACTACTACCTATCAGGTGGATGAAGGTACAGAAATTGAAACACTGGATCCACGAGATGAATCCCAACTTGTAAAAGGACAGGTGGTGGAATCTACAGAGAATGTTATTCTGGACGATGAGCACCCTGAACGAGTAACCCAGATAGGTTCAACGTTGGATGCTTCAATAAAACAGGAGTTGATAACTTTCTTGAGAAACAGGAAGAAAACTTTCGCGTGGAGTCATGAAGACATGCCAGGAATAGATCCGAACTTCTTATGTCATGAGCTCAATGTGAATAAGGAGATCAAGCCTGTAAAGCAGAGAAGAATGGTATTTAGCCCCGAGAAGAATCAGGCTATACAAGAGGAGGTCAAGAAGCTCCAAAAAGCCCAATTCATTGAAAATGTGAAGTATCCAGACTGGTTGGCAAACGTGGTGATGGTAAAAAAGAAAAACAATAAATGGAGAATGTGTGTTGATTTCACCGATCTTAACAAGGCATGCCCAAAGGATCATTTTCCATTGCCCAGAATTGATCAACTAGTGGATGTTACCTCGGGACACGAGTTGCTCAGCTTCATGGATGCTTACTCCGGCTACAACCAGATCAAAATGAAACCTGAAGACAGGGAAAGTACTTCTTTTATTACCCCTAGGGGAACTTATTGATATAATGTTATGCCTTTTGGTTTGAAAAATGCAGGAGCGACATACCAGCGGCTGATGATCAAGGTTTTCACCGAACAAATCAGTTGCAACATGGAAGTCTATGTCGATGATATGCTGACAAAGAGCAAGAAAGCTGCTGATCATCTATTTGACTTAGCTCAGACTTTTGATCAATTGGATAAATACCAAATGAAGCTCAACCCGACGAAGCGTACATTTGGAGTACGAGAAGGGATGTTCCTCGGATACATCGTCAACCAGCGAGGCATTGAGGCGAATTCAGAAAAGATCAAAGCTCTTTTAGGGTTGCGATCTCCAACGACGAAAAAAGAGGTATAGAGTCTTACAGGACGAGTTGCAGCGCTCAATAGATTTGTATCTCGAGCAACTGATAGGTGCCTTCCATTCTTCAAAACACTCCGAAAAACTTTCGAGTGGAATGATGAATGTGAAAAAGCCTTTCAAGACTTGAAGAAATATCTGGGAATACCTCCATTGCTGTCCAGACCAGTGATGGGCGAGAAGTTGTACTTATATCTAGCTGTATCAGAGAATGCAGTCAGTTCAGAACTGATCAGATTGGAGAATGGAGTCCAGAAGCCAATTTATTACACAAGTAAGGCTTTCCGAGGTGCAGAAATCAGGTACCCGAAGTTGGAAAAATTAGCGTTGGCATTAATTGAAGCAAGTAGAAGAATGAGGCCATATTTCCAGACCCATACCATCGTCGTATATACCGACATGCCATTACGACAAGCCCTTCATAAACCAGAGAAATCAGGGAGACTAATGTATTGGGCAATAGAGCTCGGTGAATATGATATTGTATATGAACCCAGATCATCACTAAAAGGGCAGGCTGTAGCAGATTTTATAGCAGAATTTACTTATCCTGATATCCCCGAGGAGCAAAAATTACTCGCTGATCAACCTGTGGATGTTACAGGATCAACAAACACAAGCTCATACCAACTCCGGTTGGTAAAAGAACTTGTGGATGTAGAAGGATCATCAATTTCGAACTCAGACCAGCTCCGGTTGGTAAAAGAGCAAGAAGAGATGGTCGACGAGGAGCGAAAAATGCCAGGGGAGGATGAAAGGAAGCAACAAATATTTCACCGAGGAACTCTATCGGATAAGAAATTTGAAAACGGGTTACCCATATGGAGATTATATGTAGATGGCTCATCTTGCACAGCAGGTTGTGGGGCAGGAATTGTTTTGAACACCCCAGACGAGATTGACATGGAATATGCCTTACGATTCCAATTCAAAGCCTCCAATAATGAGGTTGAGTATGAGGCCATGATAACAGGTCTTAATTTAGCAAAGATTATGGAAGTGCAACAAGTGATGGTATTCAGTGATTCTCAATTGATTGTGAATCAAATGATGGGAGCATGTGCAGTTAAAGGAGAATTAATGGTCAAGTATCATGCCAAGGTAATGGAGTTATTGGCAGAATTTGATGCGATTCAGTTAATCAGAATACCAAGAATAGAGAATGCACGAGCAGACGCACTGGCCCGATTAGCATCAGCTACTCATACCGAGCTACGAAGAACAATACCAATTGAAGTACTAGAAAGTCGAAGCATAGATGAAAACCTGACGATGAACATTATTACCCTTGATCTAGGACCATCTTGGATGGATTCCATCAGGGCATATATTGAAGAAGGAGAATTATCGGAAGATAAGCTCGCTGCCAAGAAATTGAAGTATAAAGCTGCTCGGTATGTACTAACTAATGGTATTTTGTATAGACGAGGAATTATGGCAGGATTGCAAAGATGTGTACATCCTTCCGAGGTGAAAGAATTAATTGAAGAAATCCATGAAGGGTCCTGTGGAGCTCATGTAGTAGGTCGAACACTTTTGCAAAGGGTGATGACTCAAGGATACTACTGGCCGACGATGAGGGCTGATTGTATAGCCTATGCAAAGAAATGTGACAAGTGTCAACGTTTTTCATCCATCCGACGAACTCCACAAGCATTGTTGACACCCATAACTTCCCCTTGGCCATTTGCCATGTGGGGAATTGATTTGGTTGGACCACTGCTAACCACCCGAGGAAGATTCAAATACCTCGTCGTCGCAGTAGATTATTTTACTAAGTGGGTAGAAGCTGAACCCATTATCGATATGACGTACGAGAAGGTATACCAGTTTGTTTGGAAGAATATCATCTGTCGATATGGTCTCCCTCATGCCTTCATCACAGACCATGGAACACAATTCGACAACGAGGAGTTTGCTGCCTATTGTCAACAATCAAACATCCTGAAGACCCATTCAGCACCAGGTCATCCTCAAAGCAATGGGCAGACAGAGGTAACGAACATAACACTGCTAAATGGTTTGAAGAAGAGGCTAAGTGAAGCTAAAGCTAACTGGATTAATGAGTTACAATCAGTATTGTGGGCTTACCGAACAACTCCCCGAGCAGCGACTGGAGAATCACCATATATGCTGGCATTTGGAAGTGAGGTTGTAATACCTGCCGAGTTGGGTCTACCAACACACAGAGTGCCGAATTTTAATTCCCCAGTCAGCGACTTAATGAGAAGATTAGATTTGGACATGCTCGAGGAGGTTAGAGAAGAAGCAGCCATTAGGAATGTTGCATATCAACAACGAACAACTCTGTTTTACAACAAGAGGGTGAAGAAATGCGATTTAAAAGCAGGAGATTACGTGCTAAAGAAGGTCATTCAGAAGCACAATAAATTGGAAGCAAATTGACATGGACCTTATCGAGTTACAGAAGTTGTTCGACCAGGAACTTACTGAATAGCAACTCTAGAAGGAGAGGAATTCAAGAATGCTTGGAATGCTAAACACCTTCGCAAGTATTATCAGTAATGTAAAATGTAAAGCAGTTCTTTCAATATGAATAAAACGATGATGTTTCACCATCTTCTCTCCTTTTATTGAAAGTTTTTCGGGGAATACTAGTGTTGTACACTATGCTGCTCGACAGCAAAAAGAAGACGATAGTTCAGACCCACGACCAACTTCGGTTGGTAAAAGGGCAAGAACCAAAATATACTCCTTTGGTTAGGAGGCGGACACTTGCGTGATCAACTACGGTTGGTAAAAGAGCTTGTGTACAAGATAGTTCGAAAGAACCAAAATATACTCCTTTGGTTAGGAGGCGTACACTTGCATGATCAACTACGGTTGGTAAAAGAGCTTGTGGACAAGATAGTTCGAAAGAACCTGATAGTTTGAGCGTGATCAACTTCGGTTGGTAAAATAGCGAGAACAAAATATACTCCTTTGGTTAGGAGGCGTACACTTGCGTGATCAACTTCGGTTGGTAAAATAGCGAGAACAAATTATACTCCTTTGGTTAGGAGGCGTACACTTGCGTGATCAACTTCGGTTGGTAAAAGAGCTTGTGGACAAGATAGTTCGAAAGAACCTAACAGTTCAAACCCACGACCAACTTTGGTTGGTAAAAGGGCAAGAACAACATTCTTAAAAATGCCAATTTCGGCTAGTTAAGAAACAAAATATGCCAACTTATGTTGGTCGGAAGGTAAAACTATTCCAGAAAATACAAAATATTCCAAACTAAACCAAGTATGGTTGGTCGGGGATAAAAATCCACTGACTATAGTTGGTCAACAAGGATAAAATTAGCGACCTTGGTTAGTCGGACAACATTTTATGAAAAAATTACCAAGTATGGTTAGTCGGGGATAAAAACTCTCACTAATTATAATTGGTCGACGAGCACAATTTAACAACTTTGGTTGGTTGGAAAAATTTTAAAGCAGTTATTTTACTCATTACTTTATTATTAAGTGATCGAGCAACATTTCTAATACTTTATTTTGGTCAATGAACCATACAATATTGTTATGCAAGCACAAATATAAAAAGTATTAGATAAGTACAAAACGATAAGCAATACAGATGTGCGAGCAAAAAATGAAAGTCTTTCATTAAAATAAATTACAAGTTACATATGTGTGCTAACTATTACATTGAAAATCCTATTCTATTGGTTTTTTCCCCTCAGCCTTCGATACAGGTTCCTCGCCAGCAGGAGGATCATTTAATGTTTGGGGAGAATTGATAAAATTCAAGTCCTTTAACATTCTGACATTCATTACTGAAGGAATATCCAAGAGATGCTCGGGACGAGATAATTCAATCTGAGAATGAAGACTATAGTCACCAAGGTATTTTGAAATTAAACTCCGAGGAATGGCACGAGCTGGGATCCATTCCATGTCCAGTTTATAAGGCGGTACAGGCAAGTCTAGTAGCCCAGGAGCATGATAATCCCATAAATAATGGCCTTGTTCGAGCTTCAGCACACCCAGGGCGTTCAACCATCCTGCTTATAACCTTCATTATTGGCATTTTCAATGCGAGCATCCAAGTGATAAAGGGCCTCATTATAGCCTGCATTCCAAAACTCACGAGGTTGTTTGTGGAATTGGAAAGTTATTCTCTCTAATTGCTCGTGAAGGCTCCTGGCAAAAACGTCCTTATTTTTCCGAGCAGATTATGTTGATGCAACTTGATCCTCCAGAGTTTGAATTTTCTTGGACATTTCAGACAAAGCCCGATCTTTGGCATTCAGTTGATACGCTTGAGTTTCCATTGTTGACAGAGTACGAGCTTCTTCAATACTACGAGGAGTTCTTGATCGACCCCGAGCAGCTGGAGTGCTTCGTTCCTCGTTAATATCCTAGGCAGCTCTTCCTCGCCCACGAGAACCTCTTCCTTGTCCCCGAGCAGTAGCAGAAATACCAGACCTTCTTAAAGTATCCAATTCTTGCCTTAATTTGGCATTCTCAACCTCCAAGAATGAGAACCCTTCGTCGGAGACTAGTACCAAGGCAGTGGAATATGAAGCTGCAGACTTATACTGTGCCAACTCTGTCTGCAAATTGTTGTTCTCTTGTTCCAGCAGCTCGGCGATTTGTCTGCAGGCTTCAACTTCACCTTTTAGGGTCCTTTCCCTGACATCATACCCAGCAATAAGTTTGTCATAGCCCTCCTCGGCAGAAAGCTGTTGATATTTCTTTTCATACCCCTCATATAACAAGGCATTTGACTCCCTGTACTGATCCTTGAGGTCTTCTAGAGTATATTGAAGCTCCTCGATCATATCATAGTAGGCTACGTTATTGGCCACTGCTCTATCAAGTAAGTCCTTCAAGTACCGATAAGCTTCGATTGCTTGCTCTAAAGCACCATGACCAAGGATATCGACAATTTCGGATGTACTAAGGTTTGTGTGACCAGCTTTATAATACTCATGGCATTGCTGCATCAACTTTGTGTCGTTAGCAGACAAAAGATCCATCCTGGCCAGAAACTAACAGAGAAAGAAAAAGAAGATCAAGACAGAGTGTAGATAAAGAAGAGACAATTATATGGAAAGAAAGAACTCAGATTTTATTAGATCATAAGGCAAAAGTTACAAAGATCTGAGATACAAAATACAAGTAAGGAGAAAAACAGAAAGATAGTACCGAACAACTTCACACCTTTTCCTTGTCTCCCAAGACTTTCTCGGGAGGCTGGGACGAGGAGCTTGGTTGCTCGGTGGGAACATTAATCTGATTGGTAGAAGCTGGGACTTGCTCTGGAGGAGTAGGCAACGAAGAAATATCCTCGGTGGCTGTCTGGTTGGGTGTTGGAACAAGGACTTGATCACCCCTTGTGATTGAAGATTCTTCAGACGCAGCCTCGTCTTCATCTTCGTCTTCAATAACTGGAGGAGGACCAGGGAGATGTTGTTGAAATAGCTAAGAGTCCTCGCTCACCTTCAATTCTTGCAAGGCAGCAACCCAACCATCATGGAAGAATTTCAAACTTCCATAATTCACCTGGGTCATCATTGCAGCTACCCCCCTATCCCATCCTTTGTCCCAACCAGTCCGAAAGGATTTCTTCACAGCCGTTTTTCTCTTCATCTTCTCTGAGGAGAGCTTCTCGGATAGAAGGTCCTCGGAGGCTTTCAGCTTGGCCTCCAACTCCTCCTTCTGACGATTTGTTTCGCGCAGAAGTGTCAACTCTTCCTCGGTTGACTTCAGTTTATTCTCCAGCTCCCCAAAGACTGAAAGTTTCTCGGCATAGTCTTTATTCTCTCTCTCCAAGTCCTTCACCTTATTTCCCAGTTGTACTTTCTCTGCATCAGACGCAGCCAACTTCTTCTCCCATTCAATTTTATCCTCGTCATACTTCTGACGAGATTCACTCATAGATTTAATAGCTTTCTCCAGTGCTCCTTCCACAGTGGACGAGGAGCAAGAAGCTTTGATCGCTTCATCCTTTTTAAGGATTATATTGAAACAGCTCGTCAACTGCAATCAAAAGAGGAAAATGAAATCAGAAACGAATATGGGAAACAATAAAGGAAAATATAAAAAGCTCGGAATAGAGATACTTACTGAAGCCAAATGACGAGCAGCCAGAGAAGTAACCACATCCCGAGTAAGGTCTTCTTCAGTACCTTGCACCTCGGGGATGGGTGAAAATTTTGCCAAACTCATCGTAGAGCTCGGAGGAGCAATAATTGGAACACCATCTCCACCAGCTGGGAGCTGGGGAATGGCTCCAGAAATACTAACTGAGGAGGATTTCCTTAATCTCCTCGGTGCTTTTTCAGCAACCTCAACCAAAGAGGAACTTTTGGTTGGTGAGATAGTGATTACCTCAACAGGTGCATCCTTCTGCATAGGAGCCATTGGGGGCTTCTCGGCAACCTTCTGAACAGTAACAGAAGGAGCATCATCAATTTTCTTTGTCCCCTTTGGGACATTAACCTTGGTTTTCTTCCCATCGCCAGCAGAGGAACTCTCCTCGAAGAGAGTAGGAACTCTTCTCTTGCCCATTTTCTGGCTTAAAGGAATATGAGATTCCGGATCAGAGTCTTCAGGAATTTGCAATGGATCACTGGAGCTAACCACAGGGCGAGCAGTAAAAGACGACGTATAGCTCCTGTACTGCAATAAGTATGAGGCAGACCTGATGTGCTCGTCTGCAACTTTCTGATGCAAACTCCAGATATGTTTCAATTGACTTATGTTAACTTCTGATTCTTTGGGAGTTTTTCTCTTGCTGTCAACTGCAAACAAAAACAAATTGAAATATCAATGATGCATTTATTCAAACATGATGAAATCATAATTTCAAAAATAAAATAAAAAGAAAATAACCTATCCCATTGCCATATGGGGGGGCATCTGGGACCCTCATATACAGCATCTCCAACCAAAGGGGCATGTTGACAATTTTTTATAACTACCCCATGTTCAAAATAATCCTTGTTTGCATCAGGGAGGTTGACTACTAAAGCTCTATTCAAAAATCTGGTTTTTAAATAATAAACGTTGTCTAAAACAGCCCATCTATAGCAATACATAATCTCAGGAATTCCTATGCGAGTTCCATGAGTTTGATTTAATTTATGCACCCCATTAACTATTCTCCATGTATTGGGGGCTACTTTTGCAGGAACAACATCGAAATATTGGCAGAATTCTAAGCATAAAGAGTTGGGTGGAAAAGAAAATCCACACTCAGCAATAAAGAGGCTGGGGAACCAATGTCCCTCAGCCAAACGAAAATAATCAAAGGGCTCAGGAAGATTCTCCAGAGTAACCCAAGACGGAATGGAATAATCAGAACGAAACTTCTCAAGAGATTCGATAATATAAACCATGGTGAATAAAAAGAAATGAAGAAGAAGGAAGAAGAGCTTACAGAGAAAAAGGTGATCTGTTGACAAACAAACGAAGGAGGGAACGAACGCACAAGAAAGAGAAAAGCTTTAGAAAACTCGAAAGCAGAAATTGAAAAGGTAGAAGACGATAGGATTGCCTCTGAAGTTTAAATACCTTGCCTTGGGAAACGGCGAAAGAAATGATTACAGAAAGGAAACTGTTACGCTACCGGCGGCTAAAAGGACAAAAAATGCACGAAGATCGAAGCGCTTTTAAAAATACAAAAAGGCGGATTCTGCGAATTTGGAAGAAAATTTAAATACGAAGAAAAAGTTCCTAAAATCCAGGAGAGTCATTTAATATTACTATATACAGAGAAAGAATGTTCCATACTCCTCAAAGTTCGAAATATGAAACATTGGGGGCTTCTGTTGATACCAAAATTAATATGCTGATGTGGACGAATAATACAAAGACACGTGTCAATCTATGTGGCACAATAGCAACGAGGAAGCTCATTCCCCCGACCAACTCATGTTCTCTCCGAACAATAAGGATACACCGAGGAGCTCTATCACTCCGAGGAACTCCAGCGCTCCGAGGAACTCTTGAGTAACGAGCAACTAAGGCGGTCCGAGCTGCATCTCGGCCCCAGCATTGACTGCCAGATAATCAACAGTTCAACTATTCATTTAATGCTTATTATCTTGACGCACACGCTGCATTAAATGTATTACCCTTTCATATGTATATCATTCAATGTATCAACCCTTTCGTGTACAGCCTAAGGGCTATAAATACCATGTATCACCCTCATTCAAGAGGACCGAAATTTCTTGGTTGAAACTAAGAACTGAGAATTCCCAAACACTCAGCAATAACATAACAGTGGACGTAGGCCATTCATACAAGGCTGAACCACTTTAAAAATCTTTGTCTCATTTTATTTATCTGTGATTAAATTATTAAAGTGATCTAATTTTTTACATCAACACTAAGTAACTAATATGTGAGCAAAAACATGGACTAAATAAAAAAATGGATAGAATATCCCACACCCCCTAACTTAAAACCTAACATTGTCCTCAATGTGAATTAAGAACCAAGTTAAAGAGAGGAAACGTGCGATATTACCCAAAATTAGAGGGATCCCCTTAAGAACAAGTCCAAATTATCTACAAAACAAGTTAATATCGAGCATAGCAAATACAAATAACAAAAAGTTAACTAATTACATTAGACTAAATTAAAAAGGAAATAAAAAAGAATAAAAGCTAACTATATACAACCTACTATTTAGGATTCACACTAATTATACACTAGAAGTATAAATAGTTAAGGGTCCACCATGAGAACGATTTGACTTTGGAGGATAATCGGTGTACCCTCACTCTCAATCATGCCTTTCGAAAAATATGAATTTCGTTTGAATAACGGAAGGCATGTGTAAGGCGGAAGAAAGGAACCATCGTCAATTAAAAATTTTGGAGGGACGATGGGGGATTTGGATTGAACGGGTAACAAAAGTATATGGGGACCGAGAAAAGCAGAATATCCTCCCAAGGATTTTGAAATTGGAATGGGAGGGGGCGTACATGAAGGAAAAGATGCATTCATGGAAGGCGACTTGTGCAAGTAATCCTCATCGGCGAAAATGTTTAAAACATTAAAGATTGAAATCGAATCATCGGTTACTTGTATCGGTGTGATAACAGAGAATGAAAATGGGGAGGAAATAAATTCAAACTCAAGAGATGAGTCATCATCGCTTGAAGGTTGAGTTTCGAAGGAAATAAGATTATTTTCAATGAAATGTTCTTCTTTGGGGGCCAAAGAAGAGATCATTTCATTGCAAATGGATATTACTTCCATTTCATCCTCACTTTCAATATCTGATACGCAATGGGCCAAGTCAACAATGTTTTGTTCCAAAATAGGCACAAAGTCCTCATTTGGTTCAAAACATTGTTTGACTTCAAAAGTCTCGGAAGCAAAATCGTCGTCGTACTCAAATAATAAATCCAACTCATGTTCCCACAAATGACTTTATTCCCGATAACAATTTTCAAGTTTCTCATGCTCAAGCATGCGCAAACCCTCGCCAAAAGTCATAGGCCGAGGCGCGAATACTTGAAAATGCGAACTTTGAAAATTACCATCGGGCTTAAACTTAAACTCATTATTATAAGAATTTTGAAAACTATTGCAATTCGTTTCAAAATTCCTATTATAAGGAATTAGAGGCCCAAAATCATTATCATCATCATCAAAATTCCAATAACCTAAGTTTTGACTTTCGTTATACTCGCCCAAAGTTATTTTTGAATTTGTAAATTTTTGGGACTCTAAGTATTGACCGAAAGTCATAGGATTATGAGAATTTTGAGAATTATAACAATGATTATCGAAAGAATTGGAATAAGACATGCTAACCCCCAAAATGTCTCAAAGTGGAGAGTTCCACAAAGTAGATGCACGCGGGAAATTCAAGCGTTTCTTGGTGCTCAAATGTAGAAGTCCGACAAAAATGTTAGGCAAATAATACAAATAGAAAGAAAATAATACAAAATACTGAATAAAATAAATTCAAAAACAAACTAGTCCCCGGCAACGGTGCCATTTTGATTAAGCGTGAAAAGTAGTGTCACGTCAAAAAGCTAATCATTGTTTTCATACCACCGCGTTAATACAAAAACCTAAATTATGATTGCACTTACGATACAAGTGTAGCAGTAAGTCGGGTATCGAAAATCCATAGAAACGAGTTGCTAGAATTTATAAGGTTTAGTACTTCAGAAATAAAAGTGTAAAAGACGAATATGAATAAAAAGGAATAGATGCAAAAAGGGAAATATTAAACTAGGTAAGGGAAAATAAAGCTAGACTAATAAAGCGGTAAAAACTATAGGTTACGTCGAATATCCCTCATCCGAGTTAATTAGTATAAAATGGTTACATGGGTCAACGAGTTATTACGAATGCGTCTCGTTTCGACAGTTAATTAAATCAAGGGTTGTCACGCCCCTAAATTCGCATAAATGCCAAATACGATTTTGGGGTCAATAAATACCCCAGAAATTACGCACGCAAGGTCGTAAGCACGGAGCATACATGATATGCCCCGTCAAATCTCTTAGGCATAATAACTAGGACAATACACCCGAAATAGACCCATAAACTCCATCACCAAAGCCAAGCAACATGTTAACCCAGAATGAGTTCAATCTGACACAACCTAGACTAACTTAGCTAGAAAGCATATTAAAAATGCGGTGAATAAAGACGATAAATAAACGCGATAAAACTACACTCCAAAGCAAGGAAATAAAGCATGTAAACCTAATTATGAAAGCATGTAAATTAACTACGAAGCAAGAATAAAGGAAATACAACTATATTAAAATGGTAGGGAAGATGAATAGTTAACTTACAAACACAAATGGGTGTCAAACCAAGTGAGGAAGAAGAAGAACTCTCCAAACCCCTAAACCCTAACCTAAACTATCTTCTAAAACTAAGTCTCTCAAAATAGAAAACTAAAATTGGTTTATATAGTATGTTGGAATAAAAATAGAAAAGAAAAGAAGACAATCACAAAATATTTGGTAACTGCAGTCGGCCGCGACCAGGGGGACGGTCGACCGCGCCTTCAATTAAAAGCATATTGTCTCCTTTCCATGGAAAAATCCAAAACCACAGTCGACCATCACACTGTTTTCTATAATTCTTTAGTCCGTGAAGAGGGGGAAAAGGTCCATTACGGAAACGGCCATATCTTCATCATCCAGACTCGGAATCGCGCGCTGCTTGCGGCCACACAAAGCTTTCTCAATGAACTATGCATCCGTGGAATTTCCATGAGACGAAGATGAAATGTGAATTGACTAAAATTCCCTTGAATTAGAGTCCGACGACGGAACTTCTCCGAAATTCAACGGATCCTCACTTTTAGCATTCTAATACCTACAAAAGCATAATAAACCCCTGCAAAGCATGTATATATCCAAATCCAAGGTTGTCTAGTTAATGAGCATAAATATAGGCATTAAGGACCGTAAAAGTGCTACAATGCATAAAGATATAGGGGCAAAATATGCAATATTTGATACGAATCACTTATGTTGTTCTTTATGGATTTCATCATCGAGAATAATGATTTTTGTGGCCTCCACCACTTGGCCTTTGACTAAATTAGATTCTTCTCCGAGATCTAATGTCTTAATCTGGTAAGTGATGGTGATCTTCTTAACTTCATTCTGGTCAGTTGAAGTGTAGTAACATTCCCTAGCTTTAATTTAATTTCCTTTGACAATGCTGACCCCATAGTGAGTAGCAAACTTTAGGCAGTGGTGGATATTTAACGACATTGCTTTAAATTTTTTCAAGTCGACCCTACTAAGAATCATGTTGTAGGCTAATCGGATGTTCTTTTCAAGGACGAAAAAGCGAATACTTTCAGTCCTACTGGCCTGCTAGGTGATGATTAGAACTTCCATCTTAATAGTCCCAATGGGTATACCTTTTCTTTAGATAAGCATATTTGGGGCCTATGATAAGGTTCCAACTTGTTGTTTCGCAATCCCAAACTATGGAGACAGCTGGAGAGCATAGCATCATCAACGCTACCATTGTCCATCAGAATTCGAGTAACCCTTGCTTCATGTATTCTCATAGTGATGACCAAAGGATCATTATGTGGATAGAGCACTCATGGCAGGTAATTTTTGGATTAATCGATCACCAATTTATCTTTATTTTCTTTCCTTGGTGACCATCAATATCATCAGGTAAGTTAATCTTTCGAATATAGGTGTCACGATCCCGTCCCAAAATAGTAGTGGGGAACGAGTGTCTTGACATGCCACCAAGGCAACAAATATGCTGACTTAAATTATTTCCTTAATTAAATGCAACGAAAATACAATTTTATGCTTATGAATCGTAAAATACTGAAATTAAAGGAATTACATCATCAGAGCTTTCTAAAAGGAAACTTCATTTATACTACAAGTAACAACTTAAGAAGAAATTTAAAACTTATTACAAGAGATTCGAACATGCTCTATATAATATAACAAACTTTTTACTTAAAATAACAAAAAGAGCCCTAGAAGCTGAATCTTCCATATAGTCCTTTTTCGTTCCCTCTAAGCCTACTTATTTCCTGAAAAATGGTTAGTTATACAACATCAGCAAAAAGCCGAGTGAGGTTCAATCTCTAGACATTCCATGGTTTTTCAGAAAATTGATACCTGTTCAATTTACAACAAAAGGCATATACATATATGGACAGGAATTTGCAGAAAAATATTTATATTTGAATGATAGTATGTAGAAATGAATAGATCAGAATAGAATAGATGCGACAATTCAAATTCAATAACTTTTTCTTTCAATCATAAAATTCAATGGCTAAGTACACTCTTATACCGTATTCTTCTACCGTATTATTCCCCGGTAGTTGAGGGTCAATCGAACTTGTTCGTCACAACGCCTTATTTAGGGCACACCAGCTATAACCCAGCTTGGAAGCTCAGTCAGTAAAGAGGTCCCTTAGGCCGAATCATAATTTCAATATTCAATATCATTTTCAATAATCATTTTAATCGGCATGTTTATATGGACAAATATAAACATATCACAGATGAATCGATCATCGGTATCACATGAATTTTGAGAATAAAAGCAGTTCACAAAATATATATAGTTTGCATAATATCATGTAATCAAAATACACAAGGAATGTCAGAGTACTCACCTAGAACAGAAATCTGAAGTTACAGAAACAGAGTCTTGGATCGCTCGTTAATTCTTGAAACGAAACTTCTTCTTAAACCTTCCCCATAATTTCTCTCACTATTTCTTTGTAGGATTTTGGTATAATTTCGTATGGGAACTGATCCTAAGGCCTTATTTATAGTTTCCCAAAGTTATTTAGGTGTTGACACGTGTCTGGGTGATAAGGTTTTACTTTGGTGAGTCGTCGTTCTCATCCCGTGCAACAGATAAGCCTTGCAGTCTTGGTCTATCAAACGGCGACACGTGTTCTAAATTTTCTAAAGGATTGACATGAGTCTTATCCTTTTCGATAGAGGTGACACGTGTGCCATGGATATGTTCAAAAGAAAGCACGAGGTGGAAAGTTATTAAGGGTATAAGGGTCATTTTACACCTGAAGAGTATTTTAGTAATTTTATACCATATATTTTCAATATTTCTTAGAGGTCCTTGAAAATATTTTATTTACAAAATGGTCCTTTATATATTTTCATTTTAGTCCTTGAAAAATTCTTTATTTAAAAATTAAGTCCCTAAAGTTTCATAAAATTTCATTTTCTACCCCAAAACTTATCATTTAGCTTAGGATATGCTATAAAAATTTGATTTAATCCATTTTGATGAATAAGGAGGTTATTTAAAAGTGTTTAAGTCTTCCAAAGTTACCTCCCCTTGGTCCAATCAAAGTATTACACATGGTGTAGTAATAGGACAACATACAACTTAAAGGATGGACAGATTTGCTCTTATTTCGTAATTTCGTCATAACTTCTTGCTCGAACCTCTGTTTAACACACCGTTTGTTGTGTTACAAACCTAATTCATATATATACAACTTTATTGTTTTCACCACAAGTCAATTGTTATATTATAATGGTGAAAATTAGTCTCCAATATGAACATTTCTACTGAAAACTTTAAAATTTTATGTTTGTATTAATTTGGCATTTCATAAATTCTGAATGTAGGTTTAAACTAATATAATAAATTAACATTATTCATATCACATATGAAATAATACAAAATTTAAAACTATATATAAAAGTGGGGTCATTACATCCTACCCTCCTTATAAAAAGTTTGGTCCCCAAACTTTACTTACACTAATTCCTAAACAAATATGGATATTTCTCCTTTATTTCTTCTTCCCGCTCCCAGGTTGCTTCTTCAATGGAATGATTATGCCATAACACTTTGACCAATGGAATTACCTTGGTTCGTAATATTTGATCCTTATGGTCCAAAATCTCTACTGGATGCTCAATGTATGACAAATCTTCTCTAACTTGAAGAGGTTCGTGACTTAGGATATGCGTTGGATCTGGGAAGTATTTCTTCATTATTGACACATGGAACACATTTTGCACACTAGAGAGTTCAAGAGGTAAGGCTATTCTATATGCAACAGCTCCTATCTTTTCAAGGATTTCAAAAGGTCCTATGTATCTTGGACTCAATTTCTCTTTATTTCCCAATCGAATTACTCCCTTTGCTGGTGATACTCGTAAGAACACATAATCTCCTTTTTGAAATTCCAAATCTCATCGGCGATTGTCAACATAACTCTTTTGACGACTTTGAGCTATCCGAAGTCGGTCTTGTATCAATTTCACTTTCTCTGTTGTGATCTGAATTAATTCTGGTCCCAATAATTTTCTTTCTCCAACTTCTACCCAACATGCAGGGGAACAACACCTTCTACCATAAAGTGCCTCGTATGGAGCCATTTGAATACTTGCTTGATAACTATTATTATATGCAAATTCCACTAACGGTAAATGATCATCCCAATTACCCTTCAAATCAAGTACACATGCCCTAAGCATATCCTCTAAGGTTTGAATGGTTCTCTCAGATTGTCCATCTGTTTGAGGGTAAAAAGCAGTACTAAAATTCAATTGTGTTCCCATAGTTGCTTGTAGGCTTTTCCAAAATTAAGACACAAATCTAGGGTCACGATTCGAAATAATTGAAATTGGGGTTCCATGAAGCCTAATAATTTCCCGTATGTATAACTTAGATAACTTTTCTAAAGAATGGGTAATCTTAATGGCAAGAAAATGAGCAGATTTAGTTAGCCTATCAATAATCACCCAAATAGAATCATTACCATTTGAACTCCTCGGTAAACCTGTCACAAAATCCATAGTAATATGTTCCCATTTCGACTCAGGGATAGGTAGGGGTTGTAGTAATCCTGATGATTTCTGATGTTCGGCTTTTACTTGTTGACAAACCAAACACTCAGATACAAATTCCGCTATCTCCCTTTTCATGTTATTCCACCAAAATACTTCTCAAAGATCCCTATACATTTTTGTACATCCGGGATGAAATATGAATCTCGAGTAATGACTTTCCTCCAAAATTTGCCTCTTTAATTGGGCGTCAGATGGCACACACACTCTATTTCCAAATCTCAATATGTCATCTCGTATCACAAATTCAATCCTCTTCCCTTAAATAACTTCCTCTCTAATCTTCTTCAATTGTGGGTCATGTACTTGTGCAATTTTGATCCTTTCCATCAACATGGGTTGTACTTGTAAGTTTGCAATTATTCCTCCTTTGTTATAGATACATACATCTATTTCCATACTTATCAAATCCCTTAACAAAGGTTCCTAATTTGTAATGAGGCATGCTAAATTTATTGTAGTCTTCCTACTTAAAGCGTCGGCTACTACATTAGCTTTTCCCGGGTGATAGTGAATATTAACATCATAATCCTTCATTAATTCTAACCACCTCCTTTATCTCATTGTTGATACCAAAATTTACATGCTGACGTGGACGAATCATATGAAGACACGTGTCCGGTTACATGGCACCTATAGATATTCCTACAATCACTTTAACAACGAGGAACTCTACTTCCCCGATCAAGTCAGACACTCCGAGTAACAAGCGTACTCCGAGGAACTTCATTGCTCCTAGGAACTCCACTGTTCCGAGAAACTCCTGAATGTCGAGCAACTAAGGCGGTCCGAGCTGCATCTCGACCATAGCATTAATTGCCAGATAATCAACAGTTCGACTATTCATTGAATGCTTATTATACAGATGTATACGCCTAAGGGGCATTAATTATTTACCCTTTCACATGTACAGCCTAATGGCTATAAATACATTGTATCATCCTCATTCCAAGGGGACCAAAATTTCTTGATTAAACCACATATCGAGAATTCCCAAACATTCGTCAATAACAGAAACAGTGGACGTAGGCCATTCTTATAAGGCTGAACCACTTTAAAAATTCTTTGTCTTATTTAAATTTATTTGTGATTAAATAATTATAGACAATCTAATTTTTTACATCAACAGATTGGCGCCGTCTGTGGGAAACGATTGTTATTATCGTTTTTCATCAAAACAATTCATCATCAATGGCTGATAATCCTGAATCCAGCACTCGAAATGCTGGAAACCCTCCAAATCCATCTGCACCATCAACCGTTCCAGATCTGGCTGGAATAATGACAAATCTGGCCCAGGGCCAGACCGCCATGCAAGAAACCATGCGGCAACTCATACAAACCCTTCATGGCGGTGCACTTGCCCATTCAGGACAGCGAAGTGGTCAAAGGTAAACCCATTTACTTTCTTCACGATCCAGGCATACTGATTCATATCATAATGAGGAATCTGATGATTTCTCTTATCAACCTAGGCGAACTTCATCAATACGGGCCACAGATACTGAACAACGTATCATTCTCTCTCCAGAGAGGACCAGTGCCTTGGAAAGATTGAGCAGGGTGTCTCCTTTCAGTCGATTAGGCCCTAGGAGGAATAGAAGTCCACCCAAAGTCATGTCGAGGAGTTTTCGACAACCATCAGATTTAAGAGAAGGATCAGCGCAACCACGACCAGCTGCTCGTCAAGATAGATCTCAGGAAGCCATATCAGCTCGATCAATTGCTCGAACCAATAGTCCCGAGGAAGGAAATGACGCATGGAAAGGCTCCATTCAGAGACTAGAAGATAGATTGGGAGAAATGGCCAAGGCGAAGAATCCCTTACAACAAACTTTTGTTCAAGGGACGCCTTTTGTCCAGGCCATTGTGGATTTTCCCACACCGTCAAAGTTCAAAGCACCTGTTGTGACCCCCAAATATGATGGAAAGACAGATCCTGTTCTTTACATAGAGCAATATCAAGCTGTCGCCGACATATATGCTGTCCCCGACGAGATGAGATGTAGAGCATTCTCGGGAACTTTTACTGGATCTGCCCAGATATGGTACAACAATCTTCCTCGGGGTAAGATTTCAACTTTATTTCAACTGGCCGAGTTATTCATTGGGAATTTCTGTTTTAGAGTAAAGCCAGTAAAACGAGTAGCACATTTGTTAAGCGTTAAACAAAAAGCTGGTGAGAGTACTAGAGATTACATAACTCGTTTCAATAACGAGAAACTAGAAGTCATAGATTAGGAAGAGAAGACAGCGATCACCGCCTTGATGAGTGGGATGTTGCCCAATAAGTTGAATTACACCTTGGCTAAAGATCCACCCACAACCATGTCAGAGTTGATGACAAAAGAACCCAAAATCATGAATGCCGAGGAGGCTATGGCTGCGAAGAAGAATATGGATAAAGAAACCAAGGTGGAAGTCGACAAAGCTAAGAAGAAAGAGCATAAGGGCAATGGTGGTGACAAACAATCCAAAAATAGGTCGTCATGGGAAGTCTTGAAGAAGTTTGATAATTATACTCCTTTGAAGATGGGTATCAACCACGTCTTGGAAGAAATCAAGAATAACGAGGAGTTAAAATGGCCAAAGAAAATGAAGGCAGACCCTGACAGAATAGCCCTCCAGAATGAGATCGAAACACTCATTAGACGAGGAAAATTATCAAAGTATGTTGATCGTAGAAATGAAAGAGGAAACGATGACCGAACAAGAGAGAGGTCTAGATCTCCTCGTCGGGCAGAGGAGAATAGGAAAAGAGATCATGAAGATGATACCGAAGATGACCCCGATCTTCCCAAAAGGCCAAGGCAACCGGAACGTGAGGTATTTTTAATACGTTTTGGGTCATTTTATTGTAATGTTATTACAGGTGGAGATGCAGGTGGAGGAGACCTTACTGTAGAAAGAAAGGCTTACCTCTGTGAGGCTCAAGCTTGCTCATATATTCAACGGATAAATTTGGCTGAGGAGGATCGCCCGAGAAACGTAAACAAGGAGAAGTTGGTCATTCGTTTTTCAAAGAATGACCTCGCAGGTGTCTTATATCCTCATGATGACCCGTCGGTGATCAAAATGAGGATGAAAGAAGTGATGATTTCGAGAGTTCTGGTGGATAATGGTAGCTCGGCAGATATCATGTTCTACTCGTGTTTCGACAGTTTAAATCTAAAGTTATCTCAATTGGAGCCTTACCATAGACCTCTCCTCAGTTTTGCTGGTGAGAAAGTTTTTCCACTTGGGACGATCAAGTTGGATATATTCATTGGTACATGGCCTGCTTGTCGAACAGAAAGAATACGCTTCTTTGTGATGGATAAGAATGTTTAGTCAGCCTATAACATCATCATGGGAAGGGTAGGTTTGAAGTAGTTAGAAGCAGTCCCATCTACAGTACATCAGTGCTTAAAATTCCCAACAAACTTTGGAGTAGGAGTTGTGAAAGGTGATCAAAAAGTAGCTCGAGAATGCTATTATTCGTCTGCCGAACAAAAGGAATTGGAGGAGTCGAGGAAAAAGACTACTACATATCAAGTGGATGAAGGCACAGAAATTGAAACATTGGATCCTAGAGATGAATCTCAACTTGTAAAAGGTCAGGTGGTGGAAGCTACAGAAAATGTCATTCTGGACGACGAGCATCCTGAACGAACAACTCAAATAGGTTCGTCGTTGGATGCGTCAATAAAACAGGAGTTGATAACTTTCCTAAGAAGCAGAAGTAAAACTTTTGCATGGAGTCATGAAGATATGCCTGGAATAGATCCAAACTTCCTATGTCATAAGCTCAATGTGAATAAAGAGATCAAGTCGGTAAAGCAAAGAAGAAGAGTATTTAGTCCCGAGAAGAATCAAGCTATACAAGAGGAGGTCGAGAAGCTCCAAAAAGCTCGATTCATCGAAGATGTTAAATATCCAGACTGGTTAGCAAATGTGGTGATGGTAAAGAAGAAAAACAATAAATGGAGGATGTGTGTTGATTTCACCGATCTCAACAAAGCATGCCCAAAGGATCACTTTCCATTGCCCCGAATTGATCAACTGGTGGATGCTACATCGGGACACGAGCTGCTCAGCTTCATGGATGCTTATTCTGGTTAAACCAGATTAAAATGAAACCTGAAGACAGGGAGAGTACTTCTTTTATTACCCTTAGGGGAACTTATTGTTATAATGTTATGCCTTTTGGTTTGAAAAATTGCAGGTACGACATATCAGCGGCTGATGAACAAGGTCTTTGCCGAACAAATTAGTAGCAACATGGAAGTCTATGTCGATGACATGCTTACAAAAAGTAAGAAAGCTGCCGATCATCTAGTTGATTTAGGTCAGACCTTTGATCAACTGGATAAATACCAAATGAAGCTGAACCCGACGAAGTGCATATTTGGAGTACGAGAAGGAATGTTCCTTGGGTACATCGTCAACCAGCGAGGCATTGAAGCAAATCCAGAAAAGATCAAAGCTTTATTAGGGCTACGATCTCCAACGACGAAGAAAGAAGTGCAAAGTCATACAGGACGAGTAGCAGCGCTCAACAGATTTGTATCCCGAGCAACTGATAGATGCCTCCCATTCTTCAAAACACTCCGAAAAACTTTCGAGTGGAATGATGAATGTGAGAAAGCCTTTCAAGACTTGAAGAAGTATTTGGGAGAACCTCCTCTGTTGTCCAGGCCAGTGATGGGAGAAAAATTGTACTTGTATCTAGAAGTATCAGAGAATGCAGTCAGCTCGGCATTGATCAGAATGGAGAATGGAGTGCAGAAGCCAATTTATTACACAAGTAAGGCTTTCCGAGGAGCAGAGATCAGGTATCCAAAGCTGGAAAAATTGGCGCTGGCGCTAATTGAGGCAAGTAGGAGAATGAGGCCATATTTCCAGGCCCATACCATAGTCGTATATACCGACATGCCATTGAGACAAGCCCTTCATAAACCAGAGAAATCAGGGAGATTGATGTACTGGGCAATAGAGCTCGGCGAATATGATATAATTTATGAACCCAGGTCATCGCTTAAAGGGCAAGCATTAGCATATTTCATAGCAGAATTCACCTATCCTGATACCCCCGAGGAGCAAAAGCAGCTCGCCGATCAACCTGTGGATGTTACAGGACCAACAGACACTGGCTCAGACCAACTTAAGTTGGTAAAAGGGCAAGTGGATGTGACAGGATCATCAAATTCGAGCTCAGACCAACTTAGGTTGGTAAAAGGGCAAGAAAAGATGGTCGACGAAGAAGAAGAAAAATCTGGGGATGGTGAAAAGAAACAACAAATATTTCATTGGGGAACTTTATCAGATCAGAAATTAGAAGACAAGTTGCCTATCTGGAAGTTGTATGTAGATGGCTCATCTTGTACCACAGGATGTGGGGCAGGGATCGTTTTTGAACAGCCCAGACGAAGTCGACATGGAATATGCACTACGATTTCAATTCAAAGCTTCCAATAATGAGGCTGAGTATGAGTCCATGATAGCAGGTCTTAATTTGGCAAAAACTATGGAAGCGCAACAAGTGATGGTCTTCAGTGATTCTCAATTAATTGTGAATCAGATGTTCGGAACATATGCCGCCAAAGGAGAATTAATGATTAAGTATCATGCAAAGGTGATGGAGTTGGTATCAGAATTTATTATCGTACAGGTGATCAGAATACCAAGAATGGAGAATGCAAGAGCAGAAGCCTTGGCCCGATTAGCATCAGCTACTCGTACCGAGTTGCGAAGAACAATACCAATTGAAGTGTTAACTAGTCGAAGCATAGATGAAGACCTGATGATGAATTTTATCACTCTTGACTTAGGACCATCTTGGATGGATCCCATAAGGGCGCATATCGAGGAAGGAGAGTTACCCACGGATAAACTCGCGGTCAATAAATTGAAGTTTAAAGTTGCTCGGTATGTATTAACTAATGGCGTTCTGTAAAGACGAGGAATTATGGCCGATTTGTAAAGATGTGTACATCCCTCCGAGGTGAAAGAATTGATTGAAGAGATCCATGAAGGGTCCTGTGGAGCCCATGTAGCAGGTCGGGCTCTTTTACAGAGGATAATGACACAGGGATACTACTGGCCAACGATGAGGGCTGATTGTATAGCCTATTCCAAGAAATGTGACAAGTGCCAACGTTTTTCCTCTATCAGAAGAACTCCACAAGCATTGTTGACACCTATCACTTACCCTTGGCCATTTGCCATGTGGGGGATAGATTTGGTCGGACCACTGCCAATGACCAGGGGAAGGTTCAAATACCTCGTCGTCGCAGTAGATTATTTTACTAAATGGGTAGAAGCTGAGCCCCTTATCGATATGACTTACGAGAAGGTATATCAATTTGTCTGGAAAAACATCATTTGTAGGTATGGTCTTCCTCATGCATTCATCACCGACCATGGAACACAATTTGATAATGAGGAATTCGCTGCCTATTGCCATCAGTACAATATTTTGAAGCTCCATTCAGCCCCAGGTCATCCCCAAAGCAATGGACAGACTGAAGTGACAAACAGGACACTGCTAAATGGTTTGAAGAAAAGACTCAATGAGGTAAAAGCAAATTGGATTAACGAATTACAGTCAGTACAGTGGGCTTATCGTACTACTCCCCGAGCAGTAACTGGAGAATCCCCATATATGCTGGCATTTGGAAGTGAGACTGTAATACCTACCGAGTTGGGTCTCCCAACACACAGAGTGCTGAATTTCAACTCCCTAGTCAGCGACTTAATGAGAAGATTGGATTTGGACATGCTCGAGGAGGTTAGAGAAGAAGCATCCATTAGAAATGCTGCTTACCAACAACGAACAGCTCTGTTCTACAATAAGAGGGTGAAGAAGTGCGACCTAAAAGAAGGAGATTATGTGTTAAAGAAGGTCATTCAGAAGCACAACAAGTTGGAGGCAAACTGGCATGGACCATACCGAGTTACAGAAGTTGTTCGACCAGGAACTTACCGAATAGCAACTTTAAAAGGGGAAGAATTTAAGAATGCATGGAATGCTGAACACTTGCGCAAGTACTATCAGTGATGTAAAATCTTATGTCAAGCAGTTCCATCAGTATGAATAAAATGATGATATTTTGCCAGCCTCTCTCCTTTTATTGAAAGTTTTTCGGGGAATACTAGTGCTACACACTACACTGCTCAGCAGTAAAAACTATACTCCTAAAAATGCCAACTCGATTTGGTTAGGAGGCAAAAATACCCCTAAAAATGCCAACTCAGTTTGGTTAGGGAACGACATTCCTAAAAATGCCGACTTCGGTTGGTTAGGAAACCATACTCCTTTGGTTAGGAGGCAAAAATATTCCTAAAAATACCAACTCCGGTTGGTTAGGAAACCATACTCCTTTGGTTAGGAGGCAAAAATATTCCTAAAAATGCCGACTTCGGTTGGTTAGGAAATCATCTCCTAAAAATGCCAACTCGGTTTGGTTAGGAGGCAACGACATTCCTAAAAATGCCAACTCCGGTTGGTTAGGAAGAAAAATATATTTTCCAAAAAGTACCAACGTTGGAAGAGAAAATTCTCACCAAGTTATATTGGTTGAGAATCAAAAGATGCCAACCCTTGTTGGTCGGAAACATTTTACAAATATTATAGAAGACCAAGTTAAATTTTTATTACTTGTGACTTTTAATTGGTCGAGAAACAAAACATCATTATTTTGGGCAGCCAAATGATTACTACAAAGTTAAGTTAGTCGACAACAGGTTTTGATCAACTATAGTTGATCGACAAAATTATATAATGTTATTATCTTTTTAACAGAAATACATACACAAATGAAAAGTATTTTATAACTGCAAGACAATGGCAATCAACATTTGTAAACAAAATTATATGTATTTCATTAAACCCAAAAATGAAGTACAAAAATGAAGTAAATTGATTATGAAATGTATAAATAACTATTACATTAAGAACCCTATTCTATTGGTTTCTTTCCTTGTGCTTTTGAAACAGGTTCCTCGCCAACGGGAGGATCCTCCAAGGAAAGGGGAGAATTGATGAAGTTAGGGTCTTGAAGCATTCTGATGTTCATTACAGAAGGTCTATCTAGTAGGTGCTCGGGACGAGATAACTCTACATTTGAATGGAGATTATAGTCACCAAGATACTTTGAAATAAGGCACCAAGAAATGGCCCGAGCAGGGATCCAGCTCATGTCAAGCTTGAAGGGCGGAACTGGTAGATCGAGCAGCCCTGGGTCATGGTAATTCCATAAATAGTGACCTTGCTCCAATTTCAGTACACCCAGAGCGTTCAACCACCCCTGTTTGTAGCCTTCATTGTTAGCGTTCTCAATACGAGCATCCAAGTGGCAAAGGGCTTCGTTGTAGCCTGCCATCCAGAATTCTCGAGGTTGTTTATGGAATTGATAAGTTAATCTCTCTAATTGATCATAAAGGCTTTTGGAAAAAATCTCTTTATTCTCCAAAGCAGACTTCTGCGCAGCAAGTTGCTCTTCCAGACTCTGGATTTTCTTGGACATTTCAGACAAGGCTTGATTTTTTGCCATCAACTGGAATGCTTGGTTTTCCAACGCTGATTGAGTGCGAGCTTCTTCAATAGTAGGTCGAAGAACTCTTGGTCGTCCCCGAGCAGGTGGAGTACCTTGTTCCTCGACAGCGTTCAGATAAACTCTTGCTCGACCCCGAGAACCTCTAGCTCGTCCCCGAGCAGGAGTAGAAGGACCAGCTCTTCTCAAAGTCTCCAATTCTTCTCGTAATTTAGCATTTTTAACTTCTAAAAAGGAGAATCCCTCGTCGGTCACAGGTACCAAGGCATTTGAAGAGGAAGCAACAGACCTCAACTGAGCTAATTCCTTTTGCAGATTATTATTCTCTTGCTCCAACAGCTCAGCGATTTGCCTGTGCTCTTCGACCTCTGTCTTCAAAGTTCTCTCTCTCACTTCATAAGCCGCAAATATCTTATCATGGCCCTTGTCAGCACTAAGTTTTTGATATTTCTTTTCATATCCCTCATGTAAAAGAGCTGAAGATTCTTTGTACTGCTGCTGAAGTTCATCAAGAGTACCTTGTAAATCTTCAATCATTTCATAATAAGCCACATTATTGGCTACAGCACGATCAAGAAGACATTTCAGGTATTGATAGGCCTCAACTGCCTGTTCTGAAGCATCTTAGCCAAGGATGTCTACAATTTATGACTTATCCAAATCAGTATGACCCGCTTTAAAATATTCATTGCATTGTCTCAGCAGTGTTGTGTCATGATCAAACAACAATTCCATTCTGGCCATAAACTAATAAAGAGGAGAAGGTAAGAGTTAATAAGAATGCAAACAGAGTATCAACAACATAGATGATCAAAAATGCGATTTTTATTACATCATAGAAAAAGAGTACAAAGTTCAGAGTACATATGCCAAAAGAAAATAAAACAAAGACAAATACCGAACAACTTCACACCTTTTCCTTGTCTCCCAAAACTTTCTCGGGAGGCTGGGACGAGGAGCTAGGTTGCTCGGCGGGAACAAAAAGTTGGTCGGCAGGAGCAGAGGGTTGCTCGGAGGGGGCAGGCAGAAGTGGAAGCTTCTCGTTGGTTGGCTGGATAACTTGTGGGGCAGAGATTTGATCACCTACAACCATGGAGGATTCTTCAGAGGCAGCTTCGTCCTCTTCTTCATCCTCGATAGTTGGAGGGGGACCAGGAAGATGTTGTTGAAATAGTTCAGAACCCTCATCAACCTTCAATTCCTGTAGAGCAGCAACCCAGCCATCTCTGAAGTACTTGAGACTGCCATACTCTACCTGCGACATCATTGCAGCCACCCCCTTATTCCATCCCTTGTCCCAGCCAACGCTGAAGGACTTCTTCACCGCCAATTTTCTTTTCACTTTTTCTGAGGAGAGCTTCTCGGATAGAAGTTCCTCGGTGGCCTTCAATTTGCCTTCCACCTCCTCCTTCTGACGATTTGCCTCGCGAAGAAGGGTTATTTCTTCCTCAGCCATTTTAAGCTTGTTCTCAAGCTCACCAAAATTCTTGAGCTTCTCGTCAATCTCTTTATTCTTCCCTTCTAAATTTTTCACTTTGCTCTCCAACCCCTTGGAGACTTCAGCCATTTGAGCCTTCTCTTCCTTGACCAAGGCCAGTTTCTTCTCCCAATCAGCTTTGTCCTCGTCATATTTCTGACGGGAGTCCTTCAGAGACTGGGTTAAACCCACTAAAGCTTCCTCCACACCAGACGAGGAGCTGGAAGCCTTGATTTTTTCATCTTTCTTCACAATTGTGTTAAAACAACTCACCAACTGGAAAAAGAAAATAACGACAAGTCACTACAGAGATATATGTAATAAGGGAAAAAAGGATAGTTCAGAACAAGAGAAACTTACTGAAGCAATATGGCGAGTAGCCAAAGAGGTGAGCATATCCCGAGGAAGATTTTCTTCAAGTCCTTGGATCTCGGGGATGATCCAAGTCTTCACCGAGCTCATAGCAGAGCTCGGGGGAACAATAGTAGGAACACCAGCACCACTAATTGGGAGCTGGGAAATGGTTTCAGTCAAATTGACCGAGGAGCTTTTCTTCAGCCTCCTCGGGGGCACAGGAACAGCTTCAACCAAGGAAGAACTCTTGGTCGGGGATATGGTGATCACTTCCTTGGGAGCATCATTCTTGCTTGAAGCCACTGGGGGCTTCTCGGCAGCCTTCTTGGGTGCAACAGAAGGAGCAACATCTATGTTCTTTGTCCCCTCTGGGACATCAGACTTATTTCTTTTCGCCTCTCCAGCAGAGGCAGTTTTCTCGAATATAGCAGGAACTCTTCTTTTACCCATTTTTTGACTCAGGGGAATGTGAGATTCAGGAGAAGAGTCTTTAGGAACTGGTACCGGTTCAATATTGCTGATCACAGGGCGAGCAGTGAAAGAAGATGTATAGCTCTTGTATTGCAGCAAATATGAAGCAGATCTAATGTGCTCGTCTGCAACTACCTGATGCAAGCTCCAGATAAGTTTCAAGTGTTTTATGTTAACTTCCGCCTCCTTTGGGGCTTTTCTCTTACTATCAACTGCAAATAAATACACATTGAAATATCAGTCACACATTTTATCAAACATAATGAAAGCATAATTTCATAAATAAAATAAAATAAAAATAACCTATCCCATTGCCATAAGGAGGGCATCTGGGACCCTGATATACTTCATCTCCAATTAAAGGGGCATGTTGACAATTTTTAATAACAACCCCATGTTCGAAGTAGTCCCTATTGGCATCTGGAAGATTGACTACTAAAGCCCTATTCAAAAATCTAGTTTTTAAGTAAAAAGTATTATCCAGAACTGCCCATCTATAACAAAACATAATCTCAGGAATTCCTATGCGAGTTCCATGAATTTGATTTAACCTATGCACCCCATTAACTATTCTCCCTGTGTTGGGGGCTATTTTTGCATGAACGACATCAAAGTATTGACATAATTCTAAACATAAGGAATTGGGTGGAAAAGAAAATACCCACTCAGCAATAAAGAGGCTGGGGAACCAATGTCCCTCAGCCAAACGAAAATAATCTGAAGGCTCAGAAAGTTCCTCCAGAGTCACCCAAGAAGGGATAGAAAAATCAGAGCGAAACTTCTCAAGAGATTCAACAAGATAAACCATGATGAATAAAAGAAATGAAGAAGAAGGAAGAAGATCTTACAGAAAAAAGGGGATCTATTGACAACGAACGATGGAAAAGATGAACGCACAAGAGAGAGAGAGACAATGGAAAACTCAAAAACAGAAATTTGAAAAATTAGAAGACGATGGGATTGTCTACGACGCTTAAATACTTTGCCTCGGGAAACGGTGAAGGAAATGATTACAGAAAGAAACGATTACGCTACCGGCGGCTAAAAGGATAAAAAGTGCGCAAAGATTGAAGCAGTTATAAAAATTCAAAAAGGCAGATTCTGCGAATTTGGAAGGAAAAATAAATACGAAGGAAATGCTCCTAAAAATCAGGAGGATCATTTAAAATTTCCATAATCCGAGAAAGAATGTTCCATACTCCTCAAATTTCGAACTATGAAACATTGGGGGCTTCTGTTGATACCAAAATTTACATGCTGACGTGGACGAATCATATGAAGACATGTATCCGGTTACATGGCACCTATAGATATTCCTACAATCACTTTAGCAACGAGGAACTCTACTTCCCCGATCAAGTCAGACACTCCGAGTAACAGGCGTACTCCGAGGAACTTCATTGCTACGAGGAACTCCACTGCTCCGAGAAACTCCTAAATGTCGAGCAACTAAGGCGGTCCGAGCTGCATCTCGACCATAGCATTAATTTCCAGATAATCAACAGTTCGACTATTCATTGAATGCTTATTATACAGATGTATACGCTTAAGGGGCATTAATTATTTACCCTTTCACATTTACAGCCTAAGGGCTATAAATACATTATATCATCCTCATTCCAAGAGGACCGGAATTTCTTGATTAAACCACATATCAAGAATTCCCAAACATTCGTCAATAACAGAAACAGTGGACGTAAGCCATTCTTATAAGGCTGAACCACTTTAAAAATTCTTTGTCTTATTTAAATTTATCGGTGATTAAATAATTAGAGACAATCTATTTTTTTACATCAACACTCATGTTCAATTCCTTCTGAGTAAATATATACTTCAAACTCCTATGATCGGTATAAATCTCACAAGTCTCACCATATAAATAGTGTCTTCAAATCTTAAGAGCAAAAATTACAGCTGCTAATTCTAGGTCATGGGTTGGATAATTCTGCTCATGGGTTTTCAATTGTCTCGAGGCATAAGCTACTACTTTTCCATTTTGCATTAGCACACATTCCAAACCATTTTTAGAAGCATCATTATAAATCTCAAATCCCCCTATCCCGAAAGGAATAGTTAAAATTGGGGCAGTTACTAATCGATTCTTAAGTTCTTGAAAACTATTCTCAACTTCCTCAGACCATTCATATCTCACCTTCTTTTGGGTTAACCTAAATAGAGGTTTGGCAATAATGGAAAATCCTTCAACAAATCTTCTATAATAGCCTACTAATCCAAGAAAACTACGAATCTCCGTCACATTAGTTGGTCTAGGCCAATCCAATATAGCTTTGATCTTTTGAGGGTCAACCGACACTCCCTCCTTAGAAATGACATGTCCTAGGAAAGAGACACTAGGCAACCAAAACTCACACTTCTTTAATTTTGCATATAATTTCTCCTTCCCAAGGATTTGCAATACTATCTCTAAATGCTTTTCGTGTTCTTCAATACTCTTGGAATATATAAGGATGTCATCATTGAAAACAACCAGACACTGATCCAAATATTTTCTAAACACTCTATTCATCATATCCATAAAAGCGGCGGGTGCATTAGTCAGTCCAAATGGCATCACAAGAAATTCATAGTGACCATATCTAGTACGAAAAGTGGATTTTGAAATATCATCCTCCCTAATCTTCAATTGGTGATAGCCTAACCTAAGGTCAATCTTAAAAAATACTTACGCACCTTGCAGTTGGTCAAACAAATCATCTATACGAGGTAAAGGGTATTTATTCTTAATGGTCATCTTGTTTAGTTCACGATAATCTATACATAACCTCATCGTCCCATCCTTCTTTTTAACAAATAACACTGGAGCACCCCAAGGGGATATACTTGGTCTAATAAAACCCTTATCTAACAGATCTTGTAATTGGACTTTTAATTCCCTTAGTTCTAAAGGTGCCATGCGATATGGGGGTTTTGAGATTGGCATAGTTCCGGGAATAAGGTCAATTATAAACTTTATTTCTCTACTAGGAGGAAGACTGGGTAATTCATCAGGAAAAACATATGGAAAATGTTTAGCTACAGGAATATCTTCTAAAATAGGCTCTTTTGTTTGCAAATCAATAACACTCACAACGAATCCTTGACATCCCTTCTTAAGAAAACTATAATCTAGCATTCCAGAGATAATATGTATGAGGGATAGGATGCCAGTTCCTTCAAAACTAAATTCTGGATGGCTAGGAATTTGGAAAGTAACTCTCTTCTCAAAACAATCTACCTTAGCATGGTACGATGCTAACCAATCCATCCCCAAAATGATTTCAAAATCTCTTATGTCTAAAATTATCAAATCGGCAAATAGTTTATGATTACTAACATCTGTAGGGCAAGACTTATATACTAATGTTCCCATCAATAACTCACCCGAAGGAGTAGAATCGTGTATGCTATGATTAAAGGGTTAAGGAATAGTAGGAAAGCGATTAACAAAATGTACAGACACAAATGAATGGGTAGAACAAGATCAATTAAAACTTGAAAAGGTTATGCACGTATAGAAAGTGTACCTGACACTACTGCATTAGAAGCTTTTACATCAGAAAGATTAAAAACTCTACCTTGTCTTTCGTGATCCTTGTTGTCATTAAAGGTCTTTGTTGGAGCCTTCCCTTTATTAGGGCAATCTTTCATTTTATGTCCCTTTTGGCCACACCCAAAATAATTTCCCGTCTCCAAGTAACATGGTTTCCCTCTATGAGTATTACCACATCGTTGGCATCTATCACCATTAAAGGGTTTGTTTATTGAAGGTTTTCCTATATTAGGTATAGTCCTAAAGGGTTTCTTATTGGGGTTCCTTCCTCTTTGTTCTCCAAACTTCCTTTTCCCTTCTCTAACCTGATTATATTCTTCACAATCCTTCTCAGCTATTGTTTCCCTAGCCACCACGTCATTATATGATGTCAACTTCAAGATGGAAATTCGACTACGAATATTCAACCTCAACCCACGTTCAAACTTCTTAGCTTTTAAAATATCGGTTATCACTAGAGGTGGCCATAGGCCCGAGGCCCGCCAAGCCCGCCCAACCCGCCCAATAAAAAAATAGGGCTTGGGTAATTTCTTGAACTGTTTAATAGTATAAATACTTGGTTCAAGATTCCTTGATGCTCCATTATTCACCTGATGCTCCACGATCCTAGCTAGACTTTCAATTGCCTTGTATGCACCTTCCAGTCCTTCCATATTTGACCCACTAGTTCCCGCTGTTGATCTCGTCTTGGTCATTTTCTACAGTCATGGCCAAACATAAGATGTATTATGCTATTTCAAGATTGTAAATTAGAATAACAATTGTATATAAATAATTATATGTAGACTGTAAGACATATGGAGGGCTGTCACATAAGTTGAATATTTAATCCTATATCCTATGTATGGAAACTTAAAATCGATAACGTTCGAAACTCTTGTTCAGTAGTCTACGGGTTCATAACCTATGCTCTGATACCACCTCTGTCACGACCTCGTCCCAAAATAGTAGCGGGGGACGAGTGTCTTGACATGCCACCAAGGCAACAAATATGCTGACTTAAATTGTTTCCTTAATTAAATGCAACGAAAATACAATTTTATGCTTATGAATCGTAAAATACTGAAATTAAAGGAATTACATCATCAGATCTTTCTAAAAGGAAACTTCATTTATATTACAAGTAACAACTTAAGAAGAAATTTAAAACTTATTACAAGAGAGCCAAACATGCTCTATATGACATAACAAACTTTTTACTTAAAATAACAAAGAGAGCCCTAGAAGCTGAATCTTCCATATAGTCCTTTTTTGCTCCCTCCAAGCCTACTTATTTCCTGAAAAATGGTTAGTTATACAACATCAGCAAAAAGCCGAGTGAGGTTCAATCTCTAGACATTCCATGGTTTTTCAGAAAATTGATACCTATTCAATTTACAACAAAAGGCATATACATATATGGACAGGAATTTGTAGTAAAATATTTATATTTGAATGACATTATGTAGAAATGAATAAATCAGAATAGAACGGATGCGACAATTCAAATTCAATAACTTTTTCTTTCAATCATAAAATTTAATGGCCAAGTACACTCTTATACCGTATTCTTCTACCATATTATTCCCCGGTAGTTGAGGGTCAATCGAACTTGTTCATCACAACGCCTTATTTAGGGCACACCAGCGATAACCCAGTTGGGAAGGTCAATCAGTAAAGAGGTCCCTTAGGTCGAATCATAATTTTAATATTCAATATCATTTTCAATAATCATTTTAATCGGCATGTTTATATGGACAAATATAAACATATCACAAATGAATCGATCATCGGTATTACATGAATTTTGAGAATAAAAGAAGTTCACAAAATATATATAGTTTTCATAATATCATATAATCAAAATACACAAGGAATATCAGAGTACTCACCTAGAACAGAAATTTGAAGTTACAGAAACAGAGTCTTGGATCGCTCGTTAATTCTTGAGACGAAACTTCTTCTTAAACCTTCCCCGCACTTTCCCTCACTATTTCTTTGTAAGATTTTGGTATAATTTCGTATGGGAACTAATCCTAAGGCCTTATTTATAGTTTTCCAAAGTTATTTAGGTGTTGACACATGTCTGGGTGATAAGGTTTTACTTTGGTGAGTCGTCGTTCTCATCTCGTGCAACGGACTTGCAGTCTTGGTTTACCAAATGGAGACACGCGTTCTAACTTTTCTAAAGGATTGACATGAGTCTTATCCTTTTCGATAGAGGTGACACGTGTGCCGTGGATATGTTCAAAAGAAAGCACGCGGTGGAAAGTTATTAAGGGTATAAGGGTCATTTTACACCTGAAGGGTATTTTAGTAATTTTATACCATATATTTTCAATATTTCTTAGAGGTCATTGAAAATATTTTATTTACAAAATGTTACTTTATATATTTACATTTTATTCCTTGAAACTTTCTTTATTTAAAAATTAAGTCCCTAAAGTTTCATAAAATTTCATTTTCTACCCCAAAACTTATCATTTAGCTTAGGATATGCTATAAAATTTGATTTAATCCATTTTGATGAATAAGGAGGTTATTTAAAAGTGTTTAAGTCGTCCAAAGTCACCTCCCCTTGGTCCAATCAAAGTATTACACATGGTGTAGTAATAGGACAAAATACAACTTAAAGGATGGACAGATTTACCCTTATTTCGTAATTTCATCATAACTTCTTGCCCGGACCTATGTTTAACACATTGTTTGTTGTGTTACAAACCTAATTCATATATATACAACTTTATTGTTTTCGCCTCAAGTCAATTGTTATATTATAATGGTGAAAATTAGTCTCCAATATGAGCATTTCTACCGAAAACTTTAAAATTTTATGTTTGTATTAATTTGACATTTCATGATTTCTGAAGGTACGTTTAAACTAATATAATAAATTAACATTATTCATATCACATATGAAATAATACCAAATTTAAAACTATATATAGAAGTGGGGTCATTACAATAGGAGCATGCTTTGGCTACCTTTAAATAGGCTTTTTTTCCCAACTATCTCATCACCACAATCAACGTCTCCTCCTGTAATAAAATGACAATCAAAAGATATCATTTTTACTTAAATTTCAGGCTCTTGAGGTTTCTTTGGAAGATTTAGGCCATCCTCTAAATCATTATCTCGGCCTCTTTTCTTGTCATCTATTCCTTCACATGGAGATTCTAATCGCCTCCTCGAGTCTCATTTTCTGAACTGTCAGTGAACTTGGATAATTTGCCACACCGAATTATTCTAAATCTTATTTTTTAAAGCAATACAATTTCCATTCATGCGCCCATGGTCCTTGTGAAACTCACAGTACTTGGACTTATCTCTCCTATTAGGAGGGGACTTTATCTTCCTACGCACTCACAATACTTGGACTTGTCTCTCCTGTTAGGAGGGGACTTCATCTTCCCATTCCATTTGAGGTATCTGCTCCCTCTTATTTCCTCCAAGATGTGATGCATGCCAACATTGAGAGAAGTGTATTCCTCGTACTTTTTAGGTTTCTCAACTTTCTTCTCTTTTTAGAATTCTAATAATTATCAGCCTTAGCACCTAGAGCATTCTTGACAGCCATAGTTTCCTCAGCATTCATGATTTTACCAGCTCTATCCATCAACTCGGTCATGGTTTTAGGGGGGCCTTTAGCCAACACATAGTATAACTTATTGGGTAGCAATCCGCTCATCAAAGCAGTAATAGCGATATTTTCTTCATAATCTACCACTTCTAACTTTTCACTATCAAAACGAGTTATATACTCGCGTGTGATTTCCTTGGTCATTGACGAACGCTTAGTAAGTGAGATACCCTCTTGATGGGTTTGGTTCCAAAGCAAAAAATTCTGATGAATAGCTCGGCGACTAGAGATTTATTCTTGGGGAAGATTATTATACCAAATTTGTGCAGAACCAGTAATTGTACATGAGAAAGCTCGACAACGCATCTTATCTGGAACTGAATAAATATCAGATGTTGCATGGTATTGTTCAAATCGAAGGATGGGGTCAGTTTTATCGCCATATTTGGGACTAACTATAGGTGGCTTGAATTTAGACGGTACAGGGAAATCCAAAATGGCTGGAATAAAAGGAGATCCCTTGACAAAGCTCCTTTGCAAGGGATGTTTGGACTTGACTATTTCTCCCGAATGATCTTCTAATCGTGATATCGATCCTTTTCGAGGGTGATCTTCTAGATTAGTTTTGGCTAAGGCAGCTCTGGAAAATCTACCATGCATTTTTGGTGCACTTTATTCCTGAAGTCTACTTGGTATGTGTGGAACCTCTTATAAAAAACCTGGATCTGGTAGACCCTTATCGACGATCTCTTAACCTCGATAGTTCCTTTTGGTAACCTTTACTTTCTCGGGTACCAAGCGATCGAATACAAAGGCTTTCCTTAGCCTCTGAAAGACGCTCGATCATTCTAGAGTGAGAGATCGATCGTCATAGTAATCAGTATATCTGAGTGAAGAGGTTACTGTCGGACGGTAAGAAAGATCTTGTGAAGAACTGGAATATCTGGATTATATTCTATCGTCCCTAGTATAGGGAGGCGTTATTTCCCTCCTACGATATGGGGAAACAAAGGATCTATTTTTAAGTGTTCAAGTAAGTTGTCACACGATTTCTTGCTTTGCCTCCTTCCCTTTGGCAATGTTGAGTAGAATTCTCGATAAGTCTCCCATGCCAAGAAGAGGAGGAACAGAAGGACTGAAAGCATTACCTCCAGCATGACTACTTTTCAGGATGTCTGTCATACCTCACGGGTATATGTAAAGACACAAGTTTCCGGTTGAGTCTTAATATAGTGTTGGCTTAATTCTGGACAAAAACATTTGAGTCATAGGATAGTGTTCAAGTGTATCCATCCAATCCTATGACGTGTTAGTTGAAGACGTAGTGGCCAAGAGTATAAAACTTCATCATATGCCGGGTTTAGTGCGCCTCGTTTCTAAGTCAACAACATTGTTCCATGCTCCTAAGGTATGAATTCAATATATATATAGGAGCTTGGAAATTTATTGGGTGTAATTTATAATTTTTTATAAATAATATTTAACAACTTTGTGTTACTAAAAAAATATTTAATAGAACTTTTCATTAGAAGTTTTGGTCTTAAAATGAATAGGGTATTTTCTGACGCGTCGCTCGAGCGATATGGATTGTCGTTCAAACGAGATTCCTATGTTGTTCGAGCGAACTGGCATCTTGTTCGAACGAGATTTCCCTTTTTTTGTTCCAACGAATCCTAGAATTTCTCTTTGAATAAGATCTCAATTCCAGCGACGGTTTCATTAGATATCTTACAACTAGAATCCCTCTTTTTTCCGATCCAATTCCTCCACCACCGCGAACCCCATTGGGAAGGATCTCATCTCATAATTATCCATGATTGTTTATGTCTCTTGCATGACCACTTGATGAAATATGGAAGGAAGTGGGGTAAATGGCCGATAATACTGGAAGGGTTAATCATAATCGTTAAAAAATTGGATGTACAAATAATACAAATAAAAAGGGGGGCTAACGATTTAATAACTATCTTTGTAGCTCCAGAATGTTTCCGTTTATGCTCCTACCTATTATCTGGATATACCAAGAAAGATGTATGGTCTAATGAGGCTACTATGAAATATTTACTCATGGGTCGTTCGAATGAGACTTCTAGCGAGATTGATTTTTTCAAACTAGAACCTCGTTATTAAAGTCGTTCGAACCAAAATTTGTTTGAATGACCGTGGCGGGAACAGTTTTTGGGCAGTTTTTTTTACAGTTTTCACCATTTTCCCACTACCTTTTCCCCACTACTTTTTGACAGAATTATGTAGTGCGGGAACCAACATTTTCAAACTAACTTTTTCATATTCCTCCATCTCCTATAGAGATTTTTAGAGTGTTTCAATTCCAAATGAAAAGGTTCATGTTTTGAATGTTTGTTTTTCAAGAAAAATCCTTAAACACTTTTGTTTCACCCATTTGTTTAGTTTATTCAAGTTCTTTAATATATATACTTTGCTTGGAGTTTTGGCACCAATTTTATCTCTACCATTGGAAGAGTGTTTGGGTTTACTTCTACATCCCACAAAGAAGAAGTTCGTTTTCTTTGATATACCCACTTGGAGAAAGGATCCTTGTTCGGGTGGTGGTGACCGAGAAAAGTACGATCGGTGGATTCCGAGACCGCGGTGGACCTCCGTGGTTATTCGCTAGGCAGATTTGTGTACAAGAAGGAGCATCGGGGCTTGAACGGAGTCAATTCGAATGTTGTAAGTCTTACTGTCTTGTACTTGTAAAACCAAACTTTGTGGATTTGAGGCTAGGGTCGTCCGAGATTTTTTCCCGTTGTGGGTTTTTCCTCGTACATCGCGGCGTAGTTGTTATTTGTTTATTTTATCTTTTATAAAATTCACATTAGATGTATGCTTAGGTAAAAAGATAAAATGGGTTTAAATCACTACTCATACTTAGGTTGGTGCTAAAATTAATTTGGGTAACGTTTAATTATTTTAGTTCAAGTCATTTACTTTAATTTGATAAAATTTGGTTTGGCCTAAATTTGCAAAAATGGATTAATTATTTTGTTAGGCAAATTTCTAGGATTTGGATTGAATTAAGTTGTTTAAGTGAAAAATGTATTTGTTGATTAATTTAACTTCACTTTGAGTTTAAGTTGTGTTTTAATTTGAAAGAAATTAAAATTTGTTGTTTGTGTTTGTTCAATTGAACCATCTATATTCCGCATCTTAAAAGGAAATTACTTTTTATTAAATTCAAAATTGGGGGTATATCACGTCTTCAAATTGGTATCAGAGTGGGATCGCTAAATTATTGCGTTTAAAATCCTTTTAAATATTTTTGACTAAAATGGAATTTTCTCCATTTTCAAAATTTCCTATTTTCGATGGTTCCAACTATGCGTATTGGAAAGCGCGCATGAAATCGGCACTTAGATCAATCGATGAGAGGGTTTGGTTGTCAGTCGTTAATGGGTGGTCCCCACCTACACATTTAGTAAATAATGAGCGTGTTCCTAAACCCACCGATAGATGGAGTGAGAATGAATTTAAACTTGCAAATTTTAATTCCCGTGGTTTAAATGCCTTGTTTAGCGCAGTCACACCAGATGAATTCCGATGCATTATGATGTGTCAAACCGCTAAAGAAGCTTGGGATATTTTACAACTCACTCATGAAGGAACTAGTGTCATTAAGGCTTCGAAACTCCAAAATCTCACCACTCAATTTGAAACCATCAAAATGAATGAAAAAGAAACTTTTGATGAATTTTATGCTAGACTTTCCAATATAGTTAATTCAGTTTTTAATTTGGGAGAGAAAATACTCGACAACCGAGTAGTAAAGAAAATTTTAAGATCCTTTCCTGATAGATTTATTCCTACGGTGATCGTGCTAAATTATTTACCCACTTTAGCCTCTACGAAATTATAAGAGCTCGTAGGTGATTTACAAACCTATGAACTGGACATGTTTCCCTCTAAAACTGAAAATAAAATAGAAAAGGGCGTTGCTTTGAAAGCCCAAAAGGAAGAAAAATAAGTAGTAGAGAGTGAGAGTGAGAGTGAGAGTGAGAGTGACTCGGAAGATATGGTTATGTTTGCTAGGAAGTTTCAAAATTTTCTTAAATTTAACAAAGTTAAATTTAAAAATGATTTTAAGAAATTTGAAAATTCTAAGCATGACAAAGCCGAGAAGATCTCTAAAACTTTTAATGAAATTTTAAATAGGGAGAAGTCAAATAGGTGTTACGGTTATGAGGGTTATGGCCATAGGGTGAAAGAGTGCCCCACTAAACTAAGGAGAGAGGGTAAGCAAACAATTTCTTATAATGAAACCCTTTGTGATAGTGATAAGGAAGAGGGACCCGATTCCCCCACTAAGCTCAATTTTGTGGCTTTTATGGCTAGTCATGTGAGTACCGATAATGAATCTTCCCATGAAGATATTCAAATACATGACACTTTCGAGGTTAAAGTTTATGATTCCCTTGCTTTTTATGGTTGTAAGAATGAAAAAGAGAGACAAAGTGATGATAAGGTTGATATGAGTGAACTTCAATTTGCATTTCAAGAATTATATGAAGAATCTATCAAATTAAAAAGAGCAAATTTGAAGCTAGAAGCTAGTTTGAAAGAGCATGTCGAGGTCATTAATGAGAGTGCTTTAGCGGAAGACCTTAGGACACGTGAGAGAGATCTTCGTGAGAAGCTTGAATATATAGAAGGCGAGAGAGATAGCCTTAAAGGTTTAATGGAATCCTAGAAAAAGGAGCTTCTTGCGTTTGAAGAGCGGAATGTTTTATTAGAGTCTAACATTTTAGATTTAGAAAATAAATTAAAAGACTCTAGTAAAGTCAAATTTGATTTGGAGTGTCGTTCGTAGAAATTAGATAAAATATTAGGAACAACCCAAATTAGAAATGACACTTGTGGTTTAAGATTCGATACTTATAATGATTCAACTGATAAAGCCAAAACCAATGTTTTAGGAGAATCCTCTAGGAACAATGTTATAGATCATTCCTTAGGTAAGTCTTTTCTTCGAGTCTTTAGGTGCTCACATTGTGGTCAAAAAGGTCATCTTAGAAAAATTCGTTTTGATCTTAAACGAGGTCCTAGAAAATCCCAACGCAAGGCAACCGATGTAGCCAAGATTCCTACACCCCTAGATCGTCATTCATCATTTGTTTGGGTTAGGAGATCCGACTTGGTAGCTTTACTAAATAGGGTTTTTTATTCTCATTTGCTTTCACATGCTTCCTCCCTTGCTAAATCTAAAGGTTGAATGTGTTAGTTGTTTGCATACTTTAGCCTTTTATCTCATGCTAAATTATCATGCTAATTCTATGATTCTTAATCAAATTTCTAGTCTATATTTCATGCCATATCACATGCTAGAATCTTTTGTATTGTAGTTCTTTCATTTTAGATTGCATTAAATGAAAAATACAAAAAGATTTTTGTCTATCATTTGTGTTTCATTTTTTTTTGTAATTTAGACTTAACGAAAAATATAAATGTTTTTGTTTGTCTTTTTGGAGTAAATATTTTTGTTTGTTTGGTTTAAAATTTTCAAAAACTCAAAAAGATTTTTTTTGTGTGTGTATTTTAGTTTGACACACTCTATGTGGCATATATTTGTGTTTGAATCCCTTCTTTTTCACTTCCATGTGGCTGGAACTTTTGGTTTAGATTTACAATCCTTAAAATGTTCTTTACCATGCTTACATGCAGTAATTGAATTTTGTGTTGATATAATGAATTCTATTTTTATATTCCTCAATTCACACATGCACGAGCTCTCTTGAACCTATAACTTCATATGTATAATTGAGCTTTGTGAGGTGTCCTCCTACTAATCTTGTCATCTACATGTTATGTGACCTAGGAGGACTAGTGTATATTAAAATTCGTTGCATGTGAGATTTGTGTGAGACATAAAAATAATATATATAAATGTGCACGGGGAAGGGCTCCGAAAGGAAAAATCATTCTTTGCGAGTAAGCCACTGTTTGCTTGGACCTAAAAGAAATACATGGTCCAAAGGCCTAAAAGAATAATGACATTAAAAGAAAATATTTGCCAAGGCCTATTTTTGTTTATTTGATTTATTATTTCAAAAGATTAATATAATATGCTTATATTGAGGGAGATTGGATGGTATATCAACGGTTTGCACAATGTCCATTTATCCTAGTTGTACTTTCAATGTCATGACTCTATTGGTTTGTAGAATAATCAAAACTCTAGTCTTGTATGCATTGTGTATGTTTGTTCATTGAGTTCAATTTATATTGTCACATGAAGTTATATTCAAATGCGATCAAATTTGCAATCAAATGAGAACTCCGTGAACATGTTTTAAGTGATTGGATCTAAATTTAATTGTTACTAGTTCACACCCCAACACTTCCGTTTCCATATGACACATTTTTGCCATACGAGTATGAAAAGCTTATTGTATTTTGTGTCATATGTGATGTTTATACGTAGTATATGTGCGTGTGCGTTAATGATATTTATTATGTACTCATATACGAGGTATTCTATTTGTCTTTGCCTTACTTTCTAGTCCATTTATACTTCTACTTCATAATTGGTATCTATCATGTTGCATTCTGTGTTGATATCACATGCTTAATACTTTATGTATCATATTGGTATCATTTTCTTGCATCTTAGTTGGTATCCTTTATTCTTTGTATGGATTAGTTATGCTTTTGTTGCCTATATGCTTTCATATTCAATGCTTTGTATGCTCTTTTGTTTTATTAATTCTATCACCTTTGCCTATTCCTGAACAAAAAGGGGGAGAATGATAGGGGGATAAATGGTATCTAATCCTATTATACTCATATCTTAGTTTGGGAGATTTATCTTAGGGGGAGACGTCTTTCTAAGTATGTCTTTTAATTGATAAAGGGGAGAATTAATTTAGGGGGAGGATTTATTTTACATGCATTTAATATTCTAGATATTCCCTATGCGTTTAATAGTTTGCGTAAGTGTGCAAGAATTCTTCTAAATGACAACTTTCTTCGGTAAAGATATTGATCCTTGGGTTTTTGAGTCAAGCTATGTAATTTTTATTTTGGGTAGGACATTTTTTTTAAATCTAGTAGAGCTTGACGGCCCTTTAGGATTTTTGGTTGATTTTTGTCCTGGAATAGCCAGAGGGGGAGATTTGTAGGACCACAAGTCTCCGATTGAGTCTTAATATAGTGTTGGCTCAATTCCTGACAAAAACATTTGAGTCTAGCGGCCAAGAGTATTTAGGAGGAGTATTAATTTTACATGCATTTAATATTCTTGATATTACCTACGTGTTTGATAGTTTGCTTAAGTGTGCAGGAATTCTTCTAAATGGAAACTTTCATCGGCAAAGATATTGATCCTTAGGTTTTTGAGTTAAGCTATGTAATTTTTATTTTAGGTGGGACATTTTTTTTAGTCTAGTAGAGCTTGACGACCCTTAAGGATTTTTGGTTGGTTTTTTATCCCGGAATAGCCAAAGGGGGATATTTGTAAGGACATAAGTCTCCGATTGAGTCTTAATGTAGTGTTGGCTCAATTCCGGACAAAAACATTTGAGTTTAGTGGCCAAGAGTATTTAGGGGGAGTATTTATTTTACCTGCATTTAATATTCTTAATATTCCTTATGCGTTTGATAGTTTGCTTAAGTGTGCAGGAATTCTTTTAAATGACAACTTTCATCGGCAAAGATATTGATCCTTGGGTTTTTGAGTCAAGCTATGTAATTTTTATTTTGGGTGGGACATTTTTTAAGTCTACTAGAGCTTGACGTCCCTTTAGTATTTTTGGTTGGTTTTGTCCCGGAATATCCAAAGGGGGAGATTTTTAAGGACACAAGTCTCCGATTGAGTTTTAATGTAGTGTTGGCTCAATTTCAGATAAAAACATTTGAGTCATAGGATAGTGTTCAAGTGTATCCATCCAAGCCTATGACATGTTAGTTGAAGACGTAGCGGCCAAGAGTATAAAGCTTCATCATATGCCGAGTTTAGTGTGCCTCGTTTCTAAGTCAACAACATTGTTCCATGCTCCTAAGGTATGAATGCAATTTATATATATATATATATATATATATATATATATATATATATATATATATATATATATATATATATATATATATATATATATATATATATTTATAGGAGCTTGGAAATTTATTGGGTGTAATTTATAATTTTTTATAAATAATTTTTAACAACTTTGTTTTACTAAAAAAATATTTTTTAGAACTTTTCATAAAAAGTTTTGGTCTTAAAATGAATAGGGTATTTTTTGACACATCGTTCGAGCGATCTGGAATGTCGTTCAAACGAGATTCCTATTTCGTTCGAACGAACTCGCATCTCGTTCAAACGAGATTATCAGGTCGTTCGAACGAGACTTTTAACGAAATTGATTTTTCCGTACTCGAACCTCGTTAGTAAAGTCGTTGGAATGAAAAAGTCGTTCGAACGACATTGGCGGGAACAGTTTTTAGGCAGTTTTTTGCAGTTTTCACCATTTTCCCATTACCTTTTCCCCACTACTTTTTGACAGAATTATGTAGTGCGGAAACCAATCTTTTCATACTAACTTTTTCATATTCCTCTTTCTCTTAGAGAGATTTTTAGAGTGTTTCAATTCCAAATAAAAAGGTTCATGTTTTGAGTGTTTGTTTTTCAAGAAAAATCCTTAAACACTTTTGTTTCACCCATTTGTTTAGTTTATCCAAGTTCCTTAATATATATACTTTTCTTGGACTTTTGGCACCGATTTTATCTCTACCATGGGAAGAGTGTTTGGGTTTACTTCTACATCCCACAAAGAAGAAGTTCGTTTTCTTTGACATATCCACTTGGAGAAAGGCTCCTTATTCGGGTGGCAGTGATCGAGAAAAGTTCGATCGGTGGATTCTGAGACCGCGGTGGACCTCCGTGGTTATTCGCTAGACAGAAGTGTGTACAAGAAGGAGCGCCGGGGCTTCGACGGAGTCAAGTCGAGTGTTATAAGTCTTACTATCTTGTACTTGTAAAATCATACTTAGTGGATTTGAGGCTAGGGTCGTCTGAGGTTTTTTCCCATTGTGGGGTTTTCCTTGTACATCGAGGCGTAGTGGTTATTTGTTTATTTTATCTTTTGTAAAATTCACATTAGATGTATGCTTAGGTAAAAAGATAAAATTGGTTTCAATCACTACTCATGCTTAAGTTGGTGCTAAAATTAATTTGGGTAACGCTTAATTAATTTAGTTCAAGTCATTTACTTTAATATGATAAAATTTGGGTTGGCCTAAATTTGCAAAAATAGATTAATTATTTTTTTAGGCAAATTTCTAGGACTTGGATTGAATTAATTTGTTTAAGTGAAAAATGTACTTGATGGTTAATTTAAATTCACTTTGAGTTTAAGTTGTGTTTTAATTTGAAAGAAATTAAAATTTGTTGTTTGTGTTTGTTCAATTGAACCATCTATATTCCGCATCTTAAAAGGAAATTACTTTTTGTTAAATTCAAAATTGGGGGTATGTCACGTCTTCAGTATAAAAAATGGGTTATGAAAGAAACAGGTAAGAAACAACAATAACTTATTGTTCCCACAGACAACGCCAATTTGTTGATGTCTAAATTTGGATATCTATTTTAGCTTTTAGTCATAAAACTTATAATCATAGATAATAAAATAAAAGAGGCAATAAAAAGTTTTTACGTGGTTGATCTCAGGAATGGAGCTTACATCCACGGGGTAATGTTGGTTTAGGGTTTATTTTAAGAGAGGTTGACAAATAAGTCCCGCTTACATGAGATATTTTTTAATAAGTCCTATCACAATATTTTTTCCTCAATAGGTCCTATTTGTACATATAGTGAATATTCACTATATGTTTACAAATAGGACTTATTGGATCAAAAATCATATTTCATGGGACCTGATGAAGCAAAAAAAAGATGTTGGGACCTATTGAACTAAAACTTTGTAAACGGGACTAATTGGTAAAAAAACCTTATTCCAATATCTTAATTACAAGGTGTCGCATAAAGCAAAGGTGATGATGCTTGTTCCCCTCATCTAGGGGAAGTGAGGGGAAGTGGTGCATTTATAGTAAGTTGGAAATTAAGAGGTGGATTGCCTTTTAGATTCAAGTAATTATACCTTTACACAATAATATGTCGCTGGGTGTCTTTTCACGTGCATGTGCATGGTAATTGTTGAATATCCCACATGTGTCTTTTCATATGATTAACGATTCAACTTCTTTACTGTGGTTGGCGAGTCATCCTACCAGAGGATATCTGAGCCGATTAGGAAATACACATTGTGGAAAGCTTAATGATGACAGATGTCACTGTGTTGTTGGTTCAGGTGGCCTGATATATTTAGGCTACAATAGTTATGTTATTGGAAAATTAAATATTAAAATCCATGTGGTAGGATTGCTATTTTAATGATTACGATTCATGTGATGATCCCTTTAAATCTGAAAATGTTAAGTAAAAATTGAGAATTAAAATTGGGTTAGATGAACTCTAGTGTTAGATACGAATTCTTGAATATATTGGGGAGTAATTTTATATAAATTATTTAGATTATTATATAAATTGTGTTTCTTGATCATGGTGGAACTATAATTATTGTAATGGAAGTGTAAAGAACATTATAGAAGGAAATTGGAATTTTAAGTATGAAACTCGTATAGGGAAAACACAACAGTTCTGAGTTTTCCCAAATTTTGAATCGATTTGGCCTTCTAGGCGAATCGATTCATCCTAGGTCTTATCGATTCGGCCCTGGATGCAAATCGATTCAGCTCCTGGACTTCGGTTAGGTTTGGACTGGGGAAACGTTTGAGGGACTTTTACGAACTCAAGCGAGTATGTGGTGGGTCATCCAAGTGGCTGCATATTTAATTAAAAATAGTTTTGTGTCACTATTTATTCTTTGGAGGATTTAATAATTAACTAGATGGTTAATTCTTAAAGCAAGGGTATTATCAAGAGATTGATAAAACTTACTAGAGGGTAATTATAGGGATAATTACCTATACATATTATGTGGTACAACTAGGTATTTATTAATTGTGTGAACATACCCATATTCATGGACTGCTTATCGGTTGGGGTTATGTACGTCTTCGGGACCGTAGCACTCGTAAGCACAGGTGGGCTAGACGTTGTGTAGGCCGTTATCTTAGGTCCTACGTGGCAGAACCACCTACGATGAGGTAGGTGGGATAGTCGTAATTTAATTTCATCATTGGGGGTATGGAACATGAAGTGCCATTTATATGTATTTCTTTATGTCTGTTTGGTGAGGGACTCCTCCAGACTTAGAGATAGAGCACGAAGTGGAAACTTAACGTTAATGCCTTCGTCTGCCACATATATGTAAGGACAAATATATTTATATAAATTAATTGAGAACAGATCCATGAAGTCTAATAATGTAGACAACTGTCAATGAACCCGATGCTACGTAAAATGCATAATGTGATGATATGATATTGATTGTGGATTGTGTTGTGGGGGATATTCTTGGGATTAGAATCATATGTGTAGATTCTTAGCTCCCATTTATTATTTATGCTAGATTCCTTAAATATTATCCTGTTAGTATAAATATCAGACTTCATATTTGGGACTTGGGTAGAATGCGTATAGTATTGCACGTTGACGAGGGGTAAGAAACTTACTACATGTGAGTACCGATGGGCAGTGTGTAATGTGAGTTAACTGCATAATTATATACTAGTTTTGTAGCGTTAAGTCATTTTATTATTCCAGGGATTGTATGACCATAAGTCCGGGATTCATTATTCAATCATTTTTGTTTTCAGTGATGATGGAGTTGGATGTTTGTTACTTATGGGTGTTGAGATTTATTTATTACCAGTTATTATTTCAAATGATTTCATCGTGCGTGTTTGGATTAAAATAAAATTTTCATATTATGATTTGATGTTGAGAATGGTATAGGTTGTTAGACAAACCTCATCTTTGGTGTATTGTGTCTGGCCAACCTTTACGTAGAAAATGGGGGTTATTACAGTTGGTATTGGATCATCCAATTTCTAGCATCCTTTGGATTTGTGTTGCATTCGTTACATTCTGCATTGTGTTTCTTTGAAATGTAGAACCTATGATTATTAATAGTTGTACTCTTTGCAATGTATTACTAATACGAACCTTGTTTTCTTTCAGATGGAAAAAGGCAGACACGATAGACCACGATGTGTTACCATCAAGGCTACAGAGGATAAGACTTAACATGAGGCACAACCATAGCCACAGCCACCAGTAGCCCCATTAGTGGTTACACCCTTATACATTGACACAATAGTGACGTAGGTTGTCTTTATGGTGATGGCCACTATGCTACAACACTTTCAGCTACAGCATCAACCACCCCCATCCCCACCGTAGTAGGTGGTGCTACCCATTCTGGCGCAAGGCTCGATTGGGGAGAGAGTTAGGGAGGCCTTCACTAAAGGCCACGCACTAGAGTTTACTAAAAGTCCAGATATCTTGGTGGCTAATCAGTGGAAGAAACACATTCAGCGACACTTGAGGATAGTTGAGTGCATAGTAGTGCACAAATAGATATTGGCTTTATTTTAACTAGTAGGATAAGCCTTACAATAGCGAGAGTTTGTCATCACACTATAGGAGTGGGAACAATTGACTATTGACGAGTTTTGGGTTAAGTTTGGGAAAACGTATTTCCCACCCACCATGAAATCAGAGATGAGGAGGAAGTTAATGGACCTTAAACATCAGGGTCGCACTATAACAGAGTATGAGGAGGATTTTATCGCATTGTCCTTATTTGCTGAATATGAAGCAAACACTAAAGAAAAGAAAATGAAGAAGTTAGTGTCCAGGTTATCTTGTCACATCAGGAAATATTTATTGGGAAATATGGATTTTATGACCTATGCTCAAATGGTGAATAAAGCTTTACTGTACTATCAGGATTACAAACCATTTCAGAAAAGTAAGCGGGAGAATAAATCAAGTTCAGAGACATTAAGACAGTAAGGTAAGATGAATGGGAACGGTAGTCAAGGGGGACAATAATTTAAGGGGCCTTAGGTCGGTGATCAGTATAAGAGGCATATGGGTTCTGATTATCAAAATAAGTGAAGCTAGCAGCATAGAACCCATGAGGGCCAGTGGAAGCAGGGTCGAGGCCACCAGGGCCAACATCAGGATACACGTCGGTTTCCAAGGACTTACTACGTTTATGGAGAGAAGGGACATATAGTGAGGAAGTGCCCTCAGTGTAATCGAGGAGCACATGAACATGGAGGACAACGTGGGTATCAGACACCAAAGGGACAGTGTAAGTAGTTGCCAGCACCACCAGCTCCAGGCGCCCCACCTCATGTGCAATAACCACACTTACAGTATGGACGAGTGTATTATATCGCATCTAGAGAAGAACCAGCACCATTACAGGAAGTGGAGGTTATGTTCCCTATATTGGGGCGTCTAGGGCGCATTTATTTGACATTGGAGCATCGCATTCATTAGTTAGTACTAGCTTTACTCATGCATCGGGGATAATAAATTTCACGTCTCATATAGTGCTTTACATTGATTCACCCATTGGTAGAGGGGCACCTATACGTTTAGGGTGCATAGGTATAGGGATTGATATTGGGAGACTTAGGTTCGTGGCAGACCTATTTGTGTTAGATATGTCTGAGTATGACGTTATCCTAGGGATGGATTGGCTAGCTACTTACAAGGCTTGTGCTGATTATTATGGTAGGTCCATCATCTTCGCCATTCAGGGGCAAGAGATGTACTTGGTTGCAATGTCACACTCGGGGGAGGGTCGAGCAACCAAATAGGTGTTGTTTCTCCTATTTGTTTCACTAGACTCTATCACAGTTGTTAGAGATTTTTTAGATGCATTTGGAAAGATTATACAAGTACATGTTGCCCCATATTGATGATCCGTTCAACCAGTTAAGGGGTGCAACATATTTTTCTAAGATTGATTTGAGGTTTGGGTAACATTAGTTGAGGATTCGGCAGCAATATGTTTCGAAGATAACATTTTTAATGAGATATGGATTGTACGAGTTCTTAGTTATGCATTTTGGCCTGGCCAATGCACTGACAGTGTCTATGGACCTAATGGATAGGGTATTTAGGGATGTTCTAGATCAGTTTATTCTCAGACCATAAAGGAGCACTTACAATACTTGCAAGTAGTCTTACAAACGTTACGGGACAACTAACTCTATGCCTATTTCGAGAAATACGAATTTTAGTTATGGGAGGTTCAGTTCTTAGGCCACGCTATAATTGAGAGGGGGATATCAGTGGATCCAGGAAAGGTTTCAGTGATGGAGTGGAGATAACCCACTACACATATGGAGGTGTGTAGTTTTCTTTGATTGGAAGGGTACTACCATCGATTCATCCAGGGGTTCTCAAAGATAGTTGGACCTCTAATGAATTTGACGAGGAAGGATATACCATTTGTTTGGGATGATGCGTGTCAATAGAGTTTTGATGAGCTAAAGGCCAGGTTGACTTCAACTCCGGTACTTGCTTTGCCTCGCAGAGGGATTAACTAAAATATTTTTACGAATATATCCTTCTGAGGATCTAGAGGGGTATTGATGCAGGAGGAGAGATCGATAACTTATGCTTCCCAAAATCTTAAGCCTCATAGGGATAATTACCCCATCCATGACTTGGAGTTAGCATCCATGGTATTTGCACTACGTATTTGGAGGCATTATCTCTTGGGGGAGAAATTTCAGTTCTTTACAGACCACAAAAGCCTACAGTATTTATTCACGTAAAAGGAGTTGAATATGAGGCAACAACGATGGCCTAAGTTTATAAAAGATTACCAGTTTGATATCCAGTATTATCTGGACAATGCAAATGTAGTGGCAAATGCCTTTAATTGTAAGCTGATAGTTTAGTAAACAGTAGTGTGGAAGGCAAAGTGGATTTTGCTTTGTACTGACGGTGAGCTGTTATGTGCTTTTATGACAATTCTTACCATCACACTCGAGATCATCATTCAGGTCATCAAGGCATTGGCAATGTATTGAGACTATTCGATCGGCAGTAGAAGGTCAGATAGTTATTAGAAGAAGAGGCAAAGCACTATTCGATCGGCTCAAATTGGGGATTGAGACTCCATAAGAGGTTGGTAGTCCTGGAGGACGTCGAGTTACAGAGAGCAGTTATGATAGAGGCAATTGGGTCACACTTTTCAGTACATCCTGGTGGAAATAAGATGTATCAGGACATAAGGCGGCAATATTGGTGGGCAGGCATGAAGAAGGACATAGCCTTTTTATGTCCAAGTGTGCCACATGCTAGTTAGCGAATGTGGAGCTTTAGCGACTAGTAAATGTTCTAAAGCCTCTCAAGATTTCGATGTGGAAATGGGAAAGAATTTCCATAGACTTCATCACACGGTTACCTACGTCACAGTGGGGGCACGAGTCTCACTATAGGAATATAAATTTTTCCCAGCATAAATTAAATGCCGAGAAAAGCACTAAAAATGCCGGTAACACTTTTTGCGGCATTTCCACAAGTGAGGTAATAGCCAATGTGGTAAAAGAACAACGACATTTTAAAAAATTTCGCGAAAAGTTAGCGGTACTTTTGGCGATATTTCCACAAGTGCGTTAGTCAATGTGGTAAAAGAACAATGACATTTTAAAAAAAGCCGCAAAAAATTAGCGACATTTTTAAGCATTTATACTAATGCTGGTAATAACCTTTAGCGGCATTGAAAAAATGTTGATAATAACCTTTTTCAACACCTATTAAATGTTCAACACACTTTTTGCGGCACGAAAAAAATGCCGAGAATGATAATAGCAGCATTAAACAAAATGTTGATATTATTTTGCAGTATATGACTGGGAACAAGTGTTAAAAAATTATTTATAAGAAGTATTGTATTTATGTGCAAATACATTACCATAACATTAAATTAAGAGGGAAGTAATCAAATTAAAACCAATGGCATTCATCGTAAATAAATATAATTGTGCTTGGAACAATTATCCATCCACAAAATAAAATGTATCACATGTGTCCAATAAGAAAAAGCAGGGAAACATGAAGCGAAATGAATTTATATAAAATGTAAAATCCTTCTTCATCAAAGACAAAAATCCTCTTCGACCTATATATAAAAAAGTCAAGAGTTAGTCATTGATACTTATTCTTTAGTATTTTAATTAAAAATTTAAATTAAAAATTAGTACGTTAGCAATATGCCACGCTACAGTTGAATGATATGCATCTCTAATTGTGGACTTGTTTCCATAAGGTCTAAGCAATGGTTCATTTGTTACAAATGTTTTCTCAATATATACTTCCCAAAAATCTTCACTCAGTGGCGTACCCCCTACTTTTGATGAAGAGTCCTTGCTCACAATGAATCCACGTGCCACAACCACTTTTGAAATTTCGAAAGTAATAAGGTTTACAATTTTAGGAAGTGCATTATTTGAGACTCTTTGTCGTGGTTGATGGTGCTTCTTCTTCTTCTTTGATGGTTCTTTCTACAAACAAGATGAATATGTCATCAACCATATATTTTCAAAAAAAAAATTGGCGGAGTTTTATTTGTTTTAAAGACATTACAAACATTTTAAGACTATATACAACCAAATAAACCAACAACCCAATGTCAAGTATACATAAACTCCCCAAGAAAGAGCAGATATTGTGACACCCCGCCTAATTAAATACCGGGTGATCAATCCTTTATTAAATTATAATCAATGTGAACGGTTGGTTCATTCTCAGCATCACTGTCGAAAAATAAATTTTCCAATTTAAACACCCTAATATTTAAGCCAAGTGTCAAAACCATTTAAACCTTATTCCCATTTTATTTATGTTCAATTATAAAACCTTTGATAATTAACAGTTTAAGAGTCACACGATAATAGTAAGGATGTAAATGATCATTCAAGAATTTAACCATCAATAGTAAATCCCAACTTCAAAACACTAAAGAAAAACATTCTGACAGTAATAAATCCCAAAGTAAAACTACTGAAAGTAAATGAATTATAATCCCTCACAAAACCAACTAAATAATGAAAAGGGCAACACATGCCCAACTAGATAAAGTAGAACTAGAAACGGAATCAATAATGAGGTCGTCTAAGCACAAGGCCTGCAACTCCCACAAAAGCTACAGCACGTTCCATATCCAGAGAATCCTAAGCCTGACGCCCCTGTGGCTGGGTACCTGTAATACATATATATATATATATATATATATATATACACACAAGAGAGGAGAGATAACAGTAAACGGGTCAGAGCCCGATTGTAAAACAATTTAAAATTTTAGTTTAGCAAGTATTTAAAATGTTTACTGGCTAATGCAACAACATATTAGTAACGACACTCTCTTGAGAAAGTCTCGCCTCTCTTCTAGTGTGCATCCTACCGCACTATTTATCCCAAAATATTAACTTAATTCAAATTCCTCATTAGATTCCCTATCGACAATTTCTAGGACTAAGATAATTAAATTCCAGGAATTTAAGGTTTTCACATAACTCTTATTTGATTAAAAAGTCTTTCAACAGTGTCACAACATTTCAGCCATATATAATAAAATCGGAATATTTATCCACTAATTAACTTCTTTTAGTCTCGGTAGGAAGTTACAAATTTCAAGACTATATATATATATATATACTACTAGCACCCCACATAATATTTATGGTGCTAGCATACTCTGCTATCAAGTCCCCGTATCACTCGTACTAAGGGAAATACTAGTTCGGAATCAATCTCGAACTGTATTAATACAAACAAACACAAATTGAGGTGAAGCATAGTTCCAAGTCACTAAGAGGTCAGCACATACCCTCACGTCTCTTAGGACCATCTGACTATCAATTAGATAGCCTGTACTAAGGATTTCTATGTTCTAGGGTACGAGTCAATATCCCCCATAAAGGTCCCATCAAGATAAGACCGTCCCAGCCCAAAAACCTCAGCGATAGCAAGTAGCGCGGGCATGATTTTTTTACACGTATATAAGATATAAGATCAATCACAGAGTCATATAGATATATAACTATTCACATTCATAAGTTAGGTACGCCCACAACCCAACATTATATTATTCCAGTCTTAGTACATTTTTATTCGGTTATTTCTTATAACGGACTTATTCATTTTATATTCGAAATTTAATTTATTCCAACTCACTTCTCATCTCTCGAAGTATTCCCTTTACCTAAGTACAATTTTAGTAGGCCCTCGCTTACCCTCTAATCCAACTCCTAGACATTTCGATTATTAAGTCTAAGCACGTTAGATTTATTAGGTATGAATATTTCCCCGCTTACCCTTCATTTTCCCATTTCATTAAAGTTCCACTTAACGGGGTTTACCTTGACCCTACTGGTCCTTTTTATGTTTCATTATGTTCTAGCAACTCTAATCAAGATTTACTACGCATAAAATCGAATTAAGCTAACACGAGCAAAAATGCAGTTTTCCCGGAGGGATTGATCGATCGATGAAAGGGGGTCGATCGATCGATCCTCTCGGCTCGATCGATCGATCAAGCAGTTATGGCGAAACTGCAGAAAACCCAGCTACGAAAATCTTACCCCACACTCATCCAAATCATCATGTTTCAGTCCCAAACTCCCAACCACTTATACTACAAGTGTTCTATACTCATATAAACAATATCCTACGTAAAACATGCGAGTTTTCATCAACTATAACAAAATAAAAGGGTAAAATCTATATAAATCTCAACAACCCTAATATTTTTCTTTAACTTAGTTTTTTCCATTCTTTTTCCAGATTTTTAATCACTAACACCATGGAAATTCGTGGTTCAACCTCTACATGTGAAATGGATTTCCAGAATATAATCTTTACCTCTACAACATGTAATTTTTGTCTCCAATTAATGTTTTCTTTCAAGAACACTAATTCTAATCAACCCTAGACTAATATAAAAGAAGCATTAACTTTATTAAAGCAAGATAGATACTTTCTTGAAATTCAAAGTTCTAATTTGTGAAAGAATTTGGTGTGGTTGAGATCCTCGTTGCGCGATCTACTATTTGGCGGTGACGGCGGTGCAACCGAAGGAGTTCTTAGCCTAGAACTCCTTGGAAAGCTTCTCCTCTTCCTATCCAATGGCCGTCATTAGTTTTTAGTTATGCTAACCCTAGAAGACAACACTTACCATCTGATATAACCCTAGCAAATTCGTGGGTTTAATTACCCATAATTACGAAATGTCCAAAATGCCCTCCCGGGGTACTAATTAAGCCTAAAAATGTCCCAAGACCCAAACTAAACCCCCAGGTACATTATTTTGACTATCTCGACCCTTTCAGACACTTTGGCGCACTCGAAATGACTATATGAGAAACTTATAATTTATTCACTTTATATGATAATAATTTAGTCCTGATACGACACAAGCGCGTCCCGACTTAATTTCCATAATTGTCATTTTATTCACACATGACAATTTTTTTTATAAAATAAATCTCATATATTACTATACTCATCCAGTAACATTCAACAAATTTCCAATAATTACTAACTCTCGTCACCCTAGTAAATATTTAAAACAACATTCCGAATTAAAATTAAATTAATTTATCTCAATTAAATTTAATAAATCCCTAAATTTAAAAGCCATAAAAATACGGGGTATTACAGATATATTGTGACCTTTAAAATCCTTTAAATTAGTAACATGCCTAAATTGAAGTAGCATTCGTTTGTTCACTAATATGTGCAGCGGTCTTGAGGGCATCCAAGTATTGAGAATTTGCAATCTACAAAAAATGAATTATTTCGATCATGAAAACGTAAAGTCTTAAATTATGATTTTAAAAAGTAGTTATCTACTTACCTGTTGAGATGGGAGCTAAATGGTGATTTTATTGTGGTACCACTACAGGTTGAAATTTGTTGGTTTCTTCTAATGGTTGCACAGGTTCCAAAATAAACCTATATGATGGTATGTTTTGCTCGTTGGAGGATTGAGGAACCTGTTAATAGCATAATTTAATATTAGAAAATAGATTTATATATATACACGATAATTAAGCATAAAATATAAAAGTATGTACTTATTAACCTGTTGGATACAACGGAAGGGCAAGTCATCATGGGTGTGCGTATCAACTCAAACTAAGCCTCTGAATGATCAAATTTATCCTAAAATTCATATCATAGTCGCTCATACTCTTTTTCATTAACCTTCGACCGCTTAGCTCCATACACATAAGTTGGAGATGGTACATGCCCATAATCTCAACAATAACCATGTTTAGGTCCCAAGACTTCATAAAATATCTTGTCTTTACGACTTTTCATCACAAAGTATATGTTTATTGTATCCACTATAATTCAAAAGTGGAACACAGTATATGAAGTTAAGAAAACCAGTTTCAAAATTCATAAGTAATTAATATCTATTGTATGTTAACATTTAACAAGACATTACTGGTCAACTTTATATATTACAGTTCAACCATAGACCAGAGTATGCAAATTTAAACAAATCAGGTTCAAATTTATAATCAGATAAAATTTACTGTCTCAAATATCATAACATTGTACCTATTTGACTTTGCATAGTCATCATGTAGTTAAAAATTGCTTAATCAATGACATAACTCGTGTTTTTTTATCAATTATATGCGAGTTCCTTAATGATTTACATATTACACGGTAAACAAATATTTAGGGTAATTATATAGAATTGGACATTTCCCAAGAGAACAATTCTATCATCTAGTTCAACACTCAATTTAGAGATATTTCACTTCATGAACCTTGGGTACGATGTCAATCTTTATAGTTGTACTATACTCAATTTTGTTTGATACGTAAGTAGGATGTGATTACTATATGTGAAGCGTAAGGGAATTTGGGTAAAATACAAGTCGACGTCCTTAAAAAATAGCTTTTGTGAGTATATGTAAACAATTAACGCAAGTTAAAATGAAAAATTGGATCTGATATATTTCAAGAATGGTAAATCCTGTACTGCGGAAGACCATTCCCTTTTTATCGAAAGATTAGTCCAGCACAGATCGAACCTTCCCTTTTAATATTTTTCATTATTTTGCCCAAAATGTCGGTGAGCTGGTGTGTATAAAACAAGGTGGTATGTCAAGAGGAACAAATGCAAATACAAACATAACAATCAACACAATCATTCGAAGTTAGCAAGAAAGAGAGAATGGAAAAAATAATAAAACTGGTTCTGAAGGTTTGGAGATATCAACCTAGAGACTTGGGTGTATGGGTATTTACGCATTTTATGGGACTCACAAATCGGATGAAGACATGATCGCACTCATACACCAGGCTATCAACTCCGGAGTTACTTTTCTTGACACTTACGATGTGTATGGCCCATACATCAACGAGATCCTCATTGGAAAGGCTTTGAAAACATAAGGGATTAGAGAAAAGGTTTAGTTGGCTACCAAATTTGGTTGCAAGTTTGGGGATGGTGGGATGGAGATATGCGGTGATCCCGCCTATGTAAGGAAAGCCTGCGAGGCCAGCTTAAAGAGACTTGACATGGATCGTATCGATCTATATTATTAGCTTCGCATCGACATTCGTCTACCCATTGAAGTCCCAATATTTTCATTTTATCCTTCCTGTTATGTTTTCTCAATTTGGGATTGCAATGCTCTATTATTCTTATATAAAAGATGGTTTCTGAATTCTGATCCCATTTACAAGAAAAATTAAGGCTAGGGAAAAATGGGTGACAAGCAACTAATGCATGTTTTTTTCCCAATATTACCACCCAACAATCACTTGATATCATTTATCTTCCATTCATATTTATGTTCTAATAGTAGGGAATACGCATGTGTGAAGCCTATCATACGTAGTAATTTTAATTTTTTGTGCCCTTGCAACCCTCTCCCTAAGGCGCCACTTGAACCCGGTGGCCAATATTTCCTTAAATTTACAACAAAAATAATAATGTCAGACTCAATAACATCAAACTCAACGTGGTTATAAATGTTGTAGCATGTGATATCATCTTGGATATCCTTTTTGGTGTCATACTTTAGCATGACCCATAGTTGACCCTATGTAGTATAACCCATTTCGATGTTTGTTAAAAGACTTTTTAGGTTATGAACCATTTGCATGGTATCCTCCTCGTAAGTCATGTAGTGTCATCAGATAATGATAAGAACCTAAGAGTATTATATTTATACCCTAAATATACTCAATTTATTTCGATTAACTATCCCCGGTATCAACCACATTGGACGCTTTAAAGCATCGATGCCTCTCATGTTCATGTTTAAGCTACCAATTTGAGTATTATCATGTTTCTCAATTTTGTTTTGCTTTCTCAGCCATACAGCAAAAGTGCTGTAACTTTGATTTTTATCTTCTCCATTTTGGTTCATCTTCTTCAAGCATTTGGATTGATTATGTGCTAATTTATAACATAGTTTGCAATAGTTTATGATTGATTCAAACTCATATATTGCCAAAATCTATTTGATCACATCTAATCCAAATTCGAGAAGGAAATACTTTTAGCAGGTCTATAGCTACACATATCTTAGCCACACTAGGCCTAGTTAGAGCAGTGGTAGCATCATCCAATTTGAGAGAGGATACCAAGATGTGACCAATTGAAAACAAAATTAATTTTTTAAATAATTGAAGGGGAAGGTACGGTAGATTAACCCAAATTGAGATGATTGAAGATTCAACATAAATTTAAAAATTCGATGAACATTTAAACACTCCTATAGGGGATTTACCTACGTACCATAGTTCTTTTAGCCATAACCCATATGCTCTGCTAAACAACATGTATGTGGACGTCGAGAGATGGGATAATGCCACAGAAATCAAGATGTTAAGGGTAAGGAATAATATTAGAAAAGAACTAGGGTATAGTAGGGTTGACTCAAGTTCCTAATAATTCAACTGGAACAAAATAATGGAAGAACAGTAAATATAATCGATCCAATCTCTCGGCTTCCAATTTGAATCATGGCTCACGAGTTCTAATGCCCTTACCATATAAAGGGGGGGGGGGGGGGACATTAAACTTTCATAAATTATTTTTAGATTGGGATATGCCTTGATTTCTCTTCGGTAAAGGAGAATGATATTTGGACATGCGACAATTGATATTCACTTATGGAGAATGAGGTTAATTAGGGATCACAACTTGTATAAATTTGAAATTGATTGTAACTTTAACTTTTCCTGATTCGTCTTTTATGATATCCACCCATGTGCACATGTATGTATGTATATGTATATTTGTGTGTTCGCCATTTTCTTTTTGTTAATATATTTTGTGGTCGTTTGTTTATGTATATGCTTTGCAGTTCTGGAATGAAAAGTGGATTCTTTTTTTCTATTCTATTAGAAACTCATTTGGTTTCTGGATGTTGATAATATTTCGATCCCTCTTAACGATTCTGTCTTTTTTCACTCCCGTTAATGGCTAGTGGGTTCAATCCTTAAATTTCATTATAATTATACAAAATATGAATCAAACATGAGTTATTCACAAAATAAAATTAACATAACATGAAACGAACTACGCACACCACTAGCAAATGATTGTATAGGGTAAATTTTGATAGCTTAAATGCGAGTGAAAAGGATCCCCGTAATAGAAAAGTAATAACATCATTAATAAAAAAGATCACACAAATCTATCTAATAAGGAATGAGTAAATGGCACCGAACATTTATAAATTTGTAAGTTAAACATTTCGGTATGAGAGTGAAAAAATAATACATTTTATTATTAGAGCCTAATAGTAAAATGTATCAGAAGACAAACTACCACTAAGTTTCTGTAACTCTATTTGATCACAAGAAATAAGTCACTAATGTTTCTCAATATACAAACTTGAAAAGTAGCTAAAACAAAAGCAAATTTGGGTGCGATACATTTTACTTACTTTGTATGCATGACTCGATAGAAATAAAGAGTTGATTTACCTCCTTGTATTATGTTATTTTCAGTTAGTATTCATTAGATTATCCATAGGTTATTACATTTATGTTAATTTCTATATTTAAAATCCTTATTTGTCTTCTAGTTATTAATTTAAGTTAGGTCTCCAACTAGTTTTCTCTATATATGAAGTACTTTCACCACCGATTGTATCCATTCAATATTAATGAGAGTCTAGTGATTCTTTTTATTGATTCTTTTTATTTCTAGTGCCTATTTGTATCCCATTTTGAGAACTTGTAAAGCTAAAAAAACTGTCAACTAATCAACAAAACAATCTTGTTATATTCAAAATTACTCATTTATTGTTCAATTAGCACATTTCACCATAGTAACTTATAACCAACCTTATATATTTGAATAATCTGTCAAGTTATAAGGCGCATCGACAGAGCCCCGAGTTTGTGGTCCTCCTTTGACTTTGGGTTTAATTGGAAGAATCTGTCAAGTCAAGGTTAACAGACGTAGCAGTAAGGATGGTGCATAGCCTATTCTCGTTTCGCTCGGGAGGCAAAAAGAAAACGCCTGCTACTTACTCCACTAAATCTCTCCCATTTCACACTCACCCCCACACGCTTAATGTTTTCGCCCTCTGCCTGCTGGCGTTGCCTCCCTCCGACAACCTCCATCTTCACCATCGATGCCTCCCTTAGGTAATCACTAACACTACCTCCCTCATTAATTTTTTCTGCAATTTGTTTTGTTTGGTGCTAATGGGGAGTGAATTCTTATAAAGCATATTAATAAGCTTCTCATTGTTATTGGTGGTTAACATGACTGAAAGGATAGTCATGTTGTACTTAATGTGAACATTTATTGTGTTTTGTTTGGTTAATTTCTTTGTTGTTTCTTCCATGTTATCAAGTGTACCCAAGATTCTGGATATACGGATGGAACATGAATAATGTAAAATTACGACGAAATAAGAAAGATATTGCCCAAATTTTATCTTTTTTTTCTAAAGATTCTGGATATATAAATTTTATTCTCTCTTTCTTTGTAGTTGTTAAATTTTTTGCATCCCTCTATTTATAGCTGTTCAAATTGGTTACAGTTTAAAGTATTTCTTACTATTTGATGATTGGTTGTTCATGTTATATTTGTACCAAAACTGATAAACTAAAGAATTTTATGTGATTTAGACGAACTGGAGCATTGGCACCGGATGTGAGATAAGATATCTCTCATGCTCAGTATATCTCTATGCCCCGTCTTTTCATGGCTGAACCACTTCTTCTCATGGTTGAACCACACACTTATCTAGGTACATGTGGTCGTGGAGTGCAATGGAGCTGGAAAAAAAACTTATTGAAGGGTTGAGACGATTCTTTTTTAATGCAACTTGGTATGATTTGTATTTATTGTCTAGATTCTTGACTGGAATATATAAAGTTTTTCAATACTTAGAGGTTAAAGTTATAATTTTGTTATGACTAAGTTATTATCATAATTTCAGGGTTGTAAATAAGACTTTGGGAATTGATTTTTTGGTTAAGCTTGAAGCAAAATTTGTGTCTAATAACAACAACTACATATGATATGGTTCTTTTCCTTTCAATTGTACAAGTTTATTATCATCTTTTTCTATTTTAATAATTAAAAAGCACGAATTTGTTTGTTTCATATTTTATATTCTTTGTTTAACCACTAAATCTCGGAAGGAGTAGGGCTGTTGATTTCAAAAGTGAAGGGCCCAGAAAAGGAACACAAAGATGGAACTTCCAGTTCACGTGCAGCATCTTCTGAGATTCAAATTGTAGATGTGGAGAAAGGAAAGAACAAAAAATATAGGACACTTAATAATGGGAGCACAAACAAGGTTCCCAGGGCTGATTTTCCAATGATTGATGGCACTAATCCAAAGAGTTTGATCGAAAAGAGCAAAAATTCTTCTCATACCATGACATGACTGAAACTCAGAAGGTTCACTATGCTTCTCTCTATTCAGATTTCAAAGAGAACATATATGAAGATTTTCAAGAAGGCAAGAAAGACATATAATAGAACATTTTTTCCACACTTTGAAGGTCAGATTCAGGGAAGGACCATATTAGAATCCAGTAGTTGAATTTCACAAGCTATAGTAGACAAGCATAGTCATAGATGATCAAACTATCGATCCATATGTTAAAGGAGGAATACATGCCAATTTATATACATAACAACATAGTTGTTATATATTGTCTAAAGCATCGTTTCTAATGTGAACTTACTATTAACTACTGCATTTGTTTCTTGGATCATGTATAGTTGAAATGTATTGTTATGTTGAGAAGGAAAAACATTTTTTTAATCATCCAAACACATCGAGATGTTTTCTGTTTTAAACTTTTTTTTCAAGTAAGTTTATCCAAACGCATTTTTCGGCTTTCAAAAATCATGAAAACAGTGTTATAGTTTCACCCCCAAAACAATGTTAAATTTTCTGAAAACATAGGCCCTTATGGATTTAAGTGCTTGACAGGAGTGGGAATAAGCTCATCATAATCCTATTCTCAACCAAAGATAGTCTCAGTCCCATATACAGGGATTCCGCTGCCTATTTTTCTTAAAGAGATCTTCATCGCAGGTCTGTAATCGTCGTGGCTTCACACACTCGACGCGGTCTACAAGGACTAACACTAGAATTTTTTTTGAAGTGTTGTGTTCCAGGCATTAAAATTTTACTATTTTTTGGATGAAAATCTCAGTTATATAGTATTTTCATGTATGTGAAACGTAATGCAATTATTACTTATTATACTATTGTACTGTCAAAATAATTTAGAACAAGTATTTCCATAGATGAGTGGAGCAAGAATATCATGTAAACAGAACTTCTATAACAGTTGTATACCTTGATATGTTTGTCAAACTTAATAAAGATTTAATCATATCTACTTTCCAATCACTGAGAGGCATTTATGACGAACATGTTCATTCACACTAAATCTATATACCTACAAGGAAGAGTATATCACTACTATTTATATAAATAATATAGGAGATCAAACAAGCCTTATTACAAATTAATATCTACTTATTAAAACTTGTTTGTTATCTTAAAATTCAACACATATTGAATGAATAAAGGGGCTTACTAAATTCAACTACAATATAAAAAAATAATTTTGTAAAGATACCATCACAACAACATTAATTACAAAACAGAACATATATAAACTAAGTTGAGTGACTGGAAATATTGTAAAAAAAGTTCTTATATCTGTTTGGGACAACAAGTATATTGTCGAACTCTGGATATTAACTCTAACTCACAGCCTGGATTTTATCATATAATAGTAAGATAAACTAGTAATTCTAAAATAGTTTAAATCAAGACGAATAAAGACATTTAGACACATCTAATTTTGATTTAGAGCTCTTAAGTTTTGTAATATCAAATTAAAAGGCTAATGTGATACATGTATACCTGCACACATGAATACACACATACATATACATGAGCGATAATATGTACATATCAAACTAAAAGGCTAATGTGACATACACATACCCGCACATGAATGCACACATGCATAAACATGGAAAAAATATGTATATAACCCCTTATTGTAAAAAACCACATCGATTTAGATGATTAAAATAATACTAATCAATTAAAGCAAGGGTATAAGAGTTACACAAAGATGATGTCATAGTGAGTGATTTAATTTTATGTTTAACTACATTGAACTGGATTTTTTTTTTCAATTGAAATAAATGAAAGAGTGAAAAAAAATTGGTAGTTACCAAAAATAGATGAGAAAATTTAACTAAATATGTTAGGTCGTGGATTAATCTCATCTTGTCTATACTTCATCTAATTATATAAATAGAAGCAACAAAATAGCAACGACCAAGAAACAAGACCATTGTAAATAATAATATTAATATAACAATGAATTCAATTTTTCTACAAATTTAGTACTTTGACATTGTCAAGATTCAAAGCAACAATACTAGATATTTTATAAAAACTCCACAAAAGTGGTCATTAAAATTGAGTATAAATTTCACCAAGTTGAACCAAAGCAGTAGTGAATTGACTAATTTTGATTGATAACAAAAAAAGAAAAAAAATGCATCGATATTCAAGCCATTTACTAAAAAATAAATCTAAAATAAGCCACCAAAGGTTCAAACACAAATACACTCAAACAATAAAAATTATTTATCAGGAGATTATATTCAAGCATATGAGATATATAGATTGATTTGAAACTACCCAAATGCAATTCTTTACAAACTAAATAAAAAAATTTAGTAGAAAAATCACAAAAAAAAATCTCTCGCTCACACACATATCAATTAAAGAATGGTGTATAAAAAACTCTCTCGCTCACACACATATCAATTAATTTTTATTTTGGATTCATGATATATACATCCGACATCAACACAGTTTGATTTTTAAATAATAAACAATAAGTGAAGAAAAAGTTGTCAAAATATTATTGATTCATGATATATATCACTGTTCTAAAAAACCCTAGGCTTAAGGCTTGGGAGAAACGCCTCGCCTTACGCTTTTCACGCCTTATTCTTGGTAAAACCCTTAAGGCGCACTTTTTTCTAAAAACAACAATGCTTTAGTGAAATGATGTCGCATTTTAAAGAATTTCTTTACAAACCGGACCATTATCTCATCCAAAATAATCAAATAGTATTTTAATTTGCATATATTCAGACATATTTTTATGATATGTGCAATTTTTGTATTTTAATAGCCTTATTATGGTTAAAAAATATTAAAATATATTAAGAAGTCCTAAAGGCATTTTCATGCCTTTTTACACCTAGGCCCGCTTAGGCTTCTAAGGCTTAAGGCTTGGCCTCCACGCTTCAATCACGCCTCACGTTTTTTAAAATCTTGATATATATATATATATATATATATATATATATATATATATATATATATATATATATATATATACATACAGAGAGAGAGAGAGAGAAGCATATCAAAACCCATCATAGTGACCGAAATAAATTAAAGAACAAAGAACAACAATGATCCAAGAACATGTCCGAGATGGGTCTTGATATACCAAAATAAAAAATATACCGAAATAAAAAATAAAAAAGTGCATCTTACCTAAGACGAACAGGTCCGAGACAGTCTTCAAAGAACAAAATGCAAGAGCAATGGTCCCAACCAAGAAAGTGACGCATTTATAAAGAGGATTGAGGATTAGGTCAAGCTAATTGAGGGAGAGAGGTTTGGGAGGGATTAAAATTATGGAGATTCTTCCGGAGAAAGAGGCGTGATGGGAGAGACTATTGAGGTTTTAGCTTGGAACGTGTGTATTTTTTTTAACAAAAAACAAACACCCGCGACATTTTTTGTCCAATTTTACTGGCATTTGTTATGAAATGCCTACAAAATACCACTTTTATTTTAGCATTAATTAAAAAATGTTCTATTTATGCGTCACGTCAATATAAATGCTGCGAATTTTTAATATTTATAAATAAATGATGTAAAAACAAAATTATCAGCATTTTTAAATAATACCGAGAAAAAAGTGCTGAAAAAATAGTTTTCTTGTAGTGCATTTGGGTGATCGTTGACCATTTGACAAATGTGGATCATTTTTTTCGGTTCAAACAAACTATACTTTCGAGCAGTACGCCAAGCTGTTTCTTGCCGAAATTGTAAAATTTTATGGTGTACCACTCAATATTATGTCGAATAGGGATAAGACATTTGTGTTCCACTGTTGGAGGAGTTTGCAGCAGACGTTGGGTGCAGAGTTGAGGTTGAGTACCTCGTACACCCACAGACGGATGGTCAGATATTAAGGGTAAATTTGATGTTGGAGAAAATTTTACGAATGTGCATTTTGGATTTCAAAAGTTGTTGGGAGCAGTACTTACCATTGTTGGAGTTTGTTTACAACAACAATTACTAGTTTACTACTGGGATGACACATTTTAAGGCATTGTACGAGAGACATTGTCATAAACCCTTGTGTTGGTTGGAAGTGAGGGGAACAAACTTCTCAGACCGGATTTTATTTATGATACTTCAGAGAAGGTGGAGATAAATCTGAAAAATGCCACTTAAGACGTTTAATACAAGGTTAAACTATTAAAATGGCTCTGAACTATTTGTTGAAGAAACTCTTTTAATAAAAACAAAACTTAACACAAGATGTGTTTAAAATGATTATCCAAATAGTTTGAATGAGTTTGAACGAGTTATTTCAGATCTAGAATAAACCGGTTTTGAAAAACAAAACTTAAACTATTAAATTAGCACAGCTAGGAAGAAGGTGATGAGAAAATGAAGAAGAACACACGTAATTTTTAACGTGGTAAAATCCCACTCAATTAGGGAAACATCCACAGTGACCTCTACATCACAAAACGAAAATCCACTAAAACCAGAGTAACAAATTACAAGCTATTTAACAATCAAACCACACAAACACACCTAAACTAAGTTCAGAATTGTTACTAACTCCTCTGGATTAGATCTGACTTCTTTGAAGGTTGTCGTTGTTGATGTTCTCTCGTGCTTCGTAACTTTACTTGATTTCGATCTTTACGTCGACTCAAACAAGTTTAAGATCATACAACCAACACTTTTAAGTGTGTTAGAGTAAAGGTGTAGTGGTGATGTGCTCTCTAACATATGCATGCAATGCAATCACACTTAATACAGACAAAATGATTTAACAAATTACAAAATCACTAGATGTGCAAGAAATTCAAAAATCAGTTTAGTCAAAACTAAAATAGACTTTTAGACCTTTTAAAATATCCGCAGATCAAGAGAGAATCTTGTTAAGAAATATCCAAGATCCTAACACTTTTTGGTTTTAAAAATATTATATGGAAAGTGCAAATCCCAATCAAGATCTCAAAATTAGATCTTAGTCTGATAGTTTGAGTAAAATGAAATCAGAATGAAGATTATTGGTTTAGGGTTTGAAAACATAAAATCAGTTTTAAAATAACCAACAAATAAGATTTCTCAAAAAAAAAAAAAATCAAAACAGTAATCTATCTATGTGATTTGTATCACAGAGATGAGATCTCAAGTTTCTATGTAGAGAAACTGAAAACTCTACCAACGTGATTAAGTTGGAAGGATGATTAAGAACAAGAGAGCATAACTTCTCAAAACACGATCTAAACACTCAGGTTTAAAATCGTAGAAAATTATTTCTGGATTAGGGTTTGACGAAGTTAGGGTTAGGTTTCCTTTCTCTCTCTTATCTTTTCTCTCTCAAATGAGGAAATTTTAAAAGTCTCTAATTGCCTCACCAAAGGCATCTATTTATACTGGAGTTTGAAGGATCTGGAATGATGCCATAAACCTAGGGTTGAGATTGATGGAATTTAAATCGATGCAAATCTAAGGGTTCACAGAAAGTGGTGCAAAGCCTAACTCTGATTGGTTAAAAACATCGCACTTGGATTAGTTCCAAACACATGCAGAACGCAGATTAAGATGGTCCAAGGGTCCAGAATAATGCAAATGTATGTGAGTGAATAAAAACACATATCGAACCGTTATATGTGCAACACGTGTAGGCTCACGATCAGCTCTCAAATGTGTGTTTTTGAGTTTATAAAAATTCTAGTTTCACCCACATATGTTTCTACCGCTTTTGGTTTCTACCCAAGATAGATTTAAGGCAAAAGAAATATTTACAAATCAACCCAAAAACTTTATTAAGATCTAATTTTAATTTCCAAAAACTAATTAAAATACTTAGACAATATCAAATAAATCCCAAAAATTATTTAAAAATCATATTAGTGTATTTAACTCACACAAGGTCATAAAGTGAATGAAACACCATATGAATGCAGTCCTAATGTGTGGTGTAAGGGAAATACCATCAAGAAATTGTAGAGGATAGTAATGTAGCCATGAAGGTTCTGAAGCTTTTTGGTTTATCTAGGGATAGACACAATTTTATTGCTATTTCCAAACTAGATGAGCTCCTATATAATGCATACTCAAATGAGTCAAAGATATAGCGTGCTTCAATCTCCCCCTTTGGAAATATGAGACAAAATATTCTTTGAGTCAACAAGGACTCGTAGGGATACCCAAAAGAAATAAGAAAATCCTATTCTTATATAAAAAATCTATCTACCCAATCTCCTAGAAATAGAAAAATTACATAACTCAACTATGTACAAACCATTACCTATCAAAATCTGATGCAATAAGAAGGTACTGAAATCTGTAATAAGATGGCTAAGATAAAGTTCAATAGATGAGAATGTACACAAGTGTCTAAGTGGACTCAAAATTTCTCCCCCAGTTTGTCTCAAATGGACAAAGGGCAGCAAGAATCAAATAAGAGAGTTATAAACAAGTAGATATACAAATTTATCAGAAGAATTATTCAGCCAAAACCGTACCAATTGATTTACGTAAAGATTAAAAATGCTTAAAGTCCAAAGGTTTTGTAAATAAATCAACCAATTGTAGATCAGTAGGTAGGTAATTAATCTCTAGTTCTTTTGATTCAACTAATTCTCGTATGAAATGATATCGGATTTTTATATGTTTAGTGCGAGAATTTTGAACTGGGTTCTTAGAGATGTTGATCACACTCTGGTTATCTCAATAGAGATGGAGTTTTTCTTCTTTTATATTATAATCTCTTAGCATTAGTTACAGCCATAATAACTGGGCACAACAACTTCTAGCTGCAATACATTCAGATTTTGCAGTGGATAAAGAGGCGGTTCCGTTTTTTGCTGTTCCAACCAACCAAGTTATTACCGATGTAGTAACAAGTGCCAGAAGTACTTTTACTATCGTCAGAACACCCAGCCCAATCAGCGTCGGTGTATCCAATTATAGTGCTCGATGTGTCATTAGTGTACCACAATCCTAAATCGTGAGTGCCTTTTAAGTATTTAATTATTCTTTTTACACATAATAAATGTCTCTCTTTGGGATTTTTCTGATAACGGGCGCGCACACATAGAGCGTACATGGTATCACGGCGCGAGGCAGTTAGGTAGAGCAAACTTCCTATCATACTACGGTATGAGGTATACTCAATAGATTTACCATTTTCATCTTTGGAGAGTTTGACCGAGGTACTCATGGGCGTTCTAGCTTCTTTAGCAGTATCTAAGCCAAACTTTTTTACAATCTCTAATGCATATTTAAATTGCGAAATAAATAAACCCTTGGAGTTTTGTTTAACTTGAAGACCTAAGAAAAATTTCAACTCCCCCATAAGCGACATTTGGAATTCTCTGTGCATAATGTCTGAGAAAGACTTGGCTTCTGAAGGGGAAGTGGATCCAAAAATGATATCGTAAACATATACTTGAGCAATAGTAATGTTGTTGTCAAAATGTTTGACAAATAAGGTTTGGCCATTTCCTCCTCTCCTAAATCCATTTTCTAAAAGAAAGGTGGATAGACGTTTATACCAATCTCTAGGAGCTTATTTTAACCCATAAAGAGCTTTCTTAAGATAATAAACATGATTAGGATGATGAGGGTCAATAAACTCGTTTGGTTATTCTACATAGGCCTCCTCAGTTAAATTACGTTAAGGAAGGCAGACTTTACATCCATTTGGTAAAGTGTGAAATGTAAATGACATGCTATTGTAGAAAGTAAACGAATATATTCGAGTCGAGTAACAGGAGCAAATGTTTTCTCGAAATCTATTCGTTTAATTTGAGAATAGCCCTGGGTAACTAACCTAGCTTTATTTTTAATGATCATGCCAGACTCATCAGTCTTATTTTTAAAGATCCAACGTGTGCCAATAACCCTTTTATTTTTAGGCCTAGGTACAAGATACCAAACATCATGAATGACAAATTAAAGAAGTTCCTCTTGCATTGCAGTAATCCATAAGGGGTCATTCAAGGATTCATTTACATTTTTGAGCTCAATAAGAGACACAAAACATGCAAAATGAGCAATGTTGCGAAGTTGGGATCTTGTACGAACAGGTTCTATAGGGTTACCAACAACGTTATCTATGGGATGGTCTTTAGAAACCCAATTAGGCACTTTAGGGGGATCTGTTAGGAAAGTCTCAGATATTTCAGGAGAGTCATAATTTAAAAGGTTTTCAGACTCTTCCACAATAGCTGGTCCGGTAGTTTACTTTCTATAGAAGTGTCACTAACAATCACATTAATGGATTCCATCATGGTCTTAGTACGCAAGTTATTAATACGGTAGGCTCTACTGTCAGGTGAATAACCTAAAAATATAGCTTTATCTCCTCTTGTTTCAAATTTAGATAAATATTCTCTGTCTTTACAGACATAACGTGTACTACCAAATGTTCTAAGATATTTAAGATTTGGTTTCTTGCCATACCAAAGTTCATAGGGGTTTTGTTTATAATTCTTCCTAAGGCAGGCTCTATTGATAATGTGACATAAAGTATGAACTGACTCAACCCAAAAGTATTTAGGTAAATCTTTGGCATGTATTAAATCTCTTGCCATTTCCTGAATAGTTCTATTTTTACGCTCGACTATCCCATTTTGTTGGGGTGTCTTGGGAGTACTAAACTCGTGTTTGTAACCATTATAGTCACAATATTCAATTACACCTGAATCGATGAATTCACCTCCTCTATCACTCTAGATTCTATTTACTTGAGAGTCCCTTTCATTTTCTATACGCAGTAAGATTTTCAGACTTCTACTTTAGAAAAGCAACCTTAGTGAATCTCGTGTAGTCGTCAACCATAACTAGAATGTAACTATTGCCACAAAGACTAATAGCGCGAGAAGGACCCATTAGGTCTATATGGATGAATTCTAATGGTTTAGAGGATAAAATGTCTTTAACTCTTTTATGAGATGCCTGAATAATTTTTCCTTCTTGACAAGGACCACAGACAATGTTGGAAATAGGTTTTATTTTAGGAATACCTCTAATAATTTCTTGAGAGGACAATTTACGAAGGTTGTCATCATTTATGTGACCCATTATGTTATGCCATAATTCATTGTCATCCATTCTAGCAATGTTACAGACCTTTGTACTTGGAATGACTATGTAATAGCTATCTGGATTACGGAGTCCTGTAATTATGCACTCACCATTTTATTTAAAAATTTTTAATTGTTCTTCGAAAAGGTGACAGTATGATTGGAGTCACAAAATTGTGAAATACTCAGTAGATTAGCCTTAAGAACTTTTACTAATAAAACATCTTCAAGAACTGTTAATCCTTCTTCTTGGAGTGTTCCTTTGCCAACGATCTGGACTGAAACACCATCTCCAAATAAGACTTTGCCTCCGGAGAAGTTAGTTTTGTTTGAGAGTTTGGATTCATCCCCGGTCATATGCTTAGAATATCAAGAGTCTAAGTACCATCCATACGTGGCGTGTTCAACTTTAAAGCGCTGATCACTATGTTACATTTCATCCGGGGTACTAGATCATCCTTTCTTACCCAAATTGTTCTAGTTTTCAATTTGTGCTTATTAGCTCGTATTTGATAAAACTTGCGAGCTTAAGATTTTTGTCTATACAGATTTTACGCAATATTGTTGTTATAAATATTTTGAGCATTAGGTAGAGAAAAGATTCTAGGATTATTTCTTGACGATTGTCTTTTAGTATTAGATCTTGTCTTTCTCTTTCGATAGTTAGAGTTTCTGTCTGGTGGTTTAGGAAGGACATAATTTTTACGGCTTCTCCTAGAATAGTTAAAGTTTTGATAGGTAAAAGAGGGATAGGCAGTTTGATACAGTCATTTGGAATAACAACCATTTAACGAGTGACCGTACACATTACAGTATGAGCAATAAAGATTGCTCGTAGCAATTATGTCTTTAGGAAAGTTGTTGAACATAGGTTTCCCTAAATTATGACTTTTGGCATTATTTCTAGAGGGAAGAGTTTGAAATGAGGTCTCACTCTTTCTAATGGGAGGACAAACGTACTTGGCTTTAAGTTGAACATTATGCTTAGAGGTACTTATCTCATCAAGGTTTAATTGTTGTTGATTTTTATCAAACTCATTTTTCAAATCTTTAAAGTCTGGATAAATTTCCAAAGGTCTTTTCCCACCAGTAACAAACTTTATGATTTCAAAAGGTTTAGTTTGCTTGATATTTTTGGTGTAAAAGCCTATTCCGGATTTGTCGTTAAAATTGGACTCGGGATGAATTTAAATGGAGTACGTTTAGTTCTCGTGGGCTAAGTGCAATCTCTGAAGTTGTCACCCCTGATGAGATCTCTTTAAATTTGAAAATGTTAAATATAAATTATGGATCAAAACTGGGATAGATGAACTATAGTGTTAAATACGAATTCTTAAAAATATTGATTTTATATAAGTTTTTTAGATGACCATATAAATTGTGTTACTTGATCATGGTGGAACTGTAATTCTTGGAATAAAAGGGTAAAGAACAGTAGAGAAGGAAATTAAAATTTTGAGTATGAAACTTGTATAGGGAAAACACAACAGTTCTGGTTTCTGCCAAAATTTTAATCAATTCGGCCTTCCAGGCCAAACTATTCGCCCTGGGGAGAATCGATTCAGTCCTAGATATGAATTGATTCGGCTCCTGGGGTTTGGACAGAGTTAGAATAGGAAAACTTTTGGGGGATTTTTACGAACTAAAACGAGTATGTGGGGGGTCATCTAAGTGAGTTTAAATTAAAAATAATTTTGTGTCACTATTTATTATTTGGAGAGTTAAATAATTGACTAGAAGGTTTACTCTTAAAGCAAGGGTATTATTTAGAGATTAATGAAACTCAATGGAGGGTAATTATATGGATAATTACCTACACATATTATGTGCTACATATATGTATTTATTATTTGTGTGAATATACCTGTGTTTGTGAACGACATATCGGTTAGGATTGCGTAAGTTTTCGGGACCATAACACGCATTCGCACAGGTGGGCTAGACGTTGTGTAGGTCTTTATCTTAGGTCCTATGTGGCGGCACTACTTACAATGAGATAGGTGAGATAGACATAATCCATTGTCATTGCCGGGGGGTATGGACCGTACAATGAGGTACTGTGTAGGGACCGACCGCCCCGCTTATGTATGTTTTGTGATGTTCGTTTGGTGAAGGATTCCTCCGGACTTACAGATAGAGCATGAACTGGATACTTAAGGTACATGTCTTTGTATATCACACATATGTAAGGACATGTATATTTATATAAATCAATTGAGAATAGATCCATGTAGTCTAATGATGTAGACGACTGTCAATGAGCCCAATGCTACGTAACATGCATAATGTGATTATACGATATTTCTTGTGGATAGTGTTGTAGGGGATATTCTTGGAACTAGAATTATATGTGTAGATGCTTAGCTCCCGTTTATTAGTTATGCTAGATGCCTTAAATATTATCCTATTAATATAGATTATTTTGGACTTGAGTAGAATGCGTATAGTATTGCACTTAGATGAAGGGTGAAATATTTACTATATGCAAGTGCTGATGGGCGGTGTGTAACGTGAGTTAATTTCATAGTTATATATTGGTTCTGTAAGTTAATTATTGCAACTTTAGGGCGTTGACCCAAATTATAAAATATTTTTTCCATAGGTTTGCCTAGATAGGGACAACAGGACTGACATGAGATCAGAGTTGCAATCGCACTTGATTATTAGATGCTTCAGTTCAATTAACTATAACATAGGTTGCTATTCTTATTTAAATCATTTTATTATTCCAGATATTGTATGAGCATAAGCTCGAGATTTATTATTTAGTTATTTTTATTTTCAGTGATGTTGGAGTTGGATGTTTTATGACTTATGGGTATTGATATTTATTTATTATCAATTATTATTTCAAATGATTTCATTGTGCATGTTTGGTTTAAAATAAAAATGTCACATTATGGTTTGATGCTGAGAATGGTATAAATTGTTAGACAAGCTCCATTTTCGATTTATTGTGTTTGACCAACCTTTACATGAAAAATGGGGATTGTTACAGTTGGTATTAGAGCATCCAATTTCTAGCATCCTTAGGATCCGTGTTGCGTTCGTTACCACTACATTGCGTTTCTTTGATACGTAGAGCCTATGATTACGAATCATTGTACTCTAAATTTTTTAAATATATGTAATGTTTGTTTTATTGATTTTCAAATTAATCAATAATATAACCAGTCCAACTAGCTGACCTAATGGGCGGAGCACTAACCCTATGACCCAGTCCCTTCACCGGGTTAATGTTTTAATCGATTCTAATAATTATGGAGGGAACTAAAGTTAATGAGAAATAAAGATTGATGGATTGAAACCCTAAAATTGATAAGAAAAAGAAAGATTCAAAGAGAGAATAACAAGCTTTATTGGAGGCAAAAAAATATATTATTACTTACTTTCTAAACTGATTTTCAATTACCAAAACCGACTTCTTTTGCTGTTTACCCACTCATCCCTTATTGGCTTCACCCTTGTTCATAAGGCTATTGTTAGAGAATTGCACAAAATTGAGGGAAGGGGGCTTTTTATATAAGTTTGAGAGCTAAAAGGGAATTAATCGAGGTGCGCGTAAGCTGATCTGAACACCACATCGTACGCTAGGGGTGCACAACGAAATCGAAAATTCGATAAACCGAACCAAACCGACTGCATTGGTTCGGTTTGGATCAGTTTTTTTGCTCAATGGTTCGGTTCCGGTTCCAAAAAAAAAAACGATACTTCGGTTCGGTTCTCGGATCCAGGGAAAAAAAACCTAAGCCGATCCGAAAACCGATCCGATCCGGGACCGAACCGATTTATAATTACATATATATTTATTTTATATATTTAACACTTCTAATTTATATTTTTGTGATTACCTGAGTTATTAACTTATGTTATCGAGGATCAAAATTAATTTTGAACTTAAAAAAATTATTTATGAAATACATTAATCTTAAGATTTTACTAAGTTTGAAAGAGGACTTTGGAACCGAAAACCGATTCGATCCGAGAACCGTTGGTTCGGTTCTGCATAATTGTCCGTTCGGTTCCGGTTCCAAAAATTCGAAACCGACTCAACTCGGTTCTATTCTCGGATTAGTACCAAAACCGATCCAAACCGAACCGTGTGCACCCCTATCGTATGCTACTAAAAAAAAAAAAGAAAAAAAAAAGCTAAAGGGATGAAATGAAAATGTCTAAAATTTGGATGAGAAAAGTGAAAAGGAGGAGAGTCAAATGTTAAAGATAATTTTTCTTTAACACTGTTGTTTTCATACGCTGGTGGACGGAGCCACTAATTAGCAACTGTAGCACCCTTTATGAAGAATAAAGAAATGAATAAAATATTTAAAATTCTGATAATATGATAATGTGATTAGTAGGTTTAAAAATCAGGCCACCGTTGAAAGAACCAAGAGGAACCCACTAAATTAGGTTAAAGTAAATATCTGGGGCCAAATACTGCGGCTAACCTCATGCCTTGTCGACGGACCTATATTCTCTCTAAACAACTCCACATGAAATCTAGTACTACCACCTATACCCCTCAAAATTAAGGGACCCAATTTCTTAAAGTTACTGACCCTAATTACATTACTGACACATCAAAGTTCCATTGGCCACTGACTCTTTCTTTATAAACAAAACACGCTATGTTTCAAAGCAACCAAAACTCAATATACACCTACTTTAATAATCTATCTACCCCCTAATTTATAATGTAAGCAAAGTCGTCACAATTCTTTATACATAAAACTCTTAAATCCCAATCACATGAATCATACAGTAACACAGTTGCACTGGGATTTCTCGCTATATATATTGTTTTGATCATCTCATAATTATTCATTCACATGCTGATCTAAATTTGTCGAGTGATCTGAATTTTTTTCAACGTTATAAGAAATATGATCTCGTCTGTCAAGCAACCGAATGTAACATTCAACGGGTCTGATATTCTCCGACAAAAGTCTCCGTTTCCCAAACGTCAATTCTCGGTTTTGCCGCCACTCCCGGTGACTAAAAACGGCCGGAGCTCTATTGTATCAATTGCAAAACCTGTTTATGTATCGTCAATCGAGAGCTTTGGATCTTTTGAAAAAAGGGATGATAAAAAAAAGTGGTCTTTGGTTGTATGCAAGGCCGTGGAGGCGGATGAATCGGGAGTACCAGAAACGCCAGCTGAGGCCGCTAGAAAAGTGAAGATCGGTATTTATTTCGCAACGTGGTGGGCTTTAAATGTGGTGTTCAATATATACAACAAAAAAGTGTTGAATGCTTTTCCTTTCCCATGGTTAACATCTACTCTCTCACTCGCGGCTGGATCTTCCATCATGCTCGTATCCTGGGCTACAAGGCTCGCTGAAAGTCCCAAGACCGATTTTGAGTTTTGGAAAACGTTACTCCCTGTAAAGAAAAATTAAAACTTTGATGTGTTTAGTATTTTTAATGATCTGGTCTGGTCTGGTCTGGTGTGGGGTTTAGTGATTGTTTTGTTTTGTTTTTTTAGGTGGCTGTGGCGCATACAATAGGGCATGTGGCGGCGACGGTGAGTATGTCGAAGGTTGCGGTTTCGTTTACGCATATTATAAAGAGTGGGGAGCCGGCTTTTAGTGTTTTGGTGTCGAGGTTTATTTTGGGTGAGACTTTTCCGATGCCGGTGTACTTGTCGCTTGTTCCGATTATTGGAGGTTGTGCTCTTGCTGCTCTTACGGAGCTCAACTTTAACATGGTTGGTGAGTGAAAAGGTTCAAAACTTTTTATTTTCTTTTTTGGATGTGTTCATGTTTTCTTTATTTTGTGGTTTGTTTGGTTGTGGTGAAAATGTTTGCCAAGTTAGTTTAGAAACATCAGATCTAAAGTTTCGTGAATTTACAGAAAATTGAGATTAATGGCATTTTTAGGCTTGGTCAAGGTTGAATTTTGACTTTAGAAAATTAAAATGGTTCTGTTCTATCACATTTTTTACAAAAGAGAAAAAACTGACTTCCAAAAATTTAATCAAAGTCGGACACAAAATCAAAAGATTTCCAAAGTCGATCATTAAATTAGGACTCCTAAAAGTGGTGGTCCTCGCCAGAGGAATTGTAGAATAATATGAATATTTTTTTCTAATGTTGAATAGATTTGTTACGGCTTTTGGAGGTGGAATTTATTTTGTAAACATATGTTGTGCAACAATCATTTTGACGTTTGACTCTCGGATGTCAGCCGGTCTTACCCCATATATGGAGAGGCTACTCCCATGTCTCGAATCCAAGACAAACCATTACTTGGGCGAGGGCACTTGCCATCGCACCAAGGTACGACTTCTGGTAGCAAAATATATGATTTGGAAATATATATTATTATTTTTGCTCAATATTATAAATATATTTTTCTTAATTTCCGGGAAGGGAGCAATTTTAGAAGTTTAGTGTAGCTCAACCATTTTCACTCCGCCGGAGTTGAATTGTTTTAGCTAAACTTGGTTATTTCATAAAATTTCTTCCAGTGTCACATTTTTCTTGCTTTGGATGGGTGAATAGAGACATTGGCACTTTGTGATATTCCTGATATTAGAAGAAACTGGTTGGGGGTTTGAATGTAATTCTCTTGCCTCTCAACATAAGGGATGCTTTTCTGATGCCTTAGTTTTGGTTGTTGACTGTCAATTTTCAGGTTTTATGGGGGCCATGATATCGAACTTGGCCTTTGTGTTTCGCAATATATTTTCAAAGAAGGGAATGAAGGGAAAATCTGTTAGCGGAATGAACTATTACGCATGTTTATCTATGTTGTCCCTTCTAATTCTTACACCATTTGCAATTGCTGTTGAGGGACCACAGATGTGGAAAATGGGATGGGAAAATGCCATTTCTCAAATCGGACCCAATTTCGTTTGGTAATCACACGACTCCCAAACTTTTAACTTCTTTCTCTTTTTGCCTATTGTTGTTAATTAAATTATGACTGTAATTAGTAAATGTAAATAAATATTTTACTGCTATATTTATTCTGGATGAATACAAACTTATATACCTTAATTTATCTGATTGTTGATTCTTGCAGATACATAATTATAGAATGCAAATCATCTTTAAACCAATATGATTTAAAAAATTGAATAAAGAATCTTCTTCCTCTCTTATACTTGTTAAGTCATTTGAAAGTAACTAGTTGTAATCTTATATGCTCGAAATCGCCATTTTCTGGAGGCACGTGATGAAGGCATTGGCATCTGTGCGGATCTGGATTAGGCTATCCTGCTGTATAATCATTCAAAATCTTTTGCAATCAATTTTATGAATCATAAATAAATACTGTAAATTGTAATTAACGCAGTCTAGTATGAAATTATGAACTCAGGAGCATGTGAAATTAAATTCTTCAATTTGCCATTTTTAATTTTTTTATAGGATCAATTACCAAAAGTCCCTCAAATATTTTTTGATACACATTTAGTCAAAGCCTTTTTATTTTGTTTCAAAAACTCCCTCAAACACCCATTTAACCAATATTATCTTTTCTTTGAAGGTCCGCGCTAGCGACACTCCCGCCCCCCTCGCCCCACTACCGGAGCTCTGGCGACTTCACCGGAGCTCCTTTTCTTTGAGTGTTTTTATCTGTTGAGGGATTTTTTTGGAATAAAATAAAAAGGCTTGGACTAAACGTGTATTAAAAAATGTTCGAGGGACTATTTGGTATATGCCTTTTTTATAACTTCGAATCCTCATTAGGCTGTAATAGATGTAAACTCCTACCCATTTGTAAATTTGATGGATGGCTATCAAACTTTGGGCGTATAAAAAATATGGGTATAATAGGGTTTCACTAGGGTTGATTGAAGTTTTTGGACATATTCAAATTGATGCCATCTGCTAGTCTGTATTCTTCTGTGCATACATTGTGCCCTTTTTTGTTGCCTTTATAATATCTTATAATTAGAAATTAAAAACAAAGGTATGAAGGGTAATTTCCAATTATCTTATAGCCAATTATGCATGGAGATTTCTTTATTTTTTATTCTGCCTTTCAAGATCTTATATATATCTTCAATCTAGTTTATTTACCATTTTCATTTGTAGAAGCTGCATATTTGTACTCGTTTTTTTCCAGTTTGAATTCTTGTAAAGCGAGTGGCCTGCATTTTCCCCCAATTTCTTACAAACAAATGTGTTTTGTGGCTGATAATATTGTACTATTAGGTGGGTGTTGGCCCAGAGTGTATTCTATCACCTCTACAATCAGGTTTCATACATGTCCTTGGATGAGATCTCTCCTTTGACATTTAGCATCGGAAACACCATGAAACGTATATCTGTCATAGTCTCCTCCATTATCATCTTCCGTACACCTGTCCAACCTGTCAATGCCCTTGGAGCTGCCATCGCAGTCCTTGGAACTTTCTTATATTCCCAGGCAAGTATTCTGTTTTCTTATTCTTTAAAAATTGTCTGTAATCTATTGATAGCTTTGTCTGAAAGTTCGTGGTAGTCCCAGATTTTATTCAGTGTATTTATCCAAGGCTTATATTTATCCAAGGCTTATATTTTGTCTAAGTTAGAGGATCAGATATACCGACAAAATGTGCGAGCGTGATATCTATCTCTGTCACTTGTATAACTACATCACTATGGGAGGTGCCCCCATATTTTTATACGCGTCAAAATTGATGAACTAACAAACTAAACATGAATGAGATAGATGATATTATTAACCTGCTATATATTTATAGCTTTAGACACTAAAAGAAAATAAAAAACTACTCATAATTTAGTAATTCATATGGAAGTATGAAAAACAAAACTCTTATACATCAACCTAAATCTGTATAAAAGCCTTCAAACACTGAATCGTTAGATATTTACCTGTAATAAAATAAATCATCGTTTTTGTCACAAAATCACTGAGGGAAATATCTGTAACTCTATGACTAATTATATAGCAAATGGAAGCGCACTCATGAGAAAAATGTCATGGGTGTCGGAGTGATTTAGAACTTAATATAGCAAGCTGATGTGTATATTATTATCCTGTGTATTTAGAGACAATATTTATCCAGAAAACTTCGTTTCCCATGCAATACTACTCAAACTTTTCACGAAAGACAAACATGATAACAATAATTCTGTGGAAAATGATAGGGAGACCCAGTTTTTGGATCCAATTTTGAGACTCAGTGATGCGTCATCACCACATTCGGTAATGTCAAAATCTTGACAATATATATATATATATATATATATAATAATAAAGGAGCATGGTTTTTGAAAATTTTGGCCAAAATATCTCCACTTTGGCATGCATGACATTTTTCTCTTTCATGCCCATACATGAATGTCATGCTAAAAGTTATTTTTTTTCTTTTTCCTTTTTTTTTTGTGTTATATATACCATTATATACTATTATACTATTATAAATACATGTATTTTTTTAAATACGTGTAAATTTAATTTTTTTTATTAAATATTTTTTTCCAATTTTAATTTATATTTTTAATTTTTTTTTATTTATTCTTTAATTTTTTTTTTTTTATATTTATATTTTTTTTCTTTAATTTTTTTTATTTATTTATATTTTTAATTTTTTTTTCTCTAATTTTTTTAAAAAAAAATTTTTCTTTAATTTTTTTTTATTACAGGGGCAAATTTATCGCCGTGCCCTCGGGCACGGGCATCCACTAGTATATATATATTTAACATTCAACAACTATTAGGTGTAGAAAGGTTTTTCTGAACAGCTAATCTTGTTTTCATGGATGATTCATCCAAAAGATTGCAAAGTTGCAAACCCACTAATAAATTTTTTAATAAGCCATATTTATAGGGGATTAATTTAGAAGATTGAAAATGTCAAATGGACAGAAATTTAAATTCAAGTTCCAGTTCTTTCTTGTGATTTAAGAATTAACAATCAATCAAACTATGGAAAAACTGGGATGGAAATACTAAACGACTTTCTGAGTATTGGAGAAAAGTGTACTGAAATTAACGTCCATTTTGTTAGAAGATAATTCTTAGCTTCTTGGGATTGCTCAACATGTTTCAGGCATATATTTTATCTTCCATTTGTCATACAATCTTTTATTCGAAAGTCAAGATCCTTTTAATAGATGCAGCAAGTTACGTGTTGCCCACGACAATACGATCTCAAGTACAACTTCTATTTTTTTTCTGAAGTATGAAAAAAAACATAGTTTATGCATAATATATAAAACAGCACTGTAAGAACAGAAAAAACAAAGTTATCGAGTTAGTGTAACAAACTACTTGTAGGCTTTATTTAACAAAAAATAAATATAGAAATAAATAATCCAAGTTCTTTTACTAAAAGTGAGTAGAATAAAGTACTGCATTATGAATTTAACATAATGTTGAGAACTTACCCGTCTTAGGCAACAACTACACTGTAAATCAATTCAGTATTAATGATGTAAATCAAATGTAGGAGACGTTAGTCATTTAGCATTTGTTTACTCTTATTTTCGTCTTTAGCTTTATTGTATTTTTCTTCTTTTTATTATAAGGTTAATGGTTGTTTCTAGAAAGGGTCATTTTAGGAAAGTTGTAAAGGGAGTGCTTCTAGGTCACATGTGGTGCCTCTTATGACATCACGGCTTAGACTCATTTCCCTATGATGACCTAATTCTAGATCTTTCCCTTTAACCCTATGTATATCTGCCTTTCCCATGATGCAAGGCGTTCAATATATTTTTCTTTTCAAGTTAGCTTGTTTGTCATTCTCTTTTGGGTACTATTGATCGTGTTTATGTCAAGAAAAATTCTATTCTGACTGAATTTTGGACAGAATTTTCATGGGCAAACTAATGTGACTTTTTTATTGGTTGAATTTTGAGGTCCACGCCAGTGGGACCTAAAAACTAAACAATGAAAACAGCCACATCAGTTTGTCCATGAAAATTCTGTTGAAAATTCGGTCACAATAGAATAGCCCCTTACGTCAATTAATTCTGTCAACATGAAGTTCGAAGGGAAAATAAGATATAAAATATAGAAAGTATTGAACTAATTGACTGTAATAATATTGTATAATATTTTCTTTTGCATGACAAAAAAAGAAATTGGATGTAATGAACAATTCATCCATTCATTCATCCATGTCATAAAAAAGGGTACAAAAAAGAAATAGGCACCTTTATAGCAAGTAAGGAAGAGCTTTTGGACATTTGACTTGCTTCTTCCTGAAATATGTTCATGTAAAAAACTATATTGTTTTAGTTTTATCATTATTATATCAATTAGGACAAATAGACAAAACAAATCACGTAGATTTGAAATCCCCAAATATAGTTAATGAGCTTCTTTTTTTACGTACTTTTATAATAAGAGGGTTAACATGATAAAAAACTAACCTTATATCATCCCTTCACTAATTCTTGGCACCAACTAATCTGAATTAAAATTAATCGCTTGTGTTCATACATTTTCATCAGTCTTAGGCTTCTCATAATTTGCAATTATAAATTAGATATGCGCAAATTAATCTACTAAGTATTGATAAATATTACATCAATGTTTGTATATCATATTTATCCCGAAATTTTCACTTATGATGGTAAAATAGTTGAGAGTAAGATTTGGAATGAAAGGAGATACCAAACACTCTTAAATTGCACGATGTCAAAGTCATCAAGAGATTATATGAATTGTTCAAAATGATAGTAGCCATATCACATTACCTGAACAATTTAAGATATAAAACCATGGAAAATGATGAAGAACACAATAGAATTAATGAACCGTAATTACAGTTCTCTCATTAAATACATAAAAACAATAGAGATTTAGGCTTTAGTCCCACCTCAATTGTTTGACTTGGCACCACTCCCATAGGTTTTTCGAATTTGTATTTAGTCCTATAACTGCTTTTCACTGCATCTTATCATGTCTTTTAAAGAACGACTCATGTCTCATGTTTTGTTACAATAGGACCAACAACAAAAAAAATGCTTGGGATCTGCCAAAAAAATCTTTACAAATGAACTAAATACCTGTGTTCCCTAAAATTAAACCAACAGTTTACCCAAAGCATATTAATGACTCATTTACTCAATCCAAGCAATATTCAGCACTAATTTAAATGTGATGGCAAGTGCCCTCGCCCAAGCTACGGTCGGTCTTGGGTTTGAGACATGGGAGCAACCTATCCATATATGGGCGTAAAGGCAGCCGACATCCGTCTCTCCCAGACCGTGTAGTTAAGAGGGAGTCTTGTCAATTGCATAAGTATCGAATATTTTGATCACATCGCTTGCCAATTGCATAGCAGCTGAGAATTTTAGAATGTATTAAATTCCTATTTCATTGTATTGTAAAGTTAGCTTCCTCCAAAATACTCTTTCAATTTTCCTTGAATGCCGGAGGCTTTGAGCTCGGGTTTGGGGGCCATTGAGGCCATTTTGGGAGGGATTATTTTTGGGTCTTTTGCCAACACTGAATCAACATAAACTAAATTACTCAATCAAATATATAATGAAATATTTATCCTCAGATATTAGCCTGCAGTACTCAAAATGTCTATAAAATTTATTTGTGTCATGTGCATCACCTTTTTCATCCTTGTATTCTATATAAAATAATCACTTAACGTATTTTATGAATATAATGTGATTTAAACCCTGACATTTGACTGAGTGTAGGCGCCACTTGTGCCTTATTGGGCGCACTCATGTATAGCTGGTATCCTCTGATTAATATACTTAATGGTGCTTGGTACTCATCACTCTGCAGTATTTCTACTAACACAATTGTTAGTTCACCCGCCAAGCCAACTCCCCCCCCCCCCCCCACCCAAAAAATGAATATACATCCATGCACGCCCAGAAATATATACAAGGAAGGAAAGGGAAAATTAAGGGTGATCCATGCCCACTAAGTCCCAGACTACCAGACACAATAACATGCTATCACTTTTGACCAAAACAAACATCAGTCACCGGTTTTACAAGTCTTGAGCCAGGCCTTCGTGTCCAGTCTATTTTGCCATCCTTTTTTCTTGGCAGAATTTTGGTGTCCGTTACTGCCTGAGTCAATAGGACTTCTGTCCTTAATGTTGCAGTTAACCAACTGTCCCAATTAAATCTCAGATATGATAAGGAGGTAGTGAAATTTATGACTTTCATGAGGTTGTTTTATTTAGGGATCACAAGCATTTAATCCTATATGAACATAATTGTTTGGACCGATCCCACATATTTTTATCATTTGTTGTTGGTCTCGTATGGGACACTTGTCCTAAAAATGAATATGTCTCCAGTTACAAAAGGACATGGGATTGGAACCCGCCAAAAATTCTCAAATGGGATAAAACCCTAATAAACTATTATATTAATACCTGAGCTATTTGAAGTTTTGGAATTTTATCTGTTAGAAAGTGATGACCTTTTCCCGTCCATATAAAAGTTGTAGAAGTGGATCTTGACTGAAAGTCATTCCATAAATGAGTGAGCAGTTTGAGGTGTTGGAATGCTTGTAGTAATGGTTCGTTGTTTCCCGACTAGTCATTAAATAATTGATTTTTCAACTTGGGTTTTAGTTATCTCATTTTGTTTTCTGTTACATATGTGGCTTTAATTTTCTTAATCTTATGAGAACTAGGGTGTGTTTGATTGCAAACATGAAAAATGCGTGGAAAATAGTTTATTTTGATGATAAGTTGGAAAATGAGCGAAAAAAGATACGGGTTTTTAGCCTTACTTTTTCTATTTTCCATAGAAACTAATTCTTTGGTGGGTAAACAAGAAATATTTTCTAATAAAAATAAGGTTTGAGATGGAGCACATGTTACGTGAATGAGTGTTGTTCTTATATAAATTATTTACAGTCAAGGTAATACAAGGGCAAAATATGAGTTCAAACAACAATTTTTCATGGAAAATTTTTCTATGTCAATCAAACACACCCTACCTAAATAATCTTTTGTTGCATTCCCGTTCTTTTATGCCAAATGATCTGTATGGATTACATTAAGGTTGTGTTTGATTGCAAACATGAAAAATGCATGGAAAATAGTTCATTTGGACGAGAAGTTGGAAAATGCGTGAAAAAATATACTAGTTTTTGGTCGTACTTTTTCTATTTTCTATGCAAAGTAATTCTTTGGTAGGTCGATAAGAAATATTTTTCACTAAAAATGAGGTCTGAGATGGAGCACTTGTTATGTGGATGAGTGTTGTTCTTATATAAATTATTTACAATCATGGTAGTACAAAGGTAAAACATGAGTCAAAACAACTATTTTCCATGAATTTTTTTTATGTCAATCAAACACACCCTAAATAATTGATTTTTCAAACTTAGGTTTTAGTTACCTCATTTTGTTTTCAGTTACACCTGTGGCTTTAATTTTCTTAATCTTATGAGAACTAAATAATCTTCTGTTGCATTCCGATTCTTTTATACCAAATGATCTTTACATACTACATCATCTAGAATGTAAATGATTTGTAGTATTTTCTTCTAACCTTTTTCCCTACTATTTTAACAGGCCAAGCAGTGAGCTGGGATGAAAATTTTAGATTCGCCGTGAACAATAAGTGAGAGAGAGAAAAAAGAAAGGTGGTGTCGAGATTGTGCTTGAGGGACAGCCTGTCTTTCCGGATCCATGAGAAACTAAAGATTGGTGAGATGGAGCAGCAGTTTTTCTTCTTGTAGATAGTAATAATGAGTTGTTATAGGAGAGGACTTATCTTTTTGTTCTGTTTCCCTCAAAGTTGTAAAAATAACCCTTGTATGTTTAAAGGGACAACAAACAATAACAATGGAAAGGATAAATCTGAAGTGTGACTAGGCTTTGATGTATTTAAAGTTAGCAGCTCATTGGCGTAATGTGGAACCAACATAGCATTGGTGGCTGTAATTTAGCGCCTCATTCCATGTATGCATAGTATGAAGCTTCCTGGTGAAAGTATAGTATAATGAGTATTTTCTTGCCGTACAACCCGTAAGAACTTTAAAGCATCTTTAAACATTACGCCAATGAGTATTTTCTTGCCATAAAAGTGTGTTTAGTTCAAAATTTACAATGTGTATATTAATCTTTCTTCAACAGTAAGTGTAAAAAGCACTTGACAACTTGACAAAATATAAAATGAAAGTGTAAAATGAACCTTGACAATACACCATCACATCATCTTTCTCTAATATGATTTTCATTTCTTTTTGTGCATGTGTTAATTTCCGCTACATAGACATCAAATTGGTACCAACATAGAGGTGCTCTTATGATACTAACGTCACATGGAGTTGGGCGATCGGGCATCCGAGTGGAACAATCCATAAGAAATTGAGCGTCTGTTCATGACTTTGGTTGCAGAACACCTCTTCCAGCCATTGCTTAAAACTGGTTTCCTCACCTCTTTTATTCCAATGCACAGTTTGACCTTCGAACTAATTGGTTGTGCCATGATTTCTCTTGCATTTGTCATAAGCCCCATAAAGAACTGTCCTCACCATTTTCATTTTGTGATTGCACCCCCGCCCCCAATGACGACGTTGGCAGGCCCCCGTTCCTAGCAGGGGACAAATTGAAGGCTTCGACTAGAAAAATAACCACCGCTCAACCACGCTTTCTCCATTCCAAATAATCTTGCGGACCTCAACGATTATGTTTATCAACCTTCTCAAGCTTCCACCCACTACTTTGGTTTGCCTATCGATTTTTGAATTCGCCGCTTGTTTATTGTCTCCAGCATTTGTACACCTTGTATAAAGGTGTCATCGATTATATAGCTGCAATCTTGGCTTCTAGTCGGGAAATCAAGTGATGGTTCACCTTCGCAAGGTCATCTGCTATTGTGGGGATAGTGCGTACAAAATTGACCTGCCACCCGATTAGCAAGTTCACAACTCGTTTAATGTTGCAGACATTACATCGTTGCTTGGGAACCACGCTCCACCCATTACCTAACTCCGATGTGTGTTCTCATACTAACCATGTGGTAGGAGTTCTAGCTTCATAGACATTTGAATCCCCCACATCTTTGTTGAGAATTGATAGTGTTTCTAAGGCGGAGACTTCAATACACAACCAAAATATGCTTGAAATAATTAGGATACCCAAATGAAAATATGTCACTATGATAAAGGCAACGTTTCAATTAAGTTCATTTTAGGGTATTCATACACAACCTGTATCTACGTGACAAAAGATTTACTAAGGATATTATACCAAATTTTATAAAATTAAGTGATGTGCAAAAGAAAAATGAATCACACAACACAAAGGTGTAACGAGAAACAAACCCACAATGGGAAATACCTTGAGCCAAACAAATGATGGATGAACTGCTAGGACTTATACATCTGGAGCTATGTCTTGTACTCACTTCTGCATACTTCCACTAAAGTTTTTTCACACCAGGGGCGGATGGAGCATGGGTTTGGGATTTGAAAAAAAAAAAAAATTATAGGATTTTTTGGTAAAATTCCAAACTTCAAGGTATAGGTCTAATTATTTACAAAATTGAGGGTGTAAGATTGTAATTACCTAAAATATTAAACCTCTAAACATAACACAGCAGCGATTGCCTCTCATCTCATCCCTATCCTTTTTCCCTAAACCTCTTTCCCCTCCCCCTCTCCCTCCGCCTGCGCCTCCTTCCCTCCCTCCCTCCCTCTCCCAGCACAGCAGCGACTCAACTCCATCCCTCCCTCCCTCCTGGCACCACTGTCCAGTCCAACTATTCATTTCACGTATATTTTTTTTGTATGTGATGATGTGTAGTTTAATTTTTTGTATGTGATAATGTGTAGTTTAATTTTTTATGTAGCCTAATTTTATGTATGTTTAGAAATTTTATGTATGTGTATTTAATTTTTTATGTACCCTAATTTTTTTTGTAGCCTAATTTTTTGTAATAGCAATTTTTTATGTAGTCTGAAATATGTGGTATTTTTTAAATAAGAAGTCACGGAGAAAATTTTTAAACGGAAAAGAGAAGACAACACACAACCCTTTAGGGTAATATTATAAGAAAAAAAATCCACGAACAAAGTAGGAATCCAAATTTAGCTAATTACTACCTCAAACATTTTTAAGGGTAAAAATTACAAAAAAAAGTAAAAAAAATCCAAAAAAATCGGCTCGAGGGCTCCCGCCCCCGAACCCTCGACCTTCGTCACAAATTTTTGCCCCACTTGAGTCAAATTCCTGGATCCGCCACTATTTAATACCATATCTTTCGACTCGGGAATGTGCCAAAAATTAGAGGTCATTTCACAATCATTTTGGATTGCAATCACAACCGATGTCTTCTTTATCAACCCAAAAGGCAAAGTCTTTGTTTGAGTTGAAGATCAAACTTTTTCAAGGTGAAATGAAACCAGAAGAAGCCACATATGTTCTAATACCATTTCCTAGGATGTGAAATGTCATAAAGGTTTTGGAAAGTGTTTAAAATGTTTGGCTTAGTCTAAAACTCACAAAGTGTGACTTAGTCTAAAACTCACAAAGTGTGACTTAAGATATCAAGTGAATCAAAGTCATTTAGGAACAATATTTGAAAATGATTATGTTCGTCTTGAGATATAGAGTAGGAACAAATTTTAAAAGTGATTTTTTTTCACAAAGATTTAAATGATGATATTTATATATGAACACACAAGATTAAAAAAAAAACTGAACAAACTTTAAGAATGATTTTTTTGGGGGAAATTTACGAATAGGTCCCTTGGTAACAATTTTTAAACATTTAAGGACAATTTACTATTATGTCCACTTATTATGCGACTAGCATGGACTTCTACATGAAGAGAATTAATGGACCTAAGTGTTTAAAATTTGTCAAAATTCCTTTAGGGTGTGTTTGGCAGCCCAATTCCAAGTCTTGGAATCGGAATTGAGAGGCCCAATTTCAATTTTTTTGTTTGATACACTATAAAAGCCCATTCATTTGGAATTCATTTGTAATTCTCTTGGGCCCAATTCCATAATTCAATTCCATTTCATTTTGTAGAGATTTTGAAATCCAAATCCATTTGGAATTCATTACGGGCACACACACTAAAACAAAAATACACACACAAAACTTTTCTCTCTCCCTGTTTCCTCTCTCCGACGGATACTCCGACGCCGGCAGCACTCACGCCGGCAGATACCTCTCTCACGCCGCCAACCAACACCTCGCCGACAACACTCTCCACCAACCAACACCCCACCGGCAGCACTCTCTCAGGTAAATCTGTTTTTCGATTTATATCTGTTTTCGATTATGTTTTTCGATCTATATCTGTTTTGATCTATCTGTTTGTTATATAGATCGTAAGATGATTTTGTGTTTTTTGTTGTTATATAGATCGTAACATTTTTTATGTTTCCGCTTTTGGAAGTTGTTATATAGATCATGTTATATAATTTTTTTAATTATATAATATAAATGTTGGAAATTAATGTTAGTGACGAAATTAATTATTTAATTTCAATTGTATTAAATTCCGAATTTCCCATTTATGTGGTTTTAATGAATGTCAGATAATTAATTAGGAATGTGATAAATAAAGATATTAAAAGATTTGGGTAAACCTTATCTGTTAGTCACATGATGGTTAGTGGCATTAGTGGGAGACTTGGAAAGAGTCCCACCACCACTAGGATTTCTGTCATCTTCCCCTTATAAATAGAGACCTCTATACCATCAAGAGTCATCTCAATACACACTGTTTCTAAGGAGGGAGAGAAAATTCAAAATTTGTTTTTCTCATATTCTGGGCTATTGAAGAAATGAGCATTCAAGTCATTTTAATCCGTTCAAAATCGATGGACAAAGGAAAGTTTTTAAATCGTAGTTATAAGGAATTTTCGGTTATGTGATTTCATGAAGATAAACATCCTGGATTCATGTCAAAACTGTTTTATTCATGATACAACCTTATGATTCACATTCGAATTTATGATTAACAAAACAGTATGAGTTAACATGTGGTATCAGAGCTTGTGGTTTATAATCTCATGTTTTTCGTTAATAAAAACTTCTTTATAACATTCTGATTTATGATCTTTTAAAAATCTGGAAATCTGAAAATCTGAAAATTTTGTTTTTGTGGAAATCTGGAAATTTTTAAGCGATATGATAATCGTACATATGGTAATTCGAATTTGTGTCATGATATTAAGAACGAAATTACTTTTGTGCCTGAGACCTTCTGCGACGTCTTATTTCTGTCATTAAATCTGCTCTTAAAGTGTGTCTGAGATTTTCTGTGACGTTTTTCTTCTGTCGCCAATACTCACTGGTGAGAATGAAGGGTCAAAACTTGCTCGGAATTTTAGGAAACTGACATGGTCGACTGGAAACGTCGAAATAAACAAAACCCATTGTGTACAATGGGCACCACTTTACTTTTGTGTTTTGACATCGTTAAGGCCTTCAAAACTCTGTTTTTGTCATTTTAGAAAATAATCTCGGGACTTATAAATCTTTGCAGAAAATTGATATTAACGTTTCGCAAAAAGTTTTGGTTTTCTGGCATGTTTTACTTCGATTCTATGGTGAAAACTCATTTTTGCCATTTTTGGCAAAATTCATGTATTTTGTGTTTTTACTATACCTGGGCAATTCTGTTTTTGAGGCATTTAAGCTACTATTGGTATCTTTGTAATTATTGATAGATTACGTATTATAGTTAATATTAAGGCATGATTAATTATATTTAAGTTGAGATATGTAAACAATTATTCATTTGAGTTAAGTCAAAGGCCAAACACAGGCTGAGACTGCATGTACGAATAATATACTTACATTCATTAAAGACTTATTCAAATGTCAGTCATAAAATTGGATTGAAGTGCAACACATGCTAATATTTGAATTGAACAACATTAGAACTAGTTTTTGTAAAAACAGAATAGTTGACATTAAGTCCATTAATCATGGTATTAAATGTTTAGGCAACAAACACAGATGCTAAAATTATGGGACCATGATAAACGAATTATAGGGTAATATATCTTTACAAATATGAACATTATGTGATGATTAACACAGATTCCGTGATATTCAGATTGTAAATGAAATATGCCAAAATCTTTAGTCAATAATTTAATATTCGACCCTTGCGATTTTTGTTGTGTGTGAAAATTTAATTTGTGAACATTGTTATCAATTGCAGTTCCCCTTAACCTGTATTCGCAAGCTCAGTCCTATTCCAAATTTGATGGAACTAATTTTTCTAAATGGAATGAACAAATTGAGTTCAGCCTAGGAGTTCTTGACCTGGACATGACAATTATGTGTGATGAACCCGCTGCTATTACTAATACCAGTAGCGAGGATGAAATTGCTGTCCATGAAGCATGGTCTCGATCCAATAGGTTGGCCCTAATGTTTATGCGAATATGTGTTGCTGCTAACATTAAGACTTCCCTACCTGAAACTACGAAAGCGAAAGAGTATTTGAACAACATTAAGAAACGCTTTCGCACTGCTGATAAATCCCTTGCTCGGAAACTGATGGCTGACCTGACCACTATAAGGTTCGATGGTACTCGAACCATGAATGAGCACATTATAGAAATGACCAATTTGGCTGCTAGACTTAGAGTTTTGGGCATGACAGTGGATGAGTCTTTTCTCGTCCAATTCGTCCTAAACTCCCTACCTCCTGAGTATGGGCCTTTCCAAATCAATTACAACATTATAAAAGACAAGTGGAATGTAAATGATTTTCAAAGCATGTTGGTACAGGAGGAAGGAAGGCTCAAGCAACAGAATGGCCATATGACTAAGGGACAGGTGAAAAACCTTACAGTCAAAGGAGCTGGTTTTAAGAAGAAGTTCAGTAAGGGCATTAAGAAAGGTCCTGGGCTGTCTCATCAAGCTGAACCATCAACTGCTACTGTGAAGAAGGAAAAGAGCGACAAGTGTCACTTCTGTAAAAAGAAGGGCCATTTTCAGAGGGATTATCATAAACGAAAGACCTGGTTCGAGAAAAAGGGTAAGCCCTTTGTTTATGTTTGTTTCGAATCAAACTTTATTAACTCTCCTTCTAACACTTGGTGGATTGATTCTAGTTCTATGTGTCATGTTTCTAATTCGATGAAGGGCTTCATTTCGATCCGCAAAACAAATCCAAATGAGCATTTTCTCTACATGGGCAATAAGGCAAAGGCTAAAATAGAAACTTTTGGAGTCTTTCGCCTGATTTTAAGCACTGGATTTATTTTAGATTTGTAAGAAACTTTTTATGTTCCCACAGTTTCTAGGAATTTAATTTCTGTTTCTAAACTCGCTTTAGATGGTTTTGCAATTGAATTTAAGAACAATGGTTTTGGTTTGATTAAAAATTCTATAATGTTGGTTCTGAATTTTTATTAGATGGTTTATATCGATTCTGAAACCCTTGTGACCCTGCATCCTAATGTTGGTACGAAACGTACACTTAATGATGAAAAATCTGCTTATTTGTGGCATAAAAGATTAGGGCACATATCCAGGCCGAGAATCGAAAGGCTCATTAAAGATGGAATGCTCCATAACCTAGATTGGGCCAATTATGATGTATGTGTGGACTGTATTAAAGGAAAACAGACCAAACATACAAAGAAAGGAGCCACAAGAAGCACCCAGCTACTTGAAATAATACATACAGACATATGCAGACCTTTTGATATTCCATCCATTGGTGGAGAAAAATACTTCATCACCTTTATAGATGATTTTTCACATTATTGCATTTTATACATGTTGCATGAAAAATCTCAATCTGTGAACGTCATTGAAATATACATTAATGAGGTTGAGAGGCAACTAGGCAAAAAGGTGAAACCTATTAGGTCTGATAGAGGTGGTGAATATTATGGTAGATATGACGAGTCAGGGCAACGCCCTGGCCCATTTGCTAAACTCCTTGAAAAATTAGGTATTTGCGCCCAATACACAATGCCAGGATCACCTTGGCAGAATGGTGTAACTGAAAGACGTAATCGTACCCTTATAGAAATGGTAAGAAGTATGATAAGTAGGACCCAATTGCTTACATTTATGTGGACACATGCATTAAAAACCGTTGTACACATCTTAAATAGGGTTTCTAGTAACTCAGTTTCAAAAACCCCTTTTGAACTTTGGAAATGATTGAAACCCGATTTAAGGTATTTACGTGTGTGGGGCTACCCAGCGGAAGCTAGAATCTATAACCCTCATGAAAAGAAGTTGGATCCTAGGACATTATTTTGTCATTTCATAGGGTATCCAGAAAAGTCGAAGGGATATAGATTCTACTGTCCAAATCATATAACTAGAATCATAGAAACTAGAAATGCTAAATTCATTGAAGAAGGTGAAGTAAGTGGGAGTATAAAAGAAAGGGAGGTAATCATTCAAGAAGTCAGGGTACAAATTCCTATACCCAGAGTTCATAACATACCTGTTGTTTCTAATGTAGTTATTGAATCGGTCATTGACCCAATCAATAACAATGAACAACAAGTGAATGATCAATCAACTGAACAACCACATAATGAGACTATAACCGATGAAATTTTTGAAGCACCACAGGAAGTGCCATTAAGAAGATCTCAAAGAGAAAGGAGATCAGTAATTCCGGATGATTATGTGGTATACTTTCAAGAGACCGAATTTAACATAGGGAATATTAATGATCCAGTTTCTTATGAAAAAACTGTAAATAGTGATGATTCCGATAAATGGATTGATGCCATGAATGAAGAAATAAAATCTATGAATGACAATAAAGTTTGGGAGTTGGTCGAATTGCCAGAAGGACAAAAACGAGTTCGGTGCAAGTGGATCTTTAAGACCAAACTTGACTCAAAAGACAATATCGAATGACACAAAGCTAGACTTATTGCCAAAGGTTTTAATCAACGAGAAGGCATTTATTATAATGAGACCTTCTCTCCAGTTTCAAAGAAGGACTCATTGAGAATCATATTAGCGTTGGTGGATCATTATGATTTGGAGTTGCACCAAATGGACGTAAAAACAGCTTTTCTAAATGGGAGTTTATAAGAAGAAGTCTACATGGCACAACCACAAGGCTTCATAAAGGAAAAAAAAGGAAAACATGGTCTGTATGTTGAAGAAGTCAATATATGGTCTAAAACAAGCTTCTCGTCAATGGTACATTAAGTTTCACGATACCATTACATCCTTTGGGTTTAAAGAAAACACTGTTGATCGGTGCATATACCTGAAGATCAGTGGGAGTAAGTTTGTGTTTTTAGTACTATATGTTGATGACTTACTTATCACCAGCAGTGATCTTGGTTTATTAAGTGAAACCAAGAAGTACCTTTCTAAAAACTTTGAAATAAAAGATTTAGGCGAGGCATCCTTCGTGATCGGGATAGAAATATCTCGGGATAGATCACGAGGAATGGTAGGATTGTCTCAGAAAGCTTACATTAACAAAGTTTTAGAAAGATTTAGCATGCAAAGTTGCAATCCCATTAATGTTCCACTTCAGAAAGGGGATAAGTTCAGCTTGATTCAATGCACCAGAAGTGATTTAGAAAGGGAGCACATGAAAGGCATGCCTTATGCTTCGCTCGTAGGGAGCTTGTTCTATGCACAAGTCTGCAATAGACTGGATATCAGTTTTGCCGTTGGCATGCTAGGTAGATATCAAAGCAATCCGGGGATTCACCATTGGAAAGCTGCAAAGAAAGTGCTGAGGTACCTTCAAGGGACCAAGGTTTACATTCTCACATATCGGAAGACTGATCACCTTGAGGTGACTGGCTATTCAGACTCAGATTTTGGGGTATGCCTTGACAGTAGGAATATCACTTCGGGTTAAATATTCCTTATGGCTGGAGGAACCATTTCATGGAAAAGTGTTAAGCAAAGTGTCATTGCATCATCTATTATGGAGGCTGAATACGTAGCTTGCTTCGAAGCTATAATCATGGATTATGGCTGCGAAACTTTATTTCAGGACTTAGAATTATGGGGACAATATCTAAGCCGCTGAAAATTTATTGTGATAATCTCGCAGCAGTCTTCTTCTCGAAGAACGATAGGTATACTAAGGCTGCTAAGCATATTGAGATGAAATACCTATCAGTTAATGAAGAAGTTCAGAAATAAAGAGTGTCAATTGATCACATTAGTACGCGTGATAACATAGTAGATCCTCTTACGAAAGGACTATCTCCTAAGACCTTTATGGAACATGTCAAAGAGATGGGTCTCGATTAGTTAGATTATGATTGCTATTTTGGCTTAGTTGTTTGACACTATTACTTGAATTCAATAAAAGTGTTTCTGATTTCTATTATTTCTGTCTTTTGTGAATGCATGCATATAATTATGAATTATTGTTGACAGAAATAGTCCTTATTCAAAAGAACATTATGAGGCCATTATGATACCCAATATTAAAGGCTGGTTGAATGAAATATTGGTGTTGTGGTACATGGAAGGAACCGTGCTCTTGAATAGCATGGAGCCGCCATGACTCGCATCTGTGAATCATTTGATTTAGCAAAATTTATCAATGATTGTGCACCTTATGATACCTAATTTAATTATATGAATTATTAAGACCAAGTGGGAGACTATTGAAAATTAATGTTAGTGATGAAATTAATTATTTAATTTTAATTGTATTAAATTCCGAATTTCCCATTTATGTGGTTTTAATAAATGTCAGATAATTAATTAGGAATGTGATAAATAAAGATATTAAAAGATTTGGGTAAACCTTATCCGTTAGTTACATGATGGTTAGTGGCATTAATGGGAGACTTGGAAAGAGTCCCACCACCACTAGGATTTCTGCCCTCTTCCCCTTATAAATAGAGACCTCTACACTATCTAGAGTCATCTCAATACACACTGTTTCTAAGGAGTGAGAGAAAATCCGAAATTCATTTTTCTCATATTCCGGGCTATTCAAGAAAGGAGCACTCAAGTCATTTCAATCCGTTCAACAACGATGGACAAAGGTCAGTTTTTAAATCGTAGTTATAAGGAATTTTCGGTTATGTGATTACATGAAGATAAACATCCTGGATTCATGTCAAAACTGTTTTATTCATGATACAACCTTATGATTCATATTCGAATTTATGATTAACAAAACAGTATGAGTTAACAATAAAAATAATCTGATTTTGGAAGCTGTTATATAATTTTTTTAATTATATAATTAAACCCCCTAGTTTAATTATATAACATAAAAAATGTTATATAATTTTTTTTAATTATATAACCTAAAAATGTTATATAATAATGATCTATTTTTTGATTTTTTAATTAAATAATAATTATATGTTTTTTAAATTTTTATTAATTAAAAAATATAAAAATGTTATATAATTTTTTAATTGAAAAACATAAAAAATATTATATATATATATATTTTTAATGTATGTATTGTTATAATGTATGTATTGTTATGCAATTTGTTTATTATATATACATTGCTAACATGATTAAATGTGAAACAATTTCAGAAAATGGATCATTGTGTGTTGGGGATTCACGATTTGATTAGGAATGAAAATGACGATAGAGAAAAAAAGAAAAGAAAAATAATTGTAGGATATCATATAGTTATTTCGACGGCAATTGCGGTGTGGTGGCATAAAACACATTTATTAAAGAAGCCTTCTGAAGATTTGAGAAATGCAAGACAGATATATTTGACAAGACTTTATTATGGAAGTGGTAGAACTTGTAGAGAGCAATTGCGTCTTGGCATAGATGCATTTAATAGTTTATGTAAAAAATTACGTGATAAAAAATTATTACATGAAACGGCACACGTTCGGATAGAGGAAGTTATGACTATGTTTTTATATATGGTTGGACATAACCTAAAGAATTGGGTTGCCAAGTTTCAATTCATCCGCTTAAGGGAGACAGTTAGTCGACATTTTAATGCGATTTTGCGCTCTATAATTAAACTAGGGGGTGAGTATTTGTTCCAACCTGAGAAAGAAATTGAAGGTTATGAAGATGAAAAGTGGGAATGGTTTGAGAATTGCCTTGGGGCTTTCGATGGGACATACATTCCCATGACAGTTCCTTCTCAGGATGAAGCGAGATATCGAAATAGGAAGAGTTTTAATGCGACAAATGTATTAGGAGTTTGCTCCCGTGATTTGAAATTCACTTATGTTTTAGCTGGATGTGAAGGGTCGACTGCGGATGGAAGAGTTTTACGAGATGCACTGGCAAGACAAAATCCATTAATTATTCCAAACGGTGCACATCCTATTCTATTTTAAATAATTCATAATATTTTTCTTTTTTTGGTTCTATTTTAAATAAACTTTCTTCTAATGTAGGTAAATATTACCTTGTTGATGCTGGATATACAAATGCACTTGGTTTTTTTGGCACATTATAGAGGCACGCATTATCATCTTAATGAGTGGTCAAGAATGAAATATAATCCGCAAACATACAAGGAGCTATTTAACCTTCGTCATTCAACTGCTAGAAATGTAATAGAAAGAGCCTTTGGACTTCTTAAGAAAAGATGGGCTATTCTTAGATCTGCTTCTTTCTTTGAGGTGAAAACTCATGTGAGAATTATAAATGCGTGTGCCATCCTCTATAATCTTATACGAATGGAGCAACCAAATGATCCGTTATTGGATATGGTAGACGAGGATTTATGTAATGAAGAGCCAGAAGAAAGTGATGAAGATTGCATAGATGAGGATGATGTAATGGATAACCATGGAGCAACCAATATAGATCGTATTAGACATGTGTAAACGACTAGGGAGTGGACGCAAAAAAGGGATGCATTAACACAAGCAATGTTTCTTGCATACCGAATAAGGCAACGTCGATGATAAATTTTCCATCTGGCTTACCTTTCTAGTTATACACTTGATTTTAGCTTACTTGAATTTATTTTCAAGTGTACTTGATTAATGTGTATGGTTTTAGTTTACTTGATTAAGGTGTATGGTTTTATCTTACTGATTAATGTGTATGGTTTTAGCTTACTTGAATTTATTTTCAAGTGTACTTGATTAATGTGTATGATTTTATCTTACTTGATTAATGTGTATGGTTTTAGCGTACTTGATTAATGTATATGGTTTTAGCTTACTTGAATTTATTTTCAAGTGTACTTGATTAATGTGTATGGTTTTAGTTTACTTGATTAATGTGTATGATTTTATCTTACTTGATTAATGTGTATGGTTTTAGCTTACTTGATTAATGTGTATGGTTTATTTATTTTAAATTTAATTGTTGTAAAGGAATGGATTCTGATTCTCAAGTTAGAGAATGGACTAAGAAGGGGAAAGGCTATTTCTCATGGACCCCAGAGATGGATAAAACATTATGCACTTGCTTTGTAGATCAAATTAATCAAGGGAACAAATTGGATGGAAAATTTGCGTGGAAACCGGTGGCATGGACTAGTGGCATAAATATCATGATGGATGAAAATCACATTTTCGTGACAAAGCAAAATATCCAATCACGCCTCAAGACTTGGGAGAAGCATTATGATGTTATAAGTCAAATACTATCAACATCAGGGTTCTCTTGGAACTACGATAGGGGTATAGTTGATGTTGAAGAAAGTGTATGGAATGCATATGTGCTAGTAAGTCTTATTTTAACATACTCATTACTTTTGTGGTATCTATTGTGGTTTTTTAAAAGACTTTTTATTTAATCTTAACATTTAAAATTGAATTTATAGTCAGGTTCATCCTAAAGCTATCCCATATCGAAGGAGAATTACAATGAATATTTGGGATAGTTTATGTGCTATTTTTGCTCAAGATTGTGCTAATGGGGATGGTGCTTGAACGACATTAGATGATGAGATGGAAATGACAAATAATGAAGAGTCTAATAACTTGGAAGATATATTGGAGATTGATGAGAGGACCCTTGAAGACGACGCCACACATACATCTCGAGTCCAAAATGAACAAGGGAAAACAAATGCATCATCTTCATCTATTTGTTGCTCGAAGAAGAGAAAGTATTCTAGTTCTGGAGCACTTTCGAATATCTTGGGGCGCATGGCGGAGTCACTTGATCGCTTCTTAAATTCCGAATCTTCCAAGGAAACAACTCAAATGGTACTGGATGAGGTTTCGAAGGTTTAATATTTGGATGAAATACAAGTCTTGAAAGCAGTTGATCTTTTAATGAACGACCAAAGGAAATTTTATACTTTTTCTGATCATTCCGAATGAGCTGAAAAGGCGATTGATTTTGATGCATCTTAGCACGTGATTATTAGAACAATTTATTATTCTAATATGCATTGACTTGTTATGTTATTAGGTGGACTTTTTATTATGGTAATGTTGCTTACAAACTATTCTAGTTTTACAACTCTTAAATTTAGATGAACTTCTATTTGTCTTATTTTAATGCTACTTCAATTATTAATTCTTGTTAAAGTGTGATGTGATTTGATTCCGCTTTTTTTTAATTAAAATCTTTATTAAAAGTATAATTTTTTAATAGTTCACAAACTACTAAAATTATAAAAGAATTTTGTAATTGATCCAAACAAGGGATTTAGAATTCTAGTAGAATTCCAAAAGAAATCTACACTTGAACCAAACAGTTGAAATGGAATGGAATTCCTTGAATTCCAATTCCATATAATTAGAATTCCAATTCCGCGCATCCAAACAGACTCTTAATGTTTAAAATTTGTTTGTGAGGGACCTAAGAGTACTTTCTCTTTTTTTTTTCACAAAAATTTAGCAAAAATGTTTTCTTTCTTAAAAATCAATCTTACAAAGTTTTCCTATTGTCAAGACGCAAACTTGCTTGAACAACCTTATCCCACGCACACCAAAATCAGTCACTCATGTACAAAGATATAGCTAAAATCAATCTTTTCATAAATTCCAGTGTGAGCAATAAAGAAGATCTTGTAAAAGATCTTCATTGACAAAAAATTGCTAGTAGTGAAGTTCTTTTACTAGAGCTAACATCACCTTACCTGGAGCAAGTGTTGAAAAATGGAGGTCATTAAAAAGATCGACAAAAGTGTTAGAGAGAATCGCGGGTAACGAGTTCACTGAAGCAAAGCTCCGACGACACATGTCGCAAAGGCAGTCAAATGTTGGTTCAGAATTGAACTAGCAAAAATGGACCTAAAACCATTTTTACAACTAGTATACTGACGTTCGTTTCTAAAAAATAGATCTATATACTAAAATTAATATGCATTCTATATATCATTAACTCCAAAAGTTCATTTGAGTACATAATCTTCAACCTCAATTAACATATCTCAAGGATATGAGTGGATGAAGATGTTGAGTTGGAGTTAATGACGTCCACTGAATGAATCTTGACAATGTTGCCCTCTGGAACAACCTCTTATACTAAACTAGAGGAATGTTTTGGAAAATGGAATGAGACGGTCCAAATAACAATGACAAATGGTTTTGTCCTTATCATGAGATATATAGAGGTAAAAAAAGAAAATCTAAGAATGATTTTGATTCATAAATATGTAAAAGATGATATTTTAATGAACACGCAAGCTTGATGAAAAACTCCAATGATATGCTTATAGCAAAAATATTTTCCTTTCCTGAAAAGCCAAGCTTAAAAAATTTCTTCAAAAAATCATTTGTTCGAAAAACTCAGTTTTGCCTAAACAACTTTATGTGCAAGTGTATTAAGGATTAACACAAATAACCTCTAAAGCTTGCAAGAGAAGTCGTAAGGGAGAAATAGGTACAAATATCCCACTTAGACCAAGATCAGTCACTCAAGTACAAAGATATGGCTAAAAATTAAGCTTTGCACGAACTCCAATGTGTATAGTGAACAAGATGTCGCAAAACATATTCAATAACATAAAATCGCTAATAGCCAAGTTCTTTTAGTCTATCAAACAAAACCTTTGCTGAAGTGAAGTTATAGCTAGTGGAGGTCACAGAAAAATCAACAAAAGTGCTGGACAAAACCACGCGTAGCGACATTAGTTTGCTGAAGCGAAAAGGCCTTTCGCTGTATAACAACTCCAACGACCGAGATCCTAAAAGTATAACTATTTATTCACTGTCGGTATCTGACCGATCCTTAGATGAATAGTTCAGAATTACATTATTTACCTTCCCAACCATCCAAAGTAATTTGTGGTGAAAACTGTACGTGAGGTTCCTCTTCGAGCAACACGTCCAACTCCCCTAAGTATGGTGACCACCATTCCCACCATTTCAATATTTCTCCCACGAGTAAAAAATTTTCCTCTAATTTTCACATGTGGGTATTTCCACACCCGACTTTAATACAATACTTCTAATCCTTTCACTTCCGTTTAATCACCTTACTCTTACACGGTATAATCTCAACTTCAACACATGGTCCTTATCAAGGACCTTTCGAACCTTTTTCCCAATTTACTTCATTGGGTAATTCAAGCTTAGCACCACTCTCTCCTATAACGGTGTGTGGATAATTATAACTACTATACCTTAGTAGTCATTATAACCTTCCTTGAGCAATGCCAAAAGGAAAGTGACCTCTTCTACGGTCCTCCCCAACTTCAACTAACCGCTCCAATTAAGTCTTGCCTTCTGCTACCCCTGTAATGGCCTTCTGTGGTCGTCCTTCATCGATCAGCACACAGATCTCGAATGATCACGCAAAAGATTACTATAATCTTATAATATGGCAGGAGAACAAAATCTCACAAGAGGAATCAACAATCCTAATCATAAGGCTCTATATCAAATCGAGAGTAACGCTGAAAGCATAGTACGTCCTCACATATTCCTAAGGACACTCGAACCTGATGCTCTGATACCATCTGTGACACTCCGACTAACAAGAGATCTCCGAGGAAGATTATTACTCCGAGCAACTCATGGATGGCGAGTTACTTAGGCGGTCCGAGCAGCTTTCGCTGTCCAAGCTGCACCTCGATCAGAGCATTTATTATCAGACAATTAAGAGGATTAATTACGCATTAAATACATACAGATGTATACGCCTAAGGGACAACTATGTATGCACCCTTTCACATGTACAACCTAAGGTCTATAAATACATTGTATCATCCTCATTGTAGGGGGACGAGAATTTCTTGATAAAACCTGTAATTGAGAATTCCCAAACAAGTCAACAATAACAGAAACAGTGGACGTAGGCCATTCTTATAAGGCTGAACCACTTTAAAACTTCTTTGTCTCGTTTAATTTTATCTGTGATTAAATAATTAGACACAATCTAATTTTTTACATCAACATATTGGCGTCGTCTGTGGGAAGCGACTGTTAGTATCGTTTTTCACCAAAAACAATTCATCACCAATGGCTGATAATCCTGAATCCAGCAATCGAAACGCTGGAAATCCCCCAAATCCATTTGCTCCGCCAAACATTCCAGATCTGGCTGGAATAATGACAAATCTGGCCCAAGGCCAGACAACCATGCAAGAAACTATGCGGCAAATCATACAAACCCTTCATGGCGGTGCACCAACCCATTCAGGACAGCGAAGTGTTCAAAGAAATGCCCATTTACTTTCTTCACATACTAGGCGTATTGATTCATATCGTGCTGATGAATCTGATGATTTTTTATACCAACCAGGAAGAACTTCGTCGGTACGATCCACAGATACTGAATAAAAAGTCACTCTCTCTCTAGAAAGGACCAGTGCGCTGGAAAGATTAAGCAGGGTGTCTCCTTTTGATCGATTGGGCCTTAGGAGGAACAAAAGTCCTCCAATGGCTACATCGAAGAGTTTTGGACGACCAACAGATTTAAGGGAAGGATCTGCCCAGTCGCGACCAGCTACTCGTCAAGATAGATCTCAGGAAGCCACATCAACATGACCAGTTGCTCGAACCAACAGGCCCAAGGAAGGAAATGATGCGTGGAAAGGCTCTATTCAAAGACTGGAGGATAGATTGGGAGAAATGGCTAAGGCCAAGAACCCTTTACAACGAACTTTTGTTCAAGGAATACCCTTTGTCCAGGCCATTGTGGATTTTCCCACACCATTTGAGTATAAAGCACCTGTTGTGACTCCCAAATATGATGGAAAGACCGATCCTGTTCTTCATATAGAGCAATATCAAGCTGCCGCTGACATCTATGCTGTCCCAGACGAGATGAGATGCAGATCATTCTTGGGAACTCTTACCGAATCTGCTCAAATATGGTACAATAATCTTCCTCGGGGTAAGATCTCAACTTTCTTTCAACTGGCCGAGTTATTCATTGGAAATTTTTATTTTGGGGCAAAGCCAGTCAAACGAGTAGCACATTTGTTAAGTGTTAGACAAAAAGCTGGTGAGAGTACTAGAGATTATATAACTCGTTTTAATAACGAGAAACTCGAAGTCATAGATTATGAGGAAAAGACAGCGATCACCACCTTGATGAGTGGGCTGTTGCCGAACAAGTTGTATTACACTTTGGCCAAAGATCCACCCACAACCATGTCAGAACTAATGGCAAAAGCGGCCAAAATCATGAATGCTGAGGAGCCTATGGCTGCGAAGAAGAATATGGATAAAAAAATCAAGGTGGAGGTTGACAAAGCCAAGAAGAAAGAGCATAAGAACAATGGTGGTGACAAACAATCCAAAAATAGGTCGTCATGGGAGGTATTAAAAATTTTTGATAATTACACTCCTTTGAAGATGGACATCAATCATGTTCTAGAGGAAATCAAGAACAACGAGGAGTTAAATTGGCCAAAGAAAATGAAGGCAGACCCGGACAGGAGAAATAAGGAAAAATATTACGAGTTTCACAAAGATCACGGCCATATGACCAAAAATTGCATAGATCTTCAGAATGAGATCGAAACACTCATTAGACGAGGAAAATTGACAAAGTATGTTGATCGTAGAAATGAAAGAAGAAACAACGACCGAACAAGAGGGAGGTCTAGATCCCCTCGTCGAGCAGAAGAGAACAAGAAAAGAGACCATGAAGATGATCCAGAAGACGACCCCGATCTTCCCAAAAGACCAAGGCAGCCAGAACGTGAGGTATTTTCAATACGTTTTGGGTCATTTGATTGTAATGTTATTACAGGTGAACATGCAGGAGGAGGAGATCTTACTGCAGAAAGAAAGACTTACCTCTGTGAGGCTCAAGCTTGCTCATATATTCAACGAATAAATCTAGCTGAGGAGGATCGCCTCAGAAAGGTAAACAAAGAGAAATTGGTCATTGGTTTTTCAAAGAACGACCTCGCAGGTGTCCTATATCCTCATGATGACCCATTGGTAATCAAAATGAGGATGAAAGAAGTGATGATTTCAAGAGTTCTGGTAGATAATGGTAGCTCGGCAGACATCATGTTCTACTCGTGCTTCGACAGTTTAAACCTAAAGTTATCTCAACTGGAGCCTTATCATAGACCCCCCCCTCGGTTTTGCTAGCGAGAAAGTTTTTCCACTTGGGACGATCAAGTTGGATATTTTCATTGGTACATGCCCTGCTTGTCGAACAGAAAGAATACGTTTCTTCGTGATGGATAAAAATGTTCAGTCAGCCTACAACATCATCATGGGAAGGGTCGGATTGAAGAAGTTCGAATCAGTACCATCTACGGTACATCAATGCCTAAAGTTCCTAATAAATTTTGGAGTAGGAGTTGTGAAGGGTGATCAAAAAGTAGCTCGGGAATGCTATTATTCATCTGCCGAGCAAGAGGAGCTGGAGGAATCGAGGAAAAAGACTACTACCTATCAAGTGGATGAAGGTACATAAATTGAAACATTGGATCCTAGAGATGAATCGCAACTCGTGAAAGGTCAGGTGGTGGAAGCTATAGAAAACATCATTCTGGACGACGAGCACCCTGAACGAACAACTCAAATAGGTTCGTCGTTGGATGCCACATTAAAACAGGAACTGATAACTTTCCTAAGAAGCAGAAAGAAAACTTTTGCGTGGAATCATGGGGATATGCCCGGAATATACCCAAATTTCCTATGTCACGAGCTCAACGTGAATAAGGAGATCAAACCAGTGAAGCAGAGAAGAAGAGTATTCAGTCCCGAGAAGAATCAAGCTATACAAGAGGAGGTCGAGAAGCTCCAGAAAGCTTGCTTTATCGAAGATGTTAAATATCCAGAATGGTTAGCCAATGTGGTGATGGTAAAGAAGAAAAACAACAAATGGAGGATGTGTGTAGATTTCAGCGACCTCAATAAAGCATGTCCAAAGGATCACTTTCTATTGCCTCGAATTGATCAACTGGTGGATGCTACCTCGGGACACGAGCTACTGAGCTTCATGGATGCTTATTCTGGATACAACCAGATCAAAATGAAACCTGAAGACAGGGAGAGTACTTCTTTTATTACCCCTAGGGGAACTTATTGTTATAATGTTATGCCTTTTGGTTTGAAAAATACAGGTGCGACTTATCAGCGACTAATGAACAAGGTGTTTGCTGAACAAATCTGTTGAAATATGGAAGTCTATGTTGACGATATGCTGACAAAGAGCAAGAAAGCTGTCGATCATCTAGTTGACTTAGGCCAGACCTTTGATCAACTAGATAAATATCAAATGAAGCTGAACCCGACGAAGTGAATATTTGGAGTACGAGAAGGCATGTTCCTCGGGTAAATTATCAATCAATGAGGCATTGAAGCAAATCCTAAAAAGATTAAAGCTCTATTAGGGCTGCGATCTCCAACGACGAAGAAAGAAGTGCAGAGTCTTACAGGATGAGTAGCAGCACTCAACAGATTTGTATCGCGAGCAACTGATAGATGTCTCCCATTCTTCAAAATGCTCCGAAAGACTTTTGAGTGGAATGATGAATGCGAGTAGGCTTTTCAAGACTTGAAGAAATATCTAGGAGAACCTCCATTGTTGTCCAGGCCAGTGATGGGAGAAAAATTGTACTTATATCTGGCAGTATCGGAGAATGCAGTTAGATCAGCATTGATCAGAATGGAAAATAGAGTGCAAAAACCAATTTATTACATGAGTAAGGCCTTCCGAGGGGCAGAGATCAGATATCCAAAACTGGAAAAGCTGGCACTGGCGCTGATTGAGGCGAGTAGGAGAATGAGGCCATACTTACAGGCTCATACTATAGTCATATATATTGATATGCCGTTGAGGCAGGCCCTTCATAAACCAGAAAAATCAGGGAGATTGATGTACTGGGCAATAGAGCTTGGTGAATATGATATAATTTATGAACCCAGATCATCGCTTAAAGGGCAAGCAGTAGTAGATTTTATAATAGAGTTCACCTATCCTGATACTCCAGAGGAGCAAAAGCTGCTCACCGATCAACCTGTGGATGTTACAGGATCATCAAACACAAGCTCAGACCAACATAGGTTGGTAAAAGGGCAAGTGGATGTTACAAGATCATCAAATTCGAGCCCAGACCAACTTAGGTTGGTAAAAGGGAAAGAAAAGATGATCGACGAAGAACAAGAAATATCAGGGGAGGATGAAAAGAAGCAACAAATATTCCACCGAGGAACTCTGTCAGATCAGAAATTAGAAGACGAGTTGCCTATATGGAGGCTCTATGTAGATGGCTCATCTTGCACTACAGGCTATGGGGCAGGGATCGTTTTGGACAGCCCGGACGAGGTCGACATGGAATACGCACTACGATTCCAATTCAAAGCTTCCAATAATGAGGCTGAGTATGAGGCCATGATTGCAGGTCTTAATTTGGCAAAAACTATGGAGGCACAATAGGTTATTATTTTCAGTGATTCTCAATTGATCGTAAATAAAATGTTGGGAATATATGCAGCCAAAGGAGAATTAATGATCAAGTATCATGCAAAGGTGATGAAGTTGGTATCAGAATTTGTTGCTGTTCAGCTGGTTAGAATACCAAGAATGGAGAATGCGAGAGCAGACGCCCTAGCCTGACTAGCATCAGCTGCTCGTATCGAGCTACGAAGAACAATCCCAATTGAAGTATTGGCTAGTCGAAGCATAGATGAAGATCTGATGATGAATTTTATTACCCTTGATTTAGGACCATCTTAGATGGATTCCATCAGGGCATATATTGAGGAGGGAGAATTACCAATCGACAAGCTCGCAGCCAAGAAGTTAAAGTTTAAAGCTGCTCGGTATGTATTAACTAACGGTATTCCATATAGACGAGGAATTATGGCAGGTTTGCAAAGATGTGTACATCCCTTCGAGGTGAAAGAATTGATTGAAGAGATCCATGAAGGGTCCTGTGGAGCCCAAGTAGCAGGTCGGACGCTTTTGCAAAGGGTGATGACGCAGGGATACTATTGGCCAACGATGAGGGATGATTGTATAGCCTATGCCAAGAAATGTGACAAGTGCCAGCGCTTTTCCTCCATCCGAAGAACTCCACAAGCATTGTTGACACCCATCACTTCCCCTTGGCCATTGGCCATGTGGGGAATAGATTTGGTCGGACCACTGCCCACGACCAGAGGAAGGTTCAAATATCTTGTCGTCGCAGTGGATTATTTTACTAAGTGGGTAGAAGCCGAGCCTCTTATCGACATGACGTACGAGAAGGTGTATCAATTTGTTTGGAAAAATATCATCTGTAGATATGGCCTTCCCCATGCATTCATTACCGACCATGGAACACAATTTGATAATGAGGAATTCGCTGCCTACTGCAATCAGTCCAATATTTTGAAGATCCACTCGACACCAGGTCATCCCCAAAGCAACGGATAGACTGAAGTGACAAACAGAACACTGCTAAGTGGCTTGAAGAAAAAACTAAGTGACGCAAAAGCAAACTGGATCAACGAGTTACAGTCAGTACTGTGGGTAGGCCTGTAAATTGAGTCGGACAAGCCCGAAGCCCGCCCGTTCGGCCCGCTATTTTCGGGCCAAGCTTTATTTGAGTTTGAGACGAGACGAGCCTGAGCCAAAATTTCAAGCCCGAATGAATTTCGGGCCGATCTTGAGCCGAACTTTGCCAAGCCCGAATTGGGCCCGAAGCCCGAAGTTTGAAAATATACATAAATTAATTATTTTATAAAATATAACATATTTATGTTAACTAATTTTATATGTATGAAATATAATTAGTCATTGTAGGTTTTCATTCTTACCTCCCTTATTTTAGTTTAGTACATTTCATCATTATACACTTTATTTTATGAAATATCAATTAGATTTTGGTGTATACATTTTCTCCATGATGGAAACACAAGAAAGAAAATATTAATTCAAACTTTTTTTAACAAAAAAAAATGAATTCGGGCCCGAAGCCCGAAATATTAATGAGCCGAGTTCGGGCTTAAGTAGAAAATTTTAGTTCGGGCCGAGCTCGGGCTTGAGCCTGGGTAAGGTAGTTCGGGCCGAGCCTGAGAAATCTCAAGCCCGGCTCACTCAGCCCGATTTACAGCCCTAACTGTGGGCTTATCGTACTACTCCCCGAGCAGCAACTGGAGAATCACCATATATGCTGGCGTTTGGAAGTGAAGCTGTTATAACTGCCGAGTTGGGCCTCCCAACACATAGGGTACTGAATTTCAATTCCCCTGTCAGCGACTTAATGAGAAGATTGGATTTGGACATGCTCGAGGAAGTTAGAGAAGAAGTAGCCATCAGGAATGCTGCTTACCAACAACGAACAACTTTGTTCTACAATAACAGGGTGAAGAAGTGTGACCTGAAAGAAGGAGACTATGTGCTAAAGAAAGTGATTCAAAAGCACAACAAACTGGAGGTAAACTGGCATGGACCACACCGAGTTACAGAAGTTGTTTGACCAGGAACCTACCGAATAACAACTTTAGAGGGGGAGGAGTTTAAGAATGCATGGAACGCAGAGCACCTGCGCAAGTATTATCTGTGATGTAAATTCCCATGTAACGCAGTTCCATCAGTATGAATAAAATGAAGATATTCTGCCAAATGCTCTCCTTTTATTGAAAATTTTTCGGGGATTACTAGTGCTCCACACTACTCAGCGAAACTCAGACTACTCGGCAAAAATATTCCTGAAAATGCCAACTTCGGTTGGTTAGGAAACAACAATATTCCTAAAAATGCCAACTTCGGTTGGTTAGGAAACAAAATATTCCTAAAAATGCCAACTTCGGTTGGTTAGGAAACAACAATATTCCTAAAAATACCAACTCGGTTTGGTTAGGAAGCAAAATTATTCCTAAAAATGCCAACTACGGTTGGTTAGGAAATAAAATATTCCTAAAAATGCCAACCTAGGTTGGTTAGGAAGAAAAATATTCCTAAAAATGCCAACTTGGGTTGGTTAGGAAACAAAATATTCCTAAAAATGCCAACTTCGGTTGGTTAGGAAACAATAATATTCCTAAAAATACCAACTCGGTTTGTTTAGGAAGCAAAAATATTCCTAAAATGCCAACTTCGGTTGGTTAGGAAACAAAATATTCCTAAAAATGCCAACTTAGGTTGGTTAGGAAGAAAAATATTCCTAAAAATGCCAACTTGGGTTGGTTAGGAAACAAAATATTCCTAAAAATGCCAACTTGGGTTGGTTAGGAAACAAAATATTCCTAAAAATGTCAACTCGGTTTGGTTAGGAAGCAAAAATATTCCTAAAAACACCAGCTATGGTTGGTCGGGAATAAAAACCCACTAACTATAGTTGGTCGGAAAGGAAAATCTACCGACCTTGGTTGGTCAGAAATATTTTCTAAGTACATGAAAGTGATCGAGCAAAATTTTTGTTACTCGTAACTTTTTACTGCCAAGTTGGTCGAGAAACAAAACACCTACCAATAAGTTGGTCGAAAAACAAAATATCATTAATTTTGATATTCATAACATTTTTAAATACCAATAAGTTGGTCGAGAAACAGAATATCATCAATTTTGATTAGTCCTCAAATGATTATCATAAGTTCAAATTAGTCGACAATAAGTTTTAAACAACTCCAGTTGATCGACAAATAACACAATGTTGTTATCTTTTTAACAGATATACATGCACAAATGTAAAGTGTTTTACAACTATAAGACAATGGCAATCAAGATTTGCAAATAAAATAAATGTCTTTCATTAAAACAAAATACATTGAGAATGAAATGTATACTAACTATTACACCAAGATTCCTACTCTATTGGTTTCTTCCCCTCTGCTTTTGAAACAGGTTCCTCGCCAGCAGGAGGATCATCTAAAGCATAAGGGGAATTTATAAAGTTAAGATCTTTGAGCATCCTGATGTTCATGACAGATGGTCTATCAAGTAGGTGCTCGGGACGAGATATCTCGGCATTAGAATGGAGATTGTAATCGCCGAGGTATTTAGAAATCAAACATCGAGGAATGGCCCGAGCAGGGATCCAGCTCATGTCAAGCTTGAATGGTGGCACTGGTAAGTCGAGCAGCCCAGGATTATGGTAATCCCACAGGTAATGACCCTGTTCCAGCTGCAGTACCCCTAAGGCATTCAACCACCCCTGTTTGTAACCCTCATTATATGTATTCTCGATACGATCATCCAAATGGTAGAGAGCCTCATTGTAGCCAGCCATCCAGAATTCTCTGGGCTGCTTATGGAATTGATATGTCAATCTTTCCAGTTGCTCATGAAGACTTTTTGCAAAGAGTTACTTATTCTCCAAGGCAGACTTATGGGAAGAAAGTTGCTCCTCGAGATTTATGATCTTCTTAGACATTTCAGCCAATGCCAGGTTCTTTGCCAACAATTGGAAGGCCTGATTCTCCAGAGCTAATTGGGTTCTCTGTTCCTCATTAGTAATCCGAGCAGCTCTTGCTCATCCCCGAGAAGCTCTTGCTCGTCCCTGAGCAGAGGTAGATGAACCAGTTTTCTTCAAGGTCTCCAATTCATCTTCAAGATTGGCATTTTTGACCTCCAAGAAAGAAAACCCCTTATCATTCACAGGGGCTAAAGCATTTGAAGAAGTAGTAGCAGATTTCAACTGGGAGACTTCCCTTTGAAGGTTATTATTTTCTTGCTCCAACAGCTCAGCTATTTGCCTGTGCTCCTCAACTTCAGTTTTCAAAGTTCTCTCTCTCACCTCATAAGCAGCAAACATTTTATCGTATCCTTTATCAGCATTCAGTTGCTGATATTTTTCTCGTAACCCTCGTGCAAAAGTGCAGTAGAGTCCTTATATTATTGTTGAAGCTCTTCAAGAGTACCCTGGAGATCTTTAATCATATCATAGTATGCTACGTTGTTAGCTACTGCACGGTCGAGTAGGCACTTAAAATACTGGTACGCTTCAATTGCTTGCTCTGAAGCACCTTGGCCGAGGATGTCAACAATTTGTGCTGCACTCAAATCTGTGTGACCAGCTATGAAGTACTCATTACATTGCCTCAACAGCTTTGTATCATGAGCAGACAATAACTCTATTCTGGCCATAAACTAATCAAGGAAGAGAAAGCAAGAATCAATAAGAATGTAAACAGAGTATGAATAAGAGAATCAACAGTGTGCATAATCAAAAGTTCAAGTTTTATTACATCATAATGGAGAAGTACAAAGTCAGAATTACATTTGATAAAGAAAAATAAACACAGAGAACAATCCGAACAACTCTACACCTTTTCCTTGTCTCCCAAAACTTTCTCGGGAGGCTGGGATGAGGAGGTAGGTTGCTCGGGGGGAACAAATGGTTGCTCGGATGGTACAAAAAGTTTCTCAGGAAGCAATGGAAGTTGCTCGGATGAAGTAGTAGGAAGTTGAAGTTGCTCGCTGGTAGATTGAATAGCTGGGGGGTGAGAAGTTTGATCTCCCATCACCATGGTAATTCTTCAGAGGCAGCTTCGTCCTCTTCTTCTTCTTCGGGAGTTGGAGGGGGGCCCGGAATGTGTCACTGAAATAAGTCAAAATTTTCATCGACTTTTATTTCTTGCAGCGCAGCGACCCATCCATCTCTAAAGTATTTGTGGCTACCATATTCTACCTGCGACATCATGGCAACCAAACCTTTGTTCCACCCCTTGTCCCAGTCGGCGCTGAAAGACTTCTTCACAGCCAGCTTTCTTTTCGCTTTATTAGAGGAGAGCTTCTCGGATAGAAGTTCCTCGACAGCCTTGAACTTATTCTCAGTTTCCTCCTTCTGACGACTTACTTCGCGAAGTTGGATTAATTCTTCCTCAACAATTTTGAGCTTATTCTCAAGCTCACCAGCATTTTTGAGCTTCTCTTCGAGCTCTTTATTCTTCTCCTCTATGTCTTTTATTTTCTTCTCCAACCATTTGGAAACTTCAATAACCTGAGCTTTCTCTTCCTCGATCGAAGTGAGTTTTTTCTCCCAGACAGCCTTATCATCATCATATTTCTGACAAGAATCTTTCAGAGACTGCGTCAGGCCTACCAGAGCTTCCTCCACACCAAATGATGAGCTTGAAGATTTGATAGCTTCGTCTTTCTTCAAAATGGTATTAAAATAGGTCACCAACTGGAAAAAGAAAATAATGACAAGTCAGTGCAGAGACAGATATAACAAGGGGGAAATGAAAAGTTCAAGACAATAAGACTTACAGAAGCAATATGGCGAGCAGCTAACGTGGTGACCATGTCCCGAGAAAGGTTTTCTTCAATACCTTGGATCTAGGGAATGATCCAAGTCTTCACCGAGCTCAGGGCAGAGCTTGGGGAAACAAAAGTAGGAACACCAGTTCCAGTAGTTGGGGGCTGAGAGATGGTTTCAGCCAAATTGACCGAGGAGCTCTTCTTTAGCTTCCTCGGGGGAACAGGAATAGTTTCGACTAAAGAGGAACTCTTGGTCGGTGATATGACAATCACCTCTCTTGGAGCATCAGTCTGGCTCGGGGACACTTGGGGCTTCTCGGCAACCTTCACAGGAGCAACCGGAGGGGGTGCATCAATTTTCTTTGTCCCTTCTGGGACATCATATTTACTTCTTTTTGCCTCTCCAGCACCAGAGCCAGATTTCTCGAAGAGGGCATGAGGTCTTCTTTTCTTCATCCTTTCACTTAAAGGGATGTGTGATTCAGGCGAAGAACTTATAAAAGTTCGTACTGGTTCTACTACACTTATCACTGGACGAGTAGTAAAAGAAGAGGTGTAAGTCTTATACTGCAGCAAATACGAAGCTGCTCTTATATGCTCGTCGGTAATAGTCTGATGCAAGCTCCAGATAAGTTTTAAATGCCTTATGTTGACTTCTGCCTCTTTTGGAGATTTTCTTTTGCTGTCAACTGCAAATAAATGAACATGAAAATATCAGTAACACCTTTTATCAAACACAAAGAATGCTTAGTTTCAAAAATAAAATGAAATTAAAATAACCTATCCCATTGCCATGGGGAGGGAATCTAGGACCCTGATAAACTTTATCTCCAGTTAAAGGAGCATGTTGCCAATTTTTTATAACAACCCCGTGCTCAAAGTAGTCCCTATTGGCTTCCGGGAGATTGACCACTAAAGCCCTATTTAAAAATCTAGTTTTTAAATAAAAAGTATTATCACCAACAGCCCATCTATAACAAAACATGATTTCTGGAATTCCTAGGCGAGTTCGATGAATTTGATTTAGTCTATGAACCCCATTAACTATTCTCCATGTATTGGGGGCTATTCTTCCAGGAACACCGTCACAATATTGACAGAATTCCAGACATAAAGGATTTGGTGAAAAGGAAAATCCACATTCAGCAACAAAAAGACTGGGTAACCAATGTCCCTCAGCCAAACAGAAATAATATGAAGGTTCAGAAAGTTCCTCCAGAACAACCCATGAAGGGATAGAAAATTCAGAGCAAAATTTATCAAGAGATTCGACAAGTTAAACCATGATGAATAAAGGAAATGAAGAAGAAGGAAGAAGATCTTACAGAAAAAGAATGGATCTGTTGACAACGAACGATGAAAAGGATGAACGCACAAGAGAGAAAGACAATGGAAAACTCAAAAGATACAAATTTGAAAAAGTAGAAGACGATGGGACTGTCTGCAACGCTTAAATACTTTGCCTCGGGAAGGGGTAAAGATAATGATTACAAAAAGAGATGATTACGCCACTGGCGGCTAAAAAGACAAAAAGGGCGTGGGAACCGAAGCGGTCATAGAAATTCAAAAAGATTGATTCTACGAATTTGGAAGGAGAAATAAATACAAAAGAAAGTGCTCCTAAATTTCGGGATGATCATTTAAAACTGCAATACTTCAAGAAAGAATGTTCCACACTCCTCAAATCTCGAACTGTGAAACATTGGGGGATTCTGTTGATTCCAAATTTAGTCGGCTGACATGGCTCAATTAAGTAAAGACACGTGACAATCTGCATGGCAATAACAAGAGCTCTTCGAGGAACCGTACTGCAATGAGGAACTCTATTTCCCCGACCAACTCAGACTCTCGACTAACAATATCTCTCCAAGGAAGATTATTACTCCGAGCAACTCATGGATGGCGAGTTACTTAGGCGGTCCGAGCAGCTTTGGCGGTCCGAGCTGCACCTCGATCAGAGCATTTATTATCAGACAATTAAGAGGATTAAATACACATTAAATACATACAGATGTATACGCCTAAGGGACAACTATGTATGCACCCTTTCACATGTACAGTCTAAGGGCTATAAATACATTGTATCATCCTCATTGTAGGGGGACGGGAATTTCTTGATAAAACCTGTAATTGAGAATTCCCAAACAAGGCAGCAATAACAGAAACAGTGGACGTAGGCCATTCTTATAAGGCTGAATCACTTTAAAACTTCTTTGTCTCGTTTAATTTTATCTGTGATTAAATAATTAGACACAATATAATTTTTTACATCAACAATGACTCTCCCCTCTTTCTTACCAACCCCTCACTCTTTCTCTCTTGGAAATTAAGTGAAATTCCCTTATCTTTAGTCTTAGCAGTTTTAGGAAACATATCAATTTCATATGTTTGCAAGTCTCCTACAAGTTCCTCCAATTTTAGCGTATTTAAATTACCCATAGAATTTAGCACAGTGACTTTAGGGATAAAACGCTTAGGCAGAGAACGAAGAATCTTTTTAACAACTCTAGCATTAGGAATATGTTCACCAAGATTAAAGCTAGTATTAACAATGTCAGAAAGCCTAGCATAAAAATCATCAAAACTTTCAGTTTCATGCATGGTGATGGTCTCAAATTGAGTTGTTAAATTTTGTAGTTTAGACTCTTGCACAGCATTCGTACCTTCATGGGTAAGTTGTAAAACATCCTATGCCTCTTTTGACGTGGAGCACGCCATTATACGTCGAAACTCGTCAGGTGTGACGGATCCGAAAATGGCACTTAACCCTTTAGAATTGAATAATGACCATTTAAATTCTTCTTCAGTCCATGAGGTGACAGATTTCAAATTAGTCACATTTTCAACAGTGACGGAGGGAGGAGTCCACCCTCTTTCAACCAGAATCCAGACGCGTTCATCAATGGCTTTTAATGCAGAACTCATGCGGGCTTTCCAATATACATAGTTTGTCCCGTAAAAAAATGGCATTTTATTATATAATTTCTCCATTATGAACACACTCGTTTTCAAAAATCAATTTTTTTTAGAAAATTGATACCTTAGAAAAATTTTGCGGAAAATTACACAGTAAAGTTGTGTAATTGGCTCTGATACCAATTTGAAAGAGTGCGCGTGCGTTCAAATAGCGATATTATTTAATTAAACTCAGTTTTTATCAATTAAATCCTAAACATGCAACTATATGTGATTGAACAAGATGATAATTCATGCAAGAACATTCAAACACACATATGTGATGAAAAATCCCCCAAAGGGGTAAAACCATTTATTTTCATTATAATATTGTAACATACAATTTCTAGGATTACAATGAAAATACAGTGACATAGAATTACCCGCAGGCATTGGATCTGTAATCGGCGGCTGGAAGTTTCCCTTTCCAGAAGGGCAGCAATGAAGAAGAAGAACGGTCTTCTCCACAAGAGTATGAACAGACACACGGATGTGTACTTGGGTTGAAAACGGATTCACAAAGGTTTGGTAAAGTTGTGTGAATAAAACCATGAGTCTTAGGACTCAAAAAGGTGAAGGCTTGAGGTATTAGGACTCTCAAATTCGTCTATCAAGGTCTTACAAAATAGCTCCCCCGAAGTTTGTATTTATAGGGAAACACTTAAAGAGTTTCACAAAATAAAAACTCTGAAATTCTATCCAGCGTACAGGGACCTCGAACCGGTTCGGGTACCCTGCGAACCGATTTGCCCCCCCAAACCGGTTCGGTCTGAGTTCGGGGAAACTTGCTGGAAGGGGGTAAAACACTTAGCAAAATTTCCAAGATTTTTCTTGGAATTATCTCCATTTTCAGCGGGCCATAACTTGATCACCGTAGCTCGGATTGAGGTGCCGTTTCTTCCAGAATCTTTATTACTGCAAGATCTTCAACTTTCCAGTTGACTGGTCCTTTGAAAGATGGCTGTAAAATTACCAAATTGACCTTAAACTTCCCTATCGAGCCTTGTTTCACTGTTTTGACTTCTCTTGCATACCACTTGCATTACGAGCCTAAAATCATGGAACGTGAAGTCGTTGAGGCAGATGAGGGACACATGATGGAGATAATAAATGCTTGATTCTCAAAATTCGGATTGAGGCCGTCGTGAGAGATCGTGTAGTGACGTGTCATTGAACCGGCGTACGACATATAAAAATGAAACATTTCGGACATGATAAAAATATCCTTACATATATAATATCTTGTTCTCATGCACAAGTAATATACCATACACACTGGTATAATAACTATCCCAACGAGCTATAACTCGAGGATGCGGTCTCTCAATGCTATCATCTTCCAGGGCATCACTCACATACCATCCTGGGGACCAGCGGTCGGACTCAATATCACCAACATCGCGGCCAACACACACACACACACACCGTTTGGAAAGTGGTCATAGTTCCTAACCGACAAGTGAGAACGACTCATACCAAGACTTCTCACCCCCAAAATAAAATCACACAAATAAAAATGGACGACTATGACCTGGGGACTATCCACACCCTGCTCCTCAAGCCAGGGGCTCACCCTCATCGCGCAACTTCCTATGATAGCATTAGAGGGGGTATGCTTCACATAAATATATATACCATCCAGACATAGATATATATACATATCCGTATCATATAATATAAATACTTTACTCACATAGTATATATATATATACCACATTATTCCTCAAACATGCACATAAATGGCCATAATTACCAATCACACATAGCAATGACCAATAATCCCAAAGATTCTCACTTATAATAATACTCGAGTATTCCCACACTCACAATTCTAAACTCAAACGTATTTCCTCACTTGATCAATAATCCCAAATGTTCCCAAGCATTCAATAAATCCATACCCCAGATCGTACACTAAGTTAATCTGAGGTTCCTTATTTCATCACAGGGTTTACTCACCCTCAATACCATTATCTAGGAGTCCTAATATCATATCTAGAATCCCCTATATTTATCTCCAAAACCATAGTTTAAATTTCCCTAAACTTAAAGGAGAAAACCTCAAATATTTTCCAGGACCGAATCGATTGGAAATTGTTGTACTTTCAAACTGTCTCTTACCGAATTGATTCGGCTTGTCCAAATCGATTCGGCTGGTCCGAAATCCCCAAATCTGCTTAGGTTTTATATATATACCAAAAATCCAAAACTCAATCCAATCTCCATTTAAATTATAACTCAGATTCATTTCAACGAACCCAAAGTTTTCATGTCTCCACAAGTCCTTTAGAGGTCCTAACATTCTATTTGAGAACCCCTAATATTTATCTCCAAATAATTCTAGCCTTAATTTCTTTCTAACGATTTCGATCTTGGACAGCTTTCCGTAGAAAAATCACTATAAATCTAAAAAAATCAGAAAAATACGCGCTCAGCGCCCACACGACCGTATCGAAAAGATATACAAGTTTTATTTTTTAATCAAGAGCCGAATCGATTCGCATCAGGGACGAATTGATTCGGAAAGGCCACTGCATTACTATTCATCATCTTCTCCAAAATTCCAAATATCAACCCAACCTCCATTTTTATGGTTTTTAATCTCAACCAACATCACCACAATAATCCTAGCATTGATTTATAACTAATACATCAATTTATTTATGGTATTAAATCACTTCTCTTAGAGTTAAACCCTAAAACCATTAAAGCCCCACTTTTATCATTTTTCCCATTTCTAACCATTTCTACATTCCATTATCATGGATTTAACACTAGAAATTATAAAAGTTTACAATACATCAAGTTGTAAACTCGTACTCAAATTTCTCAAATTTATTTTAAGGGTTCTAACCCAAAATTATATAGTTTACCAACTATAATATGAAATAAATGTACACAATGAAATAAAGCAAGTATACACTTGCCTGGAGGATGAAATCCGACGACCTCGAGTCGAATCCGACGGAGTTTGGCCCGAAAATCCTTTTTCTCTCCTCTTTCTTCCTTCTCCTTTCTTATATTCCTCTTTCTCTCTTTTTCTTTCTTCCTCCCACTCTCACGTGCCTTATATTGGGAGAAATGAGGGTTTATCCCTTTAAAACCCAAAAATGACTCGTTTACTCAATTACGAGTCCCTATTAATCCAAAAATTCCTGAAACTCAATTACAACCCCCGGATACTCTATTTTGACTATCTCGGTCATTCTGAGACCAACCGCGCAATCAGAATTTTGATCCGAGGTACTTGACCGCAATTCACTATTTCAACCCAATACAACTAAATGTGGTATTCCCATTAAAATATTATCCTCTGTCGCTTTACCCAGCTGCGACATATAATTAAAATACTCTGACTTATTTACTTAATCCTAAGAGTAATTATAATACACATAAAAAATCATTTAATCCTTGAAAACTCCAAAAATTATCATTCACAATAATTTCTTAAATCCCCAATTTGCACTTAATTATTAAATTTAATTTCCCATAAAAGTGTGGGTATTACAACACGACCCTCTTAGATAGCAATGATGAACTCAACACACTTTATTCCAAAAATTCTGCAGAATCGTAATCAATGAAAAGAAATCTGAATAACAAGATTGATAATTTAATTTCAATTCCCAACAAAGAGTACGAAGCACAACTCCAACGTGATGAAGATCAAATTATGTACAAGGATACGAGTCACTTCACGCCCTAACAACTAGCCTTTCATGAGATGTGAATGAATGAGATAATGCATCATCGTACTGTAGCATATCAGAACATGTCTCAAGAATAGAGTTACATGATTTTATATGTTAAGAAATTTCATTTCATATCAAGTTCTTTTCAATTGATGTCAAATACTATTTGTTATTTTAAATATTTTAATTGCATGGATAACAACGTGAACAAGGATAAAATATTCATAACTCAAAATAAAATATAAAAATATTCATAACTCATACTATTTGTTATTTAAAATATTTCCTAGGCAACCACATAACACAACATAAGGCATGTCCATCGCCCATTAACATGGTTGGTAGATGATGTACTAAATCCATGTCCGACTCGACCCATTTGTAATCCGACAGGTCCGAATTCGATGCATACATCGGATCGTCAAGTTCAGTATTTATCAAATATTTAGCGTGACACTACTCTAGCCTTTTTTCCATCTGTGAAATTTTACGTTGCAATAAACATACACATTTATCATTGTCTTTGTTTAGATCTTTGCAATATCTTGCCGATTTTGCTTGTGGCACGGGTATACAATGCCAATGACAGTAGCACTCCAAATCGCAACGTCTATCAAATAACCTAGGCCATTTCAAATGATCATCCCATGGAATATCTCCCTTTGTCAGCGTTAACCATTTCATCACATGATTAACGTCGCCTAAAGAATGGAGTGTGAAAATAGGTATGTTTTCAAAAACCCTTTTCTCACCAAACCAACTACCTCTATGGGGATCTTGTTATATCCCTGGGTTAGTTAACGCTAGTTCAGCATTTCTAGTTATCGCCTCGCCGTGTTTAACACCAAACGATGTTGATGCTTTAGACTTACCCTTTATATTCGTGACCTGTTGCTTCCGGCTTCCCCCACCTGTAAAGAGGTAATCACATCACACTACTCTTTCAGGCAGTGACCAGTTATAATATGGAAGTTTTTCCCCGGATAGAGTTTTCTCAGGAACATGTGTTAGGTAAGGTGAATCTTCATCAGGCATGTAGACATGGTTATACATTATGACGCTTATGATATTAAGGAAGAATACCGAGTGTTGTGGCAAAATGCCCAAATGAGACCATATCTTTATATAGAAAAATATGGACAAATACCTACAAAAACATTGCGTGGTCAAATCATAAAGGAAGTATAACTGTTCAAGAACGCGGGTGTCATATGGACATTATTATGCACGTGGGTGTCACTAATGTTCAAGCACGCGGGTGCCACTAATGTTCAAGCATGTGGGTGCCATTATTATGAATTACGCACGCGGGTGTCATTAATGTTCAAGCAATCGTGTGCCATTATTGCGCATTATGCACGCGGGTGTCATTAATGTTCAAGCACGCGGGTGCATCAATTAATCAAACCCAAATATTTAAAATATTTATGATGTTTTATTATAAGATTACTAAATGGGACATATTACAAACGAACCACATCCAAGTTAATAATTCAGCATGACGATTCCAGATGTGTTCCATCAGGTCATCACGTAACTAGTTATAGGCATCCTTGTTCCTCATCTTTGCATCCCGAACCTAGTACTGATAATGGCCAGCGAGACTTTGCCTGCTTAAGCAGGGTGGTGGCTCACATAAGGGTTATTCGGCTCGCCAACTCCCGTTCCGTAATTCCTCCTCGATAATTGTATTATGTAATATAACATAGGTATTCATTATTACATGTAAGTCTTTATATTCCCAAAAAAATTTTGAGTTCCTAATAAAATGGAACTGCTGTTGCAAAATGCCGAAAGCCCTTTCCATATCCTTTATGTCTCCTTCCTACGCTCGTGTGAACACGCTTTGTTTTTCAGTGGTTGGCCTCTTGAAACTTTTGACAATAGTTGCGTGGGGAGGATAAATACCATCTTCGAGGTAGTACTCTGTGTCGTACGTGTTTTCATTAATTTTGAAGTTCATTAAGGTCCGATTTCCTTCCAAAAGTTCTTCAAACACGTGAGATTTGGCAAGAACATTCAAATAATTGCATGTACCTAGCATGCCAAAGATCGCATGCCAAATCCATGTATCATAAGATGCCACGACCTCTAAAATAATAGTGTCTGCATGGCAATGCCCTTGATATTGTCCTTTCCAGGCATGTGGACAGTTATTCCATTCCCAGTGCATGCAGTCAATGCTACCGATCATCTCGGGGAAACCCCATCGCTCATTCTCAGACTGGAGGAGGGGAAATATCTTCGGCCGTAGTCGTGTGATAATACTCCGGGATAAACACCTTCACTAAAGCCTAACATAAATGTTTTAAAGTCTCTATCGCCGTTGTCTCAGCAATTTTTAAGTATTCATCATGTAAGTCACCGTAACTTCTGGATGCTAACATACGAAGTGCACATACGATCTTCTAGTGCGAGCTTAATCCAAGTCGACCCGCACAGTCGGGTCTTTGAATGAAATATGGATCTTTTTCACAAACGGCTTCTAAAATGCGATTGACGCTCGCCTAAACATTTCTCCAGTATAAGTTGGATTCTTTAGAAAATAGTCTCTCCATAAATTCTGGTGAACCATATATCTATCGCGATGAATCGTTCTTCGCTCATGAATTGCTTGACTGCTCTGCAACGAATCGAATTTATAGATTCTCCTGAGCATTCTGTTATGAATCGTTGCGATTTCATCATCAGAGTCATCATTATAAGCTGCGATAATCTGCACTAGTATCATTTCGTCCATATTACTATAAGACATAATTTGTACATAGTTGAGAAATATATTTATCCCAGCAAGTGTAGATGGGAAGTGAATATGTATAATTTCCTCCACATCACACTACTCTTATAGTATGGGATGTGAAAAAAAAATTACTACAGATTGGACAACACAAACAAACCCAACCAACTCATTTATTACCGATTGGACAATACAAACCAACCTAACAATTTATTACCATTTGTACAAAACTGACCCACCTACTCATTTATTACCGATTGAACAACACAAAAAAATCCATCCAACCATTAGCAGTGATATGGACAACACAAACAAACCCACCAACTCATTTATTACCGATTGGACAACACAAACCAACCTAGCAATTTATTAACGATTGTACGACACTGACCCACCTACTCATTTATTACCTATTGGACAACACAAACAAACCCATCCAAACATTAACAGTGATATGGACAACACAAACAAACCCACCAACTCATTTATTACCGATTGGACAACATAAACCAACCTCGCAATTTATTACCAATTCTTTTATTAAATGAACAATAAATGGCGGAAGAATTTTATTATAACAACATCCATTAAAAAATGAATAAGATTTTATTATAACAACATCGATTAAAAAATGAACAAGAATTCAAACAATATTTTATATCACCCCAAAAAAGTGTTGAAAATCCCAAAAGCGTCATCGGCAAGAGATGCTTGTGTAGCCGATCCTCCGGGATCTTGTGAGGGTGGTTGGGAAATATTAGGAGAACCAAGAGGATATGCATCTTCGTATATGTAAGGCGGTGTGTGTTGGTGAATGGGGTATTCTCCAGCAGATGAGGGTGGCTGGGCAACACTAGGTCCTGCGCCGCACAGATGAGCATTCTCTTCATCTTTTTCTCACAACATCCTCATTAACATAAGCTCACGTTCTAACATTAGGGATTTAATTTTCTGGATGCAGTCCTCTCTTAGGTACACTATTTCACGCCATTGTGATCATGAGTAGAATTCACTAGGCGGTAGAAGATTTGGCGTACTGGGCGGATGTACTTGAACAAATATTGTGCCATTACCACTTAAATCAACAACTTCAACATCATGTGATAAGGGTAGAAAATCTGAAGAGGAAGATTGTCCCTGTGTTGTACATATGTGGAGCCTCCCATCTATCTGATGGTGCGATGGGTACCCGTACATCATCTGGTACAATCGAGGCAAACCCAAACCTGTCATAGTTTTTCCATCAAAATACCGCGAGTAGAATTTCACCCTTGCCCGCAATCTTCCAGTATATAAGCCATTCCTCCAACGATGACATTGTCAAATCAGCAATTGCAGGTTCCCAATTTCCGATGTGTTGCATATATATGTTTATTGGAATGAATGACATTGGATAAGGCGGGTTATCGGGAATAGAAATATGGTTTGTCATTTGAGGGTAGCACTGGTCTTTGAGGTACCAAGTTCCACCTAACTACGGATCGAAAAGAATGTACCGTCTCTGAGCCAAATCATGCGCAACAGCAGGACCTTCTAACTGGTTTTTTTGGCAATTCCATAAATGGTTTCCATATAATTGACTCGGGAGAACGCATTTCTAGTTGCTCCTGCATGGTCCCATAGTTAAATCGCAGTTGGACGATTAGAGCGCCGCGTTGATTTGTCACCCATCGTAGCATTCTTGGCAACCTTTGCAATGCGTGGTCGAGTAAGAGTGTAGCCATCGTACAGAAATACTCATACCCTAGGTACTGCAAAATTAAATAACAACTCATTAATAATTGGTTACTCATAAATCAAGTACCTTTATAAATTATCGAGAAAATTGAAATGTGGGGACGGTAGACTTTACCTCTACAATTTGCTAGAAATAATTAACCGTTTTTTGCTCATTTGTGGTGCATGCACCGAGGGCATAGTAAACTCGTGCAAGAATGGCAGAACCCCAATCTCTATTAGCCATGTTATTTAGGTTGTGTAAAAATGGTGCCCAATCCAAATTTACTGAATTAACTACAATGGGAAAAAATATAGAACTCATAACGAAAACAATAAAAGAACGACCGATTTGTTCTGCGCTCACTAATCTGTCCTTCGTAACTTGCGCACTCCAATGAAACATGTATAATTTTAGGGTCCTGCAGGATATGTTTCGTCCTTTGCGTTCTGGATTGCCTATTTCGAGAAAATATAATTCGAATATTTCAACCACGGTATGCGGACTACTCATAGGAAAGGGGGGCAAAATTGGATGGATACCAATTTGAATTCCTATAAAATTAATAAAATTTAATGAGTACTAATTACCGAAAAATTCTTAAATAATATAGCTACATAAAATAAATTGCGTAGAATTATATTCAAATATTACCGGATAAATGCACAAAATCGAAAGGGGTAATCCCCAACTCCACACAAGGTAGGTGAAATGTATGCGTTATCTCTGACCACCTACTAATTAGCACTGCCGTCATTTGATTGTCCAAGTTAAGAAAAATTTCCCTAAACAAATGACTGAATTCGAAGTTGTCGATGATATCTCGAACTTTCGAAACATGGACTAAATGAGCGTATACTTCTATTGGACCTTGTAGACTCCAAGCATGTGAAATGGACTCTCGTTTGCATGCCCATTAGGATAAATTATTGCGTCTCTCGCATATGGTCTACTATCGTCATACACCCGAACCAAATTTCTATACACGATTGGCAAGGTTGGTTGGGGGGGGGGGGGGGGGATTCTCGTTTGGTTTAGTGGCTTTGCCACACCATTTTCTTTGAATAGCATGCATTTTGGATAATAAAATTGATTAAAAATATAAATAAATATGAGTGTTTAAAATTGGATTGGAAATATGAAATTTGGTATGGTAGGTGGTAGGTGCTAATATTGGTATGAAAATAAATAAGGTTTTTGACATTGATGTGAAATGAGAATGAGATAATTTTGAATGGTAGTTATAGGGGTTGGTTTTTAATTATATATATTTTAATGGATACATTTTATAATGGACGGATTGATAATGGTTGGATTTTGGACCGTTGGGGGGGGGGGGGGGCTGGACGGGTGATAGTTATCCGTCCAGGGCTTAAACGCCTGACTCTTCCCTGTCCAGCAATTGCCACATCACTTTTGCATCTTCTTCTAGCCTCTCCATTGTGTAAGCTCATCCCACAACTAACATCCAAAGATGTAAATTTGCATCTTCTTTAGCCTCTCCATTGGAGATGGACTAAGTGATCTATACAATGTATATTGTCTTAAAACCATGAACAAGTCTTGAGTTGCCAATTTAATGCATATTGTCCTTTTAATTGTAGAATCTATAGATGACCTTGAGCAATTGTACTAACTTTTTCAGTTTGTTGTCTAAGCTTCTTCATACCACTAGTACACGCAAGATGGCTGATAGCTGTCCCATTTGCCTACTTCTTTTTCAAACTATTCACATTTATATATTATATATATAACAAAAACTACTACAACATCTTCCTTGGTATATGGATAGAACCTGATATGAGTGCACATACTTTTTAACACAGTATGTCAATCTGCCTGCAAAGTTGACACCTATGCCTACTGTGATTTAATAACCTTGTCCACTTATTCTTTTTGGAATTAATTCGATTTTATCGTCCCTATATTATATATATATATATATATATATATATATATATAATATTTCTCTTGTGCGGACTAGTCTGCATTTTAAAAGTGTGGACCGAACACATGTCGCCTGTCGGTGAGCCTAGAAATTATTGGCTAAATTATAGGCACACTCTCTCTCTCTTTTTTGGGCTCACCGCCAGATGACACATGTCCGGTCCGCATTCTTAAAATGTGGACTAATCCGCACAACGGGAGCACTCTATATATATTTATTTGTTCTTATTGTGCTTTCAATTAATATATATATATTATAAAGTCTTGTATAAAGTATTGTTTACGTTTTTTTTAATTCTTTTTTATATGTATACTTTTTATAATATTATATAGTAGTTCTAATAGCTTATTATTTATGTAACTAGTTATAACATATTTATATGTATACTTTTTATAATATTATATATATATATATATATATATATATATATATATATATATATATATGTTTGTGTTAGTAGGTTTGAATAATATCTTTTTCTTTTGACCATACAAGTAGGAACTGGAATTTTGATATCCCCTTTTTTACTGATAATTCATTGTTTAGAAAACTTACATTAGTAGATGTAATATTATATACATGTATTTCCTTTTCATTTAGCAATAGGCATGACCAAGTGTCTCATCTCATGTATACATTATCTACCATTAGACTTTTATTCACATAATGAGGGTTCAGTTATGAGAGTATCCTTTACTTGTATATTTATATATACTATTATATATAAAGATAGTTTCTATAAAATAATCGTGCCTGTCATCATTTTTTTGTACACTTTATTCACATACTCATTCTTATATTTTTTTAACGTTTAAATTATATTATGATAATTTTATACCGTTAAAAGATATTATTGATAAATAAAAATTAACGTTTTGAGTTTTTTTTCCATGTGATCTATTGTTTGACTGTGCAGAATTTATGGGAGAATCAATATTGTTATACATATTGTTATATTACACAGCTATATATAACTATATGTTTATATTATATTTTATATGCGTTTGTGATGTCTATTAAAAGAAAAGTTTTTTTTATATGACTACCCCCTTTTTTTTTCTTGCTTTAGCAGTGATAATGCTTTGTTTATATAGTATATATACCACGCATGCATCAGCATGTCTATGATGTCACATATAATTCTAGGAAATGTGTCTTAATATAGATATATTCAATTAACTCATAGTTTGGTAGGTCATGAGTATACATAGTAAGAATCTTTACTCTCTCAACACATATCTCCAAATTAATTACTATATTTGTGGGAAGATATGAAGGATCGATTTTTTTTTGTTGTCTTTATCTATGCAATATAATGATGTCTCTTTTGTGTTCAAGACGATATTATTTATATTTGGACAAATTGAGTAATTGGTTAACTCTTTCGTCAAGACCCACAAGTGGTATATTACTGTGAGTACCATTGCTTTAACATCACTGATTGGTTCTTTCCCTCTTCTATCTTGTCAGCAACTATTTTATATTTATATGATTCAATTTTTGATGATCAACTAGTTGTTGTGATACTATTGAGTGGGCTACAGTGATTGACATTGGCTGACGTCCTTTTATATTACAAAGATCATTTATTGAAGTTTTGTTGACTACTAACACTTAATCCTTACGTTTGGTCGATTCATTGTATCTCCCATTTTTTGCTACTAATCTCTCTCTCTCTCTCTCTCTCTCTCTCTCTCTATCAGTCTACAACATATCTTAGAGAGGAAATAATGACTCAGATACGATTTGTTCTCAAATAAAATTGTGTGCATTTATTGCTTCTCCAAGTTGATGAAAAAGCTCCAACGGCTATTTTTTTATTTGCATCCTACAAATAAAAAATGATAATTGTTGAAGAAGTAGTAGAAAAAAATAATAGAGAGCAACTCAAAATTTTATTCAGCTCATATATTTACTCTAGAGAGCAATCAGAAATATTCATTCAACTCATAGAAGTTCAAGTGAGCAACAAAAATTTATTCAGCTCTACACACTTGAGATAGCAACAATCAATATACAAATTTGAAGAGCACAAGAATCATTATTCTGCTATAAAAATTTCAAGAAGAAGACTAGTGCCAAAAATTAAATTTATTGAGAAGTCTCACTCAAGAAGAAACCCGGATCAATTTGTATTTGAGAGAGTTTCAACATCCAAACTTTGTACTCAAAACTCCTATTTTATTTTGAAGCTCGGTGAATAGCTTCAGCTATACAAGTAGCTCGGTTCAGCTTCTCGATTGTACGTTGGAGGTTTGATCATGCATTAGTGGATCACGATAGTGAAGCGCGGGAGACGGAAGCTGCTCTTGGCGCGTGGATGTAGGCCGGGTTTTGGCCGAACCTCGTTAAAAATACGGTGTCATTTATTTTCAGCATTTAAATTTATTTATATGCTTGTGATTGTTTAATTTTATTTTTAAGCACTTATACTTGCAAATTATTTAAATCCGAAAATTTGGTAAATTTATTTTAAGAATAAAATGATTATTTGGTAATAATTAATTTATTTCAGAATATTAATTTTTATTAATCTCAAAAATTATTTATAAATTTATTGGGTCTTATAATCTTAAAATATAACTTGTTTAAATTAATTTGATATTCTTGCGTGAATCACTTTAGATTAAATCCAGAATATTAAATACGAAAATTGATTATTTATTTATTGGATGTTGTAATCTCTTGTTTAATCAATTGAAAGTATTCATTTGATAATTTATTTATTGTGTGTTATAATCTCTGATTTAAATTGTTTAAATTAGTTGGTTATATTTATTTAATCATCATTGGTTTAATCATTTAAGATTTCTTAAATCTGAAATTTGTATTAATTGTTTTAAATTAAATATTTTCTGAAATATTATTTTAACCTAAAAAGCTTGCAAAATCTCAATTCACCCCCCCCCCCCCCTCCTCTTGAGTATTTTTATGGGCAACACAAATGATTTATGCGTAGAAATTATGCTTATAGCAATCAAAACAATAGAAACTTTACGTGTAAAATGACCATAGGTGAAGAAATATGAAAATTCTACCATTAAAACTTGAGCTTTAATGGTGAACTTTGATATAATATTTATAACTTAGGTTTGAATTAATGAACTTAATCATTAAAACCTTAGGAACTCTAGTGAAATGACCAAAATCCACAAATTTACATAACAAGCTTCAATTGATTGAAAGTGCTTTCTGAACCAGAAAACTCAAAACTTCAAATTCTCCTTTTATAATCCACCTCAAACCCTAAAATCAAAACCAAATTACTCCTTAACATAGCAAAAACCAAACCATATTCATAAGAATCCCTGTCGTACTCTTAAAAGCTTCGAATGTTAAGTCAAAATTTTGAAAAAAAAACACAGTTATAGAACTCAATGTACACTGTATCTCGATTCATAAAACCTATATATCTAGATTCCTTATGAAATTTTAGGTTGAGTTTGGTCAGAAATTATCTTAAATGTTGTAGAAATGAAGGAGATATCTTCAGTTAAAAATATAAAACCCTGAAGTCAACAATCGATAGGTAGAAGATGAACTATTTGACCAACAACTTTGACCACATGCGTAAGGGCGCATGGCCAATCAAATTTTTTTAAAATTTTTTCCAAGATATTTTTTTTCCAGTCAATATGGTATAAGGTAAGATTGTGTTTGGTCAAGCCTAGCCAAATTTATGAGAAAAAGAGGTTTTAGGTTTGAAATATTTTTTTAAATTACAATTTGACCCCTCTTGACTTTTTCAACTTCTGAATTTTAACCCCAAACTTTGTCTATAAGTACTTTAAAATATTTGAAGTCAAAAAGTCTTCTACACCAAAGTTCAGGTTTGACCTTAAGTCCAAGATTTTAAAGTCACAAGTTATTTATAATTAAACCCCTGAAACTTTAAAAGATACATTTTTCAGTATAAACTGACCAAAGCCAACCACAATTCCAACAATACTTATTCACCCAAATATTGTATATAGATAATCAATTACCATCTCCTCCCTATATTCTCTCTTGATCCGTATGTAGTTCAAAACTATCGATCAAGTACGTCATTTTTCCTATTTGATAATAAAATTTTGCATACTTGTCAACTGCTATTGCTATCATTCCATGATAGCCCTATTTGATTCCAAGTATGTGTAGAAATTACCATACTAATATGTTACTACATCACTGATTGTATAAATTATGAATAATCGGATCAAACCCTTCTCACCTAATAACTGATATCATAACAATTTATTGTAACGATACAGTTCCCTTTATGCCTTTGTGCATTATTATTTATTTTAAAAGCATCAATAATAACTAAGGCGTAGACTTCCATGTTAACTCACAGAATTTTCTACTTGGCCTATGGTCTCCGATGTTGAGAGCCGAATTTATTGATACTTATGTATAAGTGCCACTTTAATTATGTACATAATCAGTTATTATCCGAAGATTTTGGATGATTTATTATTTAGTTTTATTGATGGCTTATTCAATGCGATACCCCTTAGTGAACTGGTAAGTATGGGATTAATAGTTCAGAAATCCTTAATTTTTTTTATAATAACCTGATAAGTATGAGATTATCAACTTTAATTCTTTAACTTTCTTATACAGACATTTGAATTCTATATACACTCCATCTCTCATCTATACAAATAATTGTTATAAAATTCGTAAAACTTGCTAAGAATATTTGTGCAAATTCCTTTTTCCTCGAGATGACCCAGGAAAAAAAGGATAGTATATCTCCCCCGTTTGAGACACAGACAAGTCACCTGTTTGCGTATGTAACTGTATGGGCGAAGACTAAGCCTAATGGGAGAAATCAATGACATTTTTCTACTTTCTAATTTATAGTTCGAGTTGACAAAAAATGTAATTCACCCCTGCAGTGGTAATACATTATGTGTTCCATTTAATAATGAATAAAGTTTTGTTTTCCTCCACAACTTTAATTCATTGCTTTATATATACTCTCTTATACATTCATACCAAAAAGATGGGCGTGACATACGGGTTAATACATTAGACCAATACTAAACACGATTAGATCCACTAATTCATTAACATTATTAAAGGTCCCATTAAGTAAATTTTACTATGAATGTTGATGTAAAAAATTAGATTATCTCTAATTAGTCAATCACAGATAAAATAAACAAGACAAAAGTTTTTAAAGTGGTTCAGCCTGGAAAGAATGGCCTACGTCCACTATTTTTGTTATTGCTGACTGTTTGTTTGGAATTCTCGATAATGGATTTTACCAAGAAATTTCGAATCCCCTTTTGGTGAGGAGGTTACAATGTATTTATAGCCTTTAGGCTGTACAAATGTAATGACAATGCGCTGTTATCTAGTAGATATGTACATCTATATGATAATAAATGAGCATTTAATGCGCAGTCGTCTCCTTGATTATTCTGATTAGAGTGCTAAGCTGCTCGGACCGCCTAAGTAGCTCGACACGCTTGAGCTGCTCGGGGTCCCTGAGTTCCTCAGAGAACTCTTGTTGCTCGGAACGCCCGAGTTGGTCGGGGAGATTAAGTTCCTCGGAGTCAGTGTGTTGTTCAAAAAGTGTTTGTGGGTGCCATGTAGATTGACACGTGTCTCCACATAATTGATCCACATCAGCAGACTTAATTTGGTATCAACAGAAGCCCCCAATGTTTCGTAGTTGGATGTTGAAGAAAAGTATGGAACTTTCTGCTGCCTAGACTTTCAGTTTTTATGGATTTTAGACAAACTTTCGTTGTATATAACTCCTTTTTCCATAACCGCTTCATTTTTTATGCCATTTTCTTCTTTTTAGCCGCCGGATACGCAATCGTCCGTCCTAGTAATCATTGTTTTTCTCCATTCCCAAGGTAAAATATTTAAGCGCTACAGAAAATCCTATCTTTTTTTACTTTTTCAAATCTGTATCTTAGAACTCTTCACTTCTTCTCTATCTTGTGCGTTCGTTTCTTCCATTGTTCGTTGCCAACTGATTCACTCCTTTCCTGTAAGATATTCTCCCTTCTCTTTATTTACTTTGTTGAGTCGCTTGACAAATTTCGCTCCGAATTTTCAATTCCTTCATGGGTCATATTGGAAGAACTTTCTGAACCTTCTGACTATTTTTCTTTGGTTGAGGGACATTGGTTCCCCAGCCTCTTTATGGCCGAATGTGTCTTTTCTTTTCCTCTAAATCCTTTATGTTTGGAGTTCTGTCAGTATTTTGATGTTGTTCCTGCAAAAATAGCGCCAAATACTTGGAGAACAATTAATGGAGTTCATAGGTTGAACCCACTTCATGGAACCCGTTTAGGGATTCCAGAGATAATGTATTGCTACATATGGGTTTTTAGCGATAGTACTTTTTATTTAAAAACTAGGTTTTTGAATAGGGCATTAGTTGTCAATCTTCCTGACGCCAACAGGGATTATTTTGAATATGGAGTGGTAATGAAAAATTGGCAACATCCTCTATTAAATGGAGATGATGTATATAAAGGTCCTAGATGTCCTCCTTATGGCAATGGGATAGGTTGTTTTTATTTTTATTCTCTTTTTGAAATTATATTTTCTTCATGCTTGATAAAATGCTTCACTGATATTTGATTTTTGAGTATTTGCAGTTGACAGCAAAAGAAAGTCTCCTAAAGAAACTGATGCTAATTTAAGGCATTTGAAACTTAACTGGATTTTACACCAAACTGTTGCTGACGAACATATTAGATCAGCCTCTTATTTGTTGCAGTACAAGAGCTATACTTCATCCTTTACTGCTCGTCCAGTGGTGGTTGACATCGACCAAGTACCAGCTTCTGAAACTAGTGTTGAAGGTTCCTCCTCTGAATCGAATATTCCCCTTAGTAACATAATGGAGAGAAGAAGAGCTCCTGCCTTCTTTGACAAATCAGACTCTGCCAATGTAGAGGCAAAGAAAAATAAGCAGGATGTTCCAGAGGAAGGAACGAGAAACATTGATGTACTCCCTCCAGTTGCTGCCAAAAAGGTTGTTGAGAAGCCCCCTGTGGCTCCGAGAAAGGCTATGGTTATTTATCCTCCTAGTGAGGTTATTGTCATATCACCAACCAAGACTTCTTTGGTTGAAAATATTCCTGCTCCTCCGAAGAAGTCAAAGAAAAGCTCCTCAGATAGATTGGCTGAACCTATTTCTCACCCTTTAAATGCTGAAAGTGGTATTCCCACTTTTGTTCCTCTGAGCTCTGCCATGGGTTCGGTGAAGTCTTGGATTATCCCAGAAATCCAAGTTATTGAAGACACCCTTTCCCGTGACAGGGTCACAACATTGGCTGCTCAACATATTGCTTCAGTAAGTATTACTAGTCTAAGTTTTCATTTTTCACTGTTATGTCCCTATATTGACTCAAAATTATTTCTTTCTTCAGCTGGTAACATGTTTCAACAGTATTATGAAGAAATATGAGGCTATTAAAGCTTCAAGCTCCTCGGGAGGTGTAGAGGAAGCTTTTGTTGGTCTAACTCAGTCCTTAAAGGACTCTCGTTAGAAATATGAAGAAGGTAAAGTGGCTTGGGAGAAGCAACTCAAGTCCATCGAGCAAGAGAGAGATCGAGCTGTGGAGGCCTCCAAGGGGTTGGAGAAAAAGATGAAAGAATTTTAGAAGAACAATAAAGAGCTTGAGGAGAAGCTCAAGAATGCTGAGGAGCTTGAGAATAAGCTCAAAACTGCTGAAGAGGAAGTTAGTAAACTTCGTGAGGTTGATCGCCAGAAGGAGGAGGTGGAAAGGAAGTTGAAGGTTGCCGAGGAGCTCCTTAGGGTAAGGACCTCCTCAGAGAAAGAAAAGAGAAAAAGGGATGTTAAAAAAGTGTTCAGTGTTGGGTGGGATAAAGGTTGGAACAAGGGTCTGGCTGCCATGACTTCGCAAATGGAGTATGCTAGCCTAAAGTACTTTCGTGATGGATGGGTAGCAGCATTGAAAGAGATGAAAATTTTTGAGGATTCTGAACTATTCCAGCAACACACACATGGCCCTCCTCCCTCTCCTGGAGAAGAAGAGGATGAACCTATTTCAGATGAATCTTCCTTGATGTCTGTAGACCAAGTTCCCATCATTCAATCGTGCTCCGAGCAACCCCAACCAACTATTACTCGTACCGAGCAGCTACTCTTGCCCTTCGGGCAACCTACCCCTTCGTCCAAGCCTCCCGAGGAAGTCTTAGGAAGCAAGGAGAAGGTGTAGAGTTGTTCGGATCTTTCTCTTAACTTTTTTATTGAATGTAATTTTGAGCTATGTACTTCCTTTTGTGATGAAATAAAATTTAATCTTTGGTTGTTCGTCTTGACTTTTTCTTCTACTTGCTTTGTCTGCATTCTCATTGATTCTTTCTATTTCTTCTCTTCACTAGTTTATGGCCAGGATGGAGCTCTTATCGGCCAATGACACAAAACTAATGAAAAAGTGCAATGACTACTTCAAATCTGGTCATGCAGATCTGAATGAGGCCCAGATAATTGACATCCTCAGATCAGGTGTTTTTGACCGAGCAGTTGAGGCTTACCAATATCTGAAATGTTTGCTCGATCGTGCAGTTGCTAACAATGTGGCATATTACGAGATGATTGAAGATCTCTAGGGTACCATCAAGGAACTTCAACAACAATATATGGAGTCTTGTACCCTTTTGCATCAGGGGTATGAGAAAACATATCAGCAACTAAATGTTGACAAAGAATATGATAAGTTTATCGCTGCTTATGAGAAGAAAGAGAGCATTCTGAAACTTGAGGTTGAAGAGCACAGGCAAATCGCTAAACTGTTGGAGCAGGAGAACAATATTTTGCGAGAAGAGATATCTCAACTACAATCTGCAGCATCTTCCTCGGGAGCCTTGGTCCCTGTCAATGATGAAGGTTTCTCTTTCTTAGAGGTAGAGAATGCCAACTTAAGAGATGAGTTAGAAACTTTAAAAAAGGTTGGACCTTCCTCGTCTACTCGTGGACGAGCAAGGTCTTCTTCTCGGGGAGGAGCGAGAGCTGCTCGGATTTCAATTGAAGAGGCGAGGACTCAATCATCCTTGGAGAACTAGGCATTACAGTTAATGGCGAAGAATCAGTCCTTAGCAGAGATGTCCAAGAAGATTCTGAACCTCAACGAGCAACTTTCTACACAAAGCTCTGCCTTGGAAAATAAAGAAAATCTGGTGAAGAATCTTCACAAGCAGCTGGAGAGTTTGACTTACCAATTCAATAAATAGCCCAGAGAGTTTTGGACGGCTGGTTACAATGAAGCCCTCTACCATCTTGATGATCGGATCCAGCAGTCAAATAACAAGGGATACAAGCAAGGATGGTTGAATGCACTAGGTGCGCTAAAATTGGAGCAGGGTCACTACTTATGGGATTATTATGATCCTGGATTGCTTGAGTTACCCGTTCCTCCTTTTAAGCTCGACATGAGTTGGATTCCTGCTTGGGCAATTCCTCAGTGCTTGATTTCAAAGTACCTTGGCGATTACAGCCTTCATTCGAATTTTGACATATCTCGCCCAGAGCATTTCCTTGATCGACCATCAGTGATGAATGTTCGAATGCTTCGAGATGTAAATTTCATAAACTCTCCTTATGCCTTAGACGATCCTCCTGCTGGAGTAGAACCTGTTTCAAAGGTAGAGGGGAAAAACCAATAGAGTAGGTTCTTTGATGTAATAACTTGTAGTTTTCACAGCATATGCAATTCTTCTTAATTTGAATGAAGAAATTTTTTCATCTTTTGCTATTTTATTTTCTTCTAAGTATTTTGCAAAATGTCTTTGTTTGTGAATACATACATATTTTGATATGCTATTATGTTTTATTTATTTTTTGATTATATTGACTTATCACTCTTTTATTCTAAGCAATGAAACGACTTACATCCCATGATCCTGCTTAATTTAACCAACCGGAGTTGATTGCAATTGATTTACCGACCAACCGGAATTGGAGGAGATAAATTTTCCGACCAACCAGAGTTGGTGGTAATTTGTTCCCGACCAACCGAAGTTGGAGAAGATTAATTGGCCGACTAACCGGAGTTGGAGGAGATTAATTTTGCCGACCAACTGGAGTTGGTGGATATCTGTTCCCAACCAACCGGAGTTGGAGGAGATTAATTTGCTGACCAATCGGAGTTGGTGGATATTTGTTCCCGACCAACCAGAGTTGGAGGAGATTAATTTGCCAACCAACCGGAGTTGGTGGATATTTGTTCCCGACCAACCGGAGTTGGAGGAGATTAATTTGCTGACCAACCGGGGTTGGTGGATATTTGTTCCCGACCAACCGGAGTTGGAGGAGATTAATTTACCGACCAACCGGAGTTGGTGGATATTTGTTCCCGACCAACCAGAGTTGGAGGAGATTAATTTGCCGACCAACCGGAGTTGGTGGATATTTATTCATGACCAACCGGAATTGGAGGAGATTAATTTTTCGACCAACCGGAGTTGGTGGATATTTGTTCCCGACCAACCGGAGTTGGAGGTGATTAATTTGCCTACCAAGCGAAGTTGGTGGATATTTGTTCCCGACCAACCGGAGTTGGAGGAGATTAATTTGCCGACTAATCGGAGTTGGTGGATATTTGTTCCTGACCAACCGGAGTTGGAGGAGATTAATTTTTCGACCAACCGAAGTTGGTGGATATTTGTTCCCGACCAACCGGAGTTGGAAGAGATTAATTTTTCGACCAACCGGAGTTGGAAGAGATTGATTCTGAACTTGATGCATAGTGTGTAGCACTAATACTCCGAAAAATTTCAACAAAAAGAGAGAACTGGGTAAAACATTCAATAATTTATTCATACTGAAGAAAACTTCATTTACATAGGAATCCCAACTACTGATAATACATGCGTAGATGCTCTGCATTCCACGCATTCTTAAATTCTTCTCCCTCCAAGGTTTTAATCATGTATGTTCCTGGTCGAACAACTTCTGTTACTCTGTAGGGTCCATGCCAGTTAGCTTCCAGTTTATTGTGCTTTTGAATTACTTTCTTTAGCACATAGTCTCCTTCCTTCAAATCGCACTTATTTACCCTCTTGTTGTAAAACAGAGCTGTTCGTTGTTGGTATGCATCATTCCTGATTGCTGCTTATTCTCTAACTTCTTCGAGCATATCTAGATCTAATCGCCTCATCAAGTCACTGATAGGAGAATTGAAATTCAGCACCCGGTGTATGGGGAGGCCCAACTCGGTAAGTATAACAGCTTCGCTTCCAAATGCCAGCATGTATGGAGATTCTCCTATTTCTGCTCACGGTGTAGTACGATAAGCCCACAGCACAGAATGTAGCTCGTTAATCCAATTGGCTTCGCATCATCCAGTCATTTTTTTAAACCGTTCAGTAGTGTTTTGTTCGTCACCTCAGTTTGTCCATTGCTCTCGGGATGGCCTGGTGCAGAATGGGTCTTCAATATGTTTGACTGATAAAAATATGCAGCGAACTCCTCGTTGTCGAACTGAGTTCCATGATTTGTGACGAATGCATGGAGAAGACCTTATCTATAAATGATATTCTTCCAAATAAATTGATACACCTTGTCATACATCATATCAATAAGAGGCTCAGCTTCTACCTATTTAGTAAAATAATCCACAGCGACCACGAGGTATTTAAATCTTCCTCGGGTCGTTGGAAGTGGCCCGATCAAGTCTATTACCCATATGGAGAATGACCAAGGAGGCGTGATGGGTGTTAGCAGTGCTTGGGTAGTTCTTCGAATAGAGGATAAACGTTAACATTTATCACATTTCTTGGCATAAGCTACATAATCAGTTCTCATCGTCGGCCAGTAATACCCTTGCGTTATCATTCTTTGCAAGAGTGTTCGACTTGCTACATGGGCTCCACAAGACCCTTCATGGACCTCTTCAATCAAATTTTTCACCTCGGAGGGGTGGACACATCTTTGCAAACATGCTATAATTCCTCGTCTATATACAATGCCATTAGTCAATACATAATGAGAAACTTTAAACTTTAGTTTCTTGGCTGCGAGTTTATCAGTTGGTAATGCCCCCTCCTCAATATAGGCCTTGATGGGATCTATTCAAGATGGCCCTAAATCAAGGGTAATAAAATTCGTCATCATATCTTTGTCAAAGCTCCTGCTAGCCAAGATTTCTATTGGGATTGCTCTTCGTTGCTCGGTGCGTGTGGCTGAGGCTAACCGAGCTAAGGCATCTGCTCTTGCATTCTCCAATCTTGGTATTCTAATTAACTGCACTGCGTTAAAGCTCGATACAATCTCCATTGCTTTCGCATGATACTTGATCATTAATTCTTGGTGGAATAAATTTTTAATCAAAAGTTTCCTTGGTGGAATATTTGTTGCTTCTTTATATCCTCCTCTAGAACTTCTTGCTTCTCGTCGACCATCTTCTCTTGCTCGTCAACCGACTTAAGTTGGCCGGGGTTTAAAATTGATGATCCTGTAACATCCACAGGCTGGTCGGTATTCAACTTTTTCTCTTTGGAGGTGTCACGATAGGTGAACTCTGAGATAAAATCTGCCACTGCCTTCCCTTTAAGCGATGATCTAAGTTCATAAACTATGTCATATTAACCAAGTTCTACTGCCCAGTACATCAATCTCCCTAATTTTTTTTGTTTATGAAGAGCTTGCCTTAACGGCATATCAGTATACACGACTATGGTATGAGCTTAGAAGTATAGCCTCATTCTTCTACTTGCCTCTATCAGCGCTAGTGCCAACTTTTCCAGTCTTGGATATCTGATCTCTGCTCCTCGGAAGGCCTTGCTAGTGTAATAGATTGGTTTTTTCACTCCATCCTCCATTCTTATTAACGCTGAGCTCACTATGTTTTCTGAAACTGCTAGATACAAGTATAGTCTTTCTCCCATCACTGGTCTGGACAACAAAGGAGGTTCTCTTAGGTATTTCTATAACTCTTAAAAGGCCTTCTCGCATTCATCATTACATTCAAACATTTTTCGGAGTGTTTTGAAGAATGGGAGACATCTATTAGTTGCTCGTGATATAAATCTATTAAGTGCTGCAACTCGCCATGTGAGACTTTGCACTTCCTTCATCTTTATTGGAGATCGTAACCCCAATAGAGCCTTGATCTTTTCAGGGTTCGCTTTAATACCTCGTTGGTTGACAATATACCCGAGAAACATGCCTTATCGTACTCCGAATATGCATTTGGTAGGGTTCAACTTCATTTGATATTTATCTAGTTGATCAAAGGTTTGACTAGGTCAACTAAATGGTCAGCAGCTCTCTTGCTCTTCGTCAGCATATCATCAACGTAAGCCTCCATGTTATGACTAATCTGCTCTGCGAACACCTTATTCATCAGCTGCTGATATGTTGCACCTGTATTTTTCAATCCAAAAGGCATAACATTATAACAATAAGTTCCCCTGGGGGTGATAAAAGAGGTACTCTCCCTGTCTTCAGGTTTCATTTTAATCTGGTTATAACCAGAATAAGCATCCATGAAACTCAATAGTTCGTGTCCCGAGGTGGCATCCACCAATTGATCGATCCGAAGGAGAGGGAAATGATCTTTTGGGCAAGCTTTATTAATATCAGTGAAGTCCACGCACATCCTCCACTTGTTGTTCTTCTTCTTCACCATCACCATATTAGCTAACCAATCAGGATATTTGACATCCTTAATAAAACAGGATTTTTGGATCTTCTCGAACTCTTCTTGTATAGCTTGGTTCTTTTTGGGGATGAACACTCTTCTTATTTATTTTACTGGCTTGATCTCCTTGTTCACATTAAGCTCGTGACATAGGAAGGCTGGGTCTATCCCTGGCATGTCCTTGTGGCTCCATGCAAAAGTTTTTTTTCTGCTTTTTAGGAAGGCTATCAGTTCCTATTTTAGTGAGGCATCCAATGACGAACCGATTTGAGTTGTTCGTTCTGGATGCTCGTCGTCCAGAATGATATTTTCAGTAGCCTCCATAACTTGACCCTTAATGAGCTGAGACTCATCTCTTGGGTCTAAAGTCTCAATCTCCGCATCTTCTATCTCATCTACCTGATAAGTAGTAGTCTTCTTCCTAGATTCTTCACGCTCTTCCTACTTGGCAGATGAATAGTAGCATTCTCGAGCTACTTTTTGGTCGCCCTTCACCACTCCCACTCTAAAGTTGGTTGGGAATTTTAAACATTGATGTACCGTGGATGGTACTGCTTGGAACTTTTTCAAAGCTACCCTTCCCATGATGATATTGTAAGCTAATTGGACATTTTTATCCATCACGAAAAAGAACAATCTTTCTGTTCGACAAGCAGGCCATGTACCGATGAACATATCCAACTTGATCGTCCCAAGTGGAAAAACTTTCTCGCCAGTTAAATCGAGGAGGGGCCGATGATATGGCTCCAACTAGGATAACTTTAGGTTCAAACTATCAAAACATGGGTAGATCATAATATCTGCCGAGCTGCCATTATCCACCAATACTCGTGAAATCACTACTTCCTTCATCCTCATTTTAATCACCAATGGGTCATCATGAGGATATAGCACACCCGCGAGGTCATTCATAGAGAAACCGATGACCAGTTTATCTTTGTTCACCTCCCTCGGGCGATTATCTTTAGCTAGATTTATTCATTGAATGTATGAACAAGCTTGAGCCTCATTGAGGTAAGCTTTCATCTCTACAGTCAGATCTCCACCTCCTGCATCTCCACCTGTAATAATATTATAATCAAATGATCCAAAATGAATTGAAAATACCTCACGTTCTGGCAATCTTAGTCTTTTGGGGAGATCGGGGTCGTCTTCTGGATCATCTTCATGATCTCTTTTCTTGTCTTCTTTTACTTGAAGAGGAGATTTAGACCTCTGCCTTCCTCGTTCTCTGGTTCGACCACCATTTTGACGATCAACATACTTGGTCAATTTTTCACGTCTAATGAGTGCTTCAATTTCATTCTGGAGAGCTATGCAGTTTTTGGTCGTGTGACCATGGTCCTTATGGAACTCGCAATATTTGAACTTATTCCTCTTGTCAGGATCTGGCTTCATTTTTTTAGGCCAGTTTAGCTCCTCGTTGTTCTTGATCTCTTCTAAAATGTGGTTTATATCTACCTTCAAAGGAGTATAATTTCTAAATTTCTTCAATTGTTCCAATGCTTGCTTTGCTTTTAATTGCATATTGCCACTATTGTTCTTCTGCTCCTTCTTCTCAACCTTATCGGCCTCAACTTTGGTCTCCTTAGTGTCCATGTTCTTCTTCGCAGCTATAGCTTCCTCGGCATTCATGATTTTGGCTTCTTTTGCCATCAATTCTGCCATGGTCCTGGGCGGATCCTTGGCTAAAGTGTAGTACAATTTATTGGGCAACGGTCCACTTATCAAAGCAGTAATCGGAGTTTTCTCCTCATAATTAATTACTTCCAGTTTCTCGTTATTAAAATGAGTAATGTAATCCCTGGTGCTTTCACCTGCCTTTTATCTAACACTCAACAAGTGTGCTACTCGTTTAATAGGTTTTGCTCCAAAATAAAAATTTCCAATAAAGATCTCGGCCAGTTGAGAGAAAGTCGCAATCTTCCCCGGAGGAAGATTGTTATACCATATTTGAGCAGATCCGGTAAGAGTTCCTGAAAATGCCCTGCATCTCATCTCATCTGGAACTGCATAGATATCAGCGGCAGTTTGGTATTGTTCTATGTGGAGAACAGGATCAGTTTTTCCATTGTATTTTGGTGTTACTACTGGGGCTTTGAATTTTGACGGTGTGGGAAAATCCACAATCTCTTGAACGAATGGTGTTCCTCGGACAAAAGTCCTTTGTAGAGGATTCTTGGTTTTGTCCATCTCCCCTAATCTATCCTCCAACCTTTGAATTGAGCCCTTCCATGCATCATTTCCTTCCTCGATCCTATTGGTTCGAGCAACTGATCGTGTTGAATTTGCCTCTTGGGATCTTTCATAACGAGCAGCTGGTCGTGATTGGGCAGAGCCTTCCTTTAAATCAAATAGTCTTTGAGAGTTCCTCGGCACAATCCTAGGGGTAAATCTATTCCTCCTAGGACCCAAACGATCAAAAGGAGGGACTCTACTTAACCTTTCAAGAGCACTTGTCCTTTCTGGAGATAGAATGATGTTTTGTTGAGTGTTTGTAGCTTGTACCGAGGAAGTCCGTCCAGGCTGATAAGAAGGACCATGAGGTCTCTCAGTACGATATGAATCGGTGCGTCTGGATCGAGATTCCTCTTAGAATAATGTTTTCCTAGTTCGTGAAGAAGGTAACCGGGTATTTCTCTGAATGCTTCACTGTCCTGATTGGGTCGGCGTTCCACCTTGGATAGTTTGCATGAGTTGCATGGTCTCTTGCATGGCCGTCTGGCCCTGGGCTAAATTAGCCATTATACCAGTCAGATCTTGGACATTTGGAGGAGTGGATGGATTTGGAGGAATCCTAACATTTTGATTACTGGATTTTAGATGATCAGCCATTGATGATGAATGGTTTTGGTGAAAAACGATAATTACAGTCATTTCCCACAGCCGACGCCAATCTGTTGATCTAAAAAATTAGATTATCTCTAATTAGTCAATCACAGATAAAATAAACAAGTCAAAAGATTTTTAAAGTGGTTCAGCCTTGAAAGAATGGCCTACGTCCACTATTTTTGTTATTGCTGACTGTTTGTTTGGAATTCTCGATAATGGATTTTACCAAGAAATTTCGAGTCCCCTTTTGATGAGGAGGTTACAATGTATTTATAGCCTTTAGGCTGTACAAACGTAATGACAATGCGCTGTTATCTAGTAGACATATACATCTGTATGATAATAAATGAGCATTTAATGCGCAGTCGTCTCCTTGATTATTCTAATTAGAGTGCTAAGCTGCTTGTACCGCCTAAGTAGCTCGGACCGCCTAAGTAGCTCGACACGCTTGAGCTTCTCGGGGTCCTTGAGTTCTTCGGAGAACACTTGTTGCTCGGAATGCCTGAGTTGGTCGGGGAGATTAAATTACTCGGAGTTAGTGTGTTGTTCAAAAAGTGTTTGTGGGTGCCATGTAGATTGACACGCGTCTCCACATAATTGATCCACGTCAGCAGACTTAATTTTGTATCAACAATGAATAAATTAACATTAATCTGTATAAACAATTTTTAAGACCCTATAATGTTTCTTACTTATTTAAATTAATAATTCTTCATGGGTGAACGGGTTCAACATTAACCTGAATAAATGTCTCACTAATCAAAACCATATGAGATAATAACTTTGGAATCCACCACATGCCCATTTCCACCTGTCTCCCCAGTCTGACTGGTCTCACCTACTTGCTTTCTCCCTTTCATGTGGAAGCGGGGATCTTAATAATGAAGTAGAGCGGCATTAATGACCGTAGAATAGGTAGTTAAGGCCGAATTACCCAACAGGTGCCGTCGGAACCTCCAGTTGAGCCCATTCTTGAACTTTAACATTGTTGTCTTCATTGTTCACCACATCTTTCACAAAGTTGGATAGATGGCTGAACTCCTCCTCATATTCGACCATTCTCTCCCCACCTAAGAAACATCCAGGAATTTTTGCCACATTTCTGTCTGAATAGCGAACGGGACGTACTTATTGTCGAACCGCACCCAGATTTTGTTGATAGTCATAACATCTCAGTATCCTGTTGCGGTCACTGACTCTCACCACTGTAAAACTGTGCCCACTAGTCTGAAAGTATCTAGTGTCTGCCTCTAGGTCTTAGTGCACTCCACAAGGCAAAGATGGCGTATAATGCCCTTCTTACACTAGGCGGCTACTACTACATTCGTGCTTCCTTGAAACTCTGGTGGATGTACTTTCTGAAAGTCCTCCCTCACTCACTCCGAAGATGACGAGCCCGAGTTAGTGTGAATAACCGGTGCCACCTGTGACTGAGGCTAGTCCCGAGGAAAGTGATGTGCCATTGCGGTCATAAACGCATTTACCGCCTGTGTTACTATATTATCCACCTCTGCAACTGTAATGTTCCGTTATGGGGTTTCCTCCCCAACATTCGCTCTCATCTGTCCCGTTCTCTTTAGCGGCATTTAAAAACAGATGAAATTTGTACAAACTCAGAGCCAAATACCAAATAATCAATAGAGGAACGTAAATATGTAAACGCCTAAATATGAATGTAACAATCCTTAAAATAGGGTTCTATATCAAAGGACGCTACGCTAAACCATAAAAAGATGCACAAATCCTATAGGACACTTGAACCTAATGCTTTGATACCATCTGTGATGCCTATTAAAATAATGGGTAGCTAGCCTCCTACTAAAATAAAGAAAGAGTCTCATATGGCTCATTGTTACCATCACTGTCAAAATTCAAATAGTTACTAACCACCTATTAATTTGACAAGCAGTGTCAAATTTCAATCTTTCATTAACATACAACAATGTGAACCAATCAATAATAACCCCCACATATTGACTGATATACATGAAACCACAATGTAAAGTTTGAAGTTAAGATAAATATAGAGTCCCTGAATAAACAATCGAGTAAAAAATCCAATACATCTAATCCAACATCTGAAATAATCTAAAATACACAAGTCTAAATAAAAAGGGCAATAAGCCCAACCAATACTAGAATAGAGAACCTAATATAAAATATCAATAATAGAATCGGCTACTCAAAAATCTTGCAAGTCTCCACATCAGCTGCAGTTATGTGTCCCTAGAAAGAATAGTCATCCATGGCATCCCTGTGGCTGGACACCCAAAAATTTTTGGATAATAATTTTAACAAGGGGTCAAAGCCTAAAACCTTTGAAAAATATTTGCAAGTAATAAAAATGCAGTAAATAAAAATGCAGTAAAACTTTCCATATTTAAGCCGGTAACATACTTCGATGAGATACCCTCATCTCTCAACTATAGTGCACACTTAGCACATACATCTTAACCCGCCTAGTTACACTACCCCGCCTAACTAGTCCTGTTGCAAATCTCGCCAATACACCACTCTAACTTAAGTATTATTTATCATTCATTTCTTCGCTATTTATCTCATTATCTTAATTAATCATTTCAAAATTTATCATTCTCAGAACTTTAGTTCAGTGATGTAATACATAATCACACTTATGTTTAATATGCTCACATATAATTTACTTCAATATTACATAAGTTCACTAGAAGTGTCACAAATATACACTTATACATATATATCACTCATAATATAATCAACCACATTCACAAATGTCCACGTCATTCTGAAAGCGAGCTCACTAGCATGTAATCGAGCTCCGAAAATATCCTCCACACTTTGGGCAGCTGGGTCGGGATCTCACCACCGAATCCAAAAATCTCGAATGAACATTAGAGGTGGTCATGGACTTAAGTCTATTGTCAAAACCATACCACGTTATTCAACGGTACTCCAACCCTACATCATATGGGCATGCACAACAGCTATGACCCAGGGGAATGATACTACCTCCGCTGGGATTTTCCAGAGTGATCTCCCATGGCGCGCAACCTCCCTGATAGAATATCTGCTGAGATGTGTATGTTTCACATAAATATCATACGCACATATATTATTCTTATTCGTATGTAAGCACTAGCCTACTATCCCGAGTCTATAACCCGACTCTTAAAATTTATTTTAGTTCTCATCCATTTATTTGAATAAAATTGCATCACTCCGCTAAAACATTCGGACTTACCCACCCTGTCCGTACGTCAAATATTTACGAATTCATCCCACCGAATTCATTATTTAAATTTACTTGTCTTCTTTTTCACATTATCTCTAATCCAACTTTAATTACCCACTCATCCCTAGATAATTTTGAATCTTTTTAAATCACCAAGATAAATACCTCTTATTCTTACAAGTTTATAACTTTACTTTGAACCTTCTGGAAATAACCCATTCTCGAACCTACCAAAAATTTGAATCGATTTTGCCAGACTGTGAACCGGTTCGCCCATAAATCCAAATCGATTCGTCTTGAAATGCAAACCGGTTTGCTACCCCTGTTCAACGAACCTTAATCTCTAATTTCGATCCAAACACCCTTAATATGATACTATACCTCCATTAAAACGTATATAACCTAAGGGAATGGATCTTAGATGATTCTAATAGTGTCCAGTCATTTAAATATCAATGATTTATCCAATATCATCAATTAAATTCATAAAATGGGTTTATAATAAAGAACATTCAATCATAACCCTAGATTGGGTTTCTAGAACCCCAAATAAACATATTCAATCTCCAAATCTCTATTATGATCTGATTCCAGTAATTTTAATTCGTACTACATCATCAATTAATCATCTAACCTCCACATGGTATCAATTTGACTAAAAAAAAAACCTTTGGTTATGTAAAAACCCTTCCCAAAAATGGTTTTGTTCTACACCTACCATGATATGAACATGAATCACCTTAATTTAATTTAAATCAAGTTAATTACTTGCATTGGAATGATTTTATGGTATGATCTCTTTTGTGTATGTCGATTTGACGCTAGAATCCCTTGAGCTTTCGTCTTAAATTAGCCACTCTACCCTTCTCCTTATTTTCTCCTCTCTTCCTTCTCTCTTTTAGGGTTTGTAACTAATGGTAGGGTTTCTTAACCTACCTAACATTTATATTTTAACCCAATAATCCCGAAATTAGGTTATTAAGTTATTTTAAAATGATCCAAATACCCATACACGAGTCTGGGATAGTCTAAAAATGCCCCGAAACCTAAATATTACCCCCGGTACACAATTTTGCCTATCTCAACTCATTCAAAACCAATGGTGAACTCAAAATATCCATTTAAGTCACTCTATATAAATTTTCTATCTCAACCTTAAAATAATCTACTCGTAAGTCCCTATCGAGATACCGTCGAATTCCCGTCGTTATTATCCATTTCGATGTACTAACAATTAACCTAATTTTATTTTTAATAATATCACTTAGTAAATTTATCACATACATATTAATCTTATTATCAAAAATTAATATTTACTAATTTTACATTATTTTCCCATTTAAATTAAATTACAGCATACATGTAATTTAGATGCTAAAATAAATTACTCAAAATTATGCGTTATTACATACTTCCCTCCTTACAAAGGAATTTTGTACTCGAAATTCGGATAAGTCTGGTTGTAATAGCTTCGGATACTTAATCATAAAACATCCATATCTTCCCAAAGTTGGAAGCATTACTGTTCCCACTGCACCTCCACTAACGGTACTCTTCAGCCCAACGGTCTATATACGACCTTTCAAAACTAGTGACAAGTCTGCTCTAGTAACCTTACACCGAATTACCCCATTATTTCACTTAACATTTCACCTTGGTAACTTCACAACACATTACATGTTTGCCACAAGTATTCCAATATGATGAGCCTATACTCTATCGACTCTATCATTCTCTCTATTGGGGAAAGGTTCGAACATCCCTAGGTGTCATCTCTCCTATTTCCAAATCATATCACTCCCTTCGTGGGAGACATATGCAATCATACTTGACCACTCATGTCAGACTTCAAAACCTTCGGTTAGGTACGATTTTATGATATTTCTCTTCTGCACAGTGTAACTTCTGATTAACCTAAAAAATCTACAATGTACATTCCTCGCATTCTCGAGAACCTTAGTCAACCTTTTCTTCTACTCCTCGATCTCTAGGCGATACGCTTTGCTCAAAATGCAACTTCGTCCCCATTATCTCATCTTAATCTACAACAACGTTATGATGCACTATGTGCCGGCTCATTCCCTTTCTTCCATCAAACAGTGTACACATTGTTTGATAAAGTAACCCACCCCAAATTTTGCATAATTTCCATCTTTAACCAATTCCACCACTCCAAGGAAACTTGAACCCTTCAGTGATGTTGGTAGCCCATCACTGACTCCATCGCTTTGCCTACTCATTTCATCATTATAACTTATATGTCTTGTACATTTTTTGGTCAATCATCCTGGACCAAACCCTTTCTCATACATATTAACCCCTATACAGGGTTATGTCAAAAGAAAATCATGATATATTCATCTGCTACACAATTTTACCCTTTGTGAGTCGTCTTCGTTTAGTAATATTATCCTCCCATTTATGTGCAAGTAATCCTTAGAACTTTTCTGAGCGCGACTCTGCTCAAAGTCCCAAAACTATTGGAGCCTCCCTTAGCCAAAGAAATCCCTCATTTGTATCTTCACAGTCTTCCAACCTTTCTCGGTTGTGATAGTTCTCCCTGATGTATATAACCAAACTACCTCATTCCTCAAATGAAGTTCAGCCCGTCTTACTTTCATAACTCTACTTCTAATTGCCTCTTTGGCATATGGTTAAACATTTTCATTATTTGGTTCTCTTATCACGATCAGTTCTAAAAATTAAAATACCCAAGGCACCCATATAACCTATCTCCCCTGCATATTCGCACAATTATAATAAACGTACTAATAATATTCACAACTTCGCCCCTCGCACTCGTCTTGGCTATAAATTAAGGGTATACTCGGCCACCCTACAAATCGTAGTTCAATATTCTTTATGTTTCCCCAATTACCTGCTAGCGGTATTAATGTTACCCAGTGCTCCACATAACACTACCCAAACTCACTGTCCTTAAATCAAAGGATCTATTAGTTCAAAATAATATACACGTACACGTTCAATAACTAAAGAACTAAGTCCATGACCTAATGGACACACATCTCCTAACTCTTGATGCACACCAAGGTTCATAAGTTGGACGTCTTGCGGGTGAAATCCGAACAAGGAACCCCTCAATACACTACTACCTAGCATTTTCGGTCATCGAGATCCATATGCCCAAAGCACATAACTGTAATGCCCCGTATTTTTATGCTATATTTAATTTGGGGATTTATTAAATTAAATGTAATGGTTTATTTAATAAAAATCCGGAAATTAATTATGTTATAATTATTAACGTGACGAGAGTTAGTAATTATGGGAAACTTATTGAATATTACTGATGAGCATAGTAATATATTATATTGGTCATATTGAAAGTCATAAGTGAATTAAATGACTATTTTGGAAATTTAAGTCGGGACGTGCCCGTGTCACGTCGGGACTAATTTTGTTAAATAAAAAGTGAATATTTTATAAGTTGTCCGTATGGTCATTTTGAGTGCGCCAACGCGTCCGGAAGGATCGAGATAGTCAGAAAAGTATACCCGAGGGGTTAGTTTGGGCCTTGGGGCGTTTTTAGGCCTAATTAGTGACCCGGGAGGGCATTTTGGTCATTTTACAAAATAGGGTAATTAAACCCACGAATTTTAGCAGCCTTTATTAGCTGGTTAGGTTATCCATTTAGGGTTAGAACATTCAGAACCCTAGAACGACCATTGGAGAGGAGAGGAGAGACCTTTCAAGGAGATTCAAGGCCGAAACACCACCGTTTGCACCGCCGTCACCACCAACGCGTAGATCGCGAGGAGGAGAACGCAACCACACCACAATCAACAGGAAATCAGACTTCTGAAAATCCCAGGCAAGTGCTTAACTTGCGTATTTTGTTAGTGCAATGTTCATATTAGTTTAGGATTAATTAGGAATGTAATCCATGTAAGAAAACCCCAAATTTTGATAGGATTCGAGAGTGATTCCGAATGTATTCCCCTTAATACAATTCGAGAGTGATTCCGAATGTATTCCCATTAAAATGAGTGATATTGGGCTTTGGATAGTGGAAGTATGCACGCACCATAGTTTTATTCGGGGTGCTGTTATATATATATATTATACGAGTAGTTAATATATATATGAGATTATGATATTTAAAACTGTCTACTGAGATTTGATAAGTAGAATCTCGTTATTTACTCATATTATTAAATACTTGTTTTGAAAAAGTATAATATGTCACTGTAAAACTTTATGGATTTTATAAAGTTAAAATGGAGGACTTTGATTACTGTTTGGAACATTCTTTTAAAATGAAATCGTGAATTGTAAATCTTGCGAGTAATCTTAGATAGATTAAATCTTTTAGAAAGTCAAGGGCGATATATTGATAAGAACAAACCAATGGGAATGTTAGTGCGATAGGTGTGCACATTAGAAGAGAGGTGAGTATTTCTCAAGAGAGCGACGCACTAATATGTTATTGCATTGGCCTGTATCAAATTAAATACTTGCTAAACGTATTCTAAAATCAAACACACTTTCGGGCTCTGACCCGTTTATTCTTTTCTCTCTCTCTCTTGTATGTATATATGTATATTTTCAGGTGCCCAGCCACAGGGGCGTCTTGCTTAGGATCCCTTGAGAAGAACGAGCTGCAGCTTAGGTGGGAGTTGCAGGTCACTTGAGTAGACGGCTTCTGTTATTGACTTCACTCCTATTACTCTCATTTATTGGGCACGCGTCGCCCATTTTCATCATTTCATTTGTTGTTGGGACATTTATATTTCAGTCATTTCCAGTATTGTTCTTTGGGATTTATTCAGTATGGACTTGTGATTTTAGTTTTAATATGTTGACATTCGATTGACGAATGTACTGTATTATTTGGCTTATCATGGTGTGATTCTTAATCGTAGAAATGTTGTTTTAATTAAATAAATCTTTTTCTTTAATTAAAAGTTTGGAAAGTTTGTATGAAAAATGTTTTTGACACTTAGCTTAATTATTTAGGGTGTTAAATTGGAAAATTTATTTTTATCGACAGTGATGCTGAGAATGAACCAACTGTTAACCTTGATTTAATTTAATAAAGGAGTGATCACCCGGTATTTAATTAGGCGGGGTGTCACATGTGGTATCAGAGCATCAGGTTTTAGTGTCCATAGGATCTGTACATCTTATTTCGCTTTCAGCTTAACGTTATTGCTATAGAGCCCTATTTTTAGGATTGTTGTATTCTTGCTTTTACGTTTAAGTCTTCATCTATTCGAGATTTGTTGATAACTGTAGACTAATAAACTTGTTCACGTTTCAGATGCCTCCGAGACGTGCTCCGAAAGATAGGCGTGCCCAAGCCGAGCAGCCAGCAGCTCAGGCACCAGGCACAATGAATGCGAATGAAGTAGCCGCCATTGTTTCTCAGGCGGTGAATGCCGCAATAGCGGTGATTGAGCAAGCTCCACCCCAGATTTAGGCGGTGGCACCAGTACTAGCACAGCTTCCATCCGCATAGGAGAGGGTTCGGGATGCTTTTCAGAAAGCACATCCCCCTGAGTTTTCTGGTAGCTCCGATATTGTTACAGTCAGCCAATGGAAGAAAGACATCCAGCGGAACCTCCGTATGTATGAGTGCACTGACGTGCAGAAGCAGTTATTGGCTTCTTTGAAGCTGGTGGGAGCCGCATTACAGTGGTGGGAGTCCACTACTACTTTGGAGGAAAGGGACACAATTCCTATTCAGTTGTTCTGGGAGCGGTTTGACCGCAAGTATTTTACACCCGCAGTGCAGACTGAGATGAGGCAGAAATTACTAAATCTGAAGCAGGAGAACCTTACTGTAGCTGAGTATGAGGAGGAGTTCACGAGACTTCTCACTATTATGCCGGATGAGGCACACACTGAGGGCAAAAAGATTTTGCTGTTTGTCGACGGATTAGCTTGGAGGATCCGTCAGCACCTTATTGGAAATCTATCCTTGAGTACTTTCACTGACGTACTCAATGCAGCGTTACTACATTGCCAGGATCACCGCTTCCATCTTCAGGGAGCAAGAGAGAAGGAGAGTCCAGCCAGCAGGCAGGACCGGGGGTAATAGTGTCGGTGGGGCACCAACTCATGGACAGACTCGTCAGCACGAGCAGAGTTCCCATCAGGAGGACCCTGCTAAGCGATTCCGTTCAAGTTATTCTAGGCAGGGATTCGGGGGTTTCAGGCAGGGCCATCAGGGCCAGCCTAATCAGCAGGGCCAGCAGGGCCAACACCGACCACAGGGACAGCAGCAGGGCCATCAAGGCCAACAGCGTGCACATCAGGGCCAACAGGGCCAGTGGCGTGGAGGTAACGGCCAGCAGGGTCAGAGGGGCGGTAACTTCAAAGTCAGATGCTTTGGGTGCGGCAAACATGGCCATAGGCGCCAGGATTGCCCAGAGGGCGATAGGGCCCCACAGCAGCAGGGAGCCCGTAATGAGCCGCAGAGACCACTCTTCCCCCCTGCCCTCTCAGCTCCAGCCCAGGTGCCAGCCCTACCAGCCATTCCAGCAGCTCCAGTGAAGCAGGGGCAATTGCAGTATGGACGTGTCTATAACGTCCACCAGGCAGCACCTCCACAGGCACCACCCGCGATTGAGGGTATGTTTTCTATCCATGGTACTATGGGTCGAGTTTTGTTTGATACGGGGGCAACGCATTGTTTTATAGCTACACATTTTGCAAAGTCCTTAGGGTTGCTAGCCACAGCAGAGAGCACCGTGACGTGTGTCGACTCACCACTGGGGAGTGGGTCACTTATATTCTTTATATGCCGGGGAGTAGGGGTAGAGATTGGTAGCTTGGTATTACCTGCAGACATGTTAGTCTTAGACATGCACGAGCATGATGTAATTATTGGTATGGATTGGCTCGCAGCTTATAGAGCCATGATTGATTGCTTCGGTGGGAGCATTATTTTTGCCATTCCGAGGCAAGAGATGTTTGTAGTGGCGATGCCTCGCCCAGAGGGAGGTTCGACCGCTCATTTATATTACATTGAGGAGGATACCTTTAAGGAGGTTGTGATTCCTTTGGATTCGATTCCAGTTGTTAAGGAGTATTCCAATGTGTTTCAGGAGATACCAGGCCTACCGCCCAGTCGTGAGATAGATTTCGTTATAGATTTGTTGCCAGATACGAGACCTATAGCACGCGCACCGTACCGTATGGCTCCGGCAGAGATGCGAGAGCTACGAGATCAGATAGAGCAGCTATTAGGTCAGGGCTTCATTCGTAGGAGTACCTCACCTTGGGGCGCTCCAGTCTTATTTGTAAAGAAGAGAGATGGTTCACTGAGATTGTGTGTGGACTACCGGAAGTTGAACAAGGTCACGATACGGAATAAGTATCCGTTGCCTCGAATCGATGATCTATTCGACCAGTTGAGGGGAGCAACTTTCTTTTCAAAGATAGATATGAGGTCGGGGTACCATCAGTTACGGATTAGAGAGCAGGATGTTTCAAAGACTGCCTTCTTGTCGAGATATGGGTCCTATGAGTTCAGGGTGATGCCGTTCGGACTGATAAATGCCCCAGCCGTTTTCATGGACTTGATGAACTGAGTATTCAGAGATTTCTTGGATCAGTTCATCATCGTCTTCATAGATGATATCTTGATATATTCACACTCCGAGGAGGAGCATGCCGAGCACTTGAGGCAGGTTCTTCAGACTCTACGAGAGCATCAGTTGTATGCTAAGTACGAGAAGTGTGGATTCTGGTTGCGAGAGGTACAATTCTCAGGACATGTTGTTTCTGAGCAGGGGATAGCAGTTGACCCGAGCAAAGTGTCAGCGGGGAGGGAGTGGGGACAACCCACGACACCGACGGAAGTGCGTAGTTTCTTGGGGTTAGCCGGATACTACAGGAGATTCATTCGGGTATTCTCCAAAATTGCGGGTCCATTGACGAATCTGACTCGCAAGGGGGTACCATATGTTTGGGATGACGCTTGCCAGTTGGCTTTCGACGAGCTGAAGGACAAGCTTACTTCAGCACCAGTCCTTGCTTTACCGAAGCCGGGTGTAGAGTACCTGGTTTACACCGATGCGTCCTTACGGGGACTTGGGGGAGTACTTCAGCAGGAAAAGAAGGCTATAGCTTTTGCTTCCCGCAAGCTTAAGCCGCATGAGAAGAATTACCCCACCCACGACCTGGAGTTAGCAGCGGTCGTCTTTGCATTGAGAATTTGGAGGCACTACTTATTAGGCGAGAAATTCCGTTTGTTCACAGACCATAAGTCACTGCAGTACCTGTTCACTCAGCGAGAGCTGAATATGCGTCAGCGCAGGTGGTTAGAGTTTGTGAAAGATTACCAGTTCGATATACAGTATCATCCGGGGAAGGCCAACGTAGTTGCTGATGCGTTGAGCCATAGACCGGTAGACGATGTAGCGGACATCTGGAAAGCAAAGTGGAAGGAGTTGGGTCACCAGGACGCAGTAGCACGTTCTTTCATATCCGTGATGACAGTCACACCCGAGATTGTTACGAGGGTGATACAGGCACAGACCACAGACCCATTTTATCAGGAGAAGATTGTGCGACTTCTAGCCGAGGGTGCTGAGTCCTATTCTGTTAGTTCTGATGGAGGGTTACGGTTTAATGGGAGATTAGTGGTTCCAGAAGGAGCGGAGCTACGTCATAAAGTGATGACTCATTCTCATGGGTCCCGATTTGCAGTACATTCGGGAGGCGATAAGATGTACCAGGACATGAGACGACAATACTGGTGGAGTGGGATGAAGAAGGACATCGCTGAGTTTGTGTCCAAGTGTTCTACTTGCCAGCTGGTGAAGGTGGACCACCAGAAACCGTCAGGATTACTTCAGCCGTTGGAAGTACCCGCGTGGAAGTGGGAAAGTATTTCCATAGATTTCATTACATGGTTGCCTACATCACAGCGGGGCCACGATTCTATCTGGGTGATTGTAGACCGTTTGACCAAGGTGGCTCATTTTCTGCCAGTGAGGACAGATTATACCACGGGACAGTATGCCCAGTTGTTCATCGCTGAGATTATCAGATTACATGGGGTGCCCCTGAATATTGTGTCAGATAGAGACAAGATTTTTGTGTCAAGTTTCTGGGAAATCTTTCAGGAGGCTATGGGTATAGAGTTGAGACTGAGTTCAGCTTACCACCCACAGACAGATGGACAGATAGAGCGTACTAATCAGATGTTGGAAGATATGCTACGCATGTGTGTTCTCGATTTCGGAGGAGGTTGGGAGCCACACCTTCCACTGGTAGAGTTTGCTTATAATAACTCCTATCAGTTTACGATTGGCATGGCTCCATTTGAGGCTTTGTATGGCAGGCATTGTCGTTCTCCAACTTGTTGGCTCGAGGTGGGGGACAACAAGTTGCTAGGACCAGAAGTGATTCAGGAGACCTCCGCGAGGATTGAGATAATCAGGAGTCGTATTCGGGTAGCCCGAGACAGGCAGAAGAGCTACGCCGATGCGAAACGGTTCTTCCGGGAGTTTAATGTGGGGGATCAAGTGTTGTTGCGTGTATCTCCTATGAAGGGAGTGATGAGGTTCAGGAAGAAGGGGAAGCTGGCTCCAAGGTACGTAGGACCATTTCCCATCATCGAGAGGATTGGGCCGGTAGCATACAGGTTGGGATTTCCAGAACATTTACATCGCATCCACGATGTATTCCACATCTCGTCGTTGAGACGATATCTTCGGGATGATATGGCCCATACTCACATTGCGATAAATGAGATTGACTTACAGTCTGATAGCTCTTACGAGGAGAGACCAGTGGCTATTCTAGACTATAGTGAGAGGAGATTGAGGTCGAAAATAGTTCCACTTGTGCGAGTTCAGTGGGAGCATCATAATGTGGAGGAATCCACTTGGGAGCGTGAGGCAGATATGCGCTAGACATATCCAGAGTTGTTTTTACCAGGTATGCCTTATTTTCCGAATTTCGGGATGAAATTCCGTTATTAGGGGGGAAGTATGTAATACCCCGTATTTTTATGCTATATTTAATTTGGGGATTTATTAAATTAAATGTAATGGTTTATTTAATAAAAATCTGAAAATTAATTATGTTATAATTATTAACGTGACGAGAGTTAGTAATTATGGGAAACTTGTTGAATATTACGGATGAGCATAGTAATATATTATATTGGTCATATTGAAAGTCATAAGTGAATTAAATGACTATTTCAGAAATTTAAGTCGGGACGTGCCCGTGTCACGTCGGGACTAATTTTGTTAAATAAAAAGTGAATATTTTATAAGTTGTCTGTATGGTCGTTTTGAGTGCGCCAACGCGTCCGGAAGGGTCGAGATAGTCAGAAAAGTATACCCGAGGGGTTAGTTTGGGCCTCGGGGCGTTTTTAGGCCTAACTAGAGACCCGGGAGGGCATTTTGGTCATTTTACAAAATAGGGTAATTAAACCCACGAATTTTAGCAGCCTTTATCAGCTGGTTACGTTAGACATTTAGGGTTAGAACATTCAGAACCCTAGAACGGCCATTGGAGAGGAGAGGAGAGACCTTTCAAGGAGATTCAAGGTCGAAACTCCACCGTTTGCACCGCCGTCACCACCAACGCGTAGATCGCGAGGAGGAGAACACAACCACACCACAATCAACAGGAAATCAGACTTCTGAAAATCCCAGGCAAGTGTTTAACTTGCATATTTCGTTAGTGTAATGTTCATATTAGTTTAAGATTAATTAGTAATGTAATCCATGTAAGAAAACCCCAAATTTTGATAGGAAATTGCATGTAGAGAAGATTAAAACCTTATGCTGGAAACTTTTGATGATATAGATGTATTACCCACGAACTTTTGATGTTTTATTAGGAAGAAATTCTGGAGAAAAACTGAATTGAATCATAGTTATGAAAACTTTAGGGTTCTTGATGATTAGATGAGATTTTGGGTTGTTTAACCATGTTTAATGATGAATACACGCATGCTGAACGTTAAAAACATCTGGAATTATGTTATTATGTTAGTAGTAGAATTTGTGGGTCGATTAGTGTTGAAAAATATGGAATTTGATGAAGAATAGTGGTAGAACCCGTAACTGCAATTCTGCAGAATTTTACCCAGACCTGCTTGATCGATCGATCGAACATAGAGCATCGATCGATCGAAGGTTCGATCGATCGAGCCCCAAGCTTCGATCGATCGACCCCTCCTGGCAGACTCTTATTTTCCTTGTTTAATTAGTTAAATTAAGTTTATCGTGAAATAATTCTTTGGCATTCGTGATAAATCGATTTGGGAGACATTGAGGACCAGTAGGGTATATGAATAAATGTTGGAACCTTTAAGATTCATCGAAAATGGTATTTTTGGGATATTTACTTTAGGTTGGTAAATTTATGAATTTTAAAGGGGGAGTTGCGTAAGAGAGTTACGTTGGAATCTAATAAAGTCACTTACTGAATTTCAGAAATTGGGAAGATATAATCCATGAGTGTTAGGTAATAAGTGAGAAAACCTTCGAGATAAGGTTAGGAATGAAACCTTATGCGTAATTCTTTAAATGTGAAATTAAGAATAAACGGTATAATTACGGGTGAGGAGAAGAACCTATATTAATATGAAATTAGTATATTTATATGATTGTGTGTACACATATTATATACATGTGAAAAGAATACCCACGCTACTTGCTATCCCTGAGGTTTCCGCGCTGGGACAAGTCTTATCTCGATGGGACCTTTATGGGGGATATTGACTTGTACCCTAGAAGATAGATGTCCTTGGTACAGGCTATCGATGTGATAGTTCAGACGGTCCTAAGAGACGCCAGTACGTACCACCCTCTTAGAGACTTGGAATCTATGCTTCGCCTCAATATTGTTTGTGTATTTATGTTAATACAATTCGAGAGTGATTCCGAATGTATTCCCCTTAAAATAAGTGATATGGGGCTTTGGATAGTGGAAGTATACACGCACCATAGTTTTATTCGGGGTGCTGTTATATATATATTATACGAGTAGTTAATATATATATGAGATTATGATATTTAAAACTATCTACTGAGATTTGATAAGTAGAACCTAGTTATTTACTCATATTATTAAATACTTGTTTTGAAAAAGTATAATATGTCACTGTAAAACTTTATGGATTTTATAAAGTTAAAATGGAGGACTTTGATTACTGTTTGGAACATTCTTTTAAAATGAAATCGTGAATTGTAAATCTTGCGAGTAATCTTAGATAGATTAAATCTTTTAGAAAGTCAAGGGCGATATATTGATAAGAACAAACCAATGGGAAGGTTAGTGCAATAGGTGTGCACATTAGAAGAGAGGTGAGTATTTCTCAAGAGAGCGACGCACTAATATGTTATTGCATTGGCCTGTATCAAATTAAATACTTTCTAAACGTATTCTAAAATCAAACACACTTTCGGGCTCTGACCCGTTTCTTCTTTTCTCTCTCTCTCTTGTATATATATATGTATATTTTCAGGTGCCCAGCCACAGGGGCGTCTTGCTTAGGATCCCTTGAGAAGAACGAGCTGCAGCTTAGGTGGGAATTGCAGGTAACTTGAGTAGACGGCTTCTGTTATTGACTCCACTCCTATTACTCTCATTTATTGGGCACGTGTCGCCCATTTTCATCATTTCATTCGTTGTTGGGACATTTATATTTCAGTCATTTCCAGTATTGTTCTTTGGGATTTATTCAGTATGGACTTGTGATTTTAGTTTTAATATGTTGACATTCGATTGACGAATGTATTGTATTATTTGGCTTATCGTGGTGTGATTCTTAATCGTAGAAATGTTGTTTTAATTAAATAAATCTTTTTCTTTAATTAAAAGTTTGGAAAGTTTGTATGAAAAATGTTTTTGACACTTAGCTTAATTATTTAGGGTGTTAAATTGGAAAATTTATTTTTATCGACAGTGATGCTGAGAATGAACCAACTGTTAACCTTGATTTAATTTAATAAAGGAGTGATCGCCCGGTATTTAATTAGGCGGGGTGTCACCATAACCAGGATACCCAAAATCCTGTTCCCCAATATAAGTCTAATCGTCCACACCCATGTCACTCAAGGCGTCATATAATACGACGCTCTCACTATCATTAAGTCCTCAGCGCCAAATCAATAACAAGCTTAATCTCTTCGCTCGATAGTAAACCCAATATCCATGAATCGTATCAATAACCCCCTATATGGTGGGATAAAAAATAATGAGACATCTATACTTACCTAAGTCTCTTTTACAATATAATATACAGGCTCGACCCTCTTTCAGGTGATACCTTATAACATAATACATCCTATCCTGGAACAACGAATACGATAGTCTTACTATAACAGTCCACCATCGCTCAAACCTTCACTAACCAGCCAATACTAAGGATAATAAAATGCTTTACACTCGTAACTCTCAAAAGGAGTAAAACTATCACACAAGATAAACATCCTCTAAGTGTCCCTACTCTCTCCCCTGTAGGCGAAACCAAAGAGCCCCGTTACCCAATAGTAACTATACGCATAATAATAATGATGATACTGTCAATACACCCACTAAACCCGACTCACCCACGAATTTTAGTGTTAATGAACATATATTGTGATGCACCCATATCTCCCGATGCTTACCCCCATACTCATAAGAATGAAAACAAAAAAATTACCTTTAATGGCTAAACGGATTCCAGAATGTGATTCTCGTGTCAGAACTAACCCAAGAATTTCTATAATGATTGTACATCTGGGATACTATGATGTAGGTACCCCAAGCCTCTCTTTGGGCAATCCTTCTTACTATGGCCTATCTCCCCACAAGTGAAACAACAACCAAAAAATATCCCTGCCTCTGGCCCTAGCCCTACTGGCCTCCCCCATTTTTGCCTTGGCCCTGGCAGTCTGGAAGAATGAGATGCTGCTGCTGCTGCTCCTAAACCCACCGTTCTTAGGTCTGAAATATCCTGATATGAATATCTTTGCCAAATCCCTTTGCCGAGAATCCCAATCATACTGTATACTTACCTGCTGCTATTGTACTCCACTGGCACCATTTCCACTGTCCGGCCCTCCTGAGAAACATCCAGGAATTTCTATCACATTTCTGTCTGAATAGTGAACAGGAAGTACTTTCTATCGAACCTTACCGAGAATTCTTCGATAGTCATAACATCTCTCTCTCTCCTGCCGTGGTCCCTGATTCCCGCCACTGTAACGACGCGCCCATTAATCTGAAAGTAGCTAGTGTCTGCCTCTGGATCTCACTACACTCCACAAGGCAAAGATGGCATATTATTTTGTTCTTCCACTAGGCGGCTGCTACTACATCTGAGCTGCTCAAAAACTCTGGTGAATGTCCTTTTTGAAAGGCCTCCCTCACTCGCTCCCAAGATGATGGGCTCGGGTTAGTGTGAATAATCGGTGCCTCCTACTACCGAGCCTGGTCCCGAGGAAAGTGATGGGCCATTGTAGTCATCAACGCCTTTACCGCCTGTGCCACTAAATTAGCCACCTTTGCAACTGTAATGTTCCCTTGTGGGGATTCCTCCCCAGCATTCTCCCTCATCTGATGCGTTCTCTCTACCATCATTTAAAAATAGATGGAACTTTGTATAAACTCACAGTCAAATACAAAATAATCAGTAAAGGAACATAAATATGTAAACGCGCAAATATGAATGTAACAGTCCTAAAGTATGAAGTTATTAATTTAATTAGTTACTAACCACTTATTAATTTAACAAGTAGTGTCAAATTTTAATATTTCATTACGTGCAATAATATGAACCAATCAATAATAAACCCACACACAATGACTGATATACATGAAACCACAATGTAAATTCTGAAGCTAAGATAAAAATAAAATTCCCGAGTAAACCATACAACCAATCCGACATCTGAAATAATCTGAAATACATAAATCTAAATAAAAAGGGTAACAAGTCCAACCAATACTGGAATAGAGAACCTAATCTATAATATTAATAATATAATCCTCTTCTTAAAATATCGTAAACCTCCACATCAGCTATGACTACATGTCCCTAGAAAGAATAGTCACTCATTAGCTTAAATAATAATTTCATCATTTATTATTCTCATGACTTTACTCTAGTGATATAATACATAATCACACATATTTTTAATAAGCTCGTATATAATTTACTTCTTTATAACATACGTTCACTAGAAGTGTCACATATATAAACTTATACTTACATATCACTCATAATATAAGCAACCTGATATGACACAAATATTGCACATTTTCGCCCTATATCTTTATGCATTCTAGCACTTTTACGGTCCTTAATGCCTATATTTATTCTCATTAACCATACAACCATGGATTTAGATATATACATTCTTTGCAGGGGTTAATTGTGATTTTATAGGTAATGGAACGTTAAAAGTGAGGTTCGGTTGCATTTCAAAGAAGTTCCGTCACTAGACACTACTTTAAGGGCATTTTAGTCAATTCACATTTCATCTCCAGCTCATGGGAATTCCATGGATGCGTAGTTCGTCGAGTTAGCATCGCTTGGCCGTAAACAACGCGTCGTTTGGAGTTCGGACGAGGAATATTTGTCCATTTTCGCTTGCAACCCTTTTACCCCTCTTTATGGACCAAATAGCTTCCAAAAACAGAGTACCGGTCGATCGCAGTTAAAGGCCCGGTCGAGAGCGGTTTAGAGTTTCACCATGGAAAGGAGACAATGGGATTTTACTTGAAGGCACGGTCGACTGACCCCATGGCCGCGGTCGATCGCGTATATCAGATATTTTTTGCTTTCTCCTTTTCTTTTCTTTTCTTTTTCCTTTATTTCTTTTCCAACTTACTATATAAACCAATTTTGATTTCTATAGATAGATATAATGAGAATTTAGATAGTTTAGGTTAGGGTTTGGGGGTTTGGAGAGTTCTTCTTCATTTCTTCATGGTTTGACAACCATTTGGGTTTGTAAGTTGACAATTCATCTTCCCTACTAATTAATATAGTTTTTATTTCCTTAATTTCTAGATTTCTAATTTAGTTTACTTGCTTTATTTACGTGCTTTCATTTACTATCTTTGTAGTGTAGTTTTATTACATTTATTTATCGCGTTTTTAATATGCTTTTTATCTAAGTTAGTCAGGTTGTGTCGAATTGAACTCACCCCGAGTTGACCTGTTGCTTTGCTTTGGTGATGGAGTTTACGGGTCTATTTTGAGTGCGCTGTCCTAGTTATTACCCCTAGGATATTTGACAGGGTATATCATGTATGCTCCGTGCTTACGACCTTGCGTGTGTAATTTTTGAGGTATTTGTTGACGCTAAAATCTTATTAGGCTTTTATGCGAATTTAGGGGTGTGAGAACTCTTGATTTAATTAACTGTCGAAACGAGACGCAGTCATAATAACTCATCGACCCATGTAACCATTTTATACTAATTAACTCGAGGTGAGGGATATTCGACGCAACCTATTATTTTTACTCGCTTTATTAGTCTAGATTTATCTTCCCTCGCCTAGTTTAAACTTTCCCTTTCTGCATCTTTTCCTTTTTCTTGTAATTATCTTTTACGCTTTTATTCCTGAAGTACTAAACCTTATAAATTCTAGCAACTCGACTCTATAGATTTTCGATACCCGACTTACTGCTACACTTGTATCGTAAGTACAGTCATAATTTAGGTTTTATATTGAGGCGGTGAACAGAAAATAACGATCGACACTTGACGTGCTCCACTTTTCACCCCGCCGATCAAAATGGCGTCGTTGCTGGGGATGAGTTTGTTTTAGAATTTAATTGATTTAGTATTTCGTAGTATTTTCTTTCTATTTGTATTATTTGCCTAACCTTTTCGTAGGACTTTTTCATTTGAGCACCAAGAAATGCTTGAATTTATTGTGCGCGCATATCTTTGTGAATTTTGCCACTTCGCGCCATTTTTGGGGTAAGCATGTCTTATTTCAATTCTTTCGGTAATCATTATGATAATTCTCAAAATCCTTGCAAACCTTTGACTTTTCATCAATACTTAGAGTCCCAAAAAATTGCAAATTAAAAAATGACTTTGGGTGAGTATTACAAAAGTCAAGCTTTGGAGTGGGTGTATTTTGAGGAGGATGATAATGATTTTGGGCCTCTAATTCCTTATAATAGGAATGTTGAAACTAAAAGCTATAGCTTTCAAAATTCTTATAATAATGAGTTTGAGTATAGTTCCGATAATAATTTTTAAACTTATCATTTCCAAGAATCCGCCCCTCGGCCTAAGATTTTCGACGAGGGTTTGCTCATGCTTGAGAATGAGAGGTATGAAGAACGTTATCTGGAAGAAAATCATTGTTGGGAGCAAGACTTGGATTTATTATTCGACTCCGATGACGATTTCTCTTCCGAGACTTTTGAAGTCGAGGAATGTTTTGTACGAAATGAGGATTTTGTGCCTACTTTGGAACAAACCATTCTTCACGTAGCCCATCGGATAATAGATATTGAAAGTGAGGATGAAATGGATGTAGTACCTATTTACAATGAAATGATTTCGTCTTTGGATCCCAAAGAATAAAGTTTCATTGGAAATGATCCTATCTATTTTAAAATTCCAACTTTGAGTGATGATAACTCATCTCTTGAGTTTGAATTTCTTTCCTCCCCATTTTCATTCTCCGTTGTCCTGCCGTCACAAGTATCCAATGAATCGGTTCCAAACTTTAAAACGTTTAACCCTTTCACTGACGAGGAGTACTTGCTCGAGTTGCTTTCCATGAAGGCATCTTTTCCCTCATGTGCGCCACCTCCCATTCCACTTGCTAAATCCTTGGGAGGATTTTCAGCTTTTCTCGGTCCTTACATGTTTTTGTCACCCGTTCAATCCAAATCCCCCATCGTCCCTCCGAAACTTTTAATTGATGATGGTTCATTTCTCCGGCCTTACACATGCCTTCCGTTGTTCAAACGGAATTCATATTTTTCGGAAGGCATGCTTGAGAGTGAGGGTACACCAGTTATCCACCAAAGTCAAATCGTTTTCATGGTGAACCCTCAGTGATTTAGACTTCTAGTGTACAGTTAGTGTGAAGCCTAAATAAAAGGTTGTATATAGTTAGCTTTTTATTCTTTCTTTCTTTTTATCTTTTTAATTTAGTCTCGTGTAATTAGTTAATTTTTTGTTATTTATTTTTGCTATGCTCGGTACTAATTTGTTTTGTAGATTCTTTGGACTTGTTCTTATGGGGATCGCTCCAATTTTGGGTAATATCGCTCTTTTCCTCTCTTTAACTTGGTTCTTAATTCACATTGAGGACAATGTCAAGTTTTAAGTTAGGGGGTGTGGCATATTCTATCCATTTCTTTATTTAGTCCATGTTTTTGCTCACATGGTAGTTACATAGTATGCTTTTCTTAGAAAAAATAAAAAAAAAATCAAAAAGATTTTCTTTCTTTTTTCTCCTTTTTTGGGCATTTTGCCTTTGTTTTCGATGATAAATTTCAATAATTGCCGGATCCAATAGACAACTCAATGATGCACGTTCTCAATTTTAGAAGTTATTAGACTTTAGTCCTCGATCATTGATATTATGAATAACTTCATGAATTAAACTTTAATCCCATGAGCACATGCACTTTTCTTTCTTTATTGATTTGGTTTAAGGTTTTTATAACTCGGTAATCTTTTGTTGCAGTATATATACTTACATTGAGTAAGCTTTGTACCTTTCGTCGTTTATGAGTGTATATACTATTAGTTCCTCTTTGAAAACGCTATAGTCGTTGGTAATCTCTCTATTCTTTCAATTGATCGTTCATTAATTGAGTTCATATATGAAATGTGTTACTTGAGCATGATTTTCAAAGTTTGTTTTAACTCGAGAATTGCATAAACTTTAGGAAATGATCACAGGCCATCTTTATTATATCACCCATATTGACCTTGACCTCACCTTATATGTTTACCCTCGTTAAACCCTTTGAGACTAAATATATCCTCCGGTTTCATAACCCCAAATCCCATAACCAACTCTAAATTTGAGTTATTAACCATACATACACCTTTCATACCTTTGTTTGGAATGTTACTTGGGATTGAATGATGTTGTTGTGTTGCGGTTGCAATTTAGGCATGTGAGAGTGAGAAAAGTAAAGAAAAGAAAGTAGTGAAAAAGAGATGAAAAAGAGAAAAGAAAAAGCAAAAGAAAACAAAATAAAACATGAGAAAAATGAGAAAAGAAAAGAAAGAGAAAGTTGTATATGTTGTATATAGTTCCATAAGCTTTGATTTCTCTCCAAATGATATATTTAATGCTTATTTGGAGCTTATTTTCCAATTTTGATATTGCCCGCATTCTTCCCATTATTCCAAGTTTTCATTCCGAATACTTTGAATCCATACATACATATCCTTCATTTTGTACCCTAGCCTAGCCTACATTATAACTCTCAACAAGTCCAATGTGATCTTAGGGTGCATTCAATTTAAAAGTCATAATAGTTTTGATAATCTGTGAAAATGCATTTTGCCTCGTTTAATGTGCGATATCTTTCATTGAGAATATAATTTTTCATCTTTTACATAGCGTTCCTTATTTGTGACATGTGTGCGGTCTAGTTTCCATTTACATTTACTCTTTATGCCCGCATGTTCCATGTGTTACCTCCCTGTTTTGAGTGAATTCACTTGATGAGTGTAATATCCGTGAGGATTGAATATATGCTTGCTTTAATTTGTATTCGGTTTATATAAGTTTTTGCCAAATCACACTTTGCATGTGCTCGCTCCCCTCCCACGTTTTAAAGTTTCAATTCTATGAGGTGCATTATATAATGTTATTGATTTCAGACTTTTGTTTAAATTCGTTCAATGTGCTAATAATGCGTATGAAATCTTTTTCTCTATCGTTGAGCTTGTCGCATGTTGGTTTGGGAATATTTTGAGAAAACCCTTTGATGTTTGTGGGTTCATCCTTGAAAACCCTCACAAGACGACACTCGTCCACTAGGGTCACCTAGGGGTGTAACGGCTTATTACATATGCTAAATGCACTCGTGTTACCTACGAAAGTGGTATTATATTTCGATGCATATATACGTCCTGTACAGCCTTATGTGGACTGATTTTATTTATTTCATTACTAGGGACTAGTAATGTCTAAGTTAGGGGGTGTGATACGACACAAATATTGCATATTTTCGCCCTATATATTTATGCATTCTAGCACTTTTACGGTCCTTAATGCCTATATTTATGCTTATTTACCAGAAAACCTTGGATTTGGATATATACATGCTTTGCAGGGGTTAATTGTCCTTTTATAGGTACTGGAACGCTAAAATTGAGGTTCGGTTGCATGTCGGAGAAGTTTCATCGCAGGACGCTACTTTAAGAACATTTTAGTCAATACACATTTCATCTCTAGCTCATGGGAATTCCACGGACGAGTAGTTTGTTGAGTTAGCATCGCGTGGCCGCAAACGACGCGTCGTTTGGAGTTCGGACGAGGAAGATATGGCCATTTCCGTTTGCAACCCTTTTTCCCCCTCTTTATGGACCAAATAGCTGCCAAAAATAGAGTACCAGTGGACCGCGGACGGTGGGCTTTTACTTGAAGGCGCGGTTGACCGGCCCCATGGCCGCGGTCGACCGCGTATAGCAGATATTTGTTGCTTTCTCCTTTTCTTTTCTTTTTCCTTTATTTCTTTTCCAAGTTACTATATAAACCAATTTTGGTTTCTATAGATAGTTATAATTAGAATTTAGATAGTTTAGGTTAGGGTTTGGGGGTTTGGAGAGTTCTTTGGTTTGACACCCATTTGGGTTTGTAAGTTGACTATTCATCTTCCCTACCAATTAATATAGTTCGTATTTCCTTAATTTCTTGATTTCTAATTTAGTTTACTTGCTTTATTTACTTATTTTCATTTACTTGCTTTGTAGTGTAGTTTTATTGCGTTTATTTACCGCATTTTTAAAATGCTTTCTAGCTAAGTTAGTCTAGGTTGTGTCGGATTGAACTCACCCCGGGTTGACATGTTGTTTTGCTTTGGTGATGGAGTTTATGGGTCTATTTCGAGTGCATTGTCCTAGTTATTACGCCTAGGAGATTTGATGGGATATATCATGTATGCTCCGTACTTACGACCTTGCGTGTGTAATTTTTTGGGTATTTATTGACGCTAAAATCTTATTAGGGTTTTATGCGAATATAGGGGTGTGACAACTCTTGATTTAATTAACTGTCGAAACGAGATGCCGACTTAATAACTCGTCGACCCAAGTAACTATTTTATACTAATTAACTCGCGGTGAGGGATATTTGACGCAACCTATAGTTTTTACTCACTTTATTAGTCTAGATTTATCTTCCCTCGCCTAGTTTAAACTTTCCCTTTCTGCATCTTTTCCTTTTTCTTGTAATTATCTTTTACACTTTTATTCCTGAACTACTAAACCTTATAAATTCTAGCAACTCGTCTATGTGGATTTTTGATACCCGACTTACCGCTACGCTTGTATCGCAAGTGCAGTCGTAATTTAGGTTTTTGTATTGAGGCGGTGAACATAAAACAACGATTGACGCTTGACGCGCGCTTCTTTTCACCCTCGATCACAACCGCATTCACGAATGTCCACTTCATTATGAACACGAGCTCACTATCATGCTATCGTGCTCCGAGAATGTCCTCCACACTCTGGGCAGTTGGGTCGGGATCTCACCACCGAATTCAAAAATCTCGAATGAACATTAGAGGTGGTCATGGCCTTAAGTTCATTGTCAAAACCATACCACGTTATTCCACGGTACTCCAACCCTACATCATATGGGCACGCACAAGACTTTTGACCCAGAGGAATGGTACTACCTCTGCTGGGATTAGCCAGAGTGATCTCCCACGACGTGCAACCTCCCTGATTGCATATCTTCTAGAATGGGTATATTTCACATAAATATCATACAGACATATATTATTCTTATTCGTATATATACTGTCTCTATGTAACACCCCGTAAATTCAAGGACCTTTAATTAAATAAAATATTTGGAGAAAAATAATTTATTTTATTTGGAGGAACTGAATTCATGATTTGAGAATTTTTAAATTTGGGGAATTTATTAATTAGGCGAATTGAGGTTTAATATTTTGGATTATTTTGTGTCGCATTTTGAGGTCAAGAATTTGGAGAATGTTATAAATTAATTCGGATGGGTCGAAATAGTTGGAAATGAGTGGCCATATATATATATATATTGGTACTTAATTAGACATAATTGAGCTCCAAATAAAGAGTCTGGGCCCTTTTTAGGAGGCCCATAGGCCCAAAAACGGGATTAGAATTTAACCCTAATGGTGAAAGGGTAAGGAAACTTAAAGTCATTTTAGAAGACTTAAATTATGGTGAGCTTAAGAGGAGAGCCATTAGAAGAGAATTTGGGAATTTGGGGAGATTGCTTCAAGATCAAGAGGCGATCCTTGAATTCAATCCAACATATTCATCCAAAGGCTTTTATATACAAATTAAGGCAATGTGGATTAATTTGCATTTACCTATTCATATTTAAGGAGGTGGGAATAAATTAATATGTTAGGGTTTCTGTTCATGAGAAATTGGGGATTTATTTGATTGGGAATTATAAATCTGTAGAGGGGTTAAGATTTGATTAATTTGACACCCTAATTGATGAAATTGTTGGGGTTAGATTGAATATGATAAAAGTATGGATTTAGGATGAATCTGAGGAAGTTTTGATGTAGAAATCTGTACAGAATGAAGGTTTTAAACGTTTTAATGTCGGACTGGGTTTTATGGGCAGATTAGAGAAGGAAAAGATACCAGGGTCATTCGAACAACCTGGTATCTCGTTCAAATGAGATACACTATCGTTCGAACGAGAGGGCTTGTCATTTGAACGACCTATTAAGCCTGTTAGATTTCTTTCTTCCCCTGATTCAGACCTGTTATGTATTTGAGATACACAGTTTCTGCTTTAGTTAATTCTGAAACTTTGGTTATGATTTAGGGGTTAAATTAGTGAATGTTTAACCTTGAATTAATTAGAAGTTTAATGAATTTGAAGATTTAAGGTTCATGATTTAGTGAATTGCAACCTTGTTAATTAAGTGGGTAGACCCAATTGAATGAAATTGAATGATGGAGTGAAATTATTAAATTTCGGGCCGAGAGAGAGAGAGAGTCCGGGTATAATTGGTAGGGTGACACCAAAATAATGAAATTAATTAGTGTATAATCAATTGAAATGAAGTCAGACCATAGACTTGCATGTTTTAGGCTTGTGTTCGGACATAGTACACCGGTGACCTAGATTTCTATATATATGTACGGTAGTATGCAGTATATATATGATAAATAAATATTTGTGTGAATAATGTTTATAGTAAAGCATACCAATATTAATGCTATCTTAGGAGGTTGCGTGATGTGGGTAAGTTCCCTAACTAGTGAATGCAGGGCAAGTATATTCCCCAGGTCATAACGTCTGTTATTAGGGGTGGGCCGTTATGGTATGGAACATGCACTTTCGGGGGGAACTATGACCGCCTCCTACGCGTTGGGTGATATCGGTTATATCCGACATGCGTGTTGAGATATGATACGTATATATAGTGCATAATTATATACAGATATATGTACATGGTGTAAATGTATAATTAATATAACTTATGAAACGGTTATATAGTATTGAATGAGAATTGGTTTAAATAAGTTAATGTGATTAATAACTTATATAGTATATGTTAAACTCACTCTGGAGAGAGTAGTGGGGGAAGTAGTGGAATTTATGTGATACTACTAGTTACGAGGTGGTTAGCTAGATGGGTCAGGTATAGTACGCTAGGCGTGCACATTAGTGGAGGGGTGAGGTGTCGTCAAGAGAGTGTACGATACTAACTTAAATATGAAGAGCGTACTTGTATTTTAATTTCTTGCATTTAAATTCACTTGGTAAATATTTTCAAATGTTTTGGGTTCTAACCCTTGCTATAAAATATTTTCAAAACCTCTTAGGTGTCCTACCACAGGGGCGCCATGCCTGATTCTTCCTACAGGGTGCGTAGCTACAGTATATGTGGATTCTACAGGATATTTGATTAGACGCATATCTTATTCTCTCTCTCTAGATAGGGACATTTAGGTTTTACCATTGGGCTTGTACTTTTATATTCAATTTTGGCATGTATCGGTGCTCTTTTATACTTGGACTTTGTGGATTTCTTGTATAATCGATGTTGTTCGGCTAACAGTTTTATTACTTATGTGGCATGATTAGATTTTCTCTTGTGATGCTTATTTTGGTTTCCTATTATAGTGGTTGGGTTCGATTTAATTCATAAGATAAAATTTGGCATCAGCTTAATTAAAGACTAGGTGGTCAGTAATTAATAATTTTTGCGATAGTGATGCTAAGAATGAACCAGATGAGATTCCTATTTAATTTGATATAGGACTGATCCCTCGGTATGTTATTAGGCGGGGTGTCACACTCTACACCCGTATATATATATATATATATATATATATATATATATACAACTTCGGCTAAGCCGTGCGTATAACTTAAAGCACTAGCCTACTATCCCGAGTCTACACCCTGGCTCTTAAATGTATTTTAGTTCTCATCCATTAATTTAAATAAAATAGCGTTACTCTGCTAAAACATTCGAACTTACCCACCCAGTCCGTACGTCAAATATTTACGAATTCATCCCACCTAATTCGTTATTTAAAATTACCCGTCAATTCATTTTCAAATTATCTCTAATCCAACATTAATTACCCAGTAATCCCAAAATATCTTTAAATCTTTCTAAATCACCCTAATAAATACCTCTTATTCTTACGGGTTTATAACTTTCCTTTCAACCCTCCGGGAATAACCCATTAAACCTGCCAGAAATTCGAACTGGGTCGGCCAAACTATGAACTAATGCCCAAAATCCAAACCGTTCGACGGGAAATACGAATTGGTTTGTTACCTCGTTCAATGAACCTTCTTCTCCAATCTCGATCTAAACACCCTCAATATGATACTACACCTCCATTAAAACGTTTATAACTTAAGGGAATGGATCTAGATGATTCTAATTGTGGCCAATCATTCAAATATTAAAAATTTATCCAATATCATCAATTAAATTCATGAAATGGGTTTATAAGAAGAACAATCAATCATAATCCTAGATTTGGTTTCTAAATCCCCAAATAAATATATTCGACCTCTAAATTGTTTAAATATAACTTGTTTAAATTAATTTGATATTCTTGCGTGAATCACTTTAGATTAAATCCTGAATATTAAATATGAAAATTGATTATTTATTTATTGGATGTTGTAATCTCTTGTTTAATCAATTGAAAGTATTTATTTGATAATTTATTTATTATGTGTTATAATATCTGATTTAAATTGTTTAAATTAATTGTTTGCATTTATTTAATCATCATTGGTTTAATCATTTAAGATTTATTAAATCTGAAATTTGTATTAATTGTTTTAAATTAAATATTTTTCTTAAATATTATTTTAACCTAAAAAGTTTGCAAAATCTCAATTCACCCCCCCCCCCCCTCTTGAGTTATTTTCTGGGCAACACAAATGATTTATCTGTAGAAATTATGCTTATAGCAATCAAAACAGTAGAAACTTTACGTGTAAAATGACCATAGGTGAAGAAATATGAAAATTCTACCATTAAAACTTGAGCTTTAATGGTGAACTTCGATATAATTTTTATAACTTAGGTTTGAATTAATGAACTTAATCATTAAAACCTTAGGAACGCTAGTGAAATGATCAAAATCCACAAATTTACATAACAAGCTTCAATTGATTGAAAGTGTTTTCTGAACCAGAAAACTCAAAACTTCAAATTCTCCTTTTATAATCCACCTCAAACCCTAAAATCAAAACTAAATTACTCCTGAACATAGAAGAAACCAAACCATGTTCATAAGAATCCCTGTCGTACTCTTAAAAGCTTAGAATGTTAAGTCAAAATTTTGAAAAAAACCACAGTTATAGAACTCAATGTACACTGTATCTCGATTCATAAAACCTATATATCTAGATTCCTTATGAAATTTTAGGTTGAGTTTGGTCAGAAATTATCTTAAATGGTGTATAAATGAAGGAGATATCTTCGGTTAAAAATATAAAACCCTGAAGTCAACAATCGATAGGTAGAAGATGAACTATTTGACCATCAACTTTGATCACGTGTGTGACGGTGCATGGCCAATCAAAATTTTTTGAAATTTTTTCCAAGATATTTTATTTTATTTTTCCTGTCAATACGGTATAAGGTAAGATTGTGTTTGGTCAAGCCTAGCCAAAGTTATGAGAAAATGAGGTTTTAGGTTTGAAATATTTTTTTAAATTATACTTTGACCCCTCTTGACTTTTTCAACTTCTGAATTTTAACCCCAAACTTTGTTTACAAGTACTTTAAAATGTTTGAAGTAAAAAAGTGTTCTACACCAAAGTTCAAGTTTGACCTTAAGTCCAAGATTTTAAAGTCACAAGTTATTTATAATTAAACCGCTGAATCTTTAAAAGATACATTTTTTAGTATAAACTGACCAAAACCAACTACAATTCCAACAATAATTATTCACGCAAGCATTTTATATCGATAATCAATTACCATCTCCTCCCGATATTCTCTCTTGATCCGTAAGTAGTTCAAAACTACCGATCAAGTACGTCATTTTACCTATTTGATAGTAAAATCTTGCATACTTGTTAACTGTTATTTCTATCATTCCATGATAGCCCTATTTGATTCCAAGTATGTGTAGAAATTACCATACTCATATGTTACTACATCATTGATTGTATAAATTATGAATAATCGGATCAAACCCTTCTCACCTAATAACTGATATCATAACAATTTGTTGTAACGATACAGTACCCCTTGCGCCTTTGTGCATTATTATTTATTTTAAAAGCATCAATAATAACTAGGGAGTAGACTGCCATGTTAACTCACTGAATTTTTTTACTTGCCCTATGGTCTCCGATGTTGAGAGCCGAATTTATTGATACTTATGTATGAGTGCCCCTTTAATTATGTACATAATCAGTTATTATTCGAAGGTTTTGGATTATTTATTATTTAGTTTTACTGATGGCTTATTTAATTCGATACCCCTTAGTGAACTGGTAAGTATGGGATTAATAGTTCAGAAATCCTTAATTTTCTTTATAATAACGAAATAAGTATGAGATTATCAACTTTAATTCTTTAACTTTCTTTTACAGACATTTGAATTCTATATACACTCCATCTCTCATCTATACAAATAATTGTTATAAAATTCGTAAAACTTGCTTAGAATATTTGTGCAAATTCCTTTTGCCTCCAAATGACCCAGGAAAAAGAGGATAATATATCTCCCCCGTTTGAGACACATACAAGTAACCTGTTTGCGTATGTAACTGTATGGGCGAAGACTAAGCCTAATGGGAGAAATCAATGGAACTTTTCTACTTTCTAATTTATAGTTCGAGTTTACCAAAAAATATAATTCACCCCTGTAGTGGTAATACATTATGTGTACCATTTAATACTGAGTAAAGTTTTGTTTTCCTCCACAACTTTAATTCACTGATTTATATATACTCTCTTATACATTCATACCAAAAAGCTGGGCGTGACATACGGGTTAATACATTAGACCAATTCTAAACACGATTAGATCCATTAATTCATTAACATTATTAAAGGTCCCATTAAGTAAATTTTACTATGAATAAATTAACATTAATCTGTATAAAAAAATTTTTAGACCCAACAATATTTCTTACTTATTTAAATTAATGGTTCTTCATGGGTGAACAGGTTCAACATTAACCTGAATAAATGTCTCATTAATCAAAACCATATGAGATAACAACTTTGGAATCCACCACATGCCCATTTCCACCCGTCTCCCCAGTCTGACTGGTCTCACCTACTCGCTTGCTCCTTTTCATGTGGAAGCGGGGATCTTAAAAATGAAGTAGAGCGGCATTAACGACCTTAGAATAGGTAGTTAAGGCCGAATTACCCAACAAGTGTTGTCGGATCCTCCAGTTAATCCCATTCATGAACTTTAACATTTTTGTCTTCAGTGTTCACCACATCTTTCACAAAGTTGGCTAGACGGCTGAAGTCCTCCTCATATTCGACCATTGTCTCCCCACCTAAGAAACATCCAGGAATTTTTGCCACATTTCTGTCTGAATAGCGAACGGTACATACTTATTGTTGAACCACACCCAGATTTCGTCGATAGTCATAACAGCTCAGTCTCCTGTCATGGACACTGACTCCCACCACTATAAAGCTGCGTCCACTAGTCTGAAAGTATCTAGTGTCTGCCTATAAGTCTCAGTGCACTCCACAAGGCAAAGATGGTGTATAATGCCCTTCTTCGACTGGGCGGCTACTACTACATCCTTGCTTCCTTAAAACTCTGGTGGATGTCCTTTCTGAAAGTCCTCCCTTACTCACTCCCAAGTTGACGAGCCCAAGTTAGTGTGAATAACCGGTGCCACCTGCGACTAAGGCTGGTCCCAAGGAAAGTGATGTGCCATTGCGGTCATAAACGAATTTACCGCTTGTGCCACTATATTATCCACCTCTGCAACAGTAATGTTCCCTTCTGGGGCTTCCTCCCCAGCATTCGCTGTCATCTGTCGCGTTCTCTTTAGCGGCGTTTAAAAACAGATGAAATTTGTATAAACTCACAGTCAAATACCAAATAATCAACAAAGGAACGCAAATATGTAAACTCCTAAATATGAATGTAACAATCCTTAAAATAGGTTTCTATATCAAAGGACGCTATGCTGGAATATAAAAAGTTGCACAAATCCTATAGGACACTTGAACCTAATGCTTTGATACCATCTATTATTCCTATTACAATAATGGGTAGCTAGCCTCTTACTAAAATAAAAAAAGAGTCTTATATGGCTCGTTGTTACCATCACTGTCAAAATTCAAATAGTTACTAACCACCTATTAATTTGACAAGCAGTGTCAAATTTCAATCTTTCATTAACATACAACAATGTGAACCAAACAATAATAACCCCCACACATTGACTGATATACATGAAACCACAATTTAAAGTTTGAAGGTAAGATAAATATAAAGTCCCTAAATAAACAATCGGGTAAAAAATCCAATACATCTAATCCAACATCTGAAATAATCTAAAATACATAAGTCTAAATAAAAAGGGCAACAAGACCAACCAGTAATGGAATAGAGAACCTAATCTAAAATATCAATAATAAAATTGGTTACTAAAAAATCTTGCAAGCCTCCACATCAGCTGCAGTTATGTGTCCCTAGAAAGAATAGTCATCCATGGCGGCCCAAAATTTTTTGGAAAATAATTTTGACACGGGTCAAAGCCTAAAACCTTTGAAAAATATTTGCAAGTAATTAAAATGAAGGGAATAAATATGCAGTACAACTTTCCATATTTAAGCCGGTGACATACTTCGATGAGATACCCTCATCTCTCAACTATAGTGCACACTTAGCACATACATCTTAACTCGCCTACACGTAACTAGTCGTGTTACAAATCTCATTAATACACCACTCTAACTCGAGTATTATTTATCATTCATTTCTTAGCTATTTATCTCATTATCTTAATTAATCATTTCAAAATTTATCATTCTCAGAACTTTACTTCAGTGATATAATACATAATCACACTTATGTTTAATATGCTCATATATAATTTACTTCAATATTTCATAAGTTCACTAGAAGTGTCACACATATACACTTATACATATGTATCACTCATAATATAATCAACCTCATTCACAAATGTCCACTTCATTCTGAACGCGAGCTCACTAGCATGTTATCGAGCTCCGAGAATGTCCTCCACACTCTGGATAGCTGGTTCGGGATCTCACTACCGAATCCAAAAATCTCGAATGAAAATTAGAGGTGGTCATGGACTTAAGTCTATTGTTAAAACCATACCACGTTATTCCACGGTACTCCAACCCTACATCATATGGGCATGCACAACACCTATGACCCAGGGGAATGATACTACCTCCGTTGGTATTTGCCAGAGTGATCTCCCACGGCGCGGAACCTCCCTGATAGCATATCTGCTAAGATGTGTATGTTTCACTTAAATATCATAGGCACATATATTATTCTTATTCGTATGTAAGCACTAGCCTACAATCCTGAGTTTAAGCCCCGACTCTTAAAATATATTTTAGTTCTCATCCTTTAATTTGAATAAAATTGCATCACTCTGCTAAAACATTCGGACTTACCCACCCTGTCCATACGTCAAATATTTACGAATTCATCCCACCGAATTCATTATTTAAATTTACTTGTCTTCTTTTTCACATTATCTCTAATCCAACTTTAATTACCCACTCATCCCTAGATAATTTTAAATCTTTTTAAATCACCAATACAAATACCTCTTATTCTTACAAGTTTATAACTTTACTTGGAACGTTCTGGAAATAACCCATTAATCGAACAACCCATTCTCTAACCTACCAAAAATTCGAATCGGTTTGGCCAGACTGTGAACCGGTTCGCCCAGAAATCCAAGCCAGTTCATCTTGAAATGCAAACCGGTTCGCTACCCCTGTTCAACGAACCATAATCTCCAATTTCGATCCAAACACCCTTAATATGATACTATACCTCCATTAAAACGTATATAACCTAAGGGAATGGATCTTAGATGATTCTAATACTGGCCAGTCATTTAAATATCAACGATTTATCCAATATCATCAATTAAATTCATAAAATGGGTTTATAAGAAAGAACATTCAACCATAACCCTAGATTGGGTTTCTAGAACCCTAAATAAACATATTCAACGTCTAAATCTCTAATATGATATGATTCTAGTAATATTAATTGGTACTACATCATTAATTAATCATCTAACCTACACATGATATCAATTTCACTAAAAAAAATATTTTGTTGTGTAAAAATCCTTCCCAAAAATGGTTTCGCTCTATACCTACCATGATATTAACATGAATCACCACAGTTTAATTTAAAGAAAGTTAATTACTTGCCTTGGAATGATTGTAGGGTCTGATCTCTTTTGTGTGTGTTGATTTGATGTTAGAATCCTTTGAGCTTTTCTCTGAAATTAGCCTCTCTAGCCTTCTCCTTGCTTTTTCCTCTCTTACTTCTCTCTTTTAGGGGTTATGACTAATAGTAGGACTGTATCACCCATATAACATTTATATTTTAACCCATTAATCCCCAAATTAGGTATTTAGGCTATTTCAAAATGATCCAGATACCCGTACATGAGTCTGGGTTAGTCTAAAAAGTCCCTGAAGCCCAAATACTACCCCTAGTTACTCAATTATGCCTATCTCATCCCATTCGGAACCAACCGTGAACTCAAAATCACCATCTGAGCCACTCTACATAAATTTCCTATCTCAACCTAAAAATAATGTACTCGTAAGCCCAGATTGAGATACCATCAAATTCCCGCCGTTATTACCCACTGGAACGTACTAAAAATTAATAAAATTTTATTTACTATAATCATACTTAGTAAAATTATCACATACATATTAATCTTATTCTCACAAATTAGTTTTCCCAAATTTCAAATTATTTACTCATTTAAATTAAATTATGACATACATGTAATTTAGATGCTAAAATAAATTGCTCAAAATTACGGGGTATTACATCATTGTCTTAAGGAATTAACATCGTTAGCTCGATAATAATAAATTTCTCGTCCTTCTCCAGAGGAAATCTTAAAAGAAATACTTAGGATGAATGCCCTTAAAGAATTTTTAAGACAATGACCTTCATCATTCCTTGGAAAACAAGGTACTAGGGAAGCTAAGAAATGGATACATTAGATTTTGAAAATTCTGAATGGAGTAGGTATAGCTTCCAATCTTTGAGTAACTCTAGCGGCTTATATGTTTGATGGTGAAGCTGATTTCTGGTGGCAAGCAGTGTCAATTAACCAGAATGTTGTTAATTTTACTTGGGAGCAATTTGAAGAAATCTTCTTCAAAAAGTATATTCTCGAGGATGAACAAGATCAACGAACTATTGATTTATTAAAATTACAACAAGCAAACGTGTCAATATCCCAGTACAAAGATAGATTTACCAAGTTATCCCATTACATCATTGAGTATGTGGATACTAAGATAAATAAATACAAGCAATTGAAAGGGGGCTACACTCAAGGATAAGAAATTCATTCACTCCTTTATAAATCCGCGGATATTCTCAACTTACCGATGTTGAGAAAATTATGGAATGAAATTCCTCTACCGTGGTAAGATTCCCCCCTCCCCCCCCCCCCCCCCCCCTCCCCCCATTACTAGAAATAATCAGGTTAGAATCTCGACCTTAAAACTATCCAAATCCAAGTGGACAATCTTAGTCCCAGATCCGCCGTAACACTACCCGTTCATTAATTCGTGGTCATGAATGTTAAGAATTAGGACATATTCGGCCATAGTGTTCTAAATTAAGATCTCTTCCAATCCATCGTTTGTCTTATCCAAAACCAACCTAAGTCGAATCCTGCTAAGAAAATTATTGTAGTTTGAGTCATGGAAAGAATTATACAATATTGCCGATACGAAACTCCCATGACATGATAAAAGGTATAATAATTTTCATCATCATCTTGTACATATTTTATTTGATTCAGGTTCAGCATATTCCTTTCTTAGTCTTAGACTAGCTAAATTAGTACAATTGCTACCTATATCTTTAACTGTTCCATTGGATATTGAATTACCAATAAGTGAAATTAATACACCTACACAAGGTTATAACAATTATAAAATTCAGCTTGATTTAGGTACACTCCTTGTTAACTTGATAATTTAGATATTTGTGGTTTCGATAATATTATTGGAATGGATGCTCAGTCAAGACATCATGCTTATTTCGATTGCCATGCTAAGAAGATTTCTTTTCAAAACGAAGAAAATTGTTCTTTTGTATTTCAAGGATCAGGACAGTCTAAACCGTCAAGTTTCCTAATATAAATTTCTTCTTTAATTCCAAGAATTTTGGAACAATTCGAAGATGTTTTCCCCTAATAATTACAGGGATTACCCCCCTTCCATAGGAATAGAATTTAGTATAAATCTTTATCCTAATACTCTTCCTATTTTTATACCTCCGTATTGAATGGCTCCTTTAGAACTTTGAGAAATCCGTACCCAATTAGATGATCTTCTTTAAAAAGGTTTTATTCGCCTTAACTCATCTCCTTAGGGAGCTCCCGTATTATTCGTCAAGAAACAAGATGGAAGATTTAGATTATGCATAGATTATCGTAAACTGAATTCAATAACTATTAAGAATGATTATCTTTTACCACAAATTGGAGATTTATTTGATCAACTTCGGGGAGCAATGGTATTTTCTAAAATAGATATATGATTTGCTTACTATCAATTACGAGTGAGAGAAGAAGATATTCCCAAAACTACTTTTCAAACTCATTATGGACATTTCGTGTTGAGTTCAATATCTTTTGGGTTAACCAATGCACCCGCAACTTTTATGGATGTTGTGCATAGACTCTTTAGATCTTTTCTTGAGAAATTTGTTATTGTTTTCATTGATGATATTCATGTTTATTCCCAAAATCCAGTTATACATGCCCAACATTTAGAGGCAGTATTAGGTTCTCTAAGAAAGCATCGATTATATTCTAAAAAGAGAAAATGTGATTTTTCGATGAAAGAAATAAATTTTTTAGGACGTGATTCTTGAAAATGGAATCCAAACTGTTCCTTCCAAAATTTCACATTTTGGAATGGAAAACTCCTACCAATATCACCGAGATAAAGAGTTTTCTAGTATGATTTGGATATTATCGTCGTTTTGTGGAAGAATTTTCTCGCATCGCTCTTCCCTTATTAAAGCTAACTAGGAAGGAAGTGCCACTTGTATGGGCTGATGAATGTAATCAACCATTTCAAATTTTGAAGGACAAATTAACTACTACTCCTATCCTCACTATTCCTTCCAGTATTGTAAGCTACGATGTATATATCGACGCATCATTATAAGGGTTAGGATGTGTCTTAATGCAAAATGAGAAAGTTGTAGAGTATGGGTCACGACAACTAAAAACTCATGAACGTAATTATCCTGTCCATGATCTTGAGTTAGCGACTCTAGTTTTTACTTTGAAAATTTGGCGTTGTTATCTTTTTGGTGAAAATTTTAAAGTATTTTCTGATCATAAGAGTTTGAAGTATATCTTCACTCAAAAGGACTTAAACTTAAGACAATGACCCAGTATAAGTTTTTTGAAATATTACCAATTTAAATTAAACTACCATCCAGAAAAAGGAAATGTGGTAACCGAATATTTAAGTCATAACCCAGTAGGAAGACTCCATACTTTGATTTCTTACAATATTACTACTACCATAGAGTAATATGATCTTCAATTGATACTGAATTGAGAGAAAAAATCTTGGTTCAACAATACCAAGAGTCTTTTGTACAATCCCTTTAGGATAGAAATCACGAATTTTTATAAGATAATGAAACATGTTTACAACTTAGAAATAGATTGTATGTACCTGATTAACTATCTCTTCGAGAAGAAGTATTGTAAGAATCCCATTGTTATAAGTTTATGATTTATCCCGAAAGATCCAAAATGTACCACTCCCTAAGGTAACAATATTGGTGGCAAATATGAGAAATGATATCGAGAATTTTGTAAGGAAATGTCTTACTTGTCTCCTTCAACCCTTACCAATTCCCAAGTGGAAATGGGGGCATATTGCCATAAATTTTATCAGCGGACTACCTTATATGTCCCAAGGATATAATTCCATTTGGGTAACAGTAGACCAACTTACCAAATCTACTCATTTTTTGTAAATTAAAACCACCGATTCATCTGTAAGCTCTATATTCAAGAAATTATCTGATTATATGGAATTCCTTTATCCAACATGTCAGATAGCGATTCTCATTTTGTAACAAAGTTTTCACAAGCACTACAAACCGCAATGGGTATTAAACTTCATTTAAGTACCACATTCCACCCATAAACAGATGGAAAATTGGAACATACAATTCAAACATTAGAAGATATGCTATAATCTTGTACGTTAGATGTGCCCGACAATTAGAATGAACATTTACCCTTTGTTGAGTTTTCTTATAACAACAGTTATCAGTCAAGTATTAAAGCTACCCCGTTTGAAGATTTATTTGTAAGACCTTGTCGATCTCCTGCGTGTTGGATATAATAGGGAAGTAGTAAATAATTTGGTCCAGAGATAATTCAAGACACCATTGAGAGAATACAACAGATTGGAGAAAGATTTAAGATAACCCAAGATCGTCAGAAAATTCATGCAACCTAACGCTGAAAACCATTAGAATTTCAAGTTAACGACTGAGTATTTTTGAAAGTTTCTCCTTGAAAAAGAATTTTACGCTTTTAGAAGGAAAGTAAAATTAGCCCCGAATATATTGGACCTTTCATTATTTCTAATCACATTGCCCTGTAGCCTACTGATTATAATTACCTGTGGAATTATCCATTATTCACAATGTATTTCATTTGTCCTAGTTACGCTAGTATATTTTTGATCCCTCTCATACCATCACATGGTAATAAACCCCTATCAAATCAAATCATGAATTAGAATTACGCCCTACTCAAATTTTGGATCGCGAAGTGAAACGTCTCCGGAATAAGGAAATACCCCGAGTTAAAGTATTTTGGGAAAATCAAAATCAGCAAGAAGCGACATGGGAACCAGAACAGGCTATCAAAGATCAATATCCTGATCTCTTCCAAGGTAAATTTAAGGACAAATTTCATTTTTTAGGTAGGTATATTGTATTATCCGTACTTAAATTAAGAAATCTTAATATTAATTTAATTTCTCCTAGAATACATAAACTCAAACATTTTCAAACGAAGGATTAAACTACTCTACAAAACCTACAAAATTACTAAGTTAACCAAATATTCTTGAAGTTTTAATAATTTTAAATTAGACCCTGAAAACTTCAAACTACCATAATTTAACCTATACTTAACTTCTAGACCCAAACTTTATATCAAATTGACCCTCTAGACTTTAGTTAGCGAGAAATTATAATTTAAGTCCCTATAACTTTCAAAAATTACAAATATATCCCTAAATTTACCAAAATCACACTTTTGAGCTATATAAGTATATATCTTATCAACCAAGGTCCAACAAATAATTATTTGACATTTACACTAAACCCTCTGTTCACCTACGCCTCCACATAAGTAATAAATGTCAAATAGCACATGTTTGAACCATACTATCACGTGAAGTTCAATTATCGAGCATTAAAACTCTCGTAAACCTACTCAAATCCACCTCCCATTCGAACCAATGAAATCCCCTGCTCATACACTATAAGATCCCCACGACCTAAGCCATTTAAACTCACCTCTTCAGCTCATTCAAAACTCAAAATTTCCCCTAAAAATAAGTAACCTATCATTTTATGCTTTTTATTCAATTCTTTCAATTCCAGATGGTTTTAGTGTAGAATTATGCTTATAACAATCAAAACAGTAGAAACTTTACGAGTAAAACAACCCCCAGGTGAAGAAATATGAAAACTACAATGGTAAACTTCCATATAATGCTTATAGCTTAGGTTTAAATCTATGAACTTATTCATTAGAACCTTATGAACTCTAGTGCAATGATAAAAACCCACGAATTTACACAAGTTTCAATTGATTGAAAATATTTTTTAAATCAGAAAACTCAAAACTTTGAATTCTCCCTGTATAATCCACCCAAACCCTGAAATCAAAGCCAAATTACTCCTGAACATAGGAGAAACCAAAAAATGTTCATAAGAATCTCTGTCGTTCTTTTAAAAGCTTCAAATGTTAAGTCAAAATTTCAGAAAAACACAGTTATGAAACTCAATGTACACTACAACTCGATTCATAAAACCTATATATTTGGACTCCTTATGAAATTTTAGGTTGATCTTGTTTAGAAATCTTCTTAATAGAAGATGAACTATTTGACGACGAAGTTTGGCCACACGCGTGAGGGCGCGTGGCCAATCAAAATTTTCTGACATTTTTTCCTATAATTTTTTTATTATTTTTGGTCAAAATGGTATAAGGTAAGGTTGTGTTTGAGTTAGGATTTTCTGAGGGCTTGAGTTTAGGTTTTTCACACTCTGATAATCTTATCTCTCCAAGAAATATCCTCTCACTGTTCAACTCATATTTTTGTCTAGAAAATGTGGGAAGAACACCTGAGATACAATTACGATTATCTTAAGTTGTTTCTTGTTATTTATATTGTAGAAATACTTTCTCTAGTTGGATATGAGTTTTCTTATTTTTTTTATCCAACCTCTTCTAGTTTCAAAACTTAGAAAAAATAGACTTCCATATATTCATGATTTTTAGGGCTGAAATATTTTTAAAATAAAGTTTTACAGTTTGTAAAATTTATTTTGTATATAAATAACTCTTGAGTTTAAATCTGGATTTTTGGAAGATCTGACTTCAGATTTGAAAGTTTTAATTTGAAAAGAAGTTTTATTTTCTTGAAGTTTGAAACATCTCATCTCATATCGAACTCTTGTAAATTCATATGACTGTTTGTATAATATAAGAGAGACGTGAGACTACATATTGCATATTAGGCACTTCACAACTACTACATCCTCACACGAACACATAGGAGTGTTTTTTTTAAGAGATTCAGTTTGGCTGAGTCACTGGAACAAGGAGCAAGGTATTAAAGCAAGGACCGACCAGGAGGATCAAAAGCGTCAGAATCAGATACCGTGGAGGAGATTTGCTTAGTAGGTATGCATGTACTTGTAATTCTTGAAACTGTTTCTAGAGGATTTTTAGTTGTGGCATAGAGGTCACCGCGGATGTTTTTTTAAATTTGAAGTTTTACCACGTTAAAAATATGTGTGTCAAATTTACTATTTTTAGTTCTTAATGCTTACATGGTTTGGTTTAATAACAAATAATTAGTATAGGTTTTTAATTTAAAACCTAGGTAATCAAGATACCAAGTCTACTTAATCTTTAACTTTGTGTTTAAAACTTATTGAACGATTTTCAAGTGGTATCAAAGAGGGTTTGTCAAATTAATTTTGACCCTAAAACTCCAGAAACTGTTTGAAATCTTTTTCTTGAAATGGATGAGTAATTTGAGAAGCTTGGTAACCTATCCCATCCACCCCTCTTTAATGGACACAATTTTCCTTACTGGAAATTGGCTACGTTCACCCAATTAAGCCTTTGTCCAAAACCAACAGTATAAGAGTTAAGAAAAATCTTAGTGAGTTAACAAAGAAGAAAAACATATGTCACTTAGTAATAATAAAGGAAAGAACTACACCTTTATGTTCATGAATGAGCATGAAATCAAACGTATATCTATTTTCTCCACTACCAAGGAATCCTGGGACACACTCGTCACTCCCATAAAGGTGATGAGCATGTTAAGGTTGGGAAGACTCAGATGTTTGTACAATAGTATAACACTCTTATTATGGATCAGAAAGAGTCATTTGATGATTTTTATATAAAGTTAACTGATATTGTCACCAAGTTTCATGCAAATGGGATAACATATGATAGAAAGGAAATAGTGCTTAAAATCTTAAGATCCTTGCCTACTAAATTTGATAATAAACGTTCTTCCATATAAGAGATGGATGATCCTAACTTGACTCTAGAATTACTCAGCAGTAAACTTGGTACAGTAGAGATGGAGTTAGAGTATAAAAAATAAATGACCTCCCATAACAAAAGATCCTCTGGATCCAATGTGACATTCTCATCTCAAGTAATTATCCCTAATATAAACCCACTTGACTTTTACCTAGACCTTAATGAGGACTGTGGTTTAGATAATTTAGATAACCAGATTGCTCTTATGAGCAAACAATTTAGGAAAATTATAAAGTTTAGAAATTATGTTGCTTCTAAACAAGGTAGATCTGGTTCTCAAAATTATCAAACTCACGCACCTCATGACAAAATTCATGACAAAAAGTCCATTGATAATAATAGACCTAAGACTAATAATCGCCAGATCAAATGTTATCGTTGTGGGAAAATGGGCCACTTTGCTGCTAAGTGTAGAGTCAAATTGGATAATAATAATAATAATAATAATAATAATAATAATAATAATAATAATAATAATAATAATAATAATAATAATAATAATAATAATAATAATAATAATAATAATAATAATAATAATAATAATAATAATAATAATAATATGTGTAAAACTTGGGACGACTCAAGTGATTCTGATGAAGATAAACCTGAGTCATCCATTGTTGATGAATCATGCACATCTATCTATGCCAAGATCATATATTTCGATGATAATGAATGTTTACCTATTAGTGATGTTGTTGATGATTGTATTATGCCTGTTGATATGGATACTATTCCTGCAAGTGAAATTTCTGTAATTACTACTATTGAAAATGATGTTGATACTCCTAGTTTACGGTTGAGTCAAATTGAAAATCGATAAGTCAAAGTGAAAACAATGTTAATGAATTGAACATGTGTGTGAGTCCCATTGCACAAAATTAAACGATAGGGGACACTGCACACACTTCACTTAGTGAGTCCGATAATTACCTACTTGATATTCAAGAATTGTACACTAGCACTCTAAAAAATAGTGCCAAAGTGGATAAGATGGTTAAGCAATTGACGTAAAGTGTTGAAAAACTTAGTAAAACTATCATGAAGAATGCATAAGATTACACTGCGCAATGTATTGCACATGTGATTGAGACAAAAGTATTTTCTTTAAAACTAAAAGACTTATCAGAGAAAAATGTTGTCTTAGAAGAAATATACGAGGCTACTTTAATTGAATTGGAGGAATTCAAACAAAAAATTTCAAATGCCTGTAAAAAAGGTTTATATTTTGAAACACAAGGTAAATCTTATAAAGATATTATTGTTGGTAGTAAAATGAATTTTGAAGACAAATTTGGCCTGGGTTTTAAGGAAAAGGTTAAGTCTAATAAGATGACTGTTTCTTCTGAAAATGTTATTTTTGTAAAATAAGGCCAGGCTTTGGAAAAACCTCAGAAAGGAGTTTTTAATGTTAATGTCTCTCAACTAATACAAAACATGACCAAAACCTAAAGGAAATGCTAAGTTTATTTGTCCTCCTACAAGAGATCTCAGACAAAATACTATGTTTTATGCTAATTGGACTAATGTGTCTAAACATACCAAACATATCTTTAAGGACTTAGGTGATATAGTCAAGCTTATCTCGCCTCAGTATCATTCCTATTGCGATGTCTACGGGCACCCCATTACCAAGTGTTTTAAAAAAAGGTTGTACACACCTACCAATTGATACTTTAACTATTCTAAAAGGAGTAGGAATACATATGTTCTCCCAAAGAAGACCACACATAACTCTAATTATAGAAAGAAAAAGGGGGGACCTAAAACTAAGAAGACACCATTTAGAAAGATCCCTCAGACCTTTTCTACATTTAAGGCCAATAAATTTTTTAAAACCAGGCCTATGTGGATTAGAAAAGATGACTTGTTACCCCAACTTAAGTGCAATATGGTCATAAAATATTTTGAAGCCCAACGTACGTCAACTAGTTGGTACTTGGATTTTGAGTGTTTTAAACACATGATCGGGGATGAGACTAAATTAACAAATAAGAAAGACTTCCTTGGAGGTAGTGTCCAGTTTGGCGATGGAGTCTCTCCCCAGATCATTGGTAAGAGAACATTGTATGAAGAGGGGCTCCCTGTTTTAAATGATGTCTTATTAGTTAAAGGTCTTAAGACTAACCTACTAAGTATATCACAACTTTGTGATTCTAATCATACTCTTATCTTTTGTAAAATCAATTGCAAAATTTTGAATGAGGTGGGTAATTGTTATCTTTCAGGAAACAGAACTGAGGATAACTGTTACACAATGATTCCAAAGACTGAATCTTGCAAGATTATCAAAATAGAGGATTATGATTTATGGAATAAAAGATTGGGACACACAAATTTTGATAACCTTCGTAGATTAAGCTCCCAAGAAATAGTTAGAGGTTTGACCAAAATTAAAAACACTATTAGCTCTATTTGTGGTCCCTGCCAAGTGGGGAAGATAAGTAAATCTGCTCATAAGAAGGATAAAGATATTTTAACTTCGAAACATCTTGAACTAATCCATATGGACCTTATGGGTCCCTCTAGAACTGTGAGCCTATATGGTAATTGTTATTTTCTTTTTATGGTGGATGACTTTACGCGATTTATTTGGGTCGCTTTTATGAAAAATAAATCTGACACCTTCCGTGAGTTTTTGAAAATTCTTTTAACAATTAAAAAAGAGAAGGATACCCAAGTATCTCACATACGAAGTGACAAAGGTGGAGAGTTCAAAGGCTCAGGTGTTACAAAATACTATGGTAATGGATATAAACATGAGTTTAGTGCATCCAAGTCACCTCAGCAGAATGGTAATGCTGAACGTAAAAAAAAAACCATCCAAGAGATGGCTAGGGTGATGTTACATGCAAAAGGGTTGCCAAAATACTTATGAGTTGAGGCATTCCAGACTATGTGTCACATTATTAATCGTGTATAGCTCATAAAAAATACCAAATAGACATCATATGAACCGTGGTACAATAAAAAGCCTAACTTGAAGCACTTTAGAACATTTTGAAGTGTTTCTTACATTTGCAAAGATAGAGAAAACCAATCAAAATTCGATACTCAAGGCGATAAAGTGATTTTTCTAGGTTAATCCCAATCAAGTAGAGCCTATCGTGTTTATAATCTTCGTACCAAACTCATTATGGACTCTATTAATATAATTGTAAATGGCACTAGTGCAGAGAGTTGTGACAATCAAACAGTGGTCCTGAATGAGTTTGAAACTATTTTTACCCATGATTCTCTTGAGATAACTGATTCACGGCCACCTGAGGACCTTGCGGTACCAACCTGGGTTTTCTAAAGACCACCCCCTCCAAAAGATTATTGGTAAACCGTCTGATCTAATGCAAACAAGATCCCAACTTAAAAAAGTGGCTAACTTTGCATGCTTCGTTTCTCCAGTGGAATTGAAAAATATAAATGACGCCCTTTATGACTCATTCTGGATTAATGCTATGTAAGAAGAGCTTGTCCAGTTTCAGAGTCATGACATTTGGTATCTTGTTCCCCGACTTGAAGACAAAGAGGTTATTGACACCCATTGGATTTTTAAAAACAAAATTGATAAGACTGGGGTTGTAGTTAGAAACAAGGATAGGTTAGTAGCATAATGATATTCTGAGATAGACGGAATAGACTTTAATGATACTTTTACGCCTATCATAAGACTCGAGTCTGTTCGTCTCCTCTTTGCGATATTTTGTCATTTGTAATTCAAACATTTCCAAATAGACGTCAAGTCTGCATTTTAAACGGTATTTTATTAGAGAAAGTATACGTAGAGAAGCCTAAAGGATTTGTAGATCCCTCGCACCATAACCATATCTTTAGACTTAAGAAGGCTTTGTATGGCTTAAAGTAAGCTCGTGGAGGCTGGTATGAGCACCTCTCGACCTTTTTAGTCAAGAAAGGTTTTGAGTGTGGTGGCAACGACCAGACATTGCAAACCATGTCTTTATTTCGTAGGTTTATGTAGACGACATCATATTTGCTTCCATTTCCATTAATCAAGTAAAGTAATCTTCTAATATCATTCACCCTGAATTTCAGATGTCCTTAATAGGGGAGTTACAATACTTTTTAGGTTCACGAGTTAAATAGTTTAGTGACAGGTTATTCATAACACAATCTATATATGCTAGTGATCTCATTAAAAAGTTTGGGATTGATAATTACAAAATAACACGTACACCCATGAGCACATCTACGAAATATCTAAAGAGAAAAATGGGAAAGATGTAGATCCAACCTTATATAGAAGCATGATAGGGAGATGATTATACCTCATTGCATCTAGACTAGATATTTCTTTTGATGTATTTTTCTATGCACGATATCAATGCGCACCTAAAGAATGTCATATGTTGTGTGTAAAATGGATAATAAAATATGTTAAGGGCACAATAAATTTTGGCATTTGGTACACAAAAGACACTACTAGCTCTATCATTGGCTACACCGATATCGACTAGGAAGGATGCTCGGATGATAGTAAAAGCACGTCTGGGGCCTGTTACTATGTAGAAAATAATCTTGTAGGATGGAGTAATAAAAAACATAATTGTATATAACTGTGGGTAATTGTTGTGCTCAACTTTTATGGATCAAACAAATGCTTAGAGATTATGGTATTATCGAAGATAAACTAACCATGAATTGTGATAGCTAGAGTGCTATTAATATATAAAAAAATCCCATACAACACTCACTAACTAAGCATATCAAAATCAGGCATCACTTTATTCGTGAACTTGATGAATTTAAGGAACTTGATATTGAATATATTAACACTGAAAAATAATTGGCTGATCTATTTACTAAACCTTTGGATAATATTAGGTTTGAATCTCTTAAGAAAACCATAGGGATGATTGTGCTTACATAATATATTCTGTATATTTGTCATACCATCGGTAGTTTTCATGTTTATAATTGGTTTATGAGGATTTAGGGTACAGTTGTTTAACAAATGAAAAAAGACGCCTCCTTTATCTTGATAATGTAGGAGACCCTTTATATTACCCTTATTTATGACATTATCTGTGTAAAATAATTCATCTTCGATCCGTGTTTATATATATTTTTTATCCCGTCGTCTATTTGAGAAAAAATGGAGGAGATCTTGAGTAGCGGCTTTGGATTATTTTGTTATATCTTACCATGATTTAACTAATATGCCATCAAAGTGTTTTATTTCAGGCATTTTGATTTACAGATTCATCGTACAATCTTACTACATTAGGGTATTAGTCTGTAAAAAGTTGAGTAATGTATTTTTTATTTCTCTTATTTTTGGTTATAGGATGAGAATGGGTAGAATATCTCTTTTGTATAGGAATCTAGGAATTTATTTTTTGCCTACGAGTACAAATTGCTCAAGGAAATTTTATCTCCAATATCTAAAGGGGGATATTGAGAACACACTATATGATCGACTTACTTGAGTCTGTGCCATATAGGAGTTCCAACTAGTTTGTATATGTTGATAAAATTTAATTAGAATTTGAACCCTTCTCCGCGGTTCACTTGAAGACATCACACTACATTAAGCTCCATCAAAATCAACCTATCTGGGTAAAAGGAAAGTTCAAACAACACACATAAGACACATATTCATGCATTGTTTTGGTGTGTGTGTTAAAATATTTTTAGATATGTTAAAATATTTTTTATAAATTTTTAAACATTTTTAATGATTTTTTAAACATTTATAAAATCGGATTTAAAATTTTTGGGGTTAAAAGTTGGATTAATATATTCCCTTAATAACTTCCTGGGTAGAAAACAAAATCGGTAGATAATATTGTGGTACAAAGTTAGATTTTTAAAACTTCAAAACACGCATTTTAGGATGAGTGTGACTTAGACACGTATTTGCTTATCTGTGGTTAGTTGTGTGCTTTCTCCCATCCACATCCGTGAGATTCAAATTAAACTGTTAGATCAAATTAATCTAAGGTCTGTATGTTGCCTAAGTGAATCCCCGTGTCACCTGTTTGGACCAATGAGAGATAGTGGTTATGCGGTGTGTTGTGAGCCATCCGATTCAGAATTGAACCGTTGTTTCAATCTCAGTCAGTGATTCCATTCCATCGTCCAGAACCTTCTCTCACCAAGTATAAATAAGAACCTTTGCCTTAGCTTTAAAAGACTTTTGGCAGTCATCATAATTGAGAGAGAAAGGAAGTGAGAGTGTGTGTGTATGTGTGTGTGTGTGTGTGTGTGTGTGTGTGAGAGAGAGAGAGAGAGAGAGAGAGAAAAGAAAAGAAATATATGAGATCTAAGTGTTTTCCTAAAAATCAAGGGAACGGCTATTCGCGCTCCAGAAAAGTCTGGAGGCGCTCCACTTTTATCCCAAAATTTTGAAAATGGCCAATGTATCCTTCTCTTATCCCTTTATCATTTGTTCATTTTCTCTCTTTCTCTAAATTAATGCTTCTCCTCTAAATCTAAAATAAACTTATTCATCTTTACTTTTAAATAATAGTTTTAATGAAAAAATCTTTTGGACAACTTTTATTTTATTTTTAGAAAATTTATTTATTTATTTTAAAATAAATTAAAATTATAATATTTAATGTTTAATTCACCTTATTTATAAGATTAACAAAAAGCTTACTGATTTTAGTCCTACATCGTGTTTGGTGAAAAATAAAATTTTGTAACGTATCATATTTTAATTGGGACGCGTTCATGTAATATTAAAAATATATATTTTGTGTATCACGTATTATAACACGTCGATTTTTATCAAAAAATACTGTTACGTCTATATAAAAAGTCGTTTTCCTTGGAAAACTGTACTTTGTTTTAAAAAAACTACATTATTTATTAGTTTAACGAATAATTTTTCATTTTTATAAAACGGTTGACCGGTACTTTATCAAAAAAATATTGTTTTGTCTATATAAAAATAATTTTTTTAACATTTTTCAAAGACATTTTTCACAAGTGTTAATGTGTCGTGTTTTACCTGTGTCATAATTTTAACACAGAAGTCAACATGTCGTTCATAATATGTTGAAATCACGAGTCAAAATTTGAACACAAACATAAACACGACAGGACAAGTCATATCATAGTTTTAACGAGTGCACGACACAACACGGGGTTTAATTATAGTACCAACACAAAACGACGCAAGTAATGATTTTAACCCAACTAATAATTTTAACAGGAGAACTATATGACACGAAATAAGATTGGTAATTACATTTAAAAAAAAGTCTTTACGAAAATATACCTATTTTTTTTATATAAAACTGTTTTAAAACGTAACACGACACTACATAAAGTCTCATTTTTACCTACTACGAACATGACTCAAATAAAAGTGACACGTTACGGAATCTTATTTTTTTTTACCAAACACGAACATAATCTAATTAAAATGCAACAAGACACGACATGGCCTAGCACGCAAAACTTTACAAGACTTTATTTAGACACTAGTTTAAAAGGTTTTATTTGGTTCGTGTCGTGTTACGTTTTAATTATAACGTGTTAGATAAAAAAAAAAGATTTTATGTCTTGTCGTGTTAGTTTAAAAATAAAATTTTGTGTCGAGGCGTATCGTGTTGCTTTTATTTGGGTCATGTCTTGTTAAAAAAAAATTATGTATCGTGATGTGTCGTGTCGCATTTTAATGGAATCGTGTTCGAGTTTAATTATAAAATTAAAATTTTGTGTTTTACCGTGTCCCTTTTATTCGAACCGTGTTTGTGTTAGGTAAAAAAAAAATCATATCATGTCGTATTGTGTAACCTTGTAATTCAATCGCGTTTGTGTTGGGTAAAAAAAATAGTGAATACTGTTTTTTGATAAAAGAAAAAAACAATTTTTTGACAAAAAAAAAAACTGATTTTTTTTTAAGAAACTGTTTTAAAAACTAAAAAAAATTAGAATGGCTTTAGCAATTTTTTAATTGCTTAAAATATATTTTAATAGTTTTTCCTAGTTTTTATTTTTAGAAAATAGTTAAAAAAGTATTTTTAATTGTAGTACAATTTCTTGAAGTCACATACATTGTTTATTAATATGAAATTATAATAAAAAAATAAATATCAAGATGGCTATTTTATTGAAAAACATCTTTTTATAACGGACATGCATTTTGACATATTTTACTTATTTGAATTTATAATATTCCGACATTTTAATAGATGTCAAATAGAAATTTTCCATTTTTTATTTTTTCCATTTTTATTTTTTGGATGGAAAGTTAACAGCATGAGGGTGTATTACAATTTTTTTTAAAAATGGGGGTACAATGAAAATAAGGTGAATTAAAGATTAAATATTATAATTTTAATTTATTTTTAAATAAATAAATAATTTTTCTAAGAACTAAATAAAAGTTATCTAATTTTTTTTTATTAGAACTATCATTTAAAATTAAAGATGAGTAGGCACCAATTTTAATTATCATTTATTTTAAACTATTATTTATTAAACCATCAATTTGAAGATAAAGAATGGATGCAAGGATATAATGGTCATTTTAACAAGATAGGATAGAAAGTGGAGTGCCTCCAGATTTTATGGAGTGTGAATAGCGGCTCCCAAAATCAAACGCATTTTTCATGCAAAGTTTTCAAAAGAAAAAATAGGGTTTTGAACACAATTAGGGTTTTCTGAGAGCTTGAGTTTGGGTTTTTCACACTCTGATAATCTTATCTCTCTTAGAAACATCCTCTCACTGTTTAACTCATATTTCTATCTAGAAAATGTGAGAAGAACACCCGAGATACATTCACGATTATTTTTAGTTGTTTCTTGTTATTTCTGTTGTAGAAATACTTTCTATAATTGGATATGAGTTTTCTTGTTTATTTTTTTTATCCAACCTCTTCTGGTTTCAAAACCCTAAAAAAGAAACTTCCATACATTTATGATTTTTAGGTCTGAAATATTTTTAAAATAAATTTTTACAGTTTGTAAAATTTATTTTATACATAAATAACTCTTGAGTTTAGATCTGGATTTTTAGAAGATCTAACTTCAAATCTGAAAGTTATGATTTGAATGTAAGTTTAATTTTCTTGAAGTTTGAAACATTTCATCTCATATAGAATTCTTGTAAATTCATAGGGCTGTTTAAGAGAGACGTGAGCCTGCATATTGCATATTAGGCACTTCACAGTCACTACATTCTCACACGAACACATAGCAGTGTGTTGTTTCTTTGAGAGAATCGGTTTGACTGAGTCACTAGAACGAGGAGCAAGGAATTAAAGCAAGGAACGGCCAGGATGATCAAAAGTGTCAGAATCAGATACTGTGGAGGAGATTTGCTCAGTAAGTATACATTCTGTCCTCTAACTTTAGGATCTTGTGCGTTCTTTTGTTCATGTACTTGTAATTCTTGAAAGTGTTTCTAGTGGATTTTTGGTTGTTGCTTAGAGATCACTGTGGATGTTGCTGCAAATTTGAGGTATTACCACATTAAAAATAACTGTATCAAATTTACTATTTTCTGTTATTAATGCTTATATGGTTTGGTTTCTTAAAAAAGAATTAGTATAGGTTTTTAATTTAAAACATAGGTAATCAAGCTACCAAGTCTTGAATATATAATTTTTACACACCTTGTGTAAAAGGAGTTTCCTAAACGTGTTTAATTCGGAGTTTACTTAATCTTTAACTTTGTATTCAAATTTTATTGAACGATTTTTAAATACACACAATAAAAGTCTATCTCATAATTTTTACACAAAACTTTATGAAGTTTTATCACTTTCAGGATCGACTCTTTCCATATGCAAGGTGAGGAGTTGCAATAATATACAACATTAGTAAAAAAAACAAATAGCTGAAGCCCTTATACTTTTGACTCATTTGAGTCTAGACTGTATAAGAGCTCATCTAGTTTGGAAATTGTGACAAAATAGTGTTTATCCTAGAAACCAAAGAGCTTCAGAGATTGGGTTGCTTCTTCTTCTATCTATCATGTAATGATCCTAAGACTATAGCCATCACTCACACACTTAGAATTTGATTCTTGCATATCATATTGCACCCCTATGTGTTTTAATGTTGTGAGTGTGTTTAAATCCCTCAATTTGATTTTTAATAATTTTTTGGGAATTTAAAACATATTTTAAACAAGGTTTTATTTAATTAAAATTTGATTTAAAAAGTCTTGGGGTTATTATATAAATATGGATTGTTGTGTTTATTGGCCTAAAGTTACTCTGGGTAGAAACCGAAAGCGCTAGAGACTTTAGGGTTGGCTTTGTAATTATTTTGGGACGCGCGTTTACCTTCGTTCACAGGCCAACACCTGCTGTCTTCTGATTGGACCAAACTGTGTTTCTTTACTGAGACAAACCATCGCACGCTTACAGCCCTTGGATCTATCCTTATCGATGGCCTGCATGTCTTTTGAGTGGATCCCCGTGTAATCCCTTAAGCCAATCATAGCCTGTTTAATCCACCGCCTGTTGTGAGCCCTTGGATTGCAGTCAAAGGAGCTTGACTCAATCTCAGCCATTGTTTTTGAACGATGCTCTGGAATCTTCCTCTCTTCCTATTTAAAGACCCTTCATCCCAGCCTTCGAAAGCTTTTGCCATTTTGAAAAGTCTCAGAAAATAGAGAGAAGAGAGAGAAGAGAGAAGAGAGAAGTTAGAGAGAGAAACCAAAACCTAGTTAGAAATCCTAACTTCGTCCAAAGACTTCTCAAGCCCAATCTACTTACCTCTCCAGAAAAACCACCATAACCAAAAACACCATCCTTAGTGTTTTCTTAGGTTTATGAGAGTTCTGGTTAAGAGATCTTGGGTTGCTGAAATCCTTGTGTTCATAAATCTTATTTCCAACTTAGACATAGACTCAGATCTTGTTTCTTTTTCAATAGAAATCATAGATCTGAAGTTTTTCATGTCACAGAACACTTAGTTGCATTTATTTCTCATCTTGAGAATTTCGTTGTTGATTGTTTTCTGTTAAAACATTTTTCTTCTTCAAAGATCAACAATAGATGTTTTTCTATTTCTGTTTTTACAAAACCTAACCTGACCTAGTGGGATTCGCACTTGGAGGGTTCTCAATCTTCATAATATTTTCAAAACTGATTGAGAAAGGTCTTGACCGATTTCTTAAGCAAGATCTCCGTGGAATCTGGGTTAGTTTGAAAGGTCGAAAAGGTTCTTGGTTTTGTAAGAAAGAAAAATAACAAATACACTGCATATAGACTTTATATGTGATTTGTTAGGATCGTCTGTAACTAATAAGTGTGTGTGTGTGCATGCATGTGTTTTAGAACACCATTCACAAACATCTTCACACTACGAACACTGAAAGTGTTGGCTATAAGATTTGGTGAACAATAAGTCGACGTAAAGTGCTGGAACAAAGAAGAGTTGACAAACTGAGACAACTACATCAACAAACAAGATCTGCAGAAAAGTTAAGGACACCAGAGGGTACAATCCTGAACTTGTATAGATTTGTTTTTGTGTGCATGTTAGTTAAATAGGTTGTAACTCATATATTTGTTTTAGTGATTGTTTTTGTTTTACTCCGTAGAGGGAGTCGTGGATGTTTCCTCAAGGTTGAGGTTTTACCACGTTAAAAATCTGAGTATCAATATTTCTACATCTTCTCATCCCTTTCTAATAGTGTGCTGAGTTTAAAACATTTTAAACTGTTTACTAAAACTTGTTATCAAATCTTGTCCCTATCTCGTACATACTTTTGTTAACACATCTTGTGTTCAAAATCGTTTTGATTTAAGTAAAGAGTTTCTTCAAAAAACTTTCGGAGTTGCTTAAATAGTTTATTTTCATAAACGGCTTTGGCAACGCTATTTCAATTGGTATCAGAGCTTTTGGTGAACCTTTTTCAAAAAGATCCTGAGTTTCTGAAACTGTTTTCTCAAAATCATTATGGACGAGAAAAACGAAAGATATGGTAACTTGACCAGACCTCCAGTCTTTGATGGAACCAATTTCTCTTACTGGAAAGTAAGAATGATTGCTTTCATTCAAGGCACTCTGGGAGATGATGTCTGGGATATCATTGAAAACGGATACTTTTATCCAACTAAACCAGCCACTGATGGAAGCAATGAAAGGATTAAGAAAATATTGAGTGAGTTTACTCAAGAAGAGAAACAGGTTTCTCGAAATAATAACAAAGGCAAGAACGCTATTTCAATAGCAAGTAAAGCCATTGACCAAAAATCAAGAAAAGGGGAAGAAAAAATACAGCCATTATATGTAAGTTGCTACATATAATATTACTGTCTACAAATTCAAAAGGAATTTTTGTTCTGAATTTATATTTCAAGTGCACTCGGTTATTATACTCACTTTCAATACAATTGGGACACTGACTTTGGGATTAAAAAAATAAAAAAATGCAATCAAAGTCCTACAAGACTTGAGAGATAAAGCATAATAAATGATGAATAAGAACAGTGATAAATAATTATGTTGTAAAGAATAATTCAGCATATACTCAATTGTCATTATAGACCCACCTCTAACATCGGTCCCGCCCACCCACTCTCCCCACCCCTAAAAGAAAGGAAAGTAATAATTTGACAATCTTAACAAAAATTATTCTAAATTTTGTAATGTCTTTATATATAAAAAAACTGTCTTTAAACGTTTTCGTTCGTAATAAAAAAAAAATATTTTCTTAAAAGATTTTAACGTCTTATATATATAGGGATCAAGTGAAGTCCCAGTTTGAGGATCCTGAATGATCAGTTCAAACTGAATTTTTTTACTATTTTAAAAAAATCGGTCAAATAGTGTGAGTTTTTAAGCTGTTAAAAACTGACAAAGTTTGACCGATTTTTTTAAAGTAGGAAAAAAATTTGTTTTGAGCTGATTATTTTTTTATGGTCCTATTGAAATGTTTAAAATCATAGAAAAAATCAACTCAAATTTTTTTTTTACTATTTAAAAAAAATGGACCTCATTCAGAGACTTCAAACAGGGGGACCTCACTTGATCCGCTCTCTCTCTCTAGAGAGGAAGAGAGAGAGAGAGGGGGGGAAGACTCACCTACATCATGATGTATACATCACACCTATTTCTAGGGCTTAAGAAAACTTTTCTCCAAATTTTTTATTTTTCTCCTGAAATTAATCTTCTAATCAACCCATACTAAAAATTATGTTAAAATACATTTTTAGCTATTTTTATAAAATCCACAAAAACTGCTGGCACAGATAAATAAGGTATTTTGAGCAATTTTTTGAGGATTTTTTTAAAAATAGCTACAAAATGTATTTTGACCTAATTTTTTGCATATGGGTTTATTAGAAGGTTAATTTTAAGAGAAAAATATAAAATTTGAATTTTTTTTAGAGCCTACAATTAGGTGTGATGTATTGATGATGTATATAGCATGATGTAGGTGAGCCTTCTCCTATATATATATATATATGTGTGTGTGTGTGTATTAAAAAAATATTAAAAACAATTGTTTTATAAGTTGTATAACGTTTTCTATATGAAAAAAATTAACAAAAATTATTCTAAATTTTGTAATGTTTTTATATATGAAAAACTGTCTTTAAACGTTTTCATTCACAATAAAAAATGTTTTCTTAAAAGATTTTAACATCTTTTATATATATATATATATATATATATATATATATATATATGTGTGTGTGTGTGTGTGTGTGTGTGTGTGTGTGTATTAAAATAGATTTATGTCTTATATTTTTAAAAATGACTTTTTTAACAATTTTTATATACAAAATTTATATAAAAAAATTATCAGCAACTATTTTTTATGATTTTTAATATTTTTATATATAAAAAACTCTTTTTAAGCTTTATTACATTTTTTCATATAAAAACAAGTTTAAAAAAACTTATATAAAAAAGGGAGGGACTTTTTTTTTTAAAGGTGTGATTTTTTTATCCTGCATATGGGTCGCTAGGTGAATGCATTTATAATAAAGAGAGAGAGAGTTATCTCTAAAATAACACTTGAAATTCAACTATTAATTAAAAGACATAAAGAAGGATGTCTTTAAAGGCATTAAAAAAATTTCCTTGATAAATCTATTAAAACTTACATGTGATATCGGAGTCATATTAAAAATCATCATATATATATATATATATATATATATATATATATATATATATATATATATATATAGAGAGAGAGAGAGAGAGAGAGAGAGAGAGAGTATTGCATACCAGTCCATATTTTAAGAGTGCAGAGCGGGCACGTGTCACCTGCCGGTGAGTCCAGAAAAGAGAGAGAGTGTGTCTATATTTAGCCTATAATTTTTGGGCTCACTGCCAAGTGACACGTGTCTGGTCCGCACTCTTAAAATGCGAACTGATATATATATATATATATATATATATATATATATATCCGGACCAGTTCATATTTTAAGAATGCGGATCGGACATGTGTCACTTAACGGTGCGCCTAGTAATTATCGCATAAATTATAGTCACAATCTCTCTCTCTTTTCTGGGTTCACCGTCAGGTGACACATGTCCGATCCACATTTTTTGAATACGGACTAGTCCGCACAAAAGCAGAACTGTATATATATATATATATAGAGAGAGAGAGAGAGAGGAAGGCTCACCTACATCATACTCTATACATCACACCATACATCACACCTAATTCTATGCCCTTGAAAACTTTTTTTTCAAATTTTATATTTTTTCCTTGAAATTAACCTTCCAATTAACCCATATGCAAAAAATTAAGTCAAAACACATTTTGTAGCTATTTTAAAAAAATCCACAAAAAACTGTTGGCGCAGACCCTTATAAATAAGGTATTTTTAGTAAGTTTTGCGGATTTTTTAAAAATAGCTACAAAATCTATTTTGACCTAATTTTTTGCATATGGGTTGATTGGAAGGTTAATTTCAAGGGAAAAATATAAATTTTGAAATTTTTTTTTAGGGCCCAGAATTAAGCGTGATGCATGAATGATGTATAGAGCATGATGTAGGTAAGCGTTCTCCTATATATGTGTGTGTGCGCGTGTGTGTGTGTGTGTGTGTGTGTGCGCGCGTGTGCAGGGACGAAGGCATGTGAGGCCCAGTGGGGGCTGTAGCCCCCAGTGAAATATATAAAAAAAACATATATTTTTTTAGATATATATAGTTTTGGGTATGAATTTATAAAGTTAAAAATATATTGGGCAAAGATGTAATTTAGGAAACCTTTTATAACTTCACCTAACTAAACTTATTCAACGACACATACACATTCAAAGAGGAAAGCTGCTGCCGCCTCCCTCCCTCCTTAAAGGTATGTAAACCATCTCCAAACTTGTTTTGGTTTTTTTGATAAATTTAATTCCAAAGTTAACAACAACTCTTGCAAATTTATAGTTTGTAGATGTATTGGTATTTTTTGGAGTAAACTATTTGTACGGTATTTATTTGGGATAAACTATTTGTATTGATTTTTTTGGGGTAAATATTGGTATTTTTTTGGGTAAACTATTTGTATTGGTATTTTTTATATTGGTATTTTTTGGGGGTACACTATTTATATTGGTATTTTTATTTTGGTATTTTTTTGGGGTAAACCATTTGTATAAATTTGTGTTGTATCAGTATTTTTTGGGGTTCAAATGCAGTGGGGTAAACTATTTGTATAAATTTTTTATTTTGGTATTTTTTTGGGGTAAGCCATTTGTATAAATTTGTATTGTATTGGTATTTTTTTGAATTGGTAGTTTAAATTTTAATTGTAGGATTGAATTATGGAGAAGTATTTTAGAAAAAAAGTTGTGACAACAAATTCTTCGCCGTCGCCGCCGCCACCACCCATTGAGATAGAGAGTAATGTGGAAGAGGATGAAAGAATATTTGAGGATTTTCACAGTGATCCCGCTTTACGAACTCCAATCTCCCGTGGTGATCCAAAAGAGGAAAATATACTTAGAAGAGTCTATTTACAAAAGGGGCCTTGTCAGCCACACGGACACACTTCCACCCAAAACCTATGGAAAACAATTGAGGGGTTTTAATCCAACTTGGTTCAAAGAGTTTCCCCCATGGCTAGAATATAGCACTACTACTAATGCCGCATATTGTTTATGATGATTATATACGTAGAGAAAAATGTATTTGATGAGATGGATAATGAGATTATCATTCAACGCTTTCAAAACATGAAAGATCACCGATGACAATTGTAATTGTAATCGTGCCAAAAAATTTTAATCGAATATTATATCTTTTTTTGTGTTATGCTCATTTAAATTTTTGTTTCTCTTTCCATTGAATTAAATAAATTACATTATTTTTGATAAATAGTTAAAAATAACTTCAAAACAAAAAAATCAGAAACTGTCGCTCCCGAACCCTCGAAATTTACCCCCACTAACTTATATTCTTGACTATAAAGTGTCGTTATAATGGGGAATCCAAGCATGTGATCGATAACCAACAAAATCAATTCATATCACCATGAACTTCATGATGCAAAACCAGTTGGCCTGAAATTCCACCGTGAATTTATTTAGTATACATTTCATACTAAATTATTGGTAGTCAAATCATTGTAAGTGCTAAAACAGTAGAATGATCTTAAAAAGGTTTTGATTTGATGGGTTATGTGTTTACGGTTAAACATTAAAAATAAGAGAGGCATTACACGGACACACATTTATACCCGCTATTATACCCGCCGGTCAGGACAAAAAAGGTTAGAGGCGGAAGTGTTTTTTTTTGTTGTTAACTGGTTTATATTTTTTTGTTTCAATTTTAAAAATGTTTTTTCCCAAAATTAAAGAATTGTTTTTTAAAAAATAAAGGTTAAAACCTCTCAAAATGTACCCAAATAATTTTTTATCAAAGATTTTTTTTAAAAAAATGAGTTTAAAAATAAGGCGTGGCGTTAACGCGTACTTTTAAAAATAAGAGAATATTTGGTAAATTAGTGTTTGAGGGACTAAATGAGTTAAACATTCAGTATTTTTATTTTATCAAAAACAATATCTTTAGTATTTGCTTGTCAAAAAGAAAATATTTAAGTGTTTGTTTTGCTAAAAATAATATTTTCCCTGTTTGTTTGCCAAAAAAAAAAATAGAATTTTTTTGCTAAAAATAATATTTTCTAGTGTTTGTGTGACAAAAAAAAAATTTGTATTTTTTTTCAATTAATAACATTTTGAATGCTTAATTTTCAAAAATAAAAACATTTAATGTTTTTTGACAAAAATAATATTTTCACGGTTTGTATGGGTTAAATAAAAATATTTAAAAAAATGAATTTAAAAATAAGGCATGGCGCTAGCGCGTGCTTTTAAAAATAAGAGAATATTGAGTAAATTAGCGTTTCAGGGACAAAATGAGTTCAAAATTCAGTATTTTTATTTTATCAAAAACAATATCTTTAGTGTTTGTTTGTCAAAAAGAAAAGTATTAAAGTGTTTTTTTTTCGAAAAATAATATTTTCCCTGTTTGTTTGCCAAAAATAAAAAAAAAATAGTATTTTTTTGCTAAAAATAATATTTTCTAGTGTTTGTGTACCAAAAAAATTCTGTGCTTTTTTTCAATTAATAACATTTTTAGTGCTTAATTTTCAAAAATAAAAACATTTAATGTTTTTTGACAAAACTAATATTTTCACGGTTTGTATGGGTTATATAAAAACATTTAAAAAAAATGAGTTTAAAAATTAGGTGTGGCGCTAGCACGGACTTTTAAAAATAAAAAATATTAGGTAAATGGGTGTTTGAAAGACTAAATGTGCTAAAAATTCAATATTTTTATTTTATCAAAAACAATATCTTTAGTGTTTGTTTGTAGAAAAGAAAAGTATTAAGTTTTTTTTTCGAAAAATAATATTTTCCCTGTTTGTTTGCCAAAAATAAAAAAAATCAGTATTTTTTTACTAAATATAATATTTTGTAGTGTTTGTGTGCCCAAAAAAAAATTCGGTATTTTTTTTCAATTAATAACATTTTGAGTGCTTAATTTTCAAAAATAAAAATATTTAATATTTTTTGACAAAAATAATATTTTCATGGTTTGTATGGGTTAAATAAAAATATTTAAAAAATGAGTTTAAAAATAACGCACGTCGCTGGCGCGGAGCTTTAAAAATAAAAAAATATTAGGTAAATGGGTGTTTGAGAGACTAAATGCGCTAAAAATTCAATATTTTTTTATCAAAAACAATATCTTTAATGTTTGTTTGTCAAAAATAAAAGTACTAAGTGTTTTTTTTTTGCTAAAAACAATATTTTTCTTTTTTATTTCAAAAAGTAAAAAAAATCATTATTTTTTTGCTAAAAATAATATGTTGTAGTGTTTGTGCCAAAAAAAATTCAATGTTTTTTTCAATTAATAACATTTTGAGTGCTTAATTTTCAAAAATAAAAATATTAATGCTTTTTGACAAAAATAATATTTTCACGGTTTGTTGGATTTTTTTTTTTTTAGTTACCCTTTTAAATTTTGTGAACTCTTTCTTTGAAAATATAGGTGGAGCCCTTTATTTTTTGTTTTATACGTTGGGTATGGTTTGTGAGTATGGCTTGTGTGTACGTTTAGTTTTATTCTAAAAATCAAATTATGTGTACTTTTTTTTATTTTTTTTATTTATATTTTTTACATTAAAATATTATATTTTATTGTTATAAATGTCATCATGACATAGAGTTCACTCTTTTAATGCTTTATTTTATTATAGAGTATACAGTAAAAGTACAAAATGGGGTTCATGTAACTTTGCTCACGGTTAAAACCCTACGATGACATTTGTAGTACTAGTAGCAAGTTCGAAGCTTTTTGTTTTATATATGATAATATTCTCGTATATTCATTTCTGGATATGATCGTAATCAATTAACTTTTCTAGACCATCGCCTCATAATCAGACGTATTATTTCCAATCGAAATACTAAATCGGATAAAATGAGATACAGTATGATAATATGATACAAATAGATATAAAGTTATAAATTAATTAATAAATTTTTAATGAATTCAGATCATATCAACGCCAACTCGATAAAACATGATAATTAATGGGTTGTGCCAATTCGATAAGACACGATAATTAACGAATCGAATTAGATTTGACCTCTTTCACCCGTTAATGTCCGATCATTAATTTAATTAAATAAGATATAATTTTGGAACTCATAAATAATTTATATAACATAATGTTAATTTAATCATAATGAATTTTAATAAATGAGAGATTTAGTAATGTCAATGAATTAATGAGTCTATTTGGGTTAAAAAATAAGATAATATGTCAACTTGTATACAATTAAAAATAATTCATTATCTTAATGAGTATTAACGAGTGAATACGACACGACATGATAATATAACGGATCGAGTTTGAATATGATTTTTTGACACGATAAAAAATTCACCCGTTTAGACATTAACCCAATAAAATTCGAACACAATGCAAAATAACATGAACATGATTTGACATGATCCGTTGACAGATTTACAAAGTACTGCATCATTAGCTTTTGGAGTGAAAAAATTGAACTTTCTCAAACTGATCAGCATAAATTCTTTTTCTAGCATCTCTTATTGGAACTGGAAATTGGATTTCTCAAACTGATCAGCATAAATTCTTTTTCTTTTGAAGTGACTTTTCATGTGATCAAACAACCCTCTCATTGAATCAAACCCTATATCCCATGATCAAACAACCCTCGCATTGAATCAAACCCTATATTCCATTTCTTGCAGACATTTTCTTTCTTTCATGGAGTGACACCTCATGTGAACAACAAGTCTCAATAAATCAATCCCTTTGCCTAGAAAATTTACATAAGTGAATTGAGATTTAAAAAAGAAAAATAGAGAAAGAGATTGATTGAAGACGAAATGACTTCTCAATGTGTGTGCTCTGTGTATGTATATAACAACCTGAAAAACGGGAATAATTAATGACATGCCAATTTAGACGAAATGACCATTTTGAAGAAGAAATAATTTTTTGAAATGGAAACTCAGCAAGTAATGCATGAAAAATAAAAATTAATGAACTTTAAGAGATGACTAATTAATGACGGACCATCTAAATTGGTGATCCGTAACAGATGTTAATCCATCCTTATTAACTTTTAATACTATCATATTAGAGGTATGATAAGGATAACCTTAGGAATGCAAAGACTAAGATGATTAATATTAAACATTACACGCACATACATTTAGATGAAAATGGAGGACTTATATGACCGGGTTAACGTAAGCAAACATACACATCAATGAGAGATAACACATGCTTTTAGATGATATTACATAAAGAAGTTTCGAGGGTGGTTTGGCTTTAGATATGGATTTGGAGATTGACTTGATTTGAATACTTCGAAAAAAATTAAGAAATCATAATATTCTGAAAAAATATTAAAAAAACTAAGTTTTTGAATTAATAAGAAAATTATCTTATATCTATTGAAAAATAATATAAATTATAACTTTTAAAAAAGCTCTAGAAAAAAACTATTTATGAAAATGTTCAAATAATAGTCAATTTTATTTACAAAAAACTTTTTATAAAATTTTTTAAAAACTTTTTATAAAAAAAACTATTTAAAAATTATAAAGAAATGTATTGCATAATTGTATACGTTATCAACGAAGCACCTTCAATAACAAACTTAAAGCAAGAATTCTACCTCCACACAATATATAGTATAGAAGGGGTGACAATTCTTTACGTGATTCATTAACAGAACAGAAAGATAATGGTTTGGGGTTTGGTTTTAATAGATTCTACTGTTAATGGGTTCACTCATTAGACATAATTATAAAAAAAATATAACTATGAATTACTTTCATTTAATTTGACATCATTGATGAAGTTAACAAGACTGTCATCTTGTTCTTAAAAATAATAAAGAATTAAGGTAAAGGTCATGTTCCTTCCTATATTTGGATTTTTAGGACATTGCTTTTCAAGTTTATAAATCTAGTCCTTGTGGCACAATAGCATTTATAAATCTAGTCCCTGTGGTACAATACCTTTATTTTTTTGGTCCGCGCCAGCGGCATTATTTTTCAACATTTTTCATGGTATTTTTGGTACAGGGACTAAATTTATAAAATTATATGGAGTGTCCTATTTTTATACACTTTGAGCACTATGAGAACCTTTTCCCAAAATCCCCTAAAAATAATAGGTTACACTAACTGCCAAAATAACGGATACACCCACTGAAAATGACATGAAAGTGACTATGCACAAATATAAATCAGGAATAGATTGTCCGAATAAAACAGAACCCACTCAACTCTCTTACTGCTTACAATTTTGTCCCACACATCTAAATCAGTCATTTCATACAATGACACACAATACATAACAGGAGCATTTTTGCCGTGAGAAACTCTTTATGGGACAAGGGATGTTTAATACGAAAGGAAAATAGATTTTTTTTTTTTTTGGTAGCATGAAAGGGAAATAGATAGTTTCTATGCATATCATCTCTAAGGAAAATTTTATTTAGATCACTATTTTTAAATGAATAACAAATTAAATATGTACGGGACATTTATATATTCGTGATCTCACGATATGTTCGCAAATAATGACAAACAACGTGAGACTACCACGTTTATATTTGATTTTAATTTAGTTCAAACAAAATTTTGGATTGTGTAGAATTACAAATATTTTAGTGTACTTGTCATCTCTTCAATAGGCTAAATATATGACATATATGTAGAAGTGTAAATGGATATTCTAATACGAATGTGTAACAACCTTCATTTTTTCACGTAAACACTGATTAGACATGATACGTCGAAAATGGGACTTGTTTGTTAATTAATACCATTTTCAGCATCGACATAATATAAAGCATATATTAATAACCCCTAATTGAGTTTAAATCAACATTTCAATAATAATGAAATCCAATCCAAAACCAAGCATATGATAAATCCAACATAAAAGTAAATATCTCAAGCTGACACAAAAAAAATAAATCCCGGGGTTATACCCATACAAATATCTCAAATGAAATAAGTAACTGGAACTGAATAGTATCTAAGCTAGAATCAATAAATCTGAAATTCCCGAGGTGCAAAAGGAGAATGCAAGACTGCTACGTGAACAGTCTCGCTATCCCTGTCTAAGAGCACCTGGGGGGAGAAAACATTTAAATTTGGGTCAGAGCCCTAGATGTGCAAGAATGAACTTATTCAATTTAAAGTGCAATAAATACAGTCGATTCAAAGTAAATATCCCCCATCGTCACTCATATGCAATTAACATCTCACCACTCATCCAAGTGTGATATTATCTGCATCCAAACAAGTCCCAAAATAATGTGTGACAACTGTGCCAATTTAATATTAAATAAAATTTGCTATAATCAATTGCTAACACCAAACCAACTATATTCACTTATCAAGCCCAAGATATCCCAGTCGTATATATTTCATGAAAGTGACATAAACATTTATTATGCACAACGTAGTAAGGGTTTGTAATTTACTGTCTATATTCTTAGACAACTTAATTAAATCTCATTTAATTTGGATATATATATATATATATATGTCCTTTAATATATGCGACACGCAGAGGCATCTACCAGTGGGGTCTCGTTCGTGCTCTATCGGCACGTCCGAATGAATCTTTATCCAAGTCAGACGTCACAAAATACACATAAGTGGGGGCCCCTTATGCAGTACACCGATTTACGGCGCATACCTAACGATGACAAAGGACCCCAACATCAACACCTACCTCTCGTATATGGTGCTGCTACGTAGTACCTAAAATGACCTACACAACTTCTACCCCACCTGTGCCGACGTGTGCTACGGTCCGAACGCGCGAAACTCCATGACGATATGAACGTCCACGAACATTGGTATGTCCACACATATACACATTAATATATATTATTACCATATAATATGTGTAGGTAACTACTCTATAATTACCTAAAGTATCCCCATGATGTTCACAAATATTCACCCATCAATAATTGATCATCTAGTTAATTATTAATTCCAACTTCTTTAACAGATTTTTTTAACCGTCTATTTAAATACAACGTCCCAAATAATATGTGTGCCACGTTTATATTTTTAATAAATTCACCGTTAACCCTAACATTGTCCCACCAACTCATACGGACTTCTAAAAATACCTTGGAACTAACCTTAGTCCCAACTCAATCAGCCCCTAGGATCGAATCGATTCCGTTTCTTGGCCGAATCGATTCGCTGCCAGATCGAATCGATTCGAAGCAAGGTCGAATCGATTCGAAAAGTAGCAGTAGCCCAGATCAGCTACTGTTTTTCAATACGGGAATTCTCACTTCATTCTTAATATTTTTTTCAATTGTTCATTCCATTACATAACCATATAATCAAGTCCCTTCCACTTAGTTACTCATCTTAGAGCCATTAAATTAATATATTAACATGGATTTCTTTCCCCAATTCCCAGAATTTATGTGCCTAAACTACAACCGCTAGTCCATATTTTCAACTACTATATTGACCATGTGTAAATTAGATTATGGGGCATATAATGGGGAATTAAGGTCACAAATCTCCAGATCATTGACATGCCACGACACCAAAACTATCAACTTGTCAAGGTCTAAAACTATGACAAGTCAAACTTGTCAAAGTCTTCGATTGCGACAAGTCTGGGGGTGACAACTGCCTTTGTCACAGACTTGTCACGGTCAAAGACCATGACAAGTTCATTAGACTTGTCACGGTCTTTGACCTTGACAAGTTTTACCACGGTCAAAGACCGTGACAAGGCCGTGACAAAACCTAAAAGAATTGTCACAGTTAAAGACCGTGATAAGTTTCTTTATCAGTGACTTGTCACGATTTTTTACCGTGATAATTTTGGACAGAATTTAAAACAAAACTGTTGGGAAGTATGGCCACTAGCACTGCCCAACAGTATATTTGTACCTGTTATAGAAAAATTATACCTGTCCAAACATCATATATCCAAGTATAATAGAAATAAAGTACCAAATTAACATGTACCAAATCATGGCATATATAATCCATATCCAAATAAAATAGAATTACAAATATCCAAATCCAAACCAACAAATAAAATAGAAATACAAATATCCAATATCCAAATAAAAAAGATAGAAATAATGTCATAGCACAGGGTCTTGAGCAGGTTGGATGAGGAAGGAAGGCCACACAATATATCCATTGACAACCCCATCAATTCGCTGAACGCCACATTATTCGCACAACCAAATAGGTGAGTTCTCTTTTCCGGTTACCACATGCGTGATGAGCCCTCTTGCCTCAATTTCTTGTAGGGGACGTCCATGGACCATCATACTCGGGAGGAAGGATGTGTCCCTCAACCCCCTCTATATTCCCTCCCCATAATATATGTTAAGTAGAAACACGCTCTGCCAAACGATTGTTGACATAGGATGCTCGATGGGAGTTAAGATGGGAAATTGATCATATGGTGGTGAGCCCATGTGTATCAACGATGAAGCAGTGACGTCCTCGTCTACCTCTACCTCCTTCTACTTCTCTTTCCCCTTCCCCTTCCCCTTCTCCTTCTCCTTCCTCTTACCCAAGTGACGTTTTATGAAGGCGTACATAACTAGGACCGACGCCTCCCGGAGTAGTGCACGTTCAACTTTTTCGCCCGATTTTCCATCCCCGATTGGCGAGATGCCAATTTCCGCTCATCAATCTCATTATCGACAAACTTTTGCCACTGTGCCAATGAGATCGCCTCCTTCGAGGGGACGGTGCCTGATCAAGGGTGAAAAGTAGTGTGTGTCAAGCGCTGATCGTTGTTTTCTGTTCACCACCTCAATACAAAAACCTAAACTTATGACTACACTCAACAGGTGAGTATAGCGGCCAAGTCCGGGTATTGAAAGATCCACTGAGATAAGTTGCTAGAATTTATATGATTCAATATTCCAAAAATAAAAGTGAAAAAGATGATTACAAACTAAAAAGGAAAAGATGCATAAAAGGAAATGATTAATCTAAGCAAGGGTATTGAAACTAGATTAACAAAGCGAGTAAAACTATAGGTTGCGTCGAATATCCCTCACCCGAGTTAATTAGTATAAAATGGATAAATGGGTCGACGAGTTATTAAGAATACATCTCGTTTCTACGGTTAATTGAATCAAGGGTTGTCACGCCCCTAAATCCTCATAAAATCCTAATAAGATTTTGACGTCAATAAATATCCTGAAAATTACGCACGCAAGGTCGTAAGCACGGGACATACATGATATGCCCCGTTAAATCTCCTAGGCGCAATAACTAGGACAATGCACCCGAAATAGACCCGTAAACACCACCACCAAAGCAAAGCAACGCGTCAACCCGAGTGAGTTCAATTCAAACACAACCTAGACTAAATTAGCTAGAAAGCATGTTAAAAACGCGATAATAAACGCAATAAAGTTACCTAGAAAGCAAGAAAATCAAAACATGGAAACCTAATTATGAAATCTTGTAAATTAACTAGAAATCAAGAAATAATGAAATACAATCTATATTAAAGGAGATGGAAGATGGTAGGACAAATTACAAGCCCAAATGGGTGTCAATCCAAGAAGAAATGAAGAAATGAGCTCTCAAACCTCCAAAACCCTAACCTAAACTACCTAAAATCGATTCTATCTCTTAATATATCTGATATTTACACAAAATTTGGTATTTATAGTAAGTGGAATTAAAGTAGAAAAGAGAAAAGAAAAGAAAAGCCAAAATATCAGTTGAAAACAGGTGATTGATCGATCGATCTCCTGTGATCGATCGCTCGATGGCAAAAATATCAGCCCACTGTCTCAGCTCGATGGAATATTTGTGAAGGATCGATTGATCGATCCTTTTGATCGATAGATCGATCAAGCAAGTCTTCATCACAAATCCTCATGTTTTGGCATGTTTGCATTTCTCCTCCACTAAAATCGCCGTAACTTCTTCGTTCTGAATCGGAATCGCGCACCATTCGCGGCCACGCAAAGCTTGCGAGGAGGGATACAATTTTCGTGAGAGGTTGGGCCAGGTGCCTAAGCTATGAAAATAATAAAATGCCCTTGAACATGCGATCGTGTACGAAAATCGAGCGAAATGCGTCCGAACTTCACACTTAGCATCCAAATACCTATAAAAGCTCAATTAACCCCTGCAAAACATGTTAACGTAGAAATTTGAGGTTGTCTAGTTAACGAGCATAAATATAGGGAATAAGATACCCGAGGGGGCTAAAATGCGTCGGTTCGGAGGATGAAATATGCAATATTTGTGTATCATCACACCCCCTAACTTACACATTGCTAGTCCCTAGCATTGAAATAGGATGCAATAAGAACTACAAGCAAATCAAAAACAGGGATAGTACAAAAGTATGATATAAAAGCATAAGGACACTTTCGCGGGCGATTCGATTGCATTTAGCGTATGCAATAAGCCGTTAAACCCCTAGGTTACCCTAGTGGACGAGTGTCGCCTCGTGAGGATTTTCAGGGATGATACCCACAAACATCACATAGTTTTCTCAAAATATATCCAACCCAATATGTGACAAGTCCAATAATAGCGAACAAGATTTCATACGCATTATTAGCACATTGAACGGATTCAAAAAAAAGTTCGAATCATTAACATTATAGAATGAACCTCATAGAATTAAAACCTTAAATGCGGGAGGGGAACGAGGACATAAAGAGTGTGATTTGGTAAAAATTTATATAAACCGGATAAACATTAAAGCAAGCATACATTCAATCCTCACGGGCATTACACTCATCAAATGAAATTCACTTAAAATAGGGAGGTAACACACGGAACATGCGGGCATAAAGAGTAAATGTAAATGGAAATTGGGCCGCACACATGTCACAAATGAAGAACGCTATATATGAAATTAAAAATTGTAATCTCGATGAAAGATACCGCACATTAAAAGAGGCGAAATGTATTTTCACAGATTATTAAAACTATTTCAACCTTTGAATTACGTCTACTAAAGATCACGTAGCACTTGAATAGGGTTGTAATGTAGGTAAGGCTAGGGTGCGAAATGAAGGAATGTATGTACGGATTCAAAGTGTTCGGAATGAAAACTCGGGATAATGGGAAAATGCAGGCAATATCAAAATTGGAAAATAACTTCTAAAAAGGCATTAGATATATCATCGGGGAGAGTAATCAAAGCTTATTGAACTATATTCACAACATTTACAACTTTCTCTTTCTTTTCTTTTCTTCTTTTTCTCATGTTTTCTTTTGCTTTTTGCTTTCTCTTTTTTCATCTCTTTTTTCACATCTCTTTTCTTTACTTTTCAAACTCTCATATGCCTAAATTGCAATCGCAACACAACATCATTAAATCCCAAGCAACATTAAAAAAAAAGGTAGGAAAGGTAATATATATATATGGGCTAAAACTCCAATTTAGAGTTGGTATGGAATTTTGGGTTATGAAACGAAAGGCTATATTTAGGCTCAAGGGGTTGAAGAGGGGAAACATATAAGGTGAGGTCAAGGCTAATATGGGTGATATAACAAAGAATGCCTATGATCATTTCCAAAAGTTTACGCAATTCTCGAGTCAAAACAATATATGAAAATCATGATCAAGTAACACATTTCAAGTATGAACTCAATTAATGAACGATCAAATGAAAGAATAGTGAGATTACCAACGAATTCAACGTTTTCATAGAGAAAAGAAAAGTGTATACACTCACAAACAACGAAAGGTACAAAGCTTACTCGGTGTAGGTATATAAAGTGCAACAAAAGATTACCGAGTTATAAAAATCTTAAACCAAATCAATAAGGCAAGAAAGTGCATGTGCTCATAGGATAAAAGTTTAATTCACTCAGTTATTCATAATATCAATGATTAGGACTAAGGTCTAATAACTTCTAAGATCGAGAACATGCATCATTGTGTTGTCTTTCGGATCGGGAAATTATTAAAATTTATCATCGAAAACAAAGGCAAAACGCCCAATAAAGAAGAAAAAAGAAAGAAAATCTTTTTTAAATTTTCAATTTTTCTAAGAAAAGTATACTAAGTAACTAACATGTGAGTAAAATCATGGGCTAAATAAAGAAATGGATAGAATATCCCATACCCCCTAACTTGAAACCTGACATTGTCCTCAATGTGAATTAAGAACCAAGTTAAAGAGAGGAAAAAAGCGATATTACCCAAAATTGGAGCGATCCCCATAAGAATAAGTCGAAAGAATCTACAAAACAAGTTAGTACCGAGCATAGCAAAAGTAAATAACAAAAAGTTAACTAATTACAAGAGACTAAATTAAAAAGAAAGAAAGAATAAAAAGCTAACTATATACAACCTACTATTTAGACTTCACACTGACTGTACACTAGAAGTCTAAATAGCTGAGGGTCCACCGTGAAAATGATTTGACTTTGGAGGATAATCGGCGTACCCTCACATACAAGCATGCCTTCCGAAAATATGAATTTCGTTTGAACAACGGAAGGCATGTGTAAGGCGTAAGAAAGGAACCACCGTCAATTAAAATTTTTGGAGCGACAATGGGGGATTTGGATTGAACAGGCGACAAAAACATGTGGGGACCGAGAAAAGCTGAATATCCTCCTAATGATTTTGAAATTAGAATGGGAGGGGGCACACATAAAGGCAAATATGCAATTGTGGAGGGCGACTTGAGCAAGTACTCCTCATCGGCGAAAAGGTTTAAAACATTAAAGTTTGAAACCGAATCATCGGGTACTTGTGACGGTGTGATAATAGAGAATAAAAATGGGGATGAAATAAATTCAAACTCATGAGATGAATCATCATCGCATGAAGATTGAGTTTCGAAGGAAATAATATCATTTGCAATGAAATGTTCTTCTTTGGGGGCCAAAGAAGAAATCATTTCATTACAAATAGATATTACATCATTTTCATCCTCACTTTCAATATCTATTATGCAATGGGCAAAGTCTAGAATGGTTTGTTCCAAAGTAGGTAAAAGTACCTCATTTGGTTCAAAACATTCTTCGACTTCAAAAGTCTCGGAAGAAAAATCGTCGTCGGACTCAAATAATAAATCCAACTCATGTTCCCACAAACGATTTTCTTCCCGATAACGGTTTTCAATTTTCTCATTATCATACATATGCCAGCCCTCACCGAATGTCATAGGTCGAGGCGCGACGGATACATGAAAATGAAAACTTTGAAAATTACCATCGGACTTAAACGAAAACTCATTATTATAGGAATTTTAAAAACTATTGCAATTCGTTTCAAAACTCCTATTATAAGGAGGTAAAGGCCCAAAATCATTATCACCATCATCAAAATTCCAATATCCCAAGTTTTGACTTTCTTATACTTGCCCAAAGTCATATTTGAATTTGAAATCATTTGGGATTCTAAGTATTAACCGAAAGTCATAGGATTACAAACATTTTGAGAATTATAACAATGATTACCAAAATAATTGGAATAAGACTTGCTTACCCCCAAAATGGCTCGTAATGACGAATTCCACAAAGTAAGTGCTCGTGGGAAAAATTCAAGCGTTTCTAAGTGCTCAAATGTGGAAGTTCTGTGAAAAGGTTAGCAAATAATACAAATAGAAAGAAAATACTACAAAATACTAAATCAAATAAAGTCTAAAACAAACAAGACCCAGGTAATGACGCCATTTTGATCAAGGGTGAAAACTAGCATGTGTCAAGCGCTGATTCTTGTTTTTTGTTCACCACCTCAATACAAAAACTTAAACTTATGACTACACTCAACGGTATAGCGTCCAAGTCCGGGTATCGAAAGATCCACTGAGACGAGTTGCTAGAATTTATATGATTCAATATTCCAGAAATAAAAGTGGAAAAGATGATTACAAACTAAAAAGGAAAAGATGCATAAAAGAAAATGATTAATCTAGGCAAGGGTATTGAAACTATATTAACAAAGCGAGTAAAACTATAGGTTGCGTCGAATATTCCTCACCCGAGTTAATTAGTATAGAATGGATCATGGGTCGACGAGTTATTACGAATGCGTCTCATTTCGACAGTTAATTGAATAAAGGGTTGCCACGCCCCTAAATCCTCATAAAAGCCTAATAAGATTTTGGCGTCAACAAATATCCAGAAAATTACGCACGCAAGGTCGTAAGCACGGGACATACATGATATGCCCCATCAAATCTCCTAGGCGCAGTACCTAGGACAACACACCCGAAATAGACCCGTAAACACCATCACCAAAGCAAAGCAACACGTCAACCCGAGTGAGTTCAATTCAAACACAACCTAAACTAAATTAGCTAGAAAGCATATTAAAAACAACGCGGTAAATAAATGCAATAAAGCTACCTAGAAAGCAATGAAATCAAAACATGTAAACCTAATTATGAAAGCTTGTAAATTAACTAAAAAGCAAGAAATAATGAAATACAATCTATATTAATGGAGATGGAAGATGGTAGCACAAATTACAAGCCCAAATGAGTGTCAATCCAAGAAGAAATGAAAAAATGAGCTCTCAAACCTCTAAAACCCTAACCTAAGCTACCTAAAATCGATTTTATCTCTTAATATATATGATATTTACATAAAATTTGGTATTTATAGTAAGTGGAATTAAAATAGAAAAGAAAAGAAAAGCCAAAATATCAGCTGAAAACAGGTGATCGATCAATCGATCCCCTGTGATCGATCGATCGATGGCAAAAATATCAACCCACTATCTCAGCTCGATGGAAAAATGTGAAGGATCTATTGATCGATCCTTTTGATCAATCGATCGATCAAGCAGGTCTGCATCACAAATCCTCATGTTTTGGCAAGTTTGCAATTCCCCTCCGCTAAAATCGCCGTAACTTCTTCGTTATGAATCGAAATCGCGCACCGTTTGCTGCCAAACAAAACTTGCGAGGAGGGCTACAACTTCCGTGTGGATGTTGGGCCAGGTGCCCAAGCTATGAAAAGATTAAAATGCCCTTAAACGTGCGATCGTGTACGAAAATCAAGCGTAATGCGTCCGAACTTCACACTTAGCATCCAAATACCTATAAAAGCTCAATTAACCCGTTCAAAACATGTTAACGTAGAAATCCAAGGTTTTTTGGTTAACGAGCATAAATATAGGGAATAAGATACTCGAGGGGGCTTAATTGCGTCAGTTCGGAGGTTGAAATCCGCAATATTTGCATATCATCAGTGTCACGTACTCTCAGAATGGACTCCCGGATCATTCCAAAGTACCGTGCCCACATATTCTTCTTCCACGTCTTATATTGATCCCTCAACTATTCCAACGTGGAGTCGCGAACATGTGGGGGTAGGCCGAATTTTTCATGTCAAACAAGTACAAACCAAAAAGAAAGTATGCATTAGTTGCTTATAAATATAAATATAAATATCCTACCTGTAGTGCCCCCAGGTACTATTCTTAAGCTCATTAGGCACAACCCTCCAATCAGTGTACCCCGGGCCAACGATCACCTTCAGCAACTCTTGCGATCTAGTTAATAATGTCATCTTATTCTCAACGACGGACCCCTATTTGCCCCATTTTGGGGTCTACTGGCCAATGAGTCCTAGTCGCATCCGCTACCGCCCTGGGATGAAGACATTTTCTACAAAAAATGTTATTATTAGTTCAAACATGTATATGGACATTGAAATTAATGCTTAAATTCGATAATAACAATACATACAATATCAATTTCAATTTATACTAATACCAATTTACACCAATACCAAATTCAATTTATACACACTCCCCCTCCCCCCTCCCTCCCTGAACATGCATTCCCAAGCCATGGACTTTGAATTAATGCTTAAATTCATTAAAATTCTATTTAACATCAATACATTCAATAAAACCAATTTTGATTCAAATTCGATAATAACAAAGCACTAAAAGAATACACCCACTGGTTATTATAAGCATTAAAATGATCAAGTACAAATGAATAAAAAACATTAAATTATCGTTCGATAATAATAAAACACAAGAATAATACAACCACTAGTTACTATAAATAATTGGAATACTTATTACAAATCTAAAAATTAATTCAAATTCGAGTTATCATAAAAAAATGGATTGATATTTGGTAGGAGCAGTCAAGTCATCCACACTATTGTTTAGATGCTTTGGCGCATGTAGGACGATTGACCATGACCCTTTATTGATATAATTTGAGTAAAACACTTGCTTGACCTTTCTAAAAGTACAAACAAACGGCTCATCGCTCACGTGTTCGTTTCTCTTCAACTTGGACAAGTCAACCATGATCAAATTGGTGCCAAGTTCAACTTCATAAGCATTTTTACCCTCAACTCTTACCCAATCACAGTAAAATACAACCTCTTTGAAGATTACATAGTCCAATTCAAATATATTTTGAATTATACCATAGTAAGACATTTTAGCTTCAACGAGGCTTTTATCTTTTGCGCTCACTCGAAAGAAAGTAAGAGCCTTGTATGAAATGCTCGAGTTTTGTACATTTGTATTTTCCTCGTACACCCTTGCACTGAATATGTAACCATTCAATCAATACTCTTGTACTCTTGTGCCATGAACAAAGGTCCAGTGGCTTGACGAGCAAGTCTGGATATCGCATCACCCGACTTTGAGAGCTGTGAATATAGATAAATTAATTAGGTTAGTTGTAAAGCTTTCTTGTAATGTGACATTGAATAACAACCATTTTCATTATAATTACCTCATGTGACAACCACAACCTAAATTTGCTGTCTGATTGTGCCATTATTTTTCATCTTTTATTGTTCTCACGGGCTTCATATTTTCTGCCTAGATCGTGACGAACGTATTACAAAATTAATCATATATAAAAATTAAAATAATGTAAAAGTTAAAATAATTTAAACTTACCTTTTTCTTTCTTCAACACCTTCATGTATGTCAAATAGATAATGAGTTACTTGTTCATGTTGCAAACTCGTTAATTTCACTTGTTAGCCCATCACATGACCACCCTCATCAATGAAATCATCAATATCATCCATGCTATTCAAGTCAACCATATATTCCTGAGTGTAGATTGATGACTCCACAATGATGTATTCTTCTGCAATTGATCCTTCAATGTATCGTGTATTCTTGATGCAATCTTTAAAAAGTTTCATCAATCTTTCAAACGGATACATCTATCGATATCTAACTGGGCCGCAAAGAAGTGTCTCATCGCATAGATGGACCAATAAGTGAACAGTTATGTCAAAGAAATATGGGGGGAAGTACTTCTCTAACACACAAATCGCTTCGTTCGCCACCAATTTTGTGACCACTATGTGATCTCGATTGACTACCTTCTCACATAAAAGTGATAAGAAAATACTAATTCACATAATAGCCCTCCGCAAATCCTTATGCTTGGAGAAAAAATGCTTAAACAATAGAGGAACCAATTGCACGATCACATGCCAATCGTCGGACTTACACTTATGTAAATTATGGGTCGCATAATTTACAATCCTTTGCAAGTTGGACGAATAATTATATGGAACTTTCAAATATATATTGTGTCTAAAAGCACCTTCATTTCCTCACTCATCAAAGTAAACGCACCACGGGGAATTATTGTCCTTCCCCTATAATCGTTTTTCAACCATAGTTATGGCTTAACTTTCAACGTTTTAAGGTCTTTTCGTGAATTTTCTCAATCCTTCGAATGGCTTACCCTAAGGCATGTGCCCTAAATATGTTCAACGGTATTCTTCTCTGCGTGCATCACATCAATTACATGGTGCACTAGGTTATTCTTCCAATAAGGAAAGTCCAATAAAATTAACCTCTTAGACCATGCCTTTCTTGTCTCAGTTTCATTTCCAGTTGGGGTCTTCTTATGCTTGACATTCTTAAATTTAGGATTCTTACCTGGCATAATAGGGCCACAATCAAAAAATTTACTTTCAATTTCTAAGTCAAAAAGTTTTCTCGGCGATAGCCTATGTTCAACCCACCCAATAAAAAAATTGGAACCTTTCTCAAATCTAAAACTATGAGCGGGGATAAAAACCACCTACGACAATGGTATACATTTTTTAAGGTAGCGGGGAGATAAAGAGATTCAGTCTCCTCTCTACAAATAGGACACCCCAAATAACCATATACTACACAACCAGATAATGTCCCATAAGCAGTAAAATCATGAATTGCCCACATTAACATAGCGTTCAGCATAAACTCTTATTTTGTAAAAGAGTCAAATGCTTGCACACCCTCTTCCCATAACTCATTTAATTATTCTACCAAAAGATCCAGGTAAACATCGATGTCCTCTCTTGGTGCCTTTAGCCTAGGTATCAATAAAGACAACATCGAAAATTCAGGTCTCATACACTATGAAGGAGGGAGGTTGAGTGGGGGGGGGGGGGGGTCACTAGCCATACACTCAGATTAGCGCTTATATTTCCAAATGGATTTAAACCATCTGTTGATATTACCAAACAAATGTTACACTGTTCTCGAGCAAAATCGGGATACTCAAAACTCAACCTCTCCCAAGCTGTAGAATCAATAGGATAACACATGATATTATCCCCTGCTTCTGCCCTAGCATGCCGTGTTATTGCCTATGCTATCCATGGTACTATGAAAAACCACTTTAATCAAGGCCCAATGGAAAAATATTTCAAACTTTTTGAGGCACTTTTGAGCTTGTGCCTTCCTTGTCAGTAGATTGGACATATCTAAGTTCATCACATACCGGACACCAATCAAGATTTTTTTAAAACTCCTTTCCGTATAGTATGCAGTCATATGCACAAGCATGAATTGATTTATACTTCATTCCCAAACCCTTAGCACTTTGTATTATGCTTGGGTAGCAAGCCCTTCACCCAATTCAAAATTCCTTTCACGTTATTGCCAGACTAACCATACTAGGGCTTCAAACTATGCAAACCAACCATGACATGTAAATTTGTTTGATCTTTATCACAGTCAGAGTATAATGGTTGAGTCCCCTTAAATATTAAACTTTGGTAGTCATCATCAAGGTTTATCCCGATATCTTCATGAGCACCTGAACCATGTACATTGTCAGTGACCTCATTCTCTTAAACTTCATGAACTCCATACATGTCATCAACTAAATACTCTAGAATATTATGATCTACATTGTCATCCTCCCCTTGTACATCTATCCTACTTATTGAAGGTTATTGTGACGGTTGCTCGGGGATAAAAGGAATTTTCGGTTCCCCGTGAATAACCCAAATTTGATAACTATCTTGCATACCCCATCTTAACAAATGTAGTTTAGCTTTTTTCCACTCTAACACCTTACCATTCTTACACCTACAATACGGACACAAAAACTCTTCATCATTATGACATCTCTTTACGTATTTCATAAATTCATTAGCACCTTTGCGAAACACATCCCCTAATCTATTTATCTCACCGATCCACACTTTGTATTTAGGATATCCCATCATAGCTACTACAAACAATCACCTATTATGGGTAAGAAGCGTATATTCATGGATTAGTATAAACAAAAGTGTGAACATTTAGTTCCCATTAGTATAAACAATCACCTATAGAATGAGAATACAATATGAGAATGAGAATACATGCAAGCAGGCACCCCTCGAAGCTAGTGTTATATAAGGAGTCGACTTAATGTAAATTTATTCGTGCATTCAAATTCAAATTCAAATTCAAATTCAAATTCAAATTCAAATTCAAATTCAAATTCAAATTCAAATTCAAATTCAAATTCAAATTCAAATTCAAATTCAAATTCTATTTATAATATTAATTCCTATTTCCTCCATCTACTCTAAAGGGTGAGTGGTCGTATCCCATTCAAGACCGCATACTTCTGTAATATACTTAATAGATCATGCACATTGTTCCAATTTGAGGAAAATTTGACAGCATATCCCCATAATTCTCGAAGTACACTATGTAAATTCGCAAGTATGAGTAATATTTCAATTTATCATTTGAAATAACACTTAACATCGCATCATCTAGTATGTACCCAAAGATTATTAAGATATGACTGCAGAACTTCCCCCCAAAGTAACAAGCTTAAGCCACTAAGAATTGTATTATACAGAAACTATGCAGTTCCAAATTGTCCAAACGGGACAATTCGAGAGATCTCATCATAGGAGTAATGACTATCAAATGGGTCTAAGGGCTATTGAATGCGTACGCATAAGAACTAGAAGGCTAGTATCTATGAACTATGTGTATTTTTAAGTATGTTTCATTTAATTATGTCTTATACCAATTCGAGAGATTTCATTTAGTTATGTAATTTAAAGTATGTTTCATTAAATTTGAAGTATGCATAAGAACTAAAACTTATACCGATTTATACCAATATCAATACCAATTCAAATTTCAATTTCAATTTATACCAATTTACACCAATATCAATATCAATACCAATTCAAATTCAATTTCAATTTATACCAATTCAATTGAAATTGAATTTTAATTTCAATTTCAATTCAATTCAATTCAAATTCAATATCAATACCAATTTAATTCATGTTATAAGGTCGGGGCACATCGAATTGTCTATTTACTCGTTACAAACAAACCATGCAATAATTTACATACACTTTCTACAACGCCAATCTATCACACACACACACACACACACACACACACATACGCACTAATTTTGACTTAACCCCAAACCCTAACTTTCTTCACTCGCAAATCAAACCCCTAATTTTGAATCTCATCAATCCCTCCGCCCACCCACACACTCCCCCCACAACCCCGCCCCCCCACACCTACACACACACACTCCTAACCCCACTGTCTCCCAGCTCCAGGAACCTACACACACATATGTCGCGCAGACCCATGCACACACACATACACCCACCTACACACACACAATCCAACATACACACATATACACACACATACATGCATATATATACAAAGGAGAGAGACAGAGAGATGACCTAAAACGTAGAGAGATAGAGAGAGAGAAATTGTGGGAAAGGAAAATGGTGGGAACAAAGAGGGGACTAGGGTTTTTAGTTAAAAGAGTTGTCATGAACCTGTCAAGGTCTTTAACCGTGACAACTTAAAGGTGGAAATTTAGCCTTTTTGGTGTAGTGTGCATTAACACCTCTACATGTGAATTCCAAGATTCTCCAAATTTTTCCAAGGAACCCTAAGGCATCTATCATCAATTTTAAGAATTCGATTCCTAGATTTCGGGATTAACACTTTATATTCCAATTAATCCTCTACATGCATAAGATTAATTCCTAGCATTAAATCGCCATATTTCAACCTAAAACCCAAAAATCATATGGGGTTTACTACGATGAATCAAAAATTAAATTGAACGTAAAATTGAGCAAGAAAATTCTTGTCTGGGTACACGGTTGATGAAATCCCGTTTGAATCTCCCTCTTTAATTCCTTATTGTGGTTTCTTTCCTTGTCTCTCTCTCAGTGGTCTAGGCGAGGGTTCTTAAAGATAACCTCCAGAGAGTTTACTAACTTCTAAATATAGGTAATTAGTTACTTAATCCCGAGTTGGGTTAAATTCCCAACTTTTGGACCCCCAAACGGGCCCGAACCCATAGCCAGACTAGTCCAAAAACCTCCCAACTTATACACCAATAATCGAGACCATTTCTAAAGGTTTAAAACACCTAAACGAGCCCATATTGAGAACACACTATATAATTGCCTTCCTTGAGTCTATATTATATAGGAGTTCCAACTAGTGTGGATATCGATACAAAGTAGGTTAGTTTTTATGAATTGCTCTATCTCTCAAAGGTTCAAGCAAGAATGAAGAAATCCAGCCCAAGAATTCTCAAGATCCAACAAAAGGAAAGTTAATCTTACCTTATGACCACTTTAGGACACTTACACTGCATATTATTGAGTCCACATGTGCATATATTGTTTTAATCACTTTAATAATGTTTTCAAATCATTTTAATTTAATTATAACATTTTTTTAACATTTTAAATAATTTTTGAAATTATTAAAATTTGGTTTTTAAAAGTGTTGGGGTTAAAAGTTGAATTATGCAAAGTGTTTTTATACATTAAAATTAAACCTGGGTAGAATCTCAAAGAAGCACATACTTCTGGGGTTGAAATTGGATTTTTAAAAAGAACCAAAAACACGCATTTTTCACTGCATATCTTCCATACACGTGTTGGCTTCTAGGTGATTGGATTTGTGTTTTCTGTAAGACACATTCTTAAGTTGTAATCTCAGCCTTTGATTGATCTTAGCAACGGACTGCATGCGTTCTTGATCAATCCATGTGAAACCTATTTTTACCAATCACTGAATGTTATTTTCACCTCTTAAGTTACACCATTAGATTGATAGTTAACTGGTCAAGATCAATCGCAATCGTTCATTTGCCTTAGAGGTTCTCGATCCTTCCAATCCCACTATATAAACCCTCTAAGTCTCAGACCTTAGAGACTTTTGGCAATATACCAAATAGAGAGAAAATAATAGAGAAGGGAGAAAAGGGAGAAGAGAGAGGAAAAGAAAAGAGAGGGGAGAGATAGAGAAGAAACCCTAATCATCAAAAGCTCAACCTCTGAGAGTTCTCCATAAAATCTAAACACCCAAACCTTCAAATTTCATACATCAGAAACCTTAAACCTTGAGATGTAGATATATATAGGTTTTTGTGAGTTAGGTGTTATTTTTTTCTCGAAGTTTGAAGACCTCTTCAAGCCATTGTTTCTCTCAGAACTCATTTCTAACAAATTCTTAGGTTTTTCTGCAGAAACTTGAGTTTTTCTAAATAGAGAATATCGCACGCTTATTTTTTCTCTTTTCATCTTTATTTTTGTAGATTCATTATGTTTCAAAAGATTTTGAAAAATAAACTTCATTTCTTTCAAGGTTAAATCAAACCTCTAAGACGTTTGTGTTTCTTGGATCATATTTCACATTTTGCGAAATAAAGTTGTATAAAAATAAATAAAGACACATATGACATTGGATAGTTTTAAAAGCAAGGTTGTTTTTAAAATATGATCTTAATAAGAAGCTTATTTGTCGATATTGTTTGAATCAGAATCTGCATGTCACATTGATGCTTATGATTTATAGGATTTTGTCTGTATAAATAACATGAGAGGGTGAGTTGCATAAATCTTCATTTAGTGCACATCACAAACACATTTGCACCCGAACACTTAGTGCTCTGTTTGAGAAACCTAGTATTGTAAGAGTTGCTGCAATAAAAAATCAAGGAAAAGGAGATCAAGGAAAAGGAAAAGAAGCAACAAGAAAAGATCACTTCCAGTCAGAAAACCTTTGAAGTGGAGTATCTCTTATAGGTATATCTCTTAACTTAGAATTAGGATTTGCATGTGCTTGCTTAAGTGTTGTAACTTGAATATTTATTTTAGTGGATTTTTGGTTTGTGCCGTAGAGGGCACCGTGGATGTTTCCCTTGATTAAGGGTTTTACCACGTTAAATTCCTATGTTGATTTCTTTGAATGTTCTTAATTTCTATTGTGATTGGTACTGCATCCTAGACTTAGTAGATGATTTTTAATTTCTAAAACCAAAGGTAATAAACTACCAAATCTAGACTACATATTCAGAAAACAAGTTTAAATACATCTTGTGTTAATAATCGAAAAGAGTTTTGTCCAAAAAGTTTATTTGGAGTTTAATCAACTTATAACATATTGTTATTAATATAGTAAATAATGTTTTCAAGTGGTATCAGAGAAGCACCATCTTTTGTGATCATGAAGCTTTAGAAATTATTTTCAAAATTTCTTTCAAAATGTTCTGAATATGGAAGAAAGATTTGAGAGGTTAGGTAACCATTTCAGACCACCATTTTTTGATGGAAAAAACCTTTCATACTGGAAAGTACGAATGGTTTCTTTCATTCAAGGAACCCTTGGTGATGATGTCTTGGACATGATTGAAAATGGGTATGAACATCCTACTAAGGCTACATCAGAAACTGATCTAACAAGGATTAAGAAAATACAAGAAAGCCATTGAAGATTTAGACAATGAAGAATTGGACGACCCTAATATGACTCCTGAATTGCTTAGTAGTAAAATGAGAACTATAGCGTTAGAGTTAGATTTCAAGAAGTAACTGACCAGACAGAATAAGAATGCCACTAGTTCTAATATTGTGTTTTAATCTAAAATACAAGTTACTAAATTAAGTTCTTTGGACTTTGACACTGACTGTATCGATGATTGTGATTTGGATGACCTTGACAATCAAATAGCTCTTATGAGCAAGCATTTCAAAAAGATTCTCAAATTCAAAAATGATGTAGCCTCTAAACAAAGCAAGTCAAATTATCAAGGAAATCAAAATTGCAGACCTCATGACAAAGATAATGTCAAATACTCACCTGAAAATAATAGGACCTATAATAATAACCAACTTCAGATAGACTCAAAAGATGTGAAATGTCGTAGATGTGGTCAAATGGGACATTATGCCAGAAAATTCCCAACTAATTCTAGCAAGAGTAACAAGGCTAATGTATGTAAAACGTGGGACGACTCTAGTGATTCTGACAAAGATGAAACAGAGTCAACCCAGAATGATGAGTATTACATGTCTTTCTTTCCAAGATTATATATAATGATGATGATGCATGCTTACCTACTCATGAATCTGTGATGCCTGTTGATATTGCTGATAATAATGCTCCTATTATTGTTGGAAGTAATCTAAGCGTGAGTGAAAGCGTTAATATTATCGATGAATTGATCATGTGCGTGAGTCCAAAAGAACCAAGTAATGTTTTAGGGGACACTTCACACGATAAAATTAGCGAGTCTGATGGTGATTTCCCTGATTTACATGAGTTATACACAAAAATGGTTAAGAAGAGTGCTCGCCTTGAAAAAATGATAAAATCATTAACTGAGCATGTCGATTTACTTAACCAGACCATTTGGAAGAATACTGAAGATTATACTGCCCAGTTTATTGCCCATGAGATTGAGATTGAAGAATTTACTTAAAAATAAGAGATTTTGTCTAAGAAAAATCACGAGTTTAAACAAACATATAAGGAAACCCTTATTAAACTAGAAGATTCTAAGCAAAGGTCTCAAATGTGTTTAAAAAATGTTAACACTTTGAAATCCAAGCTAAATCTTATGAGGAAATTGTTGTTGGAAGCAAATTTGACTCTGAAGATAAGTCTGCCTAGGTTTTGGAAAAATAGTGCACACCAGTAAAATTGAAGTTTCTTCTAAAAATGTTACTTTTATCAAACAAGGCCAAACTTGTAAAATGGTTTAAAAAGGGTAATCTAGTCTAAATGTCTTTGAAGCAAAACATGATCAGTACGATCAAACGTCTAATTCAAATGGTCAGGCCAAGTATGTTTGTCCACCCATTAGAAACCCAAGACAAAAAGTCAAGACCACTGACAATTGGACGACTATACCAAATAGAGCCAAACCTATCTTTAAAGACTTTAGTAATAAAGTCAAGTCCTACACCCATCAGTACTGTTCTTACTGCGACGGTTTTTGCCACTCTTGAAGAATGTTTTCAAAAAAGGATATACTAGCTTTAACTATTCTAGAAATGGAAGAAATACTTATGTTCTCCCTAGACAGGGCATAAATAACTCTAGATATAAAAAGAAAAAGGGAGGGTCCAAGACTAAAAAAACCATTTAAAAAGACCCAATAAACCTTTTCTACATCAAAAGGCCACAAAACGATCAAAACTCGGCCTATTTGGATTAGGAAAGATGATCTACTCCCCCAGCTCAAGTGCAATATTAGCATTTCTTCTTTAAAGGCACAACACACTTCAATTGAATGGTATTTAGACTGTGGATGTTCTAACCATATGACCGGGGATGAAACAAAATTAAAAAATAAGACAGACTTCCTCAGAGGTAGTGTTATGTTTGGAGATGGTGTTTCATCTCAGATTATAGGTAAGGGAACATTGAGTGAGGATGGGCTTCCTAATCTAAATGATGTTCTCCTTGTTAAAGGCCTCAAAGATAATCTCTTAAGTATAGCTAAATTGTCTGACTCCAATCATACCGTAACTTTTTCAAAAATTGATTGCAAAATTATTGATGAAAAAGGAAACTGTATATTGACAGGAAACAGAACTCAGGAAAATTGTTACACAGTAATTCCTAAGTCTGAGTCTTTCCATGTTGCCGGATTAGAGGATTCTGACCTTTGGCACAATAGATTAGGACATACTAATTTTGATAATCTTAGAAGATTATGCTCCTAAGAAATAGTTAGAGGTTTACCCAAAATAAAAAATTCTTTCGATTCGGTATGTGGACCATGTCAGGAAGGGAAAATAAGTAAATCCCCTCATAAGAAAGTTAAGTACGTCTTGACCACAAAACCTTTAGAACTTATCCATATGGACCTTATGGGTCCCTCAAGGACTGTTACTTTCTGTGGAAATAGTTATATCCTAGTTATAGGAGACGACTATACGCAATATACTTGGGTTGTATTTATGAAAGAAAAATCAGATCCCTTCGATGAATTCTTACGACTCCTTTTGAAAATAGAGAACGGGAAAGATGCACAAGTGTGTTGTATTAGGTGTGAAAGAAGTGGAGAGTTCAAAGACTCCGGTGTTACTAAATATTGGGTAGCCAATGGCTATAAACACGAGTTTAGTGTTCCCAAAGAACCCTAGCAAAATGGCATCGCTAAACGTAAGAATATAACTTTACAAGATATGGATAGGGTTATGCTACACACTAAAAGTCTTCCTCGATATTTTTGGGTAGAAGCCATTCAAATTGCGTTTCATATAAAGAATCATGTATACCTTAGGAAAAATTCCAAACAAACCCCTTATGAGCTTTGGTTCCATAAAAAGCCAAACTTTTAAAATCTTGGTGAGTATTTGTTATGTTTGTAAAGACAGAGAATAACTTTCGAAATTTGACACCCGAGGAGAGAAGGGAATATTTCTTGGTTATTCCCAAAGAAGTTGGGTTTTGAACTATCGAACCAAAACCATTATGGAATCATTTAATGTGATTCTATAAGATACAAATGTAGGGAGTAGTGTCTGTTAGTCAGTGTCACCTGTTGAGGCTGAAATTTTTTTTTCAATTGAACCTCACAAGACACTGATTTACTTCCACCCGAGAATCATTCTGTACCCACTTGAGTTTCTAAAGACCATTCAATTGAAACTGTAGTTGGTAATCCTTCTAATCCTATTAGAACAATATCCCAACTCTGAAAATCGGGACAATTTGCATATTCTGTTTCCCTTGAGGAACCTAAAAATGTAAATGATGCACTTTTTGACTCATTCTGGATTAATGCTATGAAAAGAGAGCTTGTCTAGTTTCAGAGTCACGATGTGTGGTATCTTATTCCCAAGCCAAAAGATTTGAAGGTTATCGGCATCCGATGGATTTTAAAAAGTAAAATAGATGAAAATAGGGAGGTCATTAGAAATAAAGATAGGTTAGTAGCACACGGTTATTCTCTAATAAAGGGAATTGATTTTGATGAAACTTTTGCACCTGTTACTCATCTTGAATCAGTTCGTGTCCTCCTTGCCATATCATGTCACTTGCAATTCAAATTATTCCAATGGATGTTAAATCTGTATTTTAAATGAAATTTTGACTGAGGAGGTATACGTAGAGCAACCTAAAGGGTTTGTAGATCCATCACACCCGGACTATGTCTTTAATCTTAAGAAAGCATTATGCGGTTTGAAACAAGATCCTAGAGCTTGGTATGAGTGAATGTCTACATTTCTAGTCTCTCATGGATTTGTTTGAGGCAGAAATGATCAAACTTTGTTTATTAGGAACGAAGACAAACATGTTTGAATAACACAAGTGTACGTTGGCGATATAATATTTGGATCCACCTGTTCTAAAAAAGTGAAGAACTTTTTCGATATTATGCATGTTGAATTTCAGATGTCACTTATGGGTGAACTCCAATACTTTTTAGGTCTTTAAGTAACACAATGTAATGATGGCCTATTTATCACTCAATCCAAATATGCTGTAGAACTTGTCAAAAAATTCGGATTAGAAAATGCTAAAACTTATAGAACCCCCATGAGTATTTCAACAAAACTATCTAAGGGCGATAATGGGAAAAATGTTGATCCTAATCTATATCGAAGTACGATAGGGAGTCTTTTATATCTTACTGCATCTAAACCCGAATTTTTTTTCTCAGTCTGTGTATGTGCTAGATATCAAAGTATCCCTAAGTAATCCCACTTATTGTGTATGAAGATAATTATTAAATATGTCAAGGGTACTCTAAAATTTGGTAGTTGGTACACCAAGGACACGACTAGTTCTATTGTAGGATACACTAATGTCGATTGGGCAGGATGTTCTAATGATAGAAAGAGCATGTCTGGCACATGTTACTACGTAGGAAATATCTTAGTAAGTTGATCGTGTAAGAAACATAATTATATTTCTCAATCTAGCACAGAATCCGAGTATATTGCAGCAGGAAGTTGTTGTTCACAACTATTATGGATTAGACAGATGCTTGGAGATTATGGTATCATCGAAAATCAATTAACTATGTTTTGTGATAACCAAAGTGCCATAAATATTTCGAAAAACCCAGTACAACACTCTTGAACTAAGCATATAAAAATTGGATAGGTATGCTATTTCTCCCATAATTTCTCTCACATTTATCATAACTTCGGTAGTTTCACGCTAATAATTGGTTTCTGAAGTTTTAGGGCATGAATGTCTCACAAATGATAAAAGACGCCTCCTAACACTAGTTTATGTAAGAGACCATTGATTATGCCATCGCTTATGATATTGTTTGTGATTGAAATCTTTTTACTGTTTCCTGATTTCTCTACTATTTTTTTTCCCGTTGTATATTTGAGAAAAATCAGGGGAGAAGAACTTGAGTATTTTTGCTGCGATTTATATCTATTCCTATTCTAACTCAACTAATATGTCATTAAAGTGTTTAATCTTTGAAAGGCATTCTTCATACCCGTTATATAGCTTGTCCTATTTATTAGGGTATTGGTATGCATTGTAGTTGAGTGATGTATTTTTTTCATCTTATTTTCGATTCTAGGATGGGAATGGGTGGTAAGATCTTTTATATAAGACAACTAGGAATTTTCATTTTTCACCCACGAGTTCAGAATACTCAAGGGAATTTTTTCTCTAATATCCAACGGGGAAGATTGAGAACACACTATATAATTGACTTACTTGAGTCTATATTATGTAGGAGTTCCAACTAGTTTGGATATCGAGACAAAGTAGGTAGTTTTTATGAGTCGCTCTATCTCTCAAAGGTTCAAGCAAGAATGAAGAAATCCAGTCCAAAAATTCTCAAGATACAACAAAAAGGAAGTTAATCTTACCTTATGACCACTTTAGGACAATTACAATGCATAATATTGAGTTCACATGTGCATATATTATTTTAATCACTTTAACAATGTTTTCAAACGATTTTAATTCCATTATAACATTTTTTAAACATTTTAAATAATTTTTGAAATTATTAAAATTTGGTTTTTAAAAGTGTTTGGATTAAAAGTTGAATTATGCAAAGTGTTTTTATACATTAAAATTTGACTTGGGTAGAATCTCAAAGCGGTACATACTTCTGGGGTTGAAATTGGATTTTTAAAAAGAACAAAAAATACGCATTTTTCACTACATATCTGCCGTACACTTGTTGGATTCTGGACGATTGGATTTGTGTTTTCTATAAGACACATTCTTAAGTTATAATCTCAGCCTTTGATTGATCCTTAACAAAGGACTGCATGCGTGTTTGATCTATCCATGTGAAACCTATTTTTACCAATCATCGAACGTTATTTTCACCACTTAAGTTACACCGTTAGATTGATAGTCAACTGGTCAAGATCAATATCAATTGTTCATTTACCTTAGACGTTCTCGATCGTTCCTAACCCACTATATAAACCCTCTAAGTCTTGGACCTAAGAGTCTTTTGGCATTCGTCCATATAGAGAGAAAATAAGATAGTGGAGAGAGAAGAGAGAGAAGGGAGAAAAGAGAGGAAAAGAAAAGAGAGAAGAGAGAGAGAAGAAACCATGATCTTCAAAAGCTCAACCTCTGAGAGTTATCCATAAACTCCAAACACCAAAACCTTCGAATTTCATACATCAGAAACCCTAAACCTTGAGAAGTAGATCTTTTTAGGTTTTCTGTGAGTGAGGTGTTATTGTTTTCTCGAAGTTTGAAGACCTCTTCAAGCCATTGTTTCTCTCAGAAATCATCTCTAAGAAATTCATAGGTTTCTCTATAGAAACTTGAGTTTTTATAAAAAGTGAATATAGCACGTTTAATTTTCTCTTTTATTCTTTAGTTTTGTAAATCCATTCTGTTTCAAAAGATTTTGAAAAATAAATTTCATTTCTTTCAAGGTTAAATCAAATCATTTCTTTGTAAATCCATTCTGTTTGTGTTTCTTGGATCATATTTCACATTTTGTGAAATAAAGTTGTATAAAAATAAATAAAGACACATAGGACCTTGGCTAGTTTTAAAAGCAAGGTTGTTTTTCAGATCTGATCTTGATAAGAAGTTTATTTGTCGATATTGTTTGAATCAGAATCTGCACGTCATATAGATGCTTATGATTTATAGGACTTTGTCTTTATAAATAACTTGAGAGGGTGAGTTGCATAAATCTCAATTTAGTGCACATCACAAACACATTCTCACACGAGCACTTAGTCACAATAGTTCTATTTGAGAAACCTGGTATTGTAAGAGTTGCTGGAATCAAAAATCAAGGAAAAGGAGATCAAGGAAAAGGAAAAGAAGCAACAAGAAAAGATCACTTCTAGTTAGAAAACCTTTGGAGTGGAGTATCTCATATAGGTATATCTTTGAACTTATAATTAGGATTTTTGTGTGCTTGCTTAAGTGTTGTAACTTGAATATTTATTTTAGTGGATTTTTGGTTTGTGTCGTAGAGGGCACCGTGGATGTTTCCCTTGATTAAGGGTTTTACCACGTTAAATTCCTATGTTGATTTCTTTGAATGTTCTTAATTTCTATTGTGATTGGTACTGCATCCTAGACTTAGTAGATGGTTTTTAATTTCTAAAACCAAAGGTAATAAACTACCAAATCTAGAATACATATTCAGAAAACAAGTTTAAACACATCTTGTGTTAATAATCGAAAAGGGTTTCGTCCAAAAAGTTTATTTGGAGTTTAATCAACTTATAAAATTTTGTTATTAATATAGTAAACAATGTTTTCAAGTGGTATCAGAGCAGCACCATCTTTTGTGATCCTGAAGCTTTAGAAATTGTTTTCAAAATTTCTTTCAAAATGTTCTGAATATGGAAGAAAGATTTGAGAGGTTAGGTAACCTTTCCAGACCACCACACTTTGATGGAAACAACCTTTCATACTTGAAAGTACGAATGGTTTCTTTCATTCAAGGAACCCTTGGTGATGATGTCTTAGACATGATTGAAAATGGGTATAAACATCCTACTAAGGATACATCTGAAACTGATCTAACAAGGATTAAGAAAATACAAGAAAGCCATTGAAGAATTGGACATTGAAGAATTGGACGACTCTAATATGACTCCTGAATTGCTTAGTAGTAAACTAAGAACTATAGAGTTAGAGTTAGATTTCAAGAAGTAACTGACCAGATAGAACAAGAAAGACACTAGTTCTAATATTGTGTTTTAATCTAAAATACAAGTTACTAAATTAAGTTCTTTGGACTTTGACACTGACTGTATTGATGACTGTGATTTGGATAACCTTGACAATCAAATAGCTCTTTTGAGCAGGCATTTCAAAAATATTCTCAAATTCAAAAATGTTGTAGCCTCTAAATAATGACAGTTAAATTATAAAGGAAATCAAAATCGCAGACCTCATGACAGAGACAATGCTAAACACTCACGTGATAATAATAGGACCTATAACAATAACCAACTTCAGATAGACTCAAAAGATGTGAAATGTCGTAGATGTGGTAAAATGGGACATTATGCCAGCAAATTCCCAACTAATTTTAGCAACAGTAACAAGGCTAATGTATGTAAAACCTGGGACGACTCTAGTGATTCTGACGAATATGAAACAAATTCAACCCATAATGATGAATATTGCATGTCTTTCTTTGCCAAGATTATATATAATGATGATGATGCATGCTTACCTACTCATGAATCTATGATTCCTGTTGATATTGCTGATAATAATTCTCCTATTATTGTTGAAATTAATCTAAGGGTGAGTCAAAGCGTTAATATTATCGATGAATTGAACATGTGCGCGAGTCCAAAAGAACCAAGTAATGTTTTAGGGGACACTCCACAGGAGAAAATTAGCGAGTCTAATGATGATTTTCCTGATTTACATGAGTTATACACGAAAACGGTTAAGAAGAGTGCTCGCCTTGAAAAAAATGATAAAATCATTAACTGAGCATATCGATTTACTTAACCAGGCCATTAGGAAGAATATTGAAGATTATACTTCCCAGTTTATTGCCCATGAGACTGAGATTGAAGAATTTTCCTTAAAAATAAAAGATTTTGTCTAAAAAAAATAATGAGTTTGAACAAAAATATAAGGCAACCCTTATTGAACTAGAAGAGTCTAAGCAAAGGTCTCAAATGTGTTTAAAAAATGTCAACACTTTGAAACCCAAGCTAAATCTTACGAGGAAATTTTGTTGGAAGCAAATTTGACTCTGAAGATAAGTCTGCATAGGTTTTGGAAAAATAGTGCACACCAGTAAGACCGAAGTTTCTTCAAAAAATCTTACTTTTATCAAACAAGGCCAAACTTGTCAAACAGTTTAAAAAGGGTAATCTAGTCTAAATGTCTGTGAAGCAAAACATGATCAGTACAATCAAAAGTCTAATTCAAATGGTCTAACCAAATATGTTTTTCCACCCGTTAGAAACCAAAGACAAAAAGTCAAGACGACTGACAATTGGGCGACTATACCAAATAGAGCCAAACCTATCTTTAAAGACTTCAATAATAAAGTCAAGTCCTACACCCATCAGTACTGTTCTTACTGCGACGATTTTGGCCATATTCTTGAAGAATGTTTTCAAAAAAGGATATACACACCAACCTACCTTAGTTTTAACTATTCTAGAAATGGAAGAAATACTTATGTTCTCCCTAGACAAGACACAAATAACTCTAGATATAAAAAGAAAAAGGGAGGGTCCAGGACTAAAAAAACCCAACAAACCTTGTCTAAATCAAATGTCCACAAAACGATCAAAAGTCGGCCTATTTGGATTAGAAAAGATGAGCTACTACCCCAGCTCAAGTGCAATATTATCATTTCTTCTTTAAAGGCACACCAAACTTCAATTGAATGGTATTTAGACTGTGGATGTTCTAACCATATGATCGGGGATGAAACAAAATTAAAAAACAAGACAGACTTCCTCAGAGGTAGTGTTATGTTTGGAGATGGTGTTTCATCTCAGATCATAGGTAAGGGAACATTGAGTGAGGATGGGCTTCCTAATCTAAATGATGTTCTCCTTATTAAAGGCCTCAAAGCTAATCTCTTAAGTATAGTTCAATTCTCTGACTCCAATCATACCGTTACTTTTTCAAAAACTGATTGTAAAATTGTTGATGAAAAAGGAAACTGTATATTGACAGGAAACAGAACTCAGGAAAATTATTACACAGTAATTCCTAAGTTTGAGTCTTGCCATGTTTCTAGATTAGAGGATTTTGATCGTTGGCACAATAGATTGGGACATACGAATTTTGATAATCTTTGAAGATTAAGCTCCTAAGAAATTGTTAGAGGTTTACCTAAAATAAAAAATTCTTTCAATCCAATATGTGGACCATGTCAGGAAGGGAAAATAAGAAAATCCCCTTATAAGAAAGTTAAGGACGTCTTGACCACAAATCCTTTAGAACTTATCCATATGGACCTCATGGGTCCCTCAAGGACTGTTAGTTTCTGTGGAAATAGTTATGTCCTAGTTATAGTAGACGACTATATGCGATATACTTGGGTTGCATTTATGAAACAACAATCAGATACCTTCGATGAATTCTGAAAAAATCCTTTTGAAAATAGAGAACGAGAAAGATGCACATGTGTGTTGTATTAGGAGTGAAAGAAGTGGAGAGTTCAAAGACTCCGGTGTTACTAAATATTGCATAGCCAATGGCTATAAAAACGAGTTTAGTGCTCCCGAAGCACCCCAGCAAAATGGCATCGCTAAACGCAAGACTATAACTTTACAAGAGATGGATAAGGTTATGCTACACGCTAAAAGTCTTCCTCGATATTTTTGGGAAAAAGCAAAGCCATTCAAACCGCGTGTCATATTAATAATTGTGTATACCTTAGGAAAAATTCCAAACAATCCCCTTATGAGCTTTGGTTCCATAAAAAGCCAAACTTAAAGCATTTTAAAATCTTGGGTAGTATTCATTATGTTTGTAAAGACAGAGAATAACTTTCAAAATTTGACACCCGAGGAGAGAAGGGAATATTTCTTGGTTATTCCCAAAACAGTTGGGTTTTGAACTATCGAACCAAAACCATTATGGAATCATTTAATGTGATTCTAGAAGATACAAGTGTAGGGAGTAGTGTCTGTCAGTGCCACCTGTTGAGGCTGAAAATTTTTCAATTTAACCTCACAAAACACTGATTTACTGCCACCCGAGAATCCTCTTTACCCACTTGGGTTTCTAAAGACCATTACATTGAAACTGTAGTTGGTAATCCTTCTGATCCTGTTAGAACAATATCCCAACTCCGAAAAGTGGCACAATTTGCATTTTTTGTTTCCCTTGAGGAACCTAAAAATATAAATGATGCACTTTCTGACTCATTCTGGATTAATTCTATGCAAGAAGAGCTTGTCTAGTTTCAGAGTCACGATGTGTGGTATCTTATTCCCAGGCCAAAAGATTTGAAGGTTATCGGCATCCGATAGATTTTCAAAAATAAAATTGATGAAAATAGGGAGGTCATTTGATATAAAGATAGGTTAGTAGAATAAGGTTATTCTCAAATAGAGGGAATTGATTTTGACTAAACTTTTGCACCTATTACTCATCTTGAATCAGTTCGTGTCCTCCTTGCCATATCATGTCACCTGCAATTCAAATTATTCCAATGGATGTTAAATCTGCATTTTAAATGAAATTTTGACTGAGGAGGTATACATAGAGAAACCAAAAGGGTTTGTAGATCCATTACACCCAGACTACGTCTTTAGGCTTAAGAAACCGTTATGCGGTTTGAAACAAGATCCTAGAGCTTGGTATGAGCGAATGTCAACATTTCTAGTCTCTCATGGATTTGTTTGAGGTAGAAACGATCGAACTTTGTTTATTAGGAACGAAGACAAAGATGTTTTAATAACACAAGTGTACGTTGGCGATATAATATTTGGATCCACCTGTTCTAAAAAAGTGAAGAACTTTTTCGATATTATGCATGTTGAATTTCAGATGTCACTTATGGTTGAACTCCATTACTTTTTAGGTCTTCAAGTAAAACAATGTAATGATGGACTATTTATCACTCAATCCAAATATGTTGTAGAACTTGTCAAAAAATTCGGATTAGAAAATGCTAAACCTTATAGAACCCCCATGAGTATTTCAACAAAACTATCTAAAGGTGATAATGGGAAAAATGTTGATCCTACTCTATATCGAAGTATGATAGGGAGTCTTTTATACCTTACTACTTTTAAACCCAACATTTTTTTCGCAGTCTGTGTATGTGCTAGATATAAAAGTATCCCTAAGGAATCCCACTTATTGTGTGTGAAGATAATTATTAAATATGTCAAGGGTACTCTAAAATTTGGTATTTGGTACACCAAGGACACAACTAGTTTTATTGTAGGATACATTGATGCCGATTGGGCAGGGTGTTCTAATGATAGAAAGAGCATGTCTGGCGCATATTACTACGTACGAAATAACTTTGTAAGTTGATCGTGTAAGAAACATAATTGTATTTCTCAATCCAGCACATAATCCGAGTACATTGCAGCAGGAAGTTGTTGTTCACAACTATTATGGATTAGACAGATGCTTGGAGATTATGGTATCATCGAAAATCAATTAACTATGTTTTGTGATAACCAGAGTGCCATAAATATTTTGAAAAACCCAGTACAACACTCTCGAACTAAGCATATAAAAATTAGATAGGTATGCTATTTCTCACATAATTTCTCTCACATTTATCATAACTTCGGTAGTTTCACGCTAATAATTGGTTTCTGAAGTTTTAGGGCATGAATGTCTCTCAAATGACAAAAGACGCCTCCTAACACTAGTTTATGTAGGAGACCATTGATTCTGCAATCGCTTATGATATTGTTTGTGATTGAAATCTTTTTACTGTTTCCTGATTTCTCTATTATTTTTTTTCCCGTTGTATATTTGAAAAAAATCAGGGGAGAAGAACGTGAGTATTTTTGCTGCGATTTATATCTATTCCTATTCTAACTCAAATAATATGTCATTCAAGTGTTTAATCTTTGAAAGGAATTATTCATACCCGTTATATAGCTTGTCCTATTTATTAGGGTATTGGTATATTGTAGTTGAGTGATGTATTTTTTTCATCTTATTCTCGGTTCTAGGATGGGAATTGGTAGTTAGATCTTTTTATATAAGACAACTAGGAATTTTCATTTTTCACCCACGAGTTCAGAATACTCAAGGGAATTTTGTCTCTAATATCCAACTGGAAAGATTGAGAACACACTATATAATCGACTTACTTGAGTCTATATTATATAGGCGTTCCAACTAGTTTGGATATCGAGACAAAGTAGGTAGTTTTTATGAGTTGCTCTATTTCTCAAAGGTTCAAGCAAGAATGAAGAAATCCTGCCCAAAAATTCTAAAGATACAACAAAAAGGAAGTTAATCTTACCTTATGACCAATTTAGTACACTTACAATGCATAATATTGAGTTCACATGTGCATATATTGTTTTAATCACTTTAACAATGTTTTCAAACCATTTTAATTCCATTATAACATTTTTTAAACATTTTAAATAATTTTTAAAATTATTAAAATTTGGTTTTTAAAAGTGTTGGGATTAAAAGTTGAATTATGCAAAGTGTTTTTATACATTAAAATTTGACCTGTGTAGAATCTCAAAGTGAAACATACTTCGGGGGTTGAAATTGGATTTTTAAAAAGAACCAACAATATGCGTTTTTCACTGCATATCTGTCGTACACGTGTTGGCTTCTGGACGATTGGATTTGTGTTTTCTATAATTCACATTCTTATGTTACAATCTCAGACTTTGATTGATCCTTATTAACGGACTGCATGCGTTTTTTATCAGTCCATGTGAAATCTATTTTTACCAATCATCGAACGTTATTTTCACCGCTTAAGTTACATCGTTAGATTGATAGTCAACTGGTCAAGATCAATCTGAATCGTTCATTTTCCTTAGAGGTTCTCGATCGTTCCTAACCCACTATATAAACCCTCTAAGTCTCGAACCTAAGAGACTTATGTCATTCATCCACATAGATAAAAAATAAGAGAGAGAGGGGAGAAAAGAGAGGAAAAGAAAAGAGAGAAGAGAGAGAGAGAAGAAGCCCTTATCTTCAAAATCTCAACCTCTGAGAGTTCTCCATAAAATCCAAACACCAAAACCTTCAAATTTCATACATCAAAAACCTTGAACCTTGAGAAGTATATCTATTTAGGTTTCTGTGAGTTAGGTGTTATTTTCTTTTCGAAGTTTGAAGACCTTTTCAAGCCATTGTTTCTCTCAGAAATAATCTCAAAGAAATTCATAGGTTTCTCTATAGAAACTTGAGTTTTTCTAAAAAGAGAATATCGCACGTTTAATTTTCTCTTTTGTTCTTTATTTTTGTAAATCCATTCTATTTCAAAAGGTTTTGAAAAATAAACTTCATTTCTTTCAAGGTTAAATCAGATCTCTAGGACGTTTGTATTTCTTAGATCATATTTCAATTTTTTTAAAATAAAGTTGTATAAAAATAAACAAAGACACATAGGACCTTGGCTAGTTTTAAAATCAAGGTTGTTTTTCAGATCTGATCTTGATAAGAAGTTTATTTATCTATAAGGACATATTTTTATTAAGTCCGTCACAATTAATTATGTCGTATACCGCTACAAGTCGTCGAAAAATTGTGAAGATTACATCTACAAAAGACGGATCCGAATTACCAGTTGCCTTCAACATTCAAGCCCAATAATATGAACTTTGGTAAGATATTGTTTTAAAGTTTCATTTACATTTCATATTAAGAGTGTTGGGATATTTTTTATAAAAGGTTTTATAAAGATTTTATATAAAAATGTTTTTGTAAAGAGGTTTTATAAATGTTTGTGAAAAACTGCTTCAGCAGTAAACGTACCTCGGTTTCGACGCCAAGGTCGTTCAAGCGAGATATCAATCTCGTTCGAACGACAATGGGAAGTCGCGCGTAGTCGTTCGAATGACATGCAATCTCGTTCGCGAGATATGTCATTCTCGTTCGAGCGAGATGACTTTTTGGCTGACACGTCTGACTTCGTCCTTATCTTTGACCGACTCAAATTTCCTATAAAAAGGAATGTCAGCCTTTGCTTTTAGATGTGGAGAACATTTTCATAATTAAAGAGTCTTATTCTTTTGAAACTTTTGTGTATCTGCCTAGATTTAATTCAATACCTTTTGGCAGAAAGTTTTTCTCCAACAATTTTAAGGGTTCAAATGTTTTGTTTTTAATTCACAAAATCCCAATTACTTTTATGTGAATTATTTTGTGGAACCCAAGAACATATTTTGTTTTTGTTCATACTTTGTGGGGAGAGCTCTACAACCGACAATTGCGTGCTATTGTGGAGGGAGTCCTTATAAAGTTCACATCTTGTGGAGAAGCCGTTTCTCTTCTTCACTACTGCCCTCCTGGAAAGGGAAAGTTCCAGCCGAGACATCGGAACCGACACCTACGAGTATTTCGTATGTCACCTTATTTCATTATAATCCGTGTAAGCCGTTTTCTTACAAAGTTATAGTAAAATAAAAGGTTTTTCCCCTTCGGGGATTTTTCCTGAATATTTATGTCACATGCTTTATTTATTTATGGGTTGACACATGCACTTTTAGATGCATGTTTAGGAGCTGGATTAATTTGGTTTAAAAATAGACTCTAATTAAATAAGTGTGCCGAATTTGAAAATTGCGAATAAATTTAATCAATTATCACACAGTCGCACTTCTCAAATTGGTATCAGAGCGGGTTACGCTAATTTATCGCGTGATCCTGATTTTTCAAGGATTTATTTTTTTATATACAATTTGACTTCTCACGTCGTTAAATTGGTATCAAAGCGGGTTACGCTAATTTATCGTGTGATCCTGATTTTTCAAGGATTTATTTTTTTTATACAATTTGACTTCTCACGTCGTCAAATTGGTATCAGAGCAGGTTACGCTAATTTATCGCATATTCCTATTTTTCGCAAAATCGTGTGATACTGATTTTTTTTGAAAAAAATCAGTTTTGTGAAAAATCGCAATTTTTCAATGGTACGCCCGTTTAATGAGGAGCCTATTTTTGAAAAAATTCACGACCGTGCTGAAAAATTAAAAAGTTTGAATTTGAAACTTCGCAAAAGAATTAAAGTTTTGGAAAAAGAAAATTCTCTCTTTAAAAGTAAGATTGAATATTTGCAAGTGTTTCAAACTCAAAGTGATATTTGTCGTGAGCAGTTTGGTAATCTGTGTATTGATTTTGATTCTTTGAAAATTGCCAAAAAGAAGAGTGATGAGAAAGTCCTAGTTTTGGAGAATGAATTGAAGGACTTAAAAAATTCTAGGGCCGTTTGTGCCGTCGAGAATAAAAAATTAATCGATGATTTTACGGCATGTGAAAAGACTCTTAGGGATAAGTTTGTTTTAATTGAGGGGGAGCGTGATAAACTGTTAAGTTTAATGGAAAAGTTGAAAAAGAAATCCCTGTCTTTGGAAGAGTCTAATTCTTTGCTTGAGTAAAAAATTTTGAAGTTAAAAAATAATTTCACTGACTCAAGTAGGTTTGATAGTGATGGTAATGGCTCATCTTGTTCTCATGCTTCTAGTGCTAAAGCCAAAACAATTATTTATTTTAGAGGGTCAACCCTTCCAAAGGATGTTAGAAAAGATCACACTTTAGGTGTCATTCCACCCGTTACACATGTTCATATTGTGGTAGGAAAGGTCACATTAGGAGATTTTGTTTTGATCTTGGAAGAGATCCTAGGAATTCAAAGTCTAGTGTTTTGTTGGTTCCCAAAACCTCGTGTCGACGTGTTACATCCATTTGGGTTAGGAAATCACTTTTGGATACACTAGATTTTAGAATAGTTGATTCTCATTTTCTTGCACATGATTCTTCTCTTGCCATATCATATAGATTATTGTGTTTGCGTGTTTGTCATATGCTAGTTATGATTTTTGATATATTTTTGCTAGCGTTGTGACATGTACTTTTTGTATAGATTTTTGCTTTTGAAAAATACAAAAAGATTTTATTTTGACAAAATTTTTGAAAAATCTAAAAAGATTTTTGTATTTTGTTTGCACCGTTTATGGATGAAGACTTAGGATGACCGAGTCACAACATCATTTCATTTTACATGTGACTATTTGATAGTGTTTTGAGACAATAGGTCAATTCATCCTTGTGCTTTATAATGTTTGGAGTCATTAAGATGTAATTAAGTGTTACTTCCTACATGCTTGACTCATGTTTCCTTTATTGCACACATGCACGGATTCGTTTGATTATTGTTCTTATCTTATCACATGTTGGTTGGGTGTTTTCACTTCAATCCTTTCATTAAAACGAACCAAGCGTGATATATTTTGATAAGGAAATCGTGCATTTAAGAACCGTTTTGTGAGTTTGTGTGCTTTATTTAAAAACGGGGAAGGACTGCGAAAGGTTCATTTTGCCTTTGCGAATACTAAGCCACCGTTAAATTGGACCTAAAAAATGGAGGAATTTTATTATCCGGGGTCCAAAGAGGTTTAAAAGAGCTCGAAAAAATTTAAAGGCAATAAAAAGAAATTTATGCCAATTATGGGCCAATTAGGTTTTTACACCAATTCTCCAAAGTTTGAGAATTTAGAAAGCCTCTATTTCAGAATATAAATCTGAGGGTGTTTGGATGGAGAATTCAAATGGGTTTGCACGTCCTTAATAGTCTTGAAAATGCGCTAAATAGTTTTGGACGTTATTGGTATGGAAATCATTTGACTTTGATTTGTTGATTTGCATAAGACGATGTCATCTAAATTCAACAAATTTTTACACCTAAGGATTCTTTTGATGTTCATTCGTTAGGAGTACACATATGCATCGTGCACATATGATTGATTGTGTTGATTTACCTATCGAATGTGTTCACACCCATTCATTGCATTTCCATGACTTGGTTGTTTGAGTTTAAATCCATGGTGTGATTTTTGTATCATATTTTTTCAAAGTGGTATCTTATTTTCATATGAAAAATTGAAAAATTCAAAAATAGTTTGTGAAATTTTTGGGGACACACCTTTGCATGCGCGTAGCTTGATCTTTGTTTGCTATGAATTTTTATCACGACACTTCATGTTTTGATTGTTTCTTCTTATCTATCTATTTGGGGACATCATAAAAAGGGGGAGAAAGAATTATCATGTTATGGGGGATTTTTGCATTATGGGGGAGATTTGATTTATTAATGCTTTATTCTTATATCATTTCAAACTCGATGTGTCACGAAGGTTTTTGCATTATCTCATGTGTGTAGGTACAAAGATTAAGGATTATGATGTTTCACACCCTGATGAGAAAAGCTTTGAGAGTTTTGACGTTGAAGAAAAATTTGAGAACTTGCAAATGTTACCTTTTCAATTTTGGGATTCATGGGAGGGTAAATTTGTATAGGCATTTTGGTTTTTGATAATTCGGATATTTTTATGTATGTACCGGCATAGACATAGGGGGATATTTGTAAGGACATATTTTTATTAAGACCGTCATAATTAATTATGTCGTATACCGTTACAAGTCGTCGAAGAATTGTGAAGATTGCATCTACAAAAGACAGATCCGAATTACCAGTTGCCTTCAACGTTCAAGCCCAACAATATGAACTTTGGTAAGATATTGTTTTAAATTTTCATTTACATTTCATATTAAGAGTGTTGGGATATTTTTTATAAAAGGTTTTAAAAAGCTTTTATATAAAAATGTTTTTTTAAAGAGGTTTTATAAATGTTTGTGAAAAACTGCTTCAGCAGTAAACGTACCTCGGTTTCGACGCCAAGGTTGTTTAAGCGAGATCTCAATCTCTTTCGAACGACAATGGGAAGTCGCGCGTAGTCGTTCGAGCGAGATGACTTTTTGGCTGACACGTCTGACTTCGTCCTTATCTTTGACCGACTCAAATTTCCTATAAAAAGGAATGTCAGCCTTTGCTTTTATACGTGGAGAACATTTTTAGAATTAAAGAGTTTTATTCTTTTGAAACTTTTGTGTATCTGCCCAGATTTAATTCAATACCTTTTGGCAGAAAGTTTTTCTCCAACAATTTTAAGGGTTCAAATGTTTTGTTTTTAATTCACAAAATCCCAATTACTTTTATGTGAATTGTTTTGTGGAACCCAAGAACATATTTTGTTTTTGTTCATACTTTGTGGGGAGAGCTCTACAACCGACAGTTCCGTGCTATTGTGGAGGGAGTCCTTATAAAGTTCACATCTTGTGGAGAAGTCGTTTCTTCTTCACTACTGCCCTCCTGGAAAGGGAAAGTTCCAGCCGAGACATCGGAACCGACACCTTCGCGTATTTCGTATGTTACCTTATTTCATTGTAATCCGTGTAAGCCGTTTTCTTACAAAATTATAGTGAAATAAAAGGTTTTGCCCCTTCGGAGATTTTTCCTGAATATTTATGTCACATGCTTTATTTATTTATGGGTTGACACACGCACTTTTAGATGCATGTTTAGGGGCTGGATTAATTTGGTTTAAAAATAGACTCTAATTAGATAAGTGTACCGAATTTGAAACTTGCAAATAAATTTAATCAATTATCATATAGTCGCACTTCTCATTATCGATATTGTTTTAATAAGAATTTGCATGTCATATAGATGCTTATGATTTATAGGACTTTGTCTGTATAAATAACTTGAGAGGGTGAGTTGCATAAATCTTCTTTTAGTGCACATCACAAACACATTCTCACACGAACACTTAGTGACAGTGGTTCTGTTTTAGAAACCTGGCATTGTAAGAGTTGCTTGAATCAAAAATCAAGGAAAAGGCAAAAAGCAACAAGAGAAGATCGGTTCTAGTAAAAAAACCTTTGGAGTGGAGTAACTCATATAGGTATATCTCTAAACTTAGACTTAGGATCTTTGTGTTCTTGCTTAAGTGTTGCAACTTGAATCTTTAATTTAGTGGATTTTTGGTTTATACTGTAGAGGGCACCGTAGATGTTTCCCTTGATTAAGGGTTTTACCACATTAAATACCTGTGTTGATTTCTTTGAAAGTTCTAAATTTCTGTTGTGGTTCGTACGGCATCCTAGACATAGTAGATGGTTTTTAATTTCTAAAACCAAAGGTAATCAACTACCAAATCTAGACTACATATTCAGAAAATAGGTTTAAACACAGCTTGTGTTAATAATCGAAAAGTGTTTTGTCCAAAACGTTTATTAGGAGTTTACTGAACTTATAACATTTTGTTATTAATCTAGTAAACAGTTTTTTCACATAAGACACCCCGAAACTCGTCACAATTATTTTTATCCATAATTTTATTTTGTATACATGCGTAACACCTCATTTAAAAATTTCTACTACACATGCAATTGTTATAATTTTTAACCTAGAAAAAATCAACAGCACATGATTACAACATAACAATAAATTACTTGTTCGTAAATAATAAATTAAATTCAGTGATTTAATTCAGTTTCCATGAATTGTTTTACTTTATTACCAAAAAAATAGTTTAATTTATTCTATAAATATACGAGGTATTAAATTCTTCTCCCTAATAATGGGATACTGTCGTCGAAATCTAGAAAAGTACGTACCTAGCTATAAGGGTTCAGGATATTTCGTGCACTTATCATCCTCCTTCTCCTAAGTTGACTCGTCCTCCTAATGGTGTCCTCACTGCACCCAAAATAAAGGAATAACCTTCGTTCGAAGATGGCTCTCCCGACAGTACAAAATGGCTACAGGTCTTCCCTAGTAAGTAGCGTATGGCTGGAGGTCTATCTCATCAATATCGATGTGCTAGTAATCTATCTCGTCTTGAAGGAACCTCTATAATTCGGATATATTGAAAACACCGTGTATCTACTCCAAGTGGTTCGATAATCTCAACCGATATGACACGGGTCCAATCCTCTCAATAATAGGGAATGGTCCCACGTATCGGGGACCCAACTTCCCTTTTTTTCCAAACCTCATTACTCCCTTCATGAGAGACCCTTTAATCAACACTTGATCCCCAACATCAAAGCTTATGTTTCTTTGGCTTGCATCCACGTAGCTCTCTTTTGCCTATCCTGGGCGATCCGTATCCTAGCCCGAATTATCTCCACCTTCTCTAAGGATTCCTTAATGAAATTTGGTCTACGTAACTTGTTCTCCCCCACCTCCAACCAGCATGAGGGTGAACGACAAGGTCTCCTATAAAGATCCTCAAATGGTGCCATTCCAATCGTGAACTGGTAGTTGTTGTTGTACGCAAACTCCACTAAAGGTAAATACTGCTCCGAGCACCCTTTAAAATCTAAAATACACATCTGTATCATGTCCTCAAACATCGAGTTCACCCTCTCCGTCTTCCCATCGGTCTGAGGATAATATGAGGTGCTCAATCTCACCTCTGTCCCCAAGGCCTGATGACGTCGTATGTCGTGGTACATCTTATTCCCTCCGGGATATACCATAAAACGTGAATCGTGAGCCTCAAATATAGTTGCTCACCTCAATTCCTCTTCATCTGGGATAAGTAATATTCCATGGAATATCAATCTACCATCCGACCTAATAGACTAATGCTCCGCTCCCTCGGCTAACAACTGTCTAAATCGCTCCTGACAAAGCTGATCTCCTTCCTGTGCCTTTACCAGTCGAATAATATCTCTGGTGTGAAGGTGAATACTTCCATAAATTCATGGGTCAACTCGTCATCCCCACGAAGTGATTTCCATTTCGCCTTCCACACTGTCACTAACTCCAACATCAACTTGCGGCTCAAAGCTTCCGCTATGACATTCACCTTCCCCGAGTGGTACTGAATGTCGAACTGGTAGTCTTTCACAAACTCTAGCCACCCCCTATGTCTCATGTTCAACTTTCGTTGCGTGAACAAATACTATAGGCTCATATGGTCTCTGAATAGCTTAAACTTCTCCCCCAAGAGATAGTGCCTCCATACTCATAGTGCAAAAACCACGGCTGCTAACTCCAAGTTATAGGTGGGATAAGAGGCTTAAGATTTTGTGAAGCATAAGCTATCGGCCTCTCCTCTTGCTTAAAACCCCCTCCAAGTCCCCTCAAGGACGCATCTGTGAAGACCTTATAGTCTATCCCTACTCGAGATAACGCCAAAACTGATGTTGTAGTCAATCTGCTCTTCACCTCATCAAACGCCTGCTGGCACCCACCATCCCATATACACGTCACTCCTTTTCTTATCAAATTTGTTAAGGTTTCGACTATCTTGGAGAACCCCTGAATGAATCGATGATGGTACCCGGTGTGATACCCCGTACTTTTATGGATATTTAAAATTATATGAGTGGGTGTCTATTAATGATTTGAGAATTTTTACTGAAAGAGAATTTGAAGTGTGGGTTAAATATTAATTGGCGAGTTTTGGATTATTAACGATGTCTGCTATATTTACTTACGAGAATAAGTAAATGAAGTTGAATTATTTTATATCATGTCGCGGTTGGGACAAATGGCAAGTAATAATATTTTATTTGGAAAATACGTGCGGAGTTGTATTGGATTTTAAAAGGTGAATTTTTTTATAAGTGACTCGAGTGGGGATTTCGAGTGAACGGTTGATTTCAGATGGATCGAAATAGTCGAAATAGAGTACCCGGGGGTAGTGTTTGGGTTCCGGGGACTTTTTGAATTAGTAGATACTCGCATTTGCGTATACGAGTCAATTTTGGGTTTGATAAGGGGATAAGCCATATTTTCTCTCTTATAGGCCACAAGAGAAAGAGAAAGAAAGAAAGAAAGAAAGAAAGGAAGGAAGAAGAAAAGGTGAGAAAGGAGGATAACTCCGACTAAGATCCGACAGATCCCAGCACGAGGTCATCGGATTTACCTAACGAGGCAAGTGTTTAACTTGCTTTAACTATTTATGTGTGTTTATTATTCATATTATAGTTGGTGAAAACTATATGAATTTTGGGTTGGAATTATTGAATCAAAATGGGGTTTTTTGGAAATGATTTCATATAAATTGATGTGATAATTACTCCATATGAAATCTAAGCTTGAATCCATGCTAATGGTGAAATTTTTGGTGAGAAATTGGAAGAGTTGAATAAATTGAGGGTTTAACTAAGTTAGGGTTTAAATCTTATTTAAATGAGGAATCCCATGAATAAATTGATGTGTTTGGTAAATAATAGTTTGTAAATGATTATATTGATGGTTGGTGAGGTTGAAAACCATAAATCTTGGATTGGATGAGTGTTGGATTAATTTGGAGTTAGAGAAGATGATAAACTCCGAAAACTGTTCACGTCGAACCGGTGGAATGTGGCTCGGTTTGGGTCACCGGACCGGTTCATTTTTTGGTCCATCGATTTGGTTCTTTTATTGGTCACTGGACCGATTCGTTTTTCTAGCCATCTGTTTGATTTGTCTTTAACAGAAAAATTTGAGATTTTTTTCTTGGACCAAAAGTATTTGAGAAACATCCCTTCTTAGAGATAAATAATAAAGGACTCTAAATAGAGTGTGAGGACCTCTAAAAGATGTAACGAGTGATGTATAAACCTCAACTTAGTGGGAATAAGATCCGGGTTATAAATTTTAAGAGTGTTTGTGATATACTTAACAGGTCATGCACATTGTTCCAATTTGAGGAAAATTCGGCAGCATATCCCCATAGTTCTCCAAGTACATGACATAGATTTGCAAGTGTGAGTGTTATTTTAATTTATCAATTGAAATAACACTTAACATCGCATCATTGAGTATGTACGCAGAGAACATTAAGATATGACTGCAAAACTTCCCCCAAACGTAACAAGTTTAAGCCACGAAGAATATTATTATAAAGAAACTATGGAGTCCCAAACTTTCCAAACGGGACAATTTGAGGGATCTCATTAAAAGTCTAGTATTTATGCGCACTATAAATAATTTAAAGTATGTTTTATTTAATTACGTCTTATCACAATAGGAGAGATTTTATTTAATTATGTAATTTAAAGTATGTTACATTTAATTTAAAGTACGCATAAGAACTTAAACTTATACCTAAACCACAAATTATTATTATGAATTTGGGAGATATATGATTAAACCATACAACTGTGCATAATTCATAATGAATATTCATTACTCTAATGCATGAATTCTAATCATAAAGAATGTTGGTATGAGACTCAAGCAAACAAAAAAAATGTCGGTATAGGAATCGAGCCGTAGGTTAGCTAAACTAGGCTCATGTCAAGATTTGACAAAAAAATTAGATACCATACCATTAAATTTAGTTTTAATCATATATCTCTCTTTAATTATCACAACCAACTAATACAAACACTAATGAACCCTACCCCCTAATAACAACTAGTGGTCCACAAATCCAAATTGACCCTTTCCATTTTTATAAAGGGATCATAACACATTATATACCCAATCAACAACACCTTATGACTGCAAATATAATGGGAAGTTTATGTTTTCATACAATTTAGATTGAACATTAAAAAAATTTGGTAAATCAAACACGTAAATGCAAAACGCAAAATCACACACGCACATACCCAGTGCCCCACCACTTCCCTCCCCCCACCCCCACCACCACCCCCCTCCCACACACACACATACACACACACACACACACACACACACGCAACTGCACACATACACACCAGCTCATACACACGACAAAAATAAGGGTTTTACACAAACATATACACATATGCACACACACATATAATGGAAAGAGAGAGGGAGAGAAAAATGTACCTTAGAGAGAGAGAGATAGCATCCGCGCGAGAGAGGAAAAAAGGAGGGAATTGGAAACGATGGAAAAAAAGGGGGTAGGGTTTTTTACTGACAAAGTTGTCACGGACCTATCAAGGTCTTTGACCGTGATAATTTTCTAAAGTTATCATGGTCAATGACCGTGACAAGAATAGTTGTCACAAACTTATCATGGTCAATGACCGTGACAAACCGTTGTTACAGTCATTGATCGTGACAAAAAAATGCGTATTTTTTTGTCACGGTCAATAACCATGACAAGGTTGACCGGCTCAAAGGTGACAATTTGACATTTTTGGTGTAGTGTCAATTATGTGTGAAACCCCTCTTAATTAAATACCTGGTGATCAAGCCTTTATCAAATTAAAAACAAAATATTCAGACTGGTTCATTCTTAGCATCACTATCGAAAAACTTTTTGATATATACTAAACACCTAGTATTTGAAAAGATGATGTCAAATTTTATATTTTATAATAACATGCATTGATATAAAGAAATTACACAATTCAATAACACATTCACCATCATCATTAAACCAACATAATGAAATATCAAATTATCTAAATAAATGAAAGTAACTAGAATAAACACTCCAGTCTGAAACCTCAATTACGGTAATTTAAAATAAAACCAAGTCCCAACATTGGAGATAAATGAAATACAATAACTCTGAAATAAATAATGTCTAGAGTGTGAAACGTGCCCTGACTGAAATATCTGCATAAGGAAGATAAATGGATAGGAGTGGAAGCGTCTAATATCGAGAACCTGCAACTTTCACCGCAGCTGCAACTGCAGCATGCCAAATCACATGGAAAGCCTAAGCCTAGCGTTCCTATGGCTGGACACCTAGAATAATTTGCACAAAGAGAATAGATTTATAAGAAACGGGTCATTGCCCGAGTAAAAACACTTTTAAAACTTATTTAGCAAGTGCTTAAAAATGCAACAAGATAAAATATGAAATACATGTTAGTACCGCGTGCCCTCACTAGAGATCCTCGCCCCTCAACTAATGTGCACGCCTAACGTACTACTCTAATCGACCTAGTTATGTTAAACGCCTAACTAGTGTGGTTTATTTCTCATCTCATTTAATCAATTATAGTACCCTCTTGTACTACCCACAAGATATATTTCTACATTTTCCGATTCTTTACAGTCATTAGGATTCTCCACTAAATGATTTAGTTCTTGTGTATCTTAATTCATTTAGTTACTAATTTAGTTCTTATACAGTTTGAGTAATTTTAGATATCACTATCTATCATCTCTACTAATACACTCGTAGTAGAATCAATCACACACACACTACCACACACACACACACACACATATATACACAACACCCTTAAGTGGAGACTTGCGATGCAGGCCTACTCTGCTATCAAGTCCCGGTACATCACGTACTAAATAAGAACATTGGTACGGATATCACCCTCGAGCCGTAAATCAAATCACATGCATTGGAGGCGAACATAGTTCTAACCCTTTGGTCTACGCTCATACCTAACGCACCTAAATGATCGGTTACACCCTTATTCATACAAGTGGTTCTCAATCTCTAATTTCTATGTCCTGAGGTACAAGTCAATATCCCCCCAAATGGGTTCATCAGAATAAGACTGTCCACGATGCGTAACCTCCCGTGATAGCAAGTAGCCTAGGTATAATTACACATAATAAATCAAACAATAGGTATTCACACAACCTATAATATATATATATATATATATATATATATATATATATATATATATATATATATATATATATATATATATATATATATATATATATATATAGGGAGAGGTTCACAAGTGGTCCAAAAGAATGGACTTTTTAATGGACCTTAACAAAAAACACATAATAACACATTAATTTTAATTCCTATAGTGTAATTGGTCCGCGCCAGCGACACCAAATACGCGTGTCGATCGATCCCCCACCCCCCACACGCCCCCCACCCTCCCACCCCCACCCCCACCCCCATGGCAGCCCTGCTGTCATAAGGGCTGCCACAAGGGCTCCTATGGTGATGGTGGGGGGTGAGGGCGATGGGGTGGGGGGTTAGTGGGGTGAAGGTGTGGTCTCAGGTGTCGCTGGCGCGGACCAATTACACTATAGGAATTATAATTAATGTGTTATTATGTGTTTTTTTGTTAAGGTCCATTAAAAAGTCCATTATTTTGGTCCACTTGTGAACCTCTCCCTATATATATATATATACTAGCGGATACCCGTGCCTGAAGGCACGGTGAAAATTTCCAAATTACATAATCTCAAAACGGCAAAAATTTCGAAAGTACGTAATCGCAAAACAACAAAAATATTATTCCCCAACAAAACATCTATATATCGTTCCTAAAGGCACGACGGGAATTCGTGAACATGTAGAACACTCTTGTGACATGTATGATGAAACAGGTCACCAGCTTGTTGGCCGAAATTTATGCGCGAATAACACTACCTAACGAAACTTATGAATCATCATAACTTTTTAAGCAATTATACTATAACGGAACTTATGACTGAAAAAGTGACGCGAGCATTGGAAGTGGGGGCATGGGAGTCATTCCAGATTTCTTTTTTTTTAGTCCTAAAATTATTACATTTTAACCAAATAAAAAGAAAAAAAGCACTCCTTCACTCACAATTTACACAAATAAGAATGTGTATTAAAATTGAACTAAAAGTCACCCTAAAAAATCACCGTCTATTTTTTACACTGTTTTTAATCCAACACCACTTTTTTATACACTCCAAAAATATTTTGTATACACTCCGGAATGATATGAAATCTATTTTTTTTTACTTGGCATGAAAACCCCCCAAAAAGTCACATTATGACACAACACAAAACCGCTTTTTTAATGAAACAACATGATCTAAAGAAAAGTGACACGGTACTACACGACATGAAATAATATTTTTTACCTATGTTGAACACGACCCAAGTAAAAACGAAACAACAAAAATATCTTTTTTAACCAAAAACGAACCAAACCGAAATAAAAATGACATAACACAATATAAAAATACTAATAATATTTCATGTCGTTTTTATTTTTTTTAGCTTCATTTTTTATTTTAAAAAAATATTTTGTGTGGTTGTGCCTCTATTACTTGCTTCGTGTTCAAGATATGTAATAAATTTTATTTTATGTCAGTGGTGTCGTGGCAATTTTATATGGACTATGTTCGGGTTTTGTTTTCAGAAAAAAATATTTTGCTTTTATATGGACTATGTTCTTCTGATTCTATTAAAAAACATTTCAACTGTTCTGTTAGAAAATATACAGTTGTTGTGGACCATATTAGGAAAAATGAGTCGCACCAACGATATGTATAACTGGTCGAACCACCTACACATACTGCTGGCGTGAACCATTTTTCTAAGTAGTAATAACATTATTTTTAAAATAGTAAAAAATGGTGCGTGCCAACAATATAAAAAAAATAGGGCTTCACGTCATATTGGGTCGTGATCATGTTACTTAATAAATAAATGATTCATAAAAAGGGTTTATTTTGTAAAAAATAGTTTTTTTTATATAAAATAAATTTTTACTTTTTATGAATAGTTTTCAATAAAAAAAATTTATATAGATTTTTTTTAAACAATTGAAATGTTTTTTTAAATAGTTATGAAAAGTAAAAAAAATACAATTGATTCTTATTAAAAATAGTTTTATAAAAAATATAATTTTTCTTAGTTATTTTGCAAATATACTTATTTGAATGATGGCAAAAAAGTGAATTTAATTTTTATAAATGTAAAGGTAAGATTGGTATTTAAAATAAAAATGGAGTGTTAGAATAAATGTAAGGGTATTATTGGTATTGAAAATAAAAATGGAGTGTTGAAAGATTATGGAGAGTGACAATAGCCGACCCCTTTTCACGAATCCAATGATAAAGTACATGATTCCCCAATAGAAAAAAACAAACTAAAGTATCGAGATTTGAATTGAGTAGGAAAGCACATGAACCACAATATATAAACATCTCCATAAATTCTAACTTCCAAGAAAAATCCAAACCCACGCAGATTCCAAATAATACTCCTAACTGTGAGTGATCACTTTGTGCGTGTATTTCTCTTGCTGAAAATGTACTCCACCTGTAGAAACAGGTCTACAGATGACTAACAAATCATCTCCTTTTTTTGGAAACTACATCTAATTAATTAATGAAAACTACATACAAGTGAAAATGTACTTCATCTGCATAAACATGTTTACTGATGAAAACTACATCTAATTAAAATTCTTACAATTGATCACCCAAAGTGACGATTAAAAGTCACCATGGTAATTTGAACCTAGTATGAGTTTTTATTATTAAAAAAGGACTTTCCATAATAGTTTGAACCTATTTAGTTCAATAAAGCCTCAATAATACTGCAAAATCCAAAAATGAAAAAGGTAACAAGTACCACTAAGCTAGAGAAAATTGGATAACATTAAGGTAAAAGTGACAAAACAATAAAGAACAGATGTTCAAAAAATCAAAAATGTCTAAAAACTAAAGAACAAATGTTAAAAAAAATAAAGTATCTTAGTCCATTGATTTTGAGGATTAAAAAAAATATGACTATAAATCTACATCTCAAGAGCAAAAATGTCCAAAAACAACACTCGTGTCAAAATTTTATACTTACTATTTTGAGATTCAAAACATGTGACCTTAGGGCATATGTTAATATTTTCCTAAAAATTAAACTCAATAAACCAACCTTCATATTTTGTTATAGGAGTCGTAGTTTCAAGTAGGAAAAAACATCAAACATATCAAAATGCATAAAAATAATGAATTCAAACATAAACTGCTTGCTGAATCTTTCTTTAATATCCTAAGAGGAGTTGATATCTTTCTCATCAACTCCATAGAGTATATCAACATCTGTGTAATTTCAGATTGAGAGATACATAGAAAGGACTTGGAAATAAAATTAATAAAAACACTTGGAAATCAGTCATAATTGAACTGATTTCTTTCTTCTGGGCTCTACCTACAGTAAAAAAGTCCAAAAAAATAATTAAAACTAACAATTTACATCCAACTAAATAATGGAGAAATGGTTTTAGCACCATATGAATCTTGTTGAACAATCCAAACCCACCATTATCATTAGACCAAACCGTTGATATACACCTCCTAGTACAATAAAAAAATCATTTGAAGCAATCTGTGAAGATTATGAACAGGGAATAAAACAATGAGAAAATAGGAGGTATAAAAGAAGAGGGATATGAACCCCAAAATAAATCCATACATTTTCAAGATGAACAAATCCAAAAATTTTAAAACTCAAAATTTCTAGGGAATGAAAAACAGAGTAAATATGTAAAATTTTCAAAACCCTTAACTTTTGAATCACTTAAATCCCAACCCAAGATGACTAAGTCTGAAATTTGAAACCCTTGAAACATAAAACTTACATCAATGCCGAACCCTTGAAGCCCATAATATCCATGATCCCACCCACTACCAAAACAATGAAGATAAATCCACAAAAATATAGTTATTCATGTTCTCATAGCAACACAAATATAGGGAGTAGTACACATGCAACACCTGACTCAAAACTCATAAAACTTATTTTGAAATAAAAATCTCACATAGCAAACCCCCTAAAACCTTACCCGAGAGAGAAAGAGAGACTTGTGAAATGAAGCTAAAAAAATTTATATCTTCAAAATATAGGAAATAAGAAAAAACCTCACATACAACTTTAAGATGTTTACCCAAAAAACCCAATAAAGTTTATACCATGGGATGGTTTGAATGGTTGTGAGAGAAAACAGAATACGTGCTAATTCAAACTCAAAATCTTCGGATCTGCAAAAAAAATACATTAGGAAATAAAAATGCAAAACCGAAAAGACCTTAATTGAGACCTAAATAACACTAAAACACAAAAATAACCAACCCTAAAGTTTTTTCCCAAAAAACCCAATAGAGTTTATACCATGAGATGGTTTGAATGGTGGTGAGAGAGAACAGAAAATACCTGCGAATACAAACTCAAAATATTCAGATCTGCAAAAAAAAACATTAGGAAATAAAAATGCACAATTGAGAAAACCTTGGTTGTTAAAAGAGAGAGAGTTCGTGCTTGAGGCTTAGAGAGAGAGAGAGAGTTTGAGCAGTGAGATAATGAAGAGAATAGAGGCTGACATGGGGATAAACAGGTTTTTGGGGCGGCACATCTTTGTGAAGGGTGAATAATTTGAAAAGTTAATAATTGTTTGAGCGGACCATGATATTTGGGATCCCAGAATTTTGGGCGGGATAAGAAAAATTGGGATCTCATCACCACCGTTAATTTTTTTAAGCGAATCTCATCCGTTATTGTGATTTTATATTTTTTGGATTAAAAAACTATGCTATCTTATTATATATATATATATATATATATTCAATATAGGTAAGCAAGTACCCTATAATATTCTGTTCGTAGTTCATATCACTCTCGAATAGACTACGTATTTTAAATATGTTGTTTAACTCCTTATCGTATATAACCAAGTATTTCTCACTATTTGGAAGGCTATTAATTTTACACTAAGTAAATTCGGTAGTCATCCCATCCATATCATACTGGTCTAACTCCTAAATCTCTCAAACATTTGTGGTTTAATATACTTCCCGATTTAGGTATTCAACTTCCCATTTACACCCAACTAAAAAGCTATATACCGTACTCATGTGGTTAAGTTCAAGCCCCAACTTTAGTTTACTGAACATTAGAATATCCTCAATTATACTCAAAATTTATATTTCAAGTCTACTCGATCATTCCCCGTAAGTTCTAAGCAAAAAGGGGAAAAAGTGTCAAATTATGGGAAGTTGAATCGATTCGGCCTGGAACCAAATTGATTCTCCCTTTTGAATCGTTTCAGCTACTGGCCGAATCGATTTGACGCTACAGGTGCAGTCTTCTTCCTCTAACTGTTACGGGTTTTATTATTCCTAAACACTCCAAATATCCATTAAACACTACCAAACTCCAAACCAAGCATACATAACATCCTAGGGACATATATGAACGAATTCTAACGTAAAGGAATCATAAAATCTTCAAGGAACAACTTAAATTTTGATTAATTCAAGATTAAGTTGTGAAAACCTTACCTTAGTTTATTCTCTTGGTTCAAGAACTTCAATATTCTTTCAAATTTCTTCTCCAATTTCGTGGTATATATATATCATTAATTCAATTCACATGTGTAAGGGATTAAATATGACATGAATCATACCCAAGAACAGGCTTTGTATCTCCAATTTTTTTATGTCAAATTCCTTAATTTCACATTAATATCATTCTAAATCTAACATGGAAGATGTATCAAATCATAGTGAGATAGATTAATCACTTGGCTCTGTTTGAAGGTCTGAATCTCTGTAACTTTTTGGTATAGTTGTATTCCTCCTTCCCCGATCTACTCGATGGTGGTAGTGGTGGTGCAAAATTAGTAGAAATCTTAAAGCCTCCTTGGAAATTCTTCTTCCTCCTCCTCCTATAGCCCTTTTGTGTTTTCTATTGATATTAACCCTAACTTTCCTTACGTAAATGTAAATATAAGGTCCTAATTTTCGTCGGTTTAATTCCCCCAAAATTTCAAAAGACTAAAATACCCCTCTGGGATACCATTTTGGCCTAAAAGTGCCCGGGACCCAAACTAAACCCCCGGGTAGACTTTTTAGACTATCTCGAACCTTCCGGACTCAATGACGCACTCAAAATGACCATATGTATGACTTAAAGATTAATCACTTTTTATTTCATTAAATTGAGTCCCGACTCGACTGATACGCGTGTCCCGACTAAATGATTGTAACTTATCGTATTTTTTACTCGCGACAACTTTAATCTATTCATAATCATATATTACTTTATTCACTAAGTAATATTCAATATAATTCACATCAATAAATACTGACCCTTGTCTCGCTAGTCAATATTTATTTTAATACAAATTGATTTCTAAAAATATTCCAATATTTAATTTAATTGATCCCACATTTAAAAATCATAAAAAAAATACGGGGTGTTACATTATGTTTTGGAATTATTGAAGTCGTCAATTAATTTTAGATGTGCGCGCAACTTCATTTTTCCACGAACCAATTTTTTTCGGTTGGGTTGACACATCATTCATTGAAGTAATTAAGTGTGGTTGTGAAGTTACGAGTTGGATTTGTATCTTTTTTTAAATTATTGTCGCTTGATTTTTCTTATTTGAGGATCTATATTTATGGAAGTGTGTGAATTTTTTTTTAACTATATAGATCTTTTATGAAGATTAAATTTCTTAAAAAATATTCGGATTGGATTTTGAAAATTTAATAGAAGTTGACTTATCCAATTAAACTAATTGACGATTTCATAATTTGATTATTACTGCAACAGGCATGAAATAATCCATTCCATTGAATTGATGTGCTTACATATCCCATTCTTGTTGTTGTCCACCAATTGTTTTATAGAATATCGGTTTCTTTATCGATGAGAGTTTTTCTGTGTATGTTCCTTCTTGTAGTCATAATTGTGAGGAGTTGGAGTTGGAGTTGGAGTTGGAGTTGGAGATGGTTGTACACAATACAACGCGCAGATTAAGCAAACGAGTCAATTAGAAGTACGGATGAGAATCTCTCGGATCAGTTTTATAATGTATAAACAAGAGAGAACGCCAATAAACTTCTGAAGTGGTGTCATGAGTTATGTATCAATGCAATATTTTAGTGGCGTTTAGATATAGTGAGTCTCTAACTTGTTGCACACGATTGTTTTGTTTCTTCAGAAATATTTGTCACTCTTTTAATATTCTTTTGTTTTTTAAATATTATTGTTCAATCAGTTCATTATTAGTGGATTGACACACACCTAGATACTCAGTATCATGGTTTATTTTATCATGAAAAAATACGACATCAAAGATATTGTCAGCATCATCACAGTGGAGCTCATTGTGATTTTAAGTATCTTTATTTTTAGCATATCTGTCGAGATTCGGACGATTATGAAAGCCACAACCCTTAACGGTTAGTATGTGAATTTCTAATTGAGTGGAGCCTTATTTTGTTTATTTACTGTCTTTGCTTACTGAATTTGGGTTTTGGTTGCTCTAAAATGTAGGTCATTCACAAATGGAGAACATGGTCGGAATTTTATGAGAGTGAACACAGATAAAGTGTGTTTGTCCTTTTCAAATTACGTGTATGCTTTCAAAAATTTATATGATATTTATTTTAAGGGAATTATTTGTAATAATTTGTAGGAAGTTATTCTTTACCTTAGGTATTTGGACAACGCTTTTACAAAGTGCTTTATAGTTTTGAAAATTAGTTTTAACTTATTGCATTTTTGTGAAAGAGTTTTTAAAGTTCATTTGAAAATACTCCATATTGTACGCATAAACTGGAACTATTAAAAGAGAGTTCATGAGGTGAAATGTTCTAACATATATGCTAATTTCTCTTAACATTCTTGATTATGAATGCCCATGTACCTGATTATTGCTTAGCGTTCTGGGTATAAAACTAACATTGGTATACGTTTTTCAAATATAAAACTGACATTTTTATGCATTTTCATATGTTCGTATTAGTGTTATTTAGTTTGAAGTTAGATTGCCTAATTAATATGGGTGTGGATCTGTAATCACGGCTCTCCTCTAGAGGCACAACATTCTGAAAATGGATAAAATATTATTGGAGGCATAAATATTATAAACGCTACATCTAGTTAGTACTTATGAATATAGATGTATAAATAGACGGATCATTGTTCTAATAAACATCAAGTCTGGATAAATGTTGAGAGTCAAAATAATCCATGAACATTTTCATTCAAGGAATTAACAAACAATGATTTTGCACCCCTTGAAAAAATTGTTGTTTCAACAGAATTGTTAGGATTGCGATTATTGCTTGGGTCTGATATGCAGAAGTTAAGACCAGTATGCTAAATGAACTTTTTGGTCTGAAGAATCACTTGAAAGCTCTTCAACTTAAACGTTTTATATTTCTAGCCACATTACGACCGTGAGTACAGAAATAATCACAATTAATAATCCCACGAAAGGAAATAAATAAAGAAAATAAATCAATTACACGCACAACTGCCCCTAAAATCTTGGGCTGAGACTTATTGGGCCAGTAAATTTTAAGTTGTTGTAGGCCCAAAATCCATTATTGTTGAAGCTGGCATGGCGGTTTTGTAATAACCTTGAAGTGCCGAGGGCATGCTCGTCCGAGCAAGGTTATCGTGGCAAAATTGTAATAACCCTGGAACAAACGGGGTACGCTAATCGGGGCAATGATCTGAAGCGCCAAACATAATTCTCGAGAAGTGCCCCTCATGTTTATACACAAAGTTTGAAACAAAACTCTGCCACTTCAAACCGTCATCTTTGCATTCCTTAGCTTTCTTCTTCACAAATCTTCTAGTAGTTTCCTTTTTGCTTCCCATTTCTTCAGAGCTTCCTTGCATTATATCTTTCCATCTAAGTTCCTCTTTCTTGCTTCTTTCGTTCACAATTTTCTTCTCTATTTTTTGTTGCTTGAACTTCTTCCATCAATGGCTACTCTTCACGGCAAAAGTGTTAAGGAATTCTGAAAAATGTACTCCATTCCTGATTGGGTGGGAATTGATTGTTCCCCCATGCCTAAAGATGTTAGGGATATGTATGAGGGGCACTGGATTCACACCCTTGCAGTAGTCGGGGTTTGACGTATCCCCCAAATCGATTATGTTTAGAATTTTTTTGATTATTTTGAGGTTGTTCCTGCCCAGTATGCCACCAATACCTGGAGGAATGGGGTATACATGATCAACGAGATTTATGGGACCAACTTGGGAGTCCCAGAAATTAAGTTCTGCTACGTCTGGTGGCACACCACCGACCGTCGTCTGTACTTAAAAGCGAGGAAGGCTAATATAATTTTGGTTGTGAACCTAACTGATTTCAATAAAGGATATTGGGATCAGGGTTTTATTGCCAAGAACTGGTAAGATCCTCATCTTACTGAGAGTGAGAAACAAACAAAAACTTTACTCAGACTGGGGGAAAGATCATATAGGTTGCTATTTGTTTTTATTTTTATTGCTGACTTTTTATTTCTGTCACTTGCTTTGCTTGCTAATATATGTATGCCTCATTTTTATGCAGCTCGTGCTAAAACAAGAAGCCACCTCTCCAATACATAAAGGTTACTGACCTTTTGAAGGTTTGGAAAATCAGGGATAGACACCCCGACGGTGAACATCCTCAGTTGGCTGCCTATCTTCTTAAGTATACCAATACCACTTCCAACTTTGTTTCTCGCCTAGTGGACGAGATCCCAGAGATCACTCCTCCAGATGATGAAACTTCCTATTTGACTGGGCCAATAGATGTCAACTCTTACTTCCAAGAATAAGAAGAAGGAGATCAAATTGCTCCCCCGAGAGGAGGCTTCTATTAGATGAAGGTGACAAGGATGATCAAATACTCCTTTCTGTCAAGGTCAAAGCCCTAAAGAAGTCAGAGGGGGATTCCCCCTGAACTAGTGGCCTTAGCACCGAGGCCCAAGAGAAAAAAGAAGAAGATAAGAAAAAAAAAGGAGAAAGGGAGAAAGGAGGAGAAGAAAAAAAAGTCCATCAAGGCCTTAGCGAGGATTTCGTCTACTCTCTCTGGAAACCAAGGGCCCAGTGCTCATTCCTGACCATGAGCGCTCGATGAAGATGGGTCCTGACTAGTTGTCTTTGCGATCTGCTCAGGCACTTGCCTTAGTAAGCGCAATATTCTTTCTTTGTCGTGTCATTTTAAACTGCGGTGTTTTCTAATTTTAACTTCTTTCCTGTTTTACAGTTTGTGGCAGATTTTTCCACTCTTCTTGATGGTCATGCCGACAAGTCAAAGAAAAACAAAGAGATGACTAAGGCTCTAAAGAAGTCCTAACAGGATATGATTGATTCTCATAATGCCTTTGATTAGGAGAGGCTGACCACTATTGAGGCGATGGCCTAACAGAGGGCTGCTAACAGTCTTTTAGCCATGGAAAAAGAGAAGATTATCGGGGATATCACGAAGTTGACCAATAAGGACCCCAATATTAAAGAGGCCATCTTTGTGTAAGGCTAGACTAAGGCATACGACAATGTTTACTAGGAAGGAGGGACTTAAGATAGGATAATACCAAACCTTGAAAGTAGTCGGAATCCCTCCTAATTCATAGCTTTTAGAGAAGCATCACCTATGTCCTACTCCAGTCATTGAAGAGGATCCTTCCACTAGCCATACTGCCAACCAGTATGAAAAAGCGTTAAACCAAGTTGAGACAGCTTCTGGACAAAGGAAAGGTTCTGGAGTCGTCTAAGCAGATGAAGGAGTGCAGCTTGTAGACTTAGGATTTTTCTCTTTTATTCTCGTTCAAATGTTATACTTCCTATTTTCCTTGGCAGTTACGGCTCTGCCAACCTTTTTGGCTGTTAATGAAAGATGGCTTTTTCTCTTCACTGATTTTCCTTTTATTTATTATTCGCTTTATTACTTGTAGCTTGTTGTCGAGGATGTTTCCACCTCTAAGAATCTTGATAAGTTTCTTGGTCCAGACACGAGCGAGCAAGCTCAGGCATTGAAAGCAAGAACTGAAACATACAAAGACCAGTCTGTATTGTTCGTAAAGTTGAAGAGCGATCTCCAGGATTTGGAGGACGTGAGATCCTTAATACAGAAGGACATAATCGACCCTGAGGTCCAACTTACAGAGAGTAAGGATATAGGAAAGGTGGGCGAGTTGGTTCAACCAGAGAATGATGCTTTGAAAAAAAGACTCTCTGAATTGGAAGAATGTTCTAATAAGAAGAACATCATCATTACTAGGCTGCAGAGCAATATAAAAAAGCTCAAGTGCTTGTTCAGAATGGGTCCTCGGAATGCATGGTCGGCAGGTTATGACGAAGGATAACAGGATGCACATGTCCGGTTATAAGAGGCTCACGACATAGCGTACAAGCATGGGTGGTTGAACGCCCTTAAGGTTCTCAAGGAACCTAAGGAGTCTCAGTTGTGGTATATGTACCAGGTGGATTACCCACTATATCATCGACCTCCCTTTGGGAAAGATGAGAAGTGGGTTCCTTTGGATATCATCCCTCATCAACTACTTAATGACTTCGAGGTGGATCCTCCCAGGGAGGATGAGTTTGCTCCCAATCCGAATGATGGTTTAAGAAGGGAAATATAATCTTTTTTTTGACCATCGACTATAATCTGGTATGTATTTTTATAATCTGGTTGTGTAATTCATATATTTTGCATTTTGGGCCTTCACCGAATAAATAAAGTTAATATCAATTGTTGTTGCATTTTTTTATTCCAATTATGCCTTTTCATGTGTTATTCCACCTTCCTTACCTTTTAGGTTATGTCTTCACACTCCCTTAGGCCTAGAAAAAATAATAGCAAAAATGCATATGGTTAATGGGATATCCACCTATTTAGGATTTTTAGACTAACCGGAGTTGGATTTTATGCCTAGGGATCACCCATAGGGCTTTTGTTGTTGCCTGGACAACTCGTTAGGGTCATTCGTGTTTGAAAATAATAACGACCTGTAGACCTTACTACTTCATTGAAATAAATTGAACAGTTTATTGTAATTGAATTGAAAGGGTTTCAGGATTTTCATTAATTGAAATAAACTAAGTAGCTTATTATAATTAACTTGAATCTTGTTCAGTGCGAGGAAGTTCCTTGATTTAAATAAGCTGAGTAACTTACTATAACCAAGCTAAATCATACTCGGAGCGAGGAACTTCCTTGATTGAAATAAGTTGAATAACATACGGTAATCAAGCGAAATCCTACTCGACACCCAAAAATAAGGACTTATTTCTTAGAAACGAGACATAAAATTGAGATAATCAAGACATTGAATCAAATGGTCATTTATTCCTTCATAACGTAAGATAATAACTGTGAGCTATATAAGTTTGAAATAAAAATTTGCATAAACTAAATGTGTTTTGATATGAGAAGACTAAAAATAGAACTTCTTGAGTTTGGTCTCATTCCATGACCTTGGTATCTCTCTGTCCTCCATTGTTCCCAAGTGATAGGCTCCTTAAAGATCATCCCTGTTGATGTAAAAAACTAGATTGCTCTAATTATTCAATCACAGATAAATAAATAAGACAAAGATTTTTAAAGTGGTTCGGCTAGGAATAAATCCTACGTCCACTGTTATGTTATTGCTGAGTGTTTGCAGAATTCTTGATTACAAGTTCTCTCTAGAAATTACGGTCCCCCATGAATGAGGATGATACAAGGTATTTATAGCCTTTAGGCTGTACATGAAAGGTTCGATACATTAAATGACATACATATGAAAGGGTAATACATTTAATGTAGCGTGGGCATCAAGAATATAAACATTCAATGAATAGTTGAACAGTTGTCCTTCTGGTAATTAATGATACGGCCGAGATGCAGCTCGGACCGCCTTAGTTGCTCATTGATCAAGAGTTCCTCGGAGCGCATGTAGTATCTCGGGATGATGGAGTTCCTCGGGGTGTCTTCCTCGTTGCTCGGAGAGAATATGAAATGGTTGAAGGAATTAACTTCCTCGCTACTAATGTGCCATGTAGATTGACACGTGTCTTCGTATTATTCGTCCACATCAGCATATTAATTTTGGTATCAACAGAAGCCCCCAATGTTTCATATTTCGAACTTTGAGGAGTATGGAATATTCTTTCTCGGTATGTAGCAATATTGAATGATCTTCCTGGGTTTTAGGAGCAACGTATTTGAATTTATTTCCCAATTCATAGAATCCGCCTTTTTTCGAATTTTTAATAGCGCTTCGATCTTCGTGCCCTTTTTGTCCTTTTAGCCGCCGGAAGTTCGACAGTTTCTTTCGTGTAATCATTTCCTTCGCCGATTCCCAAGGCAAAGTATTTAAACTTCTTAGGTAACCATACCGTCCTCTTCTTTTCCCAATTTCTTGCATTCAAGCTTTCTATTCGCTCTTTCTCTCTTGTGCGTTCATCCTTGTTTTCGTTCGTTGTCAACATACCTCCTTTCTTCCTGTAAGATCTTTTTCCTTTCTTCTCTTTTATTCAGTATGGTTTATATTGTGGAGTCTTTTGAGAAATTTCGTTCTGATTTTTCCATTCCTTCGTGGGTAACTCTAGAGGTTCTTTCTGAGCCTTTAGATTACTTTCGATTGGCTGAGGGACATTGGTTCCCCAGTCTTTTTGTTGCTGAATGTGGATTTTCTTTTCCACCAAACCCATTGTGTCTTGAGTTTTGTCAGTATTTCGATCTTGTCCCTGCAAAAATAGCCCCCAATTCTTGGAGAATAATTAATGGGGTGTACAAATTAAATTTAACTCATGGGACTCGTATAGGGATCCCTGAAATTATGTATTGCTATAAGTGGGCCACTCTAGATAATATTTATTACTTAAAAACTAGGTTTCTGAATAGAGCCCTTGTAGTTAACCTCCCTGATTCAAACAGAGATTATTTTGAACATGGGTTGGTTATTAAAAATTGGCAATATGCCCCTTTAGTTGGAGATGGAGTATACAACGGTCCCAGATGCCCCCCATATGGCAATGGGATATGTTTATTTTTCATTTTATTTTACTTATGAAATTATGCTTTTATCATGTTTGACAAAATGTATGACTGATATCTCATTATGTATTTATTTGCAGTTGATAGCAAACGAAAAACTCCAAAAGAATCAGCGGTTAATATCAAGCATCTAAAACTTATCTGGGGTTTTCATAAGAACGTTGCAGACGAGCACATCAGGTCTGCATCATATTTGCTACAGTATAAGAGTTATACAACTTCTTATACTGCTCGCCCTGTTGAGCCAGCTTCCACTCCAGAAGACTCTTCTTTAGATTCTCATCTTCCTTTAAGTCATAGAATGGGCAAGAAAAGAGCTCCCCCTTCTCTATTTGATGACACTACTTCTGCTGCTGGGGCCAAGAAGAGCAAAACTGATGTCCCTGAGGGGACTAAGAAGGTGGATGCTGCACCTTCCAAAACTACCGAGAAGCCCCCAGTGGCTCCGAGCAAGAAAATTGCTCCTGTGGAAGTGATTACTATCTCTCCGACCAAGAGTTCTTCCTTGGTTGAAGTTGCTGACGTCCCATTGAAGAGATTGAGGAAATCATCCTCAGTCAATTTGGTTGAAACTGCCTCCACATTGCCAGCTGGTGGTGTTCCCACCATCATTCCTCCGAGCTCTGCAATGAGCTCGGTGAAAACTTGGATCATACCCGAGGTCCAAGGAATTGATGAAAAAATTTCTAGGGATATGCTGACATCCCTAGCTACTCGTCATCTTGCTTCGGTAAATTTCTCACACTCTGAATTTCTTTTCTTTTTCTGAGTATTTGTATTTTTGCACTGACTTACTACTTTTCTCCTCTTTCAGCTGGTGAACTGTTTTAATAACATTGTGAAGAAGGACGAGGTAATTAAAGCCTCTAGTTCCTCGTCTGGTGTAGAGGATGCTCTGTTGGGTTTGACCCAATCTTTGAAGGAATCTCGCCAACAGTACAATGAGGACAAGACTGCTTGGGAGAAAAAATTGTCAATAGTTGAAGCCGAGAAAGTGAAGTTGGCTGAGATCTCCAAAGGTTTGGAGAATAAAGTAAAAAGTTTGGAGGTTGAGCATAAAAAATATGATGACAAGCTCAAGAATTTTGGAGAGCTTGAAGATAAGTTGAAGAAAGCAGAGGAGGAGTTGCTCGTCCTGCGAGATATCAAAAGTAAAAAAGAAGAATTGGACGTGAAGCTCTCCTCGGAGAAATTGAGAAGAAAAGTTGCAGTCAAAAAATCCTTCAGTGCTGGCTGGGAGAAAGGATGGGATAAGGGAATTTTTGCAATGACATCCCAAGTTCAATATGGGAAGTTGAAATACTTCCATGATGGCTGGGTAGCTGCTCTGCAAGAGTTGAAGATTAAAGACGATTCTGAGCTATTCCAACTACACCTCCCTGGTCCTCCTCCAGCAATTGTGGAGGAAGAAGAAGATGAGCCTGTTTCTGATGAATCTTCTATAGCCATGGGTGATCAGGTCTCTGCCTCTCAACCCTCTGCCACCCAGGACATTTCTTCCATGCCTCCTCCTCCTGAGAAGATTCCTGCCGATCAAGTCGCTGTTACTACCGAGCAACCAAGCTCCTCGTCCCAGCCTCCCGAGAAAGTCTTGGGGGACAAGGAAAATGTGTGAAGTTGTTCGGTATCATTTCTATATTTCATTACTTGTAATCGAAAAATGTAACCTTTTGATGATCTAATAAAATACATCTTCGTTCCTCTTCATTATTGATACTCTGTCTGCTTTTATTTATTAACTCCTGCTTCCTCTTCTTTATTAGTTTTTGGCCAGAATGGAATTGATATCTGCCCCTGATACCGAGTTGATGCAACAATGCAATGGATATTATAAAGCTGGTCATACAGACCTGAGTGTATCAGAGATTGTCGACATCCTTGGCCAAGATGCCTCAGAGCAAGCAGTTGAGGCTTATCGGTACTTGAAGGATCTACTTGATAGATCTGTGGCCAATAATGTGGCATACTACGAATTGATCGAGGAACTTCATGGTTCCATAGAGGATCTTCAAAATCAACACAATGCATCAATGGCTTCGTTGCACAAGGATTATGAAAATAGATATCAACAACTTTCTTCTGAAACAGGCCATAAAAAGATCCTTGCTGGATATGATATTAGGGAAAGAACTTTAAAAGGTGAAGTTGAGGCTTGCAGGCAGATTGCTGAGTTGCTGGAATAGGAGAACAATAATTTGCAGAAAAAGTTGGCACAGTATGAATCTGCAGCATCATCTTCAACTGCTTTAGTACCAGTTACTGATGAAGGTTTCTCGTTCTTAGAGGTTGAAAACGCCAAATTAAGGCAAGAATTGGATAACTTAAGAAGATCTGTTATTCCAGTGACTGCTCGGGGACGTGGAAGAGGTTCTCGGGGGCGAGGAAGAGCTGTTCAAAATGTTGTCGAGGAACAAGGTTCTCCAGTCGCTTCTCGGAGCCGATCAAGAGTTCTTAGTCGCAATGTTGAAGAGGCTCGTACCCAATCTACTTTGGAAACTCAAGCATTCCAATTAAACGTCAAAGATCGGGCTCTATTAGAAATGTCCAAGAAAAATCTATCCTTGGAAGATCAACTTACTGCAACGAAGTCTGCTCTACATACTAAGGATCTTTTTGCAAAAAACCTTCTCGAGCAATTGGATAGATTAACTTTTCAATTTCATAAGCAACCCAGGGAATTCTGGATGGCAAGATATAATGAAGCTCTTGTTCATTTGGATGCTCGTATTGAACATGCCAACAATGAAGGTTATAAGCAGGGGTGGTTGAATGCACTGGGTGTGTTAAAATTGGAGCAAGGGCATTATTTATGGGATTATCATGCTCCAGGGTTATTAGACTTGCCTGTACCACCTTTCAAATTGGACATGGCATGGATCCTAGCTCGTTCCATTCCTCGTAGCTTAATTTCAAAATACCTCGGTGATTATAACCTTCATTCCCAAATCGAAGTATCTCGTCCAGAACATCTAATGGAGACACCTTCAATAATAAATGTCAGAATGTTGAAGGACTTGAACTTTATTAATTCTCCCCTTTGCCTGGAAGATCCTCCTGCTGGCGACGAGCCTATTTCTAAAGCAGAGGGCAAAAAACCAATAGAATAGGAATATCAATGTAATAGTTAATACATTCATGTAACCTGTAATTTTTTTTTTTAATTTTAATGAAAAGACTTTCAATTTCTGTTTGCCAATTTTGCTATTGTCTTGTGTTTATCAAACACCTTAAAAAGATAACAATAATATTGTTCATTAAGCAACTTAATAAAAACTTACAAGTATCAAGGTTGTTCAATCACTTAATAATAAAGTAATGAGTATAAATTGTTCAAACTGTTTCCAACCAACCAGGGTGGATAAATAATGTTTGTCGACCAACTACAATTGATGGATTTTTATCCCCGACCAGCCATACTTGGTTCAATTTCAAATATTTTCATAAAATGTGTCTGACCAACTAAGGTCAATAATTTATCCTCGTCGACCAACTACAGTTAGTGGGTTTTTATCCCCGACCAACTATACTTGGTGTATTTTGGAATATTTTGTTCTCCAAAGAATTTTTTGTAATAATCTTACCTCCCGACCAACATAAGTTGTAATGTGAGAGTATATTTTTATCTTACCAACCGTAATTGATCATGATGGTGTACACCTCTTAACCAAAGGAGTAGTAGTGGTTCTTTCGAACTGTCCACTAGATATCTTACCAACCGTAGTTGGTCACACTAGTGTCGCCTCCTAACCAAAGGAGTATTTTTTGGTTCTTTCGAACTGTCCACTAGATATCTTACCAACCGTAGTTGGTCATACTAGTGTCGCCTCCTAACCAAAGGAGTATTTTTTGGTTCTTTCGAACTGTCCACTAGATATCTTACCAACCGTAGTTGGTCACACTAGTGTCGCCTCCTAACCAAAGGAGTATTTTTTGGTTCTTTCGAACTGTCCACTAGATATCTTACCAACCGTAGTTGGTCACACTAGTGTCGCCGCCTCCTAACCAAAGGAGTATTTTTCGATTCTTTCGAACTGTCCACTAGATATCTTACCAACCGTAGTTGGTCACACTAGTGTCGCCTCCTAACCAAAGGAGTATTTTTTGGTTCTTTCGAACTGTCCACTAGATATCTTACCAACCGTAGTTGGTCACACTAGTGCCGCCTCCTAACCAAAGGAGTATTTTTTATGCGTAGTGTATTACACACTAGTATTCCCCGAAAAACTTTCAACAGAAAGAAAATGGTGAAACATCCTCGTTTTATTCATAATGAAGGAAATGCTTTACATTTTACATTACTGATAATACTTGCGCAGGTGTTCAGCATTCCATGCATTCTTAAATTCTTCTCCCTCTAGAGTTGCTATTCTGTAAGTTCCTGGTCGAACAACCTCTGTAACTCGGTAAGGTCCATGCCAGTTTTCTTCCAACTTATTTTTCTTCTGAATGACTTTCTTTAGCACATAATCCCCTTCTTTTAAGTCACATTTCTTCACCCTTTTGTTGTAGAACAGAGCTGTACGTTGTTGGTAAGCAGCATTCCTAATGGCTGCTTCTTCTCTAACCTCCTCGAGCATATCCAAATCCAGTCTTCTCATCAAATCGCTGACTGGGGAATTAAAATTCAGCACTCGAGTTGGGAGACCCAACTCGGCAGGAATCACAGCCTCACTTCCAAATGCTAGCATATATGGTGATTCTCCAGTTGCTGCTCGGGGAGTTGTTCGGTAAGCCCATAGTACTGATTGGAGCTCATTAATCCAATTTGCTTTAGCTTCACTTAACCTCTTCTTCAAACCATTTAGTAATGTTCTGTTTGTCACCTCAGTCTGTCCATTGCTTTGGGGATGGCCTGGTGCTGAATGAAACTTCAAAATGTTCGACTGATGACAATAGGCAGCAAATTCTTCATTATCGAATTGTGTTCCATGGTCTGTGATGAAAGCATGGGGGAGACCATATCGACAAATGATGTTCTTCCAAATGAACTGATATACCTTCTCGTACGTCATATCAATTAGTGGTTCAGCTTCCACCCACTTAGTAAAGTAATCCACTGCCACGACGAGGTACTTGAACCTTCCTCGGGTCGTCGGCAATGGTCCAACCAAATCACCCCCCCACATGGCAAATGGCCAAGGTGAAGTTATGGGTGTCAACAATGCTTGTGGAGTTCTTCGGATGGAGGAAAAACATTGGCACTTGTCACACTTCTTGGTATAGGCTATACAATCAGCCCTCTTCGTCGACCAGTAATATTCCTGTGTCATTACCCTTTGCAAAAGTGTCCGACCTGCTACATGAGCTCCACAAGATCCTTCATGGATTTCTTCAACCAATTCCTTGACTTCTGATGGATGCACACATCTCTGCAAACCTTCCATAATTCCTCGTCTATACAAAACACCATTAGTTAACACATACCGAGCAACTTTATACTTCAATCTCTTGGCAGCTAGCTTGTCCTCCGGTAATTCTCCTTCTTCAATGTATGCCCTGATAGGATCCATCCAAGATGGTCCTAAATCAAGGGTAATAATCTTCACCGTCAGATCTTCTTTTATGCTCCGACTTTCTAATACTTCAATTGGTATCGTTCTTCGCAGCTCGGTGCGCGTAGCTGACGCTAATCGGGCCAATGCGTCTACTCTAGCATTCTCCATCCTCGGTATTCTCACCAATTGAATAGCATCAAATTCTGTCAATAACTCCATCACCTTTGCATGGTACTTCACCATTAATTCTCCCTTAACTGCATATATTCCCATCATTTGATTCACAATTAATTGAGAATCACTGAAAATAATTATTTGCCGTGCCTCCATAACTTTTGCCAAATGAAAACCTGCTATCATGGCCTCATACTCAGCTTCATTATTGGAAGCCTTGAATTGGAATCGCAAGGCATATTCCATGTCAATATCATCTGGGGTGTTTAAAACAATCCCTGCTACACAACCAACTGTGCAAGATGATCCATCTACATATAATCTCCATGTAGGCAACTCGTCTTCAAATTTCTTATCTGTCAGAACTCCTCGGTAAAATATCTGCTGTTTTCTTTCATCATCCCCTGGTATCTTTCGTTCCTCGTCGGTCATCTGTTCGTGCCCTTTTACCAACCGGAGTTGGTCTGGGTTTGAATATGATGATTTTTCTACATCCACAAGTCCTTTTACCAACCTTAGTTGGTCTGGACCTGTGTCTGTTGATCCTGTATCGTCCACAGGTAGGTCAGCAAGTACCTTTTGTTCCTCGGGGGTATCAGGGTATGTGAACTCTGCTATAAAATCTGCTACAGCTTGCCCCTTTAATGATGATCTGGGTTCATACACAATATCATATTCACCGAGTTTTATTGCCCAATACATCAACCTTCCTGATTTTTCTGGCTTGTGAAGGGCTTGTCTTAACGGCATGTCGGTATACACGATGATGGTATAAGCCTGGAAGTATGGCCTCATTCTTTTACTTGCCTCAATTAACGCTAATGCCAATTTTTCTAGCTTTGGGTACCTGATTTCTGCACCTCGGAAAGCCTTACTTGTGTAATAAATTGGCTTCTGGACTCCATTCTCCAATCTAATCAACGCCGAGCTGACTGCATTCTCTGATACTGCCAGATACAAGTACAACTTTTCTCCTGTTATTGGCCTAGACAGCAATGATGGGGCTCCCAAATACTTCTTCAAATCTTGAAAGGCCTTCTCACATTCATCAGTCCACTCAAAACTTTTTCGCAGTGTTTTGAAGAATGGGAGGCATTTATCAGTTGCTCGGGATACAAATCCGTTGAGCGCTGCAACTCGTCCTGTAAGACTCTGTACTTCTTTCCTCGTCGTTGGGGATCGCAGCCCTAAAAGAGCTTTGATCTTTTCTGGATTCGCCTCAATGCCTCTTTGGTTGACGATGTATCCGAGGAACATTCCTTCTCGTACTCCAAAGGTACACTTCGTCGGGTTGAGCTTCATTTGGTATTTATCCAGTTGATCAAAGGTCTGGCCTAAGTCAACTAGATGATCAGTAGCTCTCTTGCTTTTGGTGAGCATGTCGTCGACATAGACCTCCATGTTGTAGCTGATTTGTTCGGCAAAAACCTTGTTCATCAGCCGCTGATATGTTGCACCTGCATTTTTTAAACCAAAAGGCATAACATTATAACAATAAGTTACCCTTGGGGTAATAAAAGAAGTACTTTCCCTGTCTTCAGGTTTCATTTTGATCTGATTGTAGCCAGAGTATGCATCCATGAAGCTGAGCAGCTCATGTCCCGAGGTAGCATCCACTAGCTGATCGATTCTGGGCAATGGAAAATGATCTTTAGGACATGCCTTGTTAAGATCAGTGAAATCAACACACATTCTCCATTTATTATTCTTCTTTTTTACCATCACCACATTTGCCAACCAATCTAGATATTTCACATCTTCAATGAATTGGGCTTTCTGGAGCTTTTCGACCTCCTCTTGTATGGCTTGGTTCTTCTCGGGACTAAACACTCTTCTTCTCTGCTTCACAGGCTTGATCTCCTTATTCACATTGAGCTCATGACATAAGAAGTTTGGATCTATCCCTGGCATGTCTTCATGACTCCAAGCAAAAGTATTCTTCCTGTTTCTCAAGAAAACTATCAACTCCTGTTTTATTGAAACATCCAACGACGATCCTATCTGGGTTACTCGTTCAGGATGCTCGTCATCCAGAATAACATTTTCTGTAGATTCCACCACCTGTCCTTTTACAAGTTGAGATTCATCCCTAGGATCAAGAGTTTCAATTTCTGTACCTTCCTCCACTTGGTAAGCAGTAGTCTTTTTCCTTGATTCTTCAAGTTCCTCTTGCTCGGCAGACGAATAATAGCATTCCCGAGCTACTTTTTGATCACCTTTCATAATTCCGACTCCAAAATTCGTTGGGAATTTCAAACACTGATGTACTGTAGATGGAACTGCTTCGAACTTCTTCAATCCAACTCTTCCCATGATGATGTTGTAGGCTGACTGCACATTCTTATCCATCACAAAGAAGCGTATTCTTTCTGTTCGACAAGCAGGCCAAGTTCCAATGAGTATATCCAACTGGATCGTCCCAAGTGGAAAAATTTTCTCGCCGGTAAAACCCAGAAGGGGTCTGTGATAAGGTTCCAATTGAGATAATTTCAAATTCAAGCTATCAAAGCATAAATAATACATGATGTCTGCCGAACTACCGTTGTCTACTAACACCCTTGAAATGACCACGTCCTTCATCCTCATTTTGATCACCAAAGTATCATCATGAGGGTAAAGAACACCTGCCAGGTCGTTTTTTGAAAAACCAATCACTAGCTTCTCTTTATTTACCTTCCTCGGACGATCATCCTCGGCCAGATTTATTCGCTGAATATATGAACAAGCTTGATCCTCTCCGAGGTAAGCTTTTCTTTCTGCAGTAAGGTCTCCTCCTCCTGCATCTCCTCCTGTAATAACATTACAATCAAATGACCCAAAACGTATGGAAAATACCTCTCATTCAGGCTGCCTTGGCTTCTTGGGAAGATCGGGGTCATCATCTGGATCATCTTCATGGTCCCTCTTCTTTTTCTCCTCTGCACGACGAGGAGATCTAGATCTTTCTCTAGTTCTATCATCATTCTTCCTCTCACCCCTGCGATCTACATATTTTGACAATTTTCCTCTTCGGATGAGCGTTTCAATCTCGTTCTGAAGGGCTATGCAATTTTTGGTCATATGGCCATGATCTTTGTGAAACTCGCAGTATTTGGCCTTATTCCTCAAATTAGGATTTGTCCTCAGTTTTTCTGGCCACTTGATTTCCTCGCTATTCTTGATTTCTTCCAAAACATGATTATTACCCATTTTCAATGGAGTATAATTGTCGTACTTCTTTAGGACTTCCCATGTCGTTCTATTGTTCTTGGAGTGCTTGTCACCACCATTACCTTTCTGCTCTTTCTTCTTAGACTTGTCGACCTCCACCTTGGTTTCTTTATCCATATTCTTCTTTGCAGCCATAGCCTCCTCAGCATTCATGATTTTGGCCGCTTTTGCCATCAACTCCGACATAGTTTTAGGTGGATCTTTGGCCAAAGTGTAGTATAACTTATTAGGCAACAAACCACTCATCAAAGCAGTGATTGCTGTCTTTTCTTCGTAATCTATGACTTCCAACTTCTCGTTATTAAAACGAGTTATGTAATCTCTAGTACTTTCACCTGATTTTTGTCTAACACTTAGCAAGTGTGCTACTCGCTTTACTGGCTTCGCCCCAAAACAAAAATTGCCAATGAACAACTCGGCTAATTGAATAAAAGTTGAAATCTTACCCCGAGGAAGATTATTATACCATATCTGTGCAGATCTGGTAAGAGTTCCCGAGAATGCTCTACACCTCATCTCGTCGGGGACGGCATAGATGTCGGCAGCAGCTTGGTATTGTTCTATATGAAGAACAGGATCTGTCTTTCCATCATACTTGGGGGTCACTACAGGTGCTTTGAATTTCGACGGTGTAGGAAAATCCACAATGGCTTGCACAAAAGGTGTTCCTTGAACAAAAGTTCTCTGTAAGGGGTTTCTTGCCTTAGCCATTTCTCCCAATCTATCCTCCAACCGCTGAATGGAACCTTTCCATGCTTCATTTCCTTCCTAAGGCCGCTTAGTCCGAGCAATTGATTGCTCTGACGTAGCTTCCTGAGATTTATCTCGACGAGTAGCTGGTCGTGATTGTGCTGATCCTTCTCTCAAACGTGATGGTGGTCGAAAGCTTCTCGATGGAGCTCTAGGTGGACTCATGTTTCTCCTTGGTCCTAATCGACTTAAAGGAGATACCCGGCTTAATCTTTCCAAGGCACTGGTTCTCTCCGGAGAGAGAGATATAGGTTGATCTGTATCTGTAGCCCGTATTGATGAAGTTCGCCCAGGTTGATAAGAAGAATCATTAGATTCTCCATTGCGATATGACCCAGTACGTCTGGATCGCGATTGCCCACGATCACTCCTTTGCCCTGAATAAGTAGGTGCACCGCCTTGAAGAGTTTGAAGGAGTTGCCTCATAGATTCTTGCATGGCGGTTTGTCCTTGAGCCAGATTTGTCATAATTCCGGCCAGATCTGGAGATGCAGATGGATTTGGAGGATTTCCAGTATTTCCAGCGTTTTGATTACTGGATTCTGGATTATCTGCCATTGATGACAAATGATTTTTTATGAAAAACGATAGTAACAGTCGTTTCCCACAGACGGCGCCAATCTGTTGATGTAAAAAACTAGATTGCTCTAATTATTCAATCACAGATAAATAAATAAGACAAAGATTTTTAAAGTGGTTCGGCTAGGAATAAAGCCTACGTCCACTGTTATGTTATTGCTGAGTGTTTGCAGAATTCTTGATTACAAGTTCTCTCCAGAAATTCCGGTCCCCCATGAATGAGGATGATACAAGGTATTTATAGCCTTTAGGCTGTACACGAAAGGTTCGATACATTAAATGACATACATATGAAAGGGTAATACATTTAATGTAGCGTGGGCGTCAAGAATATAAACATTCAATGAATAGTTGAACAGTTGTCCTTCTGGTAATTAATGATACGGCCGAGATACAGCTCGGACCGCCTTAGTTGCTCGTTGATCAAGAGTTCCTCGGAGCGCATGTAGTATCTCGGGATGATGGAGTTGCTCGGGGTGTCTTCCTCGTTGCTCGGAGAGAATATGAAATGGTTGAAGGAATTAACTTCCTCGCTACTAATGTGCCATGTAGATTGACACGTGTCTTCGTATTATTCGTCCACATCAGCATATTAATTTTGGTATCAACAATCCCTAACCTCTTTGAAAGGTCCCTCCCAGTTGGGCCCCACTTTGCCATCCGACGGCCTTATAGCGCTGCCAAGAACTTTTCTTAGGACGTAATCTCCTAGCTGGAAATTCCTCGGATTGACCCTTTTGGTTTACTGTCTTGCTAATTATTACTGGTATGAGTCCAGTTTGATCATGACTTGCTCTCGCCATTCATCTGCTAGGTCAAGTTCAAAGCGAATGGCATCATCATTCAGTCCTTGGTTTACCACTCTAGTTCTCATGGTTGGGAGACCATCTTCAAGCGATATGATAGATTCCATTCCATAAGTGAGTACGAAGGGTGTTTCCCCAATTGGTCCTCTAGGAGTTGTATGATATGCCCAGAGGACGCGAGGAAGCTCATCCACCTAGGCACATTTCTCTCACTCCAGCTTCTTTTTAAGGCCACTAATCATTATTTTATTGAAAGCTTTTACTTGACCGTTGCATTGAGGATATGCTACCGAGCTGAAGTGGATCTTAATTTCATGCCCGTCGTAAACGTTTTGGGGAAGGACCACTTTTAAATCATGTGCCATTATTAGTGGTGATGATTCGTGGTACCCCAAAGCATGTTACGATGTTTCTTCAAATAAACATTATCATGTCGGCATATCTGATGTTGACCAGTGCTTATGTCTCTACGCACTTGGTGAAGTAGTATGTATCGACCAATAAGTACTTACAATTCCCTGGTACAGTGGGTAGTGCTCCCATGATATCCAACCCCCAATGTGCAAATGGCCATGGGATGGTCAAAGGCTTCAAATCCTTAGTTAGTTGATGAACTATGGGAGAGAACTTCTATCACTTCTCGCACTTTCGAACATAGACACTTGTATCTTTCTACATATACCTCTAACAATAAACTTCTTTGATTTCTCAAAACACTGGAGATCTTCCTCCTGCGTGACTCGTGTAAATCCCATCGTGAAGCTCATAAAGGACTTGTTTGACATCTTATGGGTGGATGCATTGGAGGTAAGGACCTGTGAAAGATCTTTTATAGAGTTTTCCTCCTGGATCAAGATAGAAGCGAGCAACATTCACTCTCACTTAGTGATCCAATTTCTTATTGACCGACAATGTCTCATTCTGCAAGTATGCAATAATTAAATCTATCCAGCTGGGACCCTTTTCAGTGGTGAGAATCTGAACGATAATAGTCACTTTGTCAATACTGGGCTTGATGAGGAACTCCACTTCTATTTTTCATTTAAGTCCAGAGTCCACTGCTAGGCTTAGGGTTTCTAAGGCATCAGCATGACTATTTTAGCCCCTAGGGAACTACTAAATGTAAACCTCTTCAAACTCTGCTTTGAGCTCGCGAACCATAGCAAGGTAGGTTTCCATCCTTTCATATTTTTTATTGAAGTTTCCCCTGACCTGGTTGAAAACTAGTTTGGAATTACCGAACATATTGAGTCACTTTTCCCCCAGTAGTAGGGCCTTGCGTAGGCCAGCTATCAGCACTTCATACTAGGCTTTATTATTGAAGGCTTCAAAATCTAAACTGATTTATTTCTCAATAATGGTGTCTTCTGGGGTTACTAGAACAATTCCCACTCCTAACCCCTTAGAATTGGAGGCTCCATCAACGTAAAGGGTCCAGTCCTTTGACTGTGCTTCCTTGTTCATTAATTGATCTGCCAACGGTTGGTCGGTTGAACCGTCTCCAATGAATTCGATGATAAAATCGCCCAATATATGCCTTTTAATCATTGTCCTTAGCTGAAAGTGAATATCAAATCTTTAAAGTTCGATTGACCATATTGATAATCGCCCATAAAGGTTAACTTTTTGAAGAACAACTTTGAGGGGGAATGAAGTAATTATGGTTACTGAATAGGCTTCGAACTAGTGCTTAAGCTTCCTTGAGGCAATAACTAAAGCGCAAGATAATCTCTCCAATGGCAAGTAGCATTGCTCTACGTCCAAAAATGTCTTATTGGTGTAATAGACAGTGCAATGTCTTCCCTCCTTCGTGAACACTAAGGCCGAGATGACTTCGTAACTTGATACTACGGGGTTAAGGTATAAAGGATCTCCATCATCGAGGATTTCCAAAAGGTGGGGTTTATTGATATAAGAATTAATATCTTCAAGGGCTTTTGAGTCGTCGTCATTCCAAGTAAGTCACTTATCCTTCTAAAGCAGCTGAAAGAATGGTCGGCAGCTATCTGAAGACTAGGAGATGAAGTGGTTAAGTGCTGCAAGCATCCCAGTGAGATTCTGAATATCTCCTCACGTCTTCGGTGGATGGACCCTATTAATAGCGTCAATCTAATCTTAATTTTACTCAATGCCCATTTTACTAACTAGTTAACCTAGGAATTTGCCTGACTGGACACCGGATGGGCATTTGCTCGCATTGATCTTCATCCAATAGTTAGTGAGGATTTCAAAGGTGTTGTCCAGATCATCGAGGTGGTTGGATTTGTCCTTGCTCTTGATTAGCATGTCATCAATGTAAACTTCCATAGTTTTTCCCATTTATTTCTTGAACGTTTTTGTGACCAACCTCTGATATATCCCCCCAGCATTCTTAAGGCCGAATGGCATGGCCTTGTGGTGGTACAAACCAACTGGGGTGATGAACGACATCTTGTTCTAGTCGGGGCCGAATAATGGAATCTGTTGATACCCTGAATAGGCGTCCAGGAAGCTCATCCGTTCATGTGCAGTCGTGGTATTGAGTAGATGATCTATCTTCGGTAAAGGAAAATTATCCTTGGGGCATGTCTTGTTGAGATCAATGAATTCAATACAAACTGTTATGCTGCCATTCCTCTTTCGTACAACCCATGGATTTAAGATCCACGTAAGGAATCAGACTTCGCTAATGGACCCTGCATCCAGAAGTTTTCCTACTTTATTTTCCATCGACTTAGCCTTTTCTGGGGCTATTCGGCGTGCCTTCTAGGTGATCGGCTTGAAAGTTAAGTCTACGTGAAGGGGGTGGCAAGACACTTGGGGATCAATCCCTGGCAGGTCATACGGTTCTCAAGTGAACACGTTTAAGTTACTCTTTAGTTAGGTAATGATATCCCTCTTTTTGTAATTGGAGAGTGTTATCCCAATCAAAAACTCTCTCTATGGCAGGTTGGCATCAAACGTAACCTCCTCCAAGTTTTTAATGACCCTATCAACGGGGTGGACCCTGGTCTCCTCCACCCCTGGTCGGTTGTACCGTAGTTTCTATTTTGAAGGGATAGCCCTTTCTTGGGCTTCCTCGATAGGGGATTCCTTTTTTTTCTTTTTTAGGGCCAAATGGCAACGATGAATTATTTCCTGGTAGTGGCCTGGTCACCATGAATTTCCCATACTCCCCGATCTGTGATGCACTTGAGCTTCTAGTGGTAGGTTGATGGTATGGATCTCATTGTATGAAGACATCCTCTACCGAGAATGGAATGGTAGGGCGAGTCTATGTCTACTACTAGGAATTCAAATAATTTTAAAACATTCCCTTCCCTTACTAGCAGGACTATCTTATCTAATGGCATCATAATATTTTTTGCAATGCCGACCTGTGTAACCGTTGCCTCTTTGAGGTTAGCTAAGTTGATCTTCAATTTGTGAAAAAGATCTAGTTACATTACCTCAGACAAACTCCCTTGATCTACTAGCAGTTTATTGATATCCCAATTCACAATACTAAAGGTGATTATGAGTGCATCGTGGTGAGGGGTCCTTACCCCAATCAAGTCTTCATCCATGAAGATGATGAGCTTGATGTAGTCTACATCCTCTGGTCGTTAGTGCTTTTTATCCTGTCTCTTATCGGGGTCAATTTGGAATTCTTCCACAATAGTCGTGACCTTCTTCAGCTCCATTCGAAAAGTGTTCCCTTGGATATGCTTCAGGTCAGATGCTTTGTGAATTACTTAAAATTCCTATCCCATATCATCATCAAGGATGTTATCTAGCTTCTGGTTACCGTTAGTTGCGACCTTGTTAGCTTTCCTATTTATATACTCATTAAGATGCCCAGCTTGGTCCAACTCCACCAAGTGAGAATTTAGTGCTTTGCAGTTCTCATTTCGGTGGCCACCTTCTTTCTGGAAAAAGCATCGCAACACATTGTTCCTCTTCGCTAGGTCACCATCCATTTTCTAGGGCCACTTCACAGACTACTGATCCTTGATCTTTCCTAGTATTTTGTAGATTCATTCCTTAAAAACTGTGCTGATAGCTTAAAAGGCTTTCGAAGGATCCACCTTGCCCCCATTCTTGTGCCCGTTCTTATTTCCCTTCTTGGGATTATTCTCCTTATCGACTCCCATGTTTGCCTTTACACGACCATTTTCATCATAACTGTTGTGAATCACATCCCTAACCTTAACGTACTTCCCAATGCATGCCATGAGGTCATAAATCGTGATTGCCTCCTTCTTTATAAGGGACTGGTGCAATATGGAGGTGGTCGATAGACTGAACTTAAAGGATGTTACGATAACTTTCTTTGAGCAGTAATCTATTTTGTTGAACACTTCCCAATATCTTTTGGCATAATCACAAAGAGTTTAATGTGGCTTCTTCTTCATCGTGAGCAGTGAAACGATCCTCTATGGGTGGGAGATGTTGATTATGAAGTGGGAAGTGAAGGCCTTGGTGAGGAAGTTGAAGGTCGTGATGGGCCTGTGGGGCAACCTCCAAAACCACTTATGATCTACGTCACGTAGGCTCGAAGGGGCGATGTGACACATAAGGAAGCAGTTGTGGGTCCACATAGTCATGGCCTTTATGTACTACCTGATGTCTTCTATGGGATCAATCTTGCCATCATAGATTTTAAACCTGGGAACTGTGAACTTTTTTGTGGGCTCCTCATCCTCAATCGCCCTTAAAAAATAGAATATTATTTGTGTTTTAAGAGACCTTTTAACCGGTTCTTTGGTGGACCTAGCCCCTAAATGGGTGGGATATTGATCCATTTCTCTTCGGACCAAACTTCTTATTTCTTGACATCCATCATTTCTATGATGCCTCTCTGGCCGGCCACATTTAGATCTGTCCAAGTCGTGCCTGGAGTTCCTCCTTTAGCTGCGAGTGTTGCATGCCTAAGGACTAGGAGTCCTTGCACGACGCTTTCGATTATAACTATAGATCTCTTTATATATTCTTCCTAGTCGCCTCTGAAGGCGAGCATTTTCTTTTATCTAGATGCATTTGGCCTCCTCTTGCTCTTGAAGCCTAGCTTCAGAGGCGTCGAACAATTTGGGGATCTGCGTAGACCTAGGTGGGCTATGGCTCTCTTCAGTAACCAACCTCTCTTGGCTAAACCTTTGATTTGGCTCCTGATGAATCTAAAACGTGACCCTGTGTGGTACTAGGTCATCATGTACGTTACCGACTTGAGGTAGGTTTCTACCGTGGTGAGACATTATGGAACTTTCTTTCAGTGATTAATTTTATGGGAAAAGAATCGTTTCCCACAAATGACGCCAATTGTGAGGACAAAAATAATCATAATTAATAATTCTAAGAAAGAAAATAAGTAAATAAAATAAATGAATCACATGCATAACACACAATATACGTGGTTCGGAAAATTACCTACGTCCATGGAGAGGTTATTGTTTTTCATATTACTGTATCTATCAAGATTACAAATTTTCATCCCCCTGACCCCGGGGCGAGGGTTTACATTTATAGTTGTGTTAAAGAGTTTGAATTGTATAGCTAACTCTTCATGCTTGAGTGTATCTTGTAAGGTGTCCCTAAATATCTCTCTGAGATTGTTGGTAACCGATTTGAGCTTATCATAATATATTTAAGCACATGTTAAATACACGAGTGAAATTATCCATTTGAGTTGGGTCAGACAGCCCCTGTCTTATAATGGCTGGTCGTCCAACTTTGAAATGGGCTTAGTGTATTATTTTAACCCCCACAATGAAAATAAAAGGTGTATATCTTTCTTTACGACTCATTGTAATGTACACCCTAAAAGTATCTATATTTCCATTTTCATAGGTCTGATATGTGTAAGTGAAGAACACAAAAACCTCATAATAAATTTTACTGATTTATCCTATTGTGTCTCCTTATGAAAATATCTAATGGTGTTCTAGTTCTATTTGGCAACTTTAATTTTCTCGTGATGTTTTAGAGTACTTACTATGCTAAGAATCTATTTTTGAATCAAATTATTTTCTGTTAACAATGGCCTTTCTTATCTGGAGACTTTAGTTAATGTTTTTAACACATTATATGGTATAACGACGAATAATGAAATGAGAGCATTGCAAATAATCATCAATACTAATAGTCCATTCATAAAAAAATTTCATACTTCATTGAGTATTAGTCTACATATGCCCGCCATTGAGTTAGGTTTTTGAGATATTCATCCTGACAATCTAACTTCTTAGGGAATTGCTTTATCAAGAATTTTGACCCTTATATATTTAGGTGGTTATTGGGTGGTTTAATATTAAAAAGGGAACATTTCTGTTGTATTAAGGACACCACAACTTCCATGTTTTGGGAATAGATTGTCATTCTATTTTATGTAATTATTTTATTTTTGTATCTAGGAATCTGAGTAAATCAGAGCAAATGATAACAACTTATGCTTCCTGAATTTTGTTTAATGTTCAACTTAATATTATTATGTATTGTATCTAGTTACAGTTCTCCCTTTTTCACAAGCGGTCAAACCATTGAGACCGTCGTTGCTCCCTTTTCTTTTGGTTGATTATTTGTACAGTGAATTATTGGTTTTGATTGTACCCTTTCCTCTTAAAATGTTTGTTACGTATTTTAAAGAAAAAGATAAGTAAAAAAGTGTATGCTTAATGAATTTTAATAGCTGTGAGATACAAATAAAAAGAGACTTTACCTTAGAATAAAGTGGATCAACGAAAGCTAAACTTTATTTGGGAATAAGTGAAGGCAATTTTAAAATAATCTTGTGTTAGTAAAACTGATTATTTAGAATTATTAATACTTCAAACCAATGAGTTTTCTATTGTTCTTAGATTAACAACACAAATGCCCTAGATGGTTACCAAAACCTTTGTTGGCTTAAAGTTGGAATTCAGTGGATATTCTTTAAGTATGAGACTAATAAGAAGTGATACATTGAGTTGAACACTGATGCAAATCATTTAACAAGTACACCCCAAGTCAACTTGAATCAATGGAAAGTCTTAGTGAAAGGTTGGGGTCAAGAAGAAGCAAAGGTATCACAAATTCTCTAAATTAATTTTGGGCAGGAGTCTCATTGATGTGAGCATGGTTATACATTTAATCGGTAGAAGGGATGTAATATGGTGGGGTTTTTTATTATTGGTGTTATATTGAATAAACAAGTTGGATTTCATATAAAAAAAAAAAAAACTCTACCGAATTTAAAAAAAAATAATAAAGTATTTTAAAATGACTAATTCAACGAGGATCTATATGTATTTGTTATAAAGGGTGTTGCATTTAATATTATTTATTTTCTCTTACAGTTAGTGGCGAATATAAATATTAATTGGAAAGGAGCAATGAAAGAGTGCCCAATATGTGTGTCTTAAACAAAATCAATTTTTCTCCGAAAATTATCCAACTTTTAATTATGCACCAAACCAAGTTGTGAAAAAACCAATTCTTACTTTAAACCAATTTTATCTTGATTAATCCTAAACATGCATCTAGTGATTAAATCAAGTAAAGTAAAGTAAAGAATACTCACAACGCCGGATGTACGAGGAAAAAACCCAAAACGTGAAAACAACATCGGATGGCCCAAGCTAGACAATCACTATGAATGTGGATTTATAATGAATAGACATAGACTCACTCAACGACTCGATCCCCACGGGTCTGTATGCTCTTCTGCTCTTCAACCACTCCTCTCACAGTGCCCACGCAGAAAGTCCTTCTTCCACGATACCTGTCCATAACGCACGCGTCCACGTATGTCTCGATGTCCACCGATTGGCTTTGATTCGTTTACGATGTCGAACTAGATGTCCTTCTCTTTTCTTCACTGCAAAACCCTTATGTTCAATGTGTAGAACAAACTTCTTTGGTGCAGTAAGATCACTTCAACATATAAGAATGATATCTCGGATCTTTGCAAACTCTAAGGATGTGTTTATGCTTTTTAAACCTTGGAAAACATGTGCAAACACGTACTGGAATGTATTCTGTTTTTTCCAGATGCACACTTACGAAACTCTGATAAAACCACGCTTAAAATAACAATTTAGCGCCGCCTCGAAAACTGTGTCATTCGAACGACAATGCCATGTCATTCGCGCGACTTAGGCATCTAGTTTGAGCGAGATCCCTATGCCGTTTGAACGAGCAGACGTGGCAGTTTGACTTTTTGACTTTTAGTTCAAACGTCTCTTTTAAAGGAGATACAAATAAGTCAGACTCTGTTTCGAGTATATCATAATAAAATGTAGTGTAAACCTTTAAAACACTTTTAAAAACATTTTTAAATATTTTTCTTTATAAAAATACATCCTTATCTTTTATAAAAATAATTCGGAGCACCATTAATTATACGCATTCATACCTGAGTGATCTCAGAATGCAATTAACTTTGAAGACGATTACACTTGCACCAATTAAACTTTGGCATGATTATTTCTTTGAAGCTTTGCCGCAACGTCTTCAATTTTCTTCAATACGTCATAGACCAAGTGGGATAGTGACAAAATAAAAATTTCCCTATGACATATTACAAAAAAAAATTGTTCACGGGATTAAGTCAAAACAATATAGGGACTCAATTGAAAATTTATGTCCTTACAAGTAATGAGCGCAAGATTCATTATTGGGAATAGGACGAGGTGCAAGAGAATCTTCATTAAGAAGAAACTAAATGGTGCGTGTTGATTTGGAAAATGAGATACAAGCTGGAGTTAAGAGGAGCAAAAGGTAAACTGTAGCAAATGCTAGGATTGAAATTGCTAGATTGTTACAAGCAACCGTAGAAAGTGGTGATTATTGGTCATTGTTTGAAAAATGCGAGAAACGAGTTTGGGTTATAAGGAGAACAAATAGATATTGGGCTTTGATATTGTAAAGTCTATTTTAATTTTAGTCTGAGATATGGACTTTTGTTTCGTTAAACATATTTTTAGAATGATTAGGACGTGATATAATGTTGATATGAGGGTGAATTGAGGATATGGAGGTCAGAAAAATAATTTATTTGAATTTTATAAAATTATGTTCGTTTATTCTTATAATAGACTCTTATTGTTTGTAAGCCAAAAAGGCCTCCAATTTGAATAGGTATATACCATAATTTGCCAATGATCATAAAGCAGTGTCTACTTCCTTTCATGAATTTTTTATTATAATATGTAAATGATTTTTAATTTATCATGTCATGTGCATATATGTCTCTATTATGGAAATGAGTTTTAATTTGATATGTCATATATATATATATATATATATATATATATATATATATCTGTGTGTGTGTGTGTGTGTGTGTGTGCACGCTACTACAAAATCCCCAAGTAATTGGGAAAAGAGTTCAATGAGTTGAAGTGAACATATACATATAAACAAAGAAATACAAGAATTCATGCCATGACAAGTGGAAACTTAGAAATCATTGCATGCAATCCAATTATCGCGAAAAAATTAGAAGCCATTTTCAATCTCTATAATAAATATTACTATTATGCCTTGGTTGAATGTGTTATGATAGTGCAAAAATTGCCGGTTGCAGATTTTTCAATACGAATTACATATTATGATGTTGAGATGATTTAGAATATCAACATGAGTGCTTTTTTTTAAATAAAAAGATTTATTGAAAAGAGAGAGATCTTCTCCAGGAGTTAATACATCAAAAGGAAAAAAACTATATAAACATGTTCTTGTAAATTTTTCTCAAATGAGGAACATGAATCTTGTCTAACAAAATGGCTCCTTTAATCTTCCTGTGCAACTCTTGCTTAGAGTTGAACATTTTTTATTCTTGAGAATCTAATCCAAGCTTTGATAACAGATTAGCTGTGAAATTTGATTCCTTATAACAATATGAAATTTTGATCTTTTGATTCTTTATGAGATCTTAGATATGAGACACTTATTCTTTTAATCTCCAAGGAATTTTTAGAATCTCATTAATGCAACTAACTAATAAGAAAGAATCTGATTCAACTTTTAAATTTGACCACCCATGTTGAATACAATAAGATAAACTGTGTTTTATGACCACCCATGAAAGAATCTGACATATATTTTGTTCCTGATGAAATGAGATGCAGAACTTTTTCAAGCACTATAACTGGTTCAGCCCAAATATGGTACAACAACTTGCCTCAAGGACAAATTCTCAACTTTAATCAACTTGCCAAGTTATTCATCAATGACTTTTATTTTTGGGCCAAACCAGTTAAGAGAGTACCCCATCTCCTGAGTGTCGGGTAGAGGGCATGAAAAAACACCAGAGAGTACATTACTCGTTTCAATACCGAGAAGCTAGAAGTGGTTGATTATGAAGAGAAAATAGCTATTACAGCCTTGATGAGTTGATTACTTACAAAAAAGATATACTACACTTTAGGAAAAGATCCTTCCAAAACCATGACTGGGCTCATGGCTAAGGTAGGAAAAATTATGAACATCGAGGAAGAAATGGCGGTAAAGCAAACTCATGCCACTAAGCCTGAGAAAGAGCATAAACAAAAGAAAGATGATAAGCCTAAAAAGTATGAAGCATATATCCATTGACGGTTAGTATCCACCATATCCTAGAGGAAATTAAGCACAATAAATATTTAAGATCGCCCGAGAAGCTGAGGGAACCCCTCAACAAGAGGGATAAATCCAAATATTATGAATTCTGCAAGGATCATGGACACATGACGGATCATTGTATTTCTTTAAAGAACGAAGTTGAGTCCCTTATCCACCGAGGAAAGCTGAGTAAATTTGTTAATCGGACAGAAAGTTGAGAAGCAGGAGGAACAATAAACAAACAATGTCTCTTGGTCTTCAGCCCTTTCCGATCAACAGACGACAAAACTACACGAACTACCTGTCGCACATACTTAATCAGATTGAACTTATCAACTTCAAGATGCACCAATAGTTTAACAAAGCAGTTCGAGATACACCAACAGCTTAACAAGTAGTTGTGTTTTACCGAGCTATTACTTCATGTATGGCTTCGTATTAAAAAGTCACGAACAAGAAGTCATTAACGCCCCATGTATTGACATAAGAAGTCTTACCCGACCAAGAAGTTATACAAGCATATATACATATATTCCTAACAAACTTGGTCGCCATTAGTAACTTATCTCATGTATAACCTTGTCTTTGACAGGTCAAGAACAAGAAGTCGGTAAAACTTCATACATAACTCAAGCAATTCAAAACAAGTTTTACTCGACTAAGCTAAATGTAGGAAAACATGTATACATTCATAAATACCAAAATACACACATACATTCCTCATACATTTGGTTTCCACTAATAACTAATGCTATAACTTGGACCAACAAAACTATTTATAGTTTCATCTAAGTGCATTGGTAGAATCTAAGGCCCTACAATCACAGTTTGATAATTTATCATCAAATAAATAATTTAGTAGACTAAAAGTTATTATTTCATATTTTAAAAATTTTATTGCCCGTTGTTTGAGAAGATACATATCATATATTCTTTGGTTAATAAATTGTTGTCATGATAAATTATATATGATTTAGCCTCAAGAGATGCTCGAACAATTTATTAACTTCCATATGTACAAGATTAGGTCCTGCCAAATGCTCGGCCATAATCTTAAGCTCCTGGAACACCAACAACTTAACAAAGCAGTTCGGGATACACCAACAGCTTAACAGGCAGTTATGTTTTACCCAAGCTATTACTTCATGTATGAATTTGTATTAACAAGTCACGAATAAGAAGTCAGTAACGCTCCATGTATTGACAGAAGAAGTCTTACCCGACTAAGAAGTTATGCAGGCATATATACATATATTCCTAACACACTTGGTCTCCATTAGTAACTTATTTCATTTATAACCTCGTCATTGGTAGGTCAAGAACAAGAAGTCTATAAAACTTCGTATACAACTCAAGCAGTTAAAAATAAGTTTTACCCAACTAAGTTAAATGCAGGAAAACATGTATACATTCATAAATATAAGAATACACACATACATTCGGCATACACTTAGTTGCCACTGATAACTAATGTTACAACTTGGACCAACAAAACTATTTATAGTTTCATCTGGGTACAATAACAGTTTGATAATTTGTCATCAAACAAATTATTCAGTCGACTAACTAATTAATTAATCAAAAGTTGACAATACAAAAACATGTAGTTTTATTCAACTATTAAGTGTATGATGTCTTACATTCAAGATCGAGCAAGTATAAAACATAGACGAATTATTCAACTGGACGTTTCCCTTGTTCCTTGGTCATTTCAAAAGAATTTTGTTGCAACCTATCCATCCCAGCAGGAAGGTCATCCAGGTATAGGGGGAATTTATGTAATTAAAATCCCTTAGCATTTGTTTATTACTGTTGCTTCCCCTTTTAATTAGACGAGGAGGATGAATTATTTTGTGCACATCGTGAACCATAATCTCCCAAGTATTTGGTGATAAAATATTAGAGAATAGCATCAGGAGGGATCCATGATATATCTAACTTAAATGGAGGATTTTCACAATACAGCAAACTGGGTTCATTCCAATACCATAACTCACTATTTTGGTCATATTTCAGTAAGGTCAGCAAGATGATCCATCCCCATATGTAACCTTAACGATGACTCTGGGCAAGATGATCATCAATATGGCTAAAGGCCTCATTATAGCCCTCCATCTAGATCTCACTGGGTTGCTTGTGAAATTGAAAGGTTAATCTTTCAACCTGATGTTGAAATTTCTTCAGGATATCACTCTTTACTTTCAACTGGATGGATTGATCGGCGATAGCTTTATCCTTAGCTTCCATCTGGATAGAGAAGTCAACAATGGCCTGACTCTTTGCTTTCAACTGGGCATCTTGGTCAGCTAGAGTTTTTTTTAGTTCTTTTCTCATTTACCATTGGTCGGATAACCCGCTTTTGCCTAGAAGTTTGCCCAGGTTTGGCATTCTACAATGCTTTAAGTTCTTCTACTAATCTGTCATTCTCAATTTCCAATAGAGAAGCACCTCATCATCACCACTAATAGATTGTTTCTTCAGGCTGTCTAACTCATCTCTTAGCCGAATATTTTCCTATTCAATCAGTTTGGCTACTTCCTGAGCTTCATCAACTTCTCAGTTCAACAAGAATTCCTTTGGTCTATATATGGAGGCATACTCTTCAAGTTTCTTCTCAAAGACCCATCCTTCACTCATTACTTTATACTTAGCTTCATAGTCAGTATGGAGCGAAGCCAAAGAAAGTTTGTGATCTTCTTGCAAATATTCAATCATCTCATAATATGCAGCATTATTTGCCACTGCCCTATCCAGCAAACAATGAATATAAATGTATAATTCCTTAACTTGGTCGGGCACATCAGGACCAAGAAATTCGACTAAGTCTTCTTCAGATAAAGGAACATGGCCAGCTTTCAGAATATTTCTACCCCACCTGAGTAGGTTGGATTCAAGAGAAACTATAGCCTTTTTACTAGCATCAAAATGGAAATTACAAATGTATGAATACAAGTATGATTGTTGAGCAATATAATACAAGGTATGTGACTTCATGAAGATAATACAACCAAGCAAGAAGACATAAATATGGTAAATGCAACACATTTAGTCAAAAGAAAGCGTTTTCATTAATAAACCTAGTGGTGTTACAACGATCCTATTACAAGGCAAAAGAATAAAAGGAAAAACAAAGGATTTAAACCTTCTCCTTATCCTGAACATTAACTTCAGAAGGCAGCTCGAAAAAAGGGACAACTTCATTAATTAGCTTTAGAGAAGACTCAAGAGGCCAAATGGGAGATTTTCTAAATCCTTCTCCATCATCAAAGTCTTCCTCCAAGTTTTGGAGGAACACCTGGATTATGACTCTGGAATAGCTCAGAGTCTTCAAGAGTCCCGACTTCCTTAAGTGCCTCCGACCAGCCATCCTTAAATGACTTCTTCCTTACATACTCAATTTGTGCAGAGGCATCCAATAATGCTTTGTCCCAACCTTTTTTAAAGTAATCTTCCTTTATTTTCTTATTTTTGGCCTTCTCTGTAACTAGGTTAGTAGTTAGACCTACTGCTTTCTTCTCGGTAGACTTGAGAAGAATTTGACTTTCCACCAATTTGTATTTGTCTACCTTGTCCCTTCCCTCAGCATTTTTCAATTTCTCCTCAGCAGTGGTGTCCCTATTATTAGCCTTCTGTAGTTACTCTTACCAAGACTTCTGCTTGGACTCCAGTGCTTGCCAAGAAGTTTACAAAGATTTCTTTAGACCTTTAAAGGCCTCTTCTATATATCCTCTTGAAGAAAGCAGTTGATCGTCCTTCTCCATCATCTGGTAGAAATTCACCACAAACCGCACAAAGGAAAACTATCAGATTGAAATAAAAGGAATAAGACAGTAAAGACAAGTAGTAAGTGGATAAGAGTTATCGAAGCCAAACTCTGGCAAGCATTTTTGGCCAACTTTAATCTTGAAAAAGAAGAAATAATTTCCCTATCGGTAGGATGAGTACCAACTTTTACCAGTTTCCTAGCTAAACTAGGATTAATAGCTACAAAGGATGACCTAGTAGTAGTTATGTCAGCTTGAATTTTCTCGACCAACTCTTAGTCGGTAATGTTCTTCTCAGCCTTTTTCTCATAAAGACCTTTTCTCAGCCTCGTGAATTGAGGTGAAGCAGCAACAATTTCCTCAGTGGTAATGATCTGTGGTACTTTTTTATCAATTTTATATGTTTTCTCCTTCATAGTGGACTTCTTGGCATCTGCAGCCTTGGCAGTAGGAGACAAAGCTCCAGTTATCAAGTTCGAAATTTTCCTCTTGCCCATGCCTCCCACGGGTGAAGTAGGGATAGCTGAGATATCTAACTATTCAAAAGAAGAAGAAGTACCTAAATCCTTTTCAACTCCTACATACTCTTCGGTCGAAGAAGTAGGAATTGGTTCCTCTTCTAGATTAATGGGGGTTAAAGCTGCTGTAGGGGTGGGCCTAGCGATAAATGAAGTAATTGAGCTTCTATATTGCAATAAGTAGGAGGCTACTCTAGGGTGATCCTCATTGTAACTCCCCGTGAATTTAAATTACAATTATTTAACTTAATTCGAAATCCGAAAAAAATAAAGTTTTTTGGAATTAATTATTTTTAGTAATTAAAAATGTTGGTTATATTTTTGAAAAGTAAGATTTTGATCGAAATTTAAATCGGGATGAAAATCAGAATTTTTATTATATATATACATACTTAGGCATTTTTGGCAGCTCTCTAGGGCCTAATCAATTCGGCCTGGAAGCCGAATCGATTCGACGAATGACTGTTATAGCGCTGCTTTGGTTTCTAATAGAGTTTGTTTAACTAAAATTCTACCACTTCTTTATATATTAATATTTCGGGGTTAGGACTTTTAATCTCACTATTATAAACTCTAAAAGTAGTAGCATCTCATATTATTCATCTCCTTCTACCTCCAAACCCTAGCCCCATTTAAACCAAGATTTCAGTCCGAGTTTTGAAGGCCAAAACCAGATTTTTCAGGATAGTTCATCAAAGGAACTTTATCATCTTTTCTCAAGGAACACGTTTTCATAATCAGATTTCTTCAAATAAATCTTAGGCATGGTTACCTCTATTATTTTCCTTTAGTATTATGTGTAGTGATTATGACCTACATACTAAATACATGTATTTCTTAAAATAAATTAGAGATATTAATTAGGGAAAGTAAAAGGTACATCGGGACCGTTTTTATGAAAATTTCTAATATGAATGAAGACTCAAAACCTTGCATGTTAGGTTAGAGATTTGGGTTTCATAGATGTTAAGGAATTTTCATTTAGACTTTTACGTAGAGATGTCATTTAATAGTTCGTATGATGTCAAATAATGGAAATTTTGTGGATATTACATAGTAGATAATTCTTGTTGAAAATTTTCTATAACATACATGTGATTAAAAATGAAATAATTAGATGAGAAAGTATGGTTTTGTGAAGAATATGATTAAACGAACATTAATTGATAAATTAATGATATGGGGATTAAATTGGTAAAATTTGTGTGACGAAAAAAAATTTAGCCTTAGGCCACTTATTTATTTTATTATGGTCGACACCGCGGGAATGACGGGGTTATGGAATAGATAGGGTGTTCACCTTTATTTGGTTTGCTTCATAGGTATGGGACTAGTTAGTAGACCTTTGGGTAGTTATCACTTTCTAGGTATGGGACTAGATAGTGGTGACGGTTTACGGATATATATTCCGAGGTGGGGCTGATTTTTATGTTGTTCCTTGGTTTAGCGAGTCTAGGGGTGAGGCTAAGTGGTATTGGCTAGTTGGTTTTCTTACTAGATGTTGGGCTAGAAAATACTTGTGTAGTGGAGACCTTTAGGTATGGGACTAAAGTTGTTTCGAGGATCTTATGTCGATTAAAAGGGTAGGGATAATTTGAGATAAAAATGAGAAAACTTGATAAATTGAGAATTAATGCCTAAGATAATAAACATGTATTAAAATATATTGGCAGCGTGAGTATGTGCAGGGCTAACAGTTAAACGGACTGACTGGCTATAGAGACATGGGTGTGTGTGGCGTCATGAATATGTCCAGGCTAACAGTTAAACGAGCTGACGGACTATAGTGACGTGTCATGCATGGAACCTCACGAGTGTGTGCAGAGCTGACAGTGAACCGGGATGACTGGCCATAATGAGGGGAATGGGTGTGATGTAGAAATAGCGGGAGTACCGCAACCAAATGATGTAAGACTTTAAGCGGGAGAGTCCAACAACTGATATTAAGGATGAATAAAAATAATCATCTGGTTAATGGAATTAAATTAAATAATTAGTTGTTGTTTAATGTACATAATTAGACTTGGACCTCAGGGGTGACTTAGAAGTAGTTAGATGATAAATTATTTTATGCCTCGATTAATATATCTTGTTTAATTTAAAATATTCTACTATCATGTTTATTGCGTATAATTCTATTGTCTGGGTTCAAGGACCCTATTTGAGAGGAGTAGCTGGTATCCATGAGATGGGCTCTGAACCATTGCGTTGACTAACATTCCAGGTTGTGCACAGGAGTAGTTGCATAGGGGTTATTGGAGATTAATTTGGAGGTGGATCTAAATTTCCACTTTATTTTCTCACTTTATTAGTACAGGTTTACTTCTATTCAGTTGATTTACATTATGAGACTTCATTATGGATTTTATTAGGCCATTCGGTTTCAAAGTTGTCTATGGCTTCAATCAGTTATTTTATTGGATTATTTCACTTGAAGTTTTCAATAAATTATGGAGTTGGATTATTTTTGGAGTTAGCATGGTGATGGATATTTATTATATGAATGACTATTATTTATTGGGATCAAGTTAATTATTATCTTGTGGAAATGAAAATTTCATATGTCTCATATATGTCACATGCTAAGAATGATATTTAATTTTAGTGATGCCCGGCATAGTTTTGGTGGCAGCCAATGCCAGAATTACGCAGGGTGTTACAGATGGTATCAGAGCATGGTCTTAGGTCTCGTAGGTTGTGAGTTCATTTTACCTTCCGCATTGCTTGCCTTTGCTTCCTTTTTATGATTTTTACTTTTGGTGAATTCAAGTATGATGTTGTTTTCAGATGGCAAACCTAGGAGAGCTGAAGATAGGAAAGAGGGTTCCGTTTCTGGTTCCATAAGTCAGGAGAGACAAAGGAGGTTTGGGTTGGATTCTGAGGAGTTGAAAGCAATAGTGCGTGAGGCCACGATGGTCGGTATCGAAATGGGGAGACAGAGGTGGGTGACTTTAGAGGCGCAACAGCAGGGTACACCCGCTTTGTCTTAGGATAGGGTGAGAGTCAGTTTCCACAAGGGCAATTCTCCCTCCTTTACAGGGGGACCCAATGGTTTCTTACCATGGGGAAGAGATATATAGTGGCATTTGAGGATGGTGGATTGCAATGATATGCAGAAACAGATGTTGTCTACTTTCAAGCTGACAGAAGATGCTTTACAGTGGTGTGAGAGTGTCACCACATTGGAAGACAGGGATCGTTTGAACTATGGGGATTTTCTAATCAAATTTAATGATAAGTACTTTCCATATGCTATTAGGAGTTGGAAGAAGAGAGATTTTTTTGCTTGGAGCAGGGATCAAAATCGGTTGTTGAATACGAGTAAGAACTTACAAATTTGTCTATGTTTGTACCTGAGGAAGTCAATACTGAGGCAAAAAAGATGGAATGTTTTATTAAGGGATTGTCTTGGACTATTAAGCAGATGTTGTTGGGAAATCCGGTATACACCACAAACTTTCAGGTGGTGGACATCACCATGTTGTTGTGGCAGGAGAAGGTAAATTATAAAAAGAAATTGGGAAAATGGTCAAGGAGGAGAGAATGAGGCTCACAATGACCAGGCATGGAAGAAGTAGATGATAGGTCAAGAGCAACAAGGCAAAACTGGCCCACAGGGGCAGGGGAACAGACAGTCAGGTGAGCGAGCGCCCAATCGGTAGTATGGACCTCTTAGGGGTGTATGTTTCAGTTGTGGGGAGATAGGGAACCAAGCTTCTAGGTGTCCAAAGGTGCAGGACGAGCAGTGTCAAGGTGCATAGGGACAACTGGGCCAAGGGGCACAAGGGAAGCAGATCCAAAGACCTCCAGCACCGGCAGTGACTAGTTTTTTGTGAGTGCAAACAGCACCAACACCAATCGGAGTGGGTAGGTGCTATTTACTTTAGTCTCAGGCCGAGCCAGCTCAGCAAGGGACGAGACGTGACTAGGAGAGTAGTGCAGTACGTATTATTTTCCTAGATATACATATATATAATTAAGATATATTGTATCTTTGATCGTAGGGTACGTGCGGGTATGATTGGGTGTATGGGTGCCTAATCGTGGTATTCTCTGGGTAGACATATATGAACCTTATTTTATTTTTCGCATGTACACTTCATCGAATGTCAAGGACAAAATTCATGTGCTAGTGGGGAAATATGTAACACCCCGTGAATTTAAATTGGAATTGTTTAAATTAATTCAAAATTCAAAAAAATAAAAATTTTGGAATTAATTATGTTTAGTAATTAAAAATGTTTGTTTTATTTTTGGAAAGTAAGATTTTGATCAGAATTTAAATCGGGATTTTTATTATATATATACTTAGGCCTTTTTGGCTGCTCCCCAGGACCAAATCGATTCGGCCTGAAAGCCGAATCGATTTGGCAAATGGAAATTCCAACGCTGCTTTTATATCTAATAAAGTTTGTTTAAATAAAATTCTACCACTTCTTTATATATTAATATTTAGGTGTTATGACTTTTAATCTCATTATTCTAAACTCCAAAAGCAATAGCATCTCATATTCTTCATCTCCTTCTACCTCTAAACCATAGCCCCATTTAAACCAAAATTTCAGTCCAAGTTTTGAAGGTCAAAATCAGATTTTTTTTCTGTCACACCTAGCTAAATTCTAGTGTCGGCCGCCACCAAAACTAAGCCGGGTGCAAGAAATAAAATACCATTCTTAGCATGTGACATATATGAGACACATAAAAGTCAATCCACAAGATAAAAAAAACTTACTCAATCCCAAATGACAATAACCAAATATGCAATAAAAGATCCATCACCATGCTAAACTCCAATAATAAACCAAACTCCAATAATGTAAAACTGAATAAACTCCAACCGAATCCAGAATGAAATATCTGAATAAAACCCATAACAACTTTGGAACCGAATGACCCAACCAAACTATAACTGAGTCTCAAAGTAAATGCGAAGGGAAGAAAACTAAACTAAACTACTAAGCATAAGTAAAATAACTCTAGCTGCACCTCCAAAAAAATCTCCAAATAGACCAATACAACTTCTCCAAAACTTATTCCTAAAAAGGTTAGTCAACGCATGAGGTCAGAGCCCCGAGCATGAATACACACTACTCCCCTCAAATAGGATCCTTGAATCCAGACAGTAGCATTATACGAGATAAATATCACAATAGAATATTTTAATTAAACGAGATATGAATATAGGCGATCATAATAATTCACTAACTACCCACAGAAGTTCTTATAAAGAAATACACACCAATATGATTTTAAATAACCAAGCCTCATGTTGTTAATTTAATTATCATTCTCCTCAATGTTTATGTTAATTATAGCGGTCCTCCCGCCCTAGGTGGTTTCCCACAAAAGTCTTACACTTTCCCTTGTCAAATGGCATCTGATCCGCTTAAACTGTCGACCCCACCCCATGACAAGGTTCCACACACGACACGACATAAATCGTCCGCTGACCAGTTTAAACTGTCAGAACCTGACACATTATGTAGCCACAAAGTTTAATACCCGTTATTATCTTAGGCATTAATTCTCATCTTCTCAATTTCTCATTTATCCAATTACCCCATCCTTATTATCGATGTGAGATTTCAAAATATCCATAGTCCGATAACTAAGGGTCCCCAGCTTACACAAACTTCCTATCCTATGTATAGGATGAATTTCTAACAATAATCTCGTCCTAGTCTTATGCCTAGGCTAGCGTAACGATGATAAAATATAAAAATCATCCCTATCCAGGATTATAAAATCCGCACGAATCTACACTAACTAGTCCCATATCTAGCAATCATAAATCATAACCAAGGCCTACCCATTAGTTCCATACCTAGTAAGCATCATATAATAGAGGTGAGCAATATACTACCCAAAGGCCCCTCGTCCCCGCGATGACAAACGTGAATAAAATAAATCACACAAAGTAACAATTCAATATGCACAACATAGCAATTTAATCATAAAGGTCCCAATTTAATTTACATAAATTAATAACACCGTCGTGATTTCAACACAATTAATTCCATTCATTAATGTTAAATTAATTAACATGCAATAACCTTCAACATGAAAAAATCGTTCTCTTTTATAAATCATCTCAATTCTATAAGTGTGTACGTGTTCCATTAACCATATAAGTACCCCATAAAATTCTACAAGAGGACCTACACCCAAAACCATAAAAACCCAAAAAATCTAGCCTACGCACTCAAGGGTTTCAAAGATTAATTCATATTAAAAAAAATTCACAAAAACAGTCCCATAATTAAGTGTACACTTTCTCTAATTAAGTTACTAATTGATTTTAATCAAAAACACATTATTAAGGGTTTAGGCGACACTTAAAACGCATAATAATAAAGGAAAGGAATAGAGTAGTCATGCCTGGGTAAAAATCGTTTGTAAATTCTAAATAAACGGTTAGATTTCTCTCGAAAAATTAGCAAAGATCCGTTCTTGAACAATCTTGAAAAAACACCAATTAAGCCTTCAAATATTGAGTCAAACACTTGATTAGGTTTGGGGAGAAAGTTTGTAAATGAAAGTGAATAATTTTGGAGAGTTCTTCTGGCTGAAAAGTTGATGAAAAAGTGATTTGAAAAGCCAAGCCACGAATTTATTGTGATATGTAAAGGATTAAGAGTTTGATTAAGAAAAGAGTTATAATCAGATACAAACACTAAAAAAAACATTTCGGACGATCGGACTGTTGGAATTGGCTGAAATTTGGGGGCGTAGTAGCTGAAGACGAGAGGAAGCTAAAAAAAAATTAGCTCGGTCAGACAGTTGAATATTTTTATATATTTTTTTTCTAAAGATTCTTATGTTTCGAGGACTCTTAAAGAGTTTTATGTTTTGGGGACTCTTAGAGAGTTATATGTTTTGAGGACTCTTCTAAATGCCCCATGACCTATATATACTCATATTACGTGTCTTTTAAGTTAGATTTCTGAATTTCGAATATAAAAACCAGTATATTTAATTATTAAAAATAATTAAATCCAAAATTTTATTTTTATCTAATTTTTGAATTAAATAAATAATTAATTAATAAAAACACGGGGCATTACATTTTCAAGCTAGTCCAAGAAAGGAACTTTGTCATCTTTTCCCAAGGAACACATCTTCATAATCATATTTCTTCAAACAATCTCAGGCATGGTTACCTCTATTGCTTTCCCTTAGTATTATACGTAGTAATTATGGCCTACACACTAAATACATGTGTTTCTTAAAATAAATTAGAGACATTAATTAGGAAAAGTGGAAGATACATCGGGACTGTTTTTATGAAAATTTCTAATATGAATGAAGTCTCAAAACCTTGCATATTAGGGTATAAATATGGGTTCCGTAGACATTAAAGGGTTGGAATGTAGACTTTTACGTAGATATGTCATTTAATAGTTCGTATGATGTCAAATAATGAAAATTTTGTAGATATTGCATGATATATAATTCATATTGAAAAATTTCTAGGACAAGGGTTATTGAATATTACATGCCATAAGAATTTTCACCGAGTTTATATAAATTGTGTAGTCGACATTATGAAATTTATTCGGGGATTCGGGTGTTAGACATAAGTACCCTCTTTTAGTTAACACATAGCTAGATGGCTTATTCTTTACATTTCAGATTAAATAATGGAAGTTACAATCGTCATTTTATTTGAGGATACGAGTAGGACTCTTCACCATTGAGACCGTTTTTCCTACCTTTTCTTCTGGTTGATTATTTTTAGAGTGTAATATTGGTTTTGATTGTACCATTTTCTCTTAAAATGTTTGTTACGTATTTTAAAGAAAAAGATTAGTGAAAAAGTGTATGCTTAATGAATTTTAATAGTTGTTAGATACAAATAAAAAGAGACTTTGCCTTGGAATAAAGTGGATCAACGAAAGCTAAACTTTATTTGGCAATAAGTGAAGGTAATTTTAAATTAATCTTGTGTCAGTAAAACTGATTATTTAGAATTATTAATATTTCTAACCAATGAATTTTCTATTGTACTTAGATTAACACAAATGCCCCAGATGGTTACCAAAACCTTTGTTGACTTAAAGTTGGAATTCAGTGGAGATTCTTTAAGTATGATACTAATAAGAAGTTCTACATGGAGTTGAACACGGATGCAAAGCTTTTAGCAAAAATTAGCCATCTACATGGAACAATTAGAAACGGACACTTATCTCATCACGTGGCATCATTCTAGTCAGTAGTCACTTAATCAGCCCAGAAGATAGTTGCTCGACAGGCAGGCCGACCAACATAAAGAATGCAGATCATCAAAATAGATAAATAGTCACCGCTTGGGAGACGACCATGGATCCTTCCACATGTGGCCAAGACTATCAACAATCACATTCATTATATACGGGTGTAAATGCTTGAATATATAAAGGCATTCTAACCTTTGATCTTCGGGTCGCTATAAATACATCGTATTCCTTTCACAAAAGGCAAGATGGAACAGATTATGGGTTATTCTTGTAACACAAGTAACTAGTTTTCTGTAATCACTCGCATCAATTCAATAACAGTGGATGTAGGGTTTTCTTCACAGCCGAACCCCTCTAAAAACTCTTTATCTCTTGTGTGTTTATTTCATCACATATTCTATTTTATTTGTGATTAGAAAATTGGATCTAGTCCATTTTTTGACATCAACACATGAGAAAAATCCCAAATTAGATCACCATTGGAATCTCAAAGAATTGCACCCAGTCCCCTTATGCCACAAGAGTCACAAGCGCTATCTGTGTTAAGTTTCAAAAGGTTTTGAGGAGGTTTAGACCAAGAGATGAGAGAAAATGAAAGGGACCAAATGTCAGAGCAAAGAATGTTAAATTGTTGATGACATTCTTTACTTCTCTTTAGAGAAGGATGAAAAATGCCAAAGGTATAAATGGATGCTTGGATTCTCTTTTGAATGGAATCTATTATGAAGGCTGGATTCATTTTGATATTTTTATGTTTGGATTTATTCCAACTCAACCAAATTTCCCATAATATTAACCAAAAGTTGGATTGACACAACCATCTGAAGCTTGGGTCTGTATTGGAATTAAGCCACGAAGACATATTTTTTTATAAAGAGGAACATTGGATACCAAGTCTTGATTCAATGTAACTCCATACTTGGGAAGCAGTAGAACCTGTGAAAAATAAATGAGACTGGTATTCCTCTGAATTAGAGCAACATCCACATTTTAAAGCTAAATGGACTAACTTTGAATCTAAAGGCATTATTTTGAGAAGAATTTTCCAAGAAAATACAAAGATATTAGGGATATTTTTTGTCCCATATGAACTTAAAAGATATTGATTGAAGCTTTGAATCTCTAACTAACTGAACAACAGAAGAAAAGGAAAAGACCCCAGAGCTTGTAGCTGACCAATTCCATTCTTCTTTGATTTTGACTGAGTTTTCTTCAATGATGGGTCACACTTTACTTATTATTTTTCCAGATAAAGAACCATGGGAAATAGGCATGGAGGGATACGTTTGAGTCATGAATACAGACCAGATGGAAGAGTCATGCTTGTCGTCCTAGGTAATTTTTAAATTGCTTGCCATTGCAATAGACGGTAAAGAACTTATTCCCAACCAACTTTCTGCTTTGGGAAAGCACAAGTCCTCCCACTGGTGTTTCTTTCTATTATCTTTATTTAAACCCCATAAAAAGAGCTAAAAAGTTTATCAACCATTTGTTATGTCTTTAAGAGGTATAATCACAAATAGCAGGTATATTGCCATAGATTTCAAGAAAGATTTCAGAAGAGTTATTTTCCCTCGAAAAGAGAGGAATTTACTTTTCCAACTAGAGATTTTAGAAGTGATACCGTGAACCAGAGGATCGAACATGGATGCTCTCTTTCTGCCTTTGAACATTAGAACTCCCAAATACTTGATGAACACTGAACCTTTTTTTAATTTTGTCACTGATGCAATAGAATGATTGGTTCCAGGTGGATATTTGGAGCTGGTGAAGAAGTGACTTTTCTCCACACTAATCAATTGGTCTGATTGATCTTCATAAGAAAAGAGGAATTGCATCAATTTCTTGAGATTATTCTTGGAACCATTGGTGAATATTATCAAGTCATCCGTAAAACTGAGATGACTTATAATATTACTGTTGAAAAATTAGACTTACAAAGCTGTCTAGAATTTTCTAGACAGAATTTTGAGCAACTTTGAGCTCAAATTTAGGTGGGACCCACACTACGATAACTGTGGGACCATATACGAGCGCGTTCTCCTCCGTAAGGAGATTAACGCAGTATATTCATATGTCCAATTTTAATAAGTTATTAATGATAAATATGTCCCTAAAGTGACTCACAAAGCAATGAAAGTTAATAAATTGGGTTTATTTTAACTCTTGTCCCACATTGGAAGGGTAGTGAAAAGTTGATGAGTTAATAACACCCCAAGTATGGACTAAGCTTGGATGCCTTGGGGTATCCCAACTCTTTGAAGGGGAGATGGCTTACACTATGCATGTGTTGGGTTTGGCCCAAAAGCCCACGCGCACGCCGTCCGCTCGTCATTAATAAACTGTTGGCAGTTATTGCCAACAGTTAATTTCGTTTAACTTTTTTTGTCAGTTATTGCCAACAGTCACTTACTTTGCTATAACTAACAATGCTTCCCTATGTTTTTAAATTAATGAAAATTTTCCCTCTCCATTTTTCTTCCAACCATAAATACTGTTCTTCATACTTTCTGGGTTTCTGCATTCTTTTAGTCATACTGTTTGGTTGGGTAAATAGACAGATTTGTGTTCGATGGAATTAATTCATTGCTGTGCTACATGAATTAATTTGAAATTCGTTCTATCTTGGGAGACATTTATTCGTTAACCTACAACACTTGGGAGGGAGTAAAATTATCTTAAGAAAACTATGGTATCACACAGGGCTCGAATTCAATTTCTTATTTTCTATAATATACCTTTCTTGTACCAAGTAAGTCATTCTAATTTTCTGTAATTTCATTTTAATTCTGTAGTATTCTTTAATATTTATTTCATTAATAATTCTGTACTTTCTGTTAATTAAATAGTAGACATAACAATCTTAAGACAATTTTACTTGTTCTACTGTTTTGTAGTGTACAGAAATTTTTTATTACAGAAATTTATTTTTTGAAAATAAATCTGTTTTGACAAAAAAAATGAATTAAATTATTGTTTTTACTGTAGAAATTAATAAAACAGTTTTGGTACAGAAATTAATTTCTATACTGTTTATATATTATGTTTTAGAAAATAAAAATTTTATTTGTAAATTTTTGTTAAAATTTGTTTATGTAAAAAAAATTAATCTTAAATTATAATTCTGTTTTGTACGGAATTCCTTTTATTATTAAAAATTAGTGTGACACAGATTTTATTTTGTATAAACTTCTATTTATATTATACTTTAATTTTGAATATTATTTGGAATTCTTTTGGAATTCATTTATTGTGAATTATATTTGGAGGAAATTGGTGCACATAATTTTGTATTCTGTTTTGATTAATTCATTTATATATGAATTTTATCATTGATAAAAATTGTGTTTTTGTAACAGAAATAGAATCGCAAAGTACAAACATTTTTCCTGAAAATGTGACTGTCACCAACACAAATGTGACTGCACCCGTATCTATGCCACACGGGGAGAAACTGAAAAAGTTCAATGGGGTGACTTCAAACGTTGGCAAGGACAAATGTATTTCTATCTCACTACATGCCAACTGGGTAGGTTTGTATATGAAGATTGTCCCTCTATTCAAGAGGGAGATGACTGTGAAAAGGTTACTGCTGTTGATGCTTGGAAGCATTCGGACTACCTATGCCGGAATTATATTCTGGCCTACTTGGACAAGACATTGTATCATGTCTACTACATGATCAAGACATCTAAGGAATTGTAGAATTCTTTGGAAAAGAAGTACAAAACTGAAGATGCTGGGATGAAGAAATTTATCGTCGGGCATTTTCTGGACTTCAAAATGGTTGACTCTAAATCAGTGATCTCGCAAGTGAAAGAACTCCAAGTGATCCTCCAAGACATTCATGCTAAAGGAATGTCCCTTAGTGAAACTTTCCAAGTTGCTGCAATTGTTGAAAAATTGCCACCATCTTGAACTTTATTCAAAAATTATCCCAAGCACAAGTGAAAGGAGATGAATGTGGAGGAGTTGGTGGTCTGGCTGAGAATCGAAGAAGATAACCGTGAGTCTCAAAAGAAAAGTGGGAAGAATCCAGTGGAAACAAAGGTCCATGTTGTTGAAGTGTAACAACCCGTCCTTTTGGAGACCATTAAATTCCATAATTGGATATAAATTGGAATTTGTGGAATTTTCCTAAATAGTAATTTTTGGGATTTTCGAGGATTGAATGATTTTTGATGGGTGCTGTAATTATTTTTGGGACTATATAGGTCAAAATATTTTAATTATATGTCGTCGTTGAGTAAAGCGACACGAGGTAAGATTTTTAATTGGAAAACCCGCATTTATTTATTTTGGGTTGGAATAGTGATTTGCGGTCAAGTAACTCGGATGGAAATTTCGACTGCGCCACGAGTCTCGGAATGTCCGAGATAGTCGGAAAAGAGTGTCCGATTGTCGAAAATGAGTTTCGGATAATTTTAGAGGTAAAAGTAAGTCGTAATTGGGTAAACGAGTCGTTTTTGGGTTTTAAGGGTTTAAACCCATTTTCCTCCTATTTAAAGAGGGAGAAGGGAGGAGAATAGAGAGAAAAGAGAAAGAATAGAAAGAAGAGAGAGAGGAAGGAGAAAGAGGAGGAGAAAATGGAGATCTCGGGCAAACTCCGCCGGATTCGACTCGAGGCCGTCGGATTTTATCCACGAGGCAAGTGTTTACTTGCTTTATTTATCTTTTTGCATAAATATCTCATACCGTAGTTTGGTATAAACAAACCCTAATAGTTTTGGGGTGGGTTATCGTGGATAAAACGAGTTTTTGGGAGTTAAAACAATTAAACCCCAAATAATATTTCAATTTATGGAACTTAGGTTTTAACCTAAATTAATTGGTGGTTTTGGGTTCTAGGATGTTTAGAACCCTTAATATATGTGTAGTTGTAGTTGGTTGAGGTTGTAGGACGTTGGGTGAGGCGACAAAAGCTTGGGAGAACCTTTAATGGCCGAAATCGTCTCGGAGAAGACGATAAATAGTAACCCGTCACCTTAGGGGGCATTTTTGGCCAGGAAAAGAATTGATTTAGCTTTCGGCCAAAACATGAAAGTTGTAGATCTTTTCGATATGGTCGCGTGGGCGCTGACCGCGTATTTTTATGAATTTTCTACGATTTGATATGATTTTTATAAGATGACAACTCCGGGTTGAAATCATCAACTCGGAAATCAAATCGGGAATTGGAAAATTTACGGCTAGAATTAATGTCGTAGATGTTCGGGATAATTTTTGGGGTAGTTTAGAAACCCCGAAAATGAATTTGGGTTATTGGATAAGGGAATTGAGGATTTAATTTTGGGAGACCTGGTGTGACCGGTCGACCGCGCTCCTAAGGCCGGTCGACCGCGTCAAGGAGAAATGGCCTACTGCTTTGTTTCGTTGGCTTATTTACAACCCGCGGTCGACCGGGGGTCTAAGACCGGTCGACCGGTGCCCTGTTTTCAGCCCAAGATTTTGGAGATTAGGATTTTTTCTCCTTTTTGAGTTTAATGTTTAAGGCCCTTCCAAATTAGAAATTATGGAGGGTTATGTCCTAAAGGACTTGAGGAATTGGGAATTTATGTATGTGTATATTCACTTAGACTGAATTGGTATAATTGGAGATATCCAAATGAATCCGTAGATGGGATTTAAGGATATATTATTTATTAAAGTAAGAAAATACTTTGAGTTTAGTATCATGATTATATGAAAGCATGATTATGATTCTTTGAGAGAATCCTTGGGATTAGTGGTCATCACTAGATGTTATAGGCCACTATGGTTGTTTATATATATTCTAGGAAGAATATATAGGATATCTATATACTGTGTGATTTAGGTATATATATATATGTTATGATGGAAATGATTTTGAAAATATAAAAATGAATATTTTCAAAATGGTAAATAAATAATTTTCATAATTGATAAATTATGGAGTATACACACCTCCCTAAATCGCTATCATAAGGGAAGTTGCGCGCGTTGTGGTGAAGCCTTCCTGGCTGTTGAGCAGGTTGGATATAGTCCCTAGGCCATATGGGCATTTGTATTACTGCGCTAGTTAGGGGATTTCAGGTGTGGTCCTGACTTTCCCGCAGGCAATATGGCCGCTTCCCGACGTTGGTAGGTTCCCAGGTTGTCTTGTATAGATAGGCCCTGGAAGATGATAGCCATTTAGGGGCGCGTCCAGTGGGGAAACCCGGAGGGGCGGTCTTAGATTTATTGAAGCAATTCATGATAATGGATTGGCTTCAATTTACATTTCCTGAGTATAAAAAGGGAAATGGGATAAAGGTTTGGCTTCGGTAACACTCCCGGATGGAAGAAGGGATGTGGAAGCATATGGTTTGATCAAAGCATTTTTATGATAATGGAGATGGCTTCGGGGTACATTTCCTGAGTATAAAAAGGGAAATGGGATGACATAAAGGAAAAGCATTTTTATGATAATAAAACTGGCTTTTAAAAGTATATGATTTGTTAAAGCAATTCATGATAATGAATTGGCTTTTATATTTACATTTCCTGAGTATAAAAAGGGAAATGGGAAGTTTTAAGAAAAATGAAAAGTACTGCTAAATACTTGTATATGAATCCTCAGTCCGGGAGATAGATCCGGATGGTTATGGTAAAATATGTATATATGGATGAATCGAGTACCGAGGGTCTAATGGATCCCGATGATTGATCTTGCCGCATAGTAGTGTATCGGGGGGGTTCCTTGTTTGGATTTCGCTTTGAGAGACACCCCACTCACGAATATGGCAATGTGTTGAGACTGGGGAGAAGTTTAATCCTTAGTGCTCTAATATTATAAATGCTTATGGTATATATATTATTATATATCTTTCTGTACTTAGGGACTGGCAGATCTCGACTATCGACCGTGCCGCATAGTAGTGTATCGGGGGGGTTCCTTGTTTGGATTTCGCTTTGCGAGACACCCCACGCACGAACATGGCATAGCGTTGAGACTGGGGTGAAGCTTAGCCCTTAGTACATTACTTGGACTATCTAGGGTAGATAGTGGTGGGGTGATAGACTAGTTTAGCAGGGTAGCTTGACTAGAATGTTCTAGATAGATGCGCTAGGAGTGCACTATTAGCGGAGAGGTGAGGGGTATCTCATGGAAGTGCGATACCAAACTTAAATATGAGATAAAACCTTTTTCAAAATAATAAGGCATTTATGCACTTGCAAAATATTTTCAAAATTCGGGCTCTGACACCGTTTATCTACTTTTCTTTTCTTGCTATATATTATATATACATAGGTGTCCAGACACAGGGACGCCTGGATGACAATTCCTTCGAGTCAGACGTCAGCTGCAGCAGTTGTGGATGCGTGCAGTTTTTTGATAGCCGCTTCCATCCTTGTACTCTAGATAGGAGGTACTGTATAAATATTCGGGCCAATGGTGCAATTGCATTTATTTACTCTTTCAGTACAGCATTCGATATGGTTGTATATTTTGACCGAGTGTTCGGTTATTTTATTTCATTTCAGTTTCATTTATGCATTAACTTGTGGATGTTTTATTTTAATCGTTAAAAAGAGTAGTTAAGTAAAAGTTTTTAACGCTCGCCTAATAGGATATTAGTAATTAAATGGATTTTCGACAGTGATGCTAAGGATGATCCATATGTGACTCCTGTTTTAATTTGATATAAAAGTGATCGCCCGGTATCCCATTAGGCGGGTTGTTACAGATGGTATCAGAGCATCAGGTTCTAGTGTCCTTAGGAATCTGTGCGGACGTACTACGCTTTCAGAGTTGCTCTCGATTTGTTATAGAGCCTCAGGATTAGGATTGTTGATTTCTCTTGTGAGATTTCGTTCTCCTGCCATATTATAAGATTATAGAAATCTTTTGCGCGCTCGTTTGAGAATCGTGTGCGGAGCTTTAATGGTGGCAGAAGGTGAGGCTTAGCTGGAGCAGCCGGTAGAAGGTTGGGATGAGGACCTTAGTAGAGAACACTCTCCTTAGGGTAATTGTTAAGGATTTTGGTGGCAACTACTAAAGAATGGTAGTTAGGAGTACTGCAGTACCGCTGAAGTTGAGAGTGGTATTAAAGTTAAATTCCTCATTGAAGTTGAGGGTCCAAAAGGGATCTTACGGATAGTCTTTTCCGATAGGAATAAGGACAAGGTTAGGGTGCCCAGGTGGGGCCTATAGTTAAGAAATTCTAGTAAGAGGTGTGGCTAGAAAAATTCGCGGTGTTAGTTAGCCCTAGAATCGTGTGTGTAATTTGAGTTATGGCGATCATGATAACATAATATCATTTATGCTTATGTTTTTTTCGCGATAGCGGAATTTTATTTTCCTTCATTCGCCATAGAGGTGAGTGTTTATATATTATATATATATATATATCTGGTTTGGGATACTCATTTTGTATGTCTCTACGAGTATGGTATTATGGTGTATATATATGTATGGGTTGATCGAAACGATAGTAGGCTAATGATGGCAAGTCTATCGTGTCCATGGTTCCTGAAGGGAACAGGTAGTTATTTTGGTGTCTCACCTTGATAAAGGTTGAGTTCACCTTTATTGTTATGGAATGATGGAACCTCAATGAGCAGAGGCTTCCTTATTTTGGTTGGTATATGTGGCAACCTTATAGATATAATTTAAGGCCCACAGGATTTGTGTTGAGCTATAAGATACAGCTCATTACTATTTGCGCAAGGACTTAAAAATGAGTGCGAGCGCGGGGTGGTATGACTCTTAGTTAGAGATAGGAGTTCAGATCACCTTTTTATTGGATTAGGGGATAGGGATATCCCGGTTGCATGTTGAAATGACAGAACTCCATAACCAACGAAGTCAAGGGTTAATGTGTGGATGGGTTCCTTGTTTGGATTTCGCTTTGCGAGACACTCCACACATGACTCTTAACGGTGTCGGGAGTGGGGAGCTATTATGGGATGCAAGGATGTGGGTTAGTCTTATAGTGTGGATGAACCACTATAGACTATGAGCCCTGTGATGATGATATACTTATGGAAATATTGTGCTATGGAAAAGCACTAATGTGGTCCCCTCGCCACAAGTGGGTGGGTGAGGTTGGACTTAGAGAAATTGGTTTGAGGATAATAACCAGCCTTAATGAAAAGGCACATTTTGAGAAGATAAATTTTGGGTATTATGTTCATGACACTTTCTACAGAAAGTGGGCACTTCGATTGATTAGGTTTCCTTCTGTATGGGCGGAAGGATGATATAGTAGGAATGCGTTCATAGGCTAGCCTAGTAGGATTTAGGAAGTCCTGCTTATGTGCCTTGGGTCGCTATATCTCGATGACCGACTACGCGAGGGAGTAGTGTAACGGGAGGGTTCCTTGTTTGGATTTCGCCTTGGCGAGACGTCCCACGCACGAAACCGAGCAAATGTCGGGATTCGAGAGAGGCCTTGGGCACTAGGGACATATTTAGGATACTCGTTTCGCTTAGGTAGGGTAACGCTTAGACCGTAGAACTAGTAGGATGTAGACTCGCTAGAGTTCGTGGCGCCGAGGTTAGGAGAATTGATTTCGCGGGTCGGGAGGACCCATAGATGAGTATTACACCGAGGAAAGGAGACCCTTATTGGGAGCGAGTGTTACGTGTCTGACGTTCACTATATATGTGCAGATATACACAAGTTAGAAAGGTGTATGGGCACCTTGGTAAGATGGTTTTATATACCGCCTGAAATAGAATGGGTGTAGTATATAAGGTTGAAATTCATGCCGATAGGCATTATAGATGATGGGTATTATGTGACGTATAAGAGTCACTTTGCGATCGTGATTGCGGTAGTCGTGTAGCATATGGTTGGGAACCGTTGGGTTAGTATCGTTTCCCTTGAGGTATTAGGATTTGGAGTGATCCTAGGTAGATGGTGTAGGTTGTATCCGAATTTCGAGGACGAAATTCCGTTGTAAGTGGGGGAGTGTAACAACCCGTCCTTTTGGAGACCATTAAATTCCATAATTGGATATAAATTGGAATTTGGGGAATTTTCCTAAATAGTATTTTTTGGGATTTTCGAGGATTGAATGATTTTCGATGGGTGCTGTAATTATTTTTGGGACAATATAGGTCGAAATATTTTAATTATATGTCGTCGTTGAGTAAAGCGACACGAGGTAAGATTTTTAATTGGAAAAACCGCATTTATTTATTTTGGGTTGGAATAGTGATTTGCGGTCAAGTACCTCAGATGGAAATTTCGACTGCGCCACGAGTCTCGGAATGTCCGAGATAGTCGGAAAAGAGTGTCCGATTGTCGAAAATGAGTTTCGGATAATTTTAGAGGTAAAAGTAAGTCGTAATTGGGTAAACGAGTCGTTTTTGGGTTTTAAGGGTTTAAACCCCTTTTCTTCCTATTTAAAGAGGGAGAAGGGAGGAGAATAGAGAGAAAAGAGAAAGAATAGAAAGAAGAGAGAGAGGAAGGAGAAAGAGGAGGAGAAAATGGAGATCTCGGGCAAACTCCGCCGGATTCGACTCGAGGTCGTCGGATTTTATCCACGAGGCAAGTGTTTACTTGCTTTATTTATCTTTTTGCATAAATATCTCATACCGTAGTTTGGTATAAACAAACCCTAATAGTTTTGGGGTGGGTTATCGTGGATAAAATGAGTTTTTGGGAGTTAAAACAATTAAACCCCAAATAATATTTCAATTTATGGAACTTAGGTTTTAACCTAAATTAATTGGTGGTTTTGGGTTCTAGGATGTTTAGAACCCTTAATATATGTGTAGTTGTAGTTGGTTGAGGTTGTAGGACGTTGGGTGAGGCGACAAAAGCTTGGGAGAACTTTTAATGGCCGAAATCGTCTCGGAGAAGACGATGAATAGTAACCCGTCACCTTAGGGGGCATTTTTGGCCAGGAAAAGAATTGATTTAGCTTTCGGCCAAAACATGAAAGTTGTAGATCTTTTCGATATGGTCGCGTGGGCACCGACCGCGTATTTTTCTGAATTTTCTACGATTTGATATGATTTTTATAAGATGACAACTCCGGGTTGAAATCATCAACTCGGAAATCAAATCGGGAATTGGAAAATTTACGGCTAGAATTAATGTCGTAGATGTTCGGGATAATTTTTGGGGTAGTTTAGAAACCCCGAAAATGAATTTGGGTTATTGGATAAGGGAATTGAGGATTTAATTTTGGGAAACCTGGTGTGACCGGTCGACCGCGCTCCTAAGGCCGGTCGACCGCGTCAAGGAGAAATGGCCTACTGCTTTGTTTCGTTGGCTTATTTACAACCCGCGGTCGACCGGGGGTCTAAGACCGGTCGACCGGTGCCCTGTTTTCAGCCCAAGATTTTGGAGATTAGGATTTTTTCTCCTTTTTGAGTTTAATGTTTAAGGCCCTTCCAAATTAGAAATTATGGAGGGTTATGTCCTAAAGGACTTGAGGAATTGGGAATTTATGTATGTGTATTTTCACTTAGACTGAATTGGTATAATTGGAGATATCCAAATGAATCCGTAGATGGGATTTAAGGATATATTATTTATTAAAGTAAGAAAATACTTTGAGTTTAGTATCATGCTTATATGAAAGCATGATTATGATTCTTTGAGAGAATCCTTGGGATTAGTGGTCATCGCTAGATGTTATAGGCCACTATGGTTGTTTATATATATTCTAGGAAGAATATATAGGATATCTATATACTGTGTGATTTAGGTATATATATATATATGTTATGATGGAAATGATTTTGAAAATATAAAAATGAATATTTTCAAAATGGTAAATAAATAATTTTCATAATTGATAAATTATGGAGTATACACACCTCCCTAAATCGCTATCATAAGGGAAGTTGCGCGCGTTGTGGTGAAGCCTTCCTGGCTGTTGAGCAGGTTGGATATAGTCCCTAGGCCATATGGGCATTTGTATTACTGCGCTAGTTAGGGGATTTCAGGTGTGGTCCTGACTTTCCCGCAGGCAATATGGCCGCTTCCCGACGTTGGTAGGTTCCCAGGTTGTCTTGTATAGATAGGCCCTGGAAGATGATAGCCATTTAGGGGCGCGTCCAGTGGGGAAACCCGGAGGGGCGGTCTTAGATTTATTGAAGCAATTCATGATAATGGATTGGCTTCAATTTACATTTCCTGAGTATAAAAAGGGAAATGGGATAAAGGTTTGGCTTCGGTAACACTCCCGGATGGAAGAAGGGATGTGGAAGCATATGGTTTGATCAAAGCATTTTTATGATAATGGAGATGGCTTCGGGGTACATTTCCTGAGTATAAAAAGGGAAATGGGATGACATAAAGGAAAAGCATTTTTATGATAATAAAACTGGCTTTTAAAAGTATATGATTTGTTAAAGCAATTCATGATAATGAATTGGCTTTTATATTTACATTTCCTGAGTATAAAAAGGGAAATGGGAAGTTTTAAGAAAAATGAAAATTATTGATAAATACTTGTATATGAATCCTCAGTCCGGGAGATAGATCCGGATGGTTATGGTAAAATATGTATATATGGATGAATCGAGTATCAAGGGTCTAATGGATCCCGATGATTGACCTTGCCGCATAGTAGTGTATCGGGGGGGTTCCTTGTTTGGATTTCGCTTTGAGAGACACCCCACGCACGAATATGACAATGTGTTGAGACTGGGGAGAAGTTTAATCCTTAGTGCTCTAATATTATAAATGCTTATGGTATATATATTATTATATATCTTTCTGTACTTAGGGACTGGCGAATCTCGACTATCGACCGTGCCGCATAGTAGTGTATCGGGGGGTTCCTTATTTGGATTTCGCTTTGCGAGACACCCCACGCACGAACATGGCATAGCGTTGAGACTGGGGTGAAGCTTAGCCCTTAGTACATTACTTGGACTATCTAGGGTAGATAGTGGTGGGGTGATAGACTAGTTTAGCAGGGTATCTTGACTAGAATGTTCTAGATAGATGCGCTAGGAGTGCACTATTAGCGGAGAGGTGAGGGGTATCTCATGGGAGTGCGATACCAAACTTAAATATGAGATAAAACCTTTTTCAAAATAATAAGGCATTTATGCACTTGCAAAATATTTTCAAAATTCGGGCTCTGACCCGTTTATCTACTTTTCCTTTCTTGCTATATATTATATATACATAGGTGTCCAGACAGAGGGACGCCTGGATGACAATTCCTTCGAGTCAAACGTCAGCTGCAGGACCTGTGGATGCGTGCAGGTTTTTGATAGCCGCTTCCATCCTTGTACTCTAGATAGGAGGTACTGTATAAATATTCAGGCCAATGGTCCAATTGCATTTATTTACTCTTTTAGTACAGCATTCGATATGGTTGTATATTTTGACCGAGTGTTCGGTTATTTTATTTCATTTCAGTTTCATTTATCCATTAACTTATGGATGTTTTATTTTAATCGTTAAAAAGAGTAGTTAAGTAAAAGTGTTTAACGCTCGCCTAATAGGATATTAGTAATTAAATGGATTTTCGACAGTGATGCTAAGGATGATCCATATGTGACTCCTATTTTAATTTGATATAGGAGTGATCGCCCGGTATCCCATTAGGCGGGTTGTTACATGAAGGTCCTAAGAAGAACAAACGAAAGCATGATGGGGAAGGCATTTCCAAATAGAACAAGAAGAAGTTCGAAGGCAAATGCTACAACTGTGGTAAACCTGGACACCGCTCAAGCGAGTGTCGTAAGCCTAAGAAGAAAAATCGAAATAATCCTCAAGCAAATGTAACTGAGGGTGAGATTATCACCAATGACTTAGCAGATATGAATCTTTCTGCCGTGGTCTCTGAATGTAACTCGGTTGGAAATACCAAGGAATGGTGGGTGGACACTGGAGCCACATGACACATTTGTGCAAACAAATGGATGTTCTCCACCTATAAGCCTTTGAAAAATGAGGAAAATCTCTTTATGGGAAATTATTCCACTTCTAAGGCGGTGGGACAAGGAAAGATTGCTCTAAAAATGACTTCTGGAAAGGAACTTACTCTCAACAATGTTCTTCGCATGCCTGATATCTGAAAGAATCTGATTTCTGGATCTCTCCTGACTAAAAATGGTTTCAAGATTGTGTTTGTGTCTGATCGCTTTGTGTTGTCAAAGAATGACATGTATGTAGGAAAGGGCTACCTAAATGAGGGGCTCTTTAAAATCAATGTTCTTACTGTAACCCCAAAAACATCTATTTCAATAAATGAAATTGCTAGTTCTTCTTACTTGATTGACTCATCTAATATTTGGCATGCTAGATTAGGACATGTTAAGTTTGATACATTGCATAGATTAATTAACTTGGAATTTTTGCCAAAATTTGATATTGATAAAAATCATAAATGTGAAATTTGTGTGGAATCTAAATTAGCTAGATTACCTTTCCATTCTATTGAACGGATAACTGAACCTTTAGATTTAATTCACACTGATATTTGTGATTTAAAATTTGTTCAAACTAGAGGTGGGAAAAATTATTTTATTACTTTTATTGACGATTGCACAAAATATTGCTATGTATATTTATTACATAGTAAAGATGAGGCTATTAATGCATTTAAACAATACAAGAATGAAGTTGATAATCAATTAAGCAACACGATAAAGGCTATTAGGAGTGATAGAGGAGGTGAATATGAATATCCATTTGAGGAATTTTGTTCTGAAAATGGGATTATTCATCAAACAACCACTCCTTATTCTCCTCAATCGAATGGTGTTGTTGAACGTAAAAATCGTACTTTGAAAGAGTTGATGAACTCAATGTTATTAAGTTCAGGATCTCTACAAAACTTGGGGGGGGGGGGGGGGAGCCTTACTTTCTTCTAATTACATTCTCAATAAAAATACCTCACAAGAAGACTCACAAGACACCTTATGAATTATGGAAAGGTCAAAGACCACCTATAAATATTTACGAGTGTGGGGGTGCTTAGCCAAAGTGATGGTTCCTAAACCTAAAAAGGTAAGAATAGGGCCAAAAATCGTGGATTGTGTATTCATCGGTTATGATACTAATAGCAGTGCATATCGATTTCTAGTTTGTAAATTTGAGATTTCAGATATTCATGTAAATATGGTTATTTAATTGAGGGACGCTTCATTTTTTGAAAATGAATTCCCGTATAACATGACCCAAGAATATGGTCCTTATAAAAGGACAAATCAAGCTACTACAAGTGGTACTCATCAACCTATTGAATTAATAGAGGATGAACCAATACGTAGTAAAAGAGCAAAAACCTCGACTTCTTTCGGTCCGGATTTTCTAACATATTTGCTAGATAAAGAAGCCATATCCTTACCCGATGCTTCCAATTGGAAAGAAGAAATTAATAGTGAAATTGAATCCATATTAAAAAATCATACATGGGAACTAGTGGATCTTCCACCAGGTTCAAAACCGTTAGGTTATAAATGGATCTTCAAAAAGAAGTTGAAGGCCGATGGATCAATTGATAAATATAAAGCTAGACTTGTAGCTAAAGGCTATAAGCAAAAGAAAGGATTGGATTACTTCAACACATATTCATTGGTAACAAGAATAACGTCCATTCGGATGTTAGCTGCTATTAATGGACTTGAAATACATCAAATGGATGTAAAAACTGCATTCTGAAATGGTGAACTAGACGAGGAAATTTATATGGATCAACCTGAAGGGTTCAAGGCTCTCGGACAAGAAGGAAAAGTATGTAAGCTTGTTAAATCACTTTATGGATTAAAACAAGCACCTAAGCAATGGCATGAAAATTTTGATAATGCAATGTTATCAAATGGTTTCAAAATTAATGACTCGATAAATGTGTTTACTTTAAATACATTCAAAATGGATATGTCATTGTATGACTCTATGTTGATGATATGCTTATCATGGGTAGTAACTTGGAAATTGTCAAAACTACAAAACAAATGTTGAGTAGTAGATTTGACATGAAAGATTTGGGAATTGCCGATGTTATATTAGGAATTAAAATTTCTAAAACATCGGATGGACTTATATTATCTCAATCTCATTACATAGAGAAAGTACTTGAAAAATTCAAGAAGTATGATATTAGTCCTACCAAGACACCTGTAGATGTAAATTTACATCTAGCAAGAAATAATGGTGAAAGAATATCTCAACTAGAATATTCTCGTATTATCGACAGTTTAATGTATATCATGAACTGTACACGACCGAACATAGCATACTCAATAAGTAAGCTAAGTTGATTTACGAGTAATCCAGGGAGAGATCACTGGAAAGCAATATTGCGAGTTTTGGGTTATTTGAAATATACGCAAAACTATGGACTGCACTACTCAAATTATCTAGTTGTTCTTAAAGGACATTGCGATGCAAATTGGATATCCGATACAAAAGACTCTGTCTATGAGTGGGTATGTATTTACCCTTGGAGGTGCAGTCGTATCTTGTAAATCCTCAAAACAAACGTGCATTGCTAGATCGATAATGGAATCTGAATTCATTGCACTAGACAAAGCTGGAGAAGAAGCTGAATGACTTCGAAATTTCTTAGAGGATGTTCCAAATTGGTCTAAACATGTGCCCGTAATATGTATACATTGCGATAGCCAATCGTCAAATAGAAGGGCACATAATCACATGTATAACGGAAAGTCACGACATATTCGTCGTCGACACAATACCGTTAGACAACTTCTCTCAAATGGAATTATCTCAATTGACTATGTAAAGTCAAAAGATAATATATCGGATCCACTAATGAAAGGTTTAAACCGAGAGCAAGTTAAAAGATCATTGAGAAGAATGGGTTTAAAGCCTATAAATAAATAAGAATCAATATAGTGGCAACCCAACCTAGGTGACTGGAGATCCCAAGATCTAGGTTCAATGGGCAAACCGAACTACGTTGTATTCAGTAAGCACTGGAGGATATTTAATCCTATCCATTCGAAAGATGAGACAGTGCACATCTGCCACGAAATTAGGATAAGTTATGCTTTTAATGACTTCTATATCTTAGTACGTCTAAGTGGGGTATTGTAGGATACTCTATATAGAAGTTACCTGCGTGAGTAAGAAGGGGGCCACTTCTATGAGAATAATGAAAGGCATATTCTCTAAAATATTCACGGAACCAAGTGGTGTTCATGGCCAAAATGAACACAAACGTGAGAACCAACTGTGTTGAAGAATTATTATGTGAATACTATTGTCTAGGTTTACAAAAATAGTTGACGGTTCAAGGACGTGAAGTCTACTGATTAACCAAGTATATCCAATGGTATATGACTAAGGAAAGTTCAAGGCCACTAGGCTACTTCTCCCGATGCAATAAGTCTTCAGTTTTACTCAACATGTGTCTGCATCTGCATTGCATCTGTTCTGTTTTATTTATAGAGATATATCATTCATATGGGGGATTATTGGAAAATTGGACTTAGAAAGCGGACATAATTTTGAGAAACTTTGAGCTCAAATTTAGGTGGAACCCACGCTACGATAATTGTGGGACCATATACGAACGCGTTCTCCTCCGCAAGGAGATTAACGTAGTATATTCATATGTCCAATTTTAATAAGTTATGAATGATAAATATGTCCCCAAAGTGACTCACAAAGCAATGAAAGTTAATGAATTGGGTATATTTTAACTCTTGTCCCACATTGGAAGAGTAGTGGAAAGTTGATGAGTTAATAACACCCCAAGTATGGACTAAGGCTTGGATGCCTTGGGGTATCCCAACTCTTTGAAGGGGAGATGTCCTACACTATGCATGTGTTGGGTTTGGCCCAAAAGCCCACGGGCGTGCCGTCCGTCCGTCATTAATAAACTGTTGGCAGTTATTGCCAACAGTTAACAGTTAATTTTGTTTAACTCTTTTCGTCAGTTATTGCCAACAGTCACTTACTTTGCTATAAATAATAATGCTTCCCTCCGTTTTTAAATTAATAAAAAATTTCCCTCTCCATTTTTCTTCCAACCAGAAATACTGTTCTTCATACTTTCTGGGTTTCTGCATTCTTTTAATCATACTGTTTGGTTGGGTAAATACACAGATTTGTGTTTGATGGAATTAATTCATTATTGTATTGCATGAATTAATTTAAAATTCGTTCTATCTTGGGAGACATTTATTTGTTAACCTATAGAACTTGGGAGGGAATAAAATTGTCTTAAGGAAACCGTGGTATCACACAGGGCTCGGATTCAATCTCTTATTTTCTGTAATATACCTTTCTTGTACCAAGTAAGTCATTCTAATTTTCTGTAATTTCATTTTAATTCTGTTATATTTATTTCATTAATAATTATGTACTTTTTGTTAATTAAATAGTAGACATAACAATTACAACCTCTAGGGTGGGAGAAAGGTTGAATGATGCCTTGGGAGGTGAGGTCTTGCAAATCTCTACTTAGAGTATCAGCTCCCAAAATAAATAAAGAAGGTGACAATGGATATCCTTGACTTATACCTCTAGAAGGGGAGAAGAAACCAAGGGAGATACCATTAATAAGAATTGAAAACCAAGTGTAAGATATACATGTCCATATCATATCAATAAAGTGTTCACCAAATCCAAAAGCTCTAAGAGTTTGAATAAGAAAATTCTAAGACACTCTATTATGAGCTTTATGCATATAAAGATCGAGGATAACATTACTCCTTGCTATTTTTCTATCAACCAGTTGCATCATCTCTTGACCAAGGAGAATATTATGTGAGATACCTCTACCTTTCACAAAGCCAATTTGAAGAGGGGAAATTAGGAGAGGCAAGATCAGGCTCAATCTAGAGTTTAGAAGTTTGGAGATGATTTTATAGGAGAAGTTATAGAGACTAATAGGCTTGAAGTCTTTACAACTAATAGGAATTTGAAATTTTGGGATTAGTAAAATGAGAGTGGAATTCCAAGATTTAGGGATTTCTTCTCCCAGAAAGAAGGATTAGATTGCTTTGGTTACGTCTGATTTGACTATCTCCCAACATGATCTAAAGAAACATCCATTAAATCCATTTGAACCTGCTCCAATATTATTATTGAGGTCTAAAATTGCACTCAAAATATCTTCTTTTTCTGGCATTTTGGACAAGCTTTGATTTATTTCAGGACTGACTAGCTTGAGGATGAATTTAGCCATAGAAATGCTGCTTGATTGACCTGCAGAATAAAGTGAAAGATATCTTTCTCATTAAAACTAAATGTGTATCAACATATTACATATATATACCAGATCACTTATGAACAATTAGTTATAACTGGATATGGTTACAGAAATAACTAATTATTGTTATGAGCAGTGATTGTGTGTGGTAGGTGCACTAAGAGTTTGTGTGGACTTATCTTTATTTGCTGTTGTAGAGACTTGGTTAACATCCTCCCTCAAACTGATAGGAGGGCTGACCATCAGTTTGCTGCGAATCAACAAGAAGGGAGTACTCGCAAAACCCTAAGTAAAAATATCAGCCAGTTGATCTTTAGAGGACACAAACTGTATGAGGATATCTTTGTTGAGGACCTTTTCTCAAATGAAGTGGTAATATATTTTAATGTGCTTGGTACGTGCATGGAACATCGAATTAGATGATAGGGCCAATGCAGATACATTATCACAGAATAGAGTTAGAGCATGATATAGAGGAATGTGCAGATCATAAAGAAGCATTTTAACCCAAGTAACTTCTGCAGTAGTCACAACCAAGGATTTATACTCAGCCTCAATGGATTATCTAGCAACAGTACGCTATTTCTTTACAGTCCCACTGTTAGGCTCAGATCTAAGAAATACAATAAACCCAGTGGTGCTTCTCCTATCATTGGGATCACCTGCCCAATCAGCATCTGAATAAGCAGAGAGAACAAAAGGAGAAATAAAGTAATGTAGGCTACAAGAAGGATACCCCTTAAGGTATTTGAGAATCCTCTTAACTGCTGCCCAGTGAATATCAGTTGGACAGTTTGTGTAGCCTTTAGCAACCAGTCTGGGCTTGTGTCTAGAGAGGGAACCATCAGCCTTGTACTTGTGTTTATAAACCCACTTGAAACCAATGAGGTTTTTATCAGGGGTTATTGGAACTAGAGACCATGTGCCTTATTGGTGTAAGGCAGAGAACTCATCAGCTATTGCTTTCCACCAGTCAGCACTTTTAACAGCTTCAGTATAGCAGATAGGTTCAGTAAGACTAGATTATCTCAGGTAGGATTTAGGTTTGTAGATTCCAGACTTAGCTCTAGTTTTCATATAAAGAGTGTTAAGAGGATCTGCTAAGGGGAGACAAGAAGGTAATGGATGGAGAAGGCAATGGTGTTGATAAAGGAGTATTGAGTATAGGAGGAGAGGAAGAAGTATGTGAAGGAATAGGAAGAGGAAGAAGTGGTGGAAGATAACACTGAGAGGGAATTATAGAGGTTGGGGAAGATACTGAAGTTGTGGAAGTTGAAATGTTAGAACATGAAAGCCAATATTGAGAGGAGGAGCCCAGAAAAGGGGAAGAAGTACCAAGAAAATTAGTTTCATGAAAAGTAACATGTCTAGAGACATGGATTTTGTTGGTAAGTGGATCAAAATAGGTATAACCCTTGTAGTTGTTAGGGTAACCAAGGAAAATTCAAGGTCTAGTCTTAGGTTGTAGTTTATTGGAATTAAAAGGTGTGAGGAGAGGGTAGCAAGCACAACCAAAGGTTTTAAGAGAAAGGTAGTCAGGTTAGGTGTGGTGGAGAATCTCAAAAGGAGATTTGTGATTAGTAACTTTGATAGGTATTCTATTAATAAAAAATGTGATAGTAGCAAAGGCATGAAACCAGAATTTAGGAGGTAGGGAAGCAGTGGATAGAAGGGTGAGACTAGTTTCCACTATATGCATGTGTTTTCTTTCTGCTATGACATTTTGAGAGGATGTTTTAGGACATGATTTTTGATGATGTATACCATGTTGAATGAGAAAAGTTTGAAACTCAATTTTGCCATATTCACCACCACCATCAGTTTCGAGACACTGTTTTCAGTGAAAGCAAGAAAATAAGTGAAAGCTGAGAATGTTTGTGACTTGTATTTGAGGGGATAAATCCATGTATATCGACTATATTCGTCAACAAAAGAGACATAATAATTATAACCATCAACAGAAGGAACAGGAGCAGGTCCCCACAAATCACTATGAATTAATTCCAAAGGAACACTGGTTCTAGATACAGATATAGGAAAAGGTAATTTGCTCATTTTACTAATTAGAGAATGTTTATACAACTCAGGAGTATCACATTTATTGGGACAAACAGAGATGTGATTTAAAATTTGATGAAGAATAGGCTTGGATGGATACCCCAGCCTATTATGCCAAGAGAAGGTGGAGGTCTGTTTGTTGAGCTTGGCTTGATGAGAAAGAAATGCATCTGAGGAAAGTGTGGAGGGATTCTTGAAATGGATGGGATACAGTCCATTAGAACTATTGCCCTGGTATAGAATCCTCCCTGTGTGATTATCCTGTATTTTGAGACAATGAGCATCAAAAATACAGGTTCAGTTATTATCAAGGCATAATTTATGCACAAAAAGAAGATTAAAGGATAGAGATGGAACACATAGTGTATTGGCAAGCTTAAAAGTGTGAGATGAGGTAGGAACAGAGGCTATACCATAGTGGGAGATGGGTAGAGAATAACCACTATCCATAAAGATGGATTCATCACCTTGATAGTCTTGAGCGATAGAGAGATTGGAGAATTCATTGGTCATGTGAGAGGAGGCTCCTGAGTCTGTATACCAGGTATTGTTGTTGTTCTGAAATGGAAAAGTGGCCATGGCTGCAAGATGTGATGGAGAAGGTCTACCTTGATAGCTATAGTTCATTCGATGGTAAAAGTCAATTGCTGTGACCACAGATTTTACACGGTGCGCTACCTTGATAGGGTCGTCGAGAATTATTGAACTTCTGATAAGAATTAGGCATGAAAGAGGAGGAGGATGAATGATTGGAGTTTTGTGGATAGTGAAAATTAGGTTTACCACCATTGTTAAATTGACCTCCCTGGCCTTGATACCTTTCACGACCTCGACCTCGAATTTGGCCAGATGTATTATTGTGTGGATTGAAACCAGATCCTAGAGAAGCCATCATAGCAGAGTTCATGGTGGAATTTGTGTCTTGAAGTTGCAAAATAACCTATTCTTCTTCTTTGAGGAGAGCATGAAGTTCTTCAACAGAGATAGGCTGAGATCGAGTGCATAATGAAGTTTTGAAGGCACTGTAAGAAGCAGGGAGGCCATTGAGAGTATAGATGAGGATGTCTTCATCATCAACTGTGATTGAGACAATAGCAAGACTGTCGCGAGCTTCTTTGATTTTCTGAATGTATATATCAACATATTCAGAGACTTTGGATATGGTTTGGAGGTTTGTCTTCAGCTGAAGTATATTAGATCTAGAATTAGAAGAGAAGCATTTTTCTAGGGCAAGCCAGGTATCTCTGGAATTTGTGTGGCCTACAACATGTGAGAGAGCTATGATAGATAGTGTAGCATTTATTAAGGTTAAAAAATCTTGATCCATTGAGATCCATTACTGGAATGCTGGATTTTCTTGAGTTGTGGCTTCGATTAACTTTGAAGGTGATGGATTTGATCCATCTGTGAAGCCAAAAAGTGAATGAGCTAAGAAGTGAAGTTATTTGATAGCGCCATGGAACATAATTGGAAGAGTCCAGACGAATTGAGATAAGATTACTGATAGCAGATAAATTGGTGAGTACGGAGATGAGTTGGTGGAAGTCGCCATTGATGAGTTTGACTGAGAATTCAGAGAAGAAGAAGAAGATGACTCTATACTCATTGGATCATAGGACGATGGTCCTTTTCTTTCTCTGATACCATGAAATATATCTTTCTCATTAAAACTAAATGCGTATCAACAGATTATATATATATATCAGATCACTTGGGAATAATTAGTTACAACTGAATATGGTTACAGAACTAAATAATTGTTGTTATGAGCAGTGCTTGTGTGTGGTAGGTGAACTAAGAGTTTGTGTGGATTTATCTTTATCTGTTGTTGTAGAGAGTTGGTTAACATAAAGATCAACAAAATAAAAAACAAAATTGTTAGTTCTATCTTATTTTGAATCAAGGACTCTCCCATCCTCATGTTTGATAGGATGAATCCATTGCCTTGTTCTTTGTTGCTTGACTTAAGAGTGATAGAAATTGGTGTTTCTGTCTCTTCAGATAACCACTTGCTTTAAGCCTTTTGAAACTAGTAGCTTTCCTCATTTGACAAAGCCAAATTGAGATCTACTTGAATTTTAGAGAGGCCATTTCTATTTTCAGGACTTGGATTATCTTCTAGGATCTTCTCTGCATTGAAAACTTTACCTTTTAGATCTTAAATTCCTTAAAACAAGTTTTTAATCTCGGATCTACTCAAAATTTTAAGATCATTTCTCAGTCTTTTAATCTTAAAAGTGAACAAAGCCATAGGTCTGCCAGATGCAGGCTTAGACCATGAAGATTCTACTATGCTATTGAAAGAAGGGTCAAAAGTCTAGGAATTGAGAAATTTGAATGGTTTAATGGATTGGTCAGAAGGGCTAGGTATGGATATTAAGAGGGGGAATGGTCAGAATAGTTTTTGTTAAGGTTTTTAAGGTTTGATTAAGGGAAAGAGTCAATCCATCTTTGTTTCATAAGGCCCCTGTCTAGTCTTTCAAAGATCATTGAACCATTATGGGATTTTAACCAGGCAAACTTAGACCCAATGTATCCCAGATCTTGGAGAAGGCTATTTTGAATACACATTTGAGTAAACATGTTAAAATGATTAATTCTACAGCATAATATTAAGCTCAAGGGATTTTAGGTCCGGTGGTTTCCTAAAGCTCCTTACATAATCCTTAAGTTTGCTAATTGGCGTGTTTTATTATGAATATTATAATAGAGATACATCCTAATAAGTGATGTGACTTATAATCCAATTATTGATTTTCAGTTACGAAATTCTTCATTTTACCAAAAAAAAAAAAAAATAATCCACTTGAGTAATAAAAAATCTCAGCTTAACGTCATGAAGGGTAGCCTAGACTCTAGTTTCCCCCCGGTAGGTGTGTCATGTAAAACTTGTATCACTAGATATCTCAACTCACCATTAAATCCCGCATAACCTTACTATCTTATAACGCCATTAGTTAGTGTATATCCCACTGCCTCTATTGTTTGCTGACTAGTTTCACCAGCAACTCTTGTGCCATAGACTAAACTTGATTGTATTTCCTCCAACTGACTAGATTGTATCATGGATATGGACGCATAACTTTCTTCCATAAATCTTTTAGATAGGGCATTAACCACTTTATTTTCCACCTCTTTTGTACATAATGGTGTAATCGCACCCAAGAAGCTTAGTTAACCACTTTTATTCGGACATTATAAACAACCTTTTTTTCCAATAGATAATTTAGACTTTGATGATGATAAAATGATGCCCATATAAGTAAGTTATCTAATTTTCCACCGCGAATACAATAACCCATATCTCCTTCTCATAAGTAGATATGCCTTTTTTCTTGCAAGTAAGACATTGTTGACATAAACTAGGGGTCTGCCTTCTTGCATACATCCAACACCAGTACCTTCATTACTAGCATCAATTTCAATGATGAAAGCTTTGCTGAAGTTAGGTAAGACCAATCTATGAGTTTGTTGATTGCCTTTATTACCTCAGGGGTCCATTTGAACTGATCCCACATCAGCATTTGAGTTACGGGACTTTTAATGAGTATGTAGTTATGTACAAACATTTTATGATAACCAGTTAGTCCCAAAAATCCTTTCAAAGACTTGATTAACTTAGGTATTGGCCATAATTTAATTACTTCCACTTTTGAATAATCAATAGGTATTCAATCCTTCAATATAATGTGTTCATGATACTGTAACAAGGTTGATAAAAGAAACATGTGCTCATTTTTTCATACAAGTTATACTACATTAGGATATCTAAAGTGATTCTTAAACGATACATGTGTTCGCTCATAAAAGAGTTGTGAATAAAATGTCATTAAAAAATACAAATATGATTTTTTTTTTCAATTTTTACTTAAAAACAACATTCATAAGAAACTAAAAAGAAGTAGGGACATTGCTAAGTTCAAAGGTCATTACCAAGAACTCATAGTGGTGACCATGAGTTCTAAATGAGTTTTTGAAATATCTGGCTCATATACTCAAATTTGATGGTATCCTGACTTAGGATCTAGTTTGGAAAATGCAGTAGGACCATACAGTTCATCTAATTGTTCCTATATGATAGGAATAAAAAAACTTGTCCTTGATGGTAAGTCTATTCAACTATATAGTCTACATACATTCTCTAAGAGTTATCTTTCTTTTTTTATCGATAGTACATGTGATTCAAAGGGACTACGAGAGGGCCTAATGAGTCCATGGTTTAACATTTCTTTCATTATGTTTTATATCTCAATTTTTTGAATATGATGAAATCTATAGGTTCTAATGCTTAATTGTTCAGTTCCAGTTTTAAGTGGAATATGATGGTCTTTGATCTTTTAAATGGAATACTTTTAGGCTCACAAAAAATGTCTTCACATTCATCGAGTAAAGGAAATAAAATATATGGAGCTTGTACCTTAAATTGAGTAGTTTGTATGGAGTATAATTGACTCATGATTCCATACTTTTCTACACGGATTCTCAAAACATTTGGCACCGTTTATCTTGAGTTCGATTTATTCTTTGATACCATGTAATGTAACTTTATTCCCCTCCATCTCAAATATAAGGCATAGATTTCTGATGTTAAATGTCATATAACCCAATTCCTTAAGCCATTCTGAACCCAACACCATATCACACCCTCTTAGAGTTAGTATCCCCATGTTAGCCTTCTATTGATGTCCTTTCATATGCTAATTAAAGTATGGGCATATAAAATTGCTTATAATAGACTCTTATTGTTTATAATCCAAAAAGGCCTCCAATTTGAATAGTTATTTACCATAAATTTACAATGATCATAAGGTAATGTCTACTACCTTTAATGATTTTTTTAATATAATATGTAAATGACTTTTAATTTAACATGTCATATACATGTATATGACATGTTATATACATATATGTATATGTGTGTATTTGTTATGTAAATGACTTTTAATTTAAAAGGTTATATACATATATGTATATGTGTCTATATGCGCGCTTGTGCAAAATCCCAAGTAATTGGGAAAAGAGTTCAATAAGTTGAAGTGAACATATACATGTACAGAAAGAAATATAAGAATGCATTCCATGGCAAGTGGAAACTTAGAAAGCATTGCATAGAATCCCATTTTCAAGGTAAATTTAGGTGTAATTATCAATCTCTATCATGAAGACTACTATTGTGCCTTGGTTGAATGTGTTAAGAAAGGCAGTTCAATAATATTCAACTGCATATTTTTCAATACAAATTACATATCAAAATATTGAGATGCTTTACAACATCAACATGAGTTCTTGTTCTATATAAACAGGTTAAAATGATTAATTCCCCAGCATGATATTAAGTGCAATGGATTTTTGGTCTTGTGTTTTCCTAAAGCTCCTTACATAATCCTTAAGTTTGCTAATTGTTATGATTTATTGTGAATATTATAACGGAGATACATCCTAAAAATTGATGTGATTTACAATCCTATTATTAATTGTCAGCTATGAAATTCTTCATTTTTACCCAAAAAACATATAATTAATCCATTTCAGTAATACAAAATCCCAGCTTAACATTATGAAAGCAAAAGAAGTTTGATATAAAGGGTTCATGCTACATCCAAGGGGATCCAAAATTTAAATACCAATAACACTTGAATCGTTTATGACCAAAAGAATTCCTGAGATACACCTTGATAGAATCGTCATGAGAAGATAGATTTGAAATAAAAAAATGCATTTGTGGAATAAGTAAGATGATATGAGATATTTAGATAGTGATCAAATTCAGGTATGTGCATGAAGTAGGATTATAACCCAACTTATAATCCATGTTCGAAGTGTGATATAGAATATCACTCTTCAACGTTATCTAATTTTTAATAAGAATGTAGCAAACTCTCCATCCTTCTTCAAAATATGACATCATGTATCATACAGTAACTATTCAACGTAATTAACATCCTAAAGAGATATACATTAATAAATACTAAAATTATTCAAAACGTCTGACTCTCACACAATTTGAAATATAACAAAACAATAGCAACATCCATCATGCTAATACCTTCTAATTTGAACAATAATAATACTTATCAAGTCAATCCTAATTTATTAAACAAATGAAAAAAATACATCGGAGCTTGATTGTTTTGGGGTTTTATGCTTTCCTCTAATTTTGGTTGGATAAGTTCACAAAAAAAATCTCATGGTTTATATCAAGAGTTCAAATCATATATGCCAATTTCTATCTTAAATTTCAAACCTTACATGTGAAGTTACATGTCCGGAATTGCAAGAATGCACAACTGAAGCCAAGCTAACACTTAGGGTTCATTTGATAACCCAATTCCAAGCCTTGGAATTGGGTTGTAATCAAGAATCCATACTAATCTTGTATTAAAAATTATTCATGTACATTGGGTTGAAGCAGTAATTTATCTGTAACTTTTTAGAGTGGGGGAAAAGAAAAATAGACATAAGTGTTACTATTCATATATGATATTACTATTGTGATATAGATTCAGGAGCCCATTAATTTTTTTTTTCTTAGGCTCTGTAATAGACTCAGTTCTCAACTATGAACTGATAAGTCAATTTTCATTTTACCCCATTGTTGATCTTTATGGGAAAGTTATATTTTAATGTCTAACTTTGTTGATGATATTATAACAAAGTTATATTTTGATGTCAAATTTGCGGATGATATCAATTGAATCTAATATTCAATATGACCTAAAGAAATTTTAGTACTCAAGAGTTAGATTAAATTATACATGGGGTTTAAGATCATATAGCACTTAGGGTTCATTTTTTTCATCTGGATCTTAAATCGAAATATGAATTTTGGAATCTAAATTTAAAGTCTGAAATTTTAACATAAACCTCTGAATGAAAGTATTTAATCCTAATTGAGGTTCAATCTTCGCCTCATCCCCTTGGAGTATATCTGAGTCCAAGCGAGTCTTTGTATTAGTAACTTGTAATACCCCGTACTTTTATTGATATTTATTTACGGGATTAATTAAATTAAATGTGAATTAATTGAGAATTAATCCGGATAAAATACTAACGATATGTGAGTTGGTATTTGATCATAATGTGCATATATGGTAGTATATTAATATTAAAAATATTAAAATTGTCGCGAGACTGAAATACGGCAATTTGGGAAATTTTGTTGGGACGCGCGTGACAGTCGCGTCAGGAATGTAATTATTTAATTTAAAAAGTAAATTTTATTTTTATCAACCGTATGGTCATTTTGAGTTCTCCAACGTGTCCGAAAGGTCGAAATAGTCAGAAAACACTAGCCAGGGGTTTAGTTTGGGTCCCGGGGCATTTTTGGGCCATACCGGCAACTTAAAAGGGTATTTTGGTAATTTTGGAATTTTGGGATTTATAACCAACGAATTTTGGGAATTAAAAATAGGGTGTTTAGTAACCCACTAAGCCATTACCAGCACTTAACTAATTAGAGGGCTACGGGAGTTATAGGAGAAGTTAGAAGAAGTTCCAAAGAGGAAACCCTAGCCACCATCACCATCTTTGGAAGAAATTTATAGAGAGAGGGAGGAGAATCAACATTCAATTCTTCAACATCAAATCAAAACATCTAAGGCAAGTGGTTTAGTTACGTTAATTTCAAGCGAATGCTTCCTCCATGCTTAGAAATTTATATAATCGCATTGTTTTGGGAGATTTATAAAAACCCATGAAATTTGAGTTAGAAAGTCAGGTTTTGATATAGGGATTGCATGTAAAATTGTTATTGGGTGATTATACTAAAAGAAATATGACTTTTATGATGCAAAAACGGATTTATTTATGGGAATTGATGCCTTTAAATTCCTAGGGTTCATACTCATATGGTTTTGGGAAAAGTGGGGATTGATGATAATTTCATGTTGTTTAGGAATATTTGACCCCAAAATATGTTGAGATACGACCTAAGTATGTTTAGGAATGATTAGGAACATTAAAACACTGTTGGGATAATTTTTGGATGAGTTTTGAGAAGAGAAAGTTTGAGGAAAAACGATTTAGAAATTTTGGGCTCGAAACTGGCATCTCGTTAGAAGACCTGCCCAGGTCGTTCGAACGAGCTTCTAACGAGGTGATAGTTTGCCTTCTAACGAGTTGGATGTTCGTTAGATGCCTCTTTCGTTCGAATGAACTCTCTTTCGAACGACCTCGTTCGAACGAGACTTCTAACAAGTTGACAGAATGGCTTTTTTGGCCTGATTTGATTTCTAGTGTCCCGTAACCATATTTAATTGTAGAGATAACCTTCCCTTGTTAACTATTTGATATAGTTGGAATATTTGGGATATATTGAGGAGTAAAACATAGAAGTGTGATTTGAATCAAATGATAATTGTGGATTAGGACGTGAGTGACTATTATGATGTGAGAACAAGTGACGGCTTAAATATTTGTATTAACGGATATTCAGGATATATTGCGGAGTAAAATATAGAAGTATGATTGGAACCAAATAATATTTTTGGATTAGGACGCGAGTGACTAATCACGTTGTGAGAATAATTGATGACTTAATTACATACGAACCGAACATATGAAAGGTGTAAAATTATAAGTTGGTATGAGAATGAGAAGTATACCACTAATAAATTATGGTAATTACTAAGATGTGTGCATGCTTAGTATATGTATATGATTTTATGTGTATGACATACCTACCATACTTGCTATCACGAGAGGCTTGTGTTCGCTTAGGGCCATCTAATCTTTGTGTGCCTACGGGGGGATATAGATTGGTACCTCGAGGACATAGGTCAGAGAAGGACTTATTGGGAAGTTAATAAGTCTGCTGATCATGGGATCATAGGTATGTGCGTGACCCATGTGATGTGAATGTGTTCGCCTCCATTGATTGTGATTGTTGTTATCTGAGAACGATTCCTGAGAGATTCGGAATGCGTGATCCTTATGTACGTGAGGTACCGGGATGGATAGCAGAGTATGTGTGCACCGCAGCTTAGTCTCGGGGTGCTTGTATTGTATATTTATGATGTGAATGATATACAGTTAAATGAACAGACTTGTCATGTTAAATTATGAGAATAATTTATAGTAACTCCTTGAGAAGATAAATAAGGGGATAACCTCCAGTAAATGGTAATGCTAATAATTGAGAATCCGAGTTTAAGTAAAGCTATTTATTCAAGTGATAACATTGAGAATTCATATTGTGAATCGAGTAGATGGGTTAGAACTTATGTCGGTTTAGTTAGATATAAATACCACTTAGATGGGTACTGTACGTTAGGAGTCCACAAGTAGTTGAGAGGTGAGTATTTCATGTGAGAGCACGTCCTAACATGTATTTTGCATTCATTGTTTTAATGTTATTAAAGCACTTGTTGTTTTTAAAATACTCTCCACTTTCGGGCTCTGATCCGTTTCTTTCAAATCTATTTTTGTAAAAACCTTTTTAGGTGCCCAGCCACAAGGACACCATGCATAGGATTTCCATTCAGGTGACGAGCTGTAGCTGTTTGTGGAAGTTACAGGGCCTTGCTAGTAGACGCTTCTTTTGCCTTGACTCTATTCAATTTTCATTATTTGTAGGGCATGTCGCCCATTTCTATTAGAGACATTTCATATTTCAGTTATTCAGATTGTGGGCATGTAATTAATTCAGGATATACTGTTTTATTTATTTCAGTGGTGGGATTGTTGTGAGGAGTTTTCCTCCGGACTTATTATTATTATTTGTTGGTTACTTTATTGAGACTTTATGGTGTATGGTTATGATATTCTTTCATAATTCTTTTATTATATGTTAATCATACTTAATTTAAAATTTGACATCTTACTTTTTAAATACTAGGTGGTTAGTAATGATTAAAATGTTTTCGACAGTGATGCTGTTAACTGGACCAACTTCACATTTTGTATTAATTTAATAAAGGAGTAGCTACCCGGTATTTAATTAGTCGGGGTGTCACAGGTGGTATCAGAGCATCAGGTTCTAGTGTCCTTTAGGATCTGTACGGCTTATTATGCTTCCAGCGTAATTCTCTTTGATGTAGAGCCCTATGCTTAGGATTGTTGATATCTTTGGTGAGATTTCGTTCTCCTGCTTCGATATATATGATAGTGAACCTTATTTGCAATCAGGTGTGTTCGTGTGCTAAACGATGTAGTACGTCAGGTGAAGACAGTTGGACGAACAGCAGGAGGCAAGGATCAGTTGAGATTAATAAATTAATTAAGGGAAGACCGTAGTCGAGGTCACCCATATCAGGGTACGAAAGTCTTGGACGGTCCAGACGGCCAAGGCGCGACTTGTGACTTCCAAGCACAACAATTGTTGAAGGTAGGGTCAATTGAGACTCACCCAACAAGGTTGGATTGAGAGAGAAAGAGTTGGGTGGGACATCGAGAAAACCAACGGTGGAAATACTTGAAAGGCAAAGATGGCGTGTGCTAGCCAAACCAACATAATAAACCCTAAGGCTTGGACTTGTGTCTGAGTATGGCCAATCAAGAGTGAAAATTTGAGGAAAATTTTTCTTGTCTCGTGAGAGCGGAGTTTCAATGGGGAGAAAGAATCACCACACTTATAAGTGGAATGTGACGTCGAGAGAAGGCGTACACGAATGGTTTGACCATAAGTTCCTTGGTCAGATGTTTAGGATGAAAATCGAATGTCGTTCTGAACTCACACGAGAGGTCCGGACAGAGGTCACTTTGTGAGAAGAAATAAAATTATTTAGTGAACCCTACACGGGGTGAAGTAGGTGAAACGGAGAAGGGGATATTAAAGGGAGAATTTACATAGAAGAATTGCTAGTCCTTCTGGCAGAATTCTGCTTGGACGGTTAAAGCAAATGGTATTGTCGCATAGTGTTAATTTGGAGGTAAACATCCCCGGGTGGGGAGATACAAGAATCGAAGGCTTTATATAAAGTAAGACTGGGGAAAACAGTGTTGGTGAAGCACCACAATGGGAAGACCCAACGGAGAACCAGTTAAAATGATTCGGATAGCTGAATTACTACCGGGCAAAGGTGATTTCAGTGAGAGATGTAGAAATTAGTAGCGTGTTCCTTAGGGCCGTCAAAACTAAGGGAACAACGGAGGTAGTCGTCTGAGTCGAGACTACCAACGTCCGAGAGATGGACCACCTTAACATGATTTGCGAGACAAAAGATAAGTGGAGTATGTGTAGAGGTATTTCTGTGGGGAGTGAAACCCGTGCGTTATAAAAAATTTCCCGATACAAGAGTAGGGATCAAGGTCTTGTGCCTGGCGAGGACAACAATTATTGAAATATTCGGTTTGGGACGGACATGTGTGGTAAGTCCAGGAACCATTTGAGCAGTCGGGACGATTATTAGGATAGAAGTATGAGTTATATCCTCAGATGAGGATGAATGTTATTTGTGGCATGAGTGAGTTACTACATTTGTTACAATTGTATTTTCACTTGAGAGTCGAGTTTAGTGAGTATCTATAAATTTATTAGATATAAGAACATTTTTCCCTGATAGTGTGGGGGTTACTTTTATTGTCATCCGCGGAGGATGAATGGGTATATTAATAGCGATTTATGCTTTATCGAAATTACTCGTTTTAGTGTTGTGTTATACGAGTATGATATGATCTTAATTATTGTTTTATATATATGATTATAACGATAGTGTTCTGGTATTGCAAGTTTATTGGGATTACTACATCGGGGTAGCATGTTTTGTTCTGGCGAGGCCCCATCTGTTAGAGGGTCGGGCTCGCAATTTTACTTTCGTGAATATATGTATATATATATATATATATATATATATATATATATATATATATATATATGTTGTGATTTCAAAGTATAATGGTCTCGGACATTTAATCCCAGTATGCGTAGGGATTTCATTATTATGAGTCGTATGTAATTGATTTACTAGTCAACAAAGAGTTAGTTGGTTTTTATAATTAACGATAGAGAGGTCGTAACAAAAAGAGTGCATTGTTTTATCACCCTTTAGAGATTTAGAAGTTTATACTCATAGTTGTGTGTCTGGGGACAGGAATTTGAGGGTCTCAAATATCCCGCATGTTGTATATGAAATGTGATTTCCATCACTGTAAAGAGAAAAGTATCTTTCAGAAGGAGTTTTTTGTTTATGTATAATTGCGAACTGAGATGAAACTTTGTTGTTAAAAGACGAGAGTGTAGGGGTACATATTATGGACAGGGCTTAACGGATTCCGATGACCAATAATGTTAGGTAGTAGTGTATCGGGGGGGTTCCTTGTTTGGATTTCGCTTTGCGAGACACCCCACGCATGAAACTTGGCGTAAGGTTGGTAGTAAGGAAATGTGTGGCCCTTCTTTTTTTTTTTTTTTTTTTTTTTTTTTTTTTTTTTTTTGCGAAGAGGGACAGATCCCCCACTCTATTTATTAACAACCAAAGATCAGAAAAGCCCTGATCTGAAGGCTAACATAAATGAAGAAAGCTTAAAGAATTAAATAGGGCTTTTTATAAGAAAACCCTTACAAAAAAATGAAATAAGAAAAAATAACTGAATAAAAAAATGCCTACTCTAGAATTTTTGAGATTCTTAGAGCAGAGAGTCCCCATTTATCCATCTTAACTGCTCCTCTAAGATAAGCTGGAAAAGAATCCATTTGAAGAGACCAAAGAGAAAGCTGAGATTGACTACCCAAATTGGCTAAAAAATCAGCAGGTTGATTACCCTCTCGAAAAACATGAACAAAGGAGATGTTGAAACTTTCACTAATCACCTGAATATCCTCCACAATATCTCTGATTTTCCAAGGACAGAGCATTTTGTTATTAAGAACCTCAATAATAATCTTTGAATCAGATTCTACAATTAGCTCATAATCTTTTAAATCCCAATAGAATCTTAATCCTTCTAAAATAGCCAGAGCTTCAGCTTCTATGTTGGATTTTACACCAAAGAAGTGACAATAGGCCCAAATCACATCTCCCTTATCATTCCGTAAAATACCACCCCCACCACTATTACCTGGATTTTGTATTGAGCTACCATCTGTATTGAGCTTTAACACCTGAGAAGGAGGAGGATGCCACTTCACAAAACAATATTCCATAATAACTTTAAAATCACCCAAAGAGTAGATAGAGACTTTATTAGGAGAATGGGGAATCAGTTGAAAAATAGACGAAGAAAGTGCTTCAATATTTCTGATTACTTTAGCGATATTAGAAGAAGAACCATTAAATCTACACTCATTCCTCTGACACCATATAGCCCAGCATATGATAATTGGCATCAATTTTTGACAAATACCGCTGAAATTATTCTGAGCTGTAATCCACCACAATAAACACCTGCTTTTGATATCTGATCTCACATAAGGAACTCCCAGAACATTACCAAAATGAGACCAAACTGCATCAGCTATCTCACTTTGAATAAAAACATGGTTAATGCTCTCAGTATGGGGAGAAGAACAACAGTGGCATTTTGAGGGACCATTCCATCCCATGGAGAATAGATTTTCATCAATGGGAAGGAAACCTTGAATTAATTTCCAAGAAAATATAGATAACTTAACTGGGAGAACTTGCTGCCAAGCTAGCGAGGAAGTCCACCTGGATATAGATGAGGTTTTAATAATAGACCAGGCTGATTTAATTGAGAACTTTCCATCATTTGTAGCTGTCCAGATACAATCATCCTTCTTGTTATTCAATCTGACTTTAACTCCCATTATTTTGTAGCATATCTCTTGGGGGAAAAGATCTGATATTTTGTTCACATCCCATCTTTTGTCGACAGTCCACAGGTCTTTGACTCTGATTGGATTAGAAACTACAGTGTAATGGTAAAGGGGCCCAAAAGAACACCACTTGTCCCATAAGGCACTGCACTCTCCCTCTCCTATCCTCCACAGGATACATGCTTCAGCTTCAGCTCGAATATTACACATTCTCCTCCATGTTTGAGATCCCAAGAGGTCTTTAGCTATGACTGGATGCACCTTTCTACAGTATTTAGCAGACATGAGATTGCTCCAAATAGTGTCTTGACTTCTAAGCTTCCACCAGAGTTTCATAGAAAAAGCTTTGCTCATATCAGAAATGCTTCGAACACCCAGACCCCCTTCATCTGTTGGTTTAGAGATAACATTCCATTTACACCAGTGATATCTATGGTCACCAAAACTAGAGCTCCAGAAAAAATTAGCAAATAATTTTTCTATAGATATAATGGTCTGTTTAGTAGGCAGCAACGCTGACAAAAGGTATAAAGGTATAGATGAGAGAACATGTTTGATAAGAATGAGTTTACCTCCTTGGGAGAGAATCTTGGATTTCCAACTAGCAATTCTAGATCTTATTTTAGCCACTAAAGGCTCAAAATATCTGTTTCTCTTCCTACCTGAGTATATAGGACAGCCCAGATAATAAAAAGGAAGGTGACTGCTTTTGAAACCTAAAACATCAGCAATTTTCTTTTTCGCACCAACGGACAGCTTGTTAGACAAAGCCATAGAACTTTTCAGCTTATTAACCTTCTGACCAGACACCTTCTCATAATTCTGCACAACTAACATCAACTTTTTGAGAGTTTTCAAATCCCCAGAAGAAAATAAAATAATATCATCAGCAAAAGCTAAATGATTAATCTTGGGAGCCCCAATGGGAGTTTTAAACATTTTAAAAGAGGTTTTGGAGTGAAGCTCATTTAAATTCCTGGAAAAAGCCTCTGCCATGATAATAAAAAGCCCTGGAGATAAAGGATCCCCCTGCTTGAGCCCTCTACCTGATTTAAAGAAGCCTTTGTGAACACCATTTATCAAAATGGAGAACCAATTATTAGACAAAACCCTCCAAATCATATCTATCCATGTTTCATTGAATCCCAATTTCCTCATAACTTGGATAAGGAAATACCATGAGACTCTATCATAAGCTTTAGCCATGTCCAACTTGATAGCTACATTGCCCCCAAAGTTTTTGTAATTGATCATGTGAAACATTTCTTGAGCAATCAGAATATTATCTGTAATATCTCTGCCTTTAATGAACCCACTCTGATTAGCAGATATAAATTGAGGAAGAATTTTCCCAAGTCTAGAAGCCAACACTTTAGTAAATATCTTATTAAAGAAATTACATAAGCTTATAGGCCTCATATCATGGAGAGTTTGAGGGGATTCAATCTTAGGGACAAGAACAATAGAAGTAGCAGAGACAATTTTGGGAATTTCCAGACCTGAGAAGAAGCCTTGCACAGCTTTAACTATATCACCTCCTATGATATCCCAACATTTGGTAAAAAAAATGCCAGAAAACCCATCCATACCTGCCACACTGCTCCCATTAAGCTCAAACACGACAGTCTTTATTTCATCTTCTTGAGGATAATCCGAAAGAAAAGAGTTTTGCTCTTCAGAAATACACTGATGGACACATTTTAGGAAAATATCTGCATTGCCATAGATCTCCTTATCCTGAAAAGCATTTTGAAAAAAATGTATGGCTTCATTAGCAATATCAGCCTCATTGACTAGCCACGTACCTGCTTCAGACTTGATTTTTTGGATCAGCATCTTCTTTCTTCGAGCTTTTACAGAATTGTGGAAAAATTTAGTGTTTTTATCACCTTCTCTCAACCATTTATCTTGAGCTTTTTGTTTCCAGAAATCTTCTTCTAAAGCACTCTTCAATGTGAATTCAGCATCCATTTGAGCAAGGGATTCTCTATTAAGCTCAGATGGATCATCTTCAAAAGCAATTTCAGCTGCTAACAACTTATCTTCAGCATCTCTAACTGATTGGAATATGTCCCCATATGTGGCTCTACTCCAATAAGCCAGATGATGTTTGAGGGATTTGAGATTAAGGGCCACTGAATAGATAGGGTTAGAAGAAATTTTAGAATTCCAATTTTTTGAAACAATCTCCTTAAAAGAAGGGTGAGAGGCCCAAAAATTTAGAAATCTAAAAGGTTTAATAGAAACATCCAATGAATTCTTCATCTGGACAAGTATAGGAGCATGATCAGAAGCAGTTTTATTTAAGTGAGAAACACTGATATCAAATCCCATATGAAGGAACTTATCATTAGAAAGAGCCCTATCCAGTCTACTCCAAATTCTGGCAGATCCCTCCCTTTTATTAAACCATGTAAAAGCAGAACCTGTGTACCCCAAGTCTACAAGACTATTACTCTCCATGAATTCCAAGAATTCCAATGAAGAAGATAGATCACTATCATTCCCACCTGCTTTTTCCCAAGAATAAGCAATAGTGTTGAAATCCCCACAAACAAACCATGGATCAGAGGTAGAAAGAAGTGAAAGATTCTTCCACAACTCCCTTCTACCAATTTTGGTACACTTAGCATAAACAAAACTGCATACCAGGGGAAAGTCTAATAGAGGGCTTTTAACAGCAACTGTAATCGCTTGATCATTAGAATCAATCACATCACCATCAAAATCATCCTTAAAAAATACCCAAACCTTACTAGAGGTGTTAAGATAGGCTTTTGAGAAACCTAATTGCAGCATAAAGTTAGAAATAGCATCCCCTTGCTGCTTAGGTTCTAAAATAACCAATACTGAAATCTTGTGAATTTTAGTAAGCCTTTTAATTCTTCTCATACCCTTCTTCTTACTAATACCTCTAATATTCCAAAATAATAAACTGATCATTGGGAAACTGCATCAAGGTGAGCTCTAGAGTTGGATCTGAGGTGCATTTTATGGGGACCTTCTATAGAGAGAATACGAATTGGAGATAAAGAAGAGGATCTGCATAAAACACCAGCACCTGAAGGGCTATTATTGTTTCTCCTACCTCTTTTTTTCCTTTTAACAGTGGTAAAACCTGCTACTTCAAGATCTTCACCTTGGGTACTTTCCTCACTGAAATTCTTTCCTCGATCAATTTCTTCAATTTGATCACCATCTTGATTAGTACCTGTTTGAGAGTTTTCAGGCTCAGTTGTCATCTGCATATTCTTAGTCACAATATTCACAGGTAATTCGACTACCTGTTCATTAGGAGTGACCTGGTTCAACTCTTTTAGATCATCATTTGTCCCTCTCTTCACATTATCTGTAACATCTTTCACTGATTCAGTAGGAGGATTAATCTTCTTAAAATTCCTTATTACCCATTCTTTAGTAGGCTCTTTTAGGATAGGCACAGGTTCTCGAAAATCTTTCTTAGCAGCATTAGCTGGCCCCATTCTGTACTCTTCTTCCTTGTTTTGAAACTTGCAGTCTTCCTGTTTGTGACCTTTCTTCAAACAAAATCTACAATAAGCAGGGATCTCCTCATACTCTATATGTTGCCAATACCCAATGCCTTTACCGCTGTTACCAATCCATAGTCTCTTAGGGAGGTCTTGACAGAGATCAATTTCGACGCAAATCCTAGCCAAGCTAGGTCTTGAAAGCGAAGCAGTTGCTAAATCCATTTTGAGGGGAGCTCCCACAACATTGGCAATGGAAAAAATACTGTCTTTGTTATAAAAATGAATAGGCAATAGCGGCAAAGTGATCCAAATAGGAACAATCGAAGATTCCATATCAGGATGAAACTCAGGTGTCCATTTGAAAACACGCATAGGGCATCTATGTATGAACCAGGTTTCTCTAAGCCAAACGCGATGAAAATCTTCCTCATTAAATAATCTGATCAGTATGTGTTTATTATCAATGAGACCAATATTAAACGCTGCTTTCAAACCGAGAGATGAGAAAACCTTACGTATGTCATTGATAGCAGGCCTACCATGAGAGAATTTACCCACAAGAGAATATTTAAAAGGAGCAGCAAGCTGTTGTATATCTTCTTCAGAAAAGAAAAGTGCAGGCTCACCTTTATATTGAGTAGCTTCTTTCAGGGCTATTGAAGATGAAGAATGGGTACCTACTACCGAGGCAAATGACTTGGAAGGATGAATACGGTTAGGTATAGGGGGTGGAGGAGGAGGAATGACTGCCTCCACGTTGGAGGCAGTAGCAGCAGCCATGCAACCCTAGGACGCCCTAATAATGTACGGCCATTAGAGCCAGTTGTTAGTAAATTATGATATAAGTACTAATAATGTTGGTTTTGTCACTGCGTGTTGAGGGACGCATTGAGGATAGGGAGGATTTAGGATTTCTAATTCAGAAGCGATTGAGAACGCCCAAGTGGTATAGCACCGTTGTATTTACAGTGACAATAAAGAGTTTGGGATTTGTATGAAGCGTATATAATGTTTAAAAACCGTTTGGTTGGGTTATAAGGGGCGTAGACATCTTGATTTGCTAAAAGTGTAAATCAAAGGAAGAGGGAACATAGACGGGTGAGATTATTACTTATGAGATTAAACGTCATAAGAAAAGGTGTAAGTGAATATCATGTGTAGTAAGTGTAGCACGTTCAAACTTGGAAAAAAAAGGGCAGTAGAAAGCCATTTAATAAAGGGATATCTCTTGAGAAGGCGAATAAACTATTATGAGAAATTTGGAGTAGAGGTCCGATCAATAGAATGTTGAGGGTGACTCAAGAGTAAATAGAATGAGGATGTCAATCAGGTATAAAGTCCAGATATGCACAAAGTGGTGAAAAGTGTAAAGGTCCAAACTTTTGGTATTCGTCGGGAGAATAAGATCATTAAGTATCATTTAACGGGGAAAATTTTATGTGAATATCGACATTGAAAGAGGTATAGTAAGTAGTAGAACAGTTGGGGTTAGATGATCAACCAAATAATTTTGTATCAAGACGACGATTCCGAGAATGGGAGGGTCAAGTTGGAGAATTTTCTTGAGAGGTAGCCAACTTATTGATAAGTAATGAGCTCCTTCGATTATGTGGGACATGTTGTCCAGAAGGAGAGAAAGTGTTATATACTTGGGGTGATTTACACTATTAGATAGTGAACACGTCGGTACGTGGTTCGACGTAGTACTATTTAGAACTGGTATGAAATCCCCGAAATCCACATTCAGGTGGGGTGACAATAAATAGTGGGAAATAACGATTCAAACTGAGGGTTGTATCACCTATAACCCGAGGTGCAGGCGCAAGGTGATTAACGACTGATGGATTGTATGAAAGAAATTTTGGATTCATTGCGATATTTTCAATTCCAAATCGGGTATAACTAGTGAGAAATATTGTAGTCATGAGGAGGAGATATTACCTAATGGTAGAGTTGGGGGAAAAGCACCCGTATCTATTTATGGTGGACAAGGTGCTTACAAAGGTTTGTGTGACACCAACAGACTGAAGTGGTTTTCCCTTGTGTAAAAGTCACAACGTCGGGATATTTTAAGGAATAGACAAGCGTAGTCAGATGTGTTATTGATTCATCCCAGGATGGGAGTTTGGCGTTTTGATAAACGCGGGAGTTGGTAGTGAGGTGCGGACTCACAATATTAATAAAAATAATGCGGCTAAGATGTATAGGCTATTTTTATTCGAATGTTGTTTAATAAGAGCACGACGTGAGGTGCATTTATCGAAGATTATTCTGATAAGGTATCAAGTATGTTAAACAAACTTGTTGTGAACAAGGGCTTTAGTGATTGGGATTTTCTTTATATTTTGTTTGGAACACTGGAGGGTACCGAATTTTTCCAGGTATGCCTTATTTTTTCGAATTTCGGGACGAAATTCTGTTATCAGGGGGAAGTATGTAATACCCCGTACTTATATTGATATTTATTTACGGGATTAATTAAATTAAATGTGAATTAATTGAGAATTAATCCGGATAAAATACTAACGAGATGTGAGTTGGTATTTGATCATAATGTGCATATATGGTAGTATATTAATATTGAAAATATTAAAATTGTCGCGAGACTGAAATACGGCAATTTGGGAAATTTTGTTGGGACGCGCGTGACAGTCGCGTCAGGAATGTAATTATTTAAATTAAAAAGTGAATTTTATTTTTATCAACCGTATGGTCATTTTGAGTGCGCCAACGTGTCCGTAAGGGTCGAAATAGTCAGAAAACACTAGCCGGGGGTTTAGTTTGGGTCCCGGGGCATTTTTGGGCCACACCGGCAACTTAAAAGGATATTTTGGTAATTTTGGAATTTTGGGATTTATAACCAACGAATTTTGGGAATTAAAAATAGGGTGTTTATTAACCCACTAAGCCATTACCAGCACTTAACTAATTAGAGGGCTACGGGAGTTATAGGAGAAGTTAGAAGAAGTTCCAAAGAGGAAACCCTAGCCACCATCACCATCTTTGGAAGAAATTTGTAGAGAGAGGGAGGAGAATCAACATTCAATTCTTCAACATCAAATCATAACATCTAAGGCAAGTGGTTTAATTACGCTAATTTCAAGCGAATGCTTCCTCCATGCTTACAAATTTATATAATCGCATTATTTTGGGAGATTTATAAAAACCCATGAAATTTGAGTTAGAAAGTCAGGTTTTGATATAGGTATTGCATGTAGAATTGTTATTGGGTGATTATACTAAAAGAAATATGACTTTTATGATGCAAAAACGGATTTATTTATGGGAATTGATGACTTTAAATTCCTAGGGTTCATACTCATATGGTTTGGGGAAAATTGGGGATTGATGATAATTTCATGTTGTTTAGGAAGATTTGACCCCTAAATATGTTGAGATACGACCTAAGTATGTTTAGGAATGATTAGGAACATTAAAACACTGTTGGGATAATTTTTGGATGAGTTTTGAGAAGAGAAAGTTTGAGGAAAAACGATTTAGAAATTCTGGGCTCGAAACTGGCATCTCGTTAGAAGACCTGCCCAGGTCGTTCGAACGAGCTCGTTCGAACGAGCTTCTAACGAGGTGACAGTTTGCCTTCTAACGAGTTGGATGTTCGTTAGATTCCCCTTTCGTTCGAACGAACTCTCGTTCGAACGATCTCATTCGAACGAGACTTCTAACGAGTTGACAGATTGGCCTTTTTGGCCTGATTTGATTTCTAGTGTCCCGTAACCATATTTAATTGTAGAGATAACCTTCCCTTGTTAACTATTTGATATAGTTGGGATATTTGGGATATATTGAGGAGTAAAACATAGAAGTGTGATTTGAATCAAATGATAATTGTGGATTAGGACGTGAGTGACTATTACGATGTGAGAACAGGTGACGACTTAAATATTTGTATTAACGGATATTCAGGATATATTGCGGAGTAAAATATAGAAGTATGATTGGAACCAAATAATATTTGTGGATTAGGACGCGAGTGACTAATCACGTTGTGAGAATAATTGATGACTTAATTATATACGAACCGAACATATGAAAGGTGTAAAATTATAAGTTGGTATGAGAATGAGAAGTATACCACTAACAAATTATGGTAATTACTAAGATGTGTGCATGCTTAGTATATGTATATGATTTTATGTGTATGACATACCTACCATACTTGCTATCACGGGAGGTTTGCGTTCGCTTAGGGCCATCTAATGTTTATGTACCTACGGGGGGATATAGAATTGTACCTCGAGGACATAGGTCAGAGAAGGACTTATTGGGAAGTTAATAAGTCTACTGATCATGGGAGCGTAGGCATGTGCGTGAGCCATGTGATGTGACTGTGTTCGCCTCCATTGATTGTGATTGTTGTTATCTGAGAACGATTCCTGAGAGATTCGGAATGCGTGATCCTTATGTACGTGAGGTACCGGGATGGATAGCAGAGTATGTGTGCACCGCGGCTTAGTCTCTGGGTGCTTGTATTGTATATTTATGATGTGAATGATATACGGTTAAATGAACAGACTTGTCATGTTAAATTATGAGAATAATTTATAGTAACTCCTTGAGAAGATAAATAAGGGGATAACCTCCAGTAAATGGTAATGCTAATAATTGAGAATCCGAGTTTAAGTAAAGCTATCTATTCAAGTGATAACATTGGGAATTCATATTGTGAATCGAGTAGATGGGTTAGAACTTATGTCGGTTTAGTTAGATATAAATACCACTTAGATGGGTATTGTACGTTAGGAGTGCACAAGTAGTCGAGAGGTGAGTATTTCATGTGAGAGCACGTCCTAACATGTATTTTGCATTCATTGTTTTAATGTTTTTAAAGCACTTGATATTTTTAAAATACTCTCCACTTTCGGGCTCTGACCCGTTTGCTTTCAAATCTATTTTTGTAAAAACCTTTTTAGGTGCCCAGCCACAAGGACACCATGCATAGGATTTCCATTCAGGTGACGAGCTGTAGCTGTTTGTGGAAGTTACAGGGCCTTGCTAGTAGACGTTTCTTTTGCCTTGACTCTATTCAGTTTTCATTATTTGTAGGGCATGTCGCCCATTTCTATTAGAGACATTTCGTATTTCAGTTATTCAGATTGTGGGCATGTAATTAATTCAGGATATATTATTTTATTTATTTCAGTGGTGGGATTGTTGTGAGGAGTTTTCCTCCGGGCTTATTATTATTATTTGTTGGTTACTTTATTGAGACTTTATAGTGTATGGTTATGATATTCTTTCATAATTCTTTTATTGTATGTTAATCAGACTTAATTTAAAATTTGACATCTTACTTTTTAAATACTAGGTGGTTAGTAATGATTAAAATGTTTTCGACAGTGATGCTGTTAACTGGACCAACTTGACATTTTGTATTAATTTAATAAAGGAGTAGCTACCCGGTATTTAATTAGTCGGGGTGTCACATAACTACTCACTATATTTCAAAGGATATAGTAGAATTTACATTTATATCCTCGTCTTCTTCTCTTATTTTAGCTTTAACTACCATTGGTACACCTATGTCATTAGAAAATTTTAATCTGATAAGTTATTTCACTCATCTTTGTGATGTTTATCGCATTTCTTAACTTTTTTATATGGATAGGTCATAGGCATGGAGGACTATATTGTTGTAGGAACTTCGAATTCCATACGTTACTGATTCCATTGGGTTTGTTACCCTTATTATTTGGTCTTTTGTCTTCTTATGTTTATTAATGACATTATCATATTGAACATGTTTTTATTTCACGTTTGAAACACTTACTCCCTAGTAGAAAATTAAGCAATTGGATGCTCGTGACATTTCAAATTGAGAGGTCTAACTTCAGTGGCTTTCCCTCTAATAAAAGATCATATGCTTCTTTTGTACCATTTGAACTTATGCATTCGAATGAGTGGGGAGCCTGCACCTATTACTACTGAAGGTGAGTTCAAATATTGTCTCATATGTTGATAATCAATTTATATTTTGCTGGACTTATCTTATGAGGTCTGAATTTTATTTTGTGGAATTTAAAAGGCATTATGTGCTCTAATACATACTCAATGTGATGTTAGTTTTAAGCATTTATATATGTGACTTGGGTTGAAGTATGTAAACTATTACTTTTAAGATTTATTATCTTCTTATGGCATACTGCATCAGTATTCTTGTACAAACACATTATAAAGACCCCATGATCTTTTTAACACTCGGTTGACTGGTATATATATTGGGGAGGTGGTTTTTACATTTATTACTTGATTATTAAGATTCTTTTGGAGATCACTTATCTCTTCTCAAGTGATTAACCTCCATAACTTAATTTTATTTTGTTGAGATAGTTTTGTTGCACCATACTTTGTTTTTTAAATTCATCAAATTTTGAAATAGGTATGTGTCTAAAAGTCCAATTTTAATTAATTAATTTTTTAATTAATCAACAAAAAGAAAAGTAAATCCTTTTTCAATTTGAACCAAGTTTTAATTTTACTGGAAAAAAAATATCTGGTACAAATTACATGCAGATATTGATTAACATGGGAAGCAACTAAAACCGATAACACAAGGATTTTAAAGTGACAATCCTCATGGGAAAAATCACTATTGCCCAAACCCACTTAATACTCCACTAGTACTAAATTTTTATGATTACATTACATAACAAGGACTCGGACATGATTTACATATATGACAACAATAATTTTCATGATGTATCTTGCTTTTATTTTGATCATCTTCCTCTTCCTGTTATAGCAATAATAGCTCCAATTCAGGAAATAGAGAAATGAAGAAAGAAAAAGAGGTTGACCTCCATTCTACAAAACAAAACTCCTCTCTCTTGTGAGAATCTAACTCTTTATTTTCTATTCCTTTATTAATGATTGAATCCATAAAATGTTATTTAAGTTACAAGGGCGGATGTAGGCCTGGGCTGACCAAGGTTGTAGCCCAGGCAAAAAAAAAACACCTTAGAGTAATGTATATTAAACTGCAGAATGCGTTGTGCGATATCGATTTAAATAAATGCCCAAATTCCAACGACAAACTTATTTAATTAGAGTCAATTTTTAAACCAAGTTAATTCATCCCCTAACCATATAACTACGTGTGTGTGTGTGTGTGTGTGTCAAACCATCATAAACACAAATATGCTAACTCATAGATTTCAGAAAAAATCCCTGAAGGGAAAAAACTTTTATATCACTATGAACTAAATCGTAATTTACAATCACAATGAAATATGCAATAAGTTTACCTCAGCAAACCTACATATACACGCAATCTAGAGTCAGCCAGAGCCGCAGTTCCAAATCAACCCAGGAACGCCCACAAGCACTCCCTATTGACATGCAGACGTCTTTAGCCCAGTACTCCCCTCAAGAGCACCTATATCAGTAGTAGAAATCCTCTCTACAAGAGAAACTTGACACAAGATGTGTTCGTGGGCTCCAAAAAATTCACACAAACTATTGGGATCTTGTGAATTGAAAACAAAAGGGATTAAAACCCTAAAGTGAGAAGACAAAGTATTCTTCCAAAGCAATTTCGTCTCTGTTCAAAATCACAGGTCTTCTAATTAAAAATGACGTTGCAAAAACTTTTTTATAGAAAATCTAAGGCGGCGCGTCGCTCGAATGAAATAGGGCTCTCGATCGAACGAGGACACAAGTCGCTCGAACGAGATTCGTGCGACATGGCTATGTCGCTTGAATGACAGCCACTGTTGCTCGAACGAGTCATCGCAAAGATAAATTCATTTCTTATTTCTGAAAATTCGCCTTAACACGTAGAAAAATATTTTTGTCAAAAAACTTAAAAACTCCACTCCAACACTTAGAAAACATTTGATGAAAAATATCTCAACACTCTAAGTGAATTATTAAGGACTTAAAACACAACCTTAGCAAAGTTAAACTTGCAGCGGCTTGAATGGTGAAGAAAACTTCATATTCGGAACCCTCTTGTTTCATATATGATCTTAAACATTCTTCAATGTTTGTAGCGGTATACGACATACTCAATTGTAAAAAGTGATGCGCCTTGTGCGATATCGATTTAAATAAATGCGCAAATTCTAACCACAAACTTATTTAATTGGAGTCAATTTTTAAACCAAGTTAATTCATCCCCTAACCATATAACTACGTGTGTGTGTGTGTGTGTGTGTGTGTGTGTGTGTGTGTGTGTGTGTGTGTGTGTGTGTCAAACCATCATAAACACAAATATGCTAACTCATAGATTTTAGGAAAAATACCTGAAGGGCAAAACCTTTTATTTCACTATGAATTAAATCGCAATATACAATTACAATGAAATTTGCAATTAGTTTACCTCAGCAAATCTTCATAGACATGCAGCCTAGAGTCAGTCATAACCACCATTCCAATTCAACCCAGGAATGCCCACAAGCACTCCCTATTGACATGTAGTCATCTTTAGCCTAGTACTCCCCTCAAGAGCACCTAGATCAGCAGTAGAGATCCTCTCTACAAGAGAAACTTGACACAAGATGTGTTCTTGGGTTCCAAAATAATTCACACACCTATTGGGATCTTGTGAATTGAAAACAAAAGGGATTAAAACCCTAAAAGTGAGAAGACAAAGTATTCTGCCAAAGAAGTTTCGTCTCTATTCAAAATCACAGGTCTCCCAATCAAAAACAAAGTTGGAAAAACCTTTTTATAGAAAACCTAAGGCGGCGCGTCACTCGAACGAAACAGGTCTCTCGTTCGAACTTGGACGGGCGTCGCTCGAACGAGCTTCACGCAACATGGCTATGTCGCTTGAACGACAAACCACTGTCACTCAAATGATCCAGCACGGAAATAGATTCATTTTTTATTTCTGAAAATTCACCTTAACATTTAAGAAAAATATTTTTGACTCAAAACTTAAAAACTCTGCGCCAACACTTAGAAAATATTTGATGAAAATATCCCAACAATCTAAGTAAATTATTAAGGACTTAAAACACAAGCTTACCAAAGTTAAGCTTGCTAAGGCTTGAATGTTGAAGAAAACTTGATATTCAAATCCGTCTTATTGCATATGTGATCTTGAACATTCTTCGATGTTTGAAGCGGTATACGACATACTCAATTCATAACGAACAATATAAAATATATCTTTACAAATATCCCCCTATGTTTACACCGGTACAAAATAAAAATATCTGAATTATCAAAACATAATGCCTATACAAATCTAATACCCTCCCATGAACCCAAAATTGAAAAGGTATTAAACATGTAAGTCCAAAATTTTTCTTCAAAATCTCCAACTTCAAATCTTTACGCTTGTCTCATCAGGGTGTGTAAAATAATAATCTTCAATTTTGTACCTACACACATAAGACAAAGAAAGAAAATACCTTCGTGACGCATCGAGTTTGAAATGATGAAAGAATAAATCAATCGATATAATCAAATCTCCCCTATAATGCAAAACTCTCCATAATTCGTTCTCCCCCTTTTTATTTCTCCGAAATAGACAAGAAAACGAATAAAAAAAATAAACATGGAGTTGTCACGACAAAAAAACATTAAAAAAAATATGAATCAAACTAGGCTCATGCAAAGAGTAACTCAAAAGCTTCCACAAACTATTTTTGATTTTTTTAATTTTTCAAATAAAAATGCAAAAAATAGTTTTACAAAAATCACACACCATGAATTTACACTGAGATAACCAAATCATGAAAACGTAATGATGGGTGTGAACATATTCGATAGGTAAATCAAAGCAATCAAAAATAACATATGTGCACGATGCATACATGTACTCCTATCGAATGAATCTCAAAATCGTCCTTAGGTGTCAAAAATTGCTGAATTTAAATGACGTCGACTCAATCCATCAACTCATCAAAGTCAAGAATGATTCCCACACCAATAACGTCTAAAACTATATCTATGCTTTTTCATGACGCTGTCAGGATGTGCAAATCGTTTTTCATTTCTTTCCATCCAAAAACTCTCATAAATAATAATCATTATATTTTTCTTTTGAGGTGGCCCATTTTTGGCATATTTATCCTTTTATTGCCTTTAAATTTTTTTGGGCTCTTTTAAACGATGGCTTTCACAACAAGTTAATTTTGAACTCCCGCAACCCTTTTTGTGATCCACTCATCATATCTTGTTGCAATTCAATTCCTCACGGTAAACGATTTTTGCATGCACTACTTCCATTGTCAAGTTTTATCGCATATTGTTCGTTTTAAAGATAGAATTGAGATGACAACACTCCGACCAATATATGATAAACAAGTACAATAATAAAAAAAATCATGCAAGTGTGCATTAAAGGAACTTATGAGTCAAACGTGTAGGTAGAACAACTAATCACATCTCAATGACTCCAAACATTGTAAAGCACAGAATAAAATGATGATGCATATCAAAACACTATTAAATAGTCACATGGATATGGAATGAAATTGTGACACGGTTATCCTAAATGTCCATCCATAAATAGTGTAAAACAAAATACAAAAATCTTTTTGGCTTTTTTCAAAAAATTTATCAAAATAAAATATTTTTGTATTTAAAAAAAAATTAAAAAAAACAAAAATCTAATACAAAAAGTACACAAGTCATAACACTAGCAAAAATATATCACGAAGCACAACTAGCATATGACAAACATGCCAACACAATCATCTATATGATATAGCAAGAAAAGAATCATGTGACACCCCACCTAATAAAATACCGGGTGATCAGTCATATATCAAATTAAAACACGAATCCCAGTTGGTTCATTCTTAGCATCATTGTCGAAAAACTTTTTAAAACTTACTAACCACCTAGTATTTTAAAAAGTCTGGGCCAAATTTTATCTAATTATTTAAACAAAGCAATAACATGCGAAACTATATAATGAGCCATTCACAACAACTAAATCAAATTAACTAAATAAATAAATAAACTACTTGCCGAATCAACCATCGGCCACAAAAGCAAATAGTCTAATAAAAACCGTCCAACAACTGAATAAATGAATCCGAAAACTGTACTGAAAAGTCTGGACGATAAGCCCTGAATAAAACTGAAACTGATATATGATTCTTACTATAGGAAAGAATGAATGATGCGCCTAATCCAAGCTCCTGCTAGCATCCACATGTGCCGCAGCTATGTGTCCCTATAATAGAATATCAAGCCTGGCGTTGCTATGGCTGGACACCTAAAAGGTTTTGAAAAAAGTTGTATAGCAAGGGTTAGAACCCAAAACATTTTGAAAACATTTAGCAAATGGTTAACTTGCAGTAATATATAATGCATGAATGCGCTTCATATTTCAGTTAGTGCCGCACTCCCTTGAGGACAAACTCACCTCTCAACTAATGTTCACACCTAACGCTTTCTTTATATACCACCTAGTCCTCTACCCCGAAACTAGATACTTGATATAACTCCTGTCAACCGCCCTACTCAATCCCAAGTATTTTTAATGCATGATTTATAAGTTGTTTACCTCCTTAACTTAGATAATCATCTTTCCTTGAAAGACATATAACATTCACTAGTTATATAAATCATACAATTTTCTCCATGTATCTAAATTACCCGTATATAATTATTCACCCCATTATATACGTAAAATTATCTTACAAAAATCACACATATGTTGAATATGAATATAACCCATATATAATTATTAGAATTCACCTCCTGTATTTAATTACTCGTATATAACTATTTATCCCATTATATACGTAGAATCATATTACAACTAGGTGTACTCGCATAACCTAGTCACCCCAAGTCAGAATCGCTCACTAACTTGGTCAAAAACGTAAACATAATGGAGGCGGTCATATTCCTTCCCTGAAAGTGAGATAAGCCCCTCACCCATATAACGGACGTTATGACATGGGGATATACTCACCGGGTACTCTTTTTCGACTATCTCGGCCCATCCGGACTGAACCGTGCACTCAAAATCGACATCCGAATTAATTTATAAAAATTCTTATCTCACACCCAAATTAGTCTATATTGACTCCCTGTTGAGATAAATAAATGCCATGTCACTAATACACGCTATGACGTAAATAAATTATTACTATTCACTTAGTAATTAAATTTTCCTAAATATTAACCATTTACCATTAATATTTAAATATATATTACCATAACTAATTCAATTAAATTACGACACACAAGTAATTTAAAAAAATTCAAATTAATTAAATATTAATTGCACAGAAATACGGGGTGTTACATATCATCACTCTCCTTTTTGGATAATTTTAAAGAATTAAACTCATGGTCCAAAGAAACAAATTTCGCATCATAAAAATCTCTTTTATTTTGAATTGTTTGCAAAAGATCCATCGCAAATTTAAAATAAGAATTTTCTTTTTCCAAAAAATCAATTATTTTAGCAAACGTCAAATTCAAACGATCTATATCATCAAAACTCTGACTCGTGTCATCAAAGATCCGATTACATAAGCGCTCCATCGAAAAAATTGTAATTTTTCACAAAACATATTTTTCAAAAAAATAAATATCACACAAATTTTGTGGAAATAGGAATACTCGATAAATTTGAGTAACCTGCTCTGATACTAATTTGTAGAGTGCGTTGTGTGATATCGATTTAAATAAATGTATAAATTCCAACCACAAACTTATTTCATTAGAGTCAATTCTTAAACCAAGTTGATTCATCCCCTAACCATACAACTATGTGTGTGTGTGTGTGTGTGTGTGTGTCAAACCATCATAAACACAAATATTCTAACTCACAGATTTCAGAAAAAATCCCGGAAGGGTAAAACCTTTTATTTCACTATGAATTAAATTGCAATTTACAACCACAATAAAATCTACAATAAGTTTACCTCAACAAACCTACATAGACACGCAGCCTAGAATCAGCTATAACTGCAGTTTCAATTCAGCCCGGGAATGCCCACAAACACTCCCTATTGACACGCAGACATCTTTAGCCCAATACTCCCCTTAAGAGCACCTAGATCAACAGTAGAGATCCTCTCTACAAGGGAAACTTGACACAATATGTGTTCTTGGGTTCCTAAACAATTCACACAAACTATTGGGATCTTGTGAAATGAAAACAATAGGGATTAAAACCCTAAAAGTGATAAGACAAAGTATTCTGCCAAAGAAATTTTGTCTATGTTCAAAATCGCAGGTCTTCTAATTAAAAATGAAGTTAGAAAAACCTTTTTATAGCAAATCTAAGGTGGTGTGTCGCTCGAACGAAATAGGGCTCGAACGAGGACACGTGTCGCTCGAACGAGCTTCACGTGACATGGCTATGTCGCTTAAATGACAACCAGTGTCGCTCGAATGAACTAGTGCAAAAATAAATTCATTTTTTTATTTTTAAAAATTCGTCTAAACACTTAGAATAATATTTTGGATGAAAAACTTAAAAATTCCGCTCTAACACTTAGAAAGTATTTGATGAAAAATATCCCAACACTCTAAGTGAATTATTAAGGACTCGAAACACAACCTTACCAAAGTTAAACTTGCGGAGGCTTGAATGTTGAAGAAAACTAGATATTCAGATCCGTCTTGTTGCATATGTGATCTTGAACATTCTTCGACGTTTGTAGCGGTATACGACATACTCAATTGATAACTGACAATATAAAATATGTTCTTACAAAAACCATATCAAATGAAAGATAGCCCAAGGTAGCCCACCCAGCCTCCCTGTCTAGGCTGTCAAATAAAGAGAAAGGAGATAATCCTACAACAATGTGTACAAATCCAGTGGCAAATAAAAAAAACCTTTTGTTCCTTTCCCACAAAAATAGAACCCAGACTCCTCCGGCAACAATCCAACCCAATTCAACCCATACCTCCCACTCAGAGTTGACAACGGGGACAACAAGTTGAATATTCGTCATATATAAACAACGTTGTTGCATTGCTGCTACTCGACGGTATTTTTTTCTTATTTTGTATAATTTCTTAGGTTCCCCTAAATCCCCTTCCTATCTTGGTTCGTTAAGTATTGTTGTTGAGATGTTCTGTTGAAATTTTTTAAGTGGATTAACATTTGTAACATTATTAAATAACTATTTATTTTTTAGTTCTTTTCTTATTTCTTACTCTTTTTATCCTTGAGATGTATGCAAATAAATAATCAATATTAGTAATTGGTTTATTATTAGTAAATTTAATTATTTTTTTTATTTTCTTAGATAATATTTTTGGAAACATTAAAAATTACGGTTTAGCATTTATCTTATTCAAGTTATTCAACATTATGAATTTGTATTAGTATTGTATGATTTCATTTGTAGGATATAATTGGTTTCTTAATCGACTAGGGGTTTGTTTTTCATTAAAAAAATTTATAAATTATTTTTTAGGTTGAAAATTGGGAGTTATTCATTTTCGCGTGCAAAATGTTGAGTTGTTGAATTCAAATTGTTAAAGACTAACTCGGTAGAATTTCAGTATTTTTTTAATAGATGAATTTGATTATATAAAGACAACTCCAACACAATTTGGAAGATTTTTCTTTATTTTGTGTGTTTAATGGATGAATTCTTATATTGATATAAGTTTAACAATGAATTTTTTTATAGCAAAATTTCATTACGGCTAGATTTTAGCCCACCCATTTAGCTAATCCTGGCTCCGCCCTTGTTATGTTCTCAACTCCTTTCATGTGTAATCCTCTATCTCCCTCAAATATTAAATTTAGGGTTAATTTTGGGATGTTAATTATAATTTTGATTGTTAATGTTAATGTTAGAGTTATTTTTAAGGTTGCTTTTAGTGCGGATGATGGTTCAAATTTTAAGGTGATTTTAGGCTTCAAATATTGGGGTTAAATTTTAGATTTCAATTTTTGTGGTACACTTTTAGGATTAATGTATTTTGATTTTTTTAGTAATTGATTGTGTATTAATATTATTATTGAATATATGTGTAATTTTGAACTATAAAGTAAGAGAATGGCCCAAAAATTCGCTTGGAGGCTCCTGCACTGGAGTCCCCGTTGCTCATTACGAACTCAACTCCCACTCACTAGGATTCCTGGCTCTGTCCCTAGTTACATGCATGTATTTTATTCATGGAAAATTATCGATGCTATATGTAATTTTATGGTATTTTAATGGAGGTGTTAAGAGTAATACTAATTGAAAAACGCTAGTTCCCTAGGCTTATATGGAAACACCACTAATTTTTAATTTTTCCAATTTAGATAAACATACACCAAATTAAATCAAGTATTGTGCTAAATAAATTACCCATTATAGTATTGGCCGAAGCATACATCTAGGAGAGAATAATCAAGAATAAAAATATTAAATCACAACATGGCGATGTAAAAATAAAACCCACAATAGGAAAAATCTCTGACGGCCCATCCACACAAGTCCACTACGATATAGGTCTCGTTACAAGAAAAAATTATGCTTATTCATATACTCGATGCCTTAAATCCTTGACGCGCTTCTACATCACATGTTACCTTCTTAGCAACCACTGTTGGATGTCTTCCAACATCCACACAATGCGGGCACTTTTCCACGTCTCGGTATCCCATTGATCTTACTTGTCCCATGACCAGTCCAGCCATCGTACGACACAAAACACAGTCCCCGCCGCTTGAAACGCTCACAGTATGAAGATCAAACAACTATGGTGCAACACGGAAGAGATCTCAAATAAACATATAGATGTAGGATTACTGGATCTCAAACTTGGGTGTAAACAAGGGTTTTCGAGACTTCAGATAAGACATTGAATTTCTTTTTCGCAAAAAAAATATTTTAAAATTGATTGCAGGCTTGAGTATTTGAAGAAAACACGAATTTCGCGGTGGCAGGTTTTTTGACAAAACTCATTCGAACGAAAACATATGGGTCGTTCGAACGAATTGTGATTTCTTATTCGAACCAAACAGAATATCATTCAAACAATAATAAAAAACTCGTTTGAACAAGTATCGAACGACCTTATAACGAACTTTTCTATGTGGACAGGTACAAGTTGTTTGAAGTTCTTTTGAAGCCCGTTTGAACGAAAACATATATCTCGTTTGAACGGATAATAAATTAATTTGAACGAATAGAGAAATCTTGTTTTAACAATAAGGGAAACTCGTTCGAATAACTTAAACAAAAATCATTTTTCTTTAAAATAATATTTTATGAAAAATGCCTCAAAACATTTTATAAAAATAAACACCCAAATGTATCGAAATATCAAACATACATATGCATTCATACCTCATTGAGATCCCTCAGAGGATAAAGACAAAACGTAATGAGAAATTTGATGTGTATTCAATATCGCTCAATATTTTTCATTATAGTCTTCAAACACGCATCATAGTCTTGAAATACAACCAACTCAAATCCTAACTTGTGACACAAACAAGTTTTATCCAGGGATGGAATAAAGTCAATACATATAAATTGACTCGATTCAAAAATTTGTCCCTACAAATCTCCCCATTAGCTATTCCGAGACAAAACTCAAAATAAAAACCTAATGGGATATCGAGCTCACTAAGACTCAATTCCCAACTCCAAAAGGAAAAAAGTATAGATGCCTAACCGTCACAAACTTGAGTACCTTTGCTCTTGTGTAAACCTTTCTTGCATTGTTACAAACCTGCACACATAAACACACCTTTCAAATTCAAAGAGAATATATAAAAATACAAATCTGCATACGGAAAACCCTTTCCTTTTATCTAGCATTATCCACCAAAGATAGAATGTGTAAAAATCTCCCCTTGAGTTATTGAGTTAAATAGCATTACTCCCTTTTTTTGTTCGGAAATAAACAAAGATTAAGATGCAAGAATAAAAACTCACCCTAAACGTAACACATGTAAATATAAAGTGAGGCAAGTAATATCATACAATGAAGTGAAGTGACACATGCAATGACAAAAAAAATATGTCAACACAAGCACATATAATCCAAACTATGAACAAATGATACTTTTTTTATGCATAAATGAGATACTAGTGATAGAAAGCAACGTTACCAATGTGATCATAAAATATGCCAATAAGAATCAAACATTAAGCATAAGGCAAACATGGATTAAATGTAAATGCGAATACTCGAAAAAAATGATACCCCATATATATATATATATATAAAGAACCACAAAATATACAAAATAAATAAGCTTTACACACTCGTCTAGTTACAACATGTCTAAACAAAAGTGGTACGAAGTGAATGGACGTGAACTAGCAACAAAAGAAATATTACCCAATCCCTCAAAATATGTTTAAGGAACTCTATTTGATCACAATGACTTACCAGACTTTAGTTTAACCTCAATGTGACAAATAGACAAAACAAACACAATGAATACTAGCCGAGAAATCTTGATGATTCTCGTATAATTGGCATCAAAATAATTAAGTTAGACTATAACTCATTGTGCAAAACCACTTATCTTCAAATAAACACCCTCATATATATATATATATATATATATATATATATCAATATATCAATTTTTTAAGATATCACATTTTTTAAGAATAAATGCTAAAAATTGGCCTTGGGAATATGTTTATTTTCTTTGCCTCTCTTTTTCTTTTAGGCTCTTGTCAACTGTGGCCTTTCATGCAAAGGAGATTTATTCTTTCATATCCCTTTCTCGTGCACACTCATATTTTTTAATAAAGAAATAAACTCATGGTCAATGGTTCTTATATGCAAAAATCTCCCATAGTAAAAAGATATGTAAATGAAAAGATTGATGACACCCCACTTAGCTCATGCAACATATTAAGATAAAATCCAAAAGAGCTCATGCAAAGTGTGTGCAAAGGCATATACAAAGTGAATCCATCAAGTAAATCAAAGTCGGATGACTCCATGTAAGCATGATTATGAATAATCATAATTATTAAAAATCATAATCAAATGTACTAGTCACAAGGATACATGGAAGGAATGGGATTCAAACACACCGATATGTCACACAAAATGTGTAGAACCAAACAACACAAATAAAAATATTTTTGAGTCTTTAAATATTTTTTCAAAACCACTCAAAAGATAAACAAAATCTTTTTGTATTTTTATCATTAAGACCCAAAAAAATGGAAAATCAAAATAAAAAAGATAGATAGCATACAACTAGAAATAACATATAACATGAAGTACAAAAGTTTGTGTATGAAAAGTATGAAACCACAATCACTCGTAAGATATAGCATGCGAATAAGCATATGATAAATTTCGAGAGTCGGTAAGTCTAACATTAAGCGCCTCCAAATCAGATCTCCTAACCCACATAGGTATATCATGACGAACTTGGGCTTAGAGAACCTTAATGACACTAGTCTTAGACTTCCTAGGACCTTTTCCAAGATCATAATTAAAATGCCTAAGGTGAACTTTCTTTCCGCGATATGTGCAAGTATAGACACGAGGAATGTTATCCTTAGATTGACCTTTTCTAACGTCCTTAGCAATGGTTGGATCTCTCAAATTCATGGTCTTGGCTTTAGTATCAATGAATTTTGATCATCAAAGTCAAACCCATAATTGTCATCTTTAATTCAAACTATTCCTAACACTTTATCCAATTTTTCTAACCTAGATCCCAAATCAAATTTGTCATTATTCGACCCTATCAATATCTCTTATAAATACACCATCCTAGACTCAAGCAAAACACTTAGACCCTTCAAACTCAAGAAACTCCTTCTTCAAAATCTCCATTAAACCACGAAGGTTAAGAGTCCTTTTACTTGCCCTAAGATCCTCAATCAATTTTGAATCATCATTACCTATGGCATGTTCTTTCATCTTAGCTTATAAATTCAAGTTGGCCTTTTTCAACTTCAACGATTTGGTGTACAACTCATAAAAGGCCACTCGAAGCTCACTTTCCACCTCTTATTCTTTTTATTCTTCTTATTCTTCTTCTTCTTCTTCTTCTTCAACAGTATCCTCTTCACTAGCTTGGGAATCTAAATATGGACCTAGGAATTGTCATGTTCATGATTACCTTCATCGAGGGAAGACTTTTCATCTGAGCTTTCATGACTAGCCATGAACGCAGTGTAGTTTTGCTAAATAGGGGAATCGGGTTCCACTTATGACTCATGATCACTAAGGATGGCACTGTATACCTTTCATTTCTTTCCCTCCTTCCTTATTCTACTAGGATAATCACGAGAATAATGCTTAAAATCTTGGCATTTAAAGCACTTGTCCTGATTATCCACCTTCTTGAAACTATTCCTACTCTTCCAATCACGTTCATTAAAGTTCTTAGGTTTCTTTCAAAAACTCTTATCTTCTCTAAGCTTAAGAAACTTCTTTAACTTCCGAGCAAACCTAGCTATATCTTCATTATCAACCTCATCGCAACTATTGGAATCCGATATATCCTCATTTTCATCTTCCAAAGAATACCCTTTCTCTTTCTTTTCATTTTTTTTTGGAGGACATATGTTCATCTCATAGGTTTGAATTTCACCTATAAGTTCTTGGACTCTCATAGTGTCAAAACCACCTATGGAATCTAGGACTGTGACTTTGGCGTTAAATCTTTCAGGCAATGACCTTAATATATTTGTTACAACTTTAGCCTCGGGGATAGGCTCACCTAAGTTAAATGGGGGATTGACAATATCAGACAACCTGGCATAGACCTCATTAAAATACTCATTCTCCAACACCTTAATCATCTCAAACATCTTCGTCGGACTTTGCAAATTAGAACCCCTAACAATATTTGTTCCCTCGTGTGTGAATTGTAAAATATCCCAAGATTATTTTGCTCTCTCTTAATTCATAATGTGTCTAAACACTTTAGCGATCACAGCACAAAAAATAACGTTGACACCCTTGAAATTAAAAGTCGAGGCATTCTTTTCATCCATTGTCCAAGAGTTGGACGCTTTAAGAGCACCTCAATTGATGGGAGGACTTCACCTATATTCAACCAAGTTCCAAATGTTCTCATCGATCAATTTCAAGAAAAATTGCCTCCGCACCTTCCAATAGGATAGTTTATCACGTCAAACAATGGATGTTGGGTAATGAAATTCCCATCTCGGTTAAAATTAATCCAAACCCTAAAGATGAACAAATATGTGGACGACCAAACATAACAAACTAGTGTAACTCACTCTAATACCAATTTGAAAAATGTTAGTGCCCTATGGGAACAATATTAATTTTTAATTTTTCCAATTTAAAAAATATTTAAGAAATTAAACCAAGTTTTGAGCTAAACAATTTACCAATTTGAGTCTTGACTTAATCATGCATCTAGGTTAGAATAAGCAAAAATAAAATATTAATCATAGCATGGCGATGTATTAGGAAAATTCACAACGGGAAAAACCTCAGATGGTCCAGCCACACAAGTCCACTACGATATATATCTCATTCTAAGAACAAATTAGACTTATTCGCGGACTCGACGCCTTCAAGCCCTAAGACACTTCTTCATCTCGTGTTACCTTCTTTATAGCCACTATTGGGCACCTCCCAACAACCACACAATATATGCTATTTTTCACGTCTTGGTATCCCATCAATCTTACTTGTCCCGTGACTAATCCAGCCACCGTACAACATGAAACACGATCTTCAGCGCTCGAAATGCTCATAATATGAAGAGAAAGAACCTATGGTGTAATACAAAAGAGATATCAAACAAACATATAGATATATGATACTTAGATCTCCAACTTAGGTGTAAATAAGGGTTTGGGAGGCTTTAGATAAGACTCTGAATTTCGTTTTAGCAAAATAAATTCATTTAAAACTGATGCCAAACCTGAGTATTTATAGAAATACGAATTTGTAGGCGACACTTTTTTTGAAAAAAATCGTTCGAATTAAAACATATGCATTCTCGTTCGAACCAAACTGAATAATGTTAAAATGATAATATCAAACTCGTTTGAACGAGTATCGAACGACCTTCTAATAAGCTTTTTTTTGTGAACTGGTACAAGTCGTTTGAAGCTCGTTTAAATGAAAATATATATATCCTTAGAACAAACTCGTTCGAATGACTTATTCAAATGACTTAAACAAAAATAATTCTTTCTTTACAAAAATATTTTACGAAAAATACCTCAAAAGATTTTTTAAAAACAGACATCCAAACGTATCCAATGATTGAACATAAATATGAATTTATACCTCATCGAGATCCTTCAAATGATGAAGATGAAAATCAACATGAAACTCGATGTGTATGCAATGTCTGTCTATCTTGGATGCTACATTCTTTAAACACGCATCACATGCTTGAAGGACCAACAACTCAAATCATATTCTATCATATAAATATTTTTTTCAAACACATAATAAACCCAATATATACAAATTTACTCAATTTGGAAACTTATCCTTACACTAATCTTAGCAGTATTAGTAGTTCTTTTGTATACTTTTTTAAGGTAGTGTGATATCATTAGCAGTCATTTATTTTGTATGTTGATATAATATGTATGAGCTCTTGTCTAAATCTCAAATATCACTGGCATAACAATATAACATATTTTTCACTTTTTACTCTCTCACTCCTCTAAAAGTTCACATTAAGAAAGTCACTTTTTTTTCAAATCATGCTTAACAAATAAAGTTATATTTAACATGGATCATAAAATCTTGGAGATGGTTTGAAACCACGCTCTTCCTTCTACCTTATTTCGTTATATCGTGTGATTGTAAAACTTAATTTAATTTGTGTAGGGCATTAAACACAAATAATCTATAAACCTTAGTATCTTGAACTTCATGATTTTCACATATAATCATTATGTGGAACATAAAATGATAATATAATCATATACATCGATCTGTAGCTATGAAATTATAATGCTTCCTTATACCTCCATCATGTCACAACGGGAAAGAATAGAAGAGTAGTAGACCTTAACGATGTTTGATCAGGCAAATTTTTGAATTTTTTCTTCAACTTGTCTTTGGTAAAAATGTGTTCAAATTTCAGCGCATTCCAATGAATAGATATTCCTCTATAATCAAAACATTATTCTGAAAATTAACCCTTATTGAGAATTTGAATTTCTTTCTTTCCTATGAAATTTGTGTTGCCTTAGAAGCAGTGAATGATTGACTTTACCACTTTATTTATAGGCAAAGAGGGGACCCAAGTCTCCAACAGTCACTTAATCTTTAACCTAATATTCCTTAGACTTTAATTAATTAAAGATATTCTTTGATTAACCATCTTAATAACATTGACTTTTGGTATTTAGAGTACCCTTTAATTAACCAAAGTAACCCTTACTATTATTTAATTATGAAACACGTTATGGACGAATTATTATTTAAAATAATTATAATAGTCTCCCACTTGATCCATATATATATATATATATATATATATAAGTCTCATATACCAATTTAAGAGCATGATCGCTTCCATGTACCACAACATTAACAATTCATCCAACAAAGTCGATAAATCGGGTTATTCAATAATAGTCCAATAATGTCTTATATAAAAGACTAATTTTATCACATTCATCACTTACATTCATGCATATACTAATGAAGATAGAAAATCTCATAAACTTATATGTTTACCTCAAAATGTAAAATACATAATCAATCATCACTGGATAATTTAATGACTTATCATAAATGTATTTTTAATTTCATTATAGATCTAATACGATTATATGTCATTCATTGTTTTTTAAACTCTTCCCTAAAAACAAGACAATATTTTACTATTTTCTTTATAGAAGAAATTGTTGTGGTATTATTTTTAGTAACTTATGGTACTGCAAAGTCCTGAAAACATCCACAACGATAAACGTTAGACTCAAAGTTGTGACACCCCGACTAATTAAATACGGGGTAGCTACTCCTTTATTAAATTAAATCAAAATGCCAAGTTGGCTCAGTTAATAGCATCACTGTCGAAAACATTTTATTATTACTAACCACCTAGTATTTAAAAAGTAAGTTGTCAAATTTTAAATTAAAGTCTGATTAACATGCAGTAAAAGATTTAAAGCAAGAATAGTATCACCATTCACCATAACGAAATAATAGAATAACCATCACATGATATAAATAAATCCGGAGGAAAAACTCCTCACAACAAATCTCACAACTGAAATAAGTAACGAAATACTGAATACTGAATTAATACATGCCAAAGTCTGAAAAACTGAAATGGAAATGTCTCTAATAGAATTTGGGAAACATGCCCTACAACTGAGGAATACTGAACATGGAATCCAAATGATAGAAGCGTCTAAAAGCAAATCCCTGTAACTTCCACAAACAGCTACAGCTCGTCACCTGTATGAGGATCCTAAGCGTGGTGTCCTTGTGGCTGGCCACCTAAAATGATTTTTACAAAAAAAAATAGATTTGAAAGCAAACGGGTCAGAGCCCGAAAGTGGAGAGTATTTTGAAAACAGCAAGTGCTTTAATAACAATTAAAACAATAAATGCAAAGTACATGTTAGGACGTGCTCTCACATGAGATACTCACCTCTCGTCTAACTGTGCACTCCTAACGTTCCTATACCCATTCATGTGTTTTCCCCTAACTATCTAGTTCAAAAGGATTTCTAACACTTCTACTCGGTTCACATTTTAATTCCAACCTTAACAATTAAATAGAGAGTTCTACTCTAATTCTCGGATTCCCAATTAGTAATAAAACCATTTATTGATATCTGTCCCCTTTTATCTTTTCATCACGTTACAATAACTATACACATAATTTAACATAGCAGATTCCTTTTCATTTAATCGTATATTATTCGCATCATAAATATACAATACACGCACCCCGAGACTAAGCTGTGGTGCACACATACTCTGCTATCTATCCCGGTACATCACGTACATAAGGATCACGCATTCCGAATCTCTCAGGAATCGTTCTCAGATAACAACATCACAAACAATGGAGGCGAACACAGTCACATCACATGGGTCACGCACATACCTACGCTCCCACGATCAGCAAACTTATTAACATCCCAATAAGTCCTTCTCTGACCTATGTTCATCGAGGTAACCAATCTAAATCCGGGCAACACAAGGATAAGAAGGCCCTAAGTGAACGTAAACCTCCCGTGATAGCAAGTATGGTAGGTATGTCATACACATAAAATTATATGCTAAGCATTCACACATCTTAGATATCACAATATTAATAAAGGTATACTCTACATCCTTATACCATTATTCCAAATTATATATTTTAAGTCTCCCGATAATATAAAAGTTAAACTGTCGACACGTCTCACGTCATAGTTTCTTATACTTAAAACCTATCTCAAATAGATTATTAAGTTCCTATTATTCCCACATATAACATCTTTATTCCTAAGGTCTTTACTTCTGCCCAAACCTCATTTCATCCAATTATTCAAATTTACACTTTTATCCCAAATATTATCTCACTTATCGAATTTCATTAATTTGGAATAATTCCTCAAATTGAATTCTAATTAAGGTCCAAGTTTCATAATCATGCCTACTGGTCTTCCTTAAGTTTAAGGGTATTCTTAAGGTCTCCAATAACATTTTCCAAGGGTTACTACCATTAAAATTTAAATAGTGAAAAACTTTACTCATTCTGGGAAGGTCGATCGATCGACCTTTTCCTTCGATCGATCTATGGTGGTCGATCGATCGACTGATGAACATCGATCGATCGAATGCACCAGGTATGGCTACGGACTGCTTCGTTTTGCAGTTTTCAAATCATCCCAAAACATACTTTTAATGCATGAATCTCTAATATAACATTATAGTATCATCATACAACCATCCTACAACATTAATAACGTTCTAAAACCAATAATTCATCAACCAAGGGCTATATATGGATCAATCTTCATCAAGAACCCTAGTTTTCTAATTCTTCCAAGAACATTCATAAACCTCTTCTTAAACCCGTTTTTAAATTATCAAGGGTCATAATTTTGAATTCATAATTCGTCCAGGTTGTTACTACATGCAGTCCCTAACATAATTCATAGTTTTTAACTTCCAATTCATGGGTCTATATCATCTTCCAAGATCAATTTCGATAATTCCTAAACATGGAAAAGCATAGCATTAAATCAATTGTAATTAAACCACTTGCCTCTAATATTTCTCTGGATTTGAGGATGAATCTTGAAGGCTGAATTGCCTTCTCTCTCTCTCTGCAGAATTCTCCTTTTTCTCTCCCTCTCTAAGCTTTCTTCTCCAATGGCTATGGTGGCTAGGGTTTGTTTTGGGAAAAATTAGAAACCTAATTCTAATAACCTACGTAGCCTATTAGGTTAAAATGAGTTGGTTAGTGGTTTAGTGGGTCAAATCCATATCAGATATAATTTACTAATTTTCGTCACTTTTAATTCTCAAAAATGCAAAATTATCAAACTACCCCTATATGTTGCCGGTATGGCCTAAAAATACCCCGGGACCCAAACTAAACCCCCGTCTAGTGTTTTCTGACTCTCTCGACCCTTCCGGACGCGTTGGCGCACTCAAAACAACCATACGGTTAATAGAATTTAATTTCACTTTTATAATTAAAATAATTATATCCTGACGCGATTGTCTCACGCGTCCCAATAAAATGTCCAAATTGCCGTATATCAATCTCACGACAAATTTCATAATTCAATATTCATATATCATCATATATACTCAATATAGTCAAATACCAACTCACATCTCGCTAGTATTTTATCCGGATTAATTCCCAATTAATTCTCATTTAATTAATTAATCCCAAAAATAAATATCGCCAAAAATACGGGGTATTACATACTTCCCCCCTAATAACAGAATTTCGTCCCGAAATTCGGAAATAGAAAGTACCTGATAAAAACAACTCTGGATAACGTTCGCGCATCTCATCCTCGCATTCCCATGTGGACTCCTCGACATTGTGATGTCGCCACTGAACACGCACTAACGGAACTATCTTTGACCGCGGCTTCCTCTCACTTCGATCCAAAATAGCAATCGGCCCCTCCTCGTAGGAGCTATCAGACTGTAGATCAATCTCCTCCAAAGCGATGTGAGAATGATCCAAATCGTCTCTGAGATATTTCCTTTGCGAGGAAATATGGAACACATCGTGAATCCGGTGTAAGTGCTCCGGTAACCCGAGTCTATACGCAACTGGTCTAATTCGCTCAATAATAGGAAACGGCCCCACATACCTCGGTGCCAACTTACCCTTCTTCCCGAAACGCATAATCCCCTTCATAGGAGATACTCTGAGCAAAACCTGGTCCCCCACTTGGAACTCCCTGAAAGATCTCTTCGCATCAGCATAAGTCTTCTGTCGGTCTTGAACTACCCGAATGCGATTCGAATCAACTCAATCCTTGCCGAAGTATCCTGAATCACTTCCGGCCCAAGTAGTTTGTTGTCCCCCACCTCCAACCAACATGCTGGGGAACGACAAGGCCTACCGTACAACGCCTCAAACGTAGCCATGCCAATAGTGAACTGGTAGGGGTTATTATAAGCAAACTCTACCAGTGGAAGGTATTGCTCCCATCCACCTCCAAAGTCAATAATGCACATGCGTAGCATGTCCTCCAACATCTGATTTGTGCGCTCGGTCTGCCCATCGGTCTGCGGATGATAAAGTCCATGGATATGCTCTCCCACATCCACCTCGGAACCTCCAACGGCTGTAGAATTCCTGTCGGTCTCTGATGATCCACTTTTACTAGCTGACAAGTGGCGCATTTCGAAACAAACACAGCGATATCTCTCTTCATACCGCTCCACCAATACTGGCATCGCATGTCTTGGTACATTTTGTCCCCTCCGGGATGTACCGCGAACCGTGAGCCGTGCGACTCTGCCATCACCTCGTGTCGCAACTCCTCCCCTTTCGGAACCACCAATCTCCTATGGAAGCGTAATCCCCCGTCTGAGCTAACGGTATAGGACTCGGCTCCCTCTGCTAGTAGCCAAACTATCTGCTCCTGACAGAACGAGTCATTAGCCTGTGCCCGTACTACCTTCGTGACAATCTGCGGTGTAACGGTCATCACAGACATGAAAGATCGGGCCACTGCATCCTGGTGTCCCAACTCCTTCCACTTTGCCTTCCACACCCCTGCCACCTCATCTGCTGGCCTACGGCTCAACACGTCTGCTACCACGTTAGCCTTACCCGGGTGATACTGGATATCGAACTGGTAGTCCTTCACAAACTCAAGCCACCTCCTTTGCCGCATGTTAAACTCCTTCTGCATGAACAGGTACTATAGGGACTTGTGGTCCGTGAATAATTGGAACTTCTCCCCCAAAAGATAGTGCCTCCAAATCCGTAGGGAAAATACCACTACCGCCAACTCCAAATCATGCGTGGGGTAATTCTTCTCATGAGGCTTAAGCTTACGGGAAGCATAAGCTATGGCCTGTCTCTCCTGCTGCAATACACCTCCAAGTCCTTGCAAAGACGCATCGGTGTAAACCAAATACTCAACTCCCGGTCTCGGCAATGCTAACACAGGTGCTGAGGTTAATTTGTCCTTTAACTCATCAAATTCCAACTGACAGGCATCACTCCAAATGAACGGCACACCTTTACGAGTCAGATGTGTCAAAGGACCCGCTATCTTCGAAAATCCCCGAATGAACCTCCTGTAGTATCCTGCTAGGCCCAAGAAACTACGAATCCTAGTCGGTGTCATGGGCTTTCCCCACTCCCTCACCGCGGATACCTTCCCCGGATCAACAGATATCCCCCGGTCGAAAATAATGTGTCCCAAAAACTGGACCTCCTTCAACCAAAACTCGCACTTCTCAAACTTTGCATACAGTTCGTTCTGACGCAGCGTCTGCAAAACTTGCCTCAAATGTTCAGCGTGCTCCTCCTCTGTCTGGGAGTAAACCAGAATATCATCAATGAAGACAATGACAAACTGATCAAGGAACTCTCTGAACACCCTATTCATCGAGTCCATAAACACTACTGGAGCGTTGGTCAAACCAAAAGGCATAACACGAAACTCGTAAGAACCATATCTCGTTAAGAACGCAGTCTTCAAGACATCCTCCTCCATGATACGCAACCGATGGTATCCCGATCTCAAATCAATCTTCGAAAAGAAAGAAGCTCCTCTCAACTGGTCAAATAGGTCATCGATTCGAGGCAACGGATACTTATTCCGTATCGTGACCTTGTTTAACTCCCGGTAGTCCACACACAATCTTAGTGAACCGTCCCTCTTCTTCACAAACAAAACTGGAGCGCCCCAAGGTGAGGTACTCCTGCGAATAATGCCCTGACCTAACAGCTGCTCTATCTGATCTCGTAGCTCTCGCATCTCTGTCGGAGCCATACGGTACGGTGCGCGTGCTATAGGTCTCGTATCTGGCAATAGGTCTAGAACAAAGTCTATCTCTCGACTGGGGGGTAGGCCTGGTATCTCCTGAAACACATCCGAATACTCCCTGATAACTGGGATCGAATCTAAAGGAATCACAACCTCCTTAGAGGTATCCTCCTCTATGTAATACAGATGAGCGGTCGAACCTCCCTCTGGGCGAGGCATCGCCACTACAAACATCTCTTGCCCCGGAATGGCAAAAACAATGCTCCCGCTGAAGCAATCAATCATGGCCCTATAAGCTACGAGCCAATCCATACCGATAATCACATCGTGCACATGCATATCTAATACCAATATGTCTGCAGGTAATACCAAACCACCAATCTCTACCCCCACTCCCCGGCATATAAAGAATATAAGTGACCCATTCCCCAATGGTGAGTCGACACACGTCACCGTGCTCTCCGCTGTGGCTAACAACCCTAAAGCCTTCGCGAAATGTGTAGCTATAAAACAATGTGTAGCCTCCGTATCAAACAATACCCGACCTATAGTGCCATGGATAGGAAACGTACCCTCAATCGCGGGCGGTGCCTGTGGAACTACTGCCTGGTGGACGTTATAGACACGTCCATACTGTAGCTGCCCCTGGTGAGCTGGGACTGCTGGAATGGGTGGCAATGCTGCCATCTGTGGCGGTGCGGGGAGAGCGGTGGGAAACATAGGCCTTTGCGGCTCCTGGCGAGCACCCTGCTGCTGCTGCGGTGGGGCCCTGCCCCTATCAAGACAATCCTGTCATTTATGGCCAGTCTTGCCACAAACATAACACTTCCCTGGGAAGTTTCCTCCTCTCTGCCCCTGCTGTCCCCGGCCCTGGTGTCCGTTACCGTTCCTCCCTTGGCCCTGCTGGAACTGCTGCCCATTCTCCCTCTGTTGGTCCTGATGGTCGTTTGGACCCTGATGGCCCTGACGGAAACCTCCCTGTCCGTGCTTGTAATTCCCTGATCTGAACCTCTTCTGATCCCCCTGCTGGGAACCCTGCTCACCCTGTCTCTGCCCCTGAACAGATTGTGCCCCACCGGCACCATGTCCTCCAGTCCTGCCCTGATGGCTAGACTCTCCCAATCTCTTGCCCTCAGCCATATGAAAGCGATGATCCTGGAAGTGTAACAAAGCAGCGTTAACCACATCAGAATAAGTGGCCAACGAAAGGTTCCCTAACAGATGCTGACGGATCCTCCATGTCAACCCGTCGGTGAATTTCTCAATCTTCTTCTTTTCTGTCGGTATCTCATCCGGAACGATATTCAATAGATTCGTGAACTCGGACTCATACTCGGCCACGGTCTTACCCTCTTACTTCAGATTCATCAGTTTCCTCCTCATTTCCGTGTGAACAGCTGACGGAAAGTACTTGTGGTCGAACCGCACCCAAAAGTCCTGAATAGTGAGAGTATCCCTCTCCTCCACTGTGGTAATAGACTCCCACCACTGCAGTGCAGATCCAACTAGCTTGAAAGTAGCTAGCACCTGCTTCTGAACATCCGTGCACTCATACATCCTCAAGTGCCTCTGCATATCCTTCCTCCACTGGCTCGAGACTACCATATCTGAGCTACCTGCAAACTCTGGCGGATGCGCTTTCTGAAAAGTGTCACGTACACGTTCCCAAGCAGACGGGAATGCATTTGCCTGTACTGGCGCGGCAACCAGTGCCTGAGGCGGTGCTTGCTGAACTACGGCAATTGCAGCATTTACCGCTTGGGCTACAATGGCTGCAACCTAAGCGGCGTTCATCATGCCCTGAACTGGACCGGGTTGGGGTTCTGGCGTTGCATCCCTGGGAACTCGTCGTGCACGTCGTGGAGGCATTTGAAATAAGAATAAAGTTTATAAGTTAACAGTCTATAAACTTAAAATAGTTGAAGAACGAATTATACACAAAAAGAGTACAACAGTCCTAAAATATAGGGCTCTATATCAAAGAAAACTTAGCGGAAACATAATAGCCGTACAGATCCTAAAGGACACTAGAACCTGATGCTCTGATACCACCTGTGACACCCCGACTAATTAAATACCGGGTAGCTACTCCTTTATTAAATTAAATCAAAATGCCAAGTTGGCTCAGTAAATAGCATCACTGTCGAAAACATTTTATTATTACTAACCACCTAGTATTTAAAAAGTAAGTTGTCAAATTTTAAATTAAAGTCTGATTAACATGCAGTAAAAGATTTAAAGCAAGAATAGTATCACCATTCACCATAACGAAATAATAGAATAACCATCACATGATATAAATAAATCCGGAGGAAAAACTCCTCACAACAAATCTCACAACTGAAATAAGTAACGAAATACTGAATACTGAATTAATACATGCCAAAGTCTGAAAAAACTGAAATGGAAATGTCTCTAATAGAATTTGGGAAACATGCCCTACAACTGAGGAATACTGAACATGGAATCCAAATGATATAAGCGTCTAAAATCAAATCCCTGTAACTTCCACAAACAGCTACAGCTCGTCACCTGTATGAGGATCCTAAGCGTGGTGTCCTTGTGGCTGGGCACCTAAAATGGTTTTTACAAAAAAAAATAGATTTGAAAGCAAACGGGCCAGAGCCCGAAAGTGGAGAGTATTTTGAAAACAGCAAGTGCTTTAATAACAATTAAAACAATAAATGCAAAGTACATGTTAGGACGTGCTCTCACATGAGATACTCACCTCTCGTCTAACTGTGCACTCCTAACATTCCTGTACCCATTCATGTGTTTTCCCCTAACTATCTAGTTCAAAAGGATTTCTAACACTTCTACTCGGTTCACATTTTAATTCCAACCTTAACAATTAAATAGAGAGTTCTACTCTAATTCTCGGATTCCCAATTAGTAATAAAACCATTCATTGATATCTATCCCCTTTTATCTTTTCATCACGTTACAATAACTATACACATAATTTAACATAGCAGATTCCTTTTCATTTAATCGTATATTATTCGCATCATAAATATACAATACACGCACCCCGAGACTAAGCTGTGGTGCACACATACTCTGCTATCTATCCCGGTACATCACGTACATAAGGATCACGCATTCCGAATCTCTCAGGAATCGTTCTCAGATAACAACATCACAAACAATGGAGGCGAACACAGTTACATCACATGGGTCACGCACATACCTACGCTCCCACGATCAGCAAACTTATTAACATCCCAATAAGTCCTTCTCTGACCTATGTTCATCGAGGTAACCAATCTAAATCCGGGCAACACAAGGATAAGAAGGTCCTAAGCGAACGTAAACCTCCCGTGATAGCAAGTATGGTAGGTATGTCATACACATAAAATTATATGTTAAGCATTCACACATCTTAGATATCACAATATTAATAAAGGTATACTCTACATCCTTATACCATTATTCCAAATTATATATTTTAAGTCTCCCGATAATATAAAAGTTAAACTGTCGACACGTCTCACGTCGTAGTTTCTTATACTTAAAACCTATCTCAAATAGATTATTAAGTTCCTATTATTCCCACATATAACATCTTTATTCCTAAGGTCTTTACTTCTGCCCAAACCTCATTTCATCCAATTATTCAAATTTACACTTTTATCCCAAATATTATCTCACTTATCGAATTTCATTAATTTGGAATAATTCCTCAAATTGAATTCTAATTAAGGTCCAAGTTTCATAATCATGCCTACTGGTCTTCCTTAAGTTTAAGGGTATTCATAAGGTCTCCAATAACATTTTCCAAGGGTTACTACCATTAAAATTTAAATAGTGAAAAACTTTACTCATTCTGGGAAGGTCGATCGATCGACCTTTTCCTTCGATCGATCTATGGTGGTCGATTGATCGACTGATGAACATCGATCGATCGAATGCACCAGGTATGGCTACGGACTGCTTCGTTTTGCAGTTTTCAAATCATCCCAAAACATACTTTTAATGCATGAATCTCTAATATAACGTTATAGTATCATCATACAACCATCCTACAACATTAATAACGTTCTAAAACCAATAATTCATCAACCAAGGGCTATATATGGATCAATCTTCATCAAGAACCCTAGTTTTCTAATTCTTCCAAGAACATTCATAAACCTCTTCTTAAACCCGTTTTTAAATTATCAAGGGTCATAATTTTGAATTCATAATTCGTCCAGATTGTTACTACATGCAGTCCCTAACATAATTCATAGTTTTTAACTTCCAATTCATGGGTCTATATCATCTTCCAAGATCAATTTCGATAATTCCTAAACATGGAAAAGCATAGCATTAAATCAATTGTAATTAAACCACTTGCCTCTAATCTTTCTTTGGATTTGAGGATGAATCTTGAAGGCTGAATTGCCTTCTCTCTCTCTCTGCAGAATTCTCCTCTTTCTCTCCCTCTCTAAGCTTTCTTCTCCAATGGCTATGGTGGCTAGGGTTTGTTTTGGGAAAAATTAGAAACCTAATTCTAATAACCTACGTAGCCTATTAGGTTAAAATGAGTTGGTTAGTGGTTTAGTGGATCAAATCCACATCAGATATAATTTACTAATTTTCGTCACTTTTAATTCTCAAAAATGCAAAATTACCAAACTACCCCTATATGTTGCCGGTATGGCCTAAAAATACCCCGGGACCCAAACTAAACCCCCGGCTAGTATTTTCTGACTATCTCGACCCTTTCGGACGCGTTGGTGCACTCAAAACGACCATACAGTTAATAGAATTTAATTTCACTTTTATAATTAAAATAATTATATCCTGACGCGACTGTCTCACGCGTCCCAATAAAATGTCCAAATTGCCGTATATCAATCTCACGAAAAATTTCATAATTCAATATTCATATATCATCATATATACTCAATATAGTCAAATACCAACTCACATCTCGCTAGTATTTTATCCGGATTAATTCCCAATTAATTCTCATTTAATTAATTAATCCCAAAAATAAATATCGCCAAAAATACGGGGCATTACAAAAGTCGACTACAATACTTATTTTATAGATTAACAATAATGGATTATATCACAATCTCTCATAACATTAGGCCATGTATTCAATAATCAAGAGTGAATTTCATACTAATCGATATCGAGGGGAGCTTGATTCTTTATAACTAATCATATTTAAATGACTAGTCCCTCTTAATGTTGGCTTGAAATCTATTGTTCAGCTGAAAACAAACACTTGTACATTAAACTCTCTCATCATACATACGAAAATAATTTTTAAATATATAAATTTACTCCCACTAGTCTTAATTAACATATAATAATTGTGATATTTTTTCTAAAGTTAAAAGACATAATAATATCATTAAACTTAAGATATTATTGGCAAAAAACTTTCTTATGTTATTATAAATACTCCACATAATCATTTGAAATATCCAACCTTATAATCCCTTGGGTCCTTCCTAATACAACTTCTTATGGTGCACCTATAATGGGTTTATAGGTGACAGTGTCATTATGGGGGTCGCTATTCATTTGTTGTTGGGTATTGTTAATTACTACTACATCATAAGCAACAACAATTTCATTATGAACTATGGGCAAGAAAAATTATACCTAAATCTCTTGAATAATCACATTCCTAATTTTGTCACTCCCAACAATTTCACAATTCTTAATAAATCTAACATTATCGATTTCAGTAATTATTGTAATATGGTTAGAGTAGGAAAACATATATCCTTTAATATTTTTGGGCGCCAATAAATCAATCATTTATAGTTATGGGATCCAGTTTTCATTCTCGTGGATTGTGTCCATCCCTTCACAGTTTCCCTCCATCAGGGGGTGTCGGCGCTTGCGCGCGCGGTGGAAAAAGAGAGAAGGTCTCGTGCCCTTTATAGGAACGTTTCAGCTGTCATTGATGTGGGGTGATAGAGTTCTTAGCCTATTTTGCACAAAACAGGCAAAAGAATATGTTGTCGCCTCGAGAGAACGACATCAAAGACAAACTAATGCTTGAGAAACCAATTAGTTCAGAGGTTTGAGGGCTAAGTTACGGAATAGGAAGGTGTTAGGCACCCATCCACCTCCCCCCCCCCCCGGTCTCTCATGGGCTTATGTTACTATTCTCCTTAGTTTCTCCGTGAAGTGTGTGCGTGTGTATATGTAAGTGGAGATCGGAATCGCTCAACTCGCATCATGGGAAAAGATGGAAGGAGGTCATCCATAGGATTATTTCCAAAATAATAATTAAAAATATGATATGTGCGCTAATCAAGATATTAATCGTTATGATGAAATGATAATATGTGTTAGCAAAGACACAAATATTAATCACAAATATGATATATGTAAATAATAAATATATAAAATAGAAAAATAGGAATCGAGTCTCGAGTTTTAGCTTGAGACACCTACGTAGCCTATAAAGGCATCAAAGTCCACATAGTTCGCATGCAACACTAGAGTGGGGTTTATCCCATAAATTTACACGGGAATTTTATCATGTGTGTGTAAGAAAAAAGTATTTTTAGTTTTCGAGAAAATTTGGTGAAAATCCCGTTGAAATTTATAAGTGTCACCCTTTGTTCTTGTTTTGGTTTTTTTATAGAAAATATATTGTGTGCAATATTACTAATAAAGGATTGAATAGTAATATGTGTATGAATATAAAATAAAAAGCTAAATTAAGAACTTATATAACTAATGCGAAAATAAAGAAATTTAAAGAGTGAGAATAATATTTGGACCTTCTTTGGAGACATGGAGATTGTTATTGATTGTTGATGAGCTTCCTTATGGGTGGTTGAGGAATGTAGGGGGATTTTTCTAAATTGGGTGTGAAAGTGAGGTAATTGAAAGGTGGAGAAAGGTTTCAAACATGGAAACCTCGCTGATTTAAGAAGAATGTTGATGAGATCACTGAAATTTATGCTTCTGAGTTTCCTTTCAAAGTGAGATCATTCTCTCCTTATATTGATCAAGAAATATAAGGACTAATTTAACAATTGAAAAATAGAGTGTCAAATAATGGCAATCATGAGTCCTTTTATAGGTTTTACAGAGTAGAGGAAATAATTCCTTAAACATGAACTCCAGTGAGTAGTGGCATAATTAAATATAAAGGTGACATAATTACAAACAATGAATGTAATAATTATTATAAAAAATGACAGAAATAATACGAAATGTTGGAAAATAAACTATAAGGTTTGCTCAACTCCAAATTGAGAAAATCTAGTTTGATTTTAAACATACAAAAATCATGGACTTAGCATTTCTTTTCAAATAACACATTATATTTCACACCGCCTACCTTAAGCATCCTCCTTACATAAGGATTCAGAAAATACTGGATCCTCGCCTACACAAGCAAATTGTTGATAAAACTCCAAAATGGAATTTTCTTTTGACCCAATGTTTTTCTCCCTGTCATTTAGAAAAGACAAAAATATTTTAGGGTAACAAACATTCTTTAGAATTTCTCTTAGATCTGAACCCATAGTTGATGATAAAACTATAATATATATTTTTTGTTTCCTACTCACATGAGCCCATATCCTTGATATTCTAGTTATTATATCATAGGCATCATTTACATAATGCCTAATGTTAAAATCGACATCAACTACCCTAATGGAGTGTTAAATAATTTCATCCTATAGGAGCGTCCTAAATTGGGTGAAGTGGGGAAATTAGTGCAAGTTAGATTGCATAATGGGCAACTTGGATGGATGAAATTAATTTGTGTTTTAAATATTTGTGTGGTTTTTATTAAAAGTGTGTTTGTTTATTTAACGAAAATGTGTGGTGTTAATTGTATTTCCTTTACTATAAATACCTCCCTTCATCAATGTTTCTGATCATCCAAAAACAAGCCTAGCAATAAACACTTAAGGCTTTAGTTGAGTATTCTTTTTAGTGTTTCTCTTGTTAGTAGTGTTGATATTTTAAATAGGTTTCTTCCTCTTATGAATATTAAATTTTGTGTACTCTAATTTTCAATAATTGGTATTAGACAAGGATAATATGGTACCAATATTTTTTGACTGACTTTTCTTGAGTCGTGAGAAGTTCATATTCTGCAAGTTTGTATCTTAAAATCAAGCTTGTTCAGTATTACAGAAATTTTACCGACACGATGGGTGATCTTCAAGTAATTGGAAGGAATCAAGAAGCTTAACAATCGAAATTACAACACATGGGCAACGTGTTTAACGTCTTATAAGCAAGGCCAGGACCTTTGGGAAGTTGTTGGCGGCGATGAAGTTACACAATCGGAGGTTGAACACGCTATTGACACCTTGCAAAAATGGAAGATTAAAGCGGGCAAAGAGATGTTTACCTTAAAACCACAATTGAAGAAGAAATGTTAGAGAATATCTGATATGCCAAAACACTGAAAGAATCATGGGACAATTTAGCTACACTATTTTCAAAGAAGAACGATACAAAACTACAACTTCTCGAGAATGAGATACTGTCGATGGCGCAACACGAGATGACTATCACCAAGTTCTTTCACAAGTTGAAGATGATATGTAATGAAATTTCAAATTTAGATTCAACAACTACTATTGATGAAACTAGAAAAAAAAAGATTAATTATCCATAGTTTGAGTCCCGAATACCAAAGTTTTGTTATTGTTGCACAAGGATGGTCGACTCAACCATCACTTGTTGAGTTTGAAAAAAAAATCCGGTCAAGAAGCTATGGCTAGACAAATGGGAGGAGTCTCGCTAAAAGGTGAGGAGGAAGAGCCTACACCAATAAAAACAAAGGCAACTCCAAGAAGTACGTCGAGGGTAGATCTAAAAAGTATAGTGACAAGGCAAAAGGTCATGAATAAGAGGGAGGCTCTAGTCCACAGGGAGCTTCAAAGAATCACGACAATAATAGTCAATCCAATGCATGAATGAATTGACCATCAATACACAAAAAACACCAATTTATCACACCTTGATATTAAAAATCTAGCACGATTTAAAACTTTGTCAAATTCTTGCGCGGTTTAATGACAATCAAACACATTTTAAAACGGTACTAGAATTTTGCACTGTTTTTAATTGTGCAAAATTTAAGTACACTTGACTAAAATATAAATACCAAAAATTATTTGACATTTCATTTGGAGCCACCTTCACTCTCCCGCTCACATAAAAACCTCTACGGAACTATCGCAAAATGAAAACCCGTTTACATTTAAAAACTTCCATCCCCTTCACTCTCGTCTATGTCGGATATTTGAAATGGAAAGAACAAAATAATAAATTAATTTCTGCAAGGCACATTCTGGCAACGCTGTCTTTTAGGCAAAATTTCTCCCAATCCGGTAGAGACAGAACCGCGAGTACACAATGGGTTTTATAGAATCTGCCTTCAGGATACAATGCAATGTATGAACAGTTTGTTTGATTTAAACAATGTACTATTTGATCAAACCGAGAACACTCTAAATTTGTAATATGATAATGCCAAAAGGTAGAGGATGAAGAGAGGAAAAATTAGCAATTTTTGGTGCCTAAAACAGAGTCCTGTAACTCTTTTTATAGCCATTTATGTGACTGTTCTTTAACAGTCATAGCTCTTCATGAAATGACTCAACAACCGTTGGATCGTGCCTGTTTGGAATAGCTTCAATCTAACGGTTCATATTAGGCATACCATCGTAAGCAAATAGACATCCCTACACGAAACGCTACGAGTTCATCTAACAGTTCAGATCAAGTCGTTATGGATTTTAAACCCTTTGATCGGATCGTTTAATCACAACCATTGATTTGTTTTACCTCATCAAAACTTTAGGCTCCCACGCTCCAAGCGACGCTGCGCAAGTGAGAAGTGCCAAGTGTGCGTCAAAGCGCGCAATGCTCCCTAAATCGCCCAATCTCCCTTTCACGCGCCGCGTGTCGCGTGTCGCGATTGGTGGTGCTTAAGCACAACCGCAATGGGTAGGATCATAGCCTCTTATTTGACTTGTCAACTAAGAATCTTAGTTGTCCTTTAGTTGATATACCATTACTTTTTAGGTTACACTTCCAATGTGGGACAATAAGGGATTTAACTTGCAGAAAGGAACTTTTGTATAAAATCCTCTAACATGCAGAAAACCAACAATAGGCACATAGGAATGGAACTTTTGTATAAAATTCCTAGTGTTCCATAACTATAATTTAGCTTGTTTGTACCACATTGAACTCTATCTATATTTTCAAGATATGAGTTGGGTTCCCATTAAATATAGTTGTGTTATTTAATAGACCTTAGTCCCATTCCTTTTGAGGTAATATATATCATCTCAGTAACAAGACCTTTAGTCAGAGGATTTGCTAAATTCTTGTTCATTTTAATATAGTCGACTGTAATTACTCCTTCCTTGAGTAATTTTCTTATAATTTGATGCCTTAGACTAATGTGTCTAGATTTTTCATTGTAAGTTTTGTTCGAAACTTTATAAATTGTGGCTTGGTTATCATAACTTATCATAATAGAAGGAGATGGCTTTTTCCATAAAGGAATATCATACAACACATTTCTAAGCCATTCTGCTTCTTTACATGCATCTGCTAGGGCTATAAATTCATATTGCATTGTTGAATCTGATACACATGTTTATTTCTTGGATCCCCAAGAGATAGCTTCTCCTCCTAGCGTAAAAATCCAACCAGTAGTTGAATTGGATTTTAATTCAAGATTATTCCAACTTGAATCACTATATCCTTCTAAAATAGATGGATATCCTACCTAATGTAAGCCATAATCCAAAGTCCTCTTCAGGTATCTAAGTACCCTATAAATCGTATTCCAGTGCTCTTGTCCTGGATTACTTGTAAATCTACACAAGACACTCACTACATAAGCAATGTCTGGTCTAGTGCAATGCATGCCACACATTAGACTCCTAATAATACTAGCTTATTTAAGTTGGTCCATAGCACGCCCAGTATTTTTCATTAATTTGATACTAGGATCCAATGGTGTAGCATCTGGCTTAAGTTCAAAATGATTATATCTTTTAAGAACTTTTTCTATATAATGAGATTTGATAACGCTAAAGAATTATCTTTTCTTACAATTTTGATTCCTAAAATCACATCAGCTTCTCCAAGATCTTTCATATTAAATTTTGATGAAAGAAACCTTTTGGTTTCTTCAACATATTTGAGATTAGACTCAAATATTAACATGTCATCCACATATAAGGAAATAATAACACCAACACCATTTTCAAATTTACTATATATACATTTGTCGGCATCATTAACTTTATATCCATGGGATATAACAATATTATTAAACTTCTCATGCCATTGCATATGAGCTTGTTTAATGCCATAAAGAGATTTAACCAGTTTACACACTTTCTTTTCTTGGACAAGCAAGACAATACCTTCGGGTTGTTCCATGTAAATCTCTTCTTCTAAATCTCCATTTAAAAATACAGTTTTAACATTCATTTGATGAATAACTAAATTATGAATAGAAGCAAGAGATATTAATATCCTAATGGAAGTGATTCGAGCAATAGGAGCATATGTATCAAAGTAATCAATTCCATGTTTTTTCTTATAGCCTTTAGCAACTAGTATTGTCTTAATATTATTTATAGAACCATTCGGATTTAATTTTCTTTTAAATATCCATTTGCACCCAATAGGTTTAGCCCCGGGGGGAAGATCTAAAATAACCCAAGTTTGATTTGACAAAATTGAGTTCATTTCATCATTTATTACTTCTTTCAAAAATACAGCATCCCTAGATGTTACCGCTTCATGAAATTTTTTCGGTTCATCTTCTACATTAAGAACAAATTTAGTTTTGTTCTTAGTCTCATTTAAACTCCCTTCAACTAAATAAATAGCAAAGTCAGGCCCAAATGTTTTTTCATTTCTTTGTCTTTTACTCCTTCGCGGTTCAACGTCATTCGTTGTTTCCGAAGAAGATATTGATTATGAATTTTCTTCTAAAGTTGAGGAGTCAACAGTCGGATTATTATTTTCTAAACCTTGATTCAAAGTACTAAACTTTGTTAGATGTTCAAAGAATTGCACATCTACTGACTCAATGATTTCTTGAGTTTCAAGATTTAAAAATACATAAGTCGTATTGTTAGTAGAGTATCCAATAAAAACACATTTGAAAGTCCAATTTCCTACTTTAAGGCTTTTAGGTTCGGGTTTTCTTACATAAGCAAGACATCCCCAAACTTTAAGACGTATAAGATTAGGCTTACGATTAAACCATAATTCGTAATGTGTAACATCCTTATTTTTCAATGGAACTCTATTTAAAATATAACATCCGGATAAAATCGATTCTCCCCACATCGACAATGGTAAACCAGCACTGATTAACATTGCATATATCATTTCAACGTAAGTTCTATTTTTTCTTTCTGCCGTTCCATTTTGTTGTGGCGTATAAGGCACCGTAACTTGATGGATTATCCCATGAGTATTACAAAATTGTATAAACTCACTCTGGTAATATTCACCACCCCTATCGGATTGTAGGACTTTAATTTTCCGAATTTATTGAATTTCAACTTCTGCTTTAAAAATTAGAAATTTCTCGAAAACTTCACCTTTACTTTTAAGTAAATATGTATATGCATACTTAGAGTAATCGTCAATGAAAGTTAAGAAATATTTATTTCCCCCACGAGTCATATTACTCTTCATATCACATATATCACTATGAATAATATCAAGCATTTCATATGTCCTCTCAACAGATTTGAACGACTTTCTAGTTATCTTCGATTGAGCACAAATTTCACATTTAGAAAGTTTATCAAATTTACAATCCGAGATTAAGCCGAGATTAGTCATATTTTTTATACTTTTATAATTCACATGACCTAATCTACTATGCCATAAATAAATAGACTCAACCATATAAGAAGAACTAATATCATTGATTACATTAATTTTGATCATGTCGTTACAATAGTACCCTTTGCCAATAAACTGGCCATTCTTAGACAAAACAATTTTATGAGACTCATACACTAGTTTGAAACCTCTCTTATTGAGAAGGTCCCCAGACACAAGATTTTTACAAATATCAGGTACATGAAGTACATCAATTAGAGTAAGTGTCTTTCCAGAAGTTAGCTTCAATTCCATTGTGCCTTTTCCAAGTACATTGGTGCGAAGATTATTAGCCATCTTCATTTTTTTCCATCAATTTCTTAATATTTTTTTAATGAAGAGCTGTCTTTGCATACGTGGACCATTGCGCCGGTATCCAGCCACCATCCACTTTCATTATCAATTGATTTTGCTTCGCATACAGTGCAATAAGATCTTCAACATTGTTGGTTTCTTTCGACCCTTATTTTTCCTTAAATGCCATCTTTTTAAGACGACATTCTGAAGAATAATGGCCCGGATTGTCACAGAAGAAACATTTTCCCTCCTTTTTCTTATTTGCACCTTGGTTCTTGAATTTTGAATCATTCTTTGCTTTTAAATTTTGAGTCTTATGTAATCGTGGATTTTTTATCCTCAACCATATTGGCTTTTGAATGACCCTCATCTTGTTCATTCTTCTTTTCTCGAATACGAGTATCATCTTCAATATAAAGGTGATGAGAAGGGATTCCACAGCATAAGTCTTTTTATCATGATTAATTTTATTCTTAAAGCCATTCCAAGAGGATAGAAGTTTTGAAACAATCACCCCTACTTGAAATTCATCTTGAAGATTAATTACAGCGGCTTTAAGGTCACCAATAATTTGTTGGAGTTCATATGCTTGTGCAACGACAGATTTATCATTACTCATTCTAAAATTCATATAGTTTGAAATCTGAAACTTATGGTTGCTCTCTTCCTCATTTTGATACTTTGTCTCTAAAGCCTTCCATAATTCCTTTATCGTCAGAATCATTCAATGAGCGCTATAAACAGTTTGAGACAAAGCATTGAGGATGCATCCTCGACACATAAATTCGTCGTCTTTCCTCTTCACACGTATTTGCTTTATTTCTTCGGTGTCTTCAGGTGTGGGCTCGGGAATTTATTCAAGGTTATGGTAACACCCCGTATTTTTTATGATTTAAATAATTATGTGTTTAATTATTATTATAATGGGAATAAGTATGCGATTAATTATTGTTGTTGGATTAATTAACTTAAAATGCGAGAAATTAATTTGTTATTAATCCGGATTAAAATAATTATTAACTAGCGTACCAAGGGTTAATACTTATTGTTGAGAATTATTGAATATTACTGTGTGATATGTAATATGGAATTAAGATACTTGATAAATTATCGGAAGTGAGAAATACAGCAGTTTGGTAATTTAAGTCTGACACGCGTGTGAGTCGTGTCGGGACTAATTGAATGGAATAAAAAGAGAATTTATTTTTGGTAACTCGTATGGTTATTTCGAGTGCGCCATTGAGTCCGGGAGTGTCGAGATAGTCAAAATAGTATACCTGGGTGTTTAGTTTGGGTCCCGGGGCGAGTTTAGGCCTAACCGACACCCCGAGAGGGCATTATGGTAAATTTTATTTTTGGGCTAAATTAATGGACGAAAATTAGGATTTATTATATCAGCGTAGGAAGTCCATTTGGGTTAACAGGTTACACAAATCAAGAACGGCCATGGAGGGTGTGAGGGATAACTAATTCCAAGAGAAAAGGGTCAAATCATCATCACCTTGCACAACCGTGACCACCAACGCGTAGATCGAGAAGAGAGGAACGCGTATGTACCAACGTCACCAACGGATCAGACTGTCATATTCGAGGCAAGTGTTTATTACTTGATTTCTTTTAGCAAGAATCATGATCATGTTAGTATAGGTGGATTTAATCATGATTTATATGTTAATTAGGTGAAAATTGGAGATTTAAATTATGATTAAGGATTGGTTTAATTAGTGGTTGGAATTCCTTCATGTATGTAGAGGATTAATCATGGAATTTGATTATATATTGATGAACAAATCTGGGTTGATTAGGTTCTTTAATTGAAACTTTGGAAACTAGGGTTCATATGAATTAATTTGGCGATTTTATATATTTATGATGATTTATGACGAATTAATGATCCTAGGAGGTTAGGAATGATTTATAACCTGTTAGGTGTTGATGGGTATTGATGATGAGTTGTTGGGAATAGAATCTTAGAGGTTTTTAGGTTTAAAAATGGAGGAAAAATGCTGAGATTTGGTGAAGAAGACGAACAGTGCAATCTCGCGCGAAGTCGCGCGAAGTGGTTCAAACGAGATTGGGAATCTCGCGCGAAGTGGTTCGAACGACATGCATTCTGGTTCGAATGACATGTCTTCTGGTTCAAACCACATGTCATTCTGGTTCAAACCACAGGGTAAATTTTTGGGAATTTGCTTAGAGCCCAGTTTGGAGTTTATTGGTTTATTGGAGTGAGAGAAACTACCAAATAGTAAATTCAAATAAGAAGGAATTTTGGGAAAAGTATGTGGGAATTAATACTTTAATTATTTCGATATAGAGAGAATGTACCTTGGAGATTACGAGAGAGATAGTAATCTAATTATTTATACTATACGTAGTAATGAGGTTAAAATACGTATGGGGAATATATATGTAGGTTGGAGAAAATACCTATAAATTATAATAGGATGTGTGTATGCCTATTATGTGATATTATTATTAAGAGCACTAATGGGTGATAACCCGGGGGTGCAAGAACCTTATAGTTAAGAGCACTAATGGGTGATAACTCGGGGGTGCAAAAACTCTATTATTAAGTGTACTAATGGGTGATAACCCGAGGGTACAAAGATGATTATTGTTAGGCGCACTAATGGGTGATAACCCGGGGGTGCTGGATTAATATTGATAGGTGCATTAACGGGTGCTAACCCGGGGATGCAATATTCTATTGTTAGGTGCACTAATGGGTGATAACCCGGGGGTGCTGAATTATTATTGATACGTGCATTAATGGGTGCTAACTCGGGGATGCATGATTTTATGGAGATATGCACTAATGAGGCTTAGCCGGGGGTGAAGGATTAGTATATATATGTATATGGATGATGGTACTATATATATATATATATATATATATATATATATATATATATATATATATACATGGACTTGTGAATATTGCTACTGTGTGAAATTAGTAGACTTGGTAATAATAATAATTATTACAATGCACCAAGCGGTCTTAACCTAAGGTTGCAGGATCAGTGTATATATATAGGGATGATGAGACTATATATATGTATGAGTGTACTTGGTTAACTTCCTACTTTGTGAGAGTAGTAAATAAAAATGAAAATGAGAAGTAAAATGATCTTAGTGAATAAAAGATTTAATCAATCAAACGGTGAATAATGAAATTTGGTATGTGATATAAACTATCTGAATAGCGTATTGTATGGGTGATACGGGAATACTACTAGTGAGCATAGTTAGTATTGGTATGGTTTCTAACTAGTTAGACTCGGAGGTATAACTAGGGGGACATTAGATGTACATTTGGCGTGCACAATAGACGAGAGGTGAGAAACTCATGTGAGAGTTCGGTAACTAACATGCGTATAAGACTTGTTTTAAGAACCAGTTTTAAATACTTGATAAAATATTTTTACACATCGGGCTCTGACCCGTTTCTTGTATCTCTTCTCTCTTTTGCTATATATATATTACATCAGGTGCTCAGCCACAGGAGTATCAGATTTAGATATTTGGATTGTTTGACGTGCTGCAGCCATTGTGGAAGCTATAGGTCCGTGCAGTAGACGCATCTATCCTTTCCATTCAGTTTCATCTAGACTTCTAGTTTAGGGTATATGTCGCCCACTTCTAGTTCTTTCATCAGAGATATTGTATTCAGTTTAGTTGACGGTTTGGAGTTTTGAACTGAGAGTTTTACTCAGTCTTATTTACTGCAGTACTTGATTCATGTTCAGTATTTATTTACATTCCGATGTGTGGTGAATGGTTTATATTTTGAAATTTAATAGAATTTGATTTTTTGGGTTTTATTAAATTGGAAATGTTTTGACACCTAGCTTAATTTTATATTAGGTGATTAATATGTTAAAAAGTTTTTCGACAATGATGCTGAGAATGAACCAACTGAATATCCTGTTTTAAATTGGTAGAGGATTGATCACCCTATATTTAATTGGGCGGGGTGTCACAGGTGGTATCAAAGCATCAGGCTCTAGTGTCCTTAGGATCTGTGCGGCTTATTAAGTTTCAGCGTATCATTCTTTGATGTAGAGCCTTATGATAGGATTGTTGTTTCCCCTTACGTATGCGACTTACGTTCTCCTGCTACGAATCATAATGGAGGTGACTCATTATACGAAATTTGGTGTGATTCGAACCCCGAACATTTTAGAATGACCAGTGAGGACCGTAAGAAGAATTGCGGTAGGAGAAGCTCAACAGAAGACATAGAGCAATCGGGTAAGAGTGATTGGGACAAAAATCACCACGAGAATTACTTAAGTAAGAGATAGTAAAATTATCATTCGGGAACTGTGGGTTCCCATGACACAGTCATAGATAATGATGGAGTGAATTTAGGGCCACCTAGTATAGTCAATAAAGGAGAAATCAGAGAGAATCTTTTGAAAACCCATCGGTGAAGATGCGGAAAGGAAAATGAGAAAGTGTAACAGACCAGCGGAAGTGGAAAATCCAAAGGCAATTGTGTAGAGTGGGGCGTGATGGCACTCATAATTAAATTTGGAGTTAAAAGTTATAGCTCATAGGAGCATCATGTAGTGATTAGAGGCAATCACCATATATGAAGAAGTGTGTTTGAAATTTAGAGAGAAATTTGGGTACGATTTGACCGTGAGGTCTTCCATTCGGTGTGGTAACAAAATTTGAGTGAAATTTTAATGTTTAGAACAATGGGTAAGATAGAAAATGATCGTGAGAGGAAGGTTGAATTGCATGATGAACTTCGTGCCTAGTAGAGGGGCATAAATTATCCAAAGGGTCTATAGATGATAAGGGACCCGTGAGTAGAATACAAGTATGGATGAGAAATCCAGCAAGGATGACTAATGTTGATGTCATCAAGGTTATACGGTGACTAGTTCTTGCGTTCTTTCCAGAAGAAGCAAGCCAGGAAGGTTAGAGAATCTGTCTGAAGGGCAGAATTGAACATAACGGTGTTAGTGAAACACCACATGGGAGTATACCCGATAGGGAACTCGGTTAGATTATTTAACTGATTAACTTCAAGAGGACGATGAAGTCAATTAGGCTGTAGAGGCCAACCATAGTTCCGAATAGCTAGCGTAGCCAAAGGGACAATGGAAGAATAATAGTAAGTTGAGATTGTCGGTCCGAGAGAAGTACATTCCTAAAATGGTCAGTGGGACCAGTGACGAGGAAATGGTTCGTGAAGTTCTCCTTATGTGAAGGAAGTAGAAGTACAAGTATTGAAGGTGTCCACAATTGAGAAGTGAGACCAAAGAGATTAGAAATGGTAAACCGTGCCAGTTAGGCATAACGACTGGAGGAGCGAGACTTCCAACAAAAGAATTTGGGGTCAAGAGAATTAGGCCCAAGAAATTTATAACTCGAGAATGATGGGTTCAGGCTGGACCAGTAGATTCCTCGTTAATAGTAGCATACAGTATGTCAGAGTCTACGGGACCCGGGATGTAAATGGGAGTTTTATAAAGCTATAATTGAGGCCTGGAAAGTTTGGGACAACGTTTCAATAATGGGCGTAAAATCCACATGATGGAATAGATTGTCCATGGTGAAAGGGGACAACCATAGGATGAAATCCTAAGATATATGATGATTGCAGATGTTCATGGGTCGTGATGGCAGCCACGTGCTGAGACCCTGTGATTTGGCGAGACTGGTGAGGTTTTGCTTCTTCCTTGTGAGTAAAGGATAGATTCTAGTGACATGCGTGTGCCACAACTTTTATGTAAATTGGAAACCCTAAACTTCGCGTGCGGGTCGAGTTTAGTGGGAGCATTAGTTTTAAAAGTCTTGTAACAAACGTATTTCTCGTTGTTAGCAGGGCATTTTAATGATTGCTCGTGAGTGAACCGGGCGGGCCCTAAAAATATGTTTTGTTGTTATAATTTACTACTGCACTGAGTCAGCTTTAGTTGAGTTTATTATGGTAATGTGTCGTGATTAATTACCGTATGGTTAAATGATAGTAAAAATGTAGTGTTATGACTGTCGTGCCGGATACTCCGGGAGGAGTGATCTTAGTTTTGTGCGGCGCCACCTGAAATAGGGTTGGGCCCAGATATGAGTATATATGAAACGTTCATGGTATTATAGACCTCAGCGAGTATAGTGTCTAATTATATGTGATTTCTGAGCATAGGAATTTATTTGTCTGTTAATACTTAGAATACATTGTGTTCTTATCAAGCGGCCAAATATAGCTCGTTATATATTTATAGCGCCAAAGTACTTGGGATAGTTAGGGCTCCATGCTTCATGTTACATTTTTAGAGACATGTGAGTGGACGAGTAAACTTTTATGTCACAATACGTAGATTGTGGGAAAGTACATAGTAGGTACTGAAGGCCTTACGGACCTCAACAACCGACTAGGTTAGATAGTAGTGTATCGGGGGGGTTCCTTGTTTGGATTTCGCTTTGCGATACATCCCACGCATGAAACTAGCGAACGTCGGGAGTTGGATAGAAGTTTGGTCGATAGTACATAAGTGTTGTATGTTGGTTATTGTACCTATAAAGGAATATAATTGAGAGTTGATAATTCTTTTATAACTTAAGGCCAATAGAGTAGCCTGGCCTTAGTATTTTTCGGAATAGATGAATGATGCCATTGAAGGATTGATTAAGTTTTGACTAGTGGGGTGGTTGAGTGTACCCCTACCCCATCAGCATACTGAGTGTGTAAGAATTGAGGTAAGAAAATTTTAATGTCTTTGTATAATGATGCACGAGGCATTGGGTGTATGGGCGCCCTGGGTGATTGAATCAGGTAGTGGATTATGATTAGCATGTGAATTCGATAACATGTAATCGGGTAAGCCGAAGCTTATTCACGAAGTTTTGTCAGAGACTTACGTTTCAAGATAAATTGAAACTTATTCAAGAAAGATGAAATGTATCAGAATACAAACAACAGTGGTGATGGATTACAATGTAGGTTAATATTGCAAGGATTGTCTTGCAGTGGGTCACCTGACGAATTGAAAAATGGTGGATAATTCGAAACCGGTAGGGGCTCCTTCCACTAGAGAATGGAAGAGTATCCCCAAGGATCTTATCATGTAGCTGAGATGGTGAGATTATAGGTACTGATATGTGATTGAGTACGGCCTAATACCAACAGAGGGATGGGCAGGATAAGCGGTCTAACCGGATGCGGGAGAGAAAATTTTATGTGAACCCTGAGATCTTAGAGGAGGGCGGGAGAAGTACCTTCCACTAGTGGAGTTTGTGTCCAAATAACTCCTGTAAGTTCACGTTCGGGTAGAGTGCCAGAGGAAGTATGGCACGGTAAAATTTGTTGTTGTCCTACTTGATAGTTAAAGGTGAAGGACCAGTTATGATTACAAATGTCGGAGAAGAATCGATATTATCCTATATATTGTGTGTGAAATATATTTCACAGCGCATTTACTTGTATGCACAAAACGAGATGAAGCCGTATGTATATGAAAAGAGGATAAATCTACTAAGGTGCAAATAGTAGAAGGTTAGATAGTGAATATCTAAAATAAAGTTGAAGTAGTGAAACTTAAGCAGAAAGGCTTGGGCAAGAGCCTATATGATAGGGTAACCTGGAGTTTAAAGCAAACACATGTGTAGTGTTCATTATTAAGGGTATTCGATAGCGTACTATATGGGTGGTACGGAGTAGCTTATTTGTGAGCGTCGGGATGCGATGCGCATATTTTTACAGCGTTGTCTGTACCTGGTATACTTTTTCCGAATTTTGGGATAAAATTCCGTTGTAAGGGGAGAAGTATGTAACACCCCATATTTTTGACGATTTAAATAATTATGTGTTTAATTATTATTATGGGAATAAGTATGCGATTAATTATTGTTGTTGGATTAATTAAATTAAAATGTGAGAAATTAATTTGTTATTAATCCGGATTAAAATAATTATTAACTAGAGTGCCAAGGGTTAATACTTATTGTTTAGAATTATTGAATATTACTGTGTGATATGTAATATGGAATTATGATACTTGATAAATTGTTGAAAGTGAGAAATACGACAGTTTGGTAATTTAAGTCTGACACGTGTGTGAGTCGTGTCGGGAATAATTGAATGGAATAAAAAGAGAATTTATTTTTGGTAACTCGTATGGTCATTTTGGGTGCACCATTGAGTCCGGGAGGGTCGAGATAGTCAAAATAGTATACCCGGGTGTTTAGTTTGGGTCCCGGGGCGATTTTAAGCCTAACCGACACCCCGAGAGGGCATTATGATAAATTGTATTTTTGGGCTAAATTAATGGACGAAAATTGGGATTTATTATATCAGCCTAGGAAGTCCATTAGGGTTAACAGGTTGCACAAATCAATAACGGACATGGAGGGTGTGAGAGAAAAGGGTCAAATCATCATCACCTTGCACAACCGTGACCACCAACGCGTAGATCGAGAAGAGAGGAACGCGTATGTACCAACATCACCAACGGATCAGACCATCATATTCGAGGCAAGTGTTTATTACTTGCCTTCTTTTAGCAATAATCATGCTCATGTTAGTATAGGTGGATTTAATCATGATTTATATGTTAATTGGGTGAAAATTGGTGATTTAAATTATGATTAAGGATTGGTTTAATTAGTGGTTGGAATTCCTTCATGTATGTAAAGGATTAATCACGGAATTTGATTATATATTGATGAACAAATCTAGGTTGATTAGGTTCTTTAATTGAAAATTTGGAAACTAGGGTTCATATGAATTAATTTGGAGATTTTATATATTTATGATGATTTATGACGAATTAATGATCCTAGGAGGTTAGGAATGATTTATAACTTGTTAGGTGTTGATGGGTATTGATGATGAGTTGTTGGGAATCGAATCTTAGAGGTTTTCAGGTTTAAAAATGGAGGAAAAACGCTGAGATTTGGTGAAGAAGACGAACAGTGCAATCTCGCGCGAAGTGGTTCAAACGAGATGGGGATCTCGCGCGAAGTGGTTCGAACGACATGCATTCTGGTTCGAATGACATGTCTTCTGGTTCGAACGACATGTCATTCTGGTTCAAACCACATGTCATTCTGGTTCAAACCACAGGGTAAATTTCTGGGAATTTGCTTAGAGCCCAGTTTGGAGTTTATTGGTTTATTGGAGTGAGAGAAACTACCAAATAGTAAATTCAAATAAGAAGGAATTTTGGGAAAAGTATGTGGGAATTAATACTTTAATTATTTCGATATAGAGAGAATGTACCTTGGAGATTACGAGAGAGATAGTAATCTAATTATTTATACTATACATAGTAATGAGGTTAAAATACGTATGGGGAGTATATATGTAGGTTGGAGAAAATACCTATAAATTATAATAGGATGTGTGTATGCTTATTATGTGATATTATTATTAAGAGCACTAATGGGTGATAACCCGGGGGTGTAAGAACCTTATAGTTAAGAGTACTAATGAGTGATAACTCGGGGGTGCAAAAACTCTATTATTAAGTGTACTAATTGGTGATAACCCGGGGGTACAAAGATGATTATTGTTAGTCACACTAATGGGTGATAACCCGGGGGTGCTGGATTAATATTGATAGGTGAATTAATGGGTGCTAACCCGGGGATGTAATATTCTATTGTTAGGTGCACTAATGGGTGATAACCTGGGGGTGCTGAATTATTATTGATACGTGCATTAATGGGTACTAATCCGGGGATGCATGATTTTCTGGAGATATGCACTAATGGGGCTTAGCCGGGGGTGCAGGATTAATATATATATATATATATATATATATATATATATATATATATGGATGATGGTACTATATATACATGGACTTGTGAATATTGCTACTATGTGAAATTAGTAGACTTGGTAATAATAATAATTATTACATTGCACCAAGCGGTCTTAACCTAACGGTGCAGGATTAGTGTATATATATAGGGATGATGAGACTATATATATGTATGAGTGTACTTGGGTAACTTCCTACTTTGTGAGACTAGTAGATAAAAATGAAAATGAGAAGTAAAATGATCTTAGTGAATAAAAGATTTAATCATTCAAACGGTCTATAATGAAATTTGGTATGTGATATAAACTATCTGAATAGCGTATTGTATGGGCGATATGGGAATACTACTAGTGAGCATAATTAGTATTGGTATGGTTTTTGACTAGTTAGACTGGGAGGTATAACTAGGGGGATATTAGATGTACGTTAGGCTTGCACAATAGACGAGAGGTGAGAGACTCATGTGAGAGTTCGATAACTAACATGCGTATAAGACTTGTTTTAAGAACCAGTTTTAAATACTTGCTAAAATATTTTTACACATCGGGCTCTGACCCGTTTCTTGTATATCTTCTCTCTTTTGCTATATATGTATTACATCAGGTGCTCAGCCACAGGAGTATCAAATTTAGAGATTTGGATTGCTTGACGTGCTGCATTTGTTGTGGAAGCTGTAGGTCCTTGCAGTAGATGCATCTATCCTTTCCATTCAGTTTCGTCTAGACTTCTGGTTTAGGGCATATGTTGTCCACTTCTAGTTCTTTCATCAGAGATATTGTATTCAGTTTACTTGATGGTTTGGAGTTTTGAATTGAGAGTTTTACTTAGTCTTATTTACTGCAGTACTTGATTCATGTTCAGTATTTATTTACATTCCGATGTATGGTGAATGGTTTATATTTTGAAATTTAATATAATTGGATTTATTGGGTTTTATTAAATTGGAAATGTTTTGACACCTAGCTTAATTTTATATTAGGTGATTAATATGTTAAAAAGTTTTTCGACAGTGATGCTGAGAATGAACCAACTGAATATCCTATTTTAAATTGGTAGAGGACTGATCACCCTATATTTAATTGGGCGGGGTGTCACAGTTATCATCTAGAATGTATGCAAGTTTTAGTGATGTGAGAAAGAACATAACTTTCTCTTGCCAACGGGTGAAATTTTCGTTATCAAAACGGTCGAGTCAGATTATGTCTTGAGTCATGACTTGGATAGATTGTGCCACTGTTCCTTCCACTTGAATGGAGTAATAAGAATAAGAAACTTTGCCCAAAACGGTTGGATATTTGAAATGGAAAGAACGAAATAGTAAATTTATTTTTTCAAGGCACGTTCTGGGAACGCTGTCTTTTAGGCAAAATTTCTCCCAATCCGGTTGAGACAAAATCGCGAGTACACAATGGGTTTTATAGAATCTGCCTTCAGGATACAATGCAGTGTATGAACAGTTTGTTTGATTCAAACTATGTATTGTTTGATCAAACTGAGAACCCTCTGAATTTTTAATATGATAATGCTAAAAGGTAGAGGACGAAGAGAGAAGAAATTAGCAATTTTAGATGTCCAAAACATAGCCCTGGAACTCATTTTATCGCCATTTCTATGACTGTTCTTTAACAGTCATCGCTCTTCATGAAGTGACTCAGCAACCGTTGAATCGTGCTTGTTTGGAAAGCTTTGATCTAACGGTTCAGATTAGACATACCATCATAAGTGAATGGACATTCCCTACACGAAATGCTACGAGTTCTTCTAATGGTTCGGATCAAGTCGTTTCGGATTTTAAACCACTTGATCGGATCGTTAAATCACAACCGTTGATCTGTTTTACCTCGTCAAAACTTTAGGCTCCCACGCTCCAAGCGACGATGCGCATGTACGAAGTGCCAAGTGCGCGTCAAAGCGCGCAATGCGCCCTAAGTCGCTCAATCTCCCTTTCGCGCGCCGCGTATCGCGTGTCGCGATTGGTGGTGCTTAAGCACCACCGTAATGCGTAGGATCATAGCCTCTTGTTTGACTTGTCAACTAAGAATCTTAGTTGTCCTTTAGTTGATATACCACTAGTTTTTGGGTTACTCTTCCAATGTGGGACAATAAGGGATTTCGAGCATCCCATATCTTTCACACCCATTTGCTAATGTTTCTACCTTCTAAAATAAAACCCAAACTATGTTTAAAATAAAACACCAAATAATATAATAAAATATTAACAACTAAAGATTAAAATAAAACATCAATTAATATAATAAAAATATTATATTATATTGAAATTTATCCAACATTCCCCCACCAATTTCAATATACACAAGAGAGCAAGGCAAAAAGACAATAAATAACTTTTGGCACTATCGCTAAAATCTAGTACATAAATGAGAAGTATCTTTCGGACTTGAACTTCCATATAGTGTAAATAATTCAAAGCTTCATCAAGGTGCTGTGGTGAGCGTATCTTGAACCAAGGACCTTTTAAGACTAGCTGGAACTATCACACATACCGATTTATGAGTTTATAAGTGTTCTTCTAGCATGCACTTTTATGGCCTTGTGTTAATCCTGATTTCACGAGCGCTTTAGGATCAGTCTTGATTCCATAGATAGCGGCCACACTTTCGACACTCGTATAAATATAGAAACTTTAGTGATTTTGTGAGTCACACTTATATGATTTATTAAAAAGTAACCTTCATCCTCTCACATGTAGAAAACCAACACTAGGCACATAGGAATGGAACTTTTGTATAAAATTCCTAGTGTTCCATAACTATAATTTAACTTGTTTGTACCACATTGAACTTTATCTATATTTTCAAGATATGAGTTGGGTTCCCATTAAATATAGTTGTGTTATTTAATAGACCTTAGTCCCATTCCTTTTGAGGTGATATATATCATCTCCCTAACAAGGCCTTTAGTCAGAGGATCTGCTAAATTCTTGTTCGTTTTAATATAGTCGACTGTAATTACTCCTTCCCTGAGTAATTTTCTTATAATTTGATGCCTTAGACTAATGTGTCTAGATTTTTCGTTGTAAGTTTTGTTCGAAACTTTATAAATTGTGGCTTGGTTATCACAACTTATCATAATAGAAGGAGATGGCTTTTTCCATAAAGGAATATCATACAACACATTTCTAAGCCATTATGCTTCTTTAAATGCATCTGCTAGGGCTATAAATTCATATTGCATTGTTGAATCTGACAAACATGTTTGTTTTTTGGATCCCCAAGAGAGAGTTTCTCCTCCTAGAGTAAAAAATCCAACCAGTAGTTGACTTAGATTTTGATTCAAGATTATTCCAACTTGAATCACCATATCCTTCTAAAACATATGGATATCCTACATAATGTAAGCCATAATTAAAAGTCCTCTTCAGGTATATAAGTACCCTAGAAATCGCATTCCAGTGCTCTTGTCCTGGATTACTTGTAAATCTACACAAGGCACTCACTGCATAAGCAATGTTTGGTCTACTGCAATGCATAGCATACATTAGACTCCCAATAATACTATCATATTTAAGTTGGTCCATAGCATGACCAATATTTTTCATTAATTTGATACTAGGATCCACTGGTGTAGCAGCTGGATTAAGTTCAAAATGATTATATCTTTTAAGAACTTTTTCTATATAATGAGATTGAGATAACGCTAAAGAATTATCTTTGATATATCCATATATACCCTCGGCTAGGCCGAGGGTGTATTCCACTTGGACGAGGCGAGGTCGACCCTTCGTCAGGCCACAGACGACCCCTCGGAGGACGACCCTCAATCAGGCCACAGACGACCCCTCGGAGGCCGACCCTCAATCAGGCCACAGACGACCCCTCGAAGGCCGACCCTTCATCAGACCACAGACGACCCTCCGGAGGCCGACCCTTCATCAGGCCACAGACGACCCCTCAGAGGTCGACCCTTCATTAGGCCATAGATGACCCTCCGAGGGTACGATAGTACGAGGCCGGAATTAGGCCGGACTCGCCACCAGAGGGGACTTTGCCCTCGGCCTCGTCTCACAGGCCGAGGGTGACATCATCACAGCGCGTGGTTTAGGAGACGCGTGGAACAGTGCACGTGAGGCTCACATGGCACTTGGAAGACCGTTATAACAGAATCACCCCCTCACGTGGAGGGATATTATGTCATCATTTAGCATCTACAGGTGTCAACAGGATATTGGCTAGATTATCATGTACATGCGCCATACATGCTTGGGGGGTACACTACACCCCCCAAGACCTATATATACTTGTCACTTACAACCCTACAGGGGGATGGATAATTGTAACCCTAGTTGAAACTCTACTTGTACACACAGTAGAGAGATAAAGTGAGCTTATGTGTATTTTATCCAAGGCCATTAGTTCTCATACTTAGTGGATCACACACAGTGGATGTAGGCCAAATTGGTTGAACCACTATACATCATTATCTTGTTCCTATTATACTCATCTCCTTCTATACACTTATACACTTACATCTCTATGGCTGCCATGGTTACTATTGTTTGAGCTCATCATCACTTATCTAGTGGTGTTAGATTTCAGCATCATCAGTTTGGCGTCGTCTGTGGGAACGAGAAAACATCTCTTCCTTTGTACAGCTTGACCTCACTGGGCACTCTGGTGGTGAACCAGCTTTCCTCCTGAGAGTATATGTTTCAACATTGAAAGAGGCCCACTAGGATTCTCAAGCTCACCAGTCTTTTTTCCAGTTCAGCTGTTCATAGCGCAAACACATTGCACCTGAGATGCCACCACCACCACTCCCTCCACCGGAGAGTGGAGTAGGACCTAGTTCCAGTCAGCCACCACCTCAGTCTGAGATGGTTGACATGGCGGCAGCCTTGAAGTCTCTGGCAGCAATCCAGCGGATCATGCAGGAATAGTTCACAGCTCTAAGCCAGAACATACTAAGACCACCAGGGGTCTCACCTGAGATGATTACTCCGGCAGCAGCCCCAGGGCAGCATGAAGCCAGGAGTCCACCCCAGGCACCACGCAAAGACCTGCCACCCCCTCAACGGTGTAGGGATGTTGCTGACTCCCGGCGTCTACGCCTGAGGAGGCAAGGAAACCCTTGCTCGGAGGAAAGGTATGATGATCTGGAGGGGGAGGAGGCTCCCATAGAATTATGGGAGCCATATGAGTTCTCCAATAATACTTTACGACCTCTCCAGGAGAGTAGAGGGAAGTGTGCAAGGCAGAACCCTGACGATCGCCCGAGAGGCTCTGATTTTGATCGCCTGAGTAGGGGGTCGGCCTTTGAGAGACTGGGCCCAGTAAATGAACTGCGAGAAAAATTGTCCAGATCCAGGAGTGCCGCGAGGTCCAGAAGGGAGGCAGCAGATGGCCGACCCCATGGGGGCCGACCCCAAGGATGGGACGACGGCCAGGGGAAGTAAATGGTTGACACAGGCCCGCCGCAGCAGAACCCTCCGTCCACCTCAAAGAGGCGGAAGGGGATAACATCGGCCAAGCCGACTCTACGAGGACTTAGAATGACTCGATCCAGCTATTGGAGGATAAGATCGGTTATATACTGAAGAGTCGGGACCCTATTCAGAGAGGATACTCCATAGGCTCACCCTTCGTGGCTAAGATAGTCAACTTCCCTACGCCATCAAAGTTCAAGCCACCTGCGATCACCCTAATATATGACGGGAGTACCAACCCGGTCCGCCATATTGAGATGTATCAATCAGCAGTGGACATATACTCTATCTCGGATGAGATGAGGTGTCAAGCCTTCTCTGGCACTCTGACTGGGGCTGCACATGTCTGGTATATGTCTCTTCCAAAAAACTCCATTGAAAACTTTAAGCAGTTGGCAGACCGGTTCATCCACAACTTCTGCTTTGGGGTGAGGCCACAGAAGAAGACCACACACTTGCTCTATGTTAAGCAGGGGAATAATGAGAGCCTAAGATACTACATAGACAGGTTCAATAAAGAGAAGTTAGAGGTTGAAGACTATGAGGAGAGCATAGCCATGACCGCCCTAATTGGAGGACTCCAGAAGGGGAAGCTGCTATGGAAGCTTGCTGAAGACCCTCCGAGGATGACGACTGAATGGTTGTCAACAGCAGGGAAGGTGATGAACGTCGAAGAGGCGATGGCCGCAAAATATGAAGATGAAAAAGGAGGCACCAGTGGGGGTAAGTACCCCAATAAGAACAAAGAGGGGAATAAGAGGTCAACGGATGACAAATTCGCTCATTACACCCCTTTAACGGTCAGCCGTGAACACATTCTCAATGAGATAAAGAGTGACTGATCCCTAAAGTGGCCTGATAAGTTGAGGTCAGCCCCCAACAAGAGGAACAAAAACTTGTGGTGCAAATTTCATCAAGACCATGGCCACGTGATAGATAAATGCTTTGCTCTGAAAGACGAGATTGAAAGAATGTTAAAAGAGGGGAAGCTGAGGAAGTACGTTGATAAGAGTGCCTTCAAGAGGGACCGAGGGTACGACCCCAGAAAGAAGAGAGGTGATGCATGTAGAAAAGATCCTCCAAAAAGAGGGGACGACCCTTCGGATGATGAGGAAGACCCTGACCTCCCTCCAAGAGATGACCTCGGCCATGTCAAGAGACTTAATATAATCTCTCTCAGTGTGGGGATGATCACTGGGGGCCTAGCAGGAGGAGGGTCAGAGGTCGCAGATAGGAAGGCCCACGTAGCTGAAGCCAAGGTAGTAATGAAGACAGTACACTCAACCTCTCTGAAGGCAAAGTCGGAAAAGAGAAAGAAGGTCGACATGGACACTCTGATAGTGGGATTCTCAAGAATGGACTTCAAAGGCCTCCTAGCCCCACATGATGACCCTCTCATCATCACTACCAGGGTACACGGGTGCGAGGTGCCGAGGATCCTGGTAGATGGGGGTAGCTCTGCAGATGTGATGTTCTGGCCATGCTTCAAGGCCTTAGGTCTTAGCCGTTCTAGGCTCATATCATACCATCACCCATTGATTGGGTTCAGTGGGGAAAAAGTTCATCCCCTTGGAGTGTATGAGGCTGATGTCAGGATGGGGGATGAGTGGCCAATATGGCTTACCATGAAGGTCAGCTTCTTTGTGATGGATGAACGTGTCTTTTCAGCCTACAATATTATACTGGGGTGGGTAGCCCTCAAGGGGTTTAAAGCTGTGCCATCTACGGTCCATCAGATGATTAAATTTCTTACCCCTTACGGGGTGGGAGAAGTTTAGGGAGATCAGACGACAGCATGGGAGTGTTATTACAACTCCGCTGAGGAAAGAGAGGCACACAAGAAGGCAACAACCACTTACAATATTGATACCCTCGACCATAGGGACAAGACAAAGCTGAAGAAAGGGGAGGCCGCGAAAGAGGTAGAATCCATCATCCTCAATGAGGATAACCCAGAAAAAACCATCCAAATCGGTAAGACCCTGAAGTCAAATATCAAGGAAGACCTCATCATGCTGCTAAGGAGAAGACAGAGCGTCTTTGTATGGAGTCATGCAGATATGCCAGGGATCGACCCCAAAATCATGTGCCACGAGCTCAACGTGGTAGAGGGTGCAAAGCCAGTGAAGCAGAAGAGGAGAATTTATTCTAGAGAAAAGTATGAGGTCATAAGGGATGAGGTCAAAAAATTAGAGGATGTTGAGTTTATTAGAGAGGTCATCTACCCCGAATGGCTATCCAATGTGGTCATTGTCCCAAAGGCCAACGGGAAGTGGAGAATGTGTGTGGACTTCACCGACCTCAACAAGCATTGTCCCAGAGACAGCTTCCCTCTCCTTCGCATTGACCAGATGGTAGACACTACCACAGGCCATGAGCTCATGAGCTTCATGGATGCCTATTCAGGGTACAACCAGATCTTCATGGACCCTGAAGACTCGGAGAAAATAGCCTTCATTACCGACAAGGGGACATATTATTATAGATTCATGCCCTTTGGCCTAAAGAATGCAGGGGCAACGTATCAGTGCCTGGTAAATAAAATGTTTGAAGACCAGATTGGGAAGTCTATGGAGGTCTATGTAGACGACATGCTGACTAAGAGTTTGAAGGTAGAGGATCATGTGGTAGACCTGGAGAGGACCTTTAACACGATGGACAAGTACTAGATGAAGCTCAACCCGGCCAAGTGTGTCTTCGAGGTTAGAGCAGGGAAATTCTTGGGGTTTATCGTGAGTCAAAGAGGCATTGAGGCCAATCCTGAGAAAATAAAGGCCCTCCTAGAAATGAAGATCCCCAAGACCATTAAAGACGTTCAGAGGCTCACAGGACGAGTGGCTGCTTTGAATAGGTTCGTATCTAGAGCCATAGATAAGTGTTTGCCATTCTTTAAAATTCTCAGAAAGGCCTTCGAATGGAGTGAAGAGTGTGATGAGGCTTTCAAGGAGTTAAAGCCATACCTAGGGTCTCCCTTGCTGTTGTCCCGACCAGTACAGGGCGAACAACTATATGTGTACTTAGATGTCTCAGAATCATCCATCAGTGCAGCCATTGTGATAGACGAAGACGGGGTACAGAAGCCTGTGAACTTCAACAGTAAGGCACTCCAGGGGGCAGAGCAAAGATATCCAAGGATGGAGAAGTTAGAATATGCCTTGATCCATGCATCAAGAAAGATGAAGCCATACTTCCAGTCCCATACAATGGTCATCCTCATTGACTCTCCTCTTAGGCAGTTCTTGCACAAGCCAGAAAAATCAGGGAGGCTAATGGCCTGGGCTATAGAGTTGGGGGAGTTTGACATTGTGTATCAACCTAGGAAGGCCATTAAGGGGCAAGCATTGGCAGATTTCGTGGATGAATTTACTTGGGAAAATGATGAAACTGAAGACGAAAGCCTCGGGAAGACAGATACCCTACAGAGAAGACTCGCCAACACACCCGCAGAAAAGGAGGAGATAAGCACCGCTAGAGAAAAAGTGGATGAAAATGAAGAGGGAAGATATCTCTTTAGACAGGGGTCCCTCACCGAGGGAAATTTTTCAGAAGATACTATGTGGAGCCTCTTAGTGGACGGGTCCTCCTACGACAGCGGAAGTGGAGCTGAACTTATAGTGACAGCACCCGATGGCACACACATTGAGTACGCACTAAGGTTCAATTTCAAAGCCTCCAACAAAGAGTCCGAATATGAGGCCCTGATAGCAAGGCTCTCCTTGGCCAAGTCCCTTAGTGTAGGCCAGATTTTAGTCCATAGTGATTCAAGGATAATAGTGAATTAGATACTAGGGGCCTACGAGGCTAAGGATGAGCGGATGGCCAAATACCTCGAGAAGGTGAGATCATTGCTGAAGAGCTTCAGAGAAGTGAAATTAAAGAGGATACCTAGGCTCAAAAATAGCCGTGATGATGCCCTTGCTAGGTTGGCCTCGATGGCTAGGACAGATATTAGGAGGACGGTCCTAGTGGAAATTTTACTTCGGCCAACCATCGAAGATGTTAAGGGATCACTTAGCACTTGCCTGAATATTTCTAAAGAAACTTCATGTATGGACCCTCTGGTCAGATACATTAAAGAGGGGGAGATTCCAGAAGCAAGGCAAGAAAGGAAGAAGTTGAGATACAGAGCGGCAAAGTTCACTGTCATTGGGGACATCTTATACAAAAAGAGGTTCTTGCTCCCCTTACTTAGGTGTGTACACCATCTAAAGTCCCACGCATTTTGCAAGACGTGCATGAGGGGTCATGTTCAAGCCACATTGGGGGCAGGTCCTTAGCGAAGAGGGTGATCACCCAAGGGTACTGGTGGCCGACCTTGGGGAAAGATGCCACGACATATGTAAAAAAGTGTGACAAATGTCAAAGGTTTGCTACCATCCCACACCAGCCCCATCAGCTTCTTACCTCCATTACATCCCCATGGCCATTTATAGTGTGGGGGATCGACCTAGTAGGCCACCTGCCTAGGGCCATCAATAACTATCTGTTCCTCATTGTGGCCATTGACTATTTTTCAAAATGGGTGAAGGCGGAGCCGATGGTAATGATCACAGAGCAGAATACATTCCAGTTTATATGGAGGAACATTATATGCAGATATGGTCTCCCAAACACCCTTATCTCGGATAACGGGACTCAATTCAAGAATACATCTCTACAGAAGTACTGTGAAAGGGTGAGTATCAAACAATTATTCTCTACCCCAGGCTGACCTCAGGCTAATGGGCAAACAGAAGTTACAAACAGGACGATCCTAGACGGGATCAAGAAGAGACTTGAAGAGGCAAAAGGAAGATGGGTTGAGGAGTTATATGTTGTATCGTGGGCCTATAGGACGATAGCAAAGACCTTTACTGGAGAAACCCCATTCATGCTGGCTTTTGGCTCAGAAGCCGTCATCCCCACTGAGATTGGGCTTCCTACTTGATAAGCACCCAAAACTGTACAATTTATACCCCGAATAGATGTATTTTAGTTGCTAATTCTCGACAATATGGGTCTTATGTGCTTAAATGTTTATCATGCAGGTCTAATGTACGTTGCGGTGTTCAAACGCGTATTTCAAGGCAATTGTGCATTTAATGGAGCTATTTAACCCTTATCCTGTACCCCAAGAACCTCACCCGAGCCCTAATCCTAGCCCAAACTATCCCAAACCGTGTGTGTGTTGAGTTTGTGCCATTTTATTAATTTTTAGATTTTTAGTTTTAGTTATTTTTATTTTCAGGATTTATTTTAGATTTATTTAGTATTTTCTAAGTTTTATTTTCTATTTTTCTATTTTATTTTTATTAATATAATTTTATTTCGATTTTGATTAGTTTTTAGTTTAGTCTTATTTTATTAAGATTAGTTTTAGTAGTTTATTTTAGATTATTAGATTTTATATTTTTAGGACTTTAATTTTCATTTAGATTTTTCATTTTTTTATTTCTTTTATTTTATTATAGCTTAGGATTTTATTTTTTATTGTTTTTATTTTGTTTTATTTTTAATTAGATTTTATTTTATTTTTAGTTTTAGTTTTATTAATTTTTAGTTGAGTTTTTATTATTTTAGTTGGGTCCAAATTAAACACACACATCACCTAAGTCACTCACACCCTATCCTACACTAAGCCTACACCCTCAACCTCACACTAAACCTCCTACACCCTACCACACCATATCCCCCCTACTTCATCTTCCCCACTCAACCAACACCTACTCTCTCACTCCTCCTCCATTAACCAAATACCCACCACAAACCCTCTCTATTCTCTCATCTCTCCACCATCCACCATTTAGAACCCGCCGCCGGCTCCGATCGCAACCCCCTGCCACCGGACCACTATCGCCTTACCCCCTCTCCGTTAACCCTCATCGCCGACCTCCTTCTCCCTGCTTAACCCGCCGCCACTGTTTAAGCCCCTGCCGGTCGGAGCTGCCACGAAATCGGCGGCGTGACCCACGGCCGCTGTTGCTCCGATCTGCTCCGTCCAACACCAAACCCGATCCCTCCATCCGGCCGAGATCCAAAATCTGGCGACCCGATCCCGTCGTCAGTGCAACCTTCTCCAACCCGACCCAACTCTTCCAAAACCCACCCCACCTGCTGGCCAACCCGAAACCATATCATACCCATTTAAACCCATCAACCCCCATTTCCCTTTTCTCCAAGCCCTTCTACGATTTCCCCACCTGCTAACAAACAAAACCAACAAGACCAAGACCAAGTCAACCCACTTAAACCTTTCTCCCAATTTTACCCCTAACTAGCCACTTTAAGCCATTTTCCTAAAATACCCCATAAAACAAATCAGATTTTATCCTCACCACCCTCACTCACATGACCTCACACCCCTCATGTGCTCTCACCTTATACACATGCACCTCTAGCCATTTTCCAATTTAACCCCTTAGCTCCAATTGCATATAAAAGAAGGCCTCAAGGCCATTTTAAGAGGATCATCAAATAGATAGGAATTCTAGATCAAGAGCTTTGTAGAAAGAAAATTCTAGAGAGAGATAGTTTAGTTTAGAAAATAAATCCTTGTAAATAGTTTTTCATTTTTTATTTTTAGATATTTGTGAGATTAAATATTGTTAGAGAATTAATTGAGTGGATAGTTAATTTCATATCATTTGGAAGATCAATTAAGAGGTGTATGCTTCAATTTCAAGGATTGGAGTTCAACATAATCAAAGAGATTTGGTTTGATTGTTCTCTTCCCTTCTTTTATTATTTTATGCCTTTGAATATTAATTTGTCATGTCTCATATCATGTTAGGCTAAAACCCCTTTCAAGGGGTGGGGTGAAACCCTTTTGATATTATTTTAGTTTAATTAGTTTTCTTACTTGAAATTTGCCTTTGAATGTTAAATTTGATCCCTCACCCTTAGATTTACGCCTCGAGAGAGGGTAAATGATTTTCGAGAGAAAATCGAAATTCTAGTGATAATACCCATTTTAGATTCGAACTAGAGATAGGGGTTTCTTAAGTGGGGTATTATCATTTGAATTTCAACTCCAAATTTAATTTCTAAGATTGACATAAATTCTAATTGATCGATCCTAGCGGGTGATTAATTAAAAGGAGTGTAGATCTAATTTTCTAGAGTTGTGGGGTGTTAATTTTAACTTTCTAAAAGATCACTATTCTAATTACACTTGCAACGAGAGTTGGTTTGTAATTTTAATATTAATTTGGGAGAACTCAAATAATTAAATTAATTAATTAGAATAATTAAAATTTGTGGTGTAATTCCACTCCTTGATTGTTCTCACAATTATTTTCCTCACTTTATCTTTTATTTTAGTGTTAGACTTTATTTTCATTTTAGTTACTTTCTAGTTAGTTATCATCATTTTACATTTAGTTTATTTTAGTTTAGATCTCACCTCACCCTTTTGTTTTAATATTGAAAAAGCTAAAAAAAATAGAAAAGTGAAAAACCACAAAAAGAAAATAAATAGTGAATTACATTTGAATTTGTTCCATTTGCTTTACTCCCTAGAAAGTGGATTGATACCCTTACTTACCTCTACACTTGAGTTTATTATTATTTGTAGGTATTTGAGGTTTTGACTAACTTGGCTTTCAACAACAGCGACTATACGCAAAGTCACGTTATCACTACTCATAGGGTCCAAATGTATGACCCCCAGAAAAATATGGAAGAGAGGAGACTTGACTTAGATCTGATTGAGGAAAGGAGGGAAGATGCCGAGATAAGGCAAGTCGCCTACCAGCAGAGGACTGCAAGGTTTTACAATCAGAGGGTGAAGCAGAGACCAATTGCAGTGGGGGACTTAGTCCTCAAAAAGACTTGGCAAAAGCCCAACAAGCTCCACCCGAATTGGCATGGCCCATATAGGGTCATCGATGAAGTTTTCCCAGGGACCTATAGACTAGAAAACCTAGAAGGGGAACCCTTTTCCAACCCCTGGAATGCAGATCATTTGAAAAAAATACTATCAGTAGTGTTGTAATATCTTGACGGACCATAATTGTAATGGGTGTTTCTCCAGCAGAACACTTGGAAAATTAATGAGAAATATCAGTGTTTCCTCTCATCTTGTGTTTGTCAGTTCTAGTACGCATGGGATCATCTTTGGGGAATGACCCTCGGCTATAATGAGGGTCAATGGTGGGGACAAGCCCACCATTGTCCTCAAGAAAGACGAGGGAGGACTTTAAAAACCACTAATTTGGTAATTGGAACCCTCGGCTATAATGAGGGTCAATGGTGGGGACGACCCCACCATTGCCCTCAATAAAGACGAGGGAAGACTATTAAAAACCATTAATTTGGTAATTACAACCCTCAGCCTCTAATGAGGGTCAATGGTGGGGACGACCCCACCATTGTCCTCAAAAAAGACGAGGGAGGACTTTATTTAAAAACCATTAATTTGGTAATTACATCCCTCGGCCTATAATGACGCTCAATGGTGCGGACGACCCCACCATTGTCCTCAAGAAAGACGAGGGAGGACTTTATTTAAAAACCATTAATTTGGTAATTACAACCCTCGGCCTATAATGAGGGTCAATGGTGGGGACAACCCCACCATTGTCCTCAAGAAAGACGAGGGAGGACTTTATTTAAAAACCATTAATTTGGTAATTGGAACCCTCGGCTATAATGAGGGTCAATGGTGGGGATGACCCCACCATTGCCCTCAAGAAAGACGAGGTAAGACTATTAAAAACCATTAATTTGGTAAAAGTTACCCTCGGCTATAATGAGGGTCAATGATGGGGATGACCCCACCATTGCCCTCAAGAAAGACGAGGAAGGACTTGAGCATCAATTAAAATTGGTTAAAAAACCACCCTCGGCTATAATGAGGGTCAATACAGGGGATGACCCCTCATTCACCCTCAAGAAAGACGAGGGAGGGGTTAGTGATATTGTTAATATAATAAATTCACAATACAAATCACATAAGAGACAAATATGGAAGACATCAAGAGAGACGATATTATAGAGGAAATATTACAAAAAGATGTTTGCTCAACAAAAATAGAGTACAAAAAAATTAGTTACATGAAGAGGGTATGGGCTACAGATAGCCACCCTATTGAGCAACGTCAGAGGGAAGTGATTCAACATTGGTGATGGGGTTTTTCTCGATGACCAAAACAGGCTGATCTTCAGACGTGCCAGTACCCTCAATATGCACTTGAGATTCCACGTGGGCTAAGGCCTCAGTAATTAATGGGTCGTCCAATTGAACTGCCTCAAGAGAGGTACGGACTGAAGAGACGACATCACCAAACTTGAGGACGACCCACCGATAGGCCGTCCTGATCCCCCTCTCTAAGTATTCAAGGCCGAAGCCCTAAAACTCATCTGAGAGTTTGTAGGCCTCCACAGCATCGGCCTCGGCTTTCTTGACAGCCGTCTCAAGATCGGTTTTGTCCTGAACCCCCAAGTTGGTTAAGGCCTCGCCCTTCTCCTTTATAAGCAAGTCCTTGGCCGCCATGTCTGCATCATGCTGCCTCGTGAGCTCGTCTAGGATCCTCGCATGCTCAGTCCTGGCGCTCTCTAACTCAGACCTTGCAGTCTCAAGCTCTGACTGTAGATCATCCTAGTACTGAATAGCCCTCTCGGCTTCATAGAATTTCGCTTGGTTCTCATCCATCCACTTAGTGGCCAAGGTAAAAGCACAGACAGACTGCATAAGAAAAATAAACTCATTAAGAGGCCGAGGAAATAATTTGTGAAAGAATACAACGAAAGGAATGAAGTAAGACAAGTACCTGAGCTAGGGCATGCAAACCATAGTCATACACCTTTACCAGAGGCATCTTGGACAAAAACTCGTAGTCAGCAGCCGAAGGGGCAGATAATATGGACGCCTTGGCCGCCCTCAGGTTGGCGATCAGAGAAGATGGCTCGGCCTTCAGAAATGCCAAGTTTTGGGACCAGAAGGCCCCCATGCTGGAAGAAGAGGAGGCACCCTCAGACGCCTCCACTCTTGCCCTCGTCCTAGAATCTGGCCGAGGCTCAACCGAGACTTCTGGCTCTTTCTGCTTCTGCCTGTCAGGTGTCGGCTCGACATCCGTCGACCCCACTACCTTTGTCTTCCGCAGAGTTTGCTAAGGCACCTTGCCCTTCTTCTTGCCCAAGCCAGATAGCAAACTTGGGGCAGTCATTTCCCAGAGTTGATCAGAAATACCAGAAGGACGACTTGAAAGGAGGATGACACGTCAGAAAAATACAGAGGCAAAGATGAAACACTTAAAAAAAGTAAAGAATGGGCAAAAAATGATGTAACTCTTATAGCTCTGTTAGGGAGACGACCCTCAGACCAGCTTCCTTGAGGAATCGAGGGGTCATCAGATCTTTGAACTTTGTAATTTCACCCCTGTTCCCTCGTTCCCTTAGATACTTTACTATGTCTTTCTCATCCAGACAAAGTTCGGGATCTGACCTGGCCTTCATCGAGGGGTTTGACCATCTTCTGGGAACCCTCGGACTATCGTCCAAATGTTGAGACTCGGCAGAAAATTCCCACTCTCCAAAAACGAAGAAAAATCTCTTCTTCCAATCATGGTTGGAGATTTGTGTCACGTGGAGAAGTTTTTTATCAGACCTCCTCGTCCCCAGGTGATAGTACCCAGGCTATTTGGACGAGGAAGTGATATTATAGCAAGCCAAGAACACATCGGAGGAAGGCTCGTCAGTGAAGGCATTTTTCCATAGGGAGATGTATTCGAGGATCGTCCTCCAGGAATTGGGAGGAAGCTGAGAGGGGGCAACGCTGAGGGATGACAAGATATCTACGATGGCACGATGTAGAGGGAGTCTGACACCGACCTTAAACATTTGTTCGTATACCGCTATCTCTCCCTCTTCACCCCCAAAGACCTTCTTAGACTCAGAGGGAACCCTCATGGATATGTTGGGGGACACACCATATGCATGCCTCCACAGAAGGAGGTCATGATCCCTAACTGAGGAAATATAGGACTAGGCATGAGATGTGTCAACTGGGTCAACATCTGAGTCCTCACCATCATCCTCAGTCACCTCTCCCTCGGCCTCATCACCTGTCAAAGGTCCCTGAGGAAAAACCATCTGGAAAGCGCGTGAGGATAGAATTGTCACAGGGACAGCCTCGGAAGTCAGTAAACCCTCGACCTGTCGGCCTGGGTTTTTCTCAGATGTCTCTCTTCTCCCAGAAGGTCCAGCGCCAGTTGGCGATAACGCTCTCTCATCCATCTCTCCTGAATAACTCTCGGCTGGACAACAAGACGAACCACAAGACTCAGATGGTTTTATTGTGGCTAGAGGAATGGGGAAGATGGGTCATACCCAATTAGGGTCGTCCCCTCGTCTTTTCTCCTCCTCTTCCTCTATTCGTCTGATCTCAACAAATAACTTCTCTCTCAGGGAAGGGAATTCTTCAGCTAAACTATAAAGACTCCTAAGCATTAAGGGGAATACCCTTCACTTAGAATGATTTGGCTTTGCCAACTACAAACAATCTCACAGTTGACCAGGTTGGACTTTTAGATAAAAACCAAAGAAATCAAAGGTTTTGATCAAGAACACTCAAGAACCAGTCGCCGGAGAAGACGCCGGAAAAATTATGAAACAACCTAAGGGAAACCCAACCCTATGACCCTAAAGTAAGAAAGCAAACAAAAATGAAGATAAAGAGGGCACTAGGGCAAAGGGGTTACCTGAGAAGAAATAGCAGAACTGTCAAACTCGAAACGTCGAAGTTGTAAAAATGGCTAGAAAACTGGAAGCTAGAGAGAGAGTTCAAGCGCGAAGAAGAAGAAGAAGAAGAAGAAGAAAGTGAAAGTTCAAAAAATTGTTTAAGTATCTTGCCAATGAGTGGGCCCACTAACCAATGCAGAGCACAGCCCACGAGGAGGGCATCATTAGGGCACAAAGTCCCAAGCAGTATGCAGCCGCCACGCCTGGAAAACTGGAATGACAATGAATAAAAATTTGACAAGTGGCATACCAGCTTGACGGGTGCCATTCACCTAACTGGACAATCATGTATCTCAAAGGCAACGTTATCCCTCACACATCTCGAATAACATCAATGGCTAAGGGTTGGGGGGTGATTGATATATCCATATATACCCTCGACCAGGCCGAGGGTGTATTCCACTTGGACGAGGCGAGGCCGACCCCTCGTCAGGCCACAGACGACCCCTCGGAGGCCGACCCTCAATCAGGCCACAGACGACCCCTTGGAGGCCGACCCTTCGTCAGGCCACAGACGACCCCTCGAAGGCCGACCCTCAATCAGGCCACAAACGACCCCTCGAAGGCCGACCCTTCATCAGGCCACAGACGGCCCTTCGAGGGTACGACAGTACGAGGCCGGAATTAGGCCAGACTCGCCACCAAAGGGGTCTTTGCCCTCGGCCTCATCTCACAGGCTGAGGGTGACATCATCACAGCGCGTGGTTTGGGAGACGCGTGGAACAGTGCACGTGAGGCTCACATGGCACGTGGAAGACCATTATAACAGAATCACTCCCTCACGTGGGGGGATATTATGTCATCATTTGGCATCTACAGGTGTCAACAGGATATTGGCTAAATTATCATGTACATGAATCATACATACTTGGGGGGTACACTACACCCCCCAAGACCTATATATACTTGTCACCTACAACCCTACAGGGGGATGGATAATTGTAACCCTAGATGAAACTTTGCTTATACACACAGTAGAGAGAGAAAGTGAGCTTATGTGTATTGTATCCAAGGCCATTAGTGCCCATACTTAGTGGATCACACACTCACAGTGGATGTAGGCCAAATTGGCTGAACCACTATACATCATTATCTTATTCCTCTTATACTCATCTCCTTCTATACACTTATACACTTACATATCTATGGCTTCCATGGTTACTATTGTTTGAGCTCATCATCACTTATCTGGTGGTGTTAGATTTCAGCATCATCAATATTTTCTCACAATTTTGATTACTAAAATCACATCAGCTTCTCCAAGATCTTTCATATGAAATTTTTATGAAATAAACCTTTTGGTTTCTTCAACATATTTGAGATTAGACAAAAATATTAACATGTCATCCACATATAAGCAAATAATAACACCAACACCATTTTCAAATTTACTATATATACATTTGTCGGCATCATTAACTTTATATCCATGGGATATAATAATATTATTAAACTTCTCATGCCATTGCATAGGAGCTTGTTTAAGGCCATAAAGAGATTTAACCAGTTTACACACTTTCTTTTCTTGGACAAGCAAGAGAAACCCTTCGGGTTGTTCCATGTAAATCTCTTCTTCTAAATCTCCATTTAAAAATGCAGTTTTAACATCCATTTGATGAATAACTAAATTATGAATAGAAGTAAGAGATATTAATATCCTAATGGAAGTGATTCGAGCAACAGGAGCATATGTATCAAAGTAATCAATTCCATGCTTTTGCTTAGAGCCTTTAACAACTAGTATTGCCTTAAATTTATTTATAGAACCATCCAGATTTAATTTTATTTTAAATATCCCTTTGCACCCAATAGGTTTAGCCCCGAGGGGAAGATCGAAAATAACCCAAGTTTGATTTGACGAAATTGAGTTCATTTCATCATTTATTACTTCTTTCCAAAATACAGCATCCCTAGATGTTACCGCTTCATGAAATGTTGTCGGTTCATCTTCTACATTAAGAACAAATTTAGTTTTGTTCTTAGTCTCATTTAAACTCCCTTCAACTAAATATATAACAAAGCCAGGCCCAAATGTTTTTTCATTTCTTTGTCTTTTACTCCTTCGCGGTTCAACGTCATTCGTTGTTCCGAAGAAGATATTGATTGTAAATTTTCTTCTAAAGTTGAGGAGTCAACAGTCGGATTATTATTTTCTAAACCTTGATTCAAAGTACTAAACTTTGTTAGATGTTCAAAGCATTTCACATCTACCGACTCAATGATTTCTTGAGTTTCAAGATTTAAAAATCTATAAGTCGTACTGTTACTAGAGTATCCAATAAAAACACATTTGTAAGTCCTATTTCCTAGTTTAGGTCTTTTAGGTTCGGGTTTTCTTACATAAGAAATACATCCCCAAACTTTAAGACGTCTAAGATTAGTCTTACGATTAAACCATAATTCGTATGGTGTAACATCCTTGTTTTTCAATGGAACTCTATTTAAAATATAACATGCGGATAAAACCTCTTCTCCACACATCGACAAAGGCAAACCATAACTGATTAACATTGCATTTATCATTTTAACTAAAGTCCTATTTTTCCTTTCTGCCGTTCCATTTTGTTGTGGCGTATAAGGCGCCGTAACTTGATGGATTATCCCATGAGTATTACAAAATTGTATAAACTCACTCGAGTTATATTCACCACCCCTATCGGATCGTAGGACTTTAATTTTCCGATTTTTGTTGAGTTTCAACTTCTGCTTTAAAAATTACAAATTTCTCGAAAACTTCATCTTTACTTTTAAGTAAATACGTATATGCATACTTAGAGTAATCGTCAATGAAAGTTAAGAAATATTTATTTCCACCACGAGTCATATTACTCTTCATATCACATACATCACTATGAATAAGATCAAGCATTTCGGATGTCCTCTCAACATATTTGAACGACTTTCTAGTTATCTTCGATTGAGCACAAATTTCACATTTAGAAAGCTTATCAAATTTACAATCTGAGATTAAGCCGAGATTAGTCATATTTTTTATACTTTTATAATTCACATGACCTAATCTACTATGCCATAAAGAAATATACTCAACCATATAAGCAGAACTAATATCATTGATTACATTAATTTTGATCATGTCGTTACAAGAGTACCCTTTGACAATAAATTGACCATTCTTAGACAAAACAATCTTATCAGACTCATACACTAGTTTGAAACCTCTCTTATTGAGAAGGTCCCCAGACACAAGATTTTTACACATATTAGGTACATGAAGTACATCAATTAGAGTAAGTCTTTCCAGAAGTTAGCTTCAATTCCACTGTGCCTTTTCCAACTACATTGGTACAAAGATTATTTGCCATGTTCATTTCTTTTCCATCAATTTCTTGATATGTTTTGAATGAAGAGCGATCTTTGTATATGTGGACCGTTGCGCCGGTATCCAGCCACCATCCACTTTCATTATCAATTGAATTTGCTTCGCATACAATAGCAATAAGATCTTCAACATTGTTGGTTTCCTTCGACCCTTGTTTTTCCTTAAATGCCTTCTTTTTAAGACGACATTCTCGAGAATAATGGCCTGGTTTGTCATAGAAGAAACATTTTCCCTTATTTTTCTTATTTGTAACTTGGTTCTTGAATTTTGAATCATTCTTTGCTTTAAATTTTAAGTCTTTGGTAATCTTGGATTTTTTATCCTCAACCATATTGTCTTTTGAATGACCCTCACCTTATTCATCCTTCTTTTCTCGAATACGGGTATCATCTTCAATACAAAGGTGATGAAGAAGGGATTCCACAGTATAAGTCTTTTCATCATGAATAATTTTCTTCTTAAAGCCATTCCAAGAGGATGGAAGTTTTGAAATAATCACCCCTACTTGAAATTCATCTTGAAGATTAATTCCAGTAGCCTTAAGGTCACCAATAATTTGTTGGAGTTCGTGTGCTTGTGCGACGACATATTTATCATTACTCATTCTAAAATTCATATAGTTTGGAATCAGAAACTTACGGTTGCTCGCTTCCTCGTTTTGATACTTTGTTTCCATAGCCTTCCATAATTCCTTTACCGTCGGAATCATTAGATAAGCACAATAAACAGTTTGAGACGAAGCATTGAGGATGTGTCCTCAACACATAAATTCATCTTATTTCCTCTTCACACGTTTTTGCTTTATTTCTTCGGTGTCTTCGGGTGTGGGCTCGAGAATTGGTTCAAGGTTATCATCTAGAATGTATGCAAGTTTTAGTGATGTGAGGAAGAACATAGCTTTCTCTTGCCAACTGGTGAAATTTCTTCCATCAAAACGGTTGAGTCGGATTAAGTCTTAAGTCATGACTTGGATAGATTGTGCCACTGTTCCTTCCATTTGAGTGGAGTAATAAAAATAAGAAATTTTGCCTAAAACTGTTGGATATTTTAAATGGAAAGAACGAAATAATAAGTTAATTTCTGCAAGGCACGTTCTGGGAATGTTGTATTTTAGGCAAAATTTCTCTCAATCCAGTTGAGACAGAACCGCGAGTACATAATGCGTTTTATAGAATCTTCCTTCAGGATACAATGCAGTGTATGAACAGTTTGTTTAATTCAAACTATGTAATGTTTGATTAAACCAAGAACACTCTGAATTTGTAATGTGATAATGGCAAAAGGTAGAGGATGAAGAGAGGAGAAATTAGAAATTTTTGGTGTCCAAAACAGAGCCCTGGAACGCTTTTTATAGCCAGTTCTGTGACTGTTCTTTAACAGTCACAACTCTTCATGAAGTGACTCAGCAACCGTTGGATCGTGACTGTTTGGAACAACTTCGATCTAATGGTTAATCCCATTGTAAGCGAATGGACATCCCCTACACGAAATGCTATGAGTTCATCTAACGGTTCAAATCAAGTCGTTTCGGATTTGAAACCCTTTGATCGAATCGTTTAATCACAACCGTTGATCTATTTTACCTCGTCAAAACTTTAGGCTCCCACGCTCCAAGACGATGCGCACGTGCAAAGTTCCAAGTGCGCGTCAAAGCGTGCAATACGCCCTAAGTCGCTCAATCGCCCTTTCGCGCGTCGTGTGTCGCGCATCGCGATTGGTGGTGATTAAGCACCACCGCAATGCGTAGGATCATAGCCTCTTAGTTGACTTGTCAACTAAGAATCTTAGTTGTCCTTTATTTGATATACCACTACTTTTTGGGTTACTCTTCCAATGTGGGATAATAAGGGATTTTGAGCACTCTCATATCTTTCACACCCATTTTCTCATGTTTCTACCTTCTAAAATAAAACCCAAACTATGTTTAAAATAAAACACCAAATAATATACTAAAATAATAACAACTAAAGAATAAAATAAAACATCAATTAATATAATAAAAATATTATATTATATTGAAATTTGTCCAACAGTCTCTTTTCCATTTACGTTCTCTGAACTAGGGCAACATAAAAACCCATTGGAACCATTGATGGTATTCATCCCCCCTCTCTCTCACTCTCTCTTTTTTTTTATTGTGTACATTCATATGGCCATTTTAGGTTTTCATTTTTTGAGTTTTGGGTAGTAGATATGTTGTATCCTACTTATACACACCGTCCCATTTTGGGCTGGAAGTAATGTATTTATTTTTTGATTTCAGGCATCTTTAACCCATGGATTCAGTTATCAAGACGGTGTATTTGCATTTGGTTGTGCGCTCTTCTTTTGAGGGGTTTATATTCAATCAGTAATTATGAGCATTAGGGGTATATATTCAATCAGTAATTTTTAACCCTATTTGTTTATCATATTTATTTAAAGTAGAAATAAATTAGGGCTTTTGAATATAGTACTATGGAAAAAAAAATTACATTTTTTATTAGAGCATCTATCCACCCCTCTTGTCATTCGTTGCTGAAGCTTGGATCTAGAAAAGAGATACATACTCGTCATCAATTCTATAATTCTATATTGCTTTTGAGAAATTGTCTAATCTTATATCTTAGGGTGAAATTAATGTGGGTTCAGATATAAGTCTGGAATAACTTAGGAATTATATGTTTTTCTAGAATTTGATTACTGTTTTTATATGGCATATTTTTTTTAGTTTGTTATCGCAGTTTGGTATTTATCATCATGTACATGTTTTCGCTCAAAGCGCATAGCCTCTATGTTTTTGGGAATTATTTCCGTGAAGAGAAAATTTATAGAAATAGAATATCATTTGGATTGTATTAATTTCAAATACTTTTTACCTTGCAATATACATATTTGTACTCATAACGGATCAATGTGCTGTGGAAGAGTCACATGAAGAATATTTTAAGTTGTTTTTTTAAATCTATCCATTTAGGCTTGTATGTTGTTGAATCTTGTTGAATTTTGGTTCCTATAAAAGAGATATTACAACAATTGCCAAATTTTTGTTGTGTTATCTAAGTGTTCGATGGAATTCCAAATGAAGACATTCATTACACTTTACTTATCTCGCTCATAAAATATTGACTCTTTACCCCTTTGAAATCTTCCCAATTTATACTAATCTACTCATATTAACTATTTTGAGATCATTATTTTTATGCATCAACATAAAGTTTGATTAATTCTACTTTTGTTTACTTAGCTCACTATTAATAATATATTTGGTTAGCTCACTACGTTTTATAATATAAAATTACTACAAATATATCATATAAATGATGCAACGCAACTAATGTATCCATACGCTTCATCACATTTATGGGGTCAATATTAATGACACATTCACATTGATCCTAAGTCGAAGGAATACTAGGTCACACATGATTCTTGTATGATTGTGTATGTTAAGTTTAATGTTAAATTTGATTAACTGTAAAAATAATTGCAAAGGTTTACAATCCACTTAGAAACTGGAAACTAGACAAAAGCAAACTTTTCAATTTGTTTGTTGTTGGAGTGTAAAGTCTTTTGGTTTACACCGGTGTAAGTGGCACCCTCTCCATATGTACATGTAATACCTACTGCATATAATACATAGTGCTATATATCTTTCCAGTAACTTATACAGCTATACCTTTCACTATCAGGTTGTTTAAGGTCAATGGGAAGCCAGTGTTTATCCATGGGGGTAACTGGATATTGTCTGATGGATTACTGCGGCTTTTAAAAAATGTTACAAAACAGACATAAAGTTTCATGCAGATTTGAACTTTAACATGATACGTTGTTGGGGTGGTGGAATAGCTGAGAGGCCAGAGTTTTATCATCATTATGATATTTATGGTATGTTGGTTAGCTCTTTCTCTCCCTCACTCTCCCTGTCTCTCTCTCTCACACACACACATATACGTGGATGGATTAGGAGAGGATAAGAAATTGCATGACTCATTTGACATCAAATCTAGATAGATGTATCATATATGAGGTGGGGCTTTTTTTTTTAAGTCTGGTCGAAGCTTGATGGTGTATAAAGATGATTCTAGGGAAGCTTATGTCCATGTGGATTTGGCTTTATCGATTCGACTGAATTCTTGTGGAGTAAGGTGTATAAGAACTTGGTGTAGTAGGTGATCTACCTAAAAGGTGAGGTAGATAAGACGTTGAACTAGAGAAATAGTGAAGGGGTAAAATAAAGCAAAGGGTTCATGGAGATGTATTTGGGTCGTTTGCAAAGAAACGACATGGTATTTGAGGAATAGGGGAGGGGAGGATAGATATATAAGAAATTGAAGTACTTAGCATCCACTTTTACTCTCTAATTTGATCTTCCCTTCTCATATTTGAATTTCATATTGTACTATTTAGGATTTTTTGGGTTGAAGATTAACATGATCGTGGGTCTATTAGTCTGCATAAATACCTTGAATGATGAACTAGATTGGATAAGCTTAGAAAAATAACTATTGGATTTTGGAGTCTAGAGAATTGCCTTGTGGTTGATGACCCAAGAGTCTTTCTGCATTTATTTGGTAGATTTGGATAGGATTTAGTTTAAGGGTGTCTTAATAATGACCTTTAGGAATCTCTCTATAATTGATCATATATTGTGGTGGTTTTCTCAATAAATCATCACTTTTTTATCAGGAATTAAATACGGTTTTCAAGATCATTTTCCCTTGCCAATTCCTTCCTTTAATATCTTGACTCCTTTATCTCATCGTCTTCCATTTCTTTGATTTTCATTCTAAGAAAGTCAATCTCAATCGCAACCTTCATCTCATTGCTTTGCTTCCTTTTATCGATTACCATTGTCTATTTGTCTTTCATCATTTCCACATGCTCATCTCATAATTTCCACATGCTCATCACAAAATGATTTATGCATTGTATCCCTTTCAGTGAACACCCTTTTCAGTCATTGAACTTTGATTTCAAACTCTTTGATTCTATTTGATTGTGGGTCAATGAACGTCGCACTAATAATTTGTGATGGGGATGCTAACTATTGAGTTCCTTCAAGTTTTGTGTTTTTGCTACTTTAAGGGATATCTTAATTTGTATGACCTCTGTCATGCATATTCTCATCACAGATATCGTCTTTTAATTCATCATCAATGTCTTCAAACTAATTATTCCTCTTACGTTTTTATTTTCTACAACTTTTTAATATTCAGATATTCATATGAATATTCAAGTGTACATAATATATTTCAATAAGGAACACAATACGCAAAGTTTAACATAATCGGTTTAAGATTTAACCATACAATACACCTTATTGTGTGTACTAAATTTCAATAGTGAATACATTACTCTTTGAAGTTTAGCAAACAATGTTCAAATTACATTACTATTTAACAACTATTGTATAGTGAATAATACCCTAGCATTTATTATTTACTTTACGTATTACAGTTAAACAGTAGACCAAACTATGGAAAATTTAGCAAGTCGGATAATATTTACTGTTAAAATTAATATAACATTGAACCAATTTGACTTTGTATAAGCATCTAGTAATTAAAATTTCTTACTTGATGGAATAACACGTGTTTTTTTAATCAACTTTCACTACACCAAATCTGTTAAATTGTCACGGTCATTGACCTTGACAAGATTAACTTGTCAAGGTCAATGACCGTGACAATTCGGGGAGAGACAAATTTTTTTGTCACGGACTTGTCACAATCATTGACCGTGACAAGTTCGTTAGACTTGTCACAGTCGTGTCACGATCCCTGATCGTGACAAGTTTAGTCATGGTTAATAACCGTGACAAAGCCTTGACCCTTTTTAAAAACATTATCACGGTCAATGACCGTGACAAGTCCGTGACAACCTTATTTGTCAAGGACTTGTCACGGTCAATGACCGTGACAATTCTGGGCAGAATTTAAAAAAAAATCTGTTGGGCAGTATGGCCACTGCCCTGCCCAGCAGTATATTTGTACATGTTATAACAATGTTGTACCTGTTCAAATATCATATTTCCAAATAAACTAAAGATAATGCAAATATACATTCAAAATAGAAACAATATACATGACGATATAATCCAAATATAATTCAAATGTACCAACTTAAAAATAATGTCACTACATGTCTGGGGTAAATGTGAGGAGGTGAGTAGGCCACACGATATACGAATTGACACACGCACTAATATACATCGTGTCGCATTGTTCGCGCAACCACAATAGGGAGTTCTCCTTCCCGGGTATCACATGAGTGACGAGTACCTTGGGCTCGATCTCTTGAAGCTCAAGTCCATGAACTATTCCACCCTGGACGATATTCGGGTCCCTCAACCCCCGCCCTATCCGCTGGCCATCAAATACGTCCAATATGAACATGCTAGGCCAACCAAGTGTCGACATCGGTTCATTGAAGGGAGCCAAATAGGGAAGTGGATCATCGAAGTACACACGTGTCGGTGATGAAGCAGCGAGGTCCACATCCTCATCATCCTGCACCTCGTCCTCCCGTACTCTCCTCCTCCACCGCCTTCTCCTTCCCTTTCCCTTTACGGTCTCCGCCCAAGGGTACGCTTCATGAATGAGTACATATCTTGAACCGTCGCCTCCAAACGGGACAGCTTCGCGTCATGTGAATCCACCGTTCGAGCCAACCCGGTGTCGCTCGTCTCCAATCCGATGATCCTAGATTTGGCCACCCATGAGCTCACCCCCCTTGTCCTCCCCTTGCGATCAGAGCCAAGCACTTGGCTGAGTGCGTCTGTGGACAAAGATGCCTTGTCGGCATCAGACTGTGACTCATGCACTTCCTTAAGCTTTGCCTGAAACGACAAAAAGCACATGATTAGTAAAATAAGTAAACTAAAAAATTATAACGTAATTAACAAAAAGTAAACTGTCGGATTACTTACAATCGTGGTCGCGACGCTCGGGGACACCTCCTTGTTCTTCCCCTTCTTCGTTCGAAGAGCCACATAAGTATCGAGCCTATGTGGCTTACCCCCAGGGCCACTCCCTATCCCCTGAAATAAAATAAAGTAAAATTAGTATCGGCCCCGGAAAGTAAAATAATGCAGAATAATATATTTCTGTAGTTATAGACAAATTAAATTTTACCATCATCCTATGCTCCACCTCGGCGTAAGACGTCCAGACGGAGTAGTGCACGTCCGTCTTTTTTGCTCGATTTTCCCTCCCCGATTGGCGAGATGCCAATTGTCGCTCCCCGATCTCATTGTCAATGAACTTTTGCCATTGTGATAATGAGATCGACTCCTTCGGCGGGATGGATTCACGCCTTTGGATAATGGACTCTCGTGTTTTTCCAAAGTACCGTGTCCGCATATTTTTCTTCAACGTCTTGTGTTGCTCCCTCAACTGCTCCAAGACAGAATCGCGTAGCTTTGGATCCAAGTTGAATTGTTCCTAGCCAATAAATACAATGTTAGTTGTGAATAAATATAAATATAAATAATAAAATGAAATTGAAATCGAAATTGAAATTGAAATATTCATAAAAATATAAATATATTACCTGTAGTGCCGCCCAAACAGCTAACTTGAGCTCATATGGCACCTCCTTCCAACTCATATACCCCGAGCCAATGACCGTCTTTATTAGCTCTAGGGATCTCGCTAATAGCTCCGACTTGTTCTCGATGGTAATCCCAAATTTGTCATATTTGGGTAGCCTAGGGGTCGAGGAGCCCTCGTCGCCTCCGCTACCACCGAGCCCAGACGACGTCATCATAACCAGCATCATCATCCTCGCCTTAATACCTGAAGGAGACATTTGCTGTAAAAAAATGTTATTAGTACAGATAAAAAAAATAGAAGAAGACATGCAAATATGTACAATTACTACAAATAAAAATGAGCAGTAATTATTAATTTACTTTCATACACCCCCACCACACACGCACACGTACATGCACACACACCACCCCCTGCCCCCCCACCACACACACAATAATTATTTTCATCAATTAAACTAACAATTAAAGTATACAATTATTAATTTACTAATTTACAATGAGGAACAATCCTACTTTTATAATTAATCATATATTAATTTACTAATTTATAATAAGGGGCAATCATATATTAATTTACTAAAAAAATTAATAATCAATCAATTCTTTTACAAGGGACAGTACGCACATACACACACATAGACACACACGCAGCCCCCCACCCCTACCCCACCACCCACCACCCATCCCTGCCCCCTCCCCCCCACCTTGCCCCACCCCCTTCCCCCACCCTGCCCCCACCCCCTCCCCACCACACACACAATAATTATTTTCATCAATTAAACTAACAATTAAAGTATACAATTATTAATTTACTAATTTACAATGAGGAGCAATCCTACTTTCATAATTAATCATATATTAATTTACTAATTTACAATAAGGGGCAATCATATATTAATTTACTAAAAAAATTCATAATCAATCAATTCTTTTACAAGGAACACTACGCACATACACACACATAGACACACAAGCAGCCCCCCACCCCTACCCCACCCCCCACCTCCAATCCCTGTCCCCTCCCCCACACCTTGCCCCACCCCCTTCCCCCACCCTGCCCCCACACCCACCACACACACGTACATGCACACACACCACCCCCTACCCCCCACCACACACACAATAATTATTAATAATATAGCCATTTTCAGCCATACCAAAAGATCTCTACTTATCTTTATTAATAATATCTAGAATTAACGACTAAAGAATACCCACCAGATACACCTAAAAATCCACATTGGCCAACCCCCATATGAACAATAATCCAATAATTATTAATAATTATATATTGTTCGATATACAAAGTAATTTTCAAAAAAAGTTAAAAAATGTCACCCCCATATGGACAATAATCCAGTGGTAATGCCACTTTTACTGTTAACCAACCCAACATCGATCCACTATAATCCAACAGCAATGTCAACAACAAATGTGTATCCCGTACTCCTTCTAATTCATATACTCAATTAATTCATTTCATCAATTAAACTAACAATTAAAGTATACAATTATTAATTTACTAATTTACAATGAGGGGCAATCCTACTTTCATATGAAACGGGCACTAATTATTAATTTACTTTTCATCTAAAACTATACAATTAAAATTACAATTAAAGCTATACAATTGTTAAGATTGCCCCACCCCACACACACACACACCCCACACCACCACCACCCCCCTCCCCCCGCCACACACACACGCACACACCTGCACACACACACACACACCCCCTGCCCCCATCCACCCCCCCCCACCACCACCCCCTCCCCCCTCCACACACACCTCCACACACACACACACACCACCCCACCCTCACCACACCCCCTGCCCCCACCCCCACCACACCTGCACACACACACACACACGTACACCCCATCCCCCCTCCCCCCACCACCCCCTGCCCCCTCCCCCACCACACACCACCACACACACACATACACACACATATACACATACATATACACACATATATACACACACATATAGAAATGAAAGAGAAAGAGAGGAAAAAACATACCTTAGAGAGAGAGAGAGACCTCGAAATCGCTTAGAGAGAGAAAGAGAGGGAAAAATCAAAATCGATGAGAAAAAAAAAAGGTTAGGGCTTGTTTGCTATCTAAATTGTCACGGACGTGTCACGGTCCTTGACCATGACAATTATTTTAAGTATTGTCATGATCAATGACCGTGACAATACTTTGTCACGGGGGTGTCACGGTCAATGACCATGACACAAAATGCGTGTTTGTTGTCACGGTCAATGACCGTGATAAGGGTGACCGGCTGAAAGGTGATAATTTGGCCATTTTGGTATAGTGTTTATGGATGTTCCTCAATGATTTACATATTACACAATAAACACATTTTTAGTAGTTTAATTACTTGGAAATGAACCTCTCCCATTAGAACGTTATTATCCAGTTCAACATTTAACTTATACTGATTCCAGTTCATGAACCTAGGGTACGACGCCAATCTCTCTAGTTGTAATATACTCATCCGCTCGTAGATCAGTATTGCGTTCAATTAATTGATTTTACAAAATTTTCATCAATGTGTTATTATTTTTCTAAAAATCTAACAAACGAATATATATTACTATTCTTACCAGCAAACTAATAACACAACCCCAACATTTTTTAGGCTCTGTAACCCAACGTTTTTCAATTCAAATTTTTGTACCTAGTATATAATTGAATTCATACTCTATAACCCAAACTCAGTCATAATAGGGCTCAAGTGTTCCTCTCACTATATGTAATTAGATTCCTACGAAATTTTCTGGGTCATTTTTCCTTTTGCACTTGGAGATTTCTGATTTGGTGATTCATTAGGTGTAACAATTGGTTCAAGTTGGGGGATTTTATCAATTTTTAGTGGAAGGGAGGACCATACTCTATCAAGAGAGATCTCAAGGAGCGACTCAAATGCTGAACTTGTATACAGGGTAGAGCATGCCTCATCTATGATTCATTTGAGAAGGGTAGACAACATGTTAAAAATTAATTTAAATATAAACTTTAGATCCTTTTATATTTATTTTTGAATAATTTACGAATTGTTCTCTACTTTTTTTATTAGCGCCCCACCGTATTAAGATCATCAGACAAGTATTCAAAACAAGAAGCTATTGGAATTGCGGTTACCAAGCTGCTATTAGGGTCATATTATGTCATGGTACGAAATAATATTGAGGATTCTGTGCCCAAAGCTATAATGCACTTTTTGGTGAGCACTACAAATCAATTTAGATCTGTTGACTGTATATCTATCATTCTAAGGTCTGCATCGATAAGACTTTATCCTCCTTACACTTTAATGGATACGGCTATACAATGTACCATTGGGATTGTAAAATGCCTTAAATATAGCACGTGTTTTGTTTTCCTTCTATCAATGGCCTTGATTTTTTGTACAGGTGAACCATACGAAGAGAGAGTTGCACAATGTCTTAATTAGGAAGCTTTATAGGTAAGTGGAGGATGGATTTGACCCTAAATCGAATAAAAATTTGTAATTAAATTGACTAGTATGTTCAGCAGTTCAGCTACTCAACTTGAAGTATGTCGGTTGTTAAATTGATTGTTTAAGCATGTTTTTCTCTCTTTATTGTTGTTTCTAAATCAGAGAGAACCTTATCGAAGTGATTCTATAAGAAACTAAAGAGGTGACCAAAAATAGAACTTCTGATTGATACATGTGAGCCTTGTGCCTATTTTGAATGTGGTTAGTGAATAGGTAAATTTATGAGACGTACAAACCAGACATTTCATATTTTATTTTGTATTAGAAAATAATTACGTGTTATGTATAAATCTTATTATTTAAAATGAGAATTACAATGTCAGTGAAATACTTATGTTTTCTTTGTTAACAAAGCCAACACAACATGTGGCCATCCCCGATCCTGATCCCCGCGGGCGGGCGCGTGGAGGAAAAGATCCTTCGGGCCCCGCGCGTCCCTCTCGGGAGCGCTTCGGCCGGCGTCGTTTGTGGTGTGAAAAAATGTAGAGATATTCAGAGTCGCCAGTCTATTTTACTCAAAACAGACAAAAGAAAAAGGGGAAGCCACCCCGAAGGATGGCATCCAAAGACATACTGGTGCGTGCGAAACCAAAATGATTCGAGAAGGGTTCGGAGGCTTAGTTACGAAATGGGAAGGTGTTAGGCATCCATTCCGCCCTTTCGGTCTCTCATGGATATTTGCTATTTTCCCTTATGTTTCCTCCCCCCCCCCCCCCCCCCCGTGATATGTGTGCATGTTTATATATATATAATGGTGGTAGGAATCCTCGACTTGTATCATGGAAAAGATAAAGCGAGTCATCCGTAGGAAGATATTAAGAATAATATTTACACGATTACATCTACGTTGATCGTTATAATGGAACGATGACGCATATGGAGTAAAACGTCACTAAGAGCAAGTATATAGCATAGAAGGAAATGGGTTAAAAAGAAGATAGAAGATAAGGTAAAAAGTGAGAAAAAGGACTCGAGTCTCGAGTTTTACACCGATATACCTACGTAGCCTATAGAGGCATCAAAGTCCACATAGTTCGTATACAAAACGAGGGGTGGGGTTTATCCCATAAATCCAAATGGGGAATCTCTTATTTATGAGTGTGTGTGTGTGTGTGTGTGTGTGTGTGTGTGCGTGTGTGTGTGTGTGTAGAAAAAAGTGTTTTAGTTGTGAGAAGAGTGTGGAAAAAGTGTGAGAATCCTTATTTGGAATTTATGAGCAAACCCTCTTTTTTTTTTTTTTTGGGTTTTATTTATATGAAAATAAGAGATGTGAAATAATACTAAATAAAAAGTATATTAGGATGTGTGAGATGAGATAATAAAAGTGCTAAGTAAGAAAACAAGTCATTGGGAATTCAAGAGAATTTAGGAGAGAGTTTGAGAAAGTTGGACCTTCTTGAAGATCTTGAGCTTGATCTTGAATGTTGGAGAGCAGCCCTTGCACTTTGAATGATGATGGAGAGTGGTTAATTCACCAAATTTGATGAAAGGGATGATGAAAAGTGGGAGTAAAAGGAGGATTTGGAAGTTGAAATCACGCTGCCTTCGAGAGAGGTTTCTGGGATTCGTTGAGAGGGATTTTTATCAGATCTGGGTTCCCCTTGTAAATGAGGTGAAGATATACTTTTATAGGCTCAGGTCAGTGTCGATCGGCATAGACCCCTTCCTGCCTATCGGCAGGCAGGTGCCGATAGGCAGGGTCTGGAACCTGCCAATTGGCAGTGCGCTTTACGCTTTTTCAAAAAATCGGCCGCCGAGGGCAAACCGTTGGTCAGAATCGTGCACGGAGCATACCGTTGGAAAGTTAATTTAGAGACCTTCGAAAGTCCCTTGGATCGCTCCCAGGTTCTGAAGTTGACTTTGGGTCAAATATGGCTCGAAAGCGTTTGTCGGTCCATTAGACGAGGAATTATTCGGACGCAAACGGATCGTTCGTTCGCATGGTAAATACGAATCGTGCATGGGGCATACCTTTGGAAAGGTTAGGAGATGTACTTAGACATTCCAAAGAGTTTGACCTGGTTTGGAGAGTTGACTTTGGTCAACCGGGCCCGAGAAGCGCTCGGTGGCCTCCCGGAGTCAAACGGATCGTTCGTCCGCATGGAAAGTCAGAATCGCGCACGGGGGCGGACTATTGGAAAGGGTATTCAGGGCCCTTTGAAGATTCATTCAGCCTCGATTGAGCTGAAGCGTTGACTTAGGTCAAACGATCCCGGGAGCGCCCGGTGGCCTCTAGGTCAGGTTTCGGACGCAAACGGACCGTTCGTCCTCATGGTAAGTCAGAAATGCGCACGGGGTGGACCGTTGGAAAGGGTATTCAGTGCCCTTCGAAGATTCATTCAGTATCGGTTGAGATGAAGAGTTTGACTTTTGGGTCAAATTGAGTCGGGGAGTGCTCGATGGCTTTCAGGTCAGTACTCGGGACGTAACCAGGGTTTACAGTTATGAAGGGAGGTACTAGGGACCTAAGGAGAGTCAGGGGGTAATATAATGGGGTGTCTACAGATCCCCTCGACGGGTGAGTTTGGAAAAAATGATGACCGTCAATTAGACAGCACATGATGCTTTTGAGGGAGTATGACCAATTCAAAGGGTCGAGGCCGACTCTAAGGACCTAAGGAGTGTGTTGAGGATGACCAATTATGTGCATCAAAGCCGAATCTATGGGCTTAGGGTAAAGGTCTAGAGAGGTTAATTCTGACCTAAAGAGTGGTGACGATCGAGGACCGAGGTCAATTCTGACCTAACTTAGGTGACGATCCACGATCGGGGCCAATTCTTACCCAAGAGTGGTGACGATCGAGGACCGATGTCAATTTTGACCTAACTCAGGTGACGATCCAAGACCGGGGCCAATTTTGACCCAAAAGTGACGACCGAGGACCGAGGTCAATTCTGACCTAACTTAGGTGACGATCAAAGAGCGGGGCCAATTCTGACCCAAGAGTGGTGACAACCAAGGACCGAGGTCAATGCTGACCTAACTTAGGTGACGATCCAAGACCGAGGCCAATTCTGACCCAAGAGTGGTGAGGACCGAGGACCGAGGTCAATTCTGACCTAACTCAGGTGACGATCCAAGACCGGGGCCAATTCTGACCCAAGAGTGGTGACGACCGAGGACCGAGGTTAATTCTGACCTAACTCAGGTGACGATCCAAAACCGGGGCCAATTCTGACCCAAGAGTGGTTGAGGATTAGATTTCGGTTTTATTGGGGAAAGAGCTTTTTGATTATGATCTGAGCTGGGGAGCTGATAGCTGGGGAAGCTTTTTAGGAGACCTCGTAGGGGGGAACAACCTATTTTGGGTGTTGTAAGAGAATTCCGCTGGGGAAGTGGTCAGGTGATCCTTAGGGATTTTTCGGAGCTTTGCCGAGAGGAGTTTTCACTTAGCTTTTGAGGATTCCGCTGGGGAGGAGGGTTTTTGCTTGAGAAAATGCAAAATTTTCCTCGTATAATGGATCTAAATCACTCCCGGGATTTTTGGGAATTTTTCGAGGATTTTTTGAGGTTTTCTGGTATTTTTTGGGGATTTCTGTACGAAATTTTAGGAGGGATGTCGGTCGGCATAGTATGACGGGTGTTATTCAGCAGTGGCACGGACTTTTGGGCTACCTCGGGAAGGCAAGGGGTCAGTGCCGATCGGTATGGTGGGGGGTGATGCCGATCGGCATGGCGCTTGGCATCCTATATAAAGGGAGCGAATCCCCACATTTTTTTCACAACTTCTTTTTCTTTCTTTCCCTCTGCGATTCTTCTGCAAATTGTTTTAGCATTCCGATCTTCAAGAAATGGCCGCCTTTGTGAGCACTGCAGTCCACCGAGAGTGGTTGACCATTGATGATTGGGAGAATGTGGAGTGGATGGCTAGGGCACCTCTTGTTTTGGGGAATGAGAATTCCTTTGATGCGTTTGAGCCTGTCGCGGATGATCGGACCTTGCTGCGGGAGCCATCACGTCATCGCTCTTCGAGAGTGATCCCCGGCGGTTATGTAAGTAACCCGACCTTTGGCATTCTTCTCTTTTTGGTGGTTTTTCTTGTTTGACTTTTGATGAGGCTTTTCTTTTTGCCAGTCTGATATCTCTTTGAAGAACATGCGTGCTCGCGGGACGACGGGGCTTAAGGATGTCTGGGAGCATCTCCCAACTGTGGTGCGTTGGATGGTATCATCAGCAGGTTTTGGGAGGTTGGCATCGGTGCTGGATGAGATGCCTCGTTCGACAGCGGTCTTGTGCACCTTGGGAGAGAGGTGGTTGGACACTACCCACACCTTTCATTTTGGATTCGAGGAGATGACGGTGACCCCCATAGACGTGCAGCAGCTGCTGGGGATGGATTGTGATGGAGAGCAGATAGAGGTGGATCGCTCTTTACGGGTGAGACCGGAGGCAGTGCGTCGGCACTTGGTATGTGGGGAGGATAGTCTCTAGGGATTCCATCCGGCTATCCTTGTTGAAGGATGTTTTACTGAGCAGGGTGATTGATGTGGAGGATGGGATGCAAGTGAGGCAGATGGCCCGGTTATTCATTCTTCTGGTGTTGGGAGGTTTCATGGTGGCGTCGTCATCCATTTATGGTTTCTGCCGTACCTGAGGATGTTTTCGAACATCCTTTTCTATGATTGGGGAAGTCTGGCCTTGGCGACCCTTTACTTTTCTCTGGATGCATTTAGCCGGTGCTGTCGACAGACCTTTACTGGGGTCACGTACCTTCTTGAGGTATTCTTTAGTTTGTCCATTTCTTTTCATGCATTCGCATCTTCCTTTCATGCATTCGCATTTTCCTTATGCGTCCTTTTTTTTCTTTGTGAATTCTGACGTGGTTGTATGAGGTGATTGGGTGCAATACCCCACTGATCACTTTGAAGGATGACACTGTTGGGGACTTTTGTCACTTGTATCGATGGCATAAGGCCAATCGGCAGTCGAAGGGATCTCTCTCCCTGGAGGCGGTGCGTCAAGTCTTGAACGACCTGGCCAGTGGTAGGGTAAGACTCTTTCCAATTCAATCTTGGTTTTTGCTCCTTCTGATCTTGTATTGATTTATGCTTGCTTGGAGATTTTCAGGTGACCTTTTATCCCTGGGGGACATCCATTCAGGATGTGGGGGAGACCGGGGTGAACGCGCGGATGAGGCATTTGCTGGCACATGAGTTCGGCCATTCCTGGTATCTCGGGGAGAGGGTAGTTCGTCAGATCGCCGAGGAGGAGGTGGTGGTGCCACCCGCGCAGCCTCCTACGTCTATGAGGCAGGAGCGACTGATGTTGGAGGATGAGAGAATCGCGGGGATGATTGGCGAGTCCTACTTGTTGTACACCAATACGGCTGTGTCATATGACTATATGGATTTTGTGACGAGCTGGTTAATGGCACCCAACATATATGACGTGTTGCCTTTCCCTCCGGCAGGTTTGAGTCGGGCGGTGGGGTCTTCCCACAGTGGTGGTGGTCCGTCAGCACCTGCGGCGGCAGCGACCTCGGAAGTTCCTTTTGTACGGCTGCACACCCCTTCATACAACATTCGGCGAGCTGATGGAGGGATGGTGCCTATGCTACACCGTCCTCATGCGATGGATCTGGAGAAGTTGGGTTTGACAGAGGAGGTCCTTCGACTTGCGGTATACCTTTCTGTTCCTCCCTTTCTTTTCTATTTTGGTCATTCCTATTTTGATACTGATTTTATCCTTCCTTGCAGCAAGTCCGAGTGTCGGCCACTTGGCTCAGGGACATTAGAGATTGGATATCTTCGGAGACTGCCCATATTCGGGACGCGGTTCCCGTTCCTTATTGCCTAGTGCCATCTGCTTTATTCGGAGAGGACTCAGGCTCGGGTAATGGTGGTACGTCGTCTCACCGTAGGCGGAAGAGAGCGCGTCGAGGGGGTGGAAGCTCTTGAGAGAGAGAGAGAGAGAGAGAGGGAATGAAATGTGGGTTCGGGCTGAGTCCCGTTGTTTTTGGCTTTTCTTTCTATTTCCTGCAAAATGATGTAACACAGAAAACAGATATATGCAATGCAATGGAGTTTTTTGACTATCTTTTATTTAATGATGAATGAATGCATGCACATGCGCTTTTGAATTTGCTACTGAGACCGTAAAACAGGAGTATTTTTGGAATTTTTAAAGGAAAGCTTTCTTATTTAAAAAGGGGAATCCTATAAGGAGAAAACAAGATTCTTGAAATTCTTTTGAGAATATCAATTTATTTTCATTGATTTTTCTGATTTGACAAAAGAGGAAAGGAGGAAATTTCCAAAAATGGGGGGTTGCCGATCGACAAGCACCCTGACCTGCCTATCGGCAGTTTAGTCCAGTCCCATCATTTGAAGACTTTGATTGGTACCCTCTTCATCCCTTGGTACCTTGTGGGGTAGGATTCCTTCCGATTTCTGCAGGGATTATGTCCCTTGTGAGGATTTTTAAGTATAAAAAGGGAGAAGGGTGGAGTGTTCTCATCATACCTTTGCATCCTCATCTGCCTACCCATTATCTTTTAGTCTTGCAAGATGGCCATCCCTAGTAGCATTGAGTTTTTCAATTACCTCGAAGCCTTGGAAGCTATGTGCTCTTATAATGTCGACTATGATGCCTTCAAAATGCGTCGAGTCTCCTTGTGGCGCAACCGGCCTTTTGAGTGGAATATGCTGATAGCAGCGGTACAATTCTGGTACCCCGAAGACCATGTATTCCACTTTGGGTTGGAAGAAGTTTTTCCTACCTAGGAGGAGTTTTCTGCCATGCTGGGTGTAAATCTTAGTGTTGCTGCGGCTCTGCCCGAATTTTCCCGCTATCCTAGGGATTTGTTGGTCGGGCTTCTTCTTATTTCGCCTTCGATGACCAGATCATTGGTTGCTGGAGGAATGATCTCCCTCTCGGCGGTGCTGCAGTCCGTGAATTTACGGGAAGTAGGTGATGCTGGCTATGTTGGAGCCATTGTTTTTAGGTCTGGTTTCCAAATTACTGCTGGTGACTGGAGAGGTGCAAGTGGACCCACAACTTGCAGCCATTACCTCATGGATGTCATACAGTCACAATCCTGCTGTGGTGATATTGGCGGAGACTCTGAATGGCCTGGATGCCTGGAGAGAAGGTTGTTCTGACTTTTTAAGGGGTATCCCTGTGATGCTGTTCATGTGGTTGTCTGAAAGATTTCGCTTGTCGACTCCTCCATAATATCCTTTGTCGGTCGTACCCAACTTTTTTTCACGCTACTTCACCCGCGTTGGCTTGTATGTTGAGAACTAGGAGAATTGGTTTATGGAGTATGGGGCTCGTGGGATGTATTGGTCAGTGCCTTGGTGGGGATAGTTGCAGCCTGTTCTGGAGCTAGGAGAGTATTCATATGTACAGCTGGTTGGTCTCAGCCAGACCTCTTTTTATTTTCCTTGGCGGCTTCTGCGCCAATTTGGCTGGGCGCAGGTCGTGCCCCCTCGGACCTCAAATTTCTTTCCAGTAGAAGATTTGACTGAGCGCCTTCGTCTGTTGCTTGGGTCTCTGTGGGAAAATCGGCGTCCGTCGACCCGTCCCTCTCAATCTGTCGGGAAGGTTTTCCATGTTCCCAAAGATTATATGAGGTGGTTGTGGATGAAAGTAGTCAGAAAGATGTTGGTAGTAGAGACTGGTCAAAGGTGGTTTATTTTATCTGACTCCATGGAAGGGGGTGTTGTGGTCTTTTCGAAGATGGTTAAGGCTCATCGATCCATGGAATGTTTGCGGCACTCTATTCAGGCAGGGGAAACTTGGGGTCGTCAGGATGTAGATGATGAGGGTGCAGGTTCTTCTGGTAGCTGTGGGTAGGAATACTGGGGAGTTTATTTATGTAATAGATGTGGGGGATTTTATCTGGATTTTTATGGTAATAGGGGGAAGGGAGTTATTCGTTCCTTTTTCTTATGTAATCTATACTGTAATTTTTTTATTAATGAAATAAACAAGTTTCTGATCATTCAGCTGTGCCTTTCGATGAGTTTTGTATTTTGAATTATCTATACTGATCACCAAGGCATACATAATCCTTTTGTTCAAATAATTTTAGAATGAACCGCCGTTCTCGGAGGTAGGAAAAGAATAGTATTTTATGAAAAAGAAAAGGGTCGCACTCATGTGAGGAGTATGAGCTACCTACGTACCTATGGGGTTTTTTGAAAAGTTTTAAAATAGTTTTTGTAGAGGATCAGGCCCACGTAGTTCTGGGTAGAGGGAAATGAAGATTTTTTTTTTTTTAGAATAGAAGGGGGATGAGAAGGGTCGTAGCGCGTCGAGATTTCGAACTAGGGGTAGAATTTCTTAAGATGGTCCAAATTGGCTGGACGAACCATCTCTTCCCCATCCATGTCAGTGAGTATGGCGACACCGTCGGATAATATTTTCTTCACAATGTAGGGGCCGCTCCAATTGGGCTTGAATTTCCCTCGGGGGTCCCAGATGGGTTCGATTATCTCTTTGAGGGCTAAATCCCCCTCCCGGACACCGCGATCCTTGACTCTCTTGTTGAATGATCGCGCTATTCGGCGATGGTATCCCTGTATGTGATAAAGATATTTTAATCATCTTTCATCTAGAAGGGCTAGCTCATCAAGACGGCTTTGGCACCAGTCTCCTTCACTAACCTTGCTTTCGAGCATGACGCGTAGCGAGGATATTTCCAGCTCCACGGGGAGGACAGCTACCATGCCGTAGACCAGGGAGTAAGGGGTAGCCCCATTAGAGGTTCGGATTGAGGTTCAATAGCCCCAGATGGCGTATGGGATCCGGTCGTCCCAATCCCTACAGCTTTTGGTCATCTTGCGGATGATGGCTTTGAGGTTCTTGTTGGCGGCTTCAACTGCACCATTGGTCTGAGGTCGGTAAGGAGAAGATTTGTGTCTCTGAATCCCGTACTCTTTGATAACTTCTGTGACTTTTGCCTCAAAGTGTAACCCATTATCTGACACTAGCTCATGCGGGACCCCATATCGGCAGATGATATTCTTCTTGATGAATTTAACCACTTTCTTGGCGTTCAACACTGCGTATGACTCAGCTTCGACCCATTTAGTGAAGTAATCGATGGCGACCAGGATGAACTCATGTCCATTTAAAGCCTTTGGTGTAACTTTCCCTATGATGTCGATACCCCAGATGGAGAATGGCCAGGAAGAGGTCATGTTGTATAATTCTCATGGAGGCAAGTGTTGAATATTGGAGAATTGTTGGCATTTGAGGCATCTTCGTACATAGGCGGTGCAATCCTGGGTCATGGTGGTCCAGTAGTATCCCTGTCGGATGATCTTCTTGGCGAGCATGTGACCATTCATGTGGGGTCCGCACTTCCCGATGTGGATTTTCTGCACTGTTTTCTCAATCTCAGTCCCTACAATGTAGTGTAGATGAGTTCCATCGAAATTCCTCTTAAGTAGAGCTTTATGACAGATGATGTACTGGGCGGCCAGTCTTTGAAGGGTTATTCGGTCCTTCTTATTAGAACCCTCGGGATACCTACCATGTTTGAGGAAGCACCAGATATCATAGTACCAGCAATCGGCTAGTTCGGGGTCTTCGGTGGAGACAATCTCAATATGGTAGCAATGGGTCGGTTTGTCTTGCTTTTGAACTAGGAAGGGGGTCATTGTTATTCCCTCGGGCATGTCGACCATGGAGGCCAAAGTGGCGAGAGCATCGGCTAGGTTATTCTTTGCTCGGGGTAGGTAATGGAAGGTGATATCTCGGAATTGGGAGGCTAACTCTTCTAATTAGTCATGAAACGGTTGGAGCTTTTCGTCCTTGACTTTCCACTTTCTGAGCACTTGACCGATGATGAGGGAAGAATCCTCGTAGACATCAAGGTATTGAATACCTTTCTTGAGGGAGACCTTGAGGACCACTGTGCATGCCTCGTATTCTGTCATGTTGTTGGTGCAAGGAAAATCCAATTTTATGGCGATGGGAGTGTGGGAGTCATCTGGGGTGACCAGAAGTATCCCAATGACATATCCCTTTTTATTGGCAGCGCCATCGAAGAACATTTTCCATCGAAGGCGGTCTTGAGTGGTGCAGAGGACATTTTCATCTGGGAATTCGGAGATCCAGACATCTGTTTCTTCTACAGGGTAGTCAGCGAGGTAGTCAGAGATGGATCTTCCTTTAACGGCTTTCTGGATAAGGCAATAAGGAGCATCAGCCATCGGTCCATTCGGCTGGATAAGGCGGGTTTCTCAAGCAGGTATTTGATGGGATCCATTCGGGATACAAGTTTGATGGGGAAGGCGAGCATGTAGTGTCGCAACTTTTGGGTGACCCAGACAAGTGCGACACATGTCTTTTCTAAAGCAGTGTAGTTGACCTCGTACTCGGCCAATTTGCGACTGGCATAATAGATGGCTCTTTCTTTGCGAGTGTCTTCAAGGTATTGGGCTAGTAAAGCCCCAGCTACAGTGTTGGTTATGGTTAGGTATAGGAGCAAAGGGAGACCAGGCTGTGGTGGCATGAGAACTGGAGGTTGGGTCAGATATTATTTGATTCGATCAAAAGCTTCTTGGAAGGCCTCGTTCCAAACCTTGGTTGAATCCTTTCGGAGGAGCTTGAAGATTGGTTCACAGATGGAGGTTAGCTGGCTGATGAACCGGCTGATATATTGTAATTTCCCAAGAAAACCTCAGACTTCTTTCTCTGTTCGGGGTGGTGGCATCTCAAGTATGTCCTTCAGCTTTGCAGGATCTGCTTCTATCCCCTTTTTACTGACCATGAATCCCAAGAGTTTTCCCTTTGTAACACCGAAGACACTTCTGTGGATTAAGAAGCATCTGATACTGTCGTAGTCGTTCGAAGAACTTTCGGAGAGCGAGAATATGACCTTCTCTAGTTTGGGACTTGATAATCATATCATCCACGTAAACCTCGACCTCCTTATGAATCAGATCATGCAGGATGGTTGTGGCAGCCCTTTGGTAGGTAGCCCCAGCATTTTTGAGACCGAATGGCATAACGGTGTAGAAAAAGGTCCCCCATGGGGTGATGAATGCGGTTTTCTCTAGGTGGTCGGGGTGCATATTGATTTGGTTGTATTCGACAAACCCGTCGAGGAATGACTTGAGAGCATGACTGGTTGTGTTGTCCACAATCATGTCGATATTGGGTAGCGGATAATCATCCTTCGGAGAGGCTTTGTTTAAATCTCGATAATCCACACGCATTCGAACCTTTCCTCCTGATTTCGGTACAGGTACAATGTTGGCTAGCCATGTAGGATATTCGATCACTCGAATGAAACCCACGTTCAACTGTTTGACCACCTCTTCCTTGACTTTGAGCGACCATTCGGTGCGGAGTTTTCTCAATTTTTGTTTAACCGGCTTGTAATCTGGGAGAGTGGGGATCTCGTGCCGTGCTATTTCAGGATCGATACCAGGCATATCATCGTACGACCATGCGAAGACATCCATGAACTCCTTCAGCAATTCTTTGAGTTGTGCACGCTCATACTCGTCAAGGGTGGCCCCTATCCTAATCCCGCGCAGTTGGCTACTAGAACCGAGATTAATAACAACAGTCTCTTCTTCATTAACTTGAACGCGGTTATGTTGTTTATTATTAACCTTATTTAGATCAGTTAAGAATTGTTCATTTGCAAAATCATCATCATTAAAAGTTCGATTAGAATCTAAACAATTAATGTAAGGCACAGCAAGATACTCAAAATCTTCGTTTATTTCATTGATAGGAAAAACAGCATTGAGAACCTCATCAAAAGAGGTCTCGATTAAATTTGAGCAAGGATAGACAACAGAAGAAGAAACATGGTAAACATTGGGGTTAGGGGAGATTTTAAGAGGTAGAATTGGCGCAGCATGCCAGTTGAGGAGAGGTGTATCAGCAGCTTTAATCAGACGGGATGGGTCCATTAATGTAGTGCCTGAATGAACCATGCAGAGTGCCAGCCCAAGTATCTATAAGTTGAAGGAATCTTCAGAATCACTTTCCTCAATCTCTTCGATATTTTTGATGAGCAGTTGTACACGGTGTGGGAAACTTTCGGCCCATGGGTAGCTATCTTGGAAAAAATCTCCATTCCAGGCTTCATCTTCTTGTCTGTGTGGTCGTACCATGGTTCTGGAAAACTGCAAAAGGGGAAATCCTCACCTTCTTTGATGAATCGTCCATTTAAGGAGTCTTCTGAGATAGTTCGGACGCAGTCTAACCCTCTCTTTGATCGAGTCTGGCGGATCATTCTGAGCTGTTGTTCTGATGGTTGATACCCCAAGCCGCAAGGAGGGAAATCTTTCTTCAATTAGATGGGCTCAAGTATCCCTTGCTTCCTTTTCCCTAGCCCCAGTCCGAGCATGAAGTGCATGTTTCTGAACATCTGAATCACATTGACATTGCCATGAGGGTCATATTCTGGACAAACCCTTTCGTTGAAACTGTCCCCTATCGGGTTTAGGGATGGCTCGACTCAAAATCCTGATAAGAGCATATCATTTGACCCATGTTGTATCTCGAGAATTGGACTGCTGGTGCTTGCACCCTCGATATTTTTATCGTCGCCCAAAATGGTGATGACTCTCCCGTCGGCGAAGAACTTCAATTTCTGATGGAGTGAGGAAGACACACCCTTGATCTTGTGGAGCCAGGGGCATCCGAGCAACAGGTTGAAACAAGCTGGGATGTCTATGACTTGGAATTCAACGTCAGGGTTTATAGGTCCAACCCCTATTGCAAGTTTTATGGATCCCATCACCTCTCGGCGGGTGTTATCGTAGGCACGCACAGCGGTGGAGGTTGGAGCGAGGTCGCTTTCTTTTAGGCCTAAACATTTGAAGGTTCTCAATGGGCAAACATTCAAGGTGGATTCGTTATCGACAAGAGATAGTGGCACGGCCTTTCCCATAACTTCGACGGAGATGTTGAGTGCATGATTGTGATTCGGCCCAATTCTGGAGATTTCTTCTTCAGAAAATGATAGCATTCGAGTAGAGGTCAAGGATCCAACCAGATTTACCGCTTCTTCTGGTGTGGTAAAGGGAGGAACTATAGGTCCAGTGAGTAATTTGATTAAAGCATTTCTGTGTAGCTGGGAAGATATGAAAAGCCCCCATAGAGTGATGTTAACTTGAGTTTTCTTCAGTTGATCAAGGATCTTGCTCTCCTCAATGGTCATCTCTGGCATAGGAAGACTTTCAACTCCCTTTCCCTTTTCATTTGTTGGTAGCGATCTTGGAACTTGGTAATGTCTCCCAGATCTGGTCATGTGATTTACTGAAGAAGGGAAAAACTTAAATCCTGTTTCCTCATCAATCTCAGGTTGCTCTGCCGCCCTGTCTATTTTTTCGAGGAGTTCTTCAAATGAGACCATCCCACTTATGTCGACTACTGGGCCAACTCTTCCTGAAGCTTTTTCTTTGTTTGAATCTTCGAATCCTTCCCCCCATCTGGTGGCAATAATTTTATCTTTCCCTGTAAAGTCGATGCATTCCACAACTTCAGTGGCTTCTTCATACAAGTTCTCCCATTCTGTGGGGATATGTGTGATTGAAGGGACCAAGTGCCCTTGTAGCTTCAAAGTGTCAAGTAACACGGTGATACTGCAAATGTTGTTGGTTTGCCTGAATAATTCTGCCATAGTCTAGACAACATCATCTAGTCTGACTTCATCGATTGGTACTACCCACTTATCTGAATCTCAGGCCCATTTCGTGCCTCTAAGAACAGTGTGCTGAATTTCTGGCAATCGATGACCATCTGTGAGGGAAATTTCAACCCGAATTCCAGGAGTTGGTTTAACACCTCTGAAAATTCCATACCTCCATTTTCAGAATGAGTACGGACAGTGATGCATGCTCTGGTAAGGAGTGACAGTTCCTGATCAGCGGGGCTAGTAGGGTGTAGGAGGAAATATGGGCAAATTTGAAGAGGTTTAGGAGGGTATAGGGTGTGATTTGGGTTGATGGATCGCAATGCAGGTTTTCTTCCAAGAAGATGGCATTAGTGTGATTTGGGAGTGGGTTGTGCGTAGTGTTTGGCTTAGGATTGGATGGTGGGGCGATGGTACCCCGGTCAATGAGATCTTGGATTACGTTCGGAGGTGAAAGCACTGGTCGGTGGTATGGCCAGCAGTTTGGTGGATGGCGCAATGAGCGTCGGTCTTGAAGTTTCTTGGGAGTGGATTTGGCAATGGACGTGGATCCAAGGGCTTAATGAGGTTTCGGCTTAACAGGGCTTGGTAAACTTTGGAGAGGGGAGTATAAAGTTCAGTGTATTCCCTTCGGACGGGAGCAGGGCAGCTTTCTGATGCCCATGATGTGGTTGGTTGAGAGATGTTGTTGATAGTTGAGACTGTAGCATTAGCAGGCTTGTCATACTTTCTAGGGGTGAATTATCCGGACACCTTCTTTGGTTCAATTTCCACTTTAACGAGGCTTTCCTCGATTTCCACTCCAGCCTCTCTGAGAGATCTGAAGTGGGGATAGTATTGTCCTCCCATAGTCGCTCGAACATGGGGCAAGAAGTTTTTCTTCACTATGTTGACATGTTCTTCCTCGGATGGCCGATTAGTCATGGAAGCTGCTCGCTCCCTCCACCGAGTTATGAAGTTACTGACTGATTCCCCAGGATTCTGTTTGAGCAGCTCTAAATCACGACGGGTGATCTCAAGCTCTTCGTTGTATTTGTACTGCGACATGAATTCTCGGGCTATATCCTCCCAACTATGGATTCTGGATTCCTCAAGAGATAAAAACCATCGGAGGGCACTATCCTTCAAAGTTTGCTGAAACAATTGGGCCATCACCTCTTCAGAAGTCCCTAGTAGAGTCATGGAATGATGATAACTGCGAAGATGAAAAATTGGGGGACCACTCCCCCCGAACTTCTTAATATTTGGCATCTTGAACTTCTCGGGTAACCTCGCTTTAGGATAAGGAGATATGTGGGTGTAGTCCATGTAATTCCCAGAGATCCTGACTTGGTCAAACTTCTTGCTGAGCATCTTGAGATACTATTTGACTTTATTCAACTCCTCCTCCTTTGGATCAACGACCACAGGCAAGTTAGCTATAGGCTGGGCAATGTTTGGCATTGGAAGCTGGGCAGGCGGCGGCCCATTGGCAGAAGGGGCACGTGGAGCGTGATGATATTCTTCCGGGACCGAGATAGGCTCGGGTGTACCCATAGCACGAGGGAACAGGGCCTAGGGCTCTTGAGGAATAGGGACTTAGTTTCGTTGCATTTCTCGGACCTCAGCTTGGAGGTTGTCAATCTTGGCCACGAGCTGAGCTAGGACTGTCGGCAGATCCGATTGTATGACTGGTGCTTGATCTGCATTCTCCATGGAAGATGGATGGATTCCGAACTCGGAAGAAGTAGTAGAGGAGCGGATGAAACTCCGGGGTGATTTGACTGAAGACCAAAGCCAATAGGGAGCCATGCCAAGGGCTTGCAATCGACCTGAGAAGGCGTAGGATAAGATTTATTTTTGAGAAAAAAATGAAAGAAATTATTTTTGGATTTTTGATAAAGAATGGAGAAATGTTTTTGGATTTTTAATAAAGAAGGGAGAAATGTTTTTGGATTTTTAATAAAGAAGGGAGAAATGTTTTTTTTTTGGAGACGGAACTCAGCATGATTATTATCATGTTCTCACTTGTATTTAATTCTCCTACATGAAATGTCGGATGGGACCCGAGCCTGGAAAAGTGGGGGTCTTAATATATGCAAAGCTACGTTTGGATTTGTAACCAGGCTCGCGGACAGGGTCCCATTTTAAAAAATGCGCAAAAATTGGGCGGCAGACCGATCCGGAATTTCGGCAGAGTTTCAGGTTGAAACCGGTAATCTAAAGTGCGTGTCCTAGGTTTGACACCTATATGCGGGTATGCAGTTGGTTGGGTGAATCGACATGGGTTCCCTCCCTTTGGCGTGGCTTCCACGATATACGTCTTGCTCTTGCGGGCAATCGGTACGTGTGGACAAGCCATTTGATATACCTGAGTGTACGTGAATTGCCTCACCATATACCTCGTGGGGACGGTACGTGTGAGAGCGAATTTGATATACTCGGCGTACGTGAATGAATTCCCTGCGATATACTTCCCGTCGTGACTTCGATCAAGCGGTACAATGCGGGGGAACCGTTCGATATACGTCGAAGGTACTTGGCCAATGGAAGGTGAGAGTCATATCGCTTAGGCTAACTGCGGCCTGTCGGACCAGCGCCCATCACGAAGTGACCCTCCAGTTACTGGGTAAAATTTGGTAAATAGAAATGCTCTTTGGTGATATCGTGTGAATCATGCATGATTCTCTTATTAGTATCTTATGAAGAGAATGCCTTTCTTGATTATACCAAACAGGTAACAAAGAACAAGTACCCCAAAAGGTACACCAAGTATGGATGGGTGATGCGTGCAACATGGGGATATACATGAGATCCTAGGTGCACGTGGTGCGAAGTGTACATGGAGAATTTTCTACAAGTGTGTGAACATAAGCGTAAGCATGGGATACATGTGAGAAAGGGGGATAGGTAGATATGGGGGGAAACATAAACAAATATAGCATCCATGTAAATAGAGTCAAGCCCACAAGCAAAAATGCAACATATTCCCCAGCAGATTCGCCACTATGGACATCCCTGATCCTGATCCCCGCGAACGGGCGCGTGGAGGAAAGGATCCTTCGGGTCCCGCGCGTCCCTCTCGGGACCGCTTCGGCCGGCGTCGTTTGTGGTGTGAAAAAAAGTAGAGAGATTCAGAGTTGACAGTCTATTTTACTCAAAATAGATAAAAGAAAAAGGGGAAGCCACCCCGAAGGATGGCATCCAAAGACATACTGGTGCGTGCGAAACCAAAATGATTCGAGAAGGGTTCGGAGGCTTAGTTACAAAATGGGAAGGTGTTAGGCACCCATTCCGCCCTTTCGGTCTCTCATGGATATTTGCTATTTTCCCTTATGTTTCCCCCCGTGATATGTGTGCATGTGTATATATATATAATGGAGGTAGGAATCCTCGACTTGTATCATGGAAAAGATAAAGCGAGTCATCCGTAGGAAGATATTAAGAATAATATTAGAAAAATAATATTTACGCGATTACCCCTACGTTGATCGTTATAATGGAACGATAACACATATGGAGTAAAACGTCACTAAGAGCAAGTATATAGCATATAAGGAAAATGGGTTAAAAAGAAGATAGAAGATAAGGTAAAAAGTGAGAAAAATGACTCGAGTCTCGGATTTTACCCCGAGACGCCTACGTAGCCTATAGAGGCATCAAAGTCCACGTAGTTCGCATACAAAACGAGGGGTGGGGTTTATCCCATAAATCCAAATGGGGAATCTCTTATTTATGAGTGTGTGTGTGTGTGTGTGTGTGTGTGTGTGTGTGTGTGTGTGTGTGTGTGTGTGTGTAGAAAAAAGTGTTTTAGTTGTGAGAAGAGTGTGGAAAAAGTGTGAGAATCCCTATTTGGAATTTATGAGCAAACCCTCTTTTTCTTGTTTTTTTTGGGTTTTATTTATATGAAAATACGAGATGTGCAATAATACTAAATAAAAAGTATATTAGGATGTGTGAGATGAGATAATAAAAGTCCTAAGTAAGAAAATAAGTCATTGGGAATTCAAGAGAATTTAGGAGAGAGTTTGAGAAAGTTGTACCTTCTTGAAGATCTTGAGCTTGATCTTGAATGTTGGAGAGCAGCCCTTGCACTTTGAATGATGATGGAGAGTGGTTAATTCACCAAATTTGATGAAAGGGATGATGAAAAGTGGGAGTAAAAGGAGGATTTGGAAGTTGAAATCACGCTGCCTTCGAGAGAGGTTTCTGGGATTCGTTGAGAGGGATTTTTATCAGATTTGGGTTCCCCTTGCAAATGAGGTGAAGACCTCCTTTTATAGGCTCAGGTCAGTGCCGATCGGCATAGACCCCTTCCTGCCTATCGGCAGGCACGTGCCGATAGGCAGGGTCTGGAACCTGCCAATTGGCAGTGCGCTTTACGCTTTTTCAGAAAATCGACCGCCGAGGGAAAACCGTTGGAAAGATAATTCAGAGACCTTCTAAAGTCCCTTGGACTGCTACCAGGTTCGGGAGTTGACTTTGGGTCAAATATGGCTCGAAAGCGTTTGTTGGTTTATTAGACGGGGAATTATTCGAACGCAAACGGATCGTTCGTCCGCATGGTAAATACGAACCATACACGGGGCATACCGTTGGAAAGGTTAGGAGATGTACTTCGACATTCCAAAGAGTTTGACCCGGTTTGGAGAGTTGACTTTGGTCAACGGGCTCGGGAAGCGCTCGGTGGCCTCCCGGAGTCAAACGGATCATTCATCCGCATGAAAAGTCGGAATCGCGCACTGGGCGGACCGTTGGAAAGGGTATTCAGGTCCCTTTGAAGATTCATTCAGCCTCAGTTGAGCTGAAGAGTTGACTTAGGTCAAACAGAGCCCGGGAGCTCCCGGTGGCTTCTAGGTTAGGTTTCGGATGCAAACGGACCGTTCGTCCTCATGGTAAGTCAGAAATGCGCACGGGGTGGACCTTTGGAAAGGGTATCCAGTGCCCTTCAAAGATTCATTCAGTCTCGGTCGAGATGAAGAGTTTGACTTTTAGGTCAAACTGACCCAGGGATGGCCCGATGGCTTTCAGGTCAGTACTCGGGACGTGACCAGGGTTTACAGTTATGAAGGGAGGTACTAGGGAACTAAGGAGAGTCAGGGGGTAATAGAATGGGGTGTCTACACAACACATATATATGCTTCAATTGTATTAGAGTTTAGATTAAAAGATTGATGATAAACGACTTATAACGTCAAATCTATATGTTCATTATTCCCTATCCTTTTCTGTGATAGGTAGAAGAGGAGGTTGAATAGTCGATTCAAATCTTTTGTCACTCATCTACAAGGTTAGCCATTCATGTAATTTATGTGTCATTAGTGGCGGATACATGAGTTTGGTTTAGGGGGCGATATATGGCATAATTTTTAAGCATAAAATTTTTTAAGGTATGAGTGAAAAAATTAATTAACAAATTTAAGTTTGTAATTTGTAAAATATGTTTCTAGATTGTCTATATTTCCCTTATTATTATATTATTATTTTTAATTTACACTTATCTAACAAATTTTATTTTGAAAATTAATATTTAAAATCAAATATTGCATTAAATTATAGAATACTAAAACAAGTTTACATAGCATCAAAGGAAACAAGAAGAACTAAAACAAGTATCATGCACTCAAATATAAACTAAGTGCAGACTAAAAGCAACTTTAAAAGAAAAAAATAATAAAAAGAACAGAAAACCTTCAACTGTGTATCTATGTTACTGACACCCTTAAACTTGTACTTTGTTCAAATTCTGTAAATATTCAACTTATACTTTGTTGAAATTCTGTAAATATAGCTTTTATATATTTTCACCATCATTTTAGGACTCCGCCAATTGCTTCCTTCATAGAATGACTTAAAAACATGTCGTTAGAGGGCGAAAACCCAAAACAACCACCAAACAGACCCGTGAGAGGCACGAACACCTCGCACTAGATCAATGTAACTCGTAGAAACTGATCATGTGGCCACAGGTCTCCCTGTTTGAGAATATGATGATAATTTGAAAATATCTAGGCTTAGGCTTAAAAACATGCCGTTAGAGGGAAAAAATCCAAATCAACCCTCAGACGGCCCCGTAAGAGGAATGAACACCTCGCACGAGACCAATGTAACTTGTAGGAACTGACCGCGAAGTCGCAGGTTTGAGAATATGAAGATAATTTGAAAATATCTAGATTATGCTTAAAAATAAGTCATTAAAGAGTGAAAATCCAAACCAGCCCCAAACGGCCCCGTAAGAGACAAGCACACATCGCACGGGGCCAATGCAACTTTTGGGAACTGATCGCGTAGTCACAGGTCTCCCTATTTGACAATATGATGATAATTTGAAAATACTTAAATTAGGCTTAAAAACATGCAATTAGAGGGTGAAAATCCAAAACAACCCTCAAACGGCCTCGTAAGAGGAATGAACACATCGCACGAGACCAATATAACTTGTAGAAACTGATCGCATAGTCAAAGGTTTGATAATATGAAGATAATTTGAAAATATCTAGATTATGCTTAAAAATAAGTCATTAAAGAGTGAAAATCCAAACCAGGTCGAAACGGCCCCGTAAGAGACATGCACACCTCGCACAGGACCAATGTAACTTTTAGGAACTGATCGCGTAGTCACGGGTCTCCCTGTTTGACAATATGATGATAATTTAAGAATATATAGATTAGGCTTACAAACATGCCCTTAGAGGGTGAAAATCCAAATCATCCATTAAACCATCCCGTAAGAGGCACTAACATATCGAACGGGACCAATATAACTCATAGGAACTGACTGTGTAGTCATGGAACTCCCGGTTTGAGAATATGACGATAATTTAAAAATATCTAGATTACGCTTAAAAACTAGTTGTTAAAGGGTGAAAATCCAAACCATCCCTCAAACGGCCCCGTAAGAGGTACTAACACCTCTCACGGGACCAATGTAACTCGTAGGAACTAATCGCGTAGTCACGGATCTCCCAGTTTGATAATATAACGATAATTTGAAAATATTTAGAATAGGCTTAAAAACAAGTTGTTTAAGAGTGAAAATCCAAACCAGTCCCCAAACGGCCCCGTAAGAGGTAAGTACATCTCGCATGGAATCAATGTAACTTATAAGAACTGACCACATAGTCACGAGTCTCCCAGTTTGAGAATATGACGATAATTTGAAAATATTTAAATTATGCTTAAAAACATGTCGTTAAAGGGTGAAAAAACTAAGCCAACCCTCAAACGGCCTCGTAAGAGGCACTAACACCTCGTATGGGACTAATATAACTCGTAAGAGCTTACCACGTAGTCACAAGACTTTCGATTTGAAAATATGACGATAATCATAACTCGTATATGCAATTTTTCAGCTTGAATATGATTTTTTTTAAAATTTCTTGGTTATTGATATCATCTCTTTTTTGTATCTTATTTTTTTGCAGGATAACATTTTATCGTTAGCTTTTATCCACGTAGAACGCACGAAGAAGTCAATGTCTTACAATAATGGGGTTGTTTATTTAGTGTCGTTAATGTTTAAGATTCTATTTTTTATGTGTTATGGTCGTGCGGGCTTCTATAATTTTATTGTTAACTTTTATGGTTGTGCGGGAATTACATTTCGCAAGTTTTATATTAGCGGGGTTTTAGAATTTTCAGAAAATAGAGGAAACTCTACCCAATTTTTTTTTGGTTTGTGAACTAGTAAGACTTTTAATATCTTGGAAATTGATGATTTTCCTAATCTGTTTTCAAATAATTAAATTTTTTTCTTTGATCCAAAAATTTGGCACAGTTCAAAACCGTGCCAAAAGTGTATCAAATTTTGGCACGGTTTTGAACTGTATCAAAAGTGTACCAAATGTACTCAATTTGGCACAGCTATAAACTGTGCCAAAAGTGTGCCAAAATATTAAATTCTAGAACGATTTAAAAGTGTTCCAGAATTGTTCATGTTTTGCCAAATCTGGCACACTTTTAAACCGTGCAAGAAAAAAATGGTCATTTTGGAACACCTGATTCTGGCACAGTTCAAAACTGTGCCAAATTTGATCTGGCACAATTTTAAACCGTGCCAGATTACTATTTTTGGTGTAGTGTATGAGAATGATTGGATTGTCGACTCTGGCTACTCAAATCACATGATGGGTGATAAACAGAAGCAACAGAACCTAATTGATTACAAGGGAGGTCGTGTAGTGGTGACTAGCTAAAAACTCAAAGTTATTGATAGGCCACATCAGTAAAACACGAATTGTTCCCCGATACAATCCTAACCAGATGCCTCTTAAAGATGCCTACCATGTTCCAGGCATAAAGAAAAAAAATCAGTGGCGCAGTTGACATCGTCAGGCTAATATGTCTTGTTCGATCCACGAGACGTGAAGGTATATCAAAACCTCAAGATCTCAGGGATGCCGACAATGGAGGGACGAATATTAGAGTCAGCCTATGTAATGTCATCAGAGTTCGTAGATGTGGACAAGATAAGGAGGAACGAAACAACAAATTCATGGCACATGAGATTGGGTTACATTCGCTATCACATGCTAAGTGTGATGATGAAGAAGTCAATGCTTAAATGTCTTCCTCATCTTACTGTGAGAACAGACACCATCTGTGCGGGATGTCAGTATGGTAAGGCGCATCAATTACCATACGAAGATTCGAAGTTTAAATAAAAAAGAGCCATTAGATTTAATTCGCTCCAATGTGTTTGGGCCTGTTAAACAACAATCAATTAGTGGAATGCGGTACATGGTGACATTCATTGATGACTTATGCAGGTATGTGTGGGTTTTCTTTATGAAAGGAAAATCCTAGCAATTTTCAATTTTAAAGAGTTCAGAGAAATAGTTGAAGGAGATGTGGGAAAGAAAATTATTTGTCTACACACGGATAATGGAGGATAATATACATCCAATGAGCTTTATTAGTATCTACGAGACTGTCGAATACGTCATCAACTCACTTATGCCAATAGGGCACAACAGATGGGTGCGACGAAGAGAAAGAACCGACATCTTGCATAGGTCCATCGGAGTATGTTGTACGCGAATAATGTACGAGGAAGATTTTAAGCTGAAGCCATGAGTTCTGCATCCCATGTGATCAACACACTCCCCCAATCCAGGTTAGGATTTATTTCACTCTTTGAAGAATTATGTGATATGAAGCCTACAGTTAGTTACTCTCGAGCTGTGTGTGATATGTATTTGTTTCCAGTCATTTACGCAGCAAGTTTGACAAGAAAGTAAATATATGTATCTATGTGGGGTTGCAATAGAATATAGGGGAGCAATACTGCTCAATTCCAATCGAGTTCAGATGAACCTAAAGATTCGAACAATGGTAATGATTCTTAGAAAACTCGCATGTATTAACAACTAGCCGAAGAAGATAGGCCTAGTGAAACAGAAGAATCAACTCCACAATTGCAAATCAAAACGTCAACGGGGATCCAAAAGCCAAATCCCAAATACGCCAACGTCGTTATAGCACAGGAAATTGCAAAATAACTCGAGAGGTTTGTAGAAGCATCGTAGAGTTTTGAGTGGATTAAAGTTATGGATGAAAATATCACTACGCTGGAGCAAAATGAGACTTGGGATGTGGTGTCAAAGCCAAGAGATGTGAAAACTATATCCTGCAAACGGGTTTACAAGATAAAGCTTCATCCAGATGAATTAATCGAGAGATGCAAGTCTTGAATGGTGACTCAAGGGTTTTCTCATAAGTATGGACTAGATTATGATGAAACCTTTAGTCAGGTGACAAAGCTTACAACTATACGAGTCTTTCTTGTGCTTGCGGCCATCAAAGATTGGAACTTGTGGAATGTGGATGTGAAAAATGTTTATCTCAATGGATTAAATCAAGAACCAAGGGTGCAGTATGGTAAGATTGTTGAATTCTTACTCAAAGTGGCTATTCAGTATCATTTACATATTCCATCTTATTCGTCAAAGACAATGGAGGAAAGATAGTTATTGTGTAAGTATATGTGGATGATCTAATCATCACTGGTGATGACGAGACAAAAATTTACCAAACAAAAGAGAATTTATCAGTTCGCTTTCAGATGAAAGTGCTTGGACAACTTAAGAACTTTCTTGGGTTAGAGGTTGATCGCACACAAGAAGGGATATTTATGTGTCAACATAAATATGCACAAGATTTGTTGCAAAAGTTTGGGATTTGAGTGCAAGCCAATCTCAACCTGATGGAACCGAATGTCAAGATGCGTGCACATGAAAGCAAAAAGACTTGGAAGATGCAACGATATATCGACAATTGGTAGATAGTCCGATCGGTATATGCAAAATCCAAAAAAAACTCATTTGGAAGCAAACACACTTTTAATTCTATTTTCTAGACTATAAATACCTCCCTTAATCAATGTTTGTAATCATCCAAAAACAACCCAAGCAATAAATAATTAAAATTTTAGTTGAGTATTCTTTTGAATGCTTCTCTTATTAGTATGTGTTTCTCTTTTGAGTAAATGTCTTCTTCTTGTGAATATTAGAGTTTGTGTACTCTAATTTTTAACACCTAAAACATATGAGTTTATTTTATTTGTAACAATAATGTTTAATGTGTTCAATCTCTGTTGGGCATCATGGAGAATGTTAATGGACTCGTCAATTAGAAGTGTCAAATAAATCTAGCACACCTAAGTTAGTCCCAATAATAATTAGAACGGATGAAACACGTGATTTGAGAGAAATATGGACATATACTATTACAAAACAAATAAAATTAATAGCTCGTTGGTTTAAACCTTTTAGTTGACAACACTTCCATAACACTTAAAAATATAAATACAACGTATAACTATGATCGACCTTTGGCAACAACCATAAATATTAATTTGTGTATACATTTAATTTCAAATGATTCACATGACCTCCTTACATTCATGAATATTATTACATTAGGAAAGATAAGTATCCATGAACTATTGCCATTATCTTTATTTTCAAATTTAATACTCATGGTTGTTGTAAATGGGTTACTCCAGTGACTATCAAATTGCTACTCATAATATACCTATTAATTTGAGTAAAATCTTGCAAATAATGTACACAAATTGCCTCGTTTATACTCATTGATAAAAAAAAAATGTTTTAATGTACCTTTGAGCGAACATAAAAAATTCAGTGATTAACAAACTGAATGGTGACGTACCTTTGGGAAACCCTCAACATATCCTAATCTTTAAGTGAGTATAACAAACTTAATGGTGATGTACCTTTGGACAACCATCACTCTACCATAATCTTTAAGTGAGTTTATTATAATTTGATATTCACGGAAGTATTCCAGTTGAACCGTAAATGATATGAATATTAAATTATATACGAACAATTTTTTTATCCATGAAATCATTCTAGTTGGGCACTTTGGTGACTATCATTCATAATATGGATGACAAACTAAACTGAAGACAATTGTATATATTAGGTCAACCGTAATGAATCATATCAATAATAAAGTTCAAAGTTTATTTTAACACACACACATGATGCCAGAATTAATGACCAAAACATCACGTTAGCGAATACTTAATTCATAGCAAAATGTTGATATTTTATTAAGAGCAATAATTGGTGATGTATTAATTAATTTCAGAAAGTATGAACCTTTAGGCAAACACTATTTCCTTTAACTAAGTAATATATTTCACCATTATGTTACTTAACCAATTTTACCTGATTAAATTAACTATGTGACGTGATTAAAACATAAACATTCCACCATCCTTCTCGTATGGCCCTAATCATAAATCTAAAATTCATTTAAGAGTAGGAACATGTATAAATTATTAGGGCAATTTAGCATCTATGGCACCAATCTAGTTGGTGATTACCAAACTGCACATAATATGGATATTAAAATTGCGTGGAGACTCACTTGTATCATTAGGTCAAAATAATGTAAATTATTAAGAAGAGATCGCTCATAATGTTATTAAATAATTTTAAACAATAAAGCATACGATTATTGTGAAATAATAACTTTCTTACGCGCACAATCATGTTAGTGATACAAATGATTGGGTATAATATAAACATAGGAATACAGGTCATAAGTTATATCGCAAAATAAAAATTAATACGATAAATACACTAAAAAAAATCAATTATTCCATCTATTATAGATACTGGTAACAAGTGTCATGATATATCAATTAACATGGATCTTTAGTGTGCCCATTACATAATCTTGACAAAAGCAAAAATTCCTTTATTATTATTTTATAAATAATGAACTATACAAAGATATAACACTCATAACCATTGTAAAAGTCAAGAACTTATATCAATTCACAAAAAAAAATAAAAATCCACAAGCAATACGACCAGACATTAAACTCATGATGTACAAACCATAAGATACATGTATCAATATATAATATGATGGCTATCTATAGATCTTTTATGAGATACGTGTGTTAGACCATACTTGTTTTATATGGATATAAATGTTGATACAGTCTTATTTGTGACATTATACAATTGTGGCATATAAATGAAAAAAGTGAAATGTTAATTAAAAGTCTAAAATGAAGAATAAGACTTAATCACAAATATAGTTCGTAATTTTCTGGGTTGCGCCAACTTAAAAGCAACTAAAACAGTAACAAAAGCACACGCATTCAAAGAATCGACCTTATTTGTGGCATGATATCAAAAGGAAAGTTGAAAATCAAAAATATCATAAAACGCCAAATCAATTTTTGTCCGTCATTAACTCATAAATTGGAAAAATCACGAGATTTGTGTAGAGCATTAAACACAAATAATCTATAAACCCTAGAACCTTGAACTCCATAATTTTCACATATAATCATTATGCAAAACATAAAACAATAATCGACATTTAGATGTCCAGTCGGGCTGATTTTTGTGTTCTCGTTTCAACGCATTACAACGGTTAAATGTTCCTTTATAATCAAAATATTATTCCAGAAATTAACCCTCATTCAGAATTTGAACCTCTTTTTCCTATGGAATTTGTATTGCCATAGAAATAGTGAATGTTTAACTTCACCACTTTATTTATAAGCAGAGATGACTCAAAACCTCCAACAGCCACGTCCATCACAGTAGATACTCAAGAGATCTTATTCCTTAATTAATCAAAAGATATCCTTTGATTAACCATCTTAATAATATTTAACTCTTGGTATTTAGAATACTCTTTCAATAATTAAAGTGACTCTTGCTATTAATTAATTATGGAAGAATTATTATTTAAAATAATTGTAACACTGATAAGCTATCATTCACTTAACATCAATGACTAATACAACATAGAACATCATTTTTTATGATTCTCATAACAGTTCATCCATAACCATCTGTGAAACAAAAAAAAACAAAATCTGGAGATTGTAACAGGCCTGTAAATGCCACATCATCTTGCTTTCTTGGATTTTGCGATCAGAAAAATTGGCTTTCATGACAAGGTGCAGAAACCAGCATCTGTTGCAACAAATTTCCAATGAAAAATATTTTATTAAAGGAACAGAAGTTTGTTTCATTCACTATAACATACAAAATATTTACCGACATACAGAAGCAGGTTCAAATGAAAATATAAAACCAAGAAGATCATACCCTTTTGGAAGTAATATCTTACAAGCAGCACCATCAAAGCTTCAAGTGCTTAATGGCTGTGTGAACATCCTTATCTCCCCTACCGCTGCAATTTAGCACGACCTTAGTTCCATTGGGAAGAGTAGGGCAGAGTTTCTCTAAATAAGCCAGTGCATGAGATGTCTCCAGTGCTGGAATTATGCCCTCTAATCGAGATAACCTCTTAAAAGCTGTATACACAAGGACAACCAATTGAAACCAGTAACTTTAAAAGGGAAGGGGAACTAAACACGACAAAGAAAGGCTAGTTAAAGAGAAATTTAAATGTTTTAACATCTTTTGCTATTAATTTAATAATTAACATCTTATAATATTGTTAACAAGCAAAACATTTAAGTTCATCTATTACAGATTGTAGCACAGAATAAATTTAATATATTTTCTTTCAATAAAACACACAAACAAACTGAATCTAAGTAGAAGAAGAAGATTATTTCTAGAATCATTAATTTTGATGCATTATCTGTTGCGCGCTAAAGCAAGACTATCTCTAGCGATCAAGACGATAAAACTCACTCGGGAATTTTATCAAACACTTGGTGTGCGGAAAACACCCAAGACCTTGTTCCGTAAATGAATTAGTGTGCAAACTCCCAATCAATTCAACCAAGCATCAATAAAGAGACAATAAGAACATACAAGCAATCATCAAAGCAAAACAACAACGATATACTATGGTTCATCCAATGTTTGGGCTACATCCACCAAGGAGGATTTCTTCTTTCTATATTTCTTCTTTCTATAGATAAATGGAGGATTCCAAAGGTTATACACACACACAATTTATCTCTCTTAGAAAGTCACTCACAACCTCAAGAACTCACCTCTCAAATGGAGCTCTACCTCTCTTTAGCTTCGATAAATCTCAAAATAGCTCTCAAACATGTCATCTCTCAAAACCTAGAAATAACACTTGTATTTATAGATTTGAGCCAAAATGGCAAATTTGTAAATAAACCAAAACTGAAAAAATAGGAGAGCCAAAACCAACATTATCATATGTCTCAACGATGGTACCAATACGTAAAACGCTGGTGTTTTGTTGTTTATGGTAACTATGATCTATAGTCCTATACAAGGAATTCAAAGAGGATTGGTTAGTAGTACTAGTACTACCAATAAATAAGAGCAAGGACACTGAGGATCATGTATACAAACATGAGTTGTAGGGTGATGTTCATGGCTCCCTGAGGAGGGTTTAGTTGTATTTGTTATTTAGTTATAATGCTTTATTGCTAGTAGAATAATAAATACTCGATTATAAAATTCACCAATTGGTTAGGGTAGCTTAGTACTTTTGTCTATATAGGATACTTGGGTACCAAGACCCCTGAACTCTGTAAATATATTTAATTCTCTCCACTATAGGAACTAGTCAATATTATGAATGAGGATGGTTAGAGGAAGAAACCCTACTTTTCTGCTTCATATACGTCATATAGGCTTACAATCATGGCAAGAAGTATGGGCATTATGAATGACATAAACACTAGAAGATAAGAACATAAAAGTCAATTTCCATACCTTCAAGTGCCTCTTCATCAGTGATGCTATAATATTCAGCACGGCCTATATCTTTCAAAAAACTGTGCTCTGGTCCTACTCCAGGATAGTCCAGGCTATAAACCATAAACAAGATATATCAAGGTATTAAATTTACAATGAACCTGAGTATTAAATTAATCAAATAACATTTACTTATGCAAGGAATTATTAATAAAACATCTCTACCCGGCACTAATAGAATGAGGCTCAGTTATCTGCCCATCTTCATCCTGTAATAAATAGCTCATAGCCCCATGCAGAACCCCAACCTCTCCCTTTGTCAAAGTGGCGGCATGTTTTCCACTATCAAGGCCGAAACCTGCAGCCTCTACACCAATCAACCTAACATCTTTGTCATCAACAAACTCATGAAAGAGTCCTATGGCATTAGAACCTCCACCGACACACGCAACCAGCACATCTGGTGTCCCACCCCATTTCTCCAATGCCTGCTTTCTTGTTTCTTTACCAATTACCGCGTGAAACTCTCTTACCATCATGGGGTATGGATGTGGGCCAGCAACAGACCCTAAGATGTAATGGGTTGATTCCACATTGGTCACCCAGTCGCGTATGGCTTCTGATGTAGCATCCTTCAGTGTGGCTGTCCCAGAATGAACTGGTCTGACCTATAATGTAAAACAATATATGGAATTTAAAGTCATATAAGCATTCTGACAAATGCAAATGTATTACGGGTCACACATGGCATTAACTATGTCATATTAAACCAAATAAAACATTTTAAAATAACCATGACCTATTATTAGCCCTGAAAGAGTCCCTAAAGAAAGTTATTTCTTTATTATATCGCCTTGGATGGAAATGACACCACAATGAAAAAAAAAGTTAAAAGCTCTAAAGAATGAAATCACAGCAGTAATTGTATAACCAGGCCCACAAATAATAGATTTAGGGAAAAAGCTTGCAAGAAACAGCTTGAAAGAACAAAGTAACTTTTATTGGATGGGTGAAATCAAATTGGTTGTATCTAAAGAGCATTAACAGTATAAAAGTCACCTCAATAATGAGAACAGTGCTTCTTCATTAAAAACAAGAAAACCAATTTCTTTTCATCAGAAACAGAAATTTTTTTTGCTAGCAAGTAATAACTAAAGAGAGGTGCAAAACTTAAATTAACCAACAGTTCACCGTGGCATTCTTCATAAGGACCAGGAGAGAGAGGGGGGGGTTATATCCGAAGCACTACTGCACTGTTACAAAAACCTTTAATTCAACAACAGCCATTGAATATCAGCAAATTGCATCTTTCCTACTCAACAGGATACAATAAAGTGCCCCTTCGAAAGATTCAGAGGGGACACATAACGAAACTTTATTTTTTTCCCAAATCCATTATTTCTACTACGTCTTTTCCTCAGATATTCTATTATTTGTTTCCATCCATATTAGAGCTAAAAGGCAACATATTCATAGACTTCTCACTTTCGCATTATTATCTCCCCTTATGGACTATAATTATCAAGGCATCAAAGTAGAAACCACAATAAAAGCCCACCCCACCAAAAGACCATATTCTTTGATAATTATTTTATTATTTAATTTGTCTAACAAAATTCTTACACCTCCTCTCAAGGGGTGATGGAAAGGGCAACTGCATAGAGCAGTAGCTGAGACTCGAACATCAGATGGTTTTATGGTTCAACTAGGCCACACCTCATGATCACCTTACCCTTTTAATTCAATATCCAGAATCAAATGGACTCCATCATCAAGTTGCTCCAATAAGGAAGCGAATTCCAAATTTTCAAGATAATTAAAGTGTGGGAATACAATAGGCTATTTTAGAAGAATTTAAGAGGATCTATCCACCCACACATTTCCCCAAAAGCAGATATTGCTTCCCTCCGTCGACACAAATGAGACATCTTCAAGAAATACTCGAGACTATACAATGAGTTTCAAAGAACCATTTTTTATCACCTTTCAATTCCACACATTTCCCACTAATAAATGTTCTAAAAAGCTTTAGGCGGTAAGAGGGCAGTGAAAGGACTTCTAGCGCCTAGCGGCTAGTTGGAGCCTAGCAGGACCTAGGCGGTTTTATTAATTTAAGATCTCTTAAACAGAACATTTTACTTTACATGAAGGAGTTAAGCTTGTATTCATTTATTTGTTACTAATTTTTTTTTCAAGTCTAATATACTTATTATACAATTTCTTTATTTTTAAATCTATAATTTAGTTTTAATTGATCAATTGTTTAAATGATTTACATTGTTTTCAGCTAAAATTTATGTTTCAAACGTTGAGTAACCATATAACTGGGGTAATTTAGTAAACCTCGAGTGGTGCGCAGATTAAGATAGTGATCCCAACTCTTATCCAGACATCTCATTTATATTTTTACTCAGCGTCGCGCTACTCCATGATTCCCTCATACTCGTGTTCTATTTTCTCGTGTCTATTTTTATTTATAGATAACATTATTAGAAAATATATACATCGCTTAGAGAATATATACACCGCTCAACTCCACGATTCTCTCTCGGTCGGTTTTTGTTTTTAATTTTATTTTTAGATATATTATTAGAAAAAATCAATCACTAGCGTAAATTTATACTGCGCAAGTTCCCAAGGAGTTTGATGAAGTTACAAATTAATTCCTTACAATATAGGAACGAATAAACTTGTGTAAATGAGTGACTCATCAATAGCTTGACAATGCCTAAAAAGTTGCATAGACGAAGAACATATATACGTCTCAAAGTCTCGGTCGCGTGACTGTCATATATCCCAAGTATGATTTTGACAACTCTCTTTCGTCTGACATCGAAAAAATATATATATAAAATAAGAAAAAACTATAAATGCATTGAACAATTACATAGTTACGTCTGCGACTCACTTTGCCATCTCAGGAAGAAAGCATTTTCAAAAGGCAAACGAAGAAGACAATGTCGTCCCAAATGCAAGAGAATGGTTGACTCAACCACTGCCGCACACGATACATCGAGGCTCCCATTTGGCCTCCGGTTGAGAACCAGATATGCTACCAGTGCAGGGAACCAAGCATATGGCATTCACATCTGAATTGGTGAGGGAAGACCAAGAGAGAAGGAACGAGCCCCTCCCACCACACCAAACTAGGCCAACGACTGTACCTGCGTGTCAATGCAACCCACAGTTGCCTGCGGTTGTGGGCCCGAGGTTGGCATTGACACTTTTAGGACTTCTAAGATGATGAGGTAGATGATATTTCTGCAGTGAAGGGGCTTAGACAAGAGCTAAGTGACATGTCATGGTGTATTTGTCGATAGCGCCGACCCATAGGCTTTGGGGACACTTATATTATAAATGAGGAAAAAAATGGTGCTGATTTTAAGGAAAAAATGTCATAATTAACCTGTTATGTATTTTGAACACTACTCGTGATGATTTTTGAAATTGTGTCAGCTTTGTAAAAACTATCAATAAAAAACAGTGTTATAAGTGATCTTTTATGCCGATTGTAATCATTTTTATTTCAATTTTATAATGAACATCATAAATAAGATTTTTCTAATGGCCAATACGTTATGAGTTTGCGACCCTCTACGAAACCGGATGGGACCTTCGAAAGGACTCGAGATTCCTCAAAAAGTTACGATGTTCAAAACCTATCATTTGAGTGTTTTCAAAATTCTCATGAGATAGAAATTTCAAATCAAAGCTGAACGGGTAATGGCCAAACCATATTTGCGGTTTCAGTAGTACAACCCACTTTCAGGCTGAGTTAAGCCATAAACGCTTCTAAATTTGGAAAATTATAAAACATACAAGATGTAAATCTTTCAATTATCTTTCCAGCGGAGAAAACCTTGCACCAATCGGATGCCTGAGTCCAAAATTGGTCCTAAAATACGAGTCACAAAGCTGTCACGTAAGTGCCAAACAGTTAAGTCGGGCGCAAGACGGAACAGTTTAAACCTCGATCAGCACCCAACATCTCCAAACAGCACAGGACAGAGCTCACAATTTTAACCATGACTATGCCATGATTCGGGTCGGACTGACGTGACATAAAACCTAAATCCACATTAGTCGGCGTGTCATAGGCCCTAATTGGCTCCCGATCAAGATCTCCATTCTTTGTCTGGTGCTGGACCGACCAATAGGAGCCGAACCAGATTCACCCTAAAAGATTTTCTGGTCTTTTCAGTGGGGTCTTTTCCCCTTCCCTATACATAGAGGACCCAGAGGTACGGAGATTAAAATCAGCCACAAAGTGATGTATCTCCCTCCTCTCATATACAACCGCGTACTAATCCCCTCTCAATTTACCACCTCACCCACCTTCCATCTCCGAAGCCATATCAGCCTGCCTTCCTCATATTTATAGTTCATCGCCCATTTCATTCCACACCCCATGCCGCAGTTACTTTACCTAAATCATTCCAGACCCAATGCCTCAACACTCCTGATCCATTGATCTTCGGACTCTTAAGTCCCAACGCTCCTAACATAAAAATTTCTCCACTGAAATTCGAGTCCTGCACCACTCGGCACAATAGTTAATCCGGTTTTTTTAGTCTCTCCAACAACACCTCTACACCACCTTCTCCCTACAATAAAGGCAAGTTATTGTCTATCAAAAGTTACTAAAAAGCTTTCTCAGATTCTTACACCACTTTCCAACACAAATTCACATGCTTTCACACTTGTAGAGCATGTTATTTATCTCCCTCTAGTCTCTTCTACTAAGTCTTTTCTTTTCATCTTATTTGGTACTTAAAGCCGAAAAAAGTAGAGAGAAATAGACCACTCAGTATTTGAATGCATCAATTCTACTTTAGGAAGGTTGTCATCTATATATATTTTTAATCAAAACTCACCATGTATTAAACAAATATGAGAAAGTCTATTTCTAGTCCCAATATCAATCTTACTGCGTCATGTTCAGTTGTAGCCAAGCAACGATGTCATGCAAGTGTAACAAACTCAAATCTACATTTTGGAGAAGATTAATTCCACATCAATTTAATAAACAAAAGCTTAAGGAAGTTAGAAAGCCAGGCGAACATAGAAAGACTGACCTTGGGACTAGAAATAGACTATTGACCATGGGACTAGAAATCCTTAAGACCGAGTCTGCGGATTGCCAGTAACGCCTATGTATCCGCGAGTAGCGAAATCAAAGTCCACAGTCCAAAATGTTTAGAGGGTGACTAGCTCTACTCGACGTGTGAGGTTGCAACTTGTTTGATGTTGTAAAAGTGTCTTGATTTTTGAAAAACTGGGTGAGTTGATTGGTTTATAAAAAGTGTTTAATTTGTTTGATTTTGAAGAAAGAACATCAAAGATATGGTTTTAGATGAAAATGATTGTTTTTTAATAGGTGTGGGGGAGGTTAGCTCTCATTTGATAATTTTTTGACTTGATGTAAAAATGTTTGAGTTGATCTGTAAAAATGGTTGAGTTAATGAGGTTTAAAAAGGTGGCTTAGTTTGAGATACTATTGCGTTTGGTAGGTTTTGACAAGATTAGTTAAGACTAGTTCTGCAAAGATTCAATTTGGATTGGTTTGGTTTAAAGAGTGTGACACCCCGACTAATTAAATACCGGGTAGCTACTCCTTTATTAAATTAATACAAAATGCCAAGTTGGTTCAGTTCATAGCATCACTGTCGAAAACATTTTAATATTACTAACCACCTAGTATTTAAAAAGTGAGTTGTCCATTTTAATTAAATCCGATTAACATGCAATAAATGAATTATGAAAAGTTAACATAGCCAACAATATAGTCACAATAGAATGACCATCCAATAATAATGAGTCTGGAAGAAAACTCCTCCCAACAAACCGAATTCCGAAATAAATAAATACAAAGTCTGCATCACTAAAATTAATTACAACCCAAAGTCTGAAATAACTGAATAAGTAAGATGTCTCTAAAAGGAATGGGCGACATGCCCAACAAATGATAAAAACTGATAATGGAGTCAAGATCGAAGATGGAGGCGTCTACTGTCAAGGTCATGTAACTTCCACAGCAGCTACAGCACGTCACCTGAATAGAACTCCTATGCATGGTGTCCTTGTGGCTGGGCACCTAAAAGGTTTTTTTACAAAAATAGATTTGAAAGCAAACGGGTCAGAGCCCGATTGTGAAAATAATTTAAAAATATGCAAGTGTTTAATATCATTAAACAATGAATATAAAGTACATGATAGTGTGTGCACTCACATGAGTTCCTCACCTCTCAACTAATTGTGCACTCCTATCGTACCCGTACCCATTCTAGTTGCTCCCATATCTATCTAGTCCAAAGCTAAATCTAACATTTCTATGTGATATCCAATTCAAATCCCAACATCTTCTATTTAATAGAGTATTGTACCTTGTTACACAGTTTCCCACTTTAGCACTACAATTTATTATAAATCTTACATTTTCACTTTACAAACCGTTGCTATTACTTGTACTCACAATTATTCACGACAATTCATTTCAATCAACAGTATATTATTCTCACCATAAATATACAATACTAGCACCCCGAGGCTAAGCTGCGGTGCTCACATACTCTGCTATCAAATCCCGGTACATCACGTACATGAGGACCACGTGTTCCAAATCTCTCAGGAAACGTTTCATTAAAAACAATCACGAATAGTGGAGGCGAACATAGTTCACATCACATGGGTCACGCACATACCTACGCTCCCATGATCAGCAGACTTATTAACTTCTCAATAAGCCCTTCTCTGACCTATGTCCTCGAGGTATCAATCTAAATCCCCCCCCCCCCCCCCCCCGGTAGGCACACAAAGATTAGATGGCCCTAAACGAACGCCAACCTCCCATGATAGCAAGTACGGTAGGTATGTTATACACAGATAATTACATATACTAAGCATTCACACATCTTAGATATTACAATATTTCATTAGTGGTATGCTTCTCGTTCTTATACCAACACTTAGTGTTATACAAATCCCAAGTCCCCGGTTTATATGTATTTAAATTATCCATTATTCTCACTTCGTGATTAGTTACTCGCTCCCCAATCCACAAATGTTATCCGGTTTAAGACACTATTCTAAGTTTTACTCCTCAATGTACCCCAATCTCCCAACTATACCCACTAGTTAATAAGGGAAAGTTATCTCACCATTTAAATAAGTCTACGAGATACTAGAAATCAAATCAGGCCAAAAAGGCCATTATGTCAACTCGTTAGAAGTCTCGTTCGAACGAGTTCGTTCGAACGAAAGGGCTTCGAACGAAATACCAACTCGTTAGAAGTCATACTGTCATCTCGTTAGAAGTTCGTTCGAACGAGGTCGTTCGAACGACCTGGGCAGGTATTCTAACGAGATGGCAGTTTCAGCCCAGAAATTCCCAAATCTGTTTTTCTCAATTCTTCTCTCCTCTAAATCCACCCTAAGACCATCCAAATTATGTTTTAACGTGTATAAACTATTTCTAATCACCCTAGATCATTCCTTAACATATTTAAGGGGTCAAATCTTATAAACCATCAAGGAATTTATATAAATCTCCAAATATTTCTCCAAACCCTATGAACCTGAACTCATAATTTTCTTATGCCCAATTACTCATCAAAAATCCGTTTTTAAATCATCATATATAACTCTTCGAATATTAAATTAGTCCGTCATCAATCTACATGCAAAATCCTAACCCAAATTCAAAGTTTCTCCAGCAATTTCATGGTTTTCTTCAAAATTTTCAATATAAGTTAATTCCTACACTAAGCATGGAAGACATATTCAATGCATTAAAAATATTAAATCACTTGCCTTAGATTGTTCTTCAGAATTTGATGTTGGTGAATGAAGGTTGATTCTCTCCTTTCTCTACAGAGTTTCTCCCAAGGTTGAAGATGGTGGTTGGAGGTTTCTTTTTGGAACTTCTTCAAACTCTCCCATAACTCCCGTAGCCCTCTTACTCTCCTAATGTAGATAATGGGCTTAGTGGGTTCCTAAATAACATATAATTAACTCCCAAAATTCGTAGGTTTTAATCCCCAAAATTTCAAAATTACCAATATGCCCTTTTAAGTTGCCGGTTTGGCCTAAAAATGCCCCGGGACCCAAACTAAACCCCCAGCTAGTGTTTTCTGACTATTTCGACCCTTCCGGACTCGTTGGCGCACTCAAAATGACCATTCGGTTGATAAAAATAGAATTCACTTTTTAATTCAAAAAATTACATTCCTGACGCGACTGACACGCGCGTCCCAACTAAATTTCTCAAATTGTCGTATTTCAGTCTCGCGACAAAGTTTAATATTTTCAATATTCATATATTGTCATATATACACATCATAATCAAATACCAACTCACATCTCGTTAGTATTTATATCTGGATTAATTCTCAATTAATTCACATTTAATTTAATTAATCCCTTTAATAAATATCAATAAAATTACGGGGTATTACAAAGAGATTCCGTTTGATTGCAAAATATTTGAATTTATTTTGTTTTGAAAAGACAAGTTTAAGCATAATTAATTAGGGAAGATGGAGTTGTCGTCTCCCGTGTTAAGAATAAGGTACGAGATAACCCAGGGATAAGGTGACCCTCTAGCCAAGCACACAAAATAATACTCTTTTTTTATGTTTTCCTTGTTTTCTACTTTTTGCTTTTTTTTTTATATTTAACGAATTAAAGAAGAACGAATGAATATCCACACGTATACGTGTGCATGTATAAATATGTAAAAGTATATCAACGTGAGTAAAAATGATGGATAAAATGGGAAATTTTTTATAGCCAATGAAAATGGTGAAGTTTGTATACAAATTTGAACGAAAACGCATTCCAAAACTACTTTTAAATTTAGGGACAAACACACTGACCCTTAAGCCCAAGTTCGCAGGTGCTAAAGTGAAAAGGTGGTGACCAACATTTTGTGACCAGCCCGCAGATTTGCATCACTTGGCCCCTTCCATTTAATAAGAAACACAAGGCGTTGCTTGGATAGGAAGAAATTAACAAAAGAATAAGTCTTTAGAAGAGGGGACAACAAAACAGACATTAGTACTTAATCGGCCAAAACTTGTGGGTTTGAATTGAGTCTTTCCTTCTCTTAACTGCAGATTGAAGAATATGGTTGAGACCCAAGTCTCTCTCTCTCTCTCTTAACTGTGTGTGTGTGTATCCCTCTCAGATATGGGTTGCTTTGTTTTCTATTCTATTTGTTTTTATTGCAGTTTTGTTTGTTGTTTTCCAAGGGAGTGGTGACTCCATGGACCACGGACAATAATCGAGCAATGAAACGACGATTCTGGCAGTGAAGGGCGATTGGTCTATTTCTCTCTGTTCCCTTAATACCCAATATATATAGATAGATACATAGCAATTAATGGAAGAAGAGGAAAAAAGGGGGGCAAGGAACCTAAGGCATCCCGGAGGGTCATGACGCTGACTGTTCAATTCTGGGTTTGAATCCTTCCCAAAACTGAGAATGTAGCAAATATAGAACTATAACGCAATATAATTAAACTTACATATGTGCGTAATTGTTTTAACTAAAAAGATAATAGCTAAATTGACATCTGCATTTCGATTATTTAAGGTAATTCTATACTACTTAAAAAGCCGCTAAACTTGAGAAAGTATATATTTTGCCAATTTACACCTTTTTTCTCATAAACTACTATCCCACCTACCATCACATTAATACCCATCCGTGTGACCATTTGTAATAGACATCTCATTAAGAAGCCAATCCATAATATTACTCTTAAACCTTTCTCTTCCTCCGAAAGGACGCTGCCCATGAGGATTGCTTTTGCATGACGAGTTACCTGGAGGATTTTGCGTTCGAGAATTGAAGTATAGTGTATCTTCATAGAAATCGATTACGAGGTCCAATTTCATGGGTAATCAAGTCAGTAACTTACTGAAAACGATCTATCGACAAACAATTTGACACGATCAATTCCAGTAAATCTTAGCAAGTTACAACAGGTGGAGGCTTTTGAATCTGTTTAACCACCAATTATAAGGAGCAATTCCATCGGGAATTGGATCAATTAGGTCACTGAAAATGACGTAAATAACATCAAATGGGAAATAAGATGAAGATATCTCTCGTCCCAACTCTCTTTCATAAACTCTCAAATAGATAGAATGTCCCAAATGAGGGGGGGAGTAGCTTTCGCTTTAAGTTGTGATTATAATGACAAATATACCCTTAATAACCTTTGCCAATTCCTTCCCTAAATACCAAGGGAACAAATACTAAAAGAGAAATACAACCAAATAAAGAAAATAAAAAAAATAATAAAAAAGCCACAAAGTCCTAAAAATACTAAAAATAGCCCATAAACTTCTAATCCGCATCATTCTCCCCCTCTTAACAAGTACATATTACAAGCTCTCAAGTTCTCTTTGTAATTTGGTAACATAACAGTAAGGAAAAATCCCATACCTCACATGAGGTTAGTGTGTGCTATTTATAGGTTGTTAAAGGAGAGAGAGAAGAGAAGGGACCACGTGTCTCACCTTGAGACACCCTTAATCATGGTTCAAAGTATCGGCCGAGTCAACTCGGAATCGAAGGACATCGATACGATACCGAGAGACGCTTCAAAAAAAAAACTGAATCGTGTTGTCTCACCGAGATATCGGCCGAAACAACCGATTCCGAGACGCCTCGCCGCAATATCGGCCGAGACAACTGATTCAAACGACACATTTTTTTTAACTCTTTTGGCATTTTTTTTGGTACCCAAAAAACATTTCTCTCCAAACCATTTTTAATTTTGTTTGTAAAAAGATGTCAAAAATACGTTTTGTAAGACATTTCTTTGTAAAAATTTTTACAAACACATTTATTTGTACAAAAAAAAATGTATACGTTTTATAAGACATTTATTTGTACATTTTTGTACAAAACATTTATTTGTACAAAAAAAAATGTTGTGAAAATTAGTGCGACCTTATATAATTTTTCTAAGTAATATGGAAAAAAAATTGCATCAATATTTGAACATTGTCATATTTTCTTTTATTTTTTGATAGAATTTTAATCTTTTACCATATTTCTTCGTTGTTGAAAATATATTGTAACATTGACAGAAACATGACCTATATTAGTTTGTCCACATAACATATACGTGCAGAATAATTTTAGACACTAAGATTAAATTAAACAATTGCAATAAAATTAAAATGTCACTAATATAAAAACTAATAACGTTCACTCTACATAAAAATATTTGAACTTGGAACAAAATATCGTATCAAAATATAATGTCACATAAGGATGTCCAAAAATGGAAGAGACAAAGATTGGGGGAAAAAAGAATCCCCATAAGTCTAGTCTTGTCCATGAATATCAAACATCCTCCTACATAAATTAATATCAACAATTAGCCACTAATACGTAATTATTTAGAGATTTTAAATAATTAAAAATAAAAATAAAATTAATACGTCCGCCGCACTTCAGAACAACTAATCCTACAATGGAATGCATATTAAATAATGGTTTGAACATATTTGATTGGTACATATTGTTAATCTTATTTTTTTTAATTTTATATATTTTTTCCGGAATTTTTTGCGCTCTCTAAATAGCGTATCTTTGCGTATCACCCGATACCGCGACCAAGTTGAAAATTGAGTGTCCCGATACCGAGACTTTGAACCATGCCTTTAATATACTGGTCTACGCAACACATGTCCGTACCACCTAAGTCTACTTTCTCTTAATTTATCGCTAATAGGAGTTACTCCTAACTTTTCTCTCACGTATTGGTTTTTAATTTTGTCCTTTCTAATAATTCCTATCATCCACCAGAGCATCCTCATTTCACTAACATGGAGAATTTGTTCATGTTTTTTCTTAAGCGCCCAACACTCGGCTCTATACAGGATCGCTGGCCTAACAACTGTTCTATAAAATTTTCCTTTTAATTTATTAGTTATCCTATTATTGGATAACACCCCACTCGCTTGTCTCCATTTCATACAACCAGTTGATATTCTACTCGTAACATCCTCATCAATATCCCCATTACTTTGTAACATTGAACCTAGATAACGAAATTTATTAGTTTGATTTATCACTTTTTCTTCAATCTTTAACATTATGTTACTCGACGCCTCATTATTAAATTTACATTCAATAAATTTTGTTTTAATTCTACTGATTTTTAGTCCCTTAGATTCTAAGGCTTTTCTCCTAGTATCTACTCTCATCGCTAAGCTTTCCTTTGAAGTGTCTACTAAAACTATATCATCCGCAAAAAAACATACACCATGCGACATCTTTTTTTATGTCCTTAGTAATCTCATCCAAAACTACGACAAATAAACAAGGACTCAAGGCCAATCCTTGATGTAAACCCACTTTAATCGTAAAGTCATTAATAATCCTGAACCTCCACACGAACGAGCCCTTTGGACTCCCCCGTGCGAGCTAAATAGGGGGACGTTGTGCCAGAGCCACCGTCAACACACATCCCCGCTTAAATGTGACTGATATCCTTTGGGAGAATTGAACCCGGTACCTATGGTACCTTTAGGCTCGTCCGTTACCACTGGAGCAACCAGGGTGGACAATTTGGTGTGTAATAGTTGGACAATGGTTTATCGAAAACCTTTTCAAACAAAAATGAATTGAGTGCTGAAATTCTTGGCATTCAAATATTCGAGCACTCATCCTTCTAATATTCTTCAAAATATGTATAGGGGGCTTAATGAAAAATATAATAGTACTTTTTCGTTTAGAGAGAGAAATACTAAATTAAAGGCAATAGCTCAACCATATTACAATGAGACCATACACATCAGCCCAGCGACAACCAGAAAACCCCACAGCACAAAAGCCTAGCAACCCTGATGTGATCTTAGGGATATTTTGATCATATCCTCTTTTATTTTCGGCTACATATATTAGTTAATCATATTTTCTTCTTATGTTGCATTTTATTTTATTTCATTTCATATTGTGTTGGCCTATTTACAGGATGAGTTTTAGGTGAACGCTTGAGTATTAGGTTTATTGTATAAATGGGCATAAATCCCACATTGGTTAGTTACTCCTTTAGTGCTCACCTCCCTATCCTATAAATAGACCATGCATCTTCCTCATTTGGGGACTTGAACTTTGGAGTAAAGACTTAGTTATATTTCTCTCTAAATTGGTGTGGTGCCTTTAGAGTTGCCATTAGACGTGTGATTACATCAATTGGTATCAGAGCAGGGTGTCGCTCTCCCATTGTGTGAGGTGTCACCACAATTTTTTTTTTTACTTAAATCGTTTTCCACATTTTAATGGCTCCCAAAAATGCAACACTTGATGAGAAATTTATCCAAATGCACGAACAAATGAGAGAAAAAATGGCCTCCCTCATGAGGCAACACATGTCATCACTTTTGCAAAACCCTAACCCTAACCCTACCCTAAACCCATACCCAAATACCCCCCAAGACCCATCTTCATCTTCCCCCCACCTAAAGCCTAACCCTAACTCCACTACTCACTACAACACCGCCCTAACTATCCACCCACCTCCTAATATTTCACCACCAACCCCCTGCCACTGTCACTTTTCCCGTCGCCGAAAATTTTCTGAACTCTTTCAAATTCTCCCAAACTTCTCTCACGCCCGCTTCTCATCCAAATCTACAACTTCCCTCAAAGACCCCACCCCAAAATACCCCTAAAACAGCCTCTATCGCCCATTTTTCCCTCGGCTCCAGCGAATTCGGCACCCTTCTCCCACCCCCTTCCGGTGGTCCGATCAACGATCCAACTTCGGATCCATATTTCCCACCCCCGGGCAACCTACCCCCTTTATTTTCATCCCATTTGGCCAACTCCGATCGCCGGACCGTCGAAACTCCGGCCAACCGGAGTGGGACAGCTCGCCAAGCCTCCCAAACCCCTATTTTTTCACCTTTTTAACCCGAATAACTCCTCAATTATCCCACCCACCTAATTCTAGGATTTTACCCCTTTCCCACCCACTTACCACCTCTTCACCCTTTTCTTAACTCTCCTCCAACCATTAATACACCCTTAACTTCAAAATTTCAATCCCCACCTAATCCCAAACCATTTTTATCCCTCACCCCTCTAAAATTCCAACTTTATGCCCACAACCCCACCCAACTTCACCCCCCACCCTCAATGTATGCCCCCACCCCCTACCATGACCCATTTTTGGAGTTTCACCCTCCGTATGCCCCCACAATCTTATTTTGGGTATGATGATGGTTTTATGGTGGAAGACTCTCATTGGATGTTTTTGGCGAGCCGATATTCGAGTCGAGTTAGAGGACGAGTTCATGGCATGCAGCGGAGCCCATGGAGGAGGGGTTCCTTTTGATGGCGTTCCCTCCACACGCTTGAAGACGAGCTTTTTGGAAGACGGGGAGAATGATGTGATCGGAGGGATATTTTGGTCATATCCTCTTTCATTTTCGGCATATATTAGTTAATCATATTTTCTTCTTATGTTGCATTTTATTTTATTTCATTTCATATTGTATTGGTCTAATTAGAGGATGGGCTTTAGGTGAACGCCTGAGTATTAGGCTTATTGTATAGATGGGCATAAGTCCCACATTTGTTAGTTACTCCTTTAGTGCGCACCTCTCTATCCTATAAATAGACTACTCCTCTTCCTCATTTGGGGACTTGAACTTTGGCGTAAAGGCTTAGTTATATTTCTCTCTCTAAATTGGTGCGGTTCCTTTAGAGTTGTGCCATTAGACGTGTGGTTACGTCAAACCCAATATACAAATAAGAAACAAAAGACCAACAGCTAAACAAGATACCACAGCCCAAACTAGATAAACAAACAAGACAACTGAAATTAAAACCAGGATACCACTCAGCAAATTCTACCATATGTCTACTATTGCAAGAAGGAAAAATAATAACAAAAGTGCTTTCAAAATTGGAGATGGAGAATGGTGTTATGATTTGGATGCCTTGAAGAATCATGTTCTCCATTTCTACCAAAATATTTACTGTGATGACCTTCCTTTATGTTGATCCCTTTCACATTTCTAATGTAAGTTAAGAACAAGAGGAGGTTAGCCCTTTGATTTTGATGAAATTCCATGCACTATAAAACATATGAAGCCATTTGAAGCTTCTGAAATCATCAAAATAAATAAATAACAACTCATTTCCATCGAGTTTCCAAGTAGATTAACATAGAATTTGTCAAGAGCATGAATGAGTTGCAGATCCCATCAGAATTTTCTCTTGGACAAATTTAGTTGTGTTCCAAGCTAGCAACAAACTATTTTCCGGTGAAATTCCAATGGACACTCTATTTTCTAGATCGGCGAACTTCATTTGGAAATCGTCTTGGAATTCGCTAACAATGTTGAATTTGGCTAGAAACCAACTGACCGGATCCATTCCACCAATCATCGCCTCTTTACCGGACCTTCTTGATCTGGATATATCTAACAGGTAACAACTAACTACTTGACATTAATTGCAAACATCTCTCTAAATTATTATATTTGCGAAAAACGCCTTGAACTAATCCATTAGCCTGTAATTTCACCTAGATAAAGACCTTCTTTAGTGACATTTTTTAGCCGAGACACAATGGATTGCAATCAGAGCGTCATGGTTCATGCATTTTTTGTTTGCACTTTACCCTTTAGGTATCCAGCCTCAAAATATGTGAATAAATTGGTTGATGAGAAAAGATAAAAGTTGGATTCTATTTACTTCATTCGAGAAAATGAAGGAAAGAAGTAAAGTAGCATTCTTGAATTTTAGGTTTTCACTACAACTACACTTTCAAAGAGTAAGACAATTTAGTATTAGTTGAGTTGGAAATTATACTTATCTTTTATGTTTCAGTTAGGATTTTGTTTTGCCACCTTGATTGTTATATCATAAATTATTCATATTTATTGCCAAGAATACTTGTGATTTTGATTCAACATAAAAGGCCGGAATATTGTCTTTCTCCTTCTTGGTGCATCCTTAGTAAAAGGAGTCATGAGAGTGCCAATCATTTGCTTTTGCACTGCAATTATTCTACATATTTGGTGGAAAAGGAATTCCTAGAACTTAATGTGATTGGGGCTTTACCATCCTCTTGGCATGACCTATTGTCAATGGAGGTCTCCTTGAATGGCCAAAAAAGAAAAAGGGATGTTCTATGGAGATGCATTTGTCTAGCAATGGCTTGGGGGAGGAATGATAGAACTTTTTAAGAGAGAGCATCTTCAAAAAAAAGAATTGTGGGAAAGAATTAAATATTCGGTGTCTCTTCGGGCATCATCTTCAAAGGCTTTAAAAGGTATCGACCCAACGATAATCAGGGACAAATGGTTGGAAAGTTTAGTGTAATATGCTATAATTTACCTACCAGAAATGATGCTGGTTTCTACCTCATGGGTGGAGAAGGAATTTGTTTTTCTTGTGTTGTTTCGATGTTTTTCATTGTTGTTTTTGCTTCAACTGTGAACTGCTGGTCTACTTTGCTTTGTACTAAATTGTATTCATCACTCTAATAAAATAAAAAAGTTTTATTGCTAAGACTATGTATTCTAAAGTGATATCATTCTGAAATGTAACTTCCAAAAATGGTCACACGTGCAACCCATGCGTGCATCAACTAGTAGCATTAAATTCCCCTAATGTCTTGTTTGACCCAACAATTCCATTAAGATCCATCCATTTTTAGCATAAGTTGGTCATTGCCATGCACATACACTAATAAACTATTCTCTTATTTTTTTCTTAATTAAACTCATTTAATATTGAATTAAACATTAATTGTAAAACTAAAAAAGGCAGAAATTGAAAATCACATTGCCACTACTGATTAGCAATTAAAATTTAAAACCGAATTCTGAAATGAAAATTACCAATAGTAAATCATATACAAATTGAAATCGGAAGTAATATAAATAATGATATCGAAACAAAAAAATGTCAAATCTTCCAAATCGAACCGATTAGTCGAAATGGAAACCATAGATATTCAATTACATCAAAAACGAAACCAACGCTCAAATCGATACCATTTTTTAAATAAATTTAAAAGGAAAAAAAAAAAGAAGAAAGGTAGATTGAGAGCACACCAAATCAGAGAGGCGATCCCTAGGGGCTGGGCCCAAAGAAGAGAATGAGGAGGGAATATGGTTGCGGTTTTTTACGTGTTTGTTACAAGTTTAGTTTGTTTAGGTGAGTAAATTTGTCTTTTACAAGTCAATTGTCTGGTCAAAAAACACATGGGACAATCTACAAGGGCAGTATGCATCAGGGGTTTGCAATTTACCCTATTGCTTATTATCCAAGTAAGATGTGTTGTTGAGATTGACCATAACAATAAATAACCTTGTAACCGATTTTTAATAGGCTTAGTTTGATTCTAGTTCCAAAACTAGATAATTGATCTATCTTACTAGTTTAGTTTCGCAACAGAACTGATCAATGAAACACTCCTTAGAGCAACCCTTACGAGCAGTTCAAATTTACATTCAACTATGCCAAAAACACCCTATCAAAACTAACCAAATTGCTATGGGCAAGTGCAAATATGGGGTACCAAGGCTAAAACGAGGTTGTATACCGGTTAAAAGGAATAAATGGTGATGAAAAGTACAACCCCTTGGGCGGACCCCTTTTCCCTCCCCAAAGGTCTTATTATTATGTTTAGCCCCCCCCCCCCCCCCCCCCAACCCACACACACAAAAAAAAAATAGTCGTTGCCATAAAAAAAACAGTCACTTTTATTACTTAATGTTTTATATATTTAGCTATGTTTTATTTATTTAAACGAACATGAATAGTTGTTGTGGTAAAATAAACCTTTGGGGGTAGAAATATAATTATTAACATTTGTAATATATCTTGGGCGGAACATCATTTTCCGCTTAAGGGATGGGTCCCACAAAAAACCAACTAGCGTATTACTAAATTTGTTATTTTTTACGGTAGCAAAGTCTAAATATCCACTTTTACGGTACCCACAGCATACACAAATACCTCATAAATACAATTTAAGCATACCCGTAAGGTCTTATAAGCATTGAACATATGCATTCTGCTCTAACTCACGCGGCCCTCTCACTATCATTCATTCATACAAAGCTCAAAAAACTTCAAAAGAGCTCATAGTTATTGCATATTTGTTAAGTGGAAAAACCTATGCATCAATCTAATACTGTCTAGATAAACATTAGATAATTCAAGAGAACAAGAAAAAATAAGCATAAGAAACTGACCTCCGCTCCAAGAAGCCGCATCCTAAAGACGTTAAGTGATTGCCTTTCCATATCTTGAGCGCCCATGTAGATGATACATTGCAAACCAAAACGTGCACAAACAGTCGCAGTGGCAACTCCGTGCTGACCAGCACCAGTTTCAGCAATGATGCGGCTTTTCCCCAATCTCTTAGCAAGTAAAGCTTGCCCAACAGCATTGTTAATTTTGTGCGCCCCGGTGTGATTTAGATCTTCCCTCTTGAGGTATATGTCTGGCCCTTCACCATTGGGACGCTTATAGTGCTCAGTAAGCCTTTCCGCAAAATAAAGAGGGGTTTCCCTGCCAACATAGTCTTTCAATATCCCATCCAGTTCTTTCTGCATCAAATGATTGATCACAAAATTAGCAATGTCAACATGCCTCTACAACAAGAGCAAATAAATAAATAAACTAAGGGTGTGTTTGATTGACATGAAAAAAAATTCTATGGAAAATGATTGTTTGACTCATGTTTTGCCTTTGTAGTACCTTGGTTGCAAACAAGTTCTATAAGAAAATCATTCATGCACATACCAATTGCTCCATCCAAAACCTCATTTTTATTGGAAAATATTTCTTATCCACCAACCAAATAATGGGTTTCCATGGAAAATAGAAAAAGTAAGGGTGTGTTTGATTGCAAACATGGAAAATAATTCACATGGATAAAAAGTTAGAAAATGAGTGAAAAAAACAAATGAGTTTTTTGTCTTAAGGCGTTTTTGATTGACAAGGAAAAAAATTCATGGAAAATATTTGTTTGGACTCATGTTTTATACCTTGATTGCAAACACTCCATATAAGAACAATACTCATGCAAGTAACAAGTGCTCCATCTCAAACCTCATTTTTATTGAAAAATATTTTTTATCTACCCACCAAAGAATTGGTTTCCATGGAAAATAGAAAAAGTAAGACAAAAAACTCACATATTTTTCCACTTATTTTCAAACTTCTCATCCAAATAAATTATTTTTCACGCATTTTCCATGTTTCCAATCAAAAACACCCTCATGGAAAATGCATGGAAAATAGTTCATTTGGATGAGAAGTTAGAAAATGAGTGGAAAAACATGTGAGTTTTTGGTCTTTCTTTTTCTATTTTCCATGGAAACCAATTCTTTGATGGACGGATAAGAAATATTTTCCACTAAAAATGAAGTTTGAAATGGAGCACTTGTATTGTGGGTGAGTATTGTTCTTACATAAATTATTCACAATCAAGGTACTACAGAAACAAAACATGAGTCAAACCAACTATTTTCCATGAAAAATTTTCCATGTCAATCAACCACACCCTTAGGGTCCGTTTGATTGTCATGGAATTATTTTTTGTGGAAAATAGTAATTTTATGGTGCCTTTGATTGCAAACATGGAAAATTTCAAGTTGGAAAATGAGTGGGAAAATATGAGTTTTTGGCCTTACTTTTTCTATTTTCCATGGAAATCAATTCTTTGGTGAGTGAATAAGAAATATTTCCCACAAATAATGAGGATTGAGATGGAACACTTGTAATGTGAATGAGTATTGCTCTTATATAAAGAGCTCGCAATCAAGGTACTACAAAGTCAAAACATGAGTCAAAATAACTATTTTCCATGAAAAAAAATTCCATCTCAACCAAGCAAACCCTTAGTTCTTATTTTAGTTTTGTAGTGCTTGATTTCAAATAAATTCTATAAAAATAAAGTGTTCCATATTTTTATCATTTTCATGGAAAACATTTCTTACCCAAACCCCAAAGAATTGAATTCCATATAAAACTCCAAAAGTAAGATCATATTAGTCTCATCTTTTTCCACTCGCTTTTCAACTTTACGTGAAATTGAACTAATTTTCAGCTATTTTCCAACTTTGTTATAAACACACCCACTATTTCTATTTTCCACGAAAACCAATTTTTTGGTGGATGAATAAGAAATATCTTCCACTAAAATTGAAGTTTGAAATGGAGCACTTGTAATGTCGATGAGTGTTGTTCTTACATGAGTACCACAAAGACAAAAAAATGAGTCAAAACAACTATTTTTCATGGAAAATTTTCCATGTCAATCAAACATACAAGATTAAAAGCTCGTATCTTTCCTCACTCATTTTCCAACTACTCATCAAAATGAACTATTTTCCAACAATTTTTCAAGTTTGTAATCAAACACACCCTAATTTTTTTTTTATTCTTACTCATTTTTTTCTTCAAAAGATAAAAATACTTTTAAGCCCCAATTGGTTGGTATAGTCAAGTTGTGTGAAATGTGGTCCGAACCAAACATTCCTATAAAAGTGACTTGTTTCCTTGAAAAATAAATGACACGAAAAAGCAGGCCATCCATAAAAAATAGATAAGCCAGACAAATCAAAACAATGGAATAAAGTAAAAATGAAATGTTATAAGGTAAAATGGTCCAGCTTGGTAAAAATGTAAATGTGTTAGAATTAATAAAAATGCTATTGGAACCAAAATGGGAGGATTTTTATTGCTTGGTTTGTGGGTCTGGGTCCACATAAATGGGATCAAAGAATCTATCAATAACTTGGCGCGGTGAAATTTGGGTTCCAATAGAAGAAGAAGTCAAGTCTAAAATTAAATGGAGAAACCTGAAAGTGTTGATCAGAAGCGAGAGAATGAAAAGCGGATTCGAGCTCGGTGAGAGCATGCATTAGGGTTTCGGGAACATATTTTCCACCAAACTTGCCGAAGCGGCCGAAGGAGTCGGGTCTTAGGAGAACCGCCGGTTCAGGTTCCTCCACAATCACATTGGTGAGAACACAAGATATGGAAGGGGTCTTTCTGGTGAATTTGAGGGGTAAATGAGAGGGGCCGAATGAGGATCGGTAGGGCTTGGGGATAGAGGATATGTTGGTTCTGCAAGATGGGTTTGTGGAGGAGAAGGCGGCGTCCATCTTTGAAAATATGGAGAAAAAAAGATGGGTGACTTGGTTTTGGCGAGGTTGATGTTTACGTTCATGTTCTCTATATATAGGGGACAAATAATCGGTGGGTGTTACCGAACAATCTAGTAGTGTGCTGCTGCATACGTGGAACGATAGTGTGTCCCAATCCTTTTTGAGAGAGTCACTGCTATTTTACTCCCCTAATGTCATAATTTCCTATTAAAGAATAAGATAAAAGTCATATTTCTTCTATATTTGAATTTTTTATGATATTTTTAATATAAGAATTAAATTTATAAAATATCTTATTTTTATACACTTTAAAAATTATAAGGATATTTCCTCAAAATCCCATTTTTCTAAATTAACATGGAAATAACAATTTCTTGACTTTCATGTCAAAGGTGAGTATCACACAATAATTGCAATAATTGTTATAAGACTAAATTTTTTGTCAGCATTCAATTATGTACTGTTATGAGAAAGTACGATCAATCACATCCATTTCATCTTGTATACACTCCAAAAGCCAATTAAACAAGGTCACATGCCTTGTCCTTATTTAGGGCTCAAATCATTTAGTGTGTTGTCATCTACCACTCATTATTACCTTTTGAGTCTTCAAACTAAGTCGGTACTTAATCTTTGATACAAATAATTGTGGGCGAGAGAATATTTTTCATAGTCGACTTGCATATATTTTAACTTATCTTGCCAATTACTTTAAGTTGAGTTTGATGATGTCATATATACTTTAGAAGGCTTACTACCACATTAGGTGATAGAGGTAACGATGAGTACATTATTTTGTATATTTTATATTCAAATTTATACTTTTTTAATTTTATTTTATTTTGTTTAATAAAGTTCTTATGGTGGTTTTGTTAAATAAAGAAGACAAAAAAATGCAAGAACGATAGATTTCGGATTTAAAACAATAATTTTAAGTCAATTTTAAAATTTTCTTGTACTAATTTGTGAAAAAAGTTGTGAGTGAAAATTTTGTAGGAAAGGATAGAATTTGATGCAAATTAACAATCAATTCGAGAAATGAGCGAAAGGTTGATTTTTACAGTCATTTGAAAAAAGTTAATTTCATACTTAAATTCAAAAAAAATTATTTTTCGAATTGAACGAAACTCGGCGTTCGTGTTCGGCAAGCAAAAATAAGAGTTCCCGGGTAGGAGAAAATGGAGTACCTTATTCCCCTCCAAAGACTAAAAGAGGTGGAGTGTTCGGTTCTAACATTTTTTGGCCAAGTAAAGAGAGTTTCACTACAACCCAAACACCTCACCTAATGGACTATAAAAAGGACAGTTGGGCTCATTTTTTTTACACACAATATCGAGGAGTAATTTTTTAATGCTTGTATTAAATTTGAGACTAAGTTTTTATCATTTTGAGAGGATTGAAGATTATTGTTAGAGAATGATGATACCAGAAATGGTATCACTAAGTCAAAGTGTACATAAGCTCAATACCATACAATAATGGAGTATGATAGATATGAATAAATAGACAAAAATAGATAAGGCAAAGTAGAAGATGATACCAAATATAAGTGGTTCAGCCTATGAATGGCCTACGTCCACTATGTGAATGTGAAATCCACTAAGTATGGGTTCTAATGGCCTTGGGATACAAGCACTTAAGCTTTTTCTCTCTAACAATGGTTTTGACAGAGTTTCAGTAGGGTTTTCAATATGCGACCTCTTACAATGTAGAAGATGAAGTGTATTTATAGTGCTTGGGGGTGTAATGTACCCCCAAACATGTAATTAGCATGTGCATGAGGAGGCTCCCAATTATGAGTTGACACATGTCCCTCAAACATGTGACTAATCATAATACAATATTCCCTTACGTGAGGGGATAATCTTGTTGTAATAGACTTCTCCACGCTGGATTTGCCATCTTAGAACTTTGTACTGATCGTACTGTAGATGTTGTTTAGAGGGGTCTTAGTCTGGCCGAGTACGAAACCCTAATATAGCCTTATTCGATATTCTGGTGGAAGTGTAGTCTCAACTGAACATGTCGGGTCGAGACGTGCCTTATTTGATATTACTAGATCCCGACCGAGATAATGGACGAGACATGTCTTTGCTGATGAGACGCTGCCTTAGAGTCTCGGCTCATGAGAGGGTCGAGAGCATGGATTCACGAGGTCGACTCTCTTCCAGATAAGCCCTGGATACAGCCTGAATGGGGTCTTTCTAGAACTCGATTGTGGACACTGTTGACCCTCGTCTTAGGACGAGGTCACACTTGGTCATATCAATTACTCCTAGCCCTTAGCCATTTGTATGAAGAGGCGAATGAGGGATACGAGTTGACATGGTCTTGATGAGATGTCTCTGATGTGTCGAATGCTTACAACTTATAGGATGAGAGAGTGACACATGCATGTGTTTTGATTGGGTAACGTCTGCCCCAAGTTTAATTTAACGGCTGGAAGTTTAGTGCTTTGTGCCCTCAATGATGATGTGTATTGGGAAATGTTCTTCGTCATTTTAAAGTATTTAAATCTATAATTCTCTCTTTCCTTAGTTTACCCAAAAATTTCCCACTTCAATTTTTCTGCAAACGCTATTAACAACCTCTCCAGAGATTCTTGATTCCCTCTGTTTCTAAACTTTTCCAACCTCTCTTTACTTCCAAGAGGTTCCCTCTCCTCCAGGTAACAACTTTCTTGTCACTTTTCTGGTTTTCTTCCTTCAGTTTGTAAATTTTTCTGCAGTGTCTTTTTTTGGCGAGTTTTCTCTCTCTGGCGAGCTTATTGGGTGAATTTAAGGGTTAAACCCCCCATTTCCGTTTGCTCTTCTGGGAAGTTAGTAGTGGTAGAGGTTGTGTTCACTGGGTTTAGGGGGTAAACCACCAATGGAAGGTTTCTCAAGCCTATCTTCGGTCATATTCTTAGGTGGGTCTTTTGGGTAGTTCTTCGTTATTTTATTGGAAATGATTAAGTTTCTAGCCTTAGATCCTTTAGTCAACTAAAGCCAAACTTGCATCTTGTTTGTCCCCCTTTCAATTTCGGTTTCAGTTTTCACCAAAGTTGAGTCTCGTCCTGTTAATTTTAAACTAGCCGAGGAGTTTCCAATCCTCAGAAAGAGGTGTTTTCATGAAATGAGGAGGGTAGAGGCTGAGGAAGCCGAAAGGCATAGAACCGAGGCTTTTCCTATTCATCCTATTTATTCTCCCCCGCTAGGTGTCAGTCGTCCTTCAGTTGTTGAGTTGATTGACTCTACGTCTGAGTCGTCCTCTACTACAGTCGATAATATGTCCATCTCTCAGTCGACTGAGGGTGTTGACTCTTTTGAGGAATCTGTGGCACACCCCTCATCCCCCGCTGAAGGGTCTGAAGTAAATGAGGCCTCTTCTCATGTCTTGTCCTCTCACAGTACCGAGGCATCAGATCACTTTGACTCCTCCATCCAGATACTTGAGCCCAGTGTCATCGTTCCACCTCCAATAGATGCGATTCCTCATTTGGTTGTGATGAGAGACGAGTTTGTTCAAAAACTCTCAAGTGGTGAACCAAATAATTCCCTGGCCAAATCACTAGAAGATAGTGGTGAAGAGAGTGAACTTGACACTTTTTCATTGAGTCCTACGAGAACACTGTATCTGAGGTCGATCTTCTGGTTTGGAGACACCTTTATGAAACTGGACCCTTTGTTTCCATGAGAAAACCTTCTGAAGATGATAGAGCCTTACATGGCCGAAAGGGTGAGGTTTGTGTCTAGGAGCAGATGTTTAAGGTCGACTTCCGATTGTCTATTTACCCGATCATACGAGCTATCCTAGCCCATTTAGGTCTTGCCCCTTCTCAGCTTTCTTCTAATGCCTAGAGATTTGTTCTCGACTTCTTTGCTATCTGAAAGATAGTTCACCAAACTGACCTTCCTGTTAACATTTTTATGGCTTGTTATACTGTGTTGTCCTTCAAGACTCAACCTGGCTACTATCATCTCGTAGTCAGGAAATCTACAAAGAAAGTTCTGTTGGTAATGCAAACCTCTAACCATAACTGGAAACCTCTCTACTTTTTCATCTCTAGGGCTTAGGAATTTGGTCCTAATATCGCTTGTGGCACATCTGAGCTTAGTACTCCTCATTGATGGGCTAAGGTCTCTGCGTCGGGGCTTGAACCCTAAGGCTATTGAAAAAGTTAAGAAACTTTGAAAACAAGGTGATGGGGTTGTCTTGTTAAGTTTGAGCTGTTGATGACCCCATATTACTCGACTCGAATAGGTTTATGGGTTGACTTCCTAACCGAGCAACGTAAGTGATTTTCTTACCAACTGTTGTGTCATATTTTATAGTTTTTCATTGTTGACCTCGTCTATTTTTTACGGATCGTCCAACGAACACACTAGATAACATTTGGAAGATGGTGGACCCAAACCTAAGCAAAGTTTTCATCAAACACGGCAAGAAGTTTGATGCCCCTGCTGCCCCAACTAATAAATCCACTATGGGTGACCCCAGTCGAGCCGAAGATGCTGGGAAGAAGAGGAAAGGATGAGTCGGGGAAACTACTTCTCACCATCCAACTAAGCATAGTCGGACTGATAAAGCAATCCCCATCTCTACATACGAGGCTTTGGCAGCTCGTTTCTCTCAATTGAAAGTAGACGACGAGAGTGTCATTGGCTATGCTAAAAAGGCCATGGATGGTGTTGGCTGCCTCATCTAAGATGGTGATAAGCGTTTCCTCCGATTTGTGGATATATCACTACTTACCGCGTTTACTCTCCATAGGGTTGTTCAGGTCTTTACATAAACTTGTCAAGTGTAGTCTCCTTAGTCCCATCTCATACTGATTTATCTGTCAATATTTTTTATTGCAGAGTGTAGTTTCCTTCTATCGGATGGGAGACTGGATCTATAAGAAACTTTCCTTGATTTAGAAGGGAAGAGATGCAGTGACGATCGAGAATAACCTGAAGGATAAACTTTAAAAGTCGGCATTACAGAAATCGATCGATGAGGTTACTAATTTGAAGACTGAGCATGCCAATACTTTGAAGAGGATGGCCAAAAACAAACCGGTTGAGATTGATGTTGTCGTCAAGGATGCCTTGGAAGAGGCTGAGGCGCAAGATATAGCTGAGTTCAAAGATTGTGATGAGTTTGGGGGCTATGCCTTTGAGTATCTTGAGAGAGGCATAAAGATTGTCAGTCGATGGGCTGCACTCAAGCACGCCGAGGTTATAAACCTGACCCCTGATGACTTCATGGGTCTTGACTTCAGCGACCCCCTTCTCGAGACCGCTCTAGACGATGTTGAAAATTTGAGCGACACTTTGGAGGTCAACCTCAACGAGGTCGCCGAGAATAATGATATTGCAGCCAATATAAGCGCTAATAATGATGGGGCTAGGACTATTCTTGCTGGTGGGTCAGCTCAGGTAGATATTGAAGGCAGTTTACAACTTTAAGCTTGTTTATTATTTGTATTTTATTGGGATTGACGTTTGTGGCCATATACTCCCTACCTTGTGTAGCTCTCGTACTGAACTGCGTTTGTAACCCCATCATTACTGAATGACAAGTTTTTGTTTGTTATCGTCTTCTTGTATGTTTATGAAAATGTGTCTGTGCTAATTTTTCATTAGTATCATAACATCTTGTCTCTTCTCTTACATTGACTTCACCAAATTAATGGTGTTACATTGACATGTCCCCTCTCATCGTTTTGAGAGTGTATGGATGAGAGTTGTCTCGTCCATGCACTATCGTCTCAGCGGAAAAAGAATTTTCACCAAATTAATGATGTTTAAAATGAATCACACTAAGAAATTTTTAAATTTGAATCCACCAAATTATGGTGTTAGATCATGAGTCCCCTCTCATTGTTTTGAGAGTGTATGGATGAGAATTGTCTCATCCATGCACTGTCATCTCGATCGACAAAGAATTTTCCTCAAATTAATGATGTTTAAAATGAACCACACTAAGTGATTTTTAAATTTGGATCCACCAAATTATGGTGTTAGATCATAAGTATTTTGAGAGTGTATGGATGAGAGTCATCTCGATCGAGAAAGAATTTTTACCAAATTAATGGTGTTTAAAATGAACCACACTAAGTGCTTTTTAATCCCTCTCGATGTTATTTGAGAGTCCTTAGACGAGGTGAATACCATCTGGACTGTCATGTTACCGAGAGCACCTTAAAGTGACCTCACCACGAATGATGTTTTATAGCTTAAGATGAATTGATACATACAGTCAATAAATATGCAAATAATAGACAAGTTATGAGAGAACACTTGGGAATTTTCATTCATAATCTAATTATCATTCTTATATACACGGACAAAAGAGATAATCAAAACTAAAATGAAATTTAAACACAAAACTTCTTACTAATAGTATTTCTTGAGATGGTCAGTGTTTTATGGGTTGCAGAATGGATCTCCTTCTAAATTTTCCAATCGATACGTTCCTACAATCACTTCTTCATAGGGACCATGCCAGTTAGGAAGAAGCTTGTTGGGTTTCTGCCACGTTTTCTTCAAAATAAGGTCTCCTACTGCCAGTGGTCGGGCTTTCACCCTCTTATTATAAAACTTTATTATCCTTTGCTGATAGGCAGCTTACCTAACCTCACTATCTTCTTTTTATTCCTCCACCAGATATAAATCTGATCTCCTCCCTTCCACATTCTCCTTCGGGTCATATGTTTGGACCCTATGGGTTGGGAGACCTATCTTTGTCGGCATTACAGCCTCTAAGCCATAGGCTAGCATGAACGGAGTTTCTCTCGTCGGAGTCCTCTATGTAATCTTATATGCCCATGGGACAGTATGCACTTCCTCAGTCCATCTCCCCTTAGCGTCTTCTAACTTTTTCTTGATTCCATCGAGAATTGTTCTGTTGGTGACCTATGTTTTCCCATTAGCCTGGGGTCGGCCTGGAGTTGAGAAGAATTATTTGATGCTGACCCGATCATAGTATTTCTTAAGGGAGATGTTATTGAAATGCATCCCATTATTAAAAATCATAATGTTAGAGAGGTCGTACCTACAGATGATGTTTTTCAGATAAACTGAAAGGCCTTATTTTACGTGATTGTGATCATTAGCTCGGTCTCTATTCACTTTGAAAAATAATTAATCACCATAATCAAATAGCGATAATTATTTACTGCTCTTGGCATTGGCCCTACCAAATCAATCCCCCAGGCTGCAAATGTCCATGTAGAAGTGATAAAAGTAAGGCTGATGAGGTTGATGGGGTATGATGGCAAATCTTTGACACTTATCACACTTCTTGACATATACAACTGCATCCTTGGCTAACGTTGGGCACCAATATCCCTGAGTGATGATCCTTTTTACCAATGACCTTCCTCCAATATGACTAGAGCAAGACCCCTCATGCACCTCCTTTAAAATATACTCTACCTCAGATGGATGGACACATCTGAGTAGAGGAAGTAGGAACCCTTTTTTGTATAAGATGTGTCCTATGATAGAGAACATAACAACTTTATACCTCAGCTTCTTTCTCTCGGCTCTACACTCTGACAGCTTTTCATCTTTGATATACCGGATGATAGGATTCATCCAAGAAGTTACCATATTCAAGTTGAAGAAAATTCCACAGTAATTTCTTCTCCTTCAATCGTCCGCCGATTGAGGATCTCTACCGGGACCGTTCTTCTAATTTTAGTTCTGGTGGCTGAAGCTAATCTTTCAAGAGTGTCAGCTCGGCCATTTTCTAGCTGGGGTATCCTCTTCAATTTTACTTCGCTAAAATGCTTCAGTGATGTCATCACCCTTCCCAAGTACTTAGCCATTCTGTCATCCTTTGCCTCATATACCCCTAAAATTTAATTCACAATAAATCTGAAATCCCTATGGACAAGGAGTTGGCCGACATTCAGTGCCCGGGCAAGGGAGAGACCTGTTAGGAGGGCTTCATACTCTGACTCATTATTGGAGGCCTTGAAACTGAACCTTAGTGCATATTCAATATCGATCCCATCCGGGGCTGACACAATTAAACATGTCCCACTTCTGTTCTCACACGAAGATCCATCAATAAATAGGCTCCACACAGTATTATTATGAGAGAAATTATCCTCCTTTAGGGATCCACTCTTAAATAGGTACCGCTCTTCCTTGTTCTCTGACACCTTGTTTCTCATTGAACTCGTCTCGGCCTTGACTAGGGGGAGATACACCCTTCTCTCTAGCTCACAGTTGTAACTTCAATCTCGTTTGTATCAGCCACATCGCATGTGAACTCGGCTATGAAGTCAGCTAGGTCATGCCCCTTAATGGTCGTTCTCGGCTGATAGATGATGTTGAATTCTCCCAACTTAATTGCCTAGGCCGTCAGCCTTCTTGACTTCTTAAGTTTGTGAATGACCTGTCTGAGAGGTGAGTCTGTAAGAGGTTGACTGATTAACGAGCATAAATATAGGGATTTAGATACCCGAGGGGGCTAATAATGCGTAGGTTAATGGGTGAAATACGTAATATTTGCATCGTATCAACCACCATGGTATGTGTCTGTAAATACAACTTCATCTTCCTTGATGCATGGATTAGATCATAGGCCATCTTCTCTATTATAGGATATCTTTGCTCGGCCCCCTGGAGGGCCTTGCTATTAAAGTACATTGGCTTTTGGACTCCATCCTCTTCTCTGACAATAGAAACACTAATGGCCGATTTCAAAACCGCTAGATAAAGATATAATTTCTTTCCTAGGATTAGTCTTGATAGTAAAAGTGGGGTGCCAAGGTAGGCCTTCAATTCTTGAAAATCCCTTATCGCACTCCTCATTCCACTCAAAATCCTTTCTAAGTATTTTAAAAAAAGGAAGGCACTTGTCAGTAGCTTTAGACACAAACTAGTTTAATGATGCCACTCATCCAGTTAACCTCTGCACATCTATGATTATCGTCGGAGTCTTTATTTCCAACAAAGCTTTATTCTTTTGGGGGTTGGCTTAAATCCCCCATCTGATTCATGATAAAGCCTAAGAACTTGCCTGCCTCCATACCTAAGACACACTTAGAAGGGTTGAGTTTCATCATGTACTCTTCTATAGTATCAAAAGTTCGTTCAAGGTCGGCCACATGAGTGTCGGCCTTGAGGCTCTTTGTTGACATACCGTTGATGTAAACTTCCATCATCTTCCCAATCTACTCCTCGAACATCTTGTTGACCAACCTTTGGTATGTTTCCCCAAAAAATTTCAATCCGAAGGGCATGACCTTTTAATAATAGGTCCCCTTGTCAAATATGAATGTTGTCTTCTATGCATCGACTGTATCCATGAATATTTGATTATAGCCTGGGTAGGAATCCATAAAGCTCATTAATTTATGACTGGTAGTAGCATTAATCATCTGATCTATCCTTGGTAAGGGAAATTATCTTTGGGGTAGGCTTTATTCAAATCTATAAAGTTAACACACATCTTCCATTTACCATTGGCTTTGGGGACGATGATAGCATTCGTAAGCCATTGGGGGTAAATAACCTCCCGGATGAAGATGACCTTTTCTAACTTCTTCACCTCCTCTCGAATGACATCATACTTCTCTCACGAATAAAATCTTCTTCTTTATCGGATCGATTTTGCATCCTCGTCCATATTCAGCTTATGGAAGAAAACCTTCGGGTCAATGTCGGGAATATCCTCATGGCTCCAAACAAATATGTGTTGCCTCTTCTTTAATAGCTTCATCAGCTCCTCTTTGACCTCCTTATTTAGGGCTTTGCCAATTCAGATGTTTTTTTCCAGCTCGTCCTCACTAAGGATGATGTATTCTACCTCTTCAGTGGCTTCGCCCTTCTTTAATTTCTTTTTATCTCTAGGGTCCAAGGTATCAATTATGTAGGTCGTAGTGGCCCTTTTGTACGTCTCCCTCTCCTCGGCTGAGTTGAAGTAGCATTCGCGTGTCTCAACTTAGTCCCCCTGAACTTCCCCAGCCCTATATGGAGTCGGGAATTTAATCATCTAGTGGACTGTTGAGGGCACAACCTTAAACTCCTTTAGGGCTACCCTTCCAAGAATTATATTGTAAGTTGAGTAGACATTCTCATCCGTAACGAAGAAACTAATCTTCTTCATTAGCCATTTCATCCAATGATTTCCCATTCTAACTTCCATTTCATAACTTCCCAAAGAGTGTACTTTCTCTATGCTGAACTCCGTGAGAGGTTGATGATACAAAACTAGCCTCTTCTTGCTCAGACATAAGCCTTTGTAAAAATCCCACAACATAACATCGGCTGAGTTATTGTCGTCCACTAAAATTCTCGAAACCTCATAACCATGCAATAGAGCGGTGATAGCCAAAGGTTCATCACGCGGGGCTAATATCCCCTTGAAATCCAATCTAAAAAGTCCCACAATCAAAGTTTTCATATTAACTTTAGTTCCTTTTGCCTTCTTCGTCTCTATGGTTGCTGAATGCACTTCCTTACGTTTGGGAGGGAGAGACTTAGCCTTTGCTAGATGAGCTTTTCTATCGACAATTTCTTTTCCTCCTCCAACTTGTGACAACCCGCCTAATTAAATACCGGGTGATTAGTCCTACACCCAATTAAATCAGAGTATACAGTTGGTTCATTTTTAGCATCACTGTCGAAAAAATATTTTCTTTACTAATTCACCTAATAATTAATTAAGCTAGTGTAAAAAAAATTCCGTTTTTAATCTAATTAAAACCATTCCACAAAGCGTAGGAGTAATAGATAATATCACATCACAACTGAACATGACTAAATATGATTGGAATAAATCTCCAGTTAAAAATATTTCATTACCATCAAATAAACTAATGTCAATAGTAAATGATTACAATCTCAGTAATACAAATGAAATAACTAGAATCGTGGGAAACATGCCCTAAATGAAAGTAGACACTACAGATGTGTGAACCAACAAAATGGAAAAGTCTAAACAAATTTGCCTCTTCAGTAGTAGCTACAACCCGTTGAGATATCCATAATCTTCGGGTTGTAGATTAAAAAAATTTACCTCATATTATATATAATAGTGTGATGAATATATACTGTGATGTAATCTACTAAATGAGAATTGTAGATTAAACTATATATACTGGGATGTAATCTACTGTGTGAAATTTGTAGATTAATATATACTATAAGGTAATCTACTGCGTGATATTGTAGATAAAAAAATGAATAATCAAATTTGATTTAATTAAGTAAGTAAATACTTAATCTTAAAGTTGTGGAAGTCTAGTTCATATTAAAGAGAAATGAACATGTTTAATTATCATACGTATTATTTGAGAAATACGAGGAAATGATATGGAATAAAATCCTAATTGAGAATCTTAATTTGGGAGATGATAAGGTACGTTAGGCGTGCACACTAGATGGGAGGTGATAATTCTCAAGCGAGAGTCCGAGAATCTAACATGTACATAATTCCTGCTTAATTATACTTGTTAAGCACTTGCTTTTTTTTAAAAAAATCTTTTACAATTGGGATCTATCCCGTTTCCTTGCATATTCTTTTCTCTATTGTATCTTGTACATTAAGTATCCAGTATCAGGGATGCCGACATAAATTATGGAAATCTCAATGGGTTATAGATGCTATTGAAGAGGCAGATTTATTTAGACGTTTCCATTCTATTGATTCACACATTTGTAGTGGCTACTTTCATTTAGAGCATGTCGCCCAAGATTCTAGTTATTTCATTTCTATTACTGAGATTGTAATCATTTATGTCAGTACTTTTGATATTAGTTTTATTTGATAGTAATGAAATATTTTTAACTCGAGAGTTATTCGAGTCATATTTAGTCTTGTTCAGTTGTGATGTGATGTGATGTTATATATTATTCTTACGTTTTGTGGAATGGTTTTAATTAGATTAAAAATGGAAAAGTTTTTGACACTAGCTTAATTAATTATTAGGTGAATTAATAAAGAAAGTATTTTTTCGACAGTGATACTAAGAATGAACCAACTGTATACTCTGATTTAATTGGGTATAAGACTGATCACCCGGTATTTAATTAGGTGGGGTGTCACAGGTGGTATCAGAGCATCAGGTTCAAGTATCCTTAGGATATGTACGGCTTTCTACATTTCAGCATAGGGTTCTTTGATGTAGAGCCCTATTATTAGGATATTGTATTCCTCTGCATATTATGACTTACGTGCTTCTGACAGGAAATATAAGCGATGTAATTCTTATACGAGCTCGATCGAGCATCGATGAACAGCGAGGGTCGTTAGAATGACAGCAGGAGGAGAACTCAGCCGAAGATATAGAGTGATTAAGAAAATTGTGTTTGAGATAGATACCACCAAAATTGTTGTTCGGGTTAAGGACAATAAAGTAGATGTTTGGGAGCTGTAGTTTCTCAAGCACTGTCATAGTTAACATTTGTGTTGTTCTAATCCCACCCATCACTGTCAGTAAAGGGTGAGGGAGTCGAAAGAACTTTTGTGAAAGAAGAATCCAAAGGCAATTATGTAAGGTGAAGTTTAGTAACAACCAGGACTTGAAAATTTCAGGCGAAATTTTTGCTCATTGGAGCAATCTAAAGTGATGAGAGTTAGAAATCACGTATAAAGAAGCACGTGTGAAGCTAAAATGAGAAATATGGGTATGGTTCGACCGTGAAATCGTCCATTTGCGTCTTTTATTGGGAAGTGAAAGAATTTTGAAACTTTTTTTTTGGGCAAGAAAGAAAGCCCGATGCAAGAGAAAAGTCAACTCGCTTAATGAATTCCTTACCCAACGACGAAGAGGTACATCAAAAATAAGAAGAGTTTATTAAGTGCAAAGACTCGCAAGTTAAACCCTCAAATACCGAGGGGAAATGTGATGAAGACGACTAGAGTCGATCTGTTCAAGAAATTTGTTAATATTACCAGAAAAAAGGGGAGCCCGAAGGGTTGGGAAAACCTAGATGAAGGACAAGATTGAATTCAATGGTTATAGTGAAACATTAACGAAAAGTATACCCAGGAGGGGAATCTATTTAAGTCCTTACTAAGTAGTGATGAATTCAGCCAAGACCAACGGGGTTGACAATGTGTTCCATAGGACAGTGGAGACAATGGAATAATGAAAATAGTAAATGGGAGCTAAGACTGCCAAGTATGAGGGAAGGACATTCCAAAATAGCCAGTGGGACCAGTGATGGGGAAATGGCTCGAAAAATTTCCCTACGTATAGAGAATGTGGTTACAAGTGTTGAATGTGTCCACAGTGAGAAATGCGACCGCTAAGATTGGGAATGGTAAACCATGCCTGTTTGGCATAACAACTAGAGGAATGAGAATTCTAGTGGAGGAATTGATTCAAAATAATTAGACCCAGGAACTTACAACTTGAGAGTAAAGGGTTTAGGTAGGACCAACGGAGTCCTCGGTAATAGTAACATACCGTATTATGGGGTTGACAGGTCCCAGTGAGGAAAAATGGAGGCCAGCAAGGCCATAATTAAGGCCTCGAGATTTGGGTCAACGTTTTAATGATGGGTGTGTAAGCCACAAAACAGAATAATTAGCCCACAATGAGGAGGGGCAACTATTGGGCGAAATACTTGATGCATAAAGATTTCAGATACTCATTGCTCGTGTTTGCAGCTACATGCTAGGAAGCTATAAATCAAGTAACACTGATGAAGTTTTGTTTCATCCATGCGAGAAAAGGATTAGGTCAAGTGACATGGGTGTGTCACAATACATATATGAATTGTTAGCACTAAATTCGCGTGTGAGTCAAGTTTAGTGGGTAATAATCAGGTTACAAACGTATTTATCATGAGTATCGGGGCTTTTTGATGTCACTCGCGAGTAAGCCGGGTGGGCACTAAGAACATATTTTATTGTTATATTTTACTACTGCACTTAATTAGTAAAGTAGAGTTTTATTATGGTAATGTTTAGTGATAATTACCGAATGTTTGAATGATAGTAGATTGTGGTAAGACTATCGTGCTGGATACACCGGATGAGTAATATTAATTTTGTGAGGCGCCACCTAAAATAGGGTTGGGACTATATATATGTATATATATGAAGATTTCATGGTATTGTAGAATTCAGTGAGTATGTTGTCTAGTTATATGTGATCCCTGTGCGAAGGGATTTATTTACTGATGTGACTAAGAGTACATTGTGTTCTTTATCGAGCAACGAAATATAGCTCGTCATATATATAGCGTCGAAAACTCGAGATAGTGATAATGCCATGTTTCATGATATTTTTACTTTTATGTCAACATACAGAGATTGTGGGAAGGTACGGGCCTTACGGATCTCGACGATCGATAATGTTAGGTAGTAGTGTATCGGGGGGTCCTTGTTTGGATTTTACTTTGCGAGACATCCCACGCATGAAAATAAAAAACGTTGGGAGTTGAAAAGAAGTTTGGTCAATAGTGCATGTGTTTTGTACCTTAATTATTGTACATATATAAGAGTATAACTGAGAGTTGATAATTCCACTATGATTTGAGAATATATTTCATGTATGCAATAATGCGTAATGAGCGAGATATAGGGTGTATGGGCGCCCTTGGTAACATTTAGCTAGGGGAGTCGGAGTTTATTCAGTACGACTTGTCACGGTCTTACATTTCATGAGAAACTGATTTTTAGAGCGGGGAAAGGACTTGTGACACGCGATGAGGCAAAGTCACATGGATCATGGTTAGAGGTACATTAGAGAGCATATAAGATGTATCGTGTTATAAATAACATTAGAGATGGGATTTAATGAAGAGAAATATTGCGAAATTCGTTTTACAATGGGTCACCTGTCTGTTGGTAAAGGGTGGAACATCCAAAACCAATTGAGGTTTCTTCAACTGTTAGGGATTCCTAAGTAGAAATGGGAGAGTATTCCCAAGGATTGTATTGTGGAGGGGGTCACGATCCTATATGGTGATAGTGGATCGATTGACCAAAGTAGTTCATGTTATGGCAGTTAGGACTTATTATACTACGAGACAGTATATGCCGATCTTTATAATCGAGATAGTTAGGTTACATAGGGTACCGTTTGATATCGTATCCGACTGGGATAAGATTCTTATCTTTCGATTTTGAGAGAATTTTTTATGAGTCCATAGGTACCGAGAAATGATTGAGTACGACCTATTATCTGCTTACGAATTGATAAAACAAGCGGATTAATCAGATGTTGGAGAATAAATTATCTGTGTACCCTTGGAACTTAGGGGAGGATAAGAGTAATCCCTTCCACTAGTGGAGTTTGTGTGCTATAACTCATATAAGTTCACTTTTGGGCATGGTGCCAGTTGAGGTATGGAACGGTAAACCTTGTTGTTCTACTGCTTGTTAGTTAAAGGTGGGGAACCAATTGCTATTGCTAAGGTTAGAAATAATTGATACTTATAGTATATAATGTGTGTAAAATATATAATGCGCAAATAACCTACTTGTGTGCGATCGTCGCGAGCCGAGATCGTATGTATCTAAAGAATGATTAATCTACTGAGGTGTGAAGAGTAGAAGGCCGGATAGTGAATATCTAACATAAGTTTAAGTAGTGAAACTTAAACGGCAAGGTTTGGACATGACCTACGCGGCAGGGTAACCTGGAGTTTTAAAACGAACATATGTGAGGTGTTCATCATTAAGGGTATTTGATAGCGTACTGTATGGATGGTACGGAGTAGTTTACTTATGAGCGCGAGGAGGCGATGCGCAACATATATCCATACATGTTCTTATCTGGTATACTTTTCCAAATTTCGGGTTAAAATTTCGTTGTAAGGGGGGGAAATATGTAACACCCGTATTTTTAATGACTTTTAAAATGGGATTAATTAGAATTAATTATGGGATAATTGAAAATTAATCCGAATTTAAACATTACTCGGGAATAAAATGATATGTGAATTGTGTTGATATTACTTGTGATTAAAAGTAATATATATGATTATGACTTTACATATGATTATGATTTTATAAATTATCGCGAGTGACGAATACGACAATTATGATAATTAAGTCGGGATACGCCTGCGAGTCGTGTCGGGACTATATTTAAATGAAATGAAAATTAAAATATTTTTATATCATCCAAATGGTCATTTTGACTGATCCAAAGTGCCCGAAAGGGTTTAAATAGTTGAAAAAGTCTACCTGGGGGATTACTTTGGGTTTCGAGGTACTTTGGGTTTCGAATAGACACCCCGAAGGGGTATTTTGGTCATTTTTTAAAATGGGTGAATAATACCCATGAAATTTGAGTGATATTTATATAAGTGTAAAGGTGGTAAGGTTTTGATTCATTGAATAAAACTTAGAGGGGAAGACTTAGGGGAGATTGAGAGACTTCTCTAGGGGAGGAAGAGTTTTCTGGAAAAACCAAGGGACTAAGAGATACCTTGCACTACCACCACCACCACCACCGAAGGTTGATCGAAAAAAGAAAGAAGTATTTTGAGAACAATCTGCTCCAACGATTCAGACCTACGAATTAGAGTCAAGTGATTAACTATTGCAAATTATAGCATGTATATTGTCCATGTTAGGTTGTTTAGAAAATTCTGAAGAGTGATATGAATTAAGGTGATTTTAATTGATTCCTTGAAATGAGAAATATGTAGGATTAATCTCATTTTGATTATATGTTTTAATCCACGAAATTAGGCGTCATTTGGAGAAGAAAATATGAGTTTATAAGTTGTTCTTGGAGGAAATGATAAAATATGAGATTTCTGGAATTTATGAGAAATAATATGTTTTTAATCCAAACTTATTGATGATTTTAAGTTGTGGGATAATTAGAGATCATTTATATACCTTGCTATATCATTTGGGATGAATTATGAGGAGTTTTGGATTAATTGATAATGGTTTTGATGATGAAAAAGTGTAAAACCCGTAGGTAAAAATATGCATAATCTGGGCAATTATCTGGTCGATCGAACGACTCAAGAGTGTCCATCGATCGACTAGGAATAATCGATCGATCAACTCCCCCTAGAAATGTAATTTATGTATTTTTAAATATTTATTTAAATCTTAACTTGGAGAAATATTTGGTGATGGTTAATTGAATAAATTAGGACTCGGAGAAGGGCTATACTTAATACCCGAAAAATATTATTTCCTATGGATGGAATGGGGGAAATTAACAAGTGTGAAATAAATTCGTTACGATGGGAAAATATATATATTGGGATTTAAATCGAATAAAATATGATTTAAGATTAGGACCAGAAGTAAGGGAGTTATTATTACCGGAATAACCTTAGGCTTACGTGGGATTAACCCTAATAGGTGAAATGAAAGGGTTAAGATTGAATTAGGGATTGTCGAGAAATAAACCCAATTGAAGATGTTTTTTATTCATAGAACTTAGGGTGTTGTGATGACATGGACTTGTAGGACGTGATCGATTTACCTATTGAATATATATGATAAATAAGTGATTACCCTTCGAGTGATGAGAGAAACTCGAAAATATAATTTAAGAAGTAAAGTCATAATTTGTAAACACGTACGATGTGTGAGATAAATATACTACATATGGAAATTATTATATGAATTGTGCTTATGCCCTATTGTTATTATATATTGGTGGGGTGAATACCTATATTATTATTTATCGTGTGTATGACATACCTACGTTTCTTACTATCGGGGTGAAGGTTTTGCGTTATGGTCGATCTTATCCTAATGAGCCCATTTGGGGGGATTTTAGATTCGTACCTTGAGCATAGGACCTTGGACACGATATATCGGTATGAATGATAGTTTCGACGTTTTAATGGGAGTGTAGGTATGTGCGTGACCTATTTGGCTGGGGCGTATGCTCGCCTCCAAATATGTGTGTTATGTTATTTATGGTTCGTGAGAGACGCCGAACCAATGGTCCTTTATACATTGAGAGATGTATCAAGACATGATAGCAGAGTATGCATGCACCGCAGCTGTGTCTGGGAGGTTCTATATTAGTATACATAATAGTGTGATGAATATATACTGTAATGTAATCTACTAAACGAGAATTGTAGATTAAACTATATATACTGGGATGTAATCTACTGTGTGAAATTTGTAGATTAATATATACTATGAGGTAATCTACTGCGTGATATTATAGATAAAAAAATGAATAATGAAATTTGATTTAATTAAGTAAGTAAATACTTAATCTTAAAGCTGTGGAAGCCTAGTTCATATTAAAGAGAAATGAACATGTTTGATTATCATACGTTTTATGTGAGAAATACGGGAAAATGATATGGAATAGAATCCTAATTGAGAATCTTAATTTGGGAGATGATAAGGTACGTTAGTCATGCACACTAGATGAGAGGTGAGAATTCTCAAGCGAGAGTCCAAGAATCTAACATGTACATAATTCCTGCTTAATTGTACTTATTAAGCACTTGCTTTTTTTAAAAATCTTTTACAATTGGGCTCTAACCCGTTTCCTTGCATATTCTCTTCTCTATTATATCTTGTACATCAAGTATCCAGTATCAGGGATGCCGACATAAATTATGGATATCTCAATGTGTTATAGCTGCTACTGAAGAGGCAGATTTGTTTAGACGCTTCCATTCTGTTAATTCATACATAGGTAGTGTCTACTTTCATTTAGGGCATGTCGCCCAGGATTCTAGTTATTTCATTTATATTACTGAGATTGTAATCATTTATGTCATTACTGTTGATATTAGTTTTATTTTATGGTAATATTTTTAACTAGAGAGTTATTCGAGTCATATTTAGTCTTGTTCAGCTGTGATGTGATGTTATCTATTATTCCTACGCTTTATGGAATGGTTTTAATTAGATTAAAAATGGAAAAGTTTTTACGCTAGCTTAATTAATTATTAGGTGAACTAATAAATAAATTGTTTTTTTGACAGTGATGCTAAGAATGAACAAACTGTATACTCTGGTTTAATTGGGTATAGGACTGATCACCCGGTATTTAATTAGGCGGGGTGTCACACAGCTGATCCTCCACATATCATCTTAACCCCAAGAGAGATCATATGAAGCCGACCTTTAGGATCAGTAATTGGGGGAGGCAAGTCTGGGTCCGCTTTATCATCATCATCCGAGCCATCATAGTCTGGACCTGTTGAAGCATCAGGATGGCATTTATCACTTCTTTTCTTCTTGTGGGTGTTGTCTCGGCCACCCTTGGAACTTCCCTTATCAAACGTACTTTCTCAATTTTCCAGCTTTTATCTTTCTCTCAATATTGTCCTTGAGAGCAAAACGCTCGTCAATTGTATGGACATGGTCTTGGTGAAATTCACACCACGAATTCCTATTCCTCTTGTGAGGAGGAGCCTTCAGCTTTTCATGCCACTTTAAATATCGATCATTCTTGATCTCATTCAAAATGTGCTCATAACTGACAGTTAAAAGGATTTAGTCTGCAAACTTGTCATCCGCCGACCTCTTCTTGCCATCCTTATTTTTATGGAACTTGCCCCCACTGCTTGTCCCCTTCTCTTCTGCACCTTTAGAAGCGATTGCTTCCTCCACATTCAAGACCTTCTCGATCTTAGCCAAAAGTTCGACCATTGACTTTGGAGGATCCTCTGCAAACTTCCAAAGTAGCTTTCCATTCTGTAGACCTCCCATCAGGGTTGTCATAGCAATACTCTCTTCATAATCCTTAACTTCCAATTTCTCCTTATTGAACCTTGCTATCTATTCTCTCAGATTTTTATTTTTCCCCTGCTTCATGTACAACAGGTGGGTCGTCTTCTTCTGGGGCCTCACCCCAGAGTATAAATCTTTCTGCAAGCTGTTTGAATTTCTTAATTGAGTTTGTAAGGAGAGAGGTAAACCATACATGATCTTCTCCGATCAAGGTGATTAAGAAGGCACGATACCTCATCTCATCTGAGACTGCATAAATATCAGCAACTAACTGATACATTTCCATATGATGGACTAGCTTAGTGCTCCTATCCTACTTTGGTGTGACCACTAGCGGCTTGATCTTAGCCGGGGTAGGATAACTCACAATCTTTGCCATGAAAGGGGATCCCTCATTATATCCCCTCTGCAAGGAGTCTCGACTCTTCAGAATGTCCCCAATATTATCCTCCAACCTTTGAATAAAATCATTTCAGGGTCTTTCGACCGCTGCTATACCTCAGCCTGGGCCACATTATCTCCAGCCCCTTCTCTGCCATCTGAGTGAATCGAGGGCTCTCTGCTAATTATTCTCTGTCGGTTATTCACCTCTTGTTGCTCCTCATCTCATCCACAAAGAGGTCGTAGTCATCACATTTGTCATTCCTTCTAGATCCAACTATACTTCTGGATCTATAGAGGCGATTTCTTAGGTCGTCTATTGCTGGGCCAGGCCTATCAAAGGTTGATCCCCTGCTTAATCTGTCTTGGGCTAATGACCTTGGCCTATACTCTCGGCTCGGCCTGCCACTGGACCCTCGGCTGGGCTGAATAGGTAATACAGTGCCTCTGAGATCTGATAAGGCTCCCAACAGATCTTGTCGTCCTCTTCATTATATTGCTCATCCTCATTATTAGGGTATTCATGACCCGACTTCCATAGACGTAAGCGTCTAGGGTCGATCACATCTCTGCGCATTTACTGAGGGGGAAGTCTGAAGATCTTTGAGTGGGACCTGGGGGGTCCCCTGGTCGCTTGATTTGGAGCACCTTCCTTGGCGGCCGAAGTTATAAACTCCTCTTCGGCTCAAACGGGTCTAGTCACTATATTATGGCCGAAAACACTAAGAGTTGCTTGCATCTGTCATTTTCTTATCCACTAAGGAGCGTAAGGCCGCCGCCACCTCAACTATTTTTGACTGACAAGGGGCCTGACTGGTACTAGGACCACCTATAGTTGGTGGATCTGTTGTCATTGGAGGATTTCCTTGGCCAAAAAATTAAGTGAGGTACTGATGGTAAGCTGTAAGAGTAGAAAATTATCTAAAACTCAAACCAAAAGCTCTTTCAATGGTGGTAGCTCAAGTAAGGATGAGGTTGGACCACCACCAGAGAATCCGATAGAGCAACTACAGAAAAGGGGAAATAATGGCTATCCCGTTCCTACATACGACGCCAGATTAATGATACTAGAAATGGTATCACCAAGTCAAGGTGTATATAAGAACAATACCAAACAACAATTGAGTATGATAGATATAAATAAATAGACAGAAAAAGATGAGGCAAAGTCGAAGATGATACCAAATATAGGTGGTTTAGCCTATGAATGGCCTACGTCAACTATGTGAGTGTGAAATTCACTAAGTATGGGCTCTAATGGCCTTAGGATACAAGCACTCAAGCTTTCTCTCTTTAATAATGGTTTTGACTGAGTTTCAGTAGGGTTTTTAAGAAGCTACCTCTTACAATGTAGAAGATGAAGTGTATTTATAGTGCTTGGGGGTGTAATGTACCCCCAAGCATGTAATCAACATGTGCATAAGGAGGCTCCTAATAAACATGTGACTAATCATGATGAATTATTCCCTCATGTGAGGGGATAATCTTGTTGTAACAGACTTGTCCACACTAGATTTTTCATCCTGGAACTTGGTACTGCTCGTACTGTAGATGTCGTCTGGAAGGGTCTCGGCCTCACCGAGTACGAACCCCCAACATAGCCTTGTTTGATATTCTTATGGAAGTGTAGTCTCGACCGAACACGTCAGTTCGAGAAGTGCCTTATGTGATATTATCGGGTCTCGATCGAGATAATGGATGAGACATGTCTTTGCTGATGAGACGCTGCCTAGAAGTCTTGGCTCATTAGAGGGCAGAGAGCATGGATTCACGAGGCCGACCCTGTTCCAGACGAGCCTTGGATATAGCCTGGATGGGGTCTTTCTAGAACTCGATTGTGGATACTGCTGACTCTCAACTTAGGACGAGGTTACACTTGGTCATATCGGAGACTTAATGTAAGTTTGATTTATTAATGAATTTTTTTTCTTATTCTTGCAATTTATTTTTGTCTTTCATTATGGTAGCTTAATTCGTCTACTAAAATTATGTGGAAGTTTATCATAGTTAGCTAATATCGTCATATTAATTTATATGTTATTTATTCCTTACTTATTTTAATTATTATAAAAAATTCGATATTCATTTAAAAACGACACGAAAATGTGTTTTAGAACCTTCAAAATTATATTGTCAAATCAAGTTCTCAGATTTAAAAATAGTAATTTTTTATGTTGCACTTTGATTTTTTTGAGAGTACATGCTTAAATACATTTGCAAATTTAACACTTGTATTTTCTAAGGAATATTTTATCCCTCTTTTGAGAGACGTTAAAAATATTTTGAGCATAACCGTTATATTTTTTGAATTAAATGCGATTAAAGTCGGTTTAATTTTAGTTATAAAAGGGGCATGACGACACTAAGTATTAGTTACGTGATAAATGGACCTTGAATCCTTATTTTCATAATGTTTACAACTCTCGAGTGTTTATCTCATTATTCATAGTTGTTAATTATGCTCTACCCCATTTAGTCTAGTTGGACAGTTGCAATTATTGTAAACATTAACATTGACAAATATCTGTGGATTCAACCCATACTCACATTCTCTTTTTTTATAATAGTTTGTGCAATTGAGGTAATTTTTAATTTTACAACAGGTGACAGTGTGGACGCTATCTGAAGACGGTTGTTATTAAGGCACAAAGGTAATTTGACCTTCATGGCGTGTGGTTCGCCCCTATAGAGGCGGAATACCGCTTTAAAACCAAAGTGGATATTCTCGACGAGATGTTGTGCCTCAACCTAAAAGCTTGCCAAACCTCGTAAACCAGATTGGAGATAGAGGGTATTATAAGGTACGTTTGACTTTTTAGGTTAAATAAGACTAATTCAATAGCTAAGAAGAGATGGAAAAGGGAAAATTTTATTCAAAGAAATCCCTTTTGGGTACGTTTAGTGAGCCTACAAATGAGACCCTACAAAACCGCAAACTCCCGATTTAGACATGAAAATGGGACATTCTGAAATTTTTACGCAAGATGGATGTCACTATTACCTCTTGGGAAGTCAATCAACATATGCGATGTTATCGAGGCTATTATGTTACAATGCTCCTTGGTATCCCATGACATTTGGGATCAATAGCTTTTTTTACCCATGTTTTCCTTTTTCCTTTGTGTCTGGTGGTAAACTTTTGGGGTTTCTTGTGTCTAATATCTAGACTTTTGCATTTAAAGGCTACTTTTGGTGTTTAACAGATGGTTTTCTAAATTCTTGATAGATAATAACATCAGTTGCAATCAATTATTATGAATTTTTAAATTGCATTATAATTTTTGAAATTAAATATACTTTTTTTCGAGTTATTGTATTCTTCGTTTGTCTATTCCCTTAAAAAATCTCTTGACGAGTCTTCAGGTGAGTCTGATTATGATGAACAAATGTTTCATTTGATGGGGAGTGTAGTTATTTGGATTTTAGAGATCAACGCACAATAAAAGAGGTCTCATCATTGAGGCTTTATACTCGGGTGAAATGTCGTTAATGGAGATAAGGAGGGAGGACGTCAACAATCGATGAAAGATTATTTTGATTCGGCCCCAACGTACGATGATGAAATATTTCAGCATCGTTTCCTCGTGCAACGCTCATTGTTCTTCTATATTTTGAGCGGACATATTCTTAGTATGAACTCAAAGATCATTGTGACACCCCGTAAAATCCATAATTAGGTTAGTCGGTTTTAAATATAAATATTATGAGGGTCAAATAATTAATAACATTCTAAGTGTGATCAAAATAAATAATGACAATGCTAAATAAAACAATGATAAATGCACGCTCAATACCTATATTCTAGGAAGTGATGAAAGGAAATGATGCTTGAGAAAGTCCTCCAACGAATATAGCTCAAGTTTGTGGCGACGATTGCGGCCTATGACCTATAAAAATAGTTTCATATAAAGGACTAAACCTAGTAAGTCTATAGTGTGTAAGAATATCATTACATTTAAGCCATAATAATAAAAACATATTTTCCTCCGACATTAAGTTAATTTAAGTTATCCAAACCCAAACAACATATAAACATACCATGCTAAAACCCAAACTCGCAAGGTATCCATATTCTCAAATTCCATCTTTTAATCAAGTGTTCTTTACTTTAACATTACCGAGTTATAATATTAAGTATACATCTATAGTATAATGAACATAATGTGTAAGTTAATGGAAAACAAATAATCCATGTGAGTATGCCCAACTCACATCCAATAGTATAGGTACATATGTTGCTCGAATTCAAAGTACGAAGGCCTACATCTTTACCTTTGGGGATCACTCGTTACATTATTAGTTATAGGTATTGGATATTCAACCTTATAGCCTCAAAAATATAACAAGTTAAATCACTGTGTTATCACACCAAACATATGTTCGCATAGACATTTCCATACGAGAGAATTTAGTCCCATTGTCCCAACTTCTGATACAAGTGCTTTAGCATTTAGGATTGGGGTAGTAAGGCCTAGGTAAAACTTGTGCCCTGACCGAGATGCCAGGCGCGATCACGTCATAGTTTCTATATTATTAAGTTCACGGGCTACTATTTATACCATATATTCACCGACCAATACAATGTAGCCACGTGTAAGTTCAAGAAAAAGATTACAACCAAGAACGTGGTAAACTAGTTTAACGCAAATGGATACATAACTATTTGACACTTGTCAAAGCCTTTCATGTTAACATTGAAATCATGGTTACAGGGGCATGAGAGCACTTAGGCAGGAATATTTAATTATGTAACCACTCAACAGTTACAAATATAAGACTCCCTCAACAAAATAGTACATTGACTCGTTTTACCTTTCTTTTCCTTTTATTTTCATTTATTTACAAGTTGTTATTTCTTAGAAGTAGTTTGTAAGGTATATTTCCTATAATTTCTCTTTACATTTTATGAAAAGTTAATTTATTTTTACATTTATAAAGTTGGTTTAACCAACCAACATATCACCACAGTAGTGATTGAAATTGCCCAATAGTTAAGAGTATTGCTCAAAACTAAGAGTTGAATATAACAACAACTCCAAGGACCAAAAATCTCAATGAATCATATTTTGCTGGTTTGTACTCAAACACCCAAGATCAACATATTCACCAGTTAAACCCGGTACTTGATCATTCTGGAAACATAATTCTAAATACTAGTACAATGATCACAATAGTAATTAGTAGGTTGTCTACTCCTAATATTGCAGTGGATATGCACCACAAATTAGTGTGACTGAGACCACTCACCAATCCTTATCACCCTATATATTACAGGCCTAAAACTTGTGAAATCAATTTGGAATAAACATAGTGATGGAAAACTACACAAGCACTACTCGTTTAGGTGTAAATAACCCATTACAGGGTTTATGATCATCTAGCACTTACTAATAAATGGGTTATAATAACCCATTAGGAATAATTTTGGTTGTAGAAGTCAAAAGGACTAGGCCATACTATAATTAAACCAATTTAGGCCTCTCATGAACTTCGAACTATGGGGTAGTCAACAATCCTATGTTCGTATATGAATTATGGGGGTTAGGACCCAATGGGAGATTTGGTAATGAGCTACTCCAAAAGGAAGATGACCAAATTCCCCAAGCGTCTTAACTAATTCATTTTCAAACACAAAAAAACGCTCCTCCACAAATTCCACCTCCATTGGTACAACGAATACCTACGATGAACCAAAAAATTGCCCTACCAAACAGACAGTTATCCGTGGAAGCTAGGAGAAATGAAATTTTGAATCTCATATATGATATTTGTGGACCAATGGCTCGAGGGTCCGATTTATAAGAAGTCACTTCTAAAAGGCTTCAAGTTTCCAAAAGATTCTCTCTTTTTAGGATATGGGAGTCAATCCACAATGGCATAGCAAGGTTCATTGGCAATTGTGTTAATGCAGGAACTAATGAATACCTCAAACTACATTTGTCCTCTAGCTCCCTCATTGATGTAGCTTTATTTTGGTTTGTAAGCTTACCACTTAACACTATTCATACTTGGAAGGAAATGGAAGATTTGTTTCATGCAAAATTATCCCAAGTTGAACCATAATTATCCATGGATGATTTGTCTTGATTAAGCTAAAATCCAGATGAAAAATCAACTAATTTTATAAACAAGTTTAAAAGTGCTAGGAATAAATGTAAGATATTATTGCATGAGTGTAGGTTTGTCAAACTAGCCCAAAATGGGCTAGAATTTAGGCTTCAAAATAAGTTTGATGCTACCGAATTAAAGGAATTGATGGAATTAATCGCTAAGGTGTCCATATATGAAGCTCTTATAGAAGAAGATCATCAGAGAAACACTTATTTTTTCAAAACATATTATCAGGTCCCAAACTTAAAGATAAATGTTGCTGAAATTATTAGAAGTGAACCCATTATTTTTTATTCATTAGTTCGAAAGAACACAACAACAAAGTCTTATGCCCCCAAATCAAAGGGGTGATTAAAAATTAATCCTTTAACATCTATAAGGCAGATAAAAAAATTTATTATCTCTTAAAAATCAAAATGTTAAAACTGTCTCATGATGTAAAAACGTCAGATTGAATTAAAGGAAAAAATTATTGAAATGGCATAATGTTTTCTTTCATTCAACTAATGCTTGCTTTGTTTTCCGTAACAGGATACAATGGTTGATTAGGAAGAAAAAACCAATTTTCCTGTAAAAGAGGAAAACACTATGGGGGTTGATGAAGACCCATATCCTAACATGAAGGAGATAATAATGACATGTAATTCATTTAACTACTTCGAAATAAAGGGAATGTTGAGTTCAAAATGAAGACAAAGTTCCAGTCTAAGGCTTCGAAGCCTAAAGAAGTTACTCACCCAAATTAGAAAGTCATAAGACATTTGTGCCTTAGGTATGGAGAAAAACATGTTGAGATGTGCAAATTTTATATCACAAATGGGAAACAACAAAAAAAAAAGTTCAAGAGAAATAGAAATGGTGTCTATATTACCAAGATCGAGGGGTTCCAAGACCAAAAAGGTTTCCAAGGGAATGTCCCAAGGGAAATGAGGTTTTTCTCTGTCCCCTATCAACCTTAAGGAAACCCCAAGACGCCTTGAAACTACTAATACATTGGATTAGTTTTCAATGAAGAAAAATCAAGTTAATGTTTAGGAGCTTCAAGACACATAAAAATTCCAAAATATATCCTTATAATGAATAGGGTACTAGAGTGGTTCATTGCTCAAGACCTAAAGGTTTCCTAATAATACAGTAATATGCCCATAATGCCAAAATATATTAAGCCTTAATAGGTACATCCATAGATGTGGCCTTTAGTGCAGCCACCAAAATCGAAGAAAAAAGGGCCAGTTTGTTGCATTCAACAAAGGCAGATTCAAAGAGAGTATAGGGTCTGGAAAGTGGCCTCAGAAATTATGCATTCAAGTGGATTGAAAGGAATTCCATCTTCATATTCAGAACCAAATATAATATGAAAGTTATATTACACCAAGTGTAATATGGATTGCCAAACAAACAGGAACTTTTAATTTATCAGTTTTAATTAAATAATTAACCTAATTAATCGTGCACCAGTTAAACTGAATGTTGTGTAAATAATAATCCTAATTTTATCTTGTCCTAAAGTATGCATTTAGGTGATACGAGCAAGAGTAAAATAAATCAAACCACAACACGTCGATGTATGAGGAAAATCGATAACGAGAAAACCTCATACGGTCCAGCCACGTAAATTCTCTATGATATAGGAATTACACAAGGATGAAAAATTACTTACTCAAATTACTCGACTCCTTCAATATTTGATGATGGATTTGCTCCTTGAACCTTCTTCATACCAACACATAAGAATCTACCCATAAATTCCACAAGTCCTTTCTTCTTACACGTCTCAGTGTCCATCGATCTTGGCTAGTAAACCATCACCATAACACGGAGTCCATCACGTCAAACCGCAACATACACGAAATCCACCGTATGAAACAATACTCAACAAAGACGAAGAGTAAACAAATTTTTGTGCTCAAAGAGGAGGTCTCAAACTAGCATATTAGGATGAAACTTGGATCTTAAATGATTGGGTGTAAACTAGGGTTTTGAGGCTCTTGGATATTGCCTGGAAAACAAATTTGGACATCCTTTAACTTAAAAAGTATTTGCCAACCTTAGTGTTTATAGAAAACATAAAAAAATAGGCGTTATAAAAATCGTGAAAACTTATTTTAAATGAAATCACTAGGTTCGTTCGAGCGAGTTGTGCATTCTCGTTTGTACAAAATAAATCTTGTTCAAACGAGTTAGCGAAAGTTATTTGAATAACCATCGAACGAGCTTTTAATGAAAAGTCTTTTTAAAATAGAAAAATCTCGATTGGTCCTCATTTAATGCTTGTTTGAATGAAACACTAGTACTCTTTTGGAGTAGGTCATTCTAGTGACTTTAAGAAACTCGTTTGAATGACATTGACAATCTCGTTCAAACGACATTGTAAAAAATAAAATATTTTCCTTTTAAAAAACTTTTACAAAAGATAACATTGAACACATTTCTAAAGCAACACCCAAAACATGTATCCGAGGATCAACCAATAATTCACATTCATACCTCTTGAGATCCCATAGACGTTGAAGACGAAACTCAGTACGAAATAAAACACCATGAAGAAGTTAGCCACTATTGTCATCAACCATGCATCATAGGCTTAAAAGATAAATGAACTTAAATATAAGTTATGACTCAAACGGTTATGTCCAAACAGAATAAAGCCAAAATACATAAGAATTAATTCGATAGAAATTTACCATTACAAAGATATTATGATCTCTTGCACTCAGCAAATGAGGATTTAAAGAAAGTATAGGGTCTGTCAATTGGCCTCATGATTTATGCGTTCAAGTGGATCGAAAGGAACCGTGTCTTCGTCTTCACAACCAAACCCAAGGTTTTATAGCAAAAAAAATAAATAAAATCTTATTTAAACATGCTGGTCGAGAAGATTAAAGAGTTAGAAAAGGCCATGAGCATGGATGGAGATAACACATCTAGAGATAAATCCAATGGTGCAGAAGAAAGGGGGAGAAATAATAATCATGGATGCAATTGGATTTACTCAAGGGACTACTCAACAACAATTCATCCAATTTGGATCCCTACCATAACAAGTGTTAATTAACATAACTGTGATCCTCTCAAAGAGGTTTGAAGCTGAAAGAGGGCAAGGGATTCCATAAATAAAGTTGGATGAAGATAATAAATCACAGGTAGATAACTGTCACTTATTTGTGTCTACATTATATTCAATATATGGATTCGAAGAGCCTAGAAAAGATATGACCAAACTAATCAATGAAACATTGGTAGATAACTTAATTGTTGTTAATATAATATTGCACTCTATGATTTCTAGAGTAAATAAATAAAATGTTAAGTTGGTCCAGACTCAAATTTAGCTTTGCTAGAGATAAAAATTGACCAAAGGTTTACAACTAGTAGATATTAAAGTAGGCACACAAAATTCTAAAGTTGTTTTCTTTATCATTGATAGTAAACCAAGTTTCAATACTTTACTTAATAGAGATTGGATTCAATCTAAGAAATGTATCCCTTATTCAATGCATCAAAAATTATTTTTGAAGAAGGAGGATGAAAACATGAAAGATGTGGAAGCAGATCCATTTCCTTTCCATAACAGCTATAATTGTGTTGAGGTTGAGCTCAACCAGTAAAATATGGGACCTATGAAGGTTGATGTATTGATACCAGAGGTATTAAAAGGAGGCATATCATATAAGGCTTTAGAATAATTAGTTTTGGGTATAATGGGACCAACTGAAAAAGATAAAATAATTGATTAATGCATAAAACACCTATTGATGTTGAAATGACCAATGAAACTTTGGACATTGTATTGTATAAATTCAGAGAATTGGATTCGAATAACCAAATCAGTGAAGAGAGGACAATAAGTTTGGTTAATTTATGTGTTTGAAGAAGATAAATAAGAGGAAACACCTAAGGAGAGTGAAGATCTAGAAAGTTCACTAATAGAATATAAAGAATTCATATTAAACCAATCAGATTCTTTGTTGGAAGTGATCTTAGAAATTGAATAAAATAAAAAGGTTACATATTATGACACCCTGTAAAATCTTTAAATAGATTGATCATCTCTAATACAAAAATCACGGGAGTAAAAGACAATTAGTAACATTATCAA